>OX467086.1:10000000-12400000 GCA_950106755.1 Climacium dendroides
CACCATTTTCTTGTGCAATTCAATGGGCTCACTCTTGCTTCCCAATTCAATATGGCATACTCTCCCCTCGAACTTCATATGCAACTTGTTACAAAGTGCTCTACAAAAAGTGGTCTTTCCAATTCCTTCTACACCATAAACACCCACTACACGAACACCATAAAATGGTGACGGTTTTGTACTCCCAAGCTTGTTGATTATAGCCCACAATCAGGCAAAAGCAATATAAACATATTAGATCCATGCAACTACTTCATGTTGTATTGTCAACCATACTCTACTTTTTACAAATATTGTGGGAAACATTGGAGTTCAATTTTGTATTAAATCTCAATGCAACTTCATACTTGGAAGGAGTTCATTAATGTCTAAAAGGTGAAAGTTTATATGACTTTATATCAAAATATTTAGTTTTGTATAAGTAGGAAATGATACTTTTAAATCAAACAAATATTGTAGCTAAAAATACAAAAACTTACTAGAATAAGTTTGGTTCAAAGTAATTGGTGCGGAAAAGTAACGTAGTACCAATCCATCTTGTTCTAGCCCAAGAGTACACCCAAAGTGGTTGGAATTGGTCATTGATGAACAAGCCAACCAAATCAAATGCACTCCCTTGCTAGAATTGGACATGATTTCTTGCATTCCATTAGAGATGTGGGATCATACACACTTGTGGTTGGCATAGGCCAAGGAAATAATAAATCCCACATTTGGACTATTAGTCTTGTAAGTCACTCTCCTACACAAACCATGTTTCCACTCACAATAGAAAGCATCCCTTGCATTGTCCAAGAGCAGTCACATTGATAACCTCTAGTGTATTCACAAGGATTTCTCACCTTGAGAATTCGTGTTCTCCTTTGCACAGGTGTCTCACTCCATGAGCTCTCCGGTGGAATTAGGCGACGAACAACACTCACAATTTGCTTTCTCAATGCAACTTCACCCAACCAATTCACATGCATAATTCCATTGAACGAGTGCAATACCTTCAATGCATCCTCCCAATTGCGCACATCAATCCTAGCATCATCTTTTGTCCAATCTCTCTACACAAATAGCCAACGCTGTTGTCTTTTTTCATTCCTTGTGCATTCCCTTGGTGAGAGTCCTAAATACACAAGGAAAATGGCAAGCTTCCCAAGTTTCTCTTCTTGAATTTGCACAAACACCTCCAACTCTAGCATGCACCACTTTGACCGAGTGAAATAATCTTCAAATAATACCAATATTGCAACACAACATTGTCGAGTAGCTTGAAATATAAGTTCAAGAAACTTTTGACCCTTTGGTAAACTACCAGGCTGTTTGTCAAAGAACACCGAGTAATCCCACCTTTCCAAATCGACGCACAATTGCTCGATAAAGTTCTTTTGAACTCCATTGTGACTTAGAAATATTTGATGCTTTGGTTCCAATTACGGTTCCATAACAAAACCGACAAAACCAACAATTCAAAAATGCCAACAAATAACAAGTCTCAAGGGACAAGAGCAGTGAAGTGGATCACGCTAAACAAACCCAATGTTATACTAGGTTTGGAAAGGCTAGAATGTCCAATGCAAATTGAGGAGGACCCTACTAAATTTTAAAAAATCAAAGGTTCATGACATGCAAGATAACCTACTCCTTTCCAAAAATTATTAAACCCTAAAGCGGGCCGTTCCATGCTTATCTCAAACCCTCCTTGTTCCATGCCTTAGGGTTTGGCATTCCGACTTGAAAGAACACCCTCAAGCCAAGAGGACATCTTCATTTTCAGGGTTCTCATGAAAGCATCAGGCTTGGAGGAAGAAACCCTAGGGTTCGCCAGGTTTCTTCGTTTCTTCCTCCAGGTCCTCGAGAGTACAAACGAGCCATTCTGAGAAATCATGTGTTCATTTATTAGCATCTCACCCATGATTGTCAACAGCGTTGGACCCACCGCTTCCATCAGCCAAAAATTGGAACAGCTGTAGTGATGCAACATAGATGATCCAGCACCAAAATTAGGTGGCCCTTCTACGTTATTTTACTTACATATTTCAATTTAAACAACATGCTGCAAAAGACGGCAGGCACGAATTGCTATTAATCATGCACACAAAAAGGATTGCTTTAAGCCAGTCATTAGGTGGGTCCTTCCTACAGTTCAAAATTACAAACCCAGAAGCACGAGACGCACCTTAGAGAGATCTTCCTCTTGTTCATGACCCTTCTTCATTGTAAATCCTTCCTGCTCATCATTGCCATCTGCAACTGGATCTGACCAAAACAAGTTCGTCGTAAGAACCCTCTCAGCCTTGTGCTAAGTTCTACACAAGCAGGTACCAACAATATATAAGGAAAAGAGCACACAGGGGAACTCAACCTCAAGACAGGGACTGAGCGAGCCATACACACAACTCAAGAAGAGGAAATGAAGAGATCAATTGACGAAACCGGCACAAGCTGAGAATTACTGACGTACTTTGCTAGTCCGAGTTAGTACAAACGAGGCTGGCAATGGCACTAGACTACTCGCGACTTCTTTGGACTTTCATAACCCTCATGAGGAGTATCTCCACAGTGGCTCGTCTCCTTCGGCGCGGATACTACCTTATTAAGACCGGAATTCTAACACTCGATCGTGGTCACAGCCGTGAACGGCGTCGCCCTCTGTGGGTCCTTCTGTGGGCAGCTCTACGTCAGCTGGCTGGGCCACCGCCTGGCCGCAAGCATGTCTACGGCTACACGCTCGTGCTCACGACTCTGACTTCCATCACCTCGGGGCTCTCGTTCGGAAGATTAGCGTGAGCATGCTCTGCTTGTTCCGGATTTGGTTAGGGTTAGGTAGTGGAGGCCGTGTTTGGAAATAAGCAGTAGCTAGTTTAGGTGAAAACCCGGCTGCAATTCGCAAAAAATAACCTTTGAAAAAATTCATAAAAAGATTATTTTGAATAAAAAGTATGGAAATGACTGGACTCCGTACTTGAAAATACTATCAGGGTTTGGTTTGACCCTTCCACACTACTGAACAGTGCAAGAAAATTGAAGAAAGAAATTCAGGTTTGGTGTCCACAACCACACACCGTCAAATTTAAATCTTGCCATTGGAGGAGACTTTCCACATCGGAGCAGACTTTCCTTTTTGAGCAGCACCGACCCTAGAATACATTCACAGTAATTTGCGACGAGGCTATACCTGTATCTGACATGGGGCTATTCCGAAAAATGGAGTTGTAGTTGTAAAAAACGACCGACAAATTTGGAAAAAAAGAGGTGGACTTATGCATAAATTTTTGGGGTCTAGTAACGCGCAACTTGCGACAAGTTCAGAAATTTAGTGTATGTACAATTCTGGGCTAATTTTCGTGAGTCGCCACTTCAGCATCCAAGAATTGGAGCAGCTGTAGTAATACAACATAGATGATCCAGTACCAAAATTAGGTGGCCCATTCAAGTTTTTCTCTTCCATATTTCAATCTGAACAGCATGCTGCAAAATACGAAAGGCTCGAATCGCTATTCATCATGCACACAAAAAGGACTCCTTAAAGCCAGTCATTAGGTGGGTCCTTCCTACAGTTCAAAATCACAAATCCAGAACCATGAAACGCACCTCAGCGAGATCCTCCTCTTGTTCACGACCCCTTTTCATTTTAAATCCTTCCTGCTCATCACTGCCATCTGCAACTGGATTTGATCAAAACATGTTCGTCGGAAAAACCCTCTCAGCAGCGTGCTAGGTCCTACGCAAGTAGATACCAACAATATATAAGGACAAGAGCGCATAAGGTAATTCTACACCATATACACAACTCAAGAAGAGGAAATGAGATCAATTGACGAAACCGGCTCATGCTCAGAATTAGTAACGTACTTCGCTAGTTGGAGGTAGTGCAGACGAGGCTAGCAATGGCCCTGGACTGCTCGCGGCTCCTTTGGACCTTCATAACCCTCATCAGGAGTATCTCCATGGTGGCTTGTCTCCTTGGGCGCTTATAGTACCGGTGCCTCACTATGACCCGAATTCTCACACCCCCGGCGATTTTCCCCCGAACGTGGCCGCGGCCGTGAATGGCGTCGCCCTCTGCGGGACCTTCTACAGGTAGCTCTACTTCGGCTGGCTGGGTGACCGCCTGGGCCGCAAGCGCGTCTATGGCTACACACTCGTGCTCACGATCCTGACCAACATCGCCCCAGGGCTATCGTTCGGAAGATTAGCTGCCGTTGTGAGCACGCTCTTGTTCCGGATTTGGTTAGGGTTCCGCATTGGGGGAGACTTTCTTTTTGAGCAGCAAAATACACTCACGGTAATTCGCGACGAGGCTATAACCGTGTCTGACACGGGGCTATTTCCGAGAAATGGAGTTGTAGTTGTAAAAACCGACCGACAAATTTGGAAAGAAAAGGCTGACTTGTGCATAAATTTTTGGGGGTCTGGTAAGTATAAAGCGCAACTTGCGACAAGTTCAGAAATTCAGGGCTCATTTTCATTAGTCGCCCTTGGTAGAATTGCTGAGTGATGGAAGAAATTTGCCAAAAAATGGGGATTTGTCTTTTTGTGTTGGTTGCATTCGTTGCTGCTGCTGCAACACTGCTGGCTGGTTTGGCAGCAAGTTTTTAGATCAACGCATACAGAATTGACAAACTGCCACTAATGTAGCTCCATGCTTGCGCGTATGTTGGTCACACCTCAAACGAAAACAGAGACGAAGACTGACGGTGAAATCCGCAGTAGACAACGAGAGTTAGTAGCACAAAATTGCTCAAATCTTTATTTTAATCCTGATTAATTTCTGCAAAGAATGCACAATTAGTAGGTTCAAAATCTTGGAAGAACCAGAGCAAAGTTTTGCCACTTCAGAAAACGCTGAATGATCTGCAGATGATCATGACGGCCTTATTCCAAATAATGAGATTTGAATATAATATTCAGGAGTAGTGAGAAGGACTGCCTTCCTAGACAGAATGATGTAGAATATTCCACATCATTTCATCCCGGAATGATATGGTGTGGAATATTTCACACCGTCCCATCAGTAGCCAATAATCCACGCGTCACAAATTGTCAAAAAATTGAAGCTCACTCATCCAAGTACCTGGGACAAAACTGTAGTTAAGTCTAATAACAAAAATAATGGGTTATTGAAAAAATAATGCATTCAACTAGATTAGAAACAAAATCAATCTTCAAAATTAAAAATTTCATGAAATTAGCATTCTACTCATTGAAACTAATGTTTTAGTTTTATCATACATTTTGAATGCCTTTCAAGATTTGTGTATTAGGAATGAGAATACAAATCTTTATATACATATGGAGTGGTAGGAGGTAAAGTAAATAATGTGGGATAAATAAATAAAAGTTAATAGGAGCTCAACCGTTCATAGTTAAGTCAAATTAAAGCAAGAATTCTATTTGAAGTAAAATTTCAGGCCTCATTTAGTAAAATAAAAAATTTCAAAAAACTTTAGACAAAAAAGGTTGAAAGATCTATTTAAATTTCAACTCCAAAAATTCATTTAATATTCCAAGCTTCCAATCAAAAGTTAAAGACAAATTTCAAAGAGGGGTTGGAAGGGACATTTTCTTTTACATCTTGAAACATCCTCTCTAAACTTTATCTATAGCTTTCGATTGGAGGATTGAAATATGAAACGGGTTTTTGGAGATGAAATTCAAATAGATTTCCCAACTTTTTTTAGTCCAATTTTTTTTTTTAAATAATTATATTATGACTAAATGAGGTTTGAAATTCTACATAAACATAATTTTGACATTTTGACAATAAGCAAGTTAGCACTCATTTTCAAATTATCACATATTCTTTGAGGATTCATGGTGAAAAATCAATTTCAATATAACAATGACATCTCCAACCTTCATTTCCTCAAATGTTTCCCACTCAATTCCTTTATAGGGCTACCCAAATTATTTTGGGAATGGCAAAGGGTTAAATGCCATTGAGATTTTGATTCAAAGGATTCTCATGGGGTTTGGCAAATCATTTTAATGTTCCTTTGAATATTTGTTTGGCTAGTCCGAGATTTAGAAAGGAAAAAAAAGAAAGCATAAACCATAAGTGTATTGTTGTAGTCCTGATTCCTGATATTGGAGCTTACTTTAATTCCCCATGTGGATGTTTTTTGTGGATAATGCCTCCAAGGAAGGAAAGGCAACCTTTCTAAAGGCTATTGAATGTTATAAACTCCATGAAGTGGAGTTCTTGATCACAATTATCTTTTAAAGGACATTTCATGTCTAGGCTTGGTCAAACTTCATTAGATTTCTACATTAAAATACACATTTATAAAATTTTCTATTTATCACATGTAGTAATATATGTTTAAAATTTAATATCAATTTTTTATAATTAGGAACAAAAAATTGAATTTTATATGATTTTGTAAGGAAATCTCTTTTTAAAAATCATATGACTACAAAAATGCTTGAAATAGTATGAAGTTTTTAAGAAAAATGGAAATAATTGTGAGAAACATCATGGTATAATTTGTAGAGTCCTTGAGATCACACCAAGAGAAATTCAACAAAATAAAAGATCAAAAAGTGTTGTGTTTTGAGCTTTCAAGATCATGCTGTCTTCAAAGTGTTACAAAAATCCTAATTTTAACAGTTTTCAAAAAATAATCATATGGAATAAGAAGTAGATTACTAGAGCTACATTTTCTTAATTAGGTTTTTAAACATTTAAAATCAAGAACTACATGAAAATTCAAGTTTTGACTTTCAAAATGCCTATAGGGCTTGCAATGTCTTTTAACCCCTAAATACCCAAGCCTTTAAAAATTTGTTTTTCCTATGAAAAAAGACCATAGGCTTATAGATATCCCCAATGAATCAAATTGGTTTTTGTTTTTCTAAATCTCACAATATATATGTTTAAATAGTTGTCTTATTACTATATATTCAAATTTTAAGTGTGGAATTGCATAGGATTCGTGAGAGTATAACAAGAGAAATGTAATTATTCTATTTTTTGTATACTTCTCTACTCCACAATTTTTGAGAAATCTTCATATAAGATTTTGGGCGGATTGGAGGTGACATGAACAACTAGAATTTCTATTTACATACTAAAATGCACTTCCAAACATCTTAAATTCAAATAAAGAGCTATCAAACTCATTACAAAATCCACCTTGCAATTGTTGAAATGCAATCTTTTTAATAAGTAGAAATCACAAATAACTCCAAATCAATACTTGCATGTCTAAATTTTTAATCATGAAAACACTTATTCTTTCCACTGGGACCATTTTCAAAGCAAATGGACACTCACAATTTTTTAGATCTGAAATCAAGTGAAATTGACAAACTTTGTTGAAAGCGAGGAAATGAAGTAAAACTGACAAGTTTTACACTTCATTAATGGTACACACAAGTGTTTTGAGAACCTTTCAAAAACCAAATATTTACTTCTTTCAATTAGAAATGGAAGTTTCAAATAGTTAATCTTCAAAATTGCCTATAAAGAAATTTAAAACTAACACAAGAATTTAATTGCCCACTATGGTCAATTGGATGGTTTGATGTTAAGGGTTAAATGTTTTTAATGATGGGGTATGGAGTGATTAGAGATTGCAAAAGGAACTTCCACTTTTAAAGTGTAATTTCATCACAAAAAGAGATTTTTTTATTCCATCATGTAATGGCCATGTTAGAAAAATCTATGACTTGCTTTACGTGAATACGATGACTAGTTACACCATATAATCTTTATACTCCACTAACAAATTGGGTCTACAGAATTTTCTTTCAAATTTATATTTTTAGCAATTTTTAAAATTAAAGTTTCAACTTGGTGTGGTTAAGAACTGTGACAACTCATATTTTTGATTTTTCTTTGGTTATTCTTTTAAGTGGAACGGAAATCCGGAATCCGGATCCGGATCCATCAAAAAGGAGAGAGATAAATCAAAAATGGCCACAGGAGGACCTTATGGAGCTAATCCGGTTTCAGGTAGAAGTGGATCGGATTAGATTTCCAACCGGATTCTCCATAACCGGATTAGAGGGAACCAGATTATACGGAACCGGATTGGAGTGAACCGGACCGGATATCCGACTGGTCATAAAGACAATCCAGGGAGTCAGGACTATATAAAGCCTGACCCTCCTCATTTTCGGGTCTCTGACTTTTCACGTGTTGTCGTGTCCTGACTTAGTGCCTGACGTTTTTTTCCGTTTATAGCGGTAGAAAAGGGAAGTACAAGAGGACCCGGTAACGAGTGAGAGGTGTGAGAGAGAGGGATCGCCTCCTGGCACGAGCGGGTGAGAAACAGAGTGAGAGCGGATACGGAACCGTGAGAGACTGAGGGTGTGGACGCGCTAGGAGATTGGTTTGCAGGTGGAGCGAAACATCAGAGTGTGAGAAACTCTCTTTTAGGATCGTAGAGAGAAACCGAGTAGAGTTAACCTCATGCCGCGGTTGAACCGGAAGAGACCAAGCTCTAGCACCCCGCCTCCGAGTGAAGTAAGACTGAGAAAAGTAGTTCCGGTCATGCCGACCAAGGATCCGGAAAAGGGAGAGCTCAGAGAGGACTTAGCGTCGATGGGTTGTTAGGATTTATCTTTGAAACCTTGGGGTTTCAAAGATGAGAGGATGATTAGGGAAATCTTGAATGGTGTGTGTCGTAGCACAGAGTAAGTAAATTCCCTGTTATACCCTCAAAAATCACCCTAGAGCATAACAAAATGACCTTAAAGATCGAACCCACGAGATCCTGTGAAGTAGCTAACTCTATTGAGGAGATAAACCCAATAAAACCCCTCACTTCTAATTTCCGGTTGTACCTCGGAAAACCGGAATGTCCAAAACCCAACCGGAAAACTAAGACCGAACTGTGTCCTATTTCCGATTTTACTAGTTCCCCGGTCTCTGGTCAACGTCTCAATTCTGGACCAGTCTACTTCCGGTCCTAAGTGTCTACGGAGCGGATCTGTTCCGGTCCGTCCTTCCTAACCCCGGTTTAGTTTTGCCTCTGTTTTACCATCAGAGGGTTCGCCACTTGATTTTGAAAGTGGTAGGCCCACTACTCCTTCCGTGACTTATAGTGGCTGAAGACCCACTTCCTATCTTCCTATCCTCCTACTCTAATCTAGATCCGGTTTGGTCCTTCATAGCAATCCGGATGGCGATCCGAATCACAGGTCATACAAAGCCCCCCTGTACGATCCTCTCATACTACAACGACTTTGATGTTGATCCGTTCCGTACAAGTTTCGGTGGCTACAAGTGCACCCGTCCGTTCCATCAGCTACAGAAGTTCTTCCGTTTTACCCACAACGAGGGCAAGACCTCACAGGAGTCAGGACACTCGACCGGATTTCCCACCCATGAGTTCTAGCACAGCTAAGGAATCCCTCCTTATCCGCCTAGCCTAATCAACGGCTTTCTTATCCAGAATACTAAACTTCTACAGATGTTGAGGCACTGGGATCCACTTCTAGCTCTTCATGACCTACTCAGATGTACTTAGAACCAGAAATATTTATCAAAGGGAGAACTCTACCCACACATCTGTGCATACCACCTTACTTCAACTTTGTACATTCTTGCCAACACTCGGGAGGAATACACAAAACAAAGTCAATGGAAAATACACAAGGAAATGCCAAAAGAACTCTCCCAGTCTCCAGCTTAGAGACTGTTTTATATACAAAAAGCAAAAAGCAAAAAGTGAATACATGATTTCCGCCTCTGAAGGCGCTGACAATCCGCTCCTACCTTATCCTAACCGGATTCTATTCTAGTTCCTAGTTATAAGTCCTATTTTTTACAATCCTTACTGTTCCGTTTCATACACTCGGGATCCAATGGTTGGGCTCTCATCAGGTCTCTCCAACTGCTCGAAGACCTCAATTAGATTCCGGTTCCGTTCCCCATCCGTAGGTAGAACCGGATGTTCTTCCTCAGCTTCCGGGGAGTCCAAATCTATCGGCTGATGTCCGGTCGAGGGCGTATCCTTCTTTGCCCTACTTGACTGGGGCGTCTTGTCCTTTCCCGGCTCCTGAGCGGCGTCTTCCGGAAACAAGTCCGGAAGTGAAATCTCAGAGAGCCGGATCGGAATCTCTGTCAATTTCTGGCTGCTCTCCACGATCCGGTCCGCCGACTCCTGTGCTTTGGATAGGAGCTTCTCTATCTGCTCCTCAAAATCAGTGAGGATGTGCACCACCCTGGTTCCGGATATCTTCTTGTCCTTGTGCACCTCCTCTTCGAACAGGCGCGCCTTGGTGACTGCTGCTCCGGGTCCTCCAAGCACGTCCTTCACTTCCGCGGCCAACTTCTTCATTTCCTCTGCCATCTCCTTTGTCGCGTTGGCGTTCTCAAGCAACGCGAATAGTTCGGCCTTGAGGGTGTCCACCTCATCGTGCTGCCGCTTGCTGTCCTCCTTCAACTTCCGGAGCTCTTCCGGATTGATCACACTCTCAGCCACCTTCTGTGGCAACTAGCTGTCCGGTTCCGCTCCGATTAATTCCGCGATCTCCCCGAGCGTCCGCTTCTTAACTTCCCAATCCGCCCGGATTCCACAGAGGATCCCAACCAATTCGTTGAATGGATCTGCGGTTCCGGATCCGGATGCCACATCCGGTCCGGTTGGAGTCTCACTTCTGTGCGGCCGCGGATGTCTCGAGGGTGTTCCTCGATTTCCAGCTGGTGTGGTCTTCTGCCTCTTGGCGGGAACATACGGTTCCTCCTCTTCCTCTTCTTCTTCTTCTTCTTCCTCCTCGGTTTCGTTTCCAGAATCCGCTTCTTGATCGGACTCGGATTCTCCGTACTTCATGGTCCGCTCTTGGGCCTTCCATACCTTCAACTCCACTTCCGTCAGCAACTCCTGTTGCTGATAGAGGTGGTAAACGTAAGGGCACAGTGGGGTAGCCCTACTTTTCCCCACTCGTGTAGTAAGCTGGGATACCAGATCAAAGAAGATCCGGCCCTAGTCTACTTTCCGGGTTCCACTCAGCGCTCCGAAAATCGTATTGGCCAAGGTGATAGTCACCCTGGTGGGTTTTTCCGGATGCAAAACCGGAACCAGGAACTGGAGTAAGCGTCACTCCCGGTCATCGAGGCAGTCTTCGACCGCGTAGCCATCCTTCGGGTTTACTACGCTTCCGAACTTTCCCTGGACGAAATCGTCCTTCCGGTTGGCCAGTCCGAGTCCTCCTGGCCGGAACCCGTATACGTTCCGCCACAAAGCCTCGGTCCATTGGACCGGATTCCCTCTCAGGGTGTTATCGAACTGATTCGATACACCACTCAGGATTTCTCTAACCATCCTCTCATCTTTGAAACCCCAAGGTTTCAAAGATAATCCTTGACAACCCATCGATGTTAAGTCCTCCCTGAGCTCTCCCTTTTCCGGATCCTTGGTCGGCATGACCGGAACCACTTTTCTCAGCCTTACTTCACTCGGGGGCGGGGTGCTAGAGCCTGGTCTCTTCCGGTTCAGCCGCGGCATGAGGGTAGCTCTACCCGGTTTTCACTCTACAGTCCTAACAAGGGAGCGCTGACACTCAGATGTTCCGCTCCGCCTGTAAACTATCCTACTGGCATGCTCACATTCCTAGCTTCTCACGTATCCGCTCTTGTAAAGTAACCACTTCTCGCGGGACTTCACCACCATTATTGACGACGGCCTTTTGGGACGCTACGTGGCCGAAAGCCGGAAACATATGCCGAAGCGCACAAACATCAAAGTGACCTTCACCAAGACTGAATGTAAACATGAACTTGTGCACAATCAAAAGAACACAAAAGATTGTATAACCCCCACAAGTGGTGGCCACAAAGTTTCAAAATGAAAGCCCAGGTCTTCTAGAAAAAAGTTTGCACTGAGCAAAATGTAGAGCATAAAACCCCAATGGTAATGTCACAAAACCACCAAGCTGGTTCGGCCAAATCGCAGTGACTACACTATACTATAGCTACCTAGAAAGCCAAAAGGTAGGAAGAGAATGAGTCCACGCACATGCCACATAATGTGGCGGGTGCTAGCGTAGGCTAGCTGGTTACGCTTGACGAGGTGGCGGAACTCAGCTTGGTGGAAGAGAGCCCCCGCCAGCGCTCGCCAGTCCCTGTTTAGCCGGGCTTTTCCAATTACAGTGAGTTCCCGGTGGGGTCACTAGAACTTTATTTTTGGGCCACTCCTTCGTCATAGCTGCCTGAGCTTCATCTTCCCTGATTTTGTACCTCTCCAGCGCAGGTTGCTCATCTACAATAAAGCACTTGTTTTTTTGTTTAGTTTTCTCTAGTTGCGGTTAGGTTTTGTTTTTGGAACTATTTCTTGCTGATTTTTTCTAAACAAGTTTACAGTTGAGGATTAGCACAGAGGAAGAGAGATTGTTGTAGTTACTTCTCACAAATACTCCTCCACCTTTTCAAATTCCACCTCTTGTTTCTTTTGTTCCAATTATTGCACTTCCTCCTCTACAACCTCAACCACCTACTCAAGAACGACATTGGAGCAATGCTGTAATTAAATTTTTACTTGCGCAGTGCAAAGAGCATGCGGAAGCTCACAACTCAATTACGATGCGACAACACTAGTGGGTGAGAATCCACAAGCTCCTTTGTTGCCCAATTTCTTCACGAGTCCGGGAGGAAGGTGAAGTCGTTGGATAAATGGGAGAAGTTAAGGAGTACTTACTCAAAGATCAAAAAGTTGCGGAACCAAACGAGTGCTGGGGTGCGGGACATTGAGGGTGCCAAATTCATTTGGTACGATGCCATTGACAAAATTCTTAGCCTCACGGCTAAGGCTAACGGTGTATCAGGTAGCATAGATAAAGGCATACCTATGCCGGGGACAGGAACCTCTATAGCATTTGTAGATGTCATTGAGGAAGACAACAAAGATAGGTAGCCATCTTCACTACCATGTTCCAGGCCACCTTCATCAATGGACATTGACCATGAGAGCACCAGAAGTAGTCCATGAACTTGTGCAACAAACTTGATTGGATGTTGTGGCAAAGGGACTTCTTCTAAAGTAACCAGCTAAGAAGGCCAAGGTTGACTGAAACTTGATGGAGGCGTTGGACAAATTAGTAGATTCAACAATTGAGATTGAAAAGTTGAGTATCAAAGTCGCTATAACAATGCACAAGGAGAATTTACTTGATCGTTAGGAGAATAGAAAACTGGAGCTTGAAATGTTTCAATTGCAGCAGGTTAGTGGTGAGCGCATGGCTTCTATATTTGCTGATGTGTTGAAGAAGAATGCTAAGTAGTCTTCATAGTATTTGTAATCTTTGCTGGTGTGCTTCACTTTTTTATGTATGAAGTTCTTCTATTACATTACATTGAATGTACAAACATATTTGTCTTCATTTTGTGGATGAATTGTTATTTTCTTGAGAATTGAGGTCCTTCCAATTCTTCTGTACACTTGAATTAAATGAAAGTAGTAACGTCTTCATTTCATTGTTTTCTACTTCTCAGTGTGATTGTTTTCCATGATTAGAATCACATTTCTACTAATCATTATGCATTAATTGTTTTTGACATTTTAAAAGAATAATGCTTATGCATGAGAGAATTCAGTAAGAGGCACATTGTGAAGGAATTCATTTAAAGATTAGGAATGTGCTAGGAATTCAAGAAGACTTCATAGTTTCATATCAAATTTGAATAAACATAATGTACATCTCATGAAATAAATATTACCTTAAATAAAAATCTTTAGAACAATATATGATTGGACCATCATCTACAAATATTAGACAAGTAGATGATTATGAAAATAATATGTCCATAAATATTAGATGTAATATTTTAAAAAAGGATAGATCTCACTCTAGATTGCGTTCTAGCCAAGATGCAAACAAAATGTCTCGCATTGTCTCTCTAGCTACTTTAGCAACTAATTCTTCACAAGGAAGTTGCATCCTCCCAACATGGAAACCTACATGCGGATCATGTTGAAATCTAACATCTACATGTACAGGCATACGTTGTATGTTTAACTCACAATAGTTGTGTAGAACACAACAAGCTAATATAACAGTAGCGGCCTTCTCAATGGACATGTTGAATACCTTAAGAATGCGCTAACGATTCTTCAAGACTGCGAATGCCTATTCAATAACTACTCTGCTACGATTAATAGTTGAGTCAAACTTGGACCCCCCCCCAAAAAAAATAGTTAGTTAACAAATAGAGAAGGAAAATATTAAGTATTTTAAAAGAAAAAAATTGAAAAAAGAGAAAGACATGAAACATACCTATTGTGATCCCCCATTGCTCAATTCTTGTGTTTGAAATTCCTTAGCAAATATGGTCTATTAGAATACGTTGTATCACCAATTAGGTATGGCATGATATCCATTCCACTCAAATGAATGACTGGTTGTGCTAAAATTTGTCTTTTGGTTAATTGTGTTGCAACGGAAGATACAACAAATTACCTAGCATCATGGACACCTCCAGGTTGGCCAGCACAAACATTCCAAAACATCTTGTTTGTGTCACACACTCCTTGTAAGACTATGTTATGAAACTTTTTTCGATTAAAAAAATCCTTGGGCATGGAAGTGTATTGTCTACTTGGTCGACATGTCAATGGGACATGGGTGCCATCAATTGTACCAGCTATGTTAGGCAAGCCTATAATATCTCTAAAACCTTCTATGATATTATAGAAGCAATCGCCATGACGGGGTGTAAATGAAATGAAAGAATAAACCATCCTCTCCTCTAGTTGTTAATGCAATACATACAATCATTGTGTATTTATGAATAGTGGACTCACCACATCCATATAAATTGTGCATTCTAGCACAACTTACACCATGTGCTAATCTATACAAAACTAATTTCACTTGCTTTCTAACTAGAATGGGGGGTCTTACAAAAGTAGCTGCTGTGGGGCTTAAGAATGGTGTTAACAAATCAACTAAAGCCTCAAAGGCTAAAAAGTCCATACGATTTAAATTGAAACATTGGGTAGTACATGACAACGTCTATGACCAAAAAAGGTCAAGAGTACAATTACAAATGCCAAAAAAACAAGGACAGCATGGTTAGCCATCTTCACTAGCTCCAATTTGTAAACCTTCAAAAAACAACCAAGAAAATTTTGCAAGAGAGGACCTTCAAACTTCCAAACTTTTGAGTTCACAAAAATTCCTAACCTGTGAGTTCTACACCTAACTTTCTATAGAAGTTCACTTGGCGTGGTGTGGAGTGGCGTGGAGGGCCTATGCGTGGGAGGGAAGACATCCCTGTGCCATCCGTCCGGCCTTTCTGGGCCAACCACTAGTACCCTGCCACCTAGCCAGGCAGATGATGTGGAGGGGGAGCTGTGGCATGTGCGTGGGCTCAATCAGGAAGGATGTCACCCAGGACGGAAGTCTTGCGATGCAACGGTCTTTCCCCGAATCAAACCCTCATCACCCAAGACACGGCGCGCTATTCGAGGTGGCAGACCCGTGTCGACTTGTATTCTGGGACCTTTGTGCACTATGACATGTGCTCTACACAAAGGATATGTCTGAATGAAAATCAGACACTTACTTAGCCTTCAACATTTGAAGACCTAAAAAATAATAGTTCACCTTGTTTTCAAATTTGTTTCTTATTTTGAAACATTTAGCTCGTAAAAATGCTTGAGGACAGAATCTATCTACAAGGTCATTTTGGGGAAACGGCATAGGATTTAAAATCTCTCCTTTAATATAAATTCATCTACACTAGTGTACCCTGTATCGTTGCCACAGTCAAAACAAAAGTAAAACTAATTTTCTAATTATTTAGTTCATAAAAATACTTCAAAATTCAATAACTTTTACACCTTGAGTTGGAATGCCATGAAACCAAATCGGTGCACCCCTCCTCACCGAGGGCTTTCCAACAATACCAAGATTGTGACCAAAATATAAGAAAAAGTAAATGTGTAATAAAACATAGCTTAGACATTTTTCACCTTGTACAATATCTAATTCATGAATAATACATAGTAATTAATGTTGATATGAATTGGGAGGTGTCATTGAACAAGATTTATTCTGTAAACAGAGTTAATCATATAGAGTTTGGGGGTTGATTTTAATTTTTCATTAGATAGTAGTAAATCATCTCATAACTGAACGCTTAAAACTACACTTGTGACTTGACTTTTAACTTTTAAACCAATGATAAATATAAGGTTTGAAGCAAAAGCAAGGACCAATTTCGTGCACAAAATCTTAATGTCTCACTTTTAGTTGGGTTAATTGAACGGTTCCAGGCACAGATCACGTAGCTCACGCGTCCCTCCCTAGCGCAGTTATAAATGCCACCACCCAAATATTTGTGTTCAAAAGAAATGCAAGTGTGACAATCTACAATTCACAACAATCTAGTTCAAAGAATATCAACGACACACATACAATAGAGAACCTGTACTGGAGCATCATCTCACGTAACATGAACATTCAAAACCAACCAACAAGTCTGTCATGAAGGGTTCTGATCATCATGAACTAAAAAAACATTCCCTCGTGGCAGTCAGACATTCAACCCAGGAGAGATGGGTCTAATCGGCCGACTCCCAGTACTTGCAACTACAAAGTCGCTAATGGAGGTCTGGATTCATTCACAAACCCCTCGTCTAATCTGGATCGCCTAAAATGAATCCACCTTGGAACTAGAATCCTTCCTGCCTACTGCATTTCAGGGGCACTGTCCCAGCTTACTTCTTCTTCTTGCCATCTCCAGCGGCCTTCGTCTGCAACCCAACCCATCCAGCGTTTAAGTACTTAGAATTTCGTACCCAAACCAGATTGAACAAGTTCATCATGGAGTATGCCCGATATGTATCCTATGTTCTTTGAATTCTAGTACACTTGAACTAAGCGGAATTCCAGCATCAAAGAGGGAGGCTGCAAATTGCACTGCATTGCTAAACGGAACTTCCAGAGTCAACCTTAGTCAGTAAAACATGCCAGTGAGACCATCACGTACCTTCTTCACACCCCTGATCTTCTTGGAACGGTTCTTACGCTCCTTAATCTGCTTCCTGGACTTCTCCACCTTGGTCGCCAGTCCATTCTACAATCACACCCAAAATCAAAACGTCGGTACCGTACTACAGCCAATCTTCTCAGTCAAGAGCAACTCCCCATCCAAACTCTCGGTCATCCGGTGAGTCCGCACCCGAATGAATGACACTGCGGAAATAAAACTAGGAACTCACCCTAATGAGCCTGTACTTGGGCTCGTATTTCTTCGCAGAGTCCACAGAATCGTAAATGAGGCCGAAGCCCGTAGACTTGCCACCTCCGAACTGCGTCCTGAAGCCAAACACGAAGATGCTCTGGGGATCCCGCACTTCGTACAGCTTGGTCAGCTTCTCCTTCAACTCAGCCTGTGCGAACAGATTTGAACCTCAGCTCCTCCGCACTCACATGTCAACCTTGGCTACATCCTACACGGGAAGTTAAGTGCAAAATACACAAAGACTCACCTTGGACACATTCGCACGACCTGGGTGAAGCACATCGATGACCTGCACAATAAGGCCACCCCATCATCAGAACCGAGAGCAACCCTAATCTCACCTCAAACCCTAAACCCAACCACAGAAGCTACGGTGACTTAAATCGTATCAAATGATGGCCAGTGCGAATCGGTGCTTACAAACTGCTTCCTGGCCAGCAACCTGTTGGTCATAAACTTCCTGGTTCGCACGGTGCACGCCTTTTCCGCCATAGCTGCGAGGTGCTGCGGATGCGTAGAGAGTTCAAGAAGCAGAAAAGAGAGAGAAAAAGGGCCTGGAGTCGCACTTACTGGGACGGGGCGGCCCCCAAACCCTAATTTCGTTCCCCGTTCCCACAGTCGGAAGGATGAAGCTGGAAGGATGAAACCGAACGAATGTCGTCAAAATCTCGTCGATGAACACAAAATTATTTCTTCCGGGCCGGGCGGAGTCTCAATCATTCTTAACCCTTGAAGGACGCTGCTGCCCGTGGAAATTATCCATTTTGGTACCGTGTGAATAATTGGCTTTAAAAAATTAATCTAGAAGCCCGAATTGGAGAGATTCTTTGCCATTCATTGGCAAAAAATAATTGCAACATTGTTTTAAGGTTAAAATCTTAATCCTTTAATCTTGTAAAGACATGTCTTCCCATGACTAAGGTAGTTACCAAATTTCTCTGATTATTAAACCAATAGGTGCATTTTCTTTTTCTATATTTAACAATAAAGTCATTCGTCATCTATCGGACCACTCTAGTCAAGACTATGTTTACAAAGCTAAAGGCCATGAGGTGGTCCAAATTTCCAAAATTGTATAACTATGCAATGGAATGCAATTTAGAAACATAATTTAATGATGATTCTCAAATAATAGTTGTAAACTATGATCTATAGATCATATCCATATATTTAAATCAATTGCTGTATGGGCCAATACTACTAGAAAATTCAGTTTTTTTGTTGATTTGGTTCACTTTTTTGTTGATTTCTATCCAAATCAACACAAAAGTGAACCAAATCAAAGCAATGAAATCAATAGAAAAACTAAATTTTCTAGTAGTGCTAAAATTGAAAATTCCTTGTAGAATTGATTGTAATTGAATGTTTGTGATTTTCATAAAAAAAAATTCTTTAGGTTAAAAATATTAAGTTCCAATCATAGTGATTTCTAAAAATTATTATTTTATTGTTGCTTTCAAGTCATTTTTCTTAAAGATTATTTTTGAATTGAAAAGTTATTTTTTGAAACTAGACCTATTGTCTAGTACCCTTTGAATTATAGAATATTTGCAAAGTAAAGTCTTTAGAATCTATACCATACAATGTTAAAGAAGTAGTAGAAGAATTTTTTCAAAAATTGATGAATGAAAAAAAGTTTTGTATGCTTGAAAAGTTTTTGCGTTCATCCTTAGTTGAAATTTAAACACTTGGTCTTTAAAGGGCCAATATCATTCTAATCATTGTTTTCTTTATGCAAAAGCTTTGTTTTCTAAAATTTCTTTTTTTACAATAGATTTGAGTGATTTCATTGAATGGTAGTTAGTTAGCACAAAAAAGAGTGACTTTTACAATCTGTCTCTTAAATGAAGACAATAACATGGATGTTGGAGATACTATTTTCTAATTGGTATTCCTATATAGAAAAACAACATTAATAGTTGCTAAATGGCCAGTGACCTTGAAGTATGATGAAATGGAAACAAAACAAGATGTCAAAGCTTGATAAGCTTTAGAAATGGTTTCAATTTATGGTCGTTGGATTTTAAACTGAATATATTATGGATCATGTAGAAGCAAAAGTACATCTTAATACCCAAATTAAAATTTGAAAATGATATCAAATCTTTCAATTTTCTTTTAACTAAGGATGAATGCAAATCATTATGAAGTTAAGAGGAGATAACATGTATATTATAAGTAATATCATCCATCTCAAAATTTAATCTACATTTCCTTTAGATGAATTTGCAAAGTAAAATTTTTCCCAAACTCTAATGTATTTGATGTTCATTTACAATAACTCTTAATATCAAAAAATCAAGTTTTACAATAGCTTCCTTTCAATAGACACATAATTAAAAAAAAAAAAACATTTTCTAATTTTGGTAATGTGAATAGCATTGGATGGTTACTTTTGAAATATTTTAAATTATAATTTGATGAAATTTCTTATAACTTAAGGATTTGTCAATGCAAAAAGGTGCTTTGGATAATTTAGGGGCTAAAATTGATACAATGGTGGTGACATCTTTATACTTCAAGATAGGGTTGTTTGCATGTAAATCTAGAAACTTGAACCCATGAACCTAGTAGTCTAAATTCTTATATTATGGTTACCTATATTATAGGCACCTTTCATGGTTACATAGTATTTATGTTATAGATACATATATTATAGACATCTTTGGTAGTTGTAGAATACCTACTTACACCTAGGCTCAAGGTTTGTAGGCTCTTATTTCTAGGCTCACATGCTAGCATTTTTGTACTTCAAGATAGGCCATTTCAAGTTTTTATACTAAAATTAGAACCAGTTTTGAAATTGAAGATGATTAGTTAATTTTAAAATTTGGCTAAAATATTAAAGTTAATCAAATTTGATTTTTAATACTAATTGCCAATTTTAATTTATTTTTTAAAGTTTAATGTTTTAGAAAATTTTGAATTTGAATATTTCAATTACCTTTGGATTACCTTAGTATATTACAAAGTGTGTTCCTAACTAGAATGAACAACCTTTGCCAACAACCTATTTAATAAAATTTCAACTTTTCAACTTTGGTAGTTAAAAAGGATTTCAACAGTTTTTATCATCCAAAATATTGAATTAATAAAATATTTGTCAAGCTTTACAAGTATCTATTGTAGCATACTCTCAAATGCAGTATTATCTCTCCTACTATATGCTATTTATATCCACTCAGTATAATCACTTACTTCTAGTGTACTATTATGAAGTGAAGTGCAACACATCCTAAATATATGAAAAAATAAGAATAAATGAAAGTTTAGATTTGTTTTATAAAAGAATCTTTTATACATAGTCTAATGAATCTTGAAGATTTTCAAATTAACTTTTGGCTATTGGTATGATATGTATGATTTCAATATTCAAAAATATATGAAGGATCAATTAAAGCTTCTTTTGATATTAGAGATTGTAAGAAAATCAAACTAAATTTGTTTCCATTCTTTGAATTGTGATCAAATTCATTGAAAATATATTTGAAATGGCTTAAATTGGTTGGAATTTTTTGAGGGTTTTTGGTACTTATTATTATAATTTCTCAAATTACATATTCCTTCACAAACAATTATTTTTTGTTGAAATTGAAAAGATACTAGCACATAATGAATTCAAAGGCAATGGCAGGGGTGGATAACAACATAGAGAAAGGACTCTAGCATGCATTGAATAGCTTAGTATGTAGGTATACATTGCTATTATACTAGGAGAATACAACATGGCTAGTAAAAGTTGTATTGTATCCTCTAGGTATGATAGGTTTGATCCCTGGAATAACTTTTGAATTCAAAAAATGACCCTTTCAAAACAACTTGAATAAAATAAAATAAAAATTCAAAAATCATTAGAATTATAACATAATATTTTATGACCCTTCAAAAAGGACTTGAATAAAATAGTAAAATAAAAATCTTCAAAAAACACTATAATTAGAAAATAATATTTTAAGCTTAAACCTTTAAGTACTAAGAATTCATCATTTTAAGTTGCATACTTTGATTGATTATATTGTAAAAAGTATAAAGGAAATGAATTTTTTTATTATATCATTAACTTGAGTGAAGAACTTGAGTAAATAATTATTAAAATAAATTTATAAAATCCATATATATTCTTCAAAATTGATTAAAAAACGTGAGGTCCAATTTGGACTTCTTAGTCATTCAAGGGTTAAAAGGGAACAAGTCTATACCTTAAATTTGTTTGTTTTGTTTGTCATGTTGAGATCTCCTGGTGGTTGCGTGCTTGGTACTGTTGGAAAGCCCTCGACGAGGAGGGGTGCACCGGCTTGATTTTGTGATGTTTGGACGTATGGTGTGAAAGTTATTAAATTTTGAAGTTTTTATGAACTACTATGAACTAAAAAATTAAAAAATTACTTTTCCTTTTGTTTTTACTGTGTCATTTTGACACAGGGCATTCCTATTATGTAGTCCTTGTGAAAATCACAAATATTCAATCCACTCGACGTGGTCCGCATTCACACTGCAGAACGTGGTCAGGGTTTGGTTGCAGCGGGGATCTGCGGTTCCGGCTGGGCGGCCCCCTAGCGCGCACTTGACGTACAGTAGTCGATTAGCTTTGTGCCTCTTTTTTTCTAGTGGTGACGGTGTGGTTGTTTTTGTGCTTGTGGGTGCGCCTTTGGTCGTTGACGGTGTGGGGCACGGGCTAACGTGGAATTCGGTGGAGTAATAGTTTGCGTGTGTGCTCCATAAACTATTTGAGGAAGCTCAGAATGCAGAAGCCAAGACCCGACTCTGGGAGCGGATGTGGTGGAGCGTGTGTCCAAGCTGCGGGAGCTTGAGCTCTTGGATAACGATCTGCTTCATTCAGTCTCTGGGAAAGAGAACATTACTCAGGTAAATACTCAGCAAAACAATTGGACATTAATGAAGTAATCATTCGCTAATGCGGATTCTTTATCAAATTCTTTACCCTGCATAATTCAGGAACCCTAATCCCGACTCCAATTTCAAGGTTACAGAATTATGCAAGGTAGGTGTTTGATCAAGAAGTTGGATTTAGGGTTGCAGCGGAGGTTGCCGATTCTACATGTGCCCCTTGTAGTTCTTCCGTGCTGAATCTTTTCATTTGTAATTGAGCGATGCCGACGAAAGGGGACGTCTTTTTTGTGCCATTAAATTTCGCAATGTAGACCCGGACCTGCCTTCTCTTAATCTAGCTTAAAATTCCACCAACGTTGATGAGTGCCTTCCGCGCCGCAGCATTTAAAGTTATGTTTGCCACCTGGAAGCTGCCGGTGCTCACATTTAGGACCCTACCATTAGCCAGGACCCAGGATGATGAGCATTTTTGAGGTTTTGAACTGTTGTGCCCAATTTAGGGTTTAGGGTTTAAGGTTTGATTTGGATAAACCTCGGTGCAATCTTGGAAATGGTCAGACTGAATTGAAACTGGTCCAGGTGTGATGTGCGTTGTTGAGGTTTTAGACTCATGTGCCATGTGCACAGTTTCAGTTACAGTTCAGGGTTTAGGGTTTAAGGTGAGTGAAGGAATTAACTTTGTCTGGGATGTCTTTTCCAGTAGTTTGGGCTTCATCATGTTTCATGGAGCTTGAATTGGTGGTGAAACTTCGTGGTTGAAGTGGGGACCATTGGTTTGGAAACATGGTTAGTACTTGAACTTGGGAGTTTGTGTTTTTTCTATTTTTTTCGTTGTAGTTTTCATTAAATTTGGATTTCTTTTGTATTGAAGCAACTCCCCGAGTTTTTGTAAAGTTAACTTCTTGCCGTCTTCATGTGGAGTGTGCATTGTATCTGACGCATTTTTTTTTTGTTGAAAAGGAGGAAACTGTTCCTCGATTGGACAAGGGCCGAAATGACAACTCTTGTTCTAATATGGAACAAATATCCAGGTCAAAGAAGAAAAAGGAGAAGAAAGTGTCTCAGAAGGTGAGTTGGTCAGAAGCATTGTAATTAAATTGTTGTGCATATCGTCCATTGAATACAACGATCGTGTATACCTGTGAGTGCGATGGATCACATAAAATTGTGTCCTATTTTTTGCGCAGGAGCTAGAGCAACAGGTGAAATTAAGTAAGAACATGCAGCGCAAGCTGCGCAGGCTGCAGGAAGAGGAGGAAAAGAAGAAACTTCGGGTTGAAGTTATGGAAAGTTTACAGTATCCTTTTCTGCAGTGTGCTCTACGAATGCTGCGTTTAATATGTAGAGACAACTTGGAAAGTGAATCCAATTTTGGTTGTTGGAATTGTTGAAACACGATTTTGCCTGTGCGGTCGCCTTAATTTCTTTATCCATAGAAAGCACAAACTGGCGGACGATAAGTTTGAACTGCTTCATTCCTCCGGCACGCTTGGGCAGGTCAGAGTTCAGCTTCCTAATTTAAATTTTCTCGTGAATTAGGTTTGGATTTCAAGTTTCACAAGTGAAATCCACTTTGACGAAAGGAATGCTTTTGGCAACTTCAGCTTGAATACCCTAAACTCTGAACCGTTTCGTGCAGGAGGAAACAATGAAAGAAAAACTCCAGCGAGCTATGAATTATAAGCGAGCGGGGCTTCCAGTGCCTTCCAACATACCTCTGTTTCGAGAAAGGCCCGGTCGCCAACATGATATGGAAGAAGACCAGGACCCTTTGGAAGAAGAGCCCGAGCCAGTGAAAGGACGCGCTTTGCAAAAAGGAAGGATTCAAGTCGACGGTGAACCTTCCGTGGAGAAAGGAAATGGACCTTTTTCGAGTCAAGTGAGATCTGCTCCAGAAATTGCAAGCATGGATATGGACAGCATGGACAGCCCTCCGAAAGCTAAAAGCCTGAAGAGGAAAAAGTTCAGCGTTGGAATGGATCCAGTTACTGTAGAAAATGACAACCTAGAACGTGGAAATCCTGATAAAAAGAGTAGGACGAGCGATTTTTCAGACAATACTGCTCCAATACCTGATATCGAGATGAGTACTTTAGTTGAATCTAAGGGTGCAGCTTCTTGTGTAACTAGCTCACCTTCACAGGGCATTCTCAAGAGTAAGAAGAAAAAGAAGAAGAAAAAGAAGGTTGCCGAAGAGATGGGTTTAGTCAAAGATGTAGAAAGAGAGGCAAGTCCTATTAATGAGATTGACGACGTAGATAGAGCAGCGGTTGAGCTTGAATCTGTCTTGCCAAGTTTAAGACCTCAGGATATGTACCTTAAAGAAGCCCTTGATACACAATCTGCGAAAGGAGATTTGAAACTTCGGAAAGTAGTTGTTCCCATAAGTCGACCGGAAGATGTCGTTAAAGGACGGGAGAATCTACCAATAGTTATGATGGAGCAGGAAATTGTGGAGGCCATCAGTGAGAACGATGTTCTAATTGTATGCGGCGAAACAGGCTGTGGCAAAACGACACAGGTCCCGCAGGTCAGTCAAAGTGCTTTCACTCATCATTTTTTAAGGCAACTATCACTAAAACAAATCCACCTTGCTTTCATCTCCTCCGTTTCGTGTTTTTTTCCACTGTATAATAGAGGTGTATCACCGTGTAATACCATCGTTACATCTTTGTCACATCTCTTTTATTCCATCGTCAAAACCTAAGTGCTCAATAGTCGAAATTGGCTGCCTCCATATCTGTAGGAGGAAGTTATATTAACGTACCTGAGAAGGATGGAAATATTTTTTGAAAGTTCTCGTATTTGAACTCTACCTTCCAAAGTGGACTTTTAATCTTGGGCACTGATGTTAAAAACTAACTGAGGTTACATGGGCATCGTGGATTTGCTGTAGTGTGGGATATGATCATCCACTCACACTAGCCGAATGTGGAAGAGAAATAGTATACGTGTGGAATGGCTTCGCAGTTCACATGTTTATTTGGATCTTCCGTTGCTTGTACGTGAGTAGTGGACTATAGTACACCAAGTTGTGTCTCATTTGGTTGGGAAATAATGATGTGCCCATGAGATTTTCTTAGGCAAAGCCTTTTTAAAGCATTGTGTTCATTATTGTTCTCTTCAGTTTCTGTTCGAGGCTGGATTCGGTTCTAGTCTGTGCCCAGAGAAGTCGGGAGTTATAGGAGTCACTCAACCCCGCCGAGTTGCTGTACTTGCAACAGCGAAACGTGTCGCGTATGAGATGAATGTTGCATTGGGTCAAGAAGTTGGGTTTCAAGTACGCCATGATCGGAAAATTGGAAACAAGAGCTGCATCAAGTTTATGACCGATGGGATTCTTCTTCGAGAAGTCCAGGTATGTCCGAGAAAGGCTCTTGGGAAAAATGTTTAAGTTAAGATCAGCTATTCTTTGGTGGTGAGGTTTTAGCAGTTTTGTGTTACTTTGAATTCTGATTGGATTACTCCTTTAGAGTAGTTGTTAGTTATCAATATGTCCACATGGGTGTCTGTAGGATTCCTTCAGCACTCAAATTTTGGTGCTGAGCATTTTTCTGGATTTCTTGGGACAGGCTGATTTTCTACTTAAAAAGTATTCGATAATAGTCCTGGATGAGGCTCATGAGCGGAGCCTGAACACAGACATTCTCATTGGCATGCTCTCTCGCATTTTACCCTTGCGAAAGGTACGTATGCCTGTCAGGCAATTGCTGTACAATGCCTGGTTTGTTCTTGAAATCATATAATTGGGTTTGTCAAAGACTCTGAAAATGATTAGAATGTGATATCCTCCTTGTTGCATTTCCTTATAGTGTTCGTTTAGCTCCATATGGTATTCGATCCTGATTTATTTGTCGAGATTTATTCGGCTGTAGAGTCTAGGTTAAGAGTTGTACAATTGTATGAGTTACTGAATAGGAGAGAGTGAATAATTGAATGAAGCTGGAAGCAGTAGGAGGAGCATTGAATGCACAGTTGACCGCTTAGGGATGAGGAACAATGTGATGCAATCTATATCACATTGCATGATCATGTCCTTGGTCCTTGTTCGTGCAAATATCAAAATATTGACATTTCTCTACCAGCTCCAACAAAGTTATGCTGGAGGTTGGTCGTTCTTGTCTTGACATTATACAACTCCTTTTATCCTAGGAACCCTTATATTTAAAATTTCAATGTGCATTTGTTAGTTTTCTACCTTCACTGATTTCATTAACATTATTAACAACATATTTATTTATTTATTTATTATGATTTTTTGTAGAGTTTTCAGCTGCATATGGTTTGACGTTGAGCCTTTGACCTCTTGGATGTCCTATGCGATATTCCGTTTCGAGACATGTCTCTGCATATTGCAATGCAGGCTACTTCTTATCGTTCAATTATGACATGCAGAAACTATATGAAGATCATTGCAAGCAGGAGGAACAATGTAGATTGACTGGCAGTTCGAATACTTCACAACCCCCCGTCATGCCACTGAAGCTGGTGATAATGAGTGCAACTCTTCGGGTGGAAGATTTTACGTCCAACCGCAGAATGTTTTCACTCCCTCCTCCAGTTATCCAGGTCCCTGCCCGACAATTTCCAGTTACTGTCCATTTTAGTGCCAAAACGGAGCTACTTGATTATGTTGGCCGTGCACAGAAGAAAGTTTGTGCCATTCATCGAAAGCTTCCTCCAGGTGGCATTCTTGTGTTTCTGACAGGGCAGAGGGAGGTGGAATTTTTATGTCGTAAATTACGAAGAGCATTTAAATCACGCAACCAAAAAGAACAACCGCAGGTAGATTCTCAGAGATATTTTTCTTCTCATGGTGCCTTTGCTCATCTTATGTAACTGTTTACCTAGGATTAAAAGGTAAATTGGGGATGAATCCATTTCTGAAGTCATCAATTGGACATGAACAGAATTTCTATCTCGTTTTAAGAGTGTAGCTTGAAGTTACTCTTAGAACCTCAGGTCTTGATCATTGTTTCTCATGAAGAAATTTGCCTTCATTTGACCTTTGAAAGTTGGATTTGGCTCTGTATGTGGTGTTTCTTTCTGTATTAGATCTCATTATAATCAAGTGCCTCATGTGTTCTGTAGGAATTAAAGCCAGACTCAAAAGACTCTGCTCAGGGAACAGATGTTCAAGGGTTAACCTTGGAGTCTATTAGTAACGCCATGGATGGCCATCTAAGCAAGGGCGGAGGTCAGTGTGTTTGTGAATGATGCGTTGAAAAGTTATGTTCACTTTGACGGATTTCTGCCATTACGTGAATGCTCGAGTGATTCTTTGTTCTATCGGCTGCACTGTTGTCAAGAGCATCTCTTTTATTTGTTTACATTGATCATTTGTTTGAATTGGTTTAGGGTCTGAGCACATTACGTGTACTTGGTTGGTTCAGGTGGCGATAGTGGTGGGCTTGGTGGTATTGCAGAAACTGATGAAGCTGATGGTGAAAAGGATGATGATGAGAACTTTTCAGATAGTGATGATGAAGATTTTGATGGTGATGGTGATGATGACAGCCTAAGTGACAGCGATGAGGAGGGGGTTGTAAATCTTCAGTCATCACTTGACGCTGTGGAAGAGAACGAAAATGCAGTTGTAGACGCAGATCGTACCACCATAAAAGGCCCGGATTCAATCAGTGGAGCAGATGCTACCCTGCAAGAGAAGGTGGATCAGAGTACCGACCCTGGACCCCTGTATGTATTGCCTCTATATGCGATGCTCCCAGCAGCTGCACAGTTGCGTGTGTTTGCACAAGTTCCCGAAGGTGCGCGGCTTGTTGTCGTTGCAACCAATGTCGCGGAGACGTCCATTACCATACCTGGTATCCGGTGAGCCTTAAACCTTTCTCTAGTTCTTTGGATCTTGAAAATTGATGATGTCTGGCAAATTATCGGTTTTGTTTCCAGATAATGATATCTCAGTTGCTTGTAGTCGGTGTTACCATTCGTCTATTTCTGTTGGTTTGAGTGGCTATTTTTCAAACTTTTATCATAGACTATTGTTTCTTACTCTATCAAATGAAATGTGGTCATAGGTATGTAGTAGACACGGGCCGTTCTAAGGAAAGAGATTTTGATCGGGCCAATGGAGTGTCGAAGTATGAGGTTCGGTGGATCAGTAAAGCGTCAGCCAATCAACGTGCTGGTCGTGCTGGTCGTACAGGTCCAGGACATTGCTACCGACTGTATTCTTCTGCAGTTTTCAATAACATTTTCCCCAAATTCTCACCTCCAGAGATGAGCACTGCACCTATTGAAGGAGTTGTCCTTGTGATGAAGCGCATGGGCATCGCCAAGGTCGATATCTTTCTCTCTTCTGCTGCGAAGACTTTTGTGGTGTTATTCTACTTAAGTTTGATAGAGTTTCTAACAATGTTTTGATGTCTATTTAGGTTGTAAACTTCCCATTTCCATCTCCTCCAGAGAGACAAGCCCTTTTAGAGGCTGAGAGGTGTTTGCGAGCCCTCTCTGCTCTTGATCCCGATACTGGAAATTTGACTCCAATTGGTAAAGCGATGGCAGTTTATCCAATTAGTCCTCGACACGCAAGGATGATTCTAGCTGCTCTACAAGCTTCTCAAGGGATGGATGGAAAAGGACATGTTGTGCTTGCGTTTGCTGTTGCAGCAGCGGCTGCTTTGAGTCTTGAAAATCCATTTCTTCGAGAATCAGGTATCAGTCTTTGCTATTTTTTGTTTTCTTAATCACTTGTAGAAACTTTATATGCGTTTCAGAGGGATTCTTTCGGGAACGCTCTGCTATAGTGTTGTAATCCGTGTTGCTGTTTTTGTGGGTGCAGTCTTATCACACTCTGTGTATGTCATTTTGTGAATCAGGTGTTGAAATGGAGGACTCGCCAGGAGTTCTAGAGAAGAACGGCAAACACCAGCCTGCGACATCTGAAAAATTGTCAAACAGAAAAGGAAATTCAACAAAGGATGGTGATCCTGAGTTTACAGAAGAGGAGAAGAAAAAGAGAAAACAACGGCGAGCTGAAGCAGGGAGGGCTCATGGAAAATATCGCAACACCCATAGCGACGCGCTCAGTGTTGTAAATGCTCTCTGGGCTTATGATAAGGCTGAGAACCGAGAGCAATTTTGTGAGCTCAACTTTCTTCACGCAAAGACTATGCAAGAGATGGCTAAGCTACGTCAGCAATTGTCACAGCTGGTGGTGCAATACAGTCTTGATGCCGGTGCGCAATCGAATGGTATGAAAGATGGATCTGGTCTGACAAAGGATTACCTCTTGGAATGTGAAAGAGTTTGGCACTGCAAGGATCAGGTGAAATTGAATATGAACCAAGAAATGGTGCTTCAGCAGGCCATCTGTGCAGGTGAAGATCTTAGTCTTCTTCCCTTAGTCCACCCCTATGCTCGTACGTGAATTCTTCTGAGGTCTTATGTTGGTATCTTGGTCCGTCTTACTTTACTGCTCATTTTCAACTGGTGGAGTAAACCAACAATGGTATTGGCTGATGAAAGAAGAGTCTGGCAGGTTGGGCTGATAGGGTGGCTCACCGACTCAGTGCTCGAGAACGAGCTTTGATTGTAGAAGAGGATGGGAAGCGGAAAGCAATTAGGTGAGATGCCTAAACGTTTGTCTCACTGTATGACTAACCTCTGAATATTCTATTAAACGTTTTTTGACTTCCATATTTTGTTTTAGAGTATTTATGCTTGTGCTGTCGTCGGTGTCACTGAAATCTCATCTGTTGTGTCCATTCGACTGTGTAGGTATCAGGCATGTGCAGTGGAAGAAACTGTATTCCTTCACCCAGCTTCAGCACTTGCCAGGGAGGCTCCTGAGTTTGTTGTCTACAATGAAATCATTTCAACAGGCCGACCTTACATGTGGGGTGTGACGGGTATTCAGGCCAGCTGGCTAGTGTCACACGCGACTCCGCTGTGTACGTTTTCAAAACCAGTAGCTGATCCACCTCCTTGGTACGACGCCATTGCAGACATTGTAATGTGCTGGGTTTTACCGACCTTTGGGCCACACCGTTGGGAGCTCCCTCCCCATGCTTTGCCACTGAAAAACAGCAAAGCACGAGCTGCTGTTTTTGCTGCAGCATTACTGGAAGGGAAAGTGGTGCCTTCTTTCAGATCCTTGCTGCCTCATCTGTCAGCTGATCCAGCCATTATTCTCAAGCCAGAGTCGCATGGCCAACTGAGGGTTGGTGAGCTTTTACATAAACTTGGATCAGGGGTGAATACGGTTGACACGCGACACAAATTAGCTGTGGCTTGGCGAAGGGACCCTACGTATTTGTATCCAGAGGTTCTTGCTTGGGTGCAGAGTAATGCACATGCCAAGTTCAAGCAGATTTGGAGTCAAGGACAACAAGAAGCTTCAATGGACGGAGCTGCACTTTACAATAAGAAAGCAAAGAAGAAGAAAACTTGAGCTCCGTATCGAGCAGTATGATGTACTTCGAATTTTTACATGAATTGCGTCAAGGCATACGAACTACGGCTTGCTCCGTCAAAGATCTGCAAATATCCTTCAAAGCACAAGGTATGAGTTCTGAAGTTCAGTAGCCAGCGCAATCCGAGTTTCTTGTTACTGTTACATGGAATGGAATTTCGGACGTCAAGTGACTACGAGTGGGTCTCATTCCTGTACTACGGAAAAAGCGCCGTGCAGCTGACAGCATCTTCTGATGGAGATTGAGTGGCGACTGCTTCAAAGATGGCCCTTGTCTTGCGATATGATGATGATCCAGACTTTCTTGTGCAGATGGGCAGTCACTAGAAGTTGATCCAAAGATTTCAACTTCTTTTTAAATTGGAGTATTTTCTGCTCTAGGTACTGTAGTAAGGTAGAACAGCCCATCATGGGCAGAATTAGGAGTTTGCCCTCATGCCATTGCTGAAATTCTTATAGTTTATTTTCCACATGAAGACAAGTGTGAGAAATGGTGAGAGCAATTTTATTTTTCTGACAAAGTATGAATTTTTGATCTGTTTTGCCCATCATGGTCCAAAAGAATGTCTAGACTACCCAAAAACCAACCACAAGTGTTAACCATAGTTATCATTTTCCTCGCAAGATTAATTTCTGGACATGGCTACAATATGAAGGCTTAAAAAAGTCACTTGCAATGAGTTTACGTTCAAAGGGTGGAAGTTCCTATTGTAGTCACTAGTCACTCCATTATTGTCACCTAAGACATTGATTGTGGCTACTAATTCAATGCAATGTAGCTCAAATCTCATTTATTGAAAAAAGACTACTATGGATCATTCTTGCTAGGGGTTTGGAATGGGTCTTTTGTCTATAATGAGCTATTCTACCTCAAGTTACTAAGGTTATTTTAATTGTTGCAGAGTTTGGAGAGTGCAAGATCATTACTTTGTTATTTTTTAGTTGACAAGAGAGTTGCAATTACATTACTTAGTAGGGCTAGAAGTTCTTTCTAAGAGGTAAAGTATTTTGCTTGTTGTTAAAAATACAATTAGTAATAAAAGAGAATATTTATAAGATTAGAGCATATTATCATCTTGGGATTAGAGCATATTATCATTTTCTAAGACCGTGGGAATCAATTGCATAAAAAAATGGAAAAGTACTCATTGGAAGTCTAACTACTATAGAAGATGTTTTCTTTTCTCAACAAAGCTTTGAGGATGAATAGTTGCATTTTTGTCCTTTAAAGAAGAATTCTCTATCATCCATTGGACACTAAGTGTTTGCGGCAACATTACAGGGTTAATGAAGCAATCACTTTGAATGTGACCCCTAAAGTCATCCCATTTTGGCCAAAATTTGAACCAAAATCTCATTTATTTGAAAACCCATGTTGGGATGCTTAAATAGGAAAAAAAATTAGAATGAATTTTTCTAACTTAACTTATTATAGTGTATCAATCCTAATGCATCCACATAATATATTTTCTACATTTCACAATAAACTTTGAAGATAAGATTTGCTTATAAAAATGAATGAAAATATATGTGTGACATATAATTAAAAACATAACTACCCTATACTTGGCATTGATTTAGAATTCTTAACAAGAATATGGTCAATTTGACTTCAATCTCACATCCTTGAATATAAAATATGGCATTTCAACACACTTCAAGTGAACAAAGTGGGCATTAATCCTTATAATCAAAGGTTGTATTATTGAAGTTAAATAATTTTCAAATATTTTATCCAATTGATGGCCAATTTTTCTTTTCAATTTTTTTTCCTTGAAAATATTAGAATAAATCTACTAAAGAACATTATGACAAAGGTTGCCATTATGTGAGCCTAGGAACATGAGTACATGAGCTTAAAAATCTATACACCTATATTATAGGTGTCTATATTATAAAAACCTTCCATGATTATAGTGTAACTATAATATAGGTATTTACATTAAAAGCACTTTCAATGATTGTATTATATCTACTTTTATATATATATATATATATATATATATATATATATATATATATATATATATATATATATATATATACGCTCAAAACTCACATGCTTGTATTTTCATGCTCACATACTAGTACTATTGACATTATGACTATATTGAAGAAAATTAAAATTTTGTAAGTTAGTTAAAGACACTATAAACTTGGAGGCAAGATAAGAATATAGAAATATTAATTTTCATTGTTGCATTATTCCATTTTACAAATAGTACATAAGATAGGAACACCCATAACCGCCAATTTGAAGGTTTTGGACATGATATTCAACAAATCATTGGACCCTACTAGCAAGTCATAGAAAAAGAATTCCAATGGACTTTCAAATGTATTATTTGGACAATTTGAGAATAAGTTGTGAATTTTTGAAGAGCCGACTATACATGCACCTAATACCAACACCAGAATCTGATGTTCAGATGAAGTACATCCTTGTAATCACATCTATTCACTTCCCAAAATTTTCCAAGATTTTAGAGGTGACGGTTATGGGTGCTGCTACCTTATTACCTTTTGAGAAAGCGAGCTTCAGCTGACACCGAAACATGTTCATTGCTGTATCACGGGTCGGGTCAGCGGGACTGCCCCGTGAACGGCAAAACCCGCTCTAGGGTTTAGGGAGCTCGCTCTCTTCTTCTTCTTCGTCACTTCATCGCAATCATCTCTCCATCGTTGTGCTGATTTCTAGCTAGACTAGCAATCCTCCGTCGCTCCCACACTGCCATTTCGCGATCACGGATAACCGCAATTAGGGATCGCCTTTCGGTAGCTTCGCTGCGAACGGAGCCAATGCGTTGGAGCTTGAATTTGTAGAGGCTCCAACTGGGATTTGGTAGAAACATGGTCCGTGCGTCTCCCTGAGCTCGTATTTAGTGTTTTCGATGGATTATGGTCTTGAGTTCAACTGGATTGTGAGTGGTTTAGCGTTAATCTGATTTTGCACAGTTTCGTTGCATGGGGGCTGCTGCGATGATTCCTAGTGCTGCTTCAACTCGTTTGCTTGAGAGCTCACTCCTCTCCGTTTTATTCCGAAAATGATCGAATTTGGTCTCTGAGTGGCCATGGAAGTTGTGATCGTGTGATGTAATCTTAGTGTAGTGCGAGAAACAGAGTTGGAGGTCTGAATTTACTTCTTGCAATGTGATTCTGGTAGTAAGTATGGGCGATCATAATCGTTGATAGCGCTATGTCTGGTATTTTTGGAACGTCTATGTTCATTTCGTGTGACTCGATAGACCTTTTGTTATTTTATCTCAATCCGTTCGAGTTCTTTTTCAAGGATCGATCAACGGCAGGAATGCCAATTTTGTTATCAAGTTCTGTGAAGATTAGTGACACTTCAAGATTGTAGCCTCTACCCAGACTACTCTCTATATAGTAATGTCTTGATTCTGCCTTTCAAGCAATTTTCATACAGCAAACCATTTCTCGTGTGGGTCCGTGAAGTGGGTTGACACTTCCAAAACCATTTGGATACCTTATGAATAATTTACGAATTTTTGAAGTAATTCTTAGTTTTCTACTTAGTAGATTTCTTAAACCGTGTCAAAATTTAATGTTCTTGTGTTCATTTTGAATTGAATACCTACTTAAGATGTATCAGGGCACGCTCGTTGATTGGGTTTAGGGTTTAGGGTAGGTCTACCTTAAATCTCGAAGCCTTGAGATGCGACATTGCAGTCATAATCGGTTCTTGCTGTTGACGCAGTTCAATTTCAGTATTTATGTGGGAAACGTTCTGGCTTACAATGCTCTTTTTCGTCATTTGTCTTGCAGGCTAACACTCTGAGACCGTACTTGACATGCATTCGCAACACTCTTACAGCAGCCATGTGCCTTCAGGTTTATTTACGACCTTTGTCATGCTCAGACTTGTGTCTAATAGCTGTTCTTCATTTTCCATGTCAAACAAGGTCCATATCCGACGCCCCTAGCGGAATTTCCAGTAGCAAAAGCCGCACCTCTACATGGATTTGTGGGCCTCGGTTGTGTCGTGGATTATAATGGCAGCCCAAGTCTGCTTACTTTGATTTTGAGAGTCTCTGCATTTTCAAGTAGGACGGCCAACATAGGTGACGGGCCATTTTAGAACCCTGGATAGTAGATTCATGACTTTTTGGAATCCTGAATCTATCGGCAACTATGAAATGTGCTGAGTTCTAAATGTCGCTTATCTGCAGAATTTTCCTTGTCAAGAAGTGGAGAGGCACAACAAACCTGAAGTTGAATTCAAGTGCGTGTTTTCTGATGACATTTGGCGCAGGAAAATAATTAGCACGTAGTTGATTAGCACGTAGTTTACTAGATTATTATTTTGCACGATGATAAAGTTGCATTTTCCATTCCTCATGAGGTTTACTCGATCAAAGCATTTTTTCTGATAGAAATTCTAGGATGTTACGGAGGGTTTTTACATAAACTCACATTTTTCTGTGTGTGATCACAGGACAAGCAAAGAGCTTCTGCTGAACCCAGTAAGTGCTTTCTCAGCTTTAACCCTTTAAGGTCAGCGCATACAAAAAGTGGATGTGCCTTGTCAAGGCAACCCTGATTGTAACTTTCAAAACAACTATTTTTGAAATTTGACTTAAACTAAGAAAATGAAGCGAAGCTTAACAAGTCTTGTTTCTACTCCATTTGAAAATTTTCAAAAATGTCAAAAATTGAAAGAGTTATTGAAATTGAAAGCTCTATGTGTTAGAATCCAAATAAAATACATTTATTGGAAGAATTACAGATTATTTTAATGCATTTTCTAATTGATATAATTTTATTTCTTCTTTAAAAAATCACAATAATTTGATTTTTCCATAAAAATTATTGGAAAAAACAAAATAAATAGAAAATGTAGTTTTCAACTAGTAAAAAATATCAAAATTTTGTACATCAACTAAATAAAAGAATAAATTTGGTTTAATAGTTGAATTTGACTTCAAGATCTATGTTGTGGTTGTTTTGGGTCTAAAAATAGAATAATCAATTGAATTTTTTTTGTCACTAATCACCATTTGTACTTGTACCTCATGAGAAAATTTCAAATAATTTGGATTGTTTTTTCTATTTTTACTTATTTATGTTCAGTTTTTGCAACAAAAATGATAACAATTATAATTTTTCACAAAACAAATTGAGGATTTTTCACAGTGATATACAATTCACAATTACATGTAATAAAAATATAAGATTGTTGTTTGAACACAATTTAGAAGTCTAAATTTAGCTTAGATATGATGTTCGACCATTTCACAATGGATAAGGCCTCTAGGGGTTAATCCCAAAATTCCCAGATGGCTGGTTCAATATCTACTGGAGTTGAATAAACCATTCAGGAAGCTTCAAGGAAGTTGACAAAATTTACCTATGGAAAAAATAAACCATACCCTACATTTTTGAATGTGCCGCAATATCAAAGCTAATCCCTATTTGTTTTCCTTGAAAGTGTATGCTGTGCTGCACTGAAACGTTGTTTGTATGGCCGTGCTGATGTAGTGTAGTTGTAATTGTGGGCTTTCACTAGATGCTTAGGTCCTTTTCAAGGACTAATCAAGGTGGTGTTCTTTTGTGAAGATTCTTATTTGCAGAAATGAGGCGGAAAAGTGCTTGATAGAGTCATCTATTAACTCCATACGAATCAGTATCAAGGTTTCGGCTACTTCTTTGAGTGTTTTCTTCACCTTTGCATTGAGTATCGTGTTCGAGTCTGCAATGAGTTGCAGTTGCCGCAATTTCCTTCTCCTTAAAATGTTTAATTTCAGATATATTTACATGGATTCAGGTGAAGCAAGCTGATGAGTTGGAGAACATTCTAGCCAAGAAGTTCCTGCGGTTTCTGTCAATGAGGGCGGAGTCTTTTCAAGTTCTTCGGAGAAAACCTGTTCAGGTATCCTGGCGACACGCCATGAAAGACCTCTTGTCGGCAAGTTTTGTGCTTGAATATGGCACGATCATGAGGTTTTTTGTACACTATAGTTAAATCTTGGAATTGGAGATTATTGCTGGTATTCTATCCAAATGTGCTGATTTACTGCCGTGGGATTTTTTGTTCTGGCTTGTCGTTGAGTTCACATTTTCTATTTAATATCACAGGTGAATTGGGGTGTTCTCATGTTGAATGATTTGTGTGATGCAGGGCTATGATATTAGCTTCTTAATCACAAACTTCCATTGTGAAGATATGTTCAAGCATAAACTTATTGACTTTGTGGTGAACTTCATGGAGGTATGTAAGCTCTTTTGCTAGTCCCTTTTTGCTGGCCTTCCTCTTTAGATGGAGATGGCACCAAGTGCAAGAATATACAAGATCTTGCAAAACGTTAACACCAGATGCTTACCTCTGTAGATTGGGACTGCATACTTCTGTAGGTTGGGATGGTTTACTTAGTGTATTTATGCGTGCGTTGTGTGCAGGATATCGACAAAGAAATTAGTGAACTCAAACTGTCTGTGAACACGCGAGGCAGATTGGTAGCAACAGAGTTTCTGAGGCAATTCACATAGATTGGCATTCTTGTGTCTATATCCTAATTTTGTAGCGCAGATTGCCACTTTTCAATCATTTCAGCCATGTTTTTCCTAGTCTCACCATTACCTGAACTTCAGCGATTGTTTGTTCTAGTGAAAGGAAACATGTTACTGGCAATTTTGAGCGACGTTCACAAGTTCTAATCTTTGCCTCAACGAAGTTTAGTTTCTCTCTGAACCTTCAGTTTCTTCACTATATAGAGCCTCCAGGATTTTCACGTTCAAGATGAAGGAACAATGACTGCGGATCAGGGGCTGATCTTGAGGTTCCTATTTGTACAGAACATGTAATCTAGGCTTTCAATAAAATTTGTCAGATTTCTTACAGATACATGATATCGGGTCCGTCCTTGAGTTGGGATGCTATTGCTTCTCAGTATCAGCAGTTCATTCTTGCTTAGTCAAGTAGCACCTAACTCTTCTTTCATGAGCGGCCTAAATTTTGAAGTCATGGTGGATGTCTCATGCAGTCAGTTTTGGGTAGTTGGCTGCGGCACGTCCTCAATCACATTCAAATAGTGGCAAGCGTTGATCAACAGCGACTAGACAAACACAGGTCACTGTTACCTTCACTGTCCAATCGTAGCTGACCTCTGATGATGGAAACGTCACAAGTTCACGACTGCAGAGGTCAATGTGTGTTGCACTACAGACGTGTGATGAGGTACAATTTACAGTAGGTGAAGTACACAACATTTATGGTGACAAGGAATTCTGAAGCTCTGATGCACGTCCAGGAGTCATGTTTATAATTATATTTGCACATGTGCGTCACGTCTACGTACTAGCAGCTTGTACTGCGATGCACCGAGTTCGATTTAACAGTCTCTAGTGGGAGGCCGAGAGTTCGTAGCTTGGGAAACCGGAAGGCCCTAATTCCGTTTGTTGAATGACTAAAAGCTGATCCAGCTGCGTAGCAAAAGCTTCACCTGCAGCATAGCTATGGCGAGTCTGGAGTTGGAATTTTCGCAGCAAGGTGCAATCCCAAAATGCGTTGCTTCAGTTCCAAATTTATAGATGCTGTGACGTCCGTACTTGTACCTGTTCATGCTATGTCATGATTAGAAGTGAGTCCGTGCTTGTTACCTGTTCATCACGTTCACCTTCACACTTGTGATCACCGATGGCTGCGACTTCGCTAAAAATTACAGAGTATTTCCTAAACTGAAACCCCAGATAAGAATATTTCACTGTGGCGCCGATCTGTCTTAACAGGGCTCTTCACAGGGAAAAAGGTTTGCGGTTGAAGAATGTTACCGTATGTCCGATCTTGAGCACTGGGTCATTTTCAACAAAGCAAGGTCATTCCCAGAATCCAGAACGAAGGCCTGCGCTGGGCTAAGTTAGCATCTATTGGGCAGTCTGATTATTCAGAGAAAGGACGCAAAATATCTCGTAAGTGACTCACCAATGAACGGGGAGTACTGGCATTTAGTTACAAGCTGTGAAAGCTGCAAGCGACTGGGCAGGGCACAAAGCCCCTTCAATTAAACCACAAGCAAATTACAAAGAAAGGGCATCTGGCATATTAAAATGCCAGACCTTAAGTCCAGGGTGACAGAACACGGGAGACCACCACGTCTCAAACTGCCATTTAGTTACAAGCTAGTTGAATGTTTTTGAGAATTTTCGAATGAGAATTTCCAAATTAGATAGAAAAGTTTAGAATGTGGTTCTGGGCAAAAGAAGGTGTTTTTTGGAAATAGACTAGGTTGGGGAAAAAATTCCGGCAATTAGGTTGGTCCTTGTGAGATTATGAATGATAATTATTGTTTGAAATAAAGGATTGGCAGTAGTTAGCCGTTTTACAACTAAGTATGGTGGATTTTTTTTTACAAAGGCCCTCCAATACCCAGGGGAGTAGGTGACCTATGAAAGTGACCAGGTGTCACTCACACTCTTACAAGCTCAGGTTAATTAAACCCTCCAATCGATCCATTAAAAATCTGCTTGGGAATATAAAAAGTTCATTATAAGTTAAATTACTATATGACTTCATCAACTTGATAAGGTTGGTACTCACTGCAACCTTGAAAAGAAGATTATGAAGAACTTATCATTAATTAAACAATTGTAAGTTCAACACAATTCTTGATTGACAAATGAAATGGCATGATTGTTTTTTACAAGTCAAAAGGTAAAACAGCCCATTACGGACCAAAGATCCATTGTGGACTCCTAGAAATGACCCCATTATGATTTCCTTCCAATGAATCATGGTTTTTGTTTGGTGAATTAGATCTAGCCACAATCAATGTCTTAGCTAAATGGAATGGAGTGATTACTGACCACAATAGGAACTTTTATCTTTTTAGTGTTAATTCATTGTAGGAAGTGAATTTTTTAGGCCTTCTATGTTAGAAATTATTATGATTGCAATAGGTGAGTAAGATGAACGTTATGGATATGCTTTTTGTTGGTTTTGGGGTAGTCTATAGATTCTTCTAGGCCATGATGGACAGAATACTTCAAAAATTCATAACAAATTCACATTTTGTTAAAAAAATATAATTTCAATTGCTCTCGCCATTTCTATTATTTGTCTTTGTGTGGGAAAAGAATTAAAAAATTTTAGCAATGACATGAGGGCACCCCACCCCCCCATTTAGTCCATAATGGGTTGTTTTACCTTAGACGTAGTGTAGTTCAACACAATCTTTAACCAACAAATGAAATGGCATGATTGTTTTTTACAACATAACATTCAGTAGCCTTCAAGGAGGCTGCCTTTCCCTCCTTGGAGGCCTCATCCACACTACAACAATGGCAGTGTTTTATGACTGCAAAATATGACTGCAATGCGTCGTAAAATCAAAAAATATGACTCACGTAGAAATCACTGTAGATGACTCAGGATATGACTGACTCCAGTAGTTTAGAAGCAGTCGCTTCAGACATCAGTTATATTGGCAGTCATATGGGTTGAGGGGTATAAATACCCATTTTTAGCCATAGTATGCCAACTAGGCGTATATTTTGACTATCCTAGGGGGGTTTTGACTTTTTCTTGGGTTGCCCGGGCAAATAAAAAAATCCTATGTGGAATACGACTGTGTCGAGTCATATTTTTTGATGACATGGAATATGACTGTGATAAATCATATTTTTTGATGACGTGGAATATGACTGTAGTGAGTCATATTTTTTGATGACGTGGAATATGACTGTGGTGAGTCATATTTTGCAGTAACATGGAATATGACTACGGTGAGTTATATTTTGCAATGATGTGAAATATGACTGCAGTGAGTCATATTTTGCAGTAATGTGGAATATGTCTACGGTGAGTCATATTTTGCAGTAACGTGGAATATGACTGCAGTGAGTCATATTTTGTAGTGATGTGATATATAACTGCGGTAAGTCATTTTTTGTAGTGATATGGAATATGACTGCGGTCAGTCATATTTGTAGTAACATGGAATATGACTACAATGAGTCATATTTTTTGGTTACATAGAATATAACTAGTGTGAGTCATATTTTGTAGTAATGTGGAATATGACTACGGTGAGTCATATTCTTGTTAATGTGAAAAATGATTCTCATGAGTTATATTTTTAAATGATGTAGAATACGACTCTTGTCAGTCATATTACTAACTACAATCACATTTTTAATGCATTTTAAGTAGACATGATATATAACTATCATACATCAAGATGATTTGACAATTGAATAAAAAGCCTCATGCAATTAAAAATGAATATATAATATATGATTTTAGAGATGTATGAGAGATAATCATATTAAAGAAGGAGAATGTAAGAACAAATACAACTATCTTCATTGACATTTATTAGTCACTAATACAAAATCTATATATCACAATGAATCATTCACACAATCTAATAAGGCCTACAATCCTTACAATAATGTGAAGATGGCTTCATTGGATTGTAAGTAGCCTCCAATGTTTTTGTTTCAACTTTTGGTGCCTGCATATACAATTAAAGAAATGAGACGTTAATTTTTAGTGATTGAACAACAAAGCTCAACCTTCAAAGGCTTATAACAACACAAAATATGTACCTCAAGTTTAGGATAGGAAGAATAAGATTGATAATGGAGGAAACAAGAAAAAAAAGATAAGTATTAAGAAATAACAAGAAGTAAAAGTTAAGATGCAACAAGAAATAAGAAGCAACAACTAAGCAACAACTAAGCAACAACTAAGACACAACAAGAAACAACTAAACAACAACTAAGACACAACAAGAAACAAGAAGCAACAATTAAGACACAACAAGAAACAACTAAGCAACAACTAAGATACAATAAAAAACAAGAAACAACAACTAAAACGTAAGAAGAAACAACAACTAAGACACAACATGAAGTAACAATTAAGACACAAGAAGAAATAAGAAGCAACAACTAAGACACAAGAAGAAACAAAAAGCACCAACTAAGACACAACAAGAAACAACAAGAAATGAGAGTATAGATGCAACAAGAAGAAATAAGAAGCAAGAACTACAAAACAAGAACTAAAAAGAAGAAAGAGTTCAAATGCAAGGAAAAAAAAAATTGAGATGCAACAATAAGAAGCAAGAAACATGAAGTAAAGAGCAATAAGAAACAAGAGTTGAGATGCAACAAAAAACAACAACAAATGAGAGCTAAGAGACAATAGAAGGTAAGGAAAAAGAACTACAAGAAGTGACGGCTAGGGTTTCAAAACCCTAAAAAACGGCAGCTACGATTTCAAAACCCTAAAAAGTGGCGGCTAGGGTTTAGGAACCCTAAAAAAATAATGGCTAGGGTCTCAAAACACTAAAAAAGTGGTGACTAGGATTCAAAATCCAAAAAAGTAGGTGACTATAATTTCAAAATTTTAAATGATGACTTATTTATATTTTTGTTAGAATTGCCCGTATTCTTTTTGAATTGCCCAAAACCAAAAAAAATTCACTACTATGAAAATATAATTGATAATATGACTCAATATTCCCAAACATGTTCCCTATGTTCCCTATGAAGTACTTTGGTATTCCTAATGGTCGTATAGTATACACTTGTGAAGTACAAGGCGTAAAAATGACTAGTAGTCATATTTTGCAGTCATATTTCTCCCCAAAGTGTTGGCCTTCAAGAATATGACTGCAAGCAGTCGCCAGTCATCATGAGTCATAATTCTGTAGTCATAAAACACTGCCATTGTTGTAGTGCCACAACATTCATCTAGTGGCTACAGGAGAAAGAACCTGATAGTGAATAAAATGCACTTTTGGTCCTAATTCACATATCCACTCCACTCATGGTGAAGTGGAAACGCAGGAATTGTGATAAAAGTCAAATTTTAGACCTCATTTAGACATAGTAGACTATATTTTTTCACCTTAATCCCATAAACCTATTGTAGGATAATTCCATAATTTTACAGAAAGTGTAATCTCACAATTCATAAATTGGGTTTTTCACAGACAATACTTTTATATACTTGGAAAAGTTTGATACATAGTCTATTTGGACCATTGAATGAAGAAGTTATGGACAATTTTTTTTTCTGGCAATGAAAGTGTCTTCTTGGAAAAATAACTTATGGGATTCGTTCTTTAAAGCAATTTTGATAATTTTCCAAAATATTATGTAAAATGGTCAATTAACTTGCTTGAGCAATGTCTCCGTCATGATAAATGTATTTCTATTTCATCTTACAACTATGAAAGGTTTAACTTTTCCTTCTGTTTCACACCTGCTTTTACATAACTGACTAAATTTTTTTGATAATTAAAATACCTCAATGTAAAGGCATATAATTCATCTTCCTTCCAGCCAAAGATATTTACCGTAACCACAAATGGTATATGTTAATTTCAAATTTGTAGTTTCTCAACCACTCATAGTTAAAATCAAAAGTAGAAATTGTGATTGAAGAATAATTTCAAACCTCATTTAGGCATAGTATAATAACTTTTTTCAAAAAACAATAAACTATGAAAAGTTGATAAATTAAGATAAATTTCATCTCCAAAAAACCATTTGAGATTATGATTCTCCAATCAAAAGTCTTGGACAAATTTCAGATAGGATGTTTGAAAATGTCAAAAACAAATTCCCTTCCAACCCCTATCTGAAATTTATCCATAACTTTTAATTGGAGGATCAAAATTCCAAAAGGATTTTTGGAGATAAAGCTTAACTTCATTTCACAACTTTATTCATTTCAAAGTTTTTTCAAAAAAGTTTTTATACTATGCCTAAATGAGGTCTGAAATTTTACTTCAATCACAATTGTTGACTATACTATGAGCAATGAGAAACTACAAATTCTAATTTACATATCCCACATTGTTTACTTTACCTCCTACCACTCCATAGGTATATAAATAGTTGTCTTTGCATCCTAAGTTACAAAACACATTTGTCTTACAAAGCATTGCAAGGAATTTTGAATGTTGAAATTCATAAGCCAATGATTTTTTGATAGCTATTTTGTATAAAACTCATATTTTGTGTACTATATGAATTTGAGTTTATAGTACTTCGGGTCTCATTGTAGATTGTTTGCACCGTCAGAATATTGAGAAAGTAGTATTTTTTTTACCCCAAGTTTGCATGGTAGTACAGTAACCACCCTACCACTTTGACGAATTTTGACGTGTGTTTAATAGCTATTGATGGTGCCGAATATTCGGCACCATATTGTTAGAGGGAAGGCAAACTCCTCTGTCTACTATTGAATGTTATGAAGTCATAGACGTAGTGTTGCTACCATTAATTAAATAAAAATGGCATGTTGTAAGGTAGGAGGTTTGAAAAGTGCTTAGGCTCTAAAATGGCTCGCCTCCTAAAATGTACACTATTTGTACATGTTGCTTTTTCATAGCCTTTAAAAATGTACAAATAGTGTACATTTTAGGAGGTGGATGATTTTAGAGTCTTATGCCATTTCAACTTCTAAATTTCATAACAAAATCCACAAAGCTCCAAAAAATACATGAAACGACTAGGGTTAGATGTCAATTCCACTTGTCTTTTAAGGAAAATTTACTAAAAAGATATTTCAAGATGTTTCACGTCCCCAAAATTGAGTTCTAGCCCTTAAATGGTTCATTTATGGACCTCCTACTTTACACATTAGAAGACATTTCAGGCCTCTATGGGGCCGCGAGTTATCATGGCAGGGAACTCCCCGCAGTGCATTGCAATAGTGACAGTGCAACAGATTGATGTGGTCGAGACCTTGCCACATCATTTTTGGAAAAAAAAATTAAAATATTTTTTTTAGCTTTTTTTGGCATGAAAAAAAGAACTTAAAATTTATTTTTTTCATTGACAACTAGATGTTCCCTCACTACAAGGGAACAACGAGGGAACAACGAGGGAACAGGTCTGAAATGGCCCTATAGAGGCCTGAAATGTCTTCTAATGAATTGTGGGCATGTTGTACTAACTAGCCTTCTAAAAATGCATGGACCCTCTCTTGGATCCATGCATTATTAAAAGGCTAAATCCCTAGCCCTAAGCTAGTAGGGGCAATGCTAAGTTCAAATCTTCCTCCCTTACGTTCTCATACTTTAAGCTGGGCTACACAAAGATCACGAAGTCAGTCAACAAGCTAGCTGAGTTTAGAGCATCCCCACCTATCCTATAACTTGGATGAACTGTTAAGAAGCGCCTCCAAAACAACCCCACCCGTCCTATAAAACAGATGGCTTCTTAGGAGGAGCAAGCTGAAAATGCTCTGCGATTAGCAAAACGAACTCAATTTGCAGGCCACCCTGCGGCTGGCAAAACAGGAAGCGACAAGAGGTGCAAAGGTTGGCGGAGATTCTGAGCTCCTGTTCTTTCAGTCTAATTTGTTGATGTGAGTCGTCAAGAGGCCATGGGTAGCCTGGCTGCCAAACCTGACCAAGCCCTGATCTTTGCAGGTCGAGGCCGCCTGCATTTTGCAGGAGGGGTGGCCTTGCTCTTACAACATCTCAGATCGACATTATTAGCAAGAAACCTTTTCCACTCCCCAAGACAAAACCTGGTTTGGACTTCGGAGGTTTTCTTTCTCCCGTAGTCTGATTTTCACCGCATCTTGTCACCTTCTTCAGTGCCACGTTGAGATGAGGTTTCTTTTCTTAGGGTTTAGGGCTTTAGGCCAGTGCCCGAGCGCCAACAATTCAACCCATAAATGTTTTATGTTCATGAAGTTCCAAATTTGGAAACCGAAAAGAGTGACCAACTCCTTGTCTGCCCTTGCGCGCGCTCGGTGCTGCCCTGCTGCCCATTTTCCTGCATTGCCACTTGTCAATCTGCGGCTACGAAACCGCTCATTCACAGCCCACATGAAGTCGGTGTGCTAACTTAAACTTACTTAAGAGTCCATGTCTGTTGCGAGAATTAGCAACCTTGTTTAAGGTAGGAGCATCCAATGGCGCCAGTGTACCCATTTCTACACATGATGGTCATTTCAAAACTTAAATGTAGATAAGCTGTAGATAGTTTATTTTTATTGACCCAAATAAGTTTTATAGATAGTCTACCTACATTTACGTTCTAGAATCATTACCTTACTATTGCGTACACTGACGGCATTGGGTACACTGACGCCATTGAGCGGTGATTGATTCACAGATTGCTTAAAAATTAGGGCTGCTTCATATTTCTTCTTCTTTTCTTATCTGTAATGTGTTTCTTCGCTGTGAGGTTTTGCATTTGGAAGAGTAGGCAGTTCATTTCTTAATGCAAGCTGCTGTTGCAACGCTAATTTAAGGGATTCAGCTTTGGCAGCTCTATCAAGAGTTGACTCGTGAGTGTGCTCTGCAACTGCTCTGAGGTTGGATTTAATCACAGTTTTAGGGGCTTTTTTTGATCTTCGGTTCTGAATTTGTTGTTGTTGCTGATCCAGTTTCGTTGTGGCTATGTACATTTTGATTTATTAGTTTTATTGGATGAGCCGACGGACAAGTGGAGAATATAAAACATGGCTGAAAACAAAGAGCAGCACGTGAACGGAGGTGGGAAGCTTTTGACCAAAGAAGATCTGGTTGCGTATCTCGCGAGTGGGTGTAAGCCCAAAGCTGACTGGAGGTCAGATCCAGATTGAGTTCCGCTTGCTTTTAGAGAAGGTTTCTTTAATACCTAAAGGATCAGGAAGCTCAAAAGTGGGTCTCATATTCTTTTAAGCAATTTTGGGAAAATCATATGGGAAACTTTTTTGACCATTGATTGGGTTTGTGCACAATGTGGGGACACAGAGTTGGCGTGGAGAATGAGAAATTCGGGTTTCAGTTAGACACGGTGAAGCCAATGAGTTTGAGCAACATTGGTGAGCTTCTGGAGGGAATGGCTTCACGCTTTGGGTACGAAAGAATCATGGAAGACGGCACCGTTACTGGACTGCAAAAGGTGCATTGCCTCCCTTGAAATGCATACAGCCGCAACTATTCGTAATAGCTCCACCTGAACAACTGACATTATTGAACTCATTAACAATGGGTGACCTAGTTTCCGTGAAAAAGGAGGTTTGGATTTGATGAAAGAATTACCGACAGTAGGTGTTGATAAGCCATGTTTTGGTGGTTCAATCATGAATTTGAAATAGCGTTGACTTCAGGATAACTTTGTTGATTATGTGATATTGTTGGTTTTTCAATTTGTTCTACAGGACGGTCAAAGCATTACTCTGGAGCCTGGAGGTCAGTTTGAGTTGAGTGGTGCACCTTTGGAAGATATTCATGCCGTCAAACGTGAGCTGGACACACACCTGAAGGAGGTAAGACCAAAACTATGGTCATAACTATTCTTCCAAATCTCTGTGGAAAGCTGCATAACATATTTGAGGAGCTTCCTGTAAACCCTTGGAATCAACTAAGAGTGAGCCAAAAAAGGAATCCAGATTCCTTTGTGCATAATCTTAAACTCATGTTATGATCCTTAAGAAATATTTGACTCACATTACAATTATTTACTACTTTCATCTTGTCCTTGATCACAATGTTTGCATGTGGGCTCATATGGCAGCTATTGCATGACTGGCTATGGAAAAAAGTGGGCTAGTTCTTTTACATTTTAGTGCTCTAGGTTCTTGTTGTGCTATAGTGGAAAGGATGCAAACTACATACTATTTTAGAATGTCATTGGATGAAGAGTCTTCAAATTTTAGAGCTGAATGCATTAAATTCATGAGCTCATTTACGCTAATTTGCATCCAGGTGAACACGGTTGGCAAGGAGCTTGGATTGGGCTTTGCGGGCATGGGGTATGAACCCAAGTGGCCAACGTCGGAGCGACCATACGTTGATAAGGTTTGAATCTTTTTCTTTTGGTCATTCAAGTTAACTGATTGATACATCTTTTATTTGCAAATTAAGAATGAATCATTCTGTTCAATGCTTTGCAAAGAGATGATTTAAGGAAGGAGTGGGTGGATGCTGCAGGATGGTAGATTTGATGCTGCTGTCAAGTATGTAAAAGGCCTGGGTGACGACAACTTCGACGTTATGTATCAAACTTGCACTGCTCAGGCGAGACCTTCTCGCACCTTGATTTGAAAGTCAACTTTTTTTGAATCCAGAGTTCAATTTTAGAATGAGAAATAGTCTGTTATTTTCTGTTACCTATATATACATATTGACTTGTAATACACACTCTTTGCTTCATGAACAGGTGAACTTGGATTTCGACTCAGAGCAAGATATGATCAATAAGTTGCGGGTTGGGTTGTCCCTCCAACCGGTGAGAGACCTTAATTCCTAAAAGACCGTGCGACCCAAGTTGAACCTAATGTTTTCTTAAGGACTTTTTCGTGGATCACGTTGGGAATTTCTTTTGTTCAATTTTTTTGATCACAAACACATGCAGTATTCTTCACTGATTCTGATGATTTAAACTTTAGCTCTCTCTGGATTATAATTAGCTCTCTCTGGAATTGTACTCATCAATTGAGCAAAACGATGCTAGGCTTTCTGTTATATCCAGGACAACTCCCTCCTCTTTAACCCATTTACTTCAATTGTATGATAGGTTGCGACGGCGCTGTTTGCAAATTCCCCTTTCTCAAATGGGAAACCAAATGGGTATTTGAGTTATAGAAGGTGAGTTAAATTAACACGTGTGATAATCTCCATATTTTCCACAAGTATCATACTTCTCAGCATGAAATCGTCAAATCTTCCTGCAATCTAGATCGCAGTTGAACAGTAGACCAAATCTTTGACTGAATCAAAGAACTATTTTTTTAACTGATGTGGGATTGACCTATGGCAGTGATACTTGGATACAATTTGACGACAGCCGGACAGGGGAACTGCCGTTTGTATTCGACAACGACTTCGGGTAATATTTCATACATGATAGAAATCCATAGGTTTTTGAGTATCACAACAATGTTGAAGGATGTGATAATTTATCTCGTTGGATATGTGAGCACTCCAGGTTTGAGAAGTATGTAGAATATGCACTGAATGTGCCCATGATGATGGTTCACCGCAACAATAAGTGGAACTACGTCTCTGGTGCATCATTTAAGGTAACTTAAAATTACATTCTTGATGGAAAACTATTAGGCGCAGTAAAGTTATCCTTCGGGTGCTGTCTCCGTCGGTCAAAAGTAGGGGTCAGTCTGTAATTTTGATGATCCTAATTGAAGCAGTGGATTTTGGAGAGCATTTTTCGGTTGTTCTGAAATAGGGCTGAAAACAGTATGCATGGATAACTGTATTGCTGGATACTGGTCCATGAAGCATCCCACAGTGACTGGATTGAGTTGTTTCAGATGCATTAATATTTGATAGTTTCGACAAGGATTCATGAAATCATTTATTGCACAGGATTTTATGGCTGGGGAATTGAAGGGTTTCGAGGGCGAGCGACCGACCCTGGAGGACTGGATGAACCATCTGGGCAATCTATACCCTGAGGTTCATTTTATTCATATCAGAAACTATCTCCACTTTCATAATATAATTCTCAAATTTAGACGCTTCGTACTGAAGAATGAAGATGAGATTTTAATCTTTTTATTTCCAACAGGTGAGGCTTAAGAAATACTTGGAGATGAGAGGAGCTGATTGCGGCCCAGAACCTTTCATCATCGCTCTTGCTGCTTTCTGGGTTTGTCTCGATCTGCACATCCTTTGCTATTAACGTTATTGTATCATGACATCAACGCTGTAGAGAGCCCTTGATGATCTTCCTTTAAATTTGCATGAGAAGGAACCCGTACCACATAAAAGGGAATTCTTGACACCCTGTTCTGCGAAGTCAAGTTATTTGAACAAGTGAGAGCTTGTGAAGCCAATGAGACATTGTCTTCACATAAGAGTTTTTAAAAGTTATAATTTTGCTTGATTTACTCTGTTTTAGCTTGACTTTGCTCTTACTGCCTCTTAATTGGTATTGTCCTTAAAAGGCGCCGTACCACTCCTACTCATGAATGTTATAATCTCTTCCAACATAAAAATTATTTTTGCCAATCTTGAGTATTGGTAAGTGCAGGTCGGGTTGTTGTATGACGAAATATCATTGAAGGGGGCATTGGATATCATCCGCGACTGGACTAATGACGACCGTGAGATGCTTCGCAGCGAGGTATGATCCATATTATTAACCCCTCAAGGCCCAGGGCCTTTTGGGTTTAAAAACATCATTGCTTTTGAAGTGTTACATAGTCCAAAATGTATAGAAATCTCATCCTGTAGTCTACATGTTGTAGATGGCATGAATCAAATTATGGGTCATTTGGCCACATAGATTGCAAGATTATAATGTTTGTGTAGAAAAAATATGCTGAAATTTTATAGCAACTCATTTGGAGGTGAAATTTGATTTTGAAACCTACTCATTTGAAAAAAATTTAAACTATAAAGTGATTGAAAACCAGCATACAAACACATTGGTGACCAAAAAAAATCATTGAATTGACTCATTGCATATGCAAATTGAAAAAAAAACATTTTAGGCTGAACCTCCTCCTACTAAATGATTCTCAATCATTCATAACTTCTTGGATTGATATGAAATTTTAACCACAGATTAGACTAGTATATGCAACTTTTCCAAAAGAAAATATTGGAAACAGACACTGTATGAAGAAGAAACAAGTCGCCGAAGTTCACTGTAATCCAAAAATGTCGGGATTTTGAACTTCGAATTGCTCCCAAACATCTCAAACAAATTGGATTGACATGAAAATTTCACCAACATAATTAGACTTCAAGAACATAGCCCAACAAAATTTATTTAGAATGAGCGTTAGATGAAGGAGATACAAGCCCCTGAAGTTGCAGCCATCTAATGCAGTTTGGTGAACTCAGATTGATGCTCTGAACTTCGATTGACTTAAAAAAAAGTCAGTACATTTGGGATTGACCTGAAAATTTTACCACAAGTTTTATTGAATTTGGTCATTGTATGCAAAAGTTACATCACTTTGAATTGGGCTTGAAACTATGTGAGGACACTTTCGGTCCCCATCGGTGAGGGGTTAGTCTATTAAAATGAATCCTTAATTGCCTCAGAACCATCCTCCGCTCTCACTGCAAAATTTGGGTCAACATTGCAATCTGAATATGTATCCTCATCTCACACTAATGCACACTCTGTAACTGGAATCGGACATGCTTATGTATTCTCACAACTATCATGTAGTACACATCTAATTGGACAACTTCTACATGTCAAGTGACATTTAGAAGCTCACTTGTTCCACTTAGAAGCTCACTCAGCTTTGATTTGACGCTGTTGCGTGAACATGTTCGCAGACACCAAAGCGTGGACTTCAAGTTCCATTCAAAGGAGGTTTAGTGAAGGATGTGGCACAGAAGGTCGTCAAACTTGCCAAGGTAATAAAGAAATAATTTCACCCCTATATCTTTCCAGGTATTCCTCCAATTTCTAAGTTCTCACTTTTGCAATAGCTTCATTACAAATCTTCTAGTCACGTTGGGATGTCTGTTGGTGGAGAGCAGGAAGGATTGGTTCGAAGAGGTTTCGACGAGGAGGGATTTTTAGCTCCAATCGAGGAAGTGGCCAATTCAGGTACAGGCAGTTTCTCTCTGCAAACCAAGTTTTTATTAGTGATTTCAATTACAATCATTGGTTACAATTATACAATTTATTTCCAATATATTGTCTCAAGAACATGTTTACAACATTACAAAAACCTTTGCCATAATCCGACTGACATTTTGTGTCCTATGTAGGTGTAACCTTGGCAGAGCGGATGCTTAACCTCTACTATGACAAGTGGGGTAGAAAAGTGGAACCCGTTTTTAATGAACAGAGGTTGTAGAAGAGAATGTAGGCGAGGTTCATACTCCAGGTGTGATAAATACAAGAGTGACATTGTTTTGAGGCCTTGCATTGAAGACCGGTGCTACTGCGTTGTATCTTCAAATTCCTGGTTGAAAAGCATTGTTGCGTGTATCAAGAGCGAGAAGGCCACATTGAGAAAGATAGCTTGGCCTAATTGCCGGGAGCTGAATCTTGAAATTCTCTGGAGGACGCTACATGTAGACATCCTGGCTCTAACATCTGTCTGTTGGAGGCCAGAGATTTCAGTTCTCTGTTACTTTACTGTAATCTAATAACATGCACTACAGAATACTTTTTGTCTCTCCAATTAAAAGTTCAGTTCTATGTTTCACACTTCCGAAATGGAGGATTTTGTTCTATAATGACGCAAGAATGAACGATTTTGTTTTTCAGGCAGATCTGACCCAGGCCCAACCATTCGTCACTTTGTAAAATTAACGAAAAGTCTTTTAGAATATTGCTAAATTAGTAACCAATTGGTGGAGAAATGTACTTCTCCTGCTTCAGAGCTTGTTTTATTTCCTCCAAAACCTGAAAGACAGCATCATATCCAGCATCAGAACAAGAGGTCCCAAAATCACTGTCAAATTGATATACAGAAGCAGTAGTCGTCATGTTCCATAGTGTTTCCAACTGTTTTTAGTTGGCCTCTGAAGTTTCAAAACATATTTGGTGAAAACACAAAACATTCGAAAGTTTCTAACCTGAACTGCAATGATGGTTGGTGTAAATGCACCCACACCTGGTATTTTGGGATGAAATCAGGACTTGTGACTATTTGTATTAGAGTGACAATTGAAAATTATTAATGTTAAAAAAAATTGGTAAATTTCTAAAATTGTATGAATACACTATAACTTTTCAAAGTTCAACTAATGTAGGGACACCCAAATGTGCCAAGTGCCTAAAAGTGGCACTTATGAGGGTTAAAAGCTCACCATGTTTACATCTCCTAAATCAATATGTACCTATTCTTGAAGAAATGATCTTGGAGCATCTATCTTAAAAACTTTGAAATTACAATTGCAACTTGAATACCACAGTCACAATTATACCATTACAAGTGACTTGTGCTAATGACCTAATATAGACATGGTGTTTAAGCATGATGGCCAACTTCGTGTTTTTAATGGAAATTTACATTTGTTATTGATATAATTTTTCTTTACTTAAAATCTTTAAAATTTTGCAATTACTTCAATTTTCTTTCAAAAAAATTGAAAAATTATAGAAAATAGATAGCATAATGTTTTGCTTTTGAAAAATATGATTTTTTTAAAGATTTTTTTTTTTTTTTTTTTTCTTTTTTGTATTTATGAAGATGAAAATAAGGATAAAGTCTAAAGTTTACTCACCAAGTAATAGGGTTGGCCATTGAAGCAAGACAATTGAAGGTTAACACATTCACAAACTCTACAGTAGGATCATCAAAGCTCAACGTATTCCCAACAGCATGCCTTCAAAAAATGCAAAGAAAAAGAAGTTCTGTATTGCACTGTGTTCAACATAATTTAGGATATGGTTTCAAAAATCTCTATTAATTCAACTTTGAATCCTTATAACTTTAGCATATTATATATTTGAATGCCATTTTAAAAACTTAACTTCACAGAGTGCCTGCAGTGCTTGTGTCTGTAACCAAACTACAGTAACACACTTGTTTGTCAAACAGTTTCTTTCCAGGTTCAAAAAATTAAAAAAAGTAACTGTATTTTGTCATGTTGTTTATTTGCAATGAGTTTGTGAGTATACACAAATAGCTTAACGGGAGGAGACGAATGACACCAATTCACCTTAACCGTTTTATCGCCTGAATGCTTTTTCGAATAATCTTGAGAAAGATTGAATACATTTTTATATGCAAAGTTTATTGTAAGTTGAAAACTGAATCTAGTTCTTAACATGCAATAAGCTACATATACAATGCACCTACATTAAGCAACAAGTTGCAGAGCCTCTCATAACTTTGGTAGCTGCAATACTAACAGATAGAATCACTTGCAGTGCATTACTAACAGATAGAATCACTTGCAGCGTATCTATCTGTTTGCACCCAGAAACATTAAACTTCATTGTGGGCTTACAAGCTAGCGATTTAAAAAGAACAAACAAATAGCGAGACCAGAAAATGCTCTTACCAGTTTAACTCACACCAAATCAGTCAAAATGCTCTTACCAGTTTAATTCACATCAAATCAGTCAACTTGCAGACGGGCTTAAAACAAGGTGTACCTCAAGATCTCTGAATTTCACCTCACTCTTCTGACGGAAAATCTCCTTCACAAGCAGACCATCTATGTAGCTTTCAATTACATCGTCACTGCATCCCCATAAATTGTCATACGTTAATCAAGTGTTATTCCACATTATTCCAGACAAAGAATCTTTCAGTATAGCATAAGCTTCCTGACAGTCTCACAAGGACTAGACAGATGAAGGAAACGTGCATTCCAGCTTCATGTTACTTATCGTTAGGACAGAAATTGAAGTCTAAAATATCTCTACAACAGTGGTCGATTGTTACTCTTGTGCATGACCATGCCATCTAAGTCATAAATTTTGTTAAGTATCATATGAACTAAAAAAGCAGGCAAAAAGAGAACGTATCATACATGGTGAATGGAGGTAGCTTGGCCAGCAATGGAGACACTACTAAAGAAATATGGTTAAGGCCTATTAATTTCGCTTGAAGTTCTTTAAGTTTTGGGCAACACATTTGAGTATCAAGTAGCCAGAAATTTCCTACTACAGGGGCCTTATTTTCTCGTATTGATAAATCATGCAACAATCAAGCATGTACTATCCAGAACATAAAATCCTTTACTAACAATGCAAGGTACCTGTCAAAGAACTCGTAATTGAGGGCGTTGGCCACAAGTCCTTCTGACAGTTGATTTCCCACAAGCCATCACACCAATGAGGAAAATGGAGGTGCCTTCTAGACTCCCTTGAACCAATTCTTGAGAGTCACTTCATCACCCCCCTTCAGTCATCAAACACCCCTCGAATGCTGACAGCAAAGCAAGAGAAGCATCTGCTGCATTGCAAGACAAGTCCTCTTCAATAATAGACTCAAATAACATTCCACAACCTAGAAATTTCTTCCCTTACTTAGACTTCAGTTATTTGACACTTCACCAAAGGATAAATAGAGGAGGGGTTTTAATTAAAATGGCCACTAACATCTCACAAGCAAGTTCTCTTGCTAGAACTTGATAAATACTATTAAAGCCCATATCCTTTTATTGGACATCTACACATTTTTCTGATATTTTTGTTTATATATAAATGTGCTTGTTTTTCAACCAATTTGGTGAAATTGAAGGGCGGTTTAAAGGATTCAAACGATGCATTGGATGATTGAGAAATCATTTGAATGAAACATCACCCTAACGCACTATGTTCATCATCCAAGTTATAGACATTTGACATACTTAGGTGAGTTCCCAATCCATGCACACAAGCTTTTTCCTGTTGTCGTACGGACCTCGGTGTGAGAATCTTGAACAAAACAGACTCTTCACTCACAACGGTCCTTCAAAAAAGAACCAAATTTCTTCTTCTTAAGCACACAAAAACTGATCTCTCAGAAGAAATAAAAAAGGTGAATAACGAATAGCTCCATGTACCGGAAGTTGCTCCTTTCCCACGTTGGGTCCTTGCAATGCATTTCTCGTGACCTGCAGCATTTCCACAAAAGCCAGCCCGACCCCAACCCCTTGTCAGAAGAATTATACTAAGTGCACTGACACTCACATGCCTCTGCTGACACCCTGGACATGACGTTCACCTCAGTTTGATAAACGTGGTTCCCTGGGAGCCTTGGTCCCCATACCACTGCAAGATTAATTATTCTGATAGCGATGGCACGAGGACTGACCGATGGACATGTTTTCCTGTTCTGGACAACATTGAAAAACACTCCAAGACAAACCCCATCTTCAATGGAATTTTTCTAACGAAACAAATTTCTAATGAAAGACCTATTTCTAATGAGAAAACATTCCTCTACTCTGAAAATTCTAATCAGAGATCTTCTTCCAATGAGAAGTATTCCTCTAATGAGACAATTCCCATGAGAGATCTGCTTATGATGAGAAGCATTCGATCCTCTAATGAAACACTCCTGATCAGAGACCTTGGTCTAATGAGAAGCACTACTCGAATGAGACCATTCTCATTAATCAGAGACTTCTTCTCATGAGAGACACTTAAACCCTAAATTTCGTAATCGCAGGGTACCGATCCTCCTCCATAGCCAATCACTCACTCCCCATCACAAAATCTTAACACTGCCCTCTCATTCTTTCTTCCATCTTCCAGCAACGAAGTGAAAGAAGTGAAGTGAATGTCACAGTACCAACGCAACATCATCATTGTCCACAAAGAGCTCCCCAACAACGCCGTTCCCGCTGGAGCGCACAACTTCCCAGCACCGAACTCGACATCGACTTGACGGAACAATTCCACGCGCTCTGCTACAAAGAGACAATGCCGCAGCTAGCTCGCCCATCGAAAGCACGTCCAGAAACGGACTCAGAAAAAGAAACTAAAAACTCCTCCTGACACCATTGCCGCCATCGCCATTGCAAGCTCTCAAACTTTCTCAGTTCAGCTCCTTGGGACGCTGCGTCGAGTCTCCCAATCTGCAGAACTCCTCATCCAATTCACCGCGGAATATTCCAAACGAAGAGGTACAAGAAACCAGTGACTGTTCCATGCCAGAGAAACAGAAGGTGCCGTTTGGGGTGATCATTGAACTCTGACACGCCAAGAACTTGATGTTGTTTGCAAATGGCGATGGCATGGGTGATGTGTAACCCATCCATCTCAAGTGTGAAGACTTTGGGCTTTGAGTGTTGAGCTTGCTCACTAGCTTTACGGTGCAGGAAGTTTGTGTGTTGGTTGCGGCGCGTTTGGTGGTCAAAGAGACGAGGTTTGAAAGCAGCGCTGCCAAGCATGACCAGCTTTTCTTTCCAGCAGTACTGGTTCCATGACTCCAGGCGTCACCTGGTCCTGCTCCTGGGGAAGAAGATTGTGGGCTCCGTCTGTTTGTCTGTCAGTGACATCATGGATTCATCATTCATGTTCCTCCTGGCTGGCATCTTCCGAGTTTGTAGATGCAGAGATACAGATAGTGCGGAATCATTCCTGGGACTCTGGGAGTGGCCTGGAAACGAGGTCCAATAAATGAACAGATTTTGAACTAACGGCATACTCCTGCAGTATAACCGGCTACTTCAGGTGTACATCCAATGGGAGTTTGCTTGCGTTTTTGTAGTGTTTCTGAACGCACCTTGTTTGACTCTTAGGAAATGATGTCCAATCAGTGACTTTCCTTTCTGTTAGTTCATTGGTGTAACTCTGCAGGTACGAGGTATACGTTATCCATCAATTTAATGTTCTTTTTTAGTGGAATGGGTACGTAAACAGGTATCATAACTATCATTAGTTTGAAAAAATGGATTAGATTGCATCATCAAATATCACATTATTTATTGAAAACAGAAATGGGGATCCAGCATCGATCACGGGCACCAGCACGTGATTTGTGATGTTTCTTATTTTTTGTAGTTAGAGTCTGATTTACAGTACCTGGACAGCTTCGAATATACTAAATTTGCTCCTTCAAAGACACTGCATGATTCACAAATCCAACATATCAACAACACAAAACACGTTGAATTCCAACAATTGGTTTCTTAGTAGCCACTTCTATCTTTGGAAGTTCTCATCATTGGACGGAACTGGTCATGTGGTGCCCACATTCTTCAACGACTTCTCTAATATTGGAAGGTCAGGAAACTCAGTTTTCGGTCTTGGGATTAGAGATTCGTCTTGATGCTTTTAACGGTGGAGACTCATTTCCGTCTGCTAGAAAATTGAGATTCTTCACCACTTTGGTCCTCCTGATGATCCCCTCATTCCATAGTAGGAGCCAGGCCATCATTGTTACACATTTTTCTCCCTACACTACGCTGAAACCCACTCACATTGAAACCAGTAATAAACCCACCAGAAGTGTAAAATGCAAAATTTCTAGAAATCTATATAACACGTCCTCCCCAAAACGTGAACATCCAACAACAAAACAAGACAAGCAACCCACCCTTGTGTGAGAATTGTCACAGAGAAAGCCTTGAGGGGAAATCTGATTCTCCAGTTGCACCCAACGGGCACCAAGTGCGCCTCCTGCTTCAGGAGACCAAAGACAACCAAGGCTTACTAAAGCTACATGATAATCATCCCACCTGTCTCAAAATAAATTTACAAGTGCCTATCTTCCAAGGCCGGAAAAGTGTGTAACTCATTTGTGTACCTCCCCTCCATCCTTCTTTTTCTTCTTCTCCTTCTTCTTCTCCTTCTTCTCCTTCTATTTTGTTTTGTATAGTCGACATTCAGTATACACTACCCGACTGCTCTAGAAGAACCTTTTCCCAAAAACAAAAAACACTCTGTCTGTACAGATAACTCAACATCATTGTTGTTATTGCCCCGAGTGCAAAGAGAACGATCTCCTCCTGGAAGCACTCATCGACCCCGTGCTCCCCATGAAAAACTCCCCGATTTGCATCTCCAAATCCTCGACCGTATACTTAATATACTTATCAGGGTGCCTCCCAGTTTCAATATAATGGCCATACCGTCCCAGAAACGCCCTGTAAGCCGGCAACACCTTGTCAGCAATGAAGATTCGCAGCTCGTCACGCAACATGGGATCCAACACCACCCACTGCGACTGCGTCCGATGCACCTCATCGAAAATCGTGTTGAAATTCTTAAACCTGTCTTTCAACACTTGCCTAGAGACGTTTGAGGACAATCCACTCTTGTTGTGCAGCCCTTCGTCACGCAAACAGGCCAACACTTTCGTCCAGGCGGCTCGCTGGTAGCTCGCCGCAGCTTGTCTTACCATCCCTGCTTGCCTCCTCACCCAAATATCGCCCAACAAAGCACGCACCTCCGAAGATTTCACCTTCTGCACCACGTAATGAATGTTGTTCATGAGAAAGAGATGCGTGAGAGCTGGATCCCTGTAGAGCTTCGCTTTCCCTTCGAGATTCGCCTGCAACACTTGCGCCAGACGGCTGATTTGATTTGCAAGAGGGGAAGACTCTTCGCGCGTGTACCTGTCGTCAGGGGAATGGGAATGGTGGGAGCGAGGGGAAGGAGAAGTTAGGGTTAGGGTTAGGGTTTCTGTTGTTTCCCCATAAGCGAGCTTCAAGGTATCGGTGTAGTCGCAGGCCAGCTTGATGTAGTTCATGACATAGCGGGTGAGCGGGTGGACGGATCCACCCATGACGGGCACGCGGGAGCTGTCGCGTTGGATGGCGAGTTCGAATTCCGTGAAAGTGGCCCGCGCGGCTTCCCCGAGGTGGGAGAGAACGTCGGAAGCGGAAGAGCGGACGCTGGTGCCGGAGGTTCCGGAGAATGTGAGCTCGAGGTCGGGGATAAGGAAACGGAGGGTGTCGTACATGTCGAGAACCTTGAAAAGCTTCTCAGGGGAGCGGCGGGAGAGGGCGATGGCGTCGCCGAAGCTCAGGAGGTGGAGCATCTCCGAGTTGGCGAAGTCGTTGAAGCAGATGTCGGCAAGAGGAGGGGCGAAGACCTGGCAGGAAGACACACGAGGCACACAAGCGATGTTCTAAGAATTCCGAATTACACAAGCAGCGTTTAAGAAGATTGCAAACCTAGAATCCAATGCGGATCTCCACGCAATCGGCAATCCAAAGGAGGAAGAGATATGAAACAATATAAATCAATCACTGGAAGAATACAATTGAAATGGCTTCACCGACACTCCATCAGCTGACTACACTCAAACCTCTAAATTTTGACATTCTCTAAACTTACATTCTAGGATATCTTGCACAAGAATGACACAAGGAGTGGTTTAAGAAAAATTGTCAAAGTGGATCCAATGTGGATCTCCACCCAAACGGCAATCCAAGGGAGGAAGAAATGTGAAAAAATACGAAGCACTCACTGGAATTATCTAATTGAAAAGGCTCCACCGACACTGAATACACTCAAACCTCTTTATTATGAACGTCTCTAAAAATTAAAATTCTACAATATTTTGAACATTTACCACGTGATCAATGACTGTAGCACACTTGCCACGAACTCAAACTCTGTTGTAGTGTAACAAAACGTTGGGATCCCAGGTGGTAAGTTCAAAAAGGTTTGAGAGTACACAAACGGAATGCTGCTACAGAAGCTTCCGAGGGAATCGACAATTCCAAGGAGGAAACATGAAGCCATTCACTGGAATCGATCAACCAGAGGCTCCACCGACACTTCTCATCGCCCAACAAGTTACTCCACCCTCTCTAATGCCACTGCCTAGGGGAGATTAAATGAGCTTCTTACAAAGGAGCTTGGCAAGAGCACATGGTTTCATACGATGTCTACACAAGCAGAGAGTCTCACGGAATGTGCAATTACAGAAATGTCATCTCTCTAATGAGAGTACAGAAGGGAGGAATGTCGAAACCAGGAGCGCACTTCCGAGGTCATCGTCACTCCCAAGGAAGAAGAAACACGGATCAACACAAACGGGAACAAATCAACTGGACAAGGCTCTACCGACACTTCACCGCCCCAGGAGTGTCAGTGCCGGAGGATTTCCAAGAGGAAATGCATCTAAATCTGGAAGTGCTTTTTACCGACACCACATCTGCAACCCTAAATGGGTGAAAAATTTGCCCAAAACACGAGCATTGGGGACGCAGCAAGGCTGCTTACCTGATCACAGAGCTGCTTCTCGCTAGCGAACAGTACCGAGACCCCGACCTTCATAGCTTGGTTCCATTTCCTGATCTTCTCCTCCTGGAGCTCCCACGGCATCTTCTGCACCTCTTCAATACTCAACCTCTCCACACCCAACGCCTCCAAGCTTCTCTCCAACACAATTTTCCTCGAGCTGATATACACCTGAACGCATTCCTTCTTGAACCCCCCCGCAATCAATCTCGTCACAATCGCCAGCACATCCTCCGCAGCTTGCGCAGGCAGAAGCGCCACTGCTTTACTCTGCGTCCTCTCCAATTTCCTCACCTGAAGCTTCTTTTCATCACCATCTCCTTCTTCTTCCTCCTCTTCCTCTTCCTCTTCCTCCTCGTCCTCTTCGTCTTCTTCCACGTCACGAAACGAATTCGCAGAGAACGAATCGATCAAGACATCAGGATCTACGAACCCCGTGTACCGTTCCAGCACATGCCGAAGCTCCTCCTCCAGTCTCTCCATAGCCAGCTGCAACAAATGCTGCGCCTCTTCCAGCAGCTTCGGATCACGGTTATGGATTTTCATACTCTCCAGCTCGGTGAGAATCTCGTCGACTGCATCCAAATACGTCCGCGCGTCTTCTTCCGTGCTTTCGAAGATCCAGCGATGTGAAGTCGCGTAGCCCATGTCCCAGTGCACGATCACTTTCTCCGCGTCCTCCAAGGCGGAATTTAGCACCCGTGAGTCGAAATCGTCGTGTTGTTGTTGGTGGGAGGTTGATGGGTCGGAGGAGGATCTCCGTTGCTCCAAATTGCGGTCGTTCATGTTGGAGAATCGGTGGTCGAACTTGGAGAGGACGGAAATCATGTCGTCCGTCATGGCGTCGGTGGTGCCGAGCGCCTTGATGATGTGTTGGGCGGTCATGAGAACGCGAGCCTCCCCGTCTAAGACCGCCATCGCTGGCTTCCTTGAAGAAGACGAGGAGGACGAGGAGGGCTCCTTGGGCTTCAGCCTGGACGACTTAATGGTGACGTCGGGAGTGGTTCTATGTGCCCTCAGCGCATCCTTGGGTGCCAGAACGCCCTCAAGCACACGAATTCAAAACCACGGTTGCCTAACGGTCACCTCCCCAGGCACACACACACACAGACACAGACACGCAATTCTCCCTGTCCCGCCTCCTCGCCTCCGCCACGCATTGGCACGAAAAACAACTCCTTCCAACACAAACCTCCAAACCAAATCTCTAAATCAAACCACGCTTTCCTCGTATTCCTGCAAACGACGTCCTCTAGTAGTAGCCACACCCAGATCTCGGTCTGCACAGCACGAGCGCCCGCAAAACCTGGGCATCCCTGCCGACTACCCACTTCACACCACGCCGTCGCTCACCTCCTCCAGATTACAAACCCCAACCTTCAACCAAAACCCTGGCCGAAAACAAAGATCTTTCCCCCGTGGAGAACCCACACACACCCTCCAAGCGCCCCAAACCTAGAAATGCGCGCGACCCAAGCTCCCACCTTTCGCGAAACCCAAAAGCAGAGTCCCTTCCCAGCTTCCGGAATTTGGTGCCAGCCAACGTTTGCGGTGTCCCCAAACGAGAGGTGGGAGTCGCACAGCAACGTTTCGCACGCGCACGCACACACTCACTCACTCACTCACACACATACACCCACCCACACACCCACACACAAAAATAGAAATGGAAATGAGACCCAGATTTGGTGCATCAGTTGGGGGAGTACGAAGAAGACGGAGAGGGGGGAACGCCGTAGTTGCAAAGTGTGTAAGTGAAGTCCCACTGGAGTGTTGATGATGGTGAGAACGGGGTCCAATGGGGGTGACGAGAGTAGTGCTGTCGGCTTGATGGAGAAGAGACGATGACGACCAAGGGGAAGTGCCGTGGGGGTGGTGATGATGGCTACGTGATGGAAAGTCTTCCTGCAGGATGTGTGTGTGTGTGGGAGGGGAGAGAGGAGAGAGTCAGAGAGAGAGAGAGAGAGAGGGGGGGCTACTGGCTACTGTGTGAACAAGGCTCCGCTTTGCAAATGGAAAAATGGACATGGAAATGGGAGCCGAAACGGGAATATGATGCAACTGGGTTGACTGGGTAAGGGGCACGCTTGCCTTGACTTGTCCTCCTCCTCCTCTACTGTAAGCTTACCATATCTTTCAGAGGACCCGGGTTCCTCGCTTGAGTGTCTGCTACTCTGCTTACTACTTGCGGTGCTACGGCCTGCCCTCTATTTGCTGCATTGGGGCTTCCTGTTCCCTGCATATTCTACGTTTTTATGACTTCTTTTTTACTTGGGGAGACATGGAATTTCAGGGCAAAAAGCCAGGGGGAGCCTCTGTCTAAGGTACAACAGCCAGGGGAGGGGAGCTTATTGGCTGGGAGAAAGAATGAATTTGGGGAGCGGTGGGGAAAAGAAAGCAGGCAGCCAGGGCTCCCTCACATTGACTGGCGATGACCCAAGGCTTTGGTGGTAAAAAGAGAGGGCCTTTGAGGCCTCTGAGAGGCAGAGCCCTGGCAACGCACCGTCCGTGCATTGGAGCCAAGGGGGTGTGGTGCAGTGACCCTAGGAACTAGTTTATGGAATTTTAATGGTAGGAGGTCCATAAAATGGACCGTCCAAGCGCTGGAACTGAATTTGGGGGAGGTGGAACCTCTTGAAATATTTTTCAGTGAATTTTCCTTGGAAGACAGGTGGAATTGGCATCTAACCCAAGTCGTTTCGTATTTTTTGGAGCTTTGTGGAATTAGTTATGAAATTTTGAAGTTGGAATGGCATAGGGCTCTAAAATGGCTCACCTCCTAAGATGTACACTGTTTGTACATTGCTGGAGGCTATGGAAAAACAACGTGTACAAATAGTGTACATTTTAGGAGGCGAGCCATTTTGGAGCCTACGCCATTTTAGAACCTCCTACCTTAGTGCCTTCGAGACAACCAGACATCAATTTCGGCTACCTCAAGAGTGAGTAGTAGTATTAAAAAAGAACACCAAAAAAACAAAAAAATATTGCTAGTTGTAAAGGATTATTGAAAGTGCTATAACACAAAACTAACTAAATAGATCTAGTTCCATTCTAATTCCAATGTAGAGGAAGTTGAAAATTGGCTAATCAAATTCTATTGTTTGTTGCAATCTTGACTAAAACCTAATTTTTTCCAAGGATTTTCTCCAATGCACATTTAGCTACTTGAAAATTCCAAGTAGCAGTGGAGCAAATTTTAACCAATTCTTCAAACACTAGTGGAGAGTTGTTCAGTGAAATGTCAACTTTTGGGGGGTCTTCCTTATCCCACTTTTTGTCAACTTTTTAGTCAGTTCTTTAATCATGTCTACTTTCACTTTCACGGATTTCACTTTCACGGATTTTACTTTCAAGGATTTTACTTTTTTCCGGATAGGTGAGAATCTTCTTGAAATTTGGACTACCAATGAAGCAGCCCAGGCGATTTGAATGTTTGTAACTATGTCAGCTCTGAAGCTTCCTTTGTGTGCAGCTTGCAGCACACAACATAAAGTTCACATTCTCCGGCCACTTAGAGATGGTTTAGGTGAACTTAAACTCTCACACTTTGCAAGCCAGGGCGGGGGGGTCGATTCAGCATTTTTTTTTAAAAATTTTTTTTTAAATTTCTTTATCAGAAGAAAGTGACACATATCCCCATGGGATTGGTTGAAAAATGAGATATGTAAAAAAAAAAAATGGGACAAATTTCAAAGTGCTGTTCAGTGGTTGTCCCATGTTGTTCTTATTATGCCAAGGTCAAAGCTCTGCCCATCTTCTAGGGAAAAAGTGTACCAAGTGGGTCTGATAAATGGAATAGAACTTCAGAGATTTAGAGTCACAGGCACTCACTCAGCCATGTCAAGTGGATGAGTGTAGGTAGCTACATTGAATATGGGTATTAAGGGGAAAAAAAAATTAAAGGGGCTTATTGTGGAAAAGTGTAGAGGTGTGAAACATGATGTAAGCTTATAACCTCCTTGGATACTTCCGGAACTATTGATGTATAGAAAAGGAAGATATTTATATAATGTGTATTGTCTGATTAATTAGTATGGACCCCCCTTACAATCCCCTATTCCAATGTAAAGGATACTGGGATGAGATAGTTTAGTTTTCTTTTCTTTTCTTTTTTATCATGAAGATATGTGCTCTAATTTATATTACTTTGTCTTTGTTATGATGAATTTTGGTAAGGGAGGCGACCCATTCCCGACTAGGGACCCATTCCCATCATATGGACTACACTCTTTCCAATTAGTAGGAGAAAGCAGGAGATTACTTATGGCACAATCTCCAATGCAGTTGTGGCGCATTACGATTCGTTGTAGTCTTGGTTGATTTTGCCCCCCCCCGTGGTTGGAAATAGGAGGAGATTACTTATGGCACAATCTCCAATGCAGTTGTGGCGCATTACGATTCGCTGTAGTCTTGGTTGATTTTGCACCCCCTGGTTGGAAATAGGAGGACGATTCGCTATAGTCCTGGTTGATTTTGCAACCACCCCGTGGTTGAAAATAGGAGGACGTACGTGACAAGAATATGTCAAGCAGAATCTTCAACTAAAAAATTCATAGTAATTATGTTTTGAGAAATAAAATTCTAAAAAAATATGGAATCCTTCTAAACTCCATTTCTGTACATGGAAAAATTTCTCCACTCAAGAAAAGAGCACTCTAGATATGCAAAAATTCATAGTAATTATGTTTTGAGAAATATAATTCTAAAAAAATATGGAATCCTTTTAAATTCTATTTCTATACATGGGAAAATTTTTCCACTCAAGAAAAGAGCACTCCAAATATGCGAAAAATTCATAGTAATTATATTTTGAGAAATAAAATTCTGAAAAAATATGGAATCCTTCTAAACTCTATTTCTGTACATGGGAAAATTTCTCCACTCAAGAAAACAGCACTCCAGATATTTGAAATTGCTTAAGTGGCCGGAAATGGGTCGGCTCCCTTATGGCAAAACCAGTTTTGCTGGTGCTCCCAGTGTGCTTGTTACAGAGTATTTGTCAAACCCCTGAAAAGAAGGGGCAGCACAGACATCAGCGTCTCATGTGCACATCAGACGCACATAAGTTAGGGTCTCTCATAATGTTGATGAGCATTTGGTTTGATTATCACCATAATTTTAGCATGAGCAGAAAGCCCTGATGAGGACCAAGGACAATGGGTTACCCACCTCCATCCAGGGCGTTTTTTTGAGCGATTTTTCACTGAAAAAGCGATGAATTTTAGGGGGTTGGGAATCTTGGGCGAAGCATTCTTGCTTTTCAGTGGATTGATGAAATCACCAATTTGTTATCAAATCTGGAGGACAATGGGTTACCAACCTTCATCCAAGGTGTTGTAGGGTGGTTTTTTTGAGCAATTTTCACTCAAAAGCAATGTTTTTTTGGGGTTGGGAATCTTGGGTGAAGCATTCTTGCTTTTGGGTGGATGAAATCGCCAATTCGCTATCAAATTTGGGACAATATCGCTCTATTTTGGATGAACATACATTCTTTTGGATTCATAAAGTAAATTTCATCCATGTATTGCAATCTTCATCCATTAAATAAATAGCTTCTTCCTTCCAGTGATGATCGCTTTGGGGCAGTGTCTAAAATACTTCTATGAAAAAAAAAAAAAAAAAAATTGCCTTCATCATCAGAGTTTCAATTGAGGTGTGATAATTGGCCGAGAACACGAACTGAGCTGGGCTGTCCATGATGAGAGATGCCAAAAGATATCCTCCTTTTTTTTTTCCCATTTCACACCGACCTAAGTTAGCCGGCACTAAGTAGAACTGAAACCAGAAAAAAGTGCTGGATATTTTAAGGAGGTGTCATTCATTTGGGTCAGTGATTCGGGGCTGCACTGGAAGTTATCACAAGTTTAGGGAAGTTAACTTAATCTGGCTGATTTTGGGGTGATGAAGCTGCCATTTTGGGAGTGGAATTTGTCTGCTGCAAAAGGTTCCTGTTCATGGAACACACATAAACTTTCCCATGGCCCATTCAAAAACCATGTCACGAACAGCATGGAACTTGTTGACAGACTTAGACTCGTTGGCTAGATTTGTAGGAGATTGATTGGAAATGCCATGTGCCCAATTGTGGCAGTGTTCACACAATATTTTATTGCAAATAGGAATAGATTTCACAAGTACAGAGATCGCTTTAAATGCAACTACTTCTTGGAACCCTTGTTGCAGCATTACAGTCAGCTTAAGTTTACCTACCTCTGTTCAACAGTGATCCCGGAGCTAGTTCATGGGATGCAGTGCAATATGGTACCTTCAAGACAAACATGTCCACTACAACCAACTTTGACTACCTTGAGAGAGTGAGTAGTATTAAAAATAAATAGGAAAAAAAGAAAGGATTTTGCAAGTTGTAAAGGATTATTGGGAGTACTATAACACAAAACGGACTAAATAGATTGTGTGCTTATTCCAATGCGGAGGAAGTTGCAAATTGGGGATCAAATTCTTTCTTTCTATTGTTTGTTGCAGTTTTGGCTAAAATCTGATTTTTTCAAGAAATTTCTCCAACGTACGTTTGGCTACTGAAATTTTTTAAATAGCAATAGAGCGAATTTCAGCCAGTTCTGTGAACGCTGCTGCCCGACCAACTCAGCTCAATCCCTAGAGCACTTCTAATCATCAATGTCGACAATCAAGCGCTTGCATGGACAGGCAGCAGTGTGCCAATTCTTTCCCATTCCTTGCCAGGCTTGAAGCAACAACACTGACGAGCCTGCAGCAGCAGATCATTTCCAAGATGTTTCAGGAGCACCACTCACCAGGCTGTTTGAACTCGACAACTGTAGTAATGGTAGCCTGGTAGGTAAAAAAATCTCCAGCAACGGATAAAAAAAATAATTTTCTGGTGTGTGTCCGTGCGGCACCACCTGTGAGAACATCAAATACAAAGTAGAATAGAACCAAGTTCAACGATGAAAGTGACTGCAAGTAAGTACAGTCCTCCGTAGCCCCTTCTAAGGGCAGCAGCCGGACGAAATTCGAAGGTTCAGCACTCAATTCAAATGATCAGGAACATGGGTAGAAAAACATACGTTGATAAGGAAGCGGAGGTTAAGTTCAATATTAGAAAAAAAGCAATACTGAACCTATCCGAGACCAGGCATTCATTCTCTGAGGACCAAGTCACAACGTAACCACACTGAATCTTCAACCACTTGAGATAGCTACGTGAACAAAAGGTGGGCTCCTTCTTGGCGAAACCAGGAAGGGAGCCAATTCGAAAAATTATTCTTCACCATCCTGATAGATTAGTTAAGATCCAACCTGGAACTATACGTCTTAAACATACCCCACTGTAGGCATGCACAATAAACTGACTTGCTCTGGTGGTCGGTAAGTTATGCCACCTGCAAATGCCAACTGTGCTGGAAGCAACAAGTGGTCAGGAACCGGCCGCCAAAGCATCTGAGATGAACAGTATAATCTATGTTTCTGCAAGCATACTTTGCATGAGACGGATCCAATATGCTAGGCAAAACAATATGTACATACATACATACATACGTAGAAAAGACTCAGACCAACCTTCAACCCAGCACAATCAACGTCCTTCTGGACCCCAAAACCTGTACAAATAGGCAGAGAGAAATAAACAGAGGAGACTGGGCAAACGTTCATATCCAAATATGAGAGGATTCTGAAACCCGAAATAGGAATCATCACAGGTTAGTAGCTCTATGTTCATAGCAGAGATTCTACTAAGAAATTCTACACTTACTACATTACAGCTACAGATTGCAAGCAATTACAACAGGAGATTGGAGACTTGAACAAGGCACCAACCTCTGCTGACTTTCACCATCAGGACGTACAGGTAACTATGTAGCGTTCCATACTGTGAAGACTAAGAGGCTCGCTACTTAGGTCCAGTAAAAAAATCACCAATGGCCGACTCAAGATCTTCTACTTGGTACTTGATGTATTTCTCTGGATGCCTCCCTGACTCGATAAAGTGTCCGTAACGCCCAACAAGACCTCGATACGCAGGGATCAACTTCTCAGCGATAAAAATTCTCAACTCGTCACGCAGGTCATCACCATACACAACCCATTGTGATTGGACGCGATGGACTTCATCGAACGCAGTATTGAAATTCTTCAACCTGTCCTTCAGAGTGTTTCGAGAAACTCCACTGGTCATGCCTGGATTTTGAATTCCTTCGTCTTTCAAAAACGCTAAGATCTTGCTCCAAGCAGACCTCTGGTAGTTTGTTGCATGCTGTCGTAACATGCTAGTATGCTTTTTCACCCAGTCATCCCCTATCAACGCCCTAACCTGCGAGTCTTTCACCTTCTGGACCATGTAATATACATTGTTCATTAAAAATAAGCTGCTCAATGCCGGATCCCTGTGGATTTTGGACTTCGTCTCTAAATTGTTCTGAAGTACGTGCATTAACCAGTTGATCTGCACAGCCAAGGGTGTAAGCTCTTCTCTGTCTCCTCTGTCATCGTCTCCATACTCAGGCAACTCAGGATCGTCCCCTAATAGCTTTGGAACCTCCTTCTTTTTCCCAAAGAGCTGCTTCAAAGTGTCGGTATAGTCGCACAGCAGTTTTATGTAATTCATCACATACCGGTTGAGTGGGTGCACAGCGCCTCCCGGGACAGGAGTCCTTGAAGCATCTCTCTGGATAGCGTTTTCAAATTCGCCGAAGGTTCCTCTAGCCGCCTCCCCTAAACGCATAAGGATCCCTTCGGCCTCTGACCGGACGCCTGCGCCACATGCTCCAGCGAAAAGAACATCCAATTCTGGGAGGATGTCTCGTAGTGTTTCATACATATCAAGAACTTTGAACAGCTTCTCAGGAGACCGTCGAATTATAGCTATGGCCTCCCCAAAGCTGAGCAGTTGCATCATAGCCCCTTTACCGATGTCATTGAAGATGGTCTCGCTTAGAGGCGGTGAAAATACCTGGATTCGAACAATCACAAGAGTTCAGAGGTCGACACAAATACTTATATTTAAAGTGCAAGCAATATCCATTGCAATCCAGTACCATCGCCTACACCACTCATAGCAACACCTTTTCTTAAATGGGAGATGAAGGAATACCTCATCACAGAACTGTTTTTCGCTGGTAAATAGCACCTTCACTCCCACATTCATAGCCTGGTTCCATTTCTTAATCCGATCCTCTTGAACCTCCCACTGCATCTTCTGCACCTCATCAATTGTCACTCGTTCCACTCCTAGCTCATACAAGCTTTCTTCCAGAATAACCTTCCTCTTCTTCACATACAATTCCATGCACTCCCTTTTGAAATCTCCGCTTCGAACCAAACGCTTCGCAATGTCAGCGAGATCCGCTGCCACCTGAAGAGGGACTAAATCTACCGCAGTTTCAATCTTATCCACAGGCTGGGCAACGGGAACTTCCTCATCTTCATCTTCCTCATCATCTTCCTCCTCCTCGCTTCCTGACTCCTCCGGATTCACGACATTGCTCACAGGATTTCGGAAGTACCCCGCGGCCAGCGAGTCTAACAACCAGTCCGGGTCCACTTTCTCACTATATACTTCTAACATATGTCGAAACTCTTCAATTAGTCTCTGAAGAGCCGTCTGATGGAGGCTTTGCGCCCGTTCCAAAGTTCCCGGGTCTCGATTGATCCCTCGCATTGACTCCAATTGATTCACAATCTCGTCCACGGCATCCAAAAATTGAACCGAATCGTCCTCGGAGCCTTCGAAGATCCACTTCTGTCTGGCTTGGATGTCTGAGTACTTGGACCATTTCAATACAACATTCTCCGCTGCATCCAACGCGAAGTTGCTAGCCCTGGCGTGGCTTGCATTCCGGGCACTCGATCGGGTGCTTCGAGGCGGAGGATAGTCTTCCACTTCAGACGACTGGGAGCTCGAAGGTTCAGGATTGATATCCTCCTTCGAATTCATGCTCGAGAATCGATGATCAAACTTCGACAAAATGTGTAACATGTCATCCGTCATGGCCGTGTCTGTCGTGCCAAGCGATTTCACAATATGCTGCGCTGTGGCCAGCACCCGCGCCTCGCCATCTGGAGCTTCCATAATTGCCGATTCCACTCTACAGATTTATACCGACTACTGTTCTACCACAAACCTAAATACCAAACCTCGACGCTCCACTCCAGCAAAAATCTGGACTAAATCTCAGATCACTCCTACACGAAACCAAACCTAAAAACTCCATCCTAATACCCTAAGAACGACACAAACAGAGCTTAAGTTCCAAATCCCGACAGACTCATTGCCAATCGCGAATCCTTCGCACAATACTTTCACATTCTGCACTAATGCGCAAACCTAAAAACGATATCCACTCCAAATCACAAACCTCCTCCTCCTCCTCCTCCGCAACTTCTAACGAGTTTGCAAGCTCAAAAATGGAGATTGACCGCCATTGAATCGGCCCCTGCGTAATCGAGAATACTGTGAGTGAGAAGCTACAGGCACACACACGCCGGAACGCGTACGCGGACACGCTAGGGCTGACTCTTCTCACATCCGCTTCAATTGGTCGTTCGCCAGTTGAAAAACGCAGCCGATCCGCTGACAGCTGGGAAGGAGCTTCCTGCTGAGGTTCCTGGAAGAAGTGACTCCGGATTTGGGGCTGCTGGGGAGAATTTGCGATTCCCCCGCCATTGTGGTACAAGCTTTCGTGTTGTAGGCAATGCGGCCATAGCCAGAGCTCTAGCACCCGTGACGACACACACGGCGAAGGTGACGCCGTGTTTGTGGGGAAAGCGAAGGAGCGCGTGAGTGCGGGCGACGCAAGTGGTTGATGGAGATCCGAGACCCGAACCGGACCTGACGGATTGGGGGTGTATCCGGATACGTATACCCGGACACTACCCGGGTAACTGCGTGGCGTGTCGGCTTGGCTAGAGCTCCCAGACTTGATGGGGAAAGCTAGATTTGATTGGAGTTGGCTCAGTGGGTGTCAGAGGGTCACAGTGCGAGATTTTCTTCGTTCTTCACCATCATGAGCCTTGAATGATTATGAGACTCATATGCACTCGAAAAATAGTAAGACCTCGGTTGATTGATTGTGAGCCACAATTTGTCGCAAAAAATATTTGCAGATTGGCCTTTCCAATAGAGTTTTTCAGTTGAAGTCTCATTTCCAATTCAGTTTTTCAGTTGAAGATCACCTTCTACAGATTTGATACAGGCAGGGATGACAGACTTCCAGTTTCCAATCTCTATCGTAGAGCAAGAGATTTGAAAGGAGACTCGGGGCTTGTCATTTTACATTTAGAAAGAATTTGACCTCAAAACCTAAAACTAACACGGGCATTAGTAAAGCACATGTCTTCGGCCATTCAAGTCTGTCTTGGATTAAGCTCAGAATGAGTGAAATTTAAAAAGTATGAATGGTCTGAAATCGTGAGATCTGTGGACATGTTCTGGCTGTGGAGAGGCAACCAAGTTGTTGAGATCCAAAAATATTACTTACAAGACGCCTAGCCGACTGAATACATTTTCCAACACTGAAATACTGAATGTTGAATTCTGAGTATCCGAAATCACATCAATCTGGCATTGAATGGATGATTAAGAGCCACGAGTGGACATTATTGACAATGAACTGGCACATGAATGCTGGAAAGTATATATCTGGCCAGAGCAATCTAGTCAGAAAGCGAACTTGGATTTCTGCTCCTCCAAGTAATGAGGATAGGATCACGCAAACGGAGCATGATACGATAATTCATAGATGCTCAATGCAGAAGGACATCAAAATTAAGGCAAGAATCCAGAAAATCTACAAAACTGACTTCCAAATGTAATCTTATCAACTCTACATACAATATTCAAATGTCATCCTTGAGCTTCGCTTAAGTTTAGCTGCAATTTGTCTTCCTGTGACTGAAAAATCAGACCTTACTGACACAATCATGTCTGTTAAATTTTGCTTAATTTTGAGTGATCGCAACTTGAGGGCAATATGAAATTCAAAAGTGAAACACTTTAGTGACAAATGAGTAACACTAGCCCAGCCACACTCAATCACCTGAAAGCGAATCTATTTATATTTGAATGAAGTATTCTCATCCGAATGAATGAATGAGAACGGATGTTTTATAATCCTTCTCATCAATGCTGGTAATATCCTTGTGAAAATGAATCCTCAACAAACAAGGAATTGGTCAATAAATATCCAGGTTTAGCTCTAATCGATAATCATCTCTATCCGGCTTTTTCTGTGCAAGTTCCAAGTGCTCACAGTTTTTTGGAGGCCTTCGGTTGTTAAAAGTCTCACTCCTTCCACTCCTCGTTGAAGCGTTGCATCCAACTGCACAACCCACCCAAGCTACGTAAGATAACAAAATACATGTGTTCTCGATCGGAAACGGAATTCAAGAGTAATGTAAAAATGACGATATTGATGCCCACGGCCACTAGAAACTACACCGAAATAGAGTAGTGTGGACTCACTTCTTCTCTTTCCTTCGGGCTAAATTTTTGCAACACATAAGCGCTTGGAGCCATACTACCAACTGGCCTTCCGACACCTGTGAAAGTGAAAACGCCAGTTTGAAACAAACAGGTAATATGCAATTTGCAGAGAATATCAGCTAAAAAATTCACAGAACTTCCATCAGCATAAGCATATGGTTGAAGAAGCCATGTTTAAAAACACGAGGCCATGAGAACCAAGCCATACCAAATCGCAATCGAGGAAAGTCTTGTTTCCCTCCAAAATGCTCTATCAAGCTTCTCATCCTGCAAACAGATAATGAAGCAACGACTCAAAGATCCATTAAGACATAATACGTGTTGACTGCCGCCTTTCGGTCCATCTTCGGTACTCGTTCAAGACATCTAAGAAACCTACTCATTCAAAAGAAACCTCTGAAAATCCTCAGATGTATCATCAGAATGGAATTGTTCATGTACTCACAAGCATCCGCCACAAATGAATCAACCAAGGTAGAGTTGTGAGATCGTCAAATGCGTACCCGTTGTGACCTCCGTGGCCTCCCTTCGGCAGCATCCGTAGCATAGCAAACTCAAGATCCAAGTCATCGAAAATCTACCACAACCATTCACTGAAGCAGTCAAATGGAGAAACTAGCACACGTCAAGGTACATGAGCTTCAAGCAAATCATATCAAGGATAGAATACAAGATGACTAATAATAAGCAAGAGTAGTATCATACCGCAAGCACACGTTCGCGAGGTATCTTGTAGTAAGTAGCTATTGGTCCCACCTGACCAGAAAAATACAAATGGTGTCAACAAACAACATATCTCTTGTTGCATAATCGAATATCTTATTAACCTCATCAACAGTTGTCATAGTCTTGTTGAATATAAGGACAAAGACAGACCTAAGAAGTCCTTGAGAACAAGTCTAGTTTGCCTCCAAATCTGCCACCATGAAGTCAACTATCATTTCTCATATCTTAGCAAAAGTACATACTGAAGACGACAGACGCTGAATAGCTAATCATAATCAAGTTCACGCAGTTAAAAAATCGCAGGCTTACAGATTCTCCACTTAAGTTCATGTAAGTCTGGGGCTTAGCAAGAAGTACTGGTGTAGATCCAATATATCCTGTAAAGATGAGCTTGCACAGCGCAAGCCAAGGATCCAATTGATCAAAAAAATTCCCTACAGATTGACCCAATTTCTCAATGCAGTTGAAGGAAACCAATCATAGTTACAACTTCATGCCCTCCAATCAATAACCAACTACAGTGCTAGCAAGTGCCCATCTTAAACCCTAAACTCAAAACAGCAAGCACGTCAACCTACCGCAAATTGGCATCCTACAGCAAAACCCACACTGGAACCAACCTTTCTAATTCCGAAGAAAAATAAACAGAACAGGGCTCCACAGAAACTAGTACCCTTTCCAAGAAGTGCTTTGTGTTGAATAGTTCGAAGCGGAATGCCCTCTGATTCCGCAATAGCATCAATCATTTCAAACCCTATCTGTGAAAAACCACCAAATGACAACAAAAAATGAGCAGTCATACCTAGCATCCAAAACACCTCTCTGTATGAAAACACCAAAAATGAGCAGTTACACCTAGCAAAAATCATTTCAAACCCCATCCGTCTGAAACACCAAAAATGAGCTGTTACACCGAGCATCAATCATTTCAAGCCCTAATTCAACGAAAACACCAAAAATTGAGCAGTTCCACGTAAACCGAATTCATCTCGGCAGCAAAACAATTCACAGAACTGTATCCCAAAATTTCCAAAGAAAGCGAACTCACATTGTGACGAGTGCCCTCAAACTTGGATCCCGGATTTCCCAATCCAACAATGAGCCACGGCAAATTGCGACCCGAGGCGGAGGCCGACGACGAAGAAGAAGAAGAAGAAGCCGAAGCGTGGATAGAAAGCGAAGCGGGACTAGAACGCGGGCGAGGAGGGAAATGCAGCAGCTGCGCCGGAGGAATCGTCGAGGTCGGAGGAGTGCACAGTCGGTGCAAGCGCATCCATGGCTGCCTCTGCAGCTGCAACTGCTGCTGCATCATCATCATCGTGTGTTCTTTGGATTCCAAAAAAACTCTTCGATCACAATTACGTTACCACAAGAGTTTCAGAGGAGAGGAGCCTCGGGCTGAACCAGCATCCCTACTCACGCAATCTACCTCTTGCAATTGTAGGGCTGGGCGCCATGGATGAGGAAAAGCTCAATTTAGGTCAAAACCGGTGAGTGAGAGAGAAGAGGATTTGCAGCCATTTGACCTTGAACCAGCCACCCTTCTCAATTCCGCCCTCATATAGCTGTGGTGTACATTTCCCCTGTGGAATGTACCTCGACGGTACATGAGGGCGGAATTAAGAAAGGTGGTGGTAATACCTTGGTGCTAACATTAAACATTTTCATTTTTTACAACATTTTGGTCATTTAATTTTTCTAGCTTTCATTAAAGCAATATGCAAATGCTCATAAAGATTAGAACTATATTCAAATGGCTTTCCAGACCTCCAAATTACTCATCACTAAAGTGGCTCATTTTGTGGACTTTCACTAAATGAAAATTTGATTTTTGCCATCTTGATAATGCTCTTGTGAATGCCTAAATTGCTCTGTGAAACCTCAAAAAATAACAATGAGTTTGCACTTCATTGAAAAATGATGATTCTAATTCAAGTCTTCATTTTCTGAGTCAATTCACAACTTCAAATCTCTCTAAGTACTCCTCTAAAGTCTAAGTCATTGTATGTATTCATGTTAATGAATGAAAGATGAGAGAATCAACCTTAGCTTCTTCTTTTATTCCCCTTTTTCAAGCTCCATTTTTTAATCTATTCTCACTATTCCCACTCATAGTAACTTTGCTACTTGCTTATAGGATCCTAACAATTTAATTCCCCTTATCATTAGGTAATGAGGTCACTAGAATCATAACCTCTTGGCCTTATAAATTGCAATCTTTCAAAAATACTAAGATTTTGAACGGACAATAGTATACATGTATTATAGGAGCAACCAAATATGAAAATATAACATCATCTTTTGATGCATATACACTAAGAGGATTGTGATATACAAAACAAGCCATCTAGAATCCAAGTCACACTCATTGCTTGGATCCTCATTGCATGACTAGTTTGTCCATTTCTTGTTTACAAAAACCCTCATAACATTCTTTTACTAGAGCTATTAAAATTTAAAACAAGAAGCAACTTGAATTCTTAGAATGAAATATTTGTAATAAGAGGATTTTAGAGTGGATCATTATAAGATCAAAATAGGCTCAATGTTTGAAGTTGCATGCCAAATAGACTATAGAATGTTAATATGAATCAAGTTCAAGCCAACAAAATAAAAGAAGAGCATTGCTTCAAGGGTTAGAACTAAATAGTTAGATTTGGTCATTTTTTTATTATGAAGACTCACCATTAGTAGCACTCAAGGCCAAGTGATACTTCAATAGTTTCTTCATATCAATATAGGCAACATATTGCAATGTGCGATACCTCGTGATATGAGGAACTTAACAAAATCAATTTAGATTGGCTAGATTAGAATGTTAAAGTCAAGGATATTAAAACAATAGGGACCTAATGCTATTTCCTATGGTGAATTGGTGACCATTTTTTACCTATATCCACTCATCTCTTTCAACCAACGCTTGGTTGACCTTCAATTAATACCCCCATCTGGTGTAAGCATGTTTGGTTAAGAGTCTATGACGAGAAACTTTTGCATAGAAATAGGATCCTTTGTATCCCTCAAATAGTGGATTGCAACCTCATACTCTGAATGCTTATTTAAGAAATTCATTCAATGTAATAAAAACTTTATCTTAAGAAAATTTGTTACCCAAAGTGATTTCTTTCAAATTACAATTCAAAGTGATCATAAAGGTTTGAAGTGATGCAAAGAAAAGTGATGCAAAGAGAAGTGATGCAACAACATCCGACCTTGGTCATGCAATAAGGTTTAGTATACTTCCTAGAACAATCCCACCATGGGGATTAGTGTCTTGCAATTCCATGTTAAAGCTATTAACCCTTTAATGACTAAGAAGCCCAAATTGGGCCTCACGTATTTTAAGCAATTTTGAAGAGTTTATTTAGATTTTTAAATTTTATTTTAATAAATTTTTACTTAAACGAATGCATGCAATGTTCTTCACTCAAGCTAATGATATAATAAAATTTTCCATTTACATTATACGTTCTACAATATAAACAATCAAAGTATGCAACTTAAAATCATGAATTCTTAGTACATAAAGGGTTAATGATACAGATTTTCCTTTTATTTTGTACGTGCTTCTACTTAACAATTTCTTAAAGAATGAAAATCAATTTTTTTTTGTTTGAATTTTTTTTCTCATACTCTCAACTGAATTCTTCAACATAAAAAATTAGAAATTCAAAATTTGAAGTTACAAAATTTCAAAGTCAAATAATCTAGTCACCCAAGGTACAAAAAAACTTGTTTTCTTCCCTTTGAACCCAAATACCTTTCAATATCTGGGGTCAAAATTTCTGAAATTTTTTCCACACATTTTGATGCCAATCTAGTGCAAGATCTTGTCATTAGATAAGAAAAAAAAAATCAACTTTTAAAGTTCGCCAAACCTCAACTCACAGTCAGCCCAGCATGCAAGCATCCACAGTTTTGGGTAATATGGCAAGCTCATAATACTACGGCTTCAAAAAGCTTTAGGTTTGATCCTGCTGAACCCTCACCAATTCTCACCTTCTATACACTTCGCAACGGATGCTGTCAATTCAGATTGCGAAGAATCCAATGGATCTCTTAACACGCAACAATTGTGAAGTTATCTAAGCTCACAATCCTGAGGAACTGGATCCCTGCAGATCGGCACTGTACTCTGTGATGCAAGTCCTGAGGAATGTGGTAGCTTGCTTGCACTCTGTAATGCAAGTCCCAAGGGATGTAATAAGTTTACTCCTCGGATCGATCTTCTGGACTGCCAAAGGTTGTTAAATTCTAGGAAAATAGCAATGGCTGTCCAATCAGTTTGAATACAACCACATCGATCGATTACTTCTATCAGAACTCTAGCCTACACTTCCTGTGATCAGATTTGCAGGTTTGGTTCCTAAGCAAGGATTTCAGGGTGCTTTGTTTGCCTCTACATAGTTCAGATTACTACGGAATGTGCTGTGAGTCTTGCCTGGGCTGTGAGCTTTGAATTCCAAGTCCTTGAATCAGTCGCTTCCTCTATTGCTCTAAAAATGTTAATGATCATTCCTTCGTCACCAGAATTCTCGGCGTTGTGACTGGAAACGCAAATAATTTTGAACCCAACAAATGGCAGTGGCGGAGTTTCAAAGGCATCGCGCACAGGGGCCACGCCGCCATGGCCAGCAAAGCGTCGGGCGAGCTAATTTGAAGGTCAGTAAGTTAAGTTACTTGGCCCGAATAATCCAATTGAATTCCAAGTGTTTGTGACAAGATCGTGCGCAAGCTTCGTCAATCAGGGTGGCGACATCAGCGGCTTTGGGAGTGTTGTTTGAGATCATTAAATCACTCTCCTGTGTTCGACTTTGAAATGGGATCATAAATTGACGTCCTGCATGGCCTTCCAAAGAGGCTGGAGATCTTTCTCGACCTGCAGTGAAAATTGCATGAATGTCTACTCCACTCGCTTCACCAGGCCACAGATTCCAGCTTTTTTTATAAATTTTGGAATTGATCCAGAGGCACGTCATTGCTATCATCGAAATGTTTCCATGATGTGTTCCATGGGAAGAGTGAAGAAAGCAAAGGTTGGACAGGCATGGTCCTCCCGAGCTTGCTCAGTAATCGATTTGAATTTCGAAGCCGACAAGATGCCCACGTACTGTGGAGTCCATTCACGAACCCTCGCTGTGTAACATTCTAGAGCACACTTGGGACGACTCACCGTTCTCCACAGTGAACTCAAATTGACAAGGATTTCCATCACTGTAGAGAACTGTCACATGGAACACTAGACTCTAGGAACACCCGGTTACACACATGCATTGCACAAGCACAAGCTACCAACGTCTTTGAATCGTGATTCAATTTGTCAAATTGTGGGCAAAATTTAGTGTTCTCAAGTTGGACCATAGCGCTGGTGTGGACTCAGACTGACGACATTTGTTGAAGTTTTGAGCCCTTCGACTTTCTGGTCAACCAGGAGAGATTTCATAGAAACAGATTTGTCTACATATATGAAATCTTGAATGATTGTACCCAAAGTGATCCTCCAAAGCTATCTCCCCCAAATCACACTCTTAGTTCGATACGTTAGAAAGCTTAAATTGCTGCAAACAGTTTGTATTCTCTAATGTAGAGTCTCCATTCACTATGCAGATGAACTTTGAACCCTTCTGTACAACAATGTAGAAACTTGCACCATCTTAAACTTAGTACATTTATTTTGTGATAAATTGAACATCAATTGCAAAAATCAAAACGTCAATAAAATTATGTATCTTCTCACTTACCAAAAATCAAACCTTACATGTAGATTCTAATTCACATGTACAGACTCTAATGTACTGTAAGGTTAATAGAGTCTCTGTATAGCTTGAGTTGAACAATAATTACACAAAAGGACAAGAGCAGCTTCCACATGCATGTTTTTGGAGTCATTGGGAGATGAGAAATTCAAGCAATTGTAATCTTCTCAAGGCCTGCCTTGAGCACCCTATTCTTGATGAGCATCAAATGCTCTTTAAATGAGACATCTTTGTACTTGCGTGGATGCGCTTCATCGATGAACTCCGCAGGGATGGAGATGATCTCATCAAGGCGTGGATTCTTGAAGAAGATGAGTGAGAATCTTGTTGTGGTAGAATTCAGTGCTACTCGGTGCTGCACACTGTGGTAACGTCCATTGCTCCAGATCTATGTAGCAACATCCAATTGATGAAATTGGAGAATACATGACATAAATTTTGGGTTTTAGATTTAGATCTATGTTTTTTTTTTATACATTTTTATTGACGTCTACTTGTCTTTATGTTACATTTGATGGTACAACTAATGCCTAGATGATTTGTTTAATGTCATTGTTAACATTAAAAAAATAACTATCAATAAAAATGCGTCAATAAATAGATGGGGTTCTTATAGTGAAATAGGAGACTCAAGAAGGAGTGTTTGCACTTGGGAGAAACAATGATATGAAAGAATCTTTATATTCTCCTTTGGAATATCAGAGTGATATTTCTAACAACACTCATTGCACCAAGTGCAACATATCTAAGTAACTAAGGTTTACTTTTAGCAATGCAATCAATGGAAGGATCATTGTTTGGCACTCCCTCTAGTATAAAGAAATATGAGTAGCTTTCTTATTTGTTGATTGGGACCGAAAACCATTTACAATTAGTGCACTCATGTGAAGGTGAAATTCGGGCACAATCATTTCAATATTACAATGATATGGCATTATAGAACTCAAGGATATAGACGAGAATGCAATTCAAAATCAAACACTTCAATGTCCACATCTAAATTATAACAAGGTCATATTATGGAGGCCGGTGATTCAAATGATGGAACCTTCACAAATATAAGACAAGGAGAAACTTGACAAATTTTGATGGGTATAAATTTTCTTGGAAGTCATGCATAGGCTTTCAAGAATTTTTTTAAAGTTAGCCCAAAATCTTCTAATAGAAGGAAAGACCTCTTAACACTGATTCCTCCTCTAAATTACTATGTGGAACATAACCATTTATCATCTCACTCCACAAAGTTTAAAGAATAGATAACGAGAACAATCTACAATCTACTATTTAAAACCCTAGCATGTGATTAAATTATATCACCTATTTTGGTTAATCATCCCATTTGCACAAATATAGGGTGACCTATTTTCATGAATGTGAGGAACATGATGTCTTTTAGCAGCATTGTTGTTGTGTGACAAACAACACATTTGCACCTTTTGTATGAATAATAACACATTGACAACCTTTAATAACACCTTTTAGTTTTGCAATTCTTGAAAATAGGTTTGTCTCTATATTGAGAATAGGTTGAACTGTAATCTACATTTTTTTTTAACTTTCACTAATTCCAAAATTGATGAAAAATTAGCCCAAAGAAACTCCAGTGCAATCTTCATTTTTTCCACACCCTCTGGAACCCCCAAAGGAAAAGAAAACATGCAATGACCAAACCCTAATTCAAGGGGAAGCGAGCCAAGCAGTACCTGCAGCATGTCCCCGACGTTGACGACGAGAGTGCCGACCTCGGGCTTGACCGCCAGCCACTTGCCGTCTTTCAGCAGCTGCAGTCCCGGGTACTCTTGATACAAAATCGACAGGCTGTGGGGATCGGTGTGGATTCGAAGGCCGCGAGCGAGGTCGGGTCGAGGACATGGCGGGTAATGTGCGGCGGCGAAGTGGCCAGTTGTACTGTCATGGAACGCCTTGAAATTCTGGGAGGAGTCCGCGGCTATCCCTTCGCACAGCAACCCAATCAGTCGATGCGACAGGGAGTCCATGTGGTCCATGTATTGCATCAGATCCTGGCTGCGCCATAGCCACTCAAAACAAGTCGGGAAAAAAATGTTTGGACAGCAGTCGAATTCGAATATAGCAACGATCTGCTGTGCAGACCTGGCGAAGACGGAATGTGACCACGAACTACTCTGAAATGGAGAGGACCCCGGGGTCCTTCCGATAGCTATCCGAAGTTCAATGAGATCATCACCTTGTGTACAAAAATTAGGAGACCCTAAGATAGACAGCGTGCACCTGCAGCCCCGCAACTTTATCACAAATTAATCCGTCGTGAATTACTCCGTCCAATGTATGAGGATCTCAAAGGGAAAATAACTTTCGATCACTGAAGGAGCTATTGAAAGAACTCACCCTTCTCGTACACCAAAAAGACTCCAAGTCTGGCATTCACTTGAGAGCACCTACGGTGCTTTGACGTGAGCTTAGTGAGTGGACTCTCTTTATGTCCAAGGATGTTAAGGCTACTGAAAAATAATCTAGATTCGTGAGGAAAGGCAACTGCTCAAAATTGTTGGAAGGGGAGGAAAACAGTGAGTTAAGATTCCTGAACCTGGAGGACGAAACCCTGTGGTACGTAAGGTTTCCACCGTTGGAACCTCCACAGTCCGAACTATCCGAAATTCAGAAAACGTACAATTCGGGAGTGCAGGGCGATGACTTCCATACATGTGGTTAATGAAATACCTGACTTGTCCATCATCCTCTCGCCACACCTGCTCAGCCAACGCTTGCATCGCATCGCCTTCCCTTTCGAAGTTGAGTCTCTCCGACCAACAAGGATTCTGTCCATCCGCATCCACCATCAGATTCCCGGGGGTATACCCCTCGAAATTCCTCGGATACTCCGACTTCACCCGCATCTTCTCCTCGATGGGCCTCGCGAAGAACTTCTCCATATGCGCCATGATCTTCTGAATGACCTCGTGGGGAACCCCATGGTTCACCACCTTGAAGAACCCCCACGTCTCCGCACCCCAAACCAACTTCGCCATCACTTCCTCAAGAGATCCTGCACCATCGAGGTCGGCCAAGTCGATGACAGGAAACTGATCCTCAGCAGCGAAGTTGTCGAAGGGAGTGTCGTATCGAAGCGTCTCAGGGAGCACAAACTCTTGTAAGGAGTGGTGGTTGTCGATTGGGAAGGACTGGTGCTGGACATCAGGAGCTGCCATAGTGGAAGAAGGTGGTAATGGCGACAATGGTATCAGTTAATTGCTAGCAAACATATATACAGTGGGGATGGATGTGATCAGATCTCGGTCGGTAGAGCGAGAGTGTTGGATGGATGGCTATGGCGGTCGCAAGGTGGGAGAAAATGCTAGCAAGCACATTGTACGAGCACGCGGGGATCTATCTGATCAATCGAGCTCGCATGTGGATCGATGTGATCAGATCGATCTGGATAGAGAGCTAGCTCGGGTCATGGCTATGGTGGGTGCAAGGTGGTGGGTTGTGTTTGGGAAATGGCAGAATGTCAAGGCATCAGTGGCAGGATGACGTCCAATGATTATAGAATGACGAGGAATTAAATATCTTGCGGAGATGCGAAATTACTTGCAGGTTGGACTTTGGGCTGTGTGTTTGGCTGTAATGATCGAGTGATTGCATGCTGACGCACTTGATTGTGCAAAGAACCTCGTTCTCCGTACTCTGCGAGGATTGTGCCACGGAACCGCAATCGACCAAGATTCGAGCGGAAATTCGTGCACTTGCAAAAGACTCCAAAGGACCGCTCCCACCTGGCGGTTGGAAACAACTGGTTTTCATAAATAATACCCCCAACGAGTCTGGAGAAGATGCTGGATATGTGGAAAAGGTTTCTGGTTCAGGCTCGGCAAAATCATGACTTCTAATATTTATCTGTTGTTCTCACATGGCTCCATTTGCTGAATTTGAAATCCAAGTATTTCATGTCAGAAGAAAAAGTGAGTGCTCCCAGTTTTGGCGTTCCAAGCAGCAATTCTTTCGTTCCTGCAGAAGCCCCGTTTGGCCAAGCTCACCCTGTTGGCCAACTCCAAATTTGTCAAACAATCCGAATTTCAAATTTACTGATTCGGGTCGTCAGAGAGCAAGCTTCTTCTTAAGCAATAAGGGGGAATTCTCAAGAGCAATTTGAAAACCCTACGCAAGGGTAGGGGGGCAGTTTTCTGGGATGTGATTTCTAGAGCTCAAAATTGTGCATCTGAGCTTAAATGGTAAAAAATAGTGAAAGCTAGCGCTGGAAGTTATAGCCGGCGACAACTCCGATTAGAGCATAGCAGAGCTGCAATTCTCAGTCACATGATTTCAAACTCTATGAGAGGGCTCATCCATTATCGACAGGAGAATTGCATCGTGCTCAATTTGGTAACAACCCTCCTGCAAATCACGAGCTTTGACAACCCTATCAAATCCTCTAGCTTCAAATAATTTTTCATAGAAAGTTGAAACCATGGCGGGGCATAACTAATCCTGTAGTGGCTAGTAGCACACGACCTACAACTATGGCTTGCTTTACCGATCCATTCTGTACAAAAAGCATGCATTCCTCCACCCAAAGCTTTTCAAGACAGAATCGAACACCAGGGAACAAACTCAGATTGTCTAACATCGAGTGGCTGCATAGCCAAAGCCAAACCCGAGGTCACGGGCTGAAAATCGTTCATAGTTGCAAACTGATGTCAATGCCGGTCTCCCGAAAATCAGTCCAAAATGCGAGTTCGTTTAACCACTCCCTCACAGCCAGCCCAGCATACAAGCATCCACAATTGGGTAATATGGCAAGATCATAATAATAGGGCTTCGAAAAGCTTTAGGTTTGATCCTGCTTCAGGAACCCTCACCAATTCTCACCTTCTATACTGTAATTTGCAACTGATGCACAGATTGCGAGGAAACCAATGGATCTCTCAACATGCAACAATTGCGAAGTTACCAAGCTTACAATCCTGAGGAAGCGGATCATCTTAGCGTACCCTGGACTCTGTATTCTGTAATGCAAGGCCTGAGGAATGTAATAACTTGCTTGCACTCTGTAGTGCCAGTCCCAAGGGATGTAATAAGTTTACTCCTCCAATCGACCTTCTGGACTGCCAAGGGTTGTTGGATCCAAGGAAAATAGCAATGGCTAGCTGTCCGAATGCAACTACATCGATCGATTACTTCTATCAGTGTTCGTCTATTTGGATATTCTAGCCTAAGATTACCTAAGTGCAGATTTGCAGGTTTGATTCCTAAGCAAGGATTTCAGGGTGCTTGATAGTTCAGATTACTATGGCATGCAAAAAGTCAACCAGGGTTAATCTGGTATAGCATGTGCGAAAAATATCCACTGCCTTATTAACTCACAGGCTGTATCTCACTCAACAATTCCAGTGCAGCAGGAAAATGTCAAACACACACAGCGAGCTGCTGGGAGAATGGGCTGTGAGGCTGTCAGGAAAGCAGTAGGTGGATCGGGAGAGGGAGCAGCGCGTTCAGCGGAGGCGGAGCTGCCCGCGTCCCAGCCCTGCCCGCGAAGGAGGCTCGTTACACTCCTTTAGACGCAACCTTTAGCAAACGTGCACTAACTTCGATTCATATCCCGATCGATCGCGGGTTCCTGGCGCAATACTTGCAGACTGCGGAGAACGAGGTACTTTGCACAATCAAGTGCATCAGTCTGCAGTCACTCGATCATCACAGCCAAACTCACATCTCAAAGTAAACCTGCAAGGCATTCCGCAAGATATATAATTCCTCATATTATAATCATTGGACGTCATCCTGCCACCGTTGACGCGTTGACGTTTTGCCTTTTCCCAAATGCAAGGCCCCGCCACCTATAGTATATGTTTTCACATCTGTCCCCACTATATATATGCTTTCTAGCAATTGATACCATTGTCGCCTTCGCAACCTTCTTCCACCATGACAGCTCCTGATGTCCAGCACCAGTCCTTCCCAATCGACAACCACCACTCCTTACAAGAGTTTGTGGTCCCTGAGACGCTTCGATACGACACTCTCTTCGACAACTTCGCTGCTGAGGATCAGTTTCCTGTCATCGACTTGGCGGACCTCGATGGTGCAGGGTCCCATGAGGAAGTGATAACGAAGTTGGTTACGGCAGCGGAGACGTGGGGGTTCTTTAAAGTGGTGAACCATGGGGTTCCCCGCGAGGTCATTCAGAAGATCATGGTGCATGTGGAGAAGTTCTTCGCAAGGCCCATAGAGGAAAAGATGCAGGTGAAGTCGGACTATCCGAGGATGTTCTTGGGGTATACCCCCGGGAATATGATTGTGGATGCCCATGGTCCTTGTTGGTCGGAGAGGCTCACCTTTGAAAGGGAAGGCGATGCGCTGCAAGCGTTGGCGGAGCAGGTGTGGCGAGAGGATGGACAAGTCAGGTATTTAATTAACCACATGAATTGTAGGTGCCACCTTGCACTAGAGTTCCTTACCGAATTCTACGTTTTCTGAATTTTAATTTGTTTGAACTGTGAAAGTTCCATATATAGGTGGAAACCCTACGTACCACAAGGTTTCTTCCTCCAGGTTCTATGAAGACCCCATAGACGAGGAATCTGAAATTACCGTTTTCCTCCCCTCACAACATATTTGATCAGCTGCCTTTCCTTACGAATCAAGATTATTCTTGAGTAACCTTAACATTCTTGGACATAAAGAGAGTCCACTCACTAAGCTCAAGTAGCAATACCATAGATGCTCGCTAGTGAATGCCGGACTTGGAATCCTTTCGATGTAAGGAAGGGTGCGTTCTCGCAATTGCTCCTTCAATCGAATGTTCTTTATGTATGAGCATTTATGGTGCTCCTCATACATTATAGTTCACAACGGATTGATTTGTGATAAAGTTGCCTCGCCATAGGTGAATGCTGTCTATCTTAGGGTCTCCTAATTTTTTTACACTAGGTGATGATCTCATTGAACTTCGGATAGCTATCGGAAGTACCCCGGTGTCCTCTCCATTTCAGAGTAGTTCGTGGTCACATTCCGTCTTCGCCAGGTCTGCACAGCGGATCAATGCTCTATTCGACTGCTGTCCACAGTTTTGTTTCCGACTTGTTTTGAGTGGCTATGGCGCAGCCAGGATCTGATGCAATACATGGACCACATGGACTCCCTGTCGCATCGACTGATTGGGTTGCTGTGCGAAGGGATAGCCTTGGACTCATCCCAGAATTTCAAGGCGTTCCATGACAGTACAACTGGGCACTTTGCCGCCGCACATTACCCGCCATGTCCTCGACCCGACCTCGCTCGCGGCCTTCGAATCCACACCGACCCCCACAGCCTATCGATTTTGTATCAAGAGTACCCGGGACTGCAGCTGCTGAAAGACGGCAAGTGGCTGGCGGTCAAGCCCGAGGTCGGCACTTTCATCGTCAATGTCGGGGACATGCTGCAGGTATTGCTTGGCTCGCTTCCTCTTGAATTAGGGTTTGGTCATTGCATGTTTTCTTTTCGTTTCTGGATTCAGAGGGTGTGGAAGAAGAGGTGGTGCTTGGTGATGGCTTTCAATGCGTGTCCACAATGTAATTAATTTGAGTGGGGACACTAAAGTAACAGATGTCTAATTCATATTCCACAACTCTAACGGCATTGGATTGAATGGATTGTTGGTGGGTTTCATCTTGCTGAACACTATATCACATGATAATCATTGTTCTAGGGTTCTTCCAAAACATCCTCATTCTCTATTCTTTGGGGTTTACAACCCACTATCTAGAAGATTCAAACTTTGTGGGGTGAGATGACAAATGGTTACATCTCACATGGTAATGAAATATGAGTGGTCCTCTTATAGGTTGATTGGGATCCAAAGCAATTCAAACAATGATCTTTCCATTGATCTTATCACGAATAGTAAATTGTGGTTACTTAGATATTTTGCACTTGGTGCAAGGAGTAGTATTGGAATAGTCATTCTAGTAGTCCAAAGTGTATCTAAATTTATTTTGAAGACTCTCCTTGATATCATTGTTTCCATTAAGTGCAAATAGTCATTTAGTCTCCTATTTATTTACTGTATAACATGATTATTGCTATCACCCCTTGGGATGCTGAAAGCTCCTAATGGGCCACTTACATGGTCATCCTAATCTTGTTTTAGCATCTATTTTTTCTCAAGATTTAGGTTTGAAACCCACAATTGTTCTTCTATGCTCACCAATCTCATTAAGTGTGTGTGTTGTTGCATAGATTTGGAGTAATGGACGGTACAAGAGTGTGCAACACCGAGTGGCTTTGAATTCTACTACGGGAAGGTTCTCACTCATCTTCTTCAAGAATCCACACCTTGATGAGGTCATCTCCGCCCCTACTAAGGTTGTCGATGAAGCACATCCACGCAAATACAAAGATGTCTCATGGAAGGAGTATTTGATGTTGATTAGGAATGGGGTGCCCAAGCCAGGCCTTGAGAAGATCACAATTGATTGAATTTCTCATCTCCCAACAACATTGAAAAACATGCATGTGAGTGCATGTGGTATTGTTGCTCTTGCTCTTGCTCTTTTGTATAAATATTGTAAACTCAAGGTACGTAGAGGCTCCATTAACCTAACAGTACATTAGAGTCTACATGTGAGGTTTGATTTGTGGTAAATGAGAAAATAATTAATTCTATGGACGTTTAAATTTTTGCAATTGATGTTTAATTTATCACAAAATAAATGTGCAAAATTTAAGATGGTGCAAGTTTCTACATTGTTGTACAAAAAGGTTCAAAGTGAATGGAGACTCTACATTAGAGGATACAAACTGTTTGCAGCAATTTAAGCTTTCTAACGTATCTAACTAAGAGTGATTTTTCGGAGATCGCTTTGGAGAGATCCCTTTGGGTACAATCATTCAAGATTTCATATCTACACAAATCTGTTGAGAGTACAAATCTCTCCTGTGTTGACCAGAAAGTCTAAGGGCTCAAAACTTCAACAAATGTCGTCAGTCTGAGTCCTCACCAGCGCTATGGTCCAACTTGAGAACACTAAATTTTGCCCACAATTTGACAAATTCAATCATGATTCAGTGACGTTGGTAGCTTATGCTTGTGCATTGCATGTGTGTAACTAGAGTCCAGTGTTCCATGTGACAGTTCTCTACAGTGACGGAAATCCTTGTCAATTTGAGTTCACTGTGGAGAACGGTGAGTCGTCCCAAGTGTGCTCTAGAATGTTACACAGCGAGGGTTCGTGACTGGACTCCACAGTTCGTGGGCATCTTGTCAGCTTCGAAATTCAAATCGATTACTGAGCAAGCTCGGGAGGTCTATCATGGAAACATTTCCATGATAGCAATGCCGTGACTCTGGGTCGACTCCAAGAGTGAAAAACACCCAAAGCTTTTCAAGACAGAATCAAACACCAGGGAACAAACTCAAATTGCCTAACACCGAGTGGATGCACAGCCAAAACCAAACCTGAGGTGACGGGCTGAAAATCGTTCATAGTTGCAAACTGATGTCAATGCCGGTCTCCCTAAAATCAGTCCAAAATGCGAGTTCGCTGAACCTCTCCCTCACAGCCTGCATCCACAGTATTGGGTAATATGGCAAGATCATAATATTAGGGCTTCGAAAAGCTTTAGGTTTGATCCTGCTTCAGGAATCCTCACCAATTCTCACCTCCTTTGCAACTGATGCTCAGATTGCGAAGAATCCAATGGATCTCTCAACAAGCAACCAACGCGAAGTTACCAAGCTCACAATCCTGTGGAAACGGATCCCTGCGGATCGGCGTAGCGGACCCTGTACTCTGCAATGCAAGTCCTGAGTCCTCTGGTAATTTTGTTGCACTCTAAGGTGCCAGTCCCAAGGGATGTAATAAGTTTACTCCTCCGATCGATCTTCTGGATTGTTAAGGGTTGTTAGATCCAAGGAAAATAGCAATGGCTGTAGGATCATGCAACTACGTCGAAAGATAACTCCTATCAGTATTTTAGCCTGCACTTCCTGTGATCAGATTTGCAGGTTCGATTCCTGAGCAAGGATTTCAGGGTGCTTGATTCGCCTCTGATTCAGATTACTACGGAATGTGCTGTGAGTCTTGTCTGGACTATGAGGCTTGAATTCCAAGTCCTTGACTCAGTCGCTTCCTCTATTCCACAGGCACTAGAATTCTCAGTGCTGTGACTGAAAACGCAAAAAAAAATTTGAACCCACCAAGTAGCAGTGGTGGAGTTTCAAAGGCGGAGCGATTCTTGTGCAGAGGAACCACCTGCCGCCATGGCCAGCAAAGCGTCGGCCGAGGTTTGCACTTTTATTTTCTTTGCACATTTATTTTCTGTTAAGTTATACATCAATTGCAAAGATTTAAGCCTGTCAATATAATTAAGTCTTTTTTCTCTTACCAAAAATCAAAGCTCACATGTAGACTCTGATGTACAGTACTGTAAGGTTAATGGAGCCTCTACCTACCTTGAGATAAACAATATTTACAAAGAAGAACAAGAGGAGCTTCCACATGCATGTTTTTTTAAGCATCAGTCACTAAGAGATAAGAAATTCAAGCAATTGTAATCTTCTCAAGAAGATGGCCAGCCTTGGCCCCCCCACTCCTGATTAGCATCATATACTCTTTCCATGAGACGTCTTTGTACTTGCGTGGATGTGCTTCATCAACAAGCTCCGTAGGGCTGGAGATGACCTCATCAAAGCGCGGATTGTTGAAGAAGATGAATGAGAATCTTGATGTGGTGGAATTCAATGCCACTCGATGTTGTACGCTCTGGTATCGTCCATTGCTCCAAATCTGTGCAACACCACCTAATTGATGAGCACATGACAATAGTTGTGGGTTTTAGTCCAAATCTTGAGAAATGGATTCTAAAACAGAATCAAGACAACCTCACAAGTGGTCCATCAATAGCTTTTAGAATTCCAAGTGGTGATCAATACTAGTTATCACACTATACGTTAATTAGATAGGAGACTAAAGGAGAGTTTGTACTTGGTGGAAACAATGATATTAAGGAGGGTTTTCAAAATTAATTTAGATAAACTTTTGAATTATTAGAGTGACTTTTATACCACCACTCCTAACACCACTCCTCACACCAAGTGCAACATATCTAAGTAACCAAGGTTTACTTTTGGCAATACAACTAATGGGAGGATCATTGTTTCACACTCCCTCCAATATAAAGAAAGATCAGTGGTTCTCTTATTTGTTGACTAGATCCAATGCACTCACTATGTGATGGTGTAATTGACTACAATCATTTCAAATCAATGAAATGACATTATAAAAAAGGAGATAGTTGGTTCAAAAAGTTCAAAAAAACAAATTTAAATGTCCACATCAAGATTATAAGTGGAACATAACTAACTCCCATTTTGCTTCACAAAGCTTGAGTTTTGTAGACAATGAGTTTCAAACCTTGTACAATAGATAATGAGGACGGTTCGGAAGATACTATTAAGAACCCTAGTAGGTGATTATCATATGATACAATGATTAACAAGATGAAACCAGCAACAATCAATTCAATGAAACCAACCAACAATCCATTCAATCCAGTGCCATTAGCCAAAGGAGAGTTGTGGAATATGAATTAGACATCCACCACTTCAATATCCCCACCCATATTAATTACATTGTAGACTCACACTAAAAGCCTTTACCAAAGATTGCCCCTCCTTCCACACCCTATGAACACCAAACTAAAAAGGAACATACAAGTTCATGATGACCATAAACTACCAGATAATGGTGGTACAGTACCCAAACCAAATGGTGTGGTTATGGATTCAATACCTGGTGGTTTACTAGTGAAAAATCAACCTCTCTACTTGATGGAAACCTTTGTAGTGTGTTGTTCAACATGTTTGTGTCCAAAAATTTAAAAATAATAATAATAATAATAATAAATTTTAATTTTAAAAATAAAAAATGCAATGACCAAACCCTAATTCAAGGGGAAGCAAGCCAAGCAGTACCTGCAGCATGTCCCCAACGTTGACGGTGAGAGTGCCGACCTCGGGCTTCACCGCCAACCACTTGCCGTCTTTCAGCAGCTGCAGTCCCGGGTACTCTTGATACAAAATCGACAGGCTGTGGGCGTCGGTGTGGGCTCGAAGGCCGCGAGCGAGGTCGGGTCGAGGACATGGCGGGTAATGCGCGGCGATGAAGTTCCCAGTTGTATTGTCATGGAACGCCTTGAAATTCTGGGATGAGCCCACGACTATCCCTTCGCACAGCAACCCGATCAGTCGATGCGACAGGGAGTCCATGTGGTCCATGTATTGCATCAGATCCTGGCTGCGCCATAGCCACTCAAAACAGGTCGGGAAAAAAAGTTTGGACAGCAGTCGAATTCGAATATAGCAACGATCCGCTGTGCAGACCTGGCGAAAACGGAATGTGAGGACGTCCTACTCTGAAATGGAGAGGACCCCGGGGTCCTTCCGATAGCTATCCGAAGTTCAATGAGATCATCGCCTTGTGTGAAAAAATGAGTAGACCCTAAGATAGACAGCATGCACCTGCAGCCCCGCAACTTTATCACAAATTAATCCGTTGTGAATTACTCCGTCCAATGTATGAGGATCTCAAAGGGAAAATAACTTTCGATTCCTGAAGGAGCAATTGAAAGAACTCACCCTTCTCGTACACCAAAAAGACTCCAAGTCTGGCATTCACTTGAGAGCATGTATGGTGCTCTTACGTGAGCTTATTGAGTGGATTCTCTTTATGTCCAAGGATGTCAAGGTTAAAAAAAAATAATCTAGATTCGTGAGTAAAGGCGGCTGCTCAAAATTGTTGTAAGGGGGAGGAAAACGGTGATTTCAGATTCCTCGTCCGTGGGGTCTTCATCGGACCTGGAGGACGAAACCCTGTGGTTCGTAGGGTTTCCACCGCTGGAACCTCCACTGTTGAAACCGTTTGGAATTCAGAAAACGTACGATTCGGGAAAGAACTCTAGTGCAAGGCGATGCCTACAATTCATGTGGTTAATTAAATACCTGACTTGTCCATCATCCTCTCGCCACACCTGCTCAGCCAACGCTTGCAGCGCATCCTCCTTCCTTTCAAAGAAAAGCCTCTCCGTCCAACAAGGATGCCGTCCATCCACATCCACAATCATGGTGCCGGGGGTATACCCCTCGTACTTCCTCGGCATGTTCGACTTCACCCGCATCTTTTCCTCGATGGGCCTCGCGAAGAACTTCTCCATATGCGCCATGATCTTCTGGATGACCTCGTGGGGAACCCCATGGTTCACCACCTTGAAGAACCCCCACGTCTCCGCAGCCCAAACCAACTTCGCCATCACTTCCTCATGGGACCCTGCACCATCGAGGTCCGCCAAGTCGATGACAGGAAACTGATTCTCAGCAGCGAAGTTGTTGAAGGGAGTGTCGTATCGAAGCGACTCAGGGAGCACAAACTCTTGTAAGGAGTGATGGTGATCGATTGCGAAGGACTGATGCTGGACATCAGGGGCTGCCATGGTGGAAATGGTGGCGATTGCGACAATAATGGTATCAATTAATTGCTAGCAAACATATATACAGCTGAGAACGAAGTGATCAGGATTAGATAGAGCGAGAGTGTTGGATGGATGGCTATGGCGGTTGCAAGGTGGGAGAGAATGCTAGCTCAAGTATGTGGGGATCTATCTGATCAATCGAGCTCACGTGTGAATTGGTGTGACCAGATCTGGATAGAGAGCTAGCCCGGATGACTATGGCGTGTGCAACGTGACGGGTTGCGTCTAGGAATTGGCAGAGTGTCCAGCCGTCATGAGTGGCAGGATGACGTTCAATGATTATAGTATGAGGAATTATATATCTTGTGGAATTTCTTGGACTTTGGGCTTTGAGTTTGACTATGATGATCGAGAGATTGCATGCTGACGCGCTTGATTGTGCAAAGAACATCGTTCTCCGTAGTATGCGAGGATTGTGCCACGAGACCGCGATCGACCAAGATACGAGCGTAAATTGTTGAACCTGCAAAAGACTCCAAGGACCGTTCCCCCCTGGCGTTTGGAAACAACTGGTTTTTATAAGGGTGGGCCACTCCCCGCGCTGAGGATTTTCAACACCTCGAGAGACGACTACGAGCCTGGCAACTTGGGCTTCGACCCTTTGGGCCTGCTGGTCTGCTGGGAGGAAGGAGATCGATGCAGACCAAGGAGTTGAACACAATGGACGCTATGAATTCTATTGCGGGGTTCGTGGCACAGGAGTTGGTGTCGGGAGATGAGATTTTACGTGCACTTGCTCAAGAGATTTTGTTCAAGAGAGTAAACACTTCCACAATTTTGAAGCATACTGCTTTCGTCAGCAGGTGGTGGAGCGAAATGGCATTCGCCTTGTTGAGGAGTGTGACATTTGCGATGGGATTAGTGTTTTGTATGAGATCGGTGGACCTCAGATGTATGAATGATATGCTACAAAGCATCGTTTAGCATTTGTCAAATTTTCTTTGAGAAAGTGCACAAATTTCTACTTTTATGAGCAGTTCACAATGCACTTTGCTACTCAGTTGATGTGGGTTTTTTGAATAACATTCATCGTCTCTGAATGAGATACGCAATTGCACAAGTGTGCTTTAACAAAATTTAGTTTCCATCTCCTTCTCCAAATCTGGACTGAGTTGGCGAAGCTTTGAAATCCTCAGATTGAGACTGTTGTCATCATTCTTCAAGTCCACTAATCATTTAATTTAGCAGCTCCGTTATCACCACACAATCACCATAATACAAAATCTGAGAATTTCGGACAGATGGTAGTACAGACGGGTTTGGGTGATTTTAAAATTTTAAAATTTTAAAAATTATTTTTACTTTATTTTGGTTGTGGCAACAGCACAAGGCACACTAGAATATAAGGTAGAACTGCCAATTACCACATAGATTTGTTATCTAGGTACTTTGGAGAAGCTATTTGTCATCCCTCATATTTTTTAAAGATTGAAAAGTTTCAAAGAAGTCAATTGCAAAAAGGATGAAGACATTCTGACAAGAAGTAAATTTCTTGTGATTTTTCAAAGCTTGAAATGTTAAACTCTTAGTAGACCCTTGTTGAAGCATGGGCAAATCTTTCTTAAAGCATGGGCAAATCTTTCTTAAAGCATGGGCTGATGTGTCTACTCCCTAAGTGCATTGTCATCAAGATAAAGGGTTGCTAAGATTGTGATAATAGGTGGGCTAGTGATACAAATGGAAGGAACTTGTAGGTGGCAGAATTGGGTGGATGGTGGTATTGGGCAGTTCCATCTTAGTTTGAAGTGAAGAAGTCTTTCTCACTTCATTAAGCTTCACCCAAAACCATCCCTATATCCATTCCTGACAAGTAGACTACTACTCAAAGTGTCCCTAAAATCCAATAGCAAGATTATAGCCTAAAAAAATTCATCCAAGTGGAATGTTTCATAAATCAAAACCTCCAAGCAAAATTTTCCTCAAAGCTTAATCATGCACCTTATATGATAGATTTTAAAACAATCTAAATAATCTAAAGCCATAACTTACATTCTCACAGTAGAAATGAAAAAAATGATTCCACAAAAATGCAACATATGCAACAACCAAAGAAAATAATTGGTGTGAGTACAAATAAACCCCAAAATTCACGAATTCACAAAAGCCATTATACACATCCAAAAACAATTTTGTTTTGAAACACTTCAATAGTTGCCAATAAATACAGCATATATAAGAATGGGTTGTAATTGCGACCTTCATCTTCAAAGCATCCCTATAAGAAGCTTCGTAATGGACAACACGTAGTTTTGAAATGGATACATGATGGCCATTGAATAGATTGTTGATAATGTGAGACTGTGAGAGTGTAATAAGATTTGTCAAATATTGGTTCATACTTCGCCAATAAATGGAATTAGAGCTAGTGTGGATCTATTTCGAACTAAGTGGACATTAACATGTATCCATTGGATTTTTCAAAATGAAAATTGTCCTCCTTAAGGATGTTAATAAGAGAATCTAAGATTTGCTTAAGTTTAGTAATGGTTGTATTTTAGAACTTTGTATATTACTCTTTGCATACCATAGTGTTTGTTTTTGGTAAAGCCATAGCTTTATTCAAACTTTGCTTGTATGGATTTTGCGAGGCCTAAGATCAAGAATAGGTGCCTACAATAAAATTCTTTAGAAATTCATGAGTGATTCATAGACGCTTCAAAAAATATGAAACCACTTGTGTTAAATTTTGCATGAGTTTCTTTTCAAAGAAAAAATAAGAGAAAATACTTTCTTTCACTTGAAATCCATCAAAAAGGCCGACCAACCCTTAAAAGGGGCTCTTCATGAGCCGACTACCTTACAAAGGAAGACTTTTACTTAGTAGAAGGCAAAACCTAGAATCATCATCGTTGATGGAAACCAATTTATTGTCCTTTAAAATCTCTTACAATGCCCTTGAAATTGAAATCTTCACCGTTTCTCACGACACTCGAGATGATGTCGTAAGGCAAATTGTTTGGTCATGTAAAAATATATTATTATTATTATTATTATTATTATTATAAGTGTTATTTTGATTGGGTTTAATTGATCTCATTCAAAGAAAATGACTAGGCAAGAAAAATGGAAGGATTGTGATGAAATTCATAGTTTAGTTCAATAACAGAGTTTATAGCCCTTATTTTTTTATTATAGGGTCATAATTTTTGAATTTTCTCTTGTTTTTAGATAGTTTTGTATTTTATTTAGCTTTAGATAATTTGTTGAAATGAAAGGTGAAACCATTTTTTACCTTTTCCATTTTGAAGGACCCAAATTCCATGTAGGAGATATGGATAGAGTTATGGGGAGAAAATGGGGATGGCCAATGAATGAAACGTGGTTCACGTGCCATGTTATCTGTTGAAATCTACTTGCTTAGGTGGATGAGGTGGAAGATATTAGTAGATGGCCTTCTTCTTCCATATATGAAACATAATTTTAAGAGGAGTTGCTATATATTGGGAGGGTAGTAGTGAGCTACATATTGTGAATTTTGGAATGAAAATTTGGGAAGATGTTTATCATTTATTGTAATTGCAAAAATATATAATTTGTTTTGTTTGGATTTTGTATGTAAAAATTATGTTCAGTGTAGTGAAAGACAATCAATTGCCATAAAGTTTGAGGGCAAAATATTTGAATGCCCACAATAATTTGGTTGGGATGGATCAAGCCCCTAAATGCTTTTCATGTTTTCATCAAAAACGCTCCAAAATTGTCATTTTTGGTAAAAGTACCAAATTTAAGGGAAAAAGCATTTTTGGTACTTAATCCTTGCGGTCTTCTAATATGCTGGTTTGAAAAGATATGGAAAAAATTTCAAAATTTTTCATTGCACAAATATTAGTGTTTGAAGTAACAAAATCATTCTTTAGGCCTTGCAAAAAAATAAGTAGTTGCACTTTACAAGGTCACATTTGTATGAAATTTTTTCCAAAATGGTGATGCTTCTTTGGATTCATTCTTCAAAGGAAGTTGGCTACAAGCTTGAAAAATTTTAGATCATTTAGAAATGTACAACATATAGGAAAAAAATAGTAAGTAGAAAAAAGTAGTGATTGGTTTAGGGTATTAAATTATTGGGAATTTAGTTATAGAATTGAAAAATGCCAATCTCAATGGTTGTAATGTTGTAATAAACATTTTTCATTATAAGATTTCATTTTATTCAAAAAGTATTGAAAATTGAGTAAAATAAAGGATTTCAAAATTTATTTTAGAGTAGAGATTCCATAATTGCCCACAAACAAAAAATCTTGACAACTTTCATTTCATTAATCAAAATATAATGATTCAATTCATGTATACATAAATTTGGAAAATCAATTTCAAAATTTTTATTTCTTAAAAAAGTGATTTTTAAGAATTTTTTGGAGTTGACTGATGAATGCTAAAAACCATGTAGTTAGAAGTTATGAATTTCTTTTACTTTAAAGCTACTCTTTGGGCACATGTTGTATAAAAATTTCAAAGAAAAAAAAAGTTTTCATTTATAGTGAGTTGACCAAAATTGTTATGTTGCCAAAAAAAATGCAGTTTAGTACTTTAGGGGCTAGTTTTGATGTATGGTATGACTAAATTGAAACTTGACTTTTAAAAAAATATAGAACTCTCAATTTGAAGTTAAAAAGTTAAAAATATAAGCTTGGAAGTAAATTAGCATTGAGTTGCCATTGAATTGAGAAGAGGAGACTTCAAAAAGTAAGAGATTGCAACTTGAAAAGTTGAAATTTGAAAGAATTATAGAACATTATGTTAGCTTTTCAAAAAGCTATCGTACTCTTGATTTGGAATTTGAAGTGATTGTGGCACTCATTTGAGTGTTGAATACACTTTCAAAGGTTTTTACAATTTATACACAATTTATACAAATTTTATACAAATTCATAATATTATATTTGACTTATACAACCCTACACAAGATATATTTGAATATAAAATATGACTAGATTTATATGTATTATAATTATATGGACACACTATATTTCACATTGTACATGTTACATGAATATTGGTGTATATCTATCCATACATGCATTATATAAAATAATATATGGATGTAGAGTACATTCATTGTACTTTTATTTTTATGTGATTATAAATTCCTTCATCTCCTACGTCAAATATTGTTGTAGTTGAAAACCTAGTGTTTTCTAAAGATAAACGCTTTCTCCTTGACAATGTTAAAGTCTCTTTCCATAAGAGGAAGTGCAAATGTCATCATTCAAGATATTCATTTGCCAAAATTGAAAAAATCCACATTGCAAAAAAATTGGAGATAATGCCAAAGCAAACTAAGTCATAAAAAACAACTACATTTCAATACTTTCCTTTCAAGTCTTCAAGCTCACCTTCAAACTCATCCTCTTCAACAATGCCTCACAACATTAGAAGTGAAAAATGCTCAAAGTATAAATAAAAAACAAAACATGAGTAGTGCAATCATTCCAAAAAGCACCAAATATAATTGTCATTTTGCTATTGAAAATCATGTGATTAGTAAGAGTTTGTACACTACATTTCCACTCCAATGATAGGTGCATTGCAATAGTCTAAAATTTGAAATTAATTATCTAAATGCATTATTTTAGGAACTCTTACTCATCTTATGGAAGATTTCCATGAGGGTCTTTCCCTATGACCCAAATGATCATCCCTATGATAATTGCAACTACAAGGAGACCTCCTTCATCATCGAGTTCATCACAAAGTTTAAACCTTACAGTTTGTTAATAATTATCATGTGGTTATTGTTGTTTCATGGGTTCGCATGTTAATTACAATTTATCGCATCATTACTTGCAACTGCATTGTAACAATGCAAAGTAATGCATCATAATGATGTTATAAATTGTAATTAACGTGCAAACCCATGAAACAATGATAACCACATGATAATTGTTGACAAACCGTAAGGTTTAAACTTTGTGATGTTGTGGATCATGGAAAACATTTTTAGTACTACGAATGTTATTTAAATATGGAGAATTTTGTTAAAATGACAAAATTCTGTTAGTTTGGCAATTTTTACTATTCAGAGCAGGCAGTTTGAAGTATATAAATGTCCTAGATGTCTAACATCTATACCATTTTTAAATGTGTGAAATCTACAACTATGATAGATGTCACTTTTACAATTTGGATCGTGCGATCTAAAATATATAGTAGTCATAGATTTCTTAAATCTATAAAATTCCAACATTCCTGAAAACTATACCTATCTTAGATATCACTTTTATGATTTAGAGTGGGTAGTTTGAAAATGGCAAGTGGAATGCCACCATTTTAACAAAATTCCCCATAAATGTTCTTAAAGGGGTCTAATGTTGTTGAAAATCTTATTAATGATGGAAATCTTGCATTTGTAAATATATAACAATAGATAAGGATTTTTTTCTATTTCTATTTTTTCAATTGGCTACTACAAGAAATTGCATCTACTCTTAGTGATAGCAATGACTTCTAAGGTAAACTTCACCTAGCACTAGTAGGAAAACAATGACCAAATTAATAAAACATCAACAAATTTTTGTTAAAATGGATATTATATTATCTACTTTGACAGTTTTCTGTTGATTTCAATACAAGTTAACAAAATGGTTACAAAAGTATTGTTAATTTGGTCATTGAATTTTCTACTATAGCATTTCCACCTTGCTTCCAATTCCATCCTAATGTATCACTGGAATACATTCTAGAATGCAAATGTGTACTAGTACATGAAAAAGGCATTTCTAAAGAAATTTTCATTGTAATAATTTGTAATTGCAATAGTAGTAAGTAAGCATAATTTGGAAAATATAACAAAAGCAATCCAATCATACTACTAAAATCATAACTTCCTCTCTAATATCACAAATTCTACCATTAATACTAGGGGCTCGTGCTTGCTATGCTACGCATTCATTGTATCACATATTAGTAAAATTTTGATATATTTGAATAGAACGCATGATAATGATTTCAATAAATCTTTAAAATAATTATTTTAAATATTTTATAAAAATATTTTCAACCATGCATACATAGAAATCGTATTTTCACACAATGTGATATTACAAAAATAGAGTAGCAGTTTGCAATCACTTCTATAATACCACTTTTTACAAAGGGTGATATTATAGAATAATATAGTTGTTGCAATTAAGGTGATATTAAAGAGGATCCATAGGATGATATTATAGAGATAGCAAATCCATTTCTTTGTACTTCTATAATTTTGTGCTTTTGTGAACTTTGAACTTTCATGATTTCAAATTGTTGTTGCTACTACCAAATGATTTTGAGAAATTTATTAAATTGAAGCGATTTTGGATTCCACAACAATTAAGTTGTTCACAAAGTTTTTGAGATTTATAAGTTGTTTTTTCTCAATTCTTCAATTTGGGTTGCCGTTTTTTGTAACAATAGAGTCAAATTTCTAATGCATTTTAATGTATGTGTATCTTTTATAGTATTTACCATTGCATATGTTTCATTTATCATTCAATAAATTTCTATTGTACATTTCAATATATGCTTACTTATAAAAAAAATTATACAAAGATTTTAGTCATTTTTATTTGAAGATTTATTGCAATTTTTGTTCTGCAATCTATCTAATACATAAAAATTCTTATAAAATTCTAATGATGAATGCGTAGCATAGCAAGCGCCAACTGCTAGTTAACTACTAAAGGACCAAGCTTGATTTTTTGTCAAGAAGCACTTAGAACTACCATTTCTATAACAAAGAGCAAAAAAAATCTTGAAATTTGTATTTTTTGCATATCTTTCCAGAGGATTTTGCACTAGGCTAGTATATAAATGTATAGAAGAAATTCTAGAAACAAATTGCAAGTCAATTTTGACCACATAGATTGCAAGACATTGTGTTTAAAGTGAAGAAAACAAGTTGTTTTGCACCTTATTTGACTAGATTGTAAGACTTTTAAATCTTCTTTACTTAAAATGTTTACACTATATATTTTGGCTTTCAAATTTTTAATGTTCAAGAATTGAGTTGAAAATACAGAAAATTAATTAAATTTGAAAGACTTGATTTTTATTCTTGAGAAAATTGCTAAGTAGAAGTAGATTGAAGATTGATGGAAAAATTGAATTGTTAATGGCTCTAAAATTCCATTGAAAAACACTAATTCCAATAGTGACATTGCTTTAGCAAAAAAACTAAACCCTAAGGAACTTTTAATTATAAAAAAATAAGTTCAAAATCAAATTTAATATATTTTTCTCAAAAAGTTTCTAAAATTGAACTAGCAATACAAGATGTTCCATAACTTTCACATCACTAATTCAAATGAAATAAATTAAAGTTTCCATGTAGATAAGATTAAAGTTTATAAGAAACAATCAAACAAATTTTTTCAATTTTTTTCAATATTTTTTTTTCTTTTGCATGCTAAAATAAAAAAGAAGCTTAATTTGGCATAAGTTGCATAACCAATTGAAATAATTATTATATTTCTAAAGAGCTAATTTATTTCAATCTTCAAAAAAAAATGAAAAAAATTCTAGACTAAACATTGAGACTATACGGACCTATCCAAACATGGTGATGTTTGGGTGCCAAGTAATAATTGGTCTCCCATTATCTATGACCCAATTGTATTGTACAACTTTGGTTTGATTTGAGTTGGCTCCATTATATTATATGGGCCAACTAGGAATTAGGATTGGTCCCTAATTGTAGAGTTAGTGCATCTTTGTCACTTTGCAAGGCCTAGCAAATTCTATTAATCTTCCTCAATCAAGCTCCATGCTATAGTTATTAGATTCAGTTTATACTTGGGATTAGATTACAAGCCGGTTGAATCTCTCCAAGTTTGAAGTAATAGGATCACTCAATTTCTCCAAATCCAACCTAAGGGCTTTATACTAGGGCTAAATTAGAACTACAACTCATCCTATGTGTAGCCTCAGGTGGCATGGTTTTGGTACCAAACTTTCCAATCCCAAGAGAGCAATTAAGACAAGGTTTTGGATGGCCTGAATTCCTATCTAGGGCCAAATTGGGGCTGAATTGGATTCCTTTGTTGAATCGTACAAATCTCCTCCATCAATGAAGAAATTTATTTTCATTTTACTTACAAGCTCCTTCATCTATGTGGTTTCACATCTTTTTTTATCTTCAATTTAAAAAAAATTCAACAAATAAAAAGCTTCAAATGGGGAATTTCATTAAAACGGCGATTATTCTGTGATTTTGGCATTCTCACAGTTCAGACTGGGCAGTCTGAACTCTACTAGTGTCCTAGATTTTTGAAATCTATACCATTATTAGATATCTAAAATTTAGGAAATATGTTGATTTTTTAAACTGATTGGTCTAAAATCTACATCTTTCCTAGATTTAATACATCTAATAGTAATGTAGAATTCACAAATCTAGGACACTAATAGATTTCAGACCCCAGTCTAAACTGTGAGAACGGCACACTGTGAAAATGGCAAATGGAATATCACCATTTTTAATGAAATTCCCCATTCAAGAAAAACAATAGAGAAAAATACAAACCATTCTTTCTAAGTTCCACTTTTCCTCTTAAATACTCAGCAGTTAAAATCCACATGCTTGTGCCTTGGGTGACAGATCCATGTTTGGACCCATTTCTTTCCCCCAAAACATAGGTAAAAATAATTAGGGTTTCCTGCATAAGTGTCATTGAAAACGAACTTGAAAGCAAGGAACGATATTGTACACATCACAATATGTGGAACGAATGTAAAAAGTTCCCCTCCCTTGGTCAGCACGGGTGCAAATTGCTTTAGATGCGGCACGAGGATTGGAGTACAGGCATTCATGAGCACACGAAGCCCACTTACATCCATCGTGTAGGGTTGTCCCCGTCACGTCGCGTTCGTCCGTCAGGATGTCCGGACGGACGTCAGGATCCATCCCCGGTGTCTGTCAAGATGAAATCCAAATGACAACCGGCGACAGAGGATGATTTAGACTACAGAAATGGATGGACGAGCTTCGTCGCCGGGAGCTCTGGACGGCTGCGATGGACGGTCGGATGAACGGTCGATGTGGACGGTTGGGCTGGACGGTCGATCTGGACGGTCCGGTTGGATGGCCGAGATGGACCGTCGACTTGGATGGTCCATCTGGACCGTCGATCTAGACGGTCTGGCGGAACGGTCGATCTGGACCGTCGACCTAGACGGTCTGGCTGGACGGTCGATCTGGACGGCATGGCTAGACGGTCGATCTGGACGGCCTGGCTGGACGGTCGATCTGGACGGTCCGGCTGGACGGCCGAGATGGACGGTCGAACTGGACCGTCAATCTAGACGGTCTGGCTAGACGGTCGATTTGGACGGTCGATCTTGACCGTCAATCTAGACGGTCTGGCTGGACGGTCGATCTGGACGGCCTGGCTGGACGGTCGATGTGGACGGTCCGGCTGGACGGCCGAGATCGACCGTCGATCTGAACCGTCGATCTAGACGGTTTGGCTGGACGGTCGATCTTGACCGTCAATCTAGACGGTCTGGCTGGACGGCCGAGATGGACGGTCGATCTGGACCGTCGATCTAGACGGTCTGGCTGGACGGTCGATCTGGACGGTTGAGATGGACGGTTTGGCTGGACGGTTAAGATGGACGGATTGATTGGACGATTTGGCTGGACGGTCGGGATGGACGGGCTTTGAATTTGTTGCACTTAACCCCTAAACATCTGGACTCTTCTCCCAAAATGACAATTTAGAAAATACCATTATAAAGTATGATTTAGAAGAATATTTTGGAATTGGTATACAAACAGAAGTTGTAGATTTTGAGTTGTAGATTCCATCCGTAAGGTTAGATCCACCAATGCTATCACCAATCTTTTTCTATACATTTAGAAAGGAAAAATTCAAAATTCCTTCAGAATTCAATTACAAGCAAAATATTATCATTCCTCGATTGAAATTTGTTGGAATGGACTTAAAATGATGTTGCGTTGACATGGTGATTTTTTGAAATTTTTATACTCTTTACATCTATGACCTCATTTTTGCAAATTCAATTTTGAACTAGGGTCAATGCAAGTTGACCACTTGACACACTTTCACATTTGTAATTTTAGAAAAATGTGTATTCTAAGAACAATAAATCTAACCATTAGATAAGACATGAACTAGCCAACTAGATAAAGTATCACCAAAAATTAGGATGACTTTGATCCAAGCAAAAACCAAACTGAAATAGGAAGCTGAATTTGTTCATCGTCCAAAAAATGGTTAACCCCTACATGCCCAAGGCACCCAAATCTGGTGTTGTTCAAACTTTGAAGTTAAAAAGTTGTTCTTGAATTCTAGTTATAGCATCAATAGTCTGTTCTTAAAAATATGTGATAGTGATTTTTCTATTCTAAACTTTGTGCAAGGGTACCTATTGCAATCTTGACTTGTTGTAGTATTGAGAGGTCTTGGAAATGTGCCTCAAAAACATTGGATCTTGGAGGAAAAATCACATTCAAAATTCATTTAAAATTAAAGAAAATTATGGTATAGATTTTTAAAAGGCATAAATTGATTGGGGTTATACATATTAGGTCCTCTAATCTCATATTTGTTTGGTCACCAATTTTTTAAATTGGACTTGTGAAAAGAAGATTGTAAGACTTCACATCATTTTTTTAGTTTTAGCACCTTCCTGGGCAAACATTATAATCTTTTACTCCATAAGTGATATTGTTTAGGATTTCTTTTCTATGAGGTAACTAACATGCCTAGTTCGAATTTATACAATTACAATTTTTTGAAAATTGATACACCTAATGAAAATGTTGACATGTTGTTCAATTTAGAGCAAATTCTACAAAGCTCAAAGCAAACCTTGGGCATCTAAGATTCTAAGGATAAGGGATTAGAGTTCGTTATTGAATTTCTAATTACAAAACTTGCTAAATTGATTTTACATTGTTTGGCAAGAAATAAAAAAATAATAATCCGTGAGGGTTCTACCATCTAAGGATATAAGATTCTTCTACACTAATAGGAAAACGGCCAATGGATTAACCCAAAAGACAAAGGCAAAGCAACAATACACGAGGGGAAAAGAAAATGATAAATGTACAATGTTTTATAAATCCATCAAAACGTGGTACATTGGTTTAGGCTTTACATTGCTCTACTTTGTACAACTTTAGAAATTTAATTCTATGCATCTATCTATTTGTACACAGCGTCATCCAAAACTATCTATTCTATTTCTTCAATTACAATGCCTCATGCTATGCTGCCTCTCAAAAATCTTTGCAACTCTTCTCTTGATTGCAAAGTCGTCAAAAGCTGAAGTGCGTCATAATCGTATCTGTTGTGTAAATACGAGAAAATGGCACAAGTGCAGGCTCATGGAAGGTATTATCTTCAATGTAGTTCATTTGTTCCTCAAAACTTAATTCACCTTCGAATCCGACAGGCATGCCTTGAGAGTTAAACATTATGCCTTGTGAATGTGGTGCACGCACAAAAATGGAGAGGTCCGGGTCCCAATGTCCACCAGCAATTTGACCAAAATATAATCGCCGCCCTAGATCACCATCTCCAATTACCTTCTTAATCACCTCTGTCACCGCGGCATCATTCTCCCAATGTATCTCCGCAACCGTTCTTGCCGGGAGGTGTCGATTGTCGTGGCCCCACTTCCAAAGCCAAGTCATATCCATCCTCCAATGCGCTCTATTCGCGGGCCCCGGCAAATTTTCTTCATTGTGCTCGTAATGTTCAGGCATGTGGGCTTGGAGGCCAAACATTTTGTACAGCCTCGGATGAAATGGAGCCTTGCATTGTGCACATCTTTTTCGGGTGACCATGTGTGGAATGAGGCACATGGGGTAGTATAAATGGCCACATGTACCAAGATGCCATCCACCCTCGGGGCCAAATGGTTCTTGGCAAAGCATACATGTGGTGCCGTCTTGTACAAAATCGGGAACCAAAGGCCACACTAGTGACCTAATCCCATTGCCGTTCGCTGGCTCGTATCGATAGCGCTCCGTATGGAATTGGAATTCCAAATCTGGAGACCTATTCCAATCGATGCTTGCATTCTCGAGCTTCACTGGCAAATCATCAGTGAACATTTCTTCCACTCGAGGCCACGAGGTCAAGCCAAAATAACGTGCGCCGCCATCATTGAACTCCGCAGCCACTCTCTTCACTTCACGTTGCATCTGCTCAACCTCGCTTAGTGCTAAGCTGCATGTCAACTTCATGTTGCACATTTGAAGCAGCATGCGTTCTTTCTGCGGGTTTTGGACCAACCGCATATTTTGAGCACTTAATGCGGTCATGGTCTGCTCCAAGCCAGCTTGAGCTGTAGTAAGCACCACCACATCTGCCTCGGCTTTGTTGGCGCGAAGTTCCAAAGCCCGCATAGCGTTTGTCAATTCTTCAACGTGGGCTTTAGTACTTCCAACCTCTGCTTCAGCTCGCTCCGCACGTGCACGCATAATATCCAATGTGGCACCTCCAACACTTGGAAACAAGGACCGTGGCCGCACCCTAAACTCGTTTGCATTGCTGGGGCCTGGTGTGTCTTCGTCTGCACCGTATGTAGCACGTTCGACCACCACATCAAGTGGTGGAATTTCGTCCGTACTCAACCGCCTTTCACGTGCTACAAGGTTGGCCTCGCGTGCGATGAGTCTTGTATTCTCATCCATAAGGGCCTGCACCCTAGCCCTTTGCCCTTCCAACTCTGCAGCATGTTGTCGTAATGCGGCTTCCTTTTCTGCTTGCAGTGTTTGGACTAATTGTCGCAAGCGAAGTACTTCATCACCTTCACCTTCCACTCCACCAATCGCATCTTCATTGGGTAGGTCTTCTCCGGTGCCCATGCCACCCTCTACCTCCATCTCGGGTTGCTCCACTTGCTCTTCCGGATTTTCTTGCACATTGGGTACATTGTCCAATGGCACGGCAGGGTTTGGTGGAATGCTGCGAGGTCTATTTGGTGATTGACCATGACGCATCTTGCCGAGGAAGGTTCTCCAATCCACATCCTTCCCAAGAAAAACTTCCGCATATGCCATTTGGCACAACGAAAGGGTCCCATCTCTTCTGGATCTCGAACCCCAAATCGCCAATGCCACTTCAATCAATCTCTTCTTGAAGTGCGGATGTCGGCACTGGTCGAAATTTACAACCCCGCATTTTACATTTACCTCGTACCGGTCAGGTGCCCAATGGCGGTTGATGTGGGCCCAATCTACAAACTTCCGACACGTCACTCTTGTCCACGGTGAATCTTCATTCATCCACCCCTCGTTTGCCAGAATCTCCGGGGCATTGAGTGTGCCTCAATCTAAGGTTGCCCTGTTCCCCCTCTTCTTTCTATTTGCGGGCTCACCTCCATGTCCTGCACCTCGTGCTGCATCCTCTCCGTCCATTTTGGATACCTGTTCAAAATTTCCCTGTACCTGTAGTCTGTTTGCGGATACACTGACAATTTGCTTTGCCTTCTGTTGCGTGAAGGCAACTGAAAAGTGGCAAAACAAATGCCAGATGTATAACACTTCTTCTCGAATTACAATGCAAAGCTTTCTCAAGCAAGGACAAAGCAACTCAAAAGAGGAAGCGATTTCAAATGAGGCGGATACTTATACCTCCGAATTACCGACCCAATTACGCCCGGTGATTAGGACGTAATCATGTCGTCCAGCTCGAATCCAGCCCGTCCAGGGATGTGGGACGGCCCTGGAATGGACGATCAATCTGTCCATGAAGGTTCGGGACAGGTTTGGAAAGCCATCCAGAGGTTTGGGTCAGGTTTGGAAAGCCATCCGAAGGCTCGGGGCGCCGAAAAGATGATTGAAAAATCATTACGGCGCCGCCCGCGAGTTCCTTCGACGGCTTGCCCGTCCTGCTGGACGGCCTGCCCGTCCCCTCGACGGCTTGTCCGTCCCCTCGATGGCTTGCCTGTCCCCTCGACGGTTTGCCTGTCCCCTCGACGGTTTATCCGTCGAGCAGGACGGCTTGCCCGTCCCCTCGACGGCTTGCCCTTTGTGTGTTCATGATTGAAATTTTCTATTACTACTACCAAATGATGTGAAAAATTCATTCAATTGAAGCAATTTTGGATCTCTCAACAAAGTTGTTTACAAAGTTTTTGAGATTTACAAGTTTTCTTTTCAATTCTTAAATTTGTTTTGCCATTGTTTGTAACAATTAAATCAAATTAGTAATGCATTTTTTTTATATATTTTATCTTTTACAACATTCACCATTGGATATATTTCATTCATGATTGAATAAATATTTATTTTATATTTCAATATATTCTTATTTATAAAAAATTTATATAAAGATTTTAATAATTTGGATTTGAAAATTTATTGGAATTTGTGTTCTGCATTTTATCTAATACATAAAAATTCAATAAAATTCAAATGATGAATGTGTAGCATAGCAAGCGCCAACCACTATCATACTACTAAAATCACAAGGTCCTTTGTAATATCATAATTTTACACAGTGTGATATTACAAAGGCCCAATACCTTTATAATATCACATTTTAACACCGTATAATAATACAAAATTGCAACAGCCACTCCACTTCTGTAACATCACATAGTGTTAAAATGTGATATTATAAAGGTACAGGTAATATTATGGATGTTAAGGTATTCTTGGCTTCACACTTCATTCAACTTGCATGGTTCGATGATTTTGAGAATTAACTAGCGGTTATATGAGGATGTCAGTATTTCCATTTAAAGATTATATATTCTTTAATTATCTACATTCTATTCTGTGAAACACCATATTGGTTCACTTTTAATGTAATAGGAAATAAGTAAAATATAGATATGAGTTCTAGATTCAAAAGTGTTAGTATCCTAAATTAAACTAAAACCATTAGTTAGAAGACTTTTAGTATATAAGACAAGAAACTAGATCAAAATTTCAACCCAAAGGACAAATGTAATATATTACGGTTTTCGGCGAAACATTTGTGAGAAAACTATATGAAATATTAGAAGACATTCATCTATTTTTGGATTTGGTCTTACTTCAATTTGAAATTATTTGCTAAAATCACATAAAGTTGAGCATCATGAAATAGTCTTAAAAGGAAAATAAGAAAGAGCATTTAAGGTATAGGTTTAGGATATAGGGTGTGGGGTTTAGGGTATAGGGTACAAAGTATAGCGTATAGGGTTTAGGATATAGGGTTTAGGGTATAGGGTACAAAGTATAGCGTATAGGGTTTAGGATATAGGGTTTAGGGTTTAGGGTATAGTATATAGAGTATAGGGTTTAGGATATAGGGTTTAGGGTTTAGGGTTTAGAGTATAGGGTTTAGGGTATAGGGTATGGATTATTAGAGTTTAGGGTTTACTTGGAAACATAAATCAGAGTATAAGTTTATCTTTCAGCATAGATAGGGGAAGTCCTCTTGTTTTGGTGTATTGGATCAAATGCAAGAAGTAGGAATGTTTGTAATGAATCAATGATTCTATATTATACATTTTTTTTTTGGCGTTTTTTAGATATCTTTTTTAATGAACGATTTTAAAATTGAGTTTACGATATCAGAGTTTAGCTTTTAGAGGGCCATTTTGTCTTTGATTCTGTATATTTGATATGGACTTAGTAAATTAGTGAATGTTTGTATGTTTGAATTGAGTACATGGAGGTTGAATATTCAAGAAATACTAAATTGTGAAATTGTTAGGTGCACTTACATATAGGGAAGCTTGGGATCAAATTACAATAATCCCAAAGGTGAAATTACTCTATATGGAATTCTAAAATTCATTGCATTTAAATTTGATCCATATAAATTATTTAAGTTGTGAGGGGATGCCTTGATCGTTGTAATATAAACATTGGCCACAACTTTCTTATTATGGGTGCAAATGAAATGACCCAATTTTTTATGTGAACATCAAAAATATTCCAGATCTTAAATTAAGATGTTTTGAATATGGCCTTTTGTAATTTTGGTCTATGTTTTTCCCTTTATTTATGTGCAACTAAATAAAATTCCATTTTATTCGAGCCTAAACTCTAAACCCTTCATCTGCATTTGAATGTCATTATTGGTATTTATTTGTACATCCATAGGAACAAACGTGAACATTTAATTGGCACTCCAAAACTTCCCGCCACCATAGACAATGTAGTAGTTCAAACATGGACACCTGTCCTGACAAGTCCCAGGGTCTTGTACAAGATAATTGAGAAATTCCCCGAACAAGGATTCGCAATTAATTCCATGCTTCTAGCACTTTGGGCGACAGCTTGTTTCGACGGTCTTTTCATCCCCTGGACGCCCTGGACGCCCGTGGATGGGGGACGGAGTCCGTCCTCTTGACGGCATGACCGTCGATCTGGACGACGCGACCGTCCACTCAATGGCATGTCCGTCCTGTCGACGGCCTGACCGTCCACTCGACGGCATGTCCACCCTGTCGACGGCCTGACCGTCGATGTGGACGGCATGACCGTCCTCTCGACAGCCTGTCCGTCCTCTCGACGGCATGAGCGTCCTCTCGACGGCATGACCGTCCTCTCAACGGCATGCCTGTCCAGCTCGACGGTCATGCCGTTGAGAGGAAATGGGTATATAGAAGGGGGTTGGATTCATTTCTGCCACAGTCTCTCTTGCTCTAAAGGTGCTCGCTTGTCTTGGATTGGTTGTAGTCCTTGCTTGAGAGCGCGGGTGCTTGTGAGAGGCTGGTTTGAGGAATAAGGGGGCGGTTTTTCACTTTGTGGAATCCGAATTCCTAATTCCTCTGGATTATCACTACTATCACAATGGCTGGTCGCGATTTTCTCGAAGAGGAAGGTTGATGCGTGGTTTTCAGGAGTTGGAGATGGAACGAGTTTGGACCCATCTGCGAAATCAGAAAGCCAGATTTCAGAGGCTGTAGCTGCAAAAGAAGCCATAGTAATTGTAGGTGCGGGAGAGTCTTCGAAGTCGAAGAAAAAACAACGGAAAAGGCACAAGGCCACAAATCCAGAGAAGTGGCCAAGCAAGGTTGCAACGCGCAAATTGCATGAAGTGGCGTTGGGTTTTTTAAGCAGTATTCGATTCCGCAGTTGAACACAACATATGTGTCGCGCGGATTACAGGGGGTGGATGCCATCAAACAAAAGTTCCACCACATGTTTTGGACAACAATGAGCGAGGATGAGTGGTTGGAAGACCGCACAAAGGAATCCTTCAATCATTGGCTGGAGTCACAAGTGCAAACGTGCATCTTCAACCTTACCTAAGTTGCGGAAAAAATCAAAGGCTTTCAAAAGAGTGTAGTTCCCAAACAACAAGCATTGAATTTGTTGCTCAAGAAGGTGTATTGGTGGCATGAAGCAATGCGGGGACTATCTTCAAACAACATCCGTTCTGCTCCGTGGTTTCAGCAAAGTCAAAACTTGGCCTTTGGTCAACAAGCTGCGGGTGGAGTGGTTTTTCTTGAGAGAGGAGTTGTGGTGGTTCCGTTGTCTGGCCATAACAAACAAGGGGGGCACGGGAGGGTGCGCAAGGTTTGTCTTCAGAATTTGAACCATATTCCCGAAAATATGGAATTAGCTGGGAAGTCGGCCGTGCGCGTTGATGACTTGAAGAAGTCAAGGGAGAAGTTATCCATTGAGGCATTAGTTTGTCCATGCGATCATCCAGGGGTCATCAAATTCTTTGCCATAAATGACATGACCATGGAGTGTTATTCTCAATGGTGGAATGGAGGTACTCTGGGCGCCATGTTTACCCTTGATGAGAAGACCCGAGATCCAGACGAAATTGGGGAGGTGGCTTACCATGCAACTCCACAAACAATGCAAGCTATGAAATGACTTATGGCATACAGACGGAAGCGTACCGAACTTGCGTGGGCGTTGCTCTGCATTGTGGATGTAGTGCAACAATGTTCAGTATTGCACAACGACATCACACCGGAGAACATCATGCTTCACTTTCCGAATGACGATGGAAGAACTGTGTGGATTGGTCTATGTGATTGGGGAATGGGTAGCCGCATCAATGAAGAAACCCTTTCTCTTTACCAATTCAGTTGTGCAAATAAGTTGCAGGCAACTCGCAAGCAACGTTGGTGGGTGGCTCCGGAGTTGATGTACATGGTTGGAGAGACAGGAACTTCAACATCTCCTAGTCGCATGGGTAAGCCACCATCTGTTAGTATACACACGAATGGATACTCCATAGGGAGATTGGCTATGAAGGTATGGAAAAAGGATCGCGAAAATACAGAGATGATTTCTGACCATACGGCATTTGGTACATTTTAAGCGACATTGGATGAATTGTGCAAGGTGGAGCCACTACAACGACGCTCAGTGACATTTGCCGTGCAACGTCTAAGTGGTGCTCCAACGTTTTGGACACCACCCGTGGATTGCTACCGCAAGGCCCGGAAAAAACAAGACCTTCAAGATGACTAAGCGTGCAATGAGGATTAGATGATAGTGTATTACCATAGATTTGCAAAATTAATGTTTTCTTAGCAAATGTGGTTATTATAGTATCGGCTTGAGGACATCCATAGCAATGTAGCACACTTTGTGCCTTCAATCCATTTTGTACTCGTTTTTATATATATATATATATATAAATGTATTTTATCTAAACATTGAGTGTATCTTTTTTTTATCACACCTCAAACAAGTAAACAACTACAACAAACACCTTGAAGTCAAATTTGACTATCAACCCAAATTTATCTTTTTATTCAAAATCAGTAGAATATTTTAATATTTTTGGCTAGTATAAGAATCCATTTTCTAGTTATGCCTTTTTTAATTTAATAAAAAAATCTATTTATTTTGATTTTAGAAAAGCTAAACATGGAAATCAAATCATATTAGTTACAATATGTATCAAAATAAATTGAAACCCTTACCATAAATGAAGGATAGAATGAAAGGAACAAAAGTACTTCATATTAATGCCGATTTCAATATGTAAGGTATTGAGCCTCAAAATCCATTGCATTTGAAAACATGAAGATCCTATTATCTTTTGAAAAACATTCAACGTCTTCCATGCCTAAGAACGCGCCTAGAAGTATTGGCATTTGCTTCTGCTACAATTGGTTCATTACCACCACTTTCTACTCGTGGACCTTGTCGAGGCACTGTCCCTAGATAATTACTATCTCCTGGAACCTCACCATCTTCGCCTATACTAGCACCGATGGACTCGCCATCATCACTGGATGTTGCACTACCACTTTCGCTAGAGGCATTCGAATTTCGATTTCATTGTAGTCGAATTATAGAAGACAATGTTCGAAGAGGCCGTTGGCCCGTTGCGTCCATAATGCCATCTATACTAGGCCCTCCTATGTGAACTTCTCTTGAAAATGGTTGGGATGCCGCTTCTTCTCTCGTTAGTCTTCTACGTATTCTAGGACTCACACGTTGACTAGTAGTACCTTCATGTCGTGGATGCTTCCCTCGATTATTGGCGCGTGTAGGTGGGTACAATGAAGTCGGGTTTGTAGTCATACGCCGGGACACCATACTAGTCAATCGTGTACCTATCGTTGAAGTGGGTCCATGTAGACGAACTCCGGAATTAGATGGCCTGGCTGAATTTTGGATTTGTAGATTCTCTAGTATTGGTGTTTGACGTTGTAGTGCAACATCCCCTTGACTTGGAGGGGGCATATCTAATTCTCCACCATGAGGGGGCCCTTCTCCGTGGGTGGTCCTCGTAGGCAATGATTGTGGTACTACTACGTCTTGTTCACGTCCTCTTTCCATGTCAACACTATCTCTTTCCATTGGGGCATCAACTTGTACATCGATAGGATCTGGATTTAGTGGTCTCGGTGCTACAATGTCTTCATTCGTATTTCCCCCGCTTGGCCCAACATTCCATCCTTGTGGCATTTGTGGTGGACTTCCATCATATCCCTCGTGGTCATTGTCGTTATTATCCCCCTCTTCAAAGTCAAATACAGATGCATCAATTAGAGGACGCACTCCTCTCGCCCCCTGAAATCCATGGAATGGTGGGTCATCGCCATCATTGGAACTATCATCTGAATCACCATCATTGGGGTTAGAGCGAACCGAACCACGGTCTAGACCATCCGATTCATCGGTCATGAAATCTTCTAACATCATGTTCTCGGTATACCACCTTGTCGGATTTGCTGCAGCCCTTTTCTAAGAGTTTTGGAATTGGTGTAAATGTAAACCAATTCCTGAGCACGCTCTGATGTCAGTCTATTGCGTGATTTGTTGTGGACAAACGAATACATGCTCCAACTGCGTTCACACGACGATGCAGAGCACATTTGGGCGAGGATCTTTTTTGCAATTGGTGCAAGTGTACGAGCACCGGCTCCGAGAAGGTTCCACCATTCGTGAGGCTGCAAATTTAAAGTGTTTACATCGGGAAGTCCACCAAAAATGCCCCGACGATCTCGAAATGCTTGGTACTCAGATAAAGCTGAAGCAAATGCTTGATCTGGAACAGCCAATTTGCGCAATACTCTCAATATGCCTTCTCTTGCCTCGTCATCATCCATTAGCAAAACTTCGTCAAGTAAAAAAGGATTCAATAGAGCCCCAGCATAATGCAAATCTGTCCTTAACATGCCCCAACGCTTGCAGAAATCATCGATGGCAAGAATTGCATACCGTGGTTCCAAAGAAAATGGTGGATCCCGTAGAGATAAAACATGCTTTTCCACCTTTTTCATCACAAGCCATGCCTTGTCTAAGCATGGGTGCTTGCCATCAAACTCTCTAAGAGCAACCAATACGGGCTCCACTATGTGCACAAAGTTTAAACATCTCCTCCAAAATTCATCCGTTCGTACATATCGTCGCACATCGTTGGCTTTTATTTTCTTTTCCTCTGATGTCAATCTCTTTGTGTACTCATTCCATTGCGGATCGTGGACTGTTGATTCTATCGCTACCCTCACATGTACCAAATGCTCAATCATAAGGAACATGGTTGCAAAGCGTGTTTCAACGGGATTCTTCAAAATGAGATTAGGAGAATGTTGTCGAAAAATTGCAAGTGTCATGTGATGTGTGCGAATGTATTTCACAATTGACTTGGCTTTCTTGACCATACTTTTTATCCAATCTTGTTTGCCCCAATCTTCAAGTAGAAGGTCAAGTGCATGTGCTGAACACCCTTGAAAATATAAGTGTGGAAATCGACGAAGTAACAAAGCACTAGCAGCCAACATGTTCCCTGCATTGTCTGTACAAACTTGTACCACATTTTGCGCCCCTACCCTGTCAATATAATCACCCATGCTATTAGCCACATAAGTAGCATCTTTGCATTCGCCTGTTGTATCTATGGATCCAAGAAACACCTCTCCACTTGTACATGCCAACATGACATTCATCAATGGTCGATGGTTGACATTGTCCCATCCATCAGAGCATATTGTAACGCCGTACTTGTGGATTGGTGCCTTTGTCTTCTCCGCTACCATTGCCGCCACTTCGTCTTTTGTAGATTTCATGAAGTTTGTACGAAGTGCATGGTACGCTGGAGGTTTGTAGCCAACTCTCGATTCTGATGTTGATTTCACGGCATCCAAAAAAGCCGGATGCCTCGCTACATTGAAAGGTATATTGGCTTCATAGAAGAACTTAGCCCACTTTTTGTCTAGTACTTACTTATTTGATGTATTCATTCCTTCTTGCACAGACAATTGCCTCATTGATTGACTGTGGGCCAAACTCGGGTTGGGTGCGTTTGATGATCGTACTTGAGAGCTTTGTCCCCTCGTGTTTTCTCCTCCATCGTTTCTTGAGATTGAGGCATCATGTTCTTGTTCACCACGTACAACACTCGGAAGTACCATTGATGGAGATGTCACTTCCACATCCTGTCCACTCCTGTCCGAAGTGCTTGCAGGTATATCCCCTCCGCAATTAAAAAACATTAGCTTCACGGCTGCACTAACTTTAGTGCAGGCTCTCACTCCAAGGAGCTTGTCTATTTGTCGGTACCCCAAATGGAAAAGCAATCGATCTTTTCGATAGCTTAGCAAAGCTTCACAAAACTTGCAAGCAACTTTTCCATCCACTCGTAGTGTGTATCAAGGTTCCCAATGTGATCTTCCTCCACCCATTGCTCTTATCTATTCTTTCCTACTTGCCCCTGCACAAGAAAGAAGATTAATATTCTGTATAAAATGCGATGTAGAAGTAATACTTGTTGCTCTCACAACAAGTGCCACCACAACACATTCTTCTTGGATTTTGCTTTACCGCAATGGTTGTACTCCAACCAAGTCATGAAAGCCAAAATCAGCAAGGAAAAGTAATCTTGAATAGGCGTAAGTCCTTAATATACACCTTTCAGGGCGATTTTAAAACCCTAAAACCCAACTAGACGGACTGACGCAGGCGGCTGATGTGTCGACGGATGGACCCTAAGCCCAACGGAAACGGCCTCCCGTCCTGGGGACGGCTTCTCGTCGTGGACAACTTCCCGTCCTGGGGACGGCTTCCCGTCCTGGGGACGGCTTCCCGTCCTAGGGACGGCTTCTCGTCGTGGACAACTTCCCGTCCTGGGGACGGCTTCCCGTCTTGGGGACGGCTTCCCGTCTTGGGGACGGCTTCCCGTCCTGGGGACGGCTTCCCGTCCTAGGGACGGCCTGCCGTCCGGGGGACGGCTTACTGTCCAGGAGGCCGTCCACAGCTGGACAAACTTCATCCATGCTGAAACGGTCACATCAGTATTGGTGACGGATCCTGACGACGTCACGACACGTCATGACATCCGGAAGTGAAAAGCCCACGTCACGTCCGGATAGACAACCCTGCCATCGTGACACCGATCAAGTCCGCCAACATTCTACTTGACAAAGAATGTCATGCCAAGTTAACGTAACGGGAGTGGTGAATTGGGGCTGGATTGAGGGCTGGATCGAAGGAAAATCGGGCCGGCCTTCCATCCGGTCCCAGGGCTCGAGTACACCCTGCCTTAACTATTCATCGGGTGGATTGTAAATAAACAATGCTGTTGCAAGCTTTACAATTGTCCACTTCAACATCATGATGAGATCGGGCTCAGATGCAACAGACAAAGTTCCACCTGCCAAGTAGAACTTGGAACTTCGGTTCGAAGCTATTGCGAACGTACAAAATACCCTGGAAACCCATTTACCCCGCGTGCTCGGCTTTTGAAAGCCGTTGAACGCACAATCATTTTGTGCAACAACTTCTCAGGTCCACAACTGTATACTTGTATTCAGTTAACAGAGTGGAATTTTAGTTACAACGGATTGCAGCAAGCACTTCAGATTACGGGAGGGTTTGAAATATATCAACAAGTTGCATTACACTTCGGAAGACAGGCATCTTAATTTCATATATCCTCAATCATGTACTTGCATTTCTATTTCCCTAAACTACAAACAATTACAACATTCACCAAACATTGTAGAACCCCCAGAATCGACACGATCGGTAAGACCTGGTTGAATCATGCAGACTCTGGACTCAACAAATTAAACTGCCTAAGCATCCATGACACTAATTCTGTAGCGTAGAAAGTCCGCTTCGGTTTCGAAGCAGACACGGTTCCAGTTTTATTAGCTATAGTCTGTGGCTATACACGCTCAATGGCGAAAAATGAAGTTTCTCCTTCCCCGCGAAGTTTACAAATCCCCCTCACAGATTCATTTTCTACAAAACTCCTTAAAATGAAGTCAAGAATGGGCTGAAGCTCTGGAATCTCTTCCCAAGAGCAAGCTTTCTATTCTCCGGACACGGGTCCAGGAGCGTACGCCGGCGTATCCACACTAGGTCCATAGCTTGGCGCCGCTTCAGGCGCGTACACGGGAGCATAGCTTGGCGCATACTCAGGTGCATAACCAGGTCCTTCAGAGTATTCAGGAGCAGGAGCAGGGGACGCAATCGGCCTTGCAGCATTCACATCCTGCACAGACACAGCGAACATCACCACCATCACCGCCAGCAACACCGCAACAGACTGCTTCATCGCCATCTCGATCGCACAACAATTTCTCCTCGCAAAAGCCTCGATCCGAAACCTGAAATCTAGGTATCAGTCGTCGATCACAGAAAAAAGCTTGGAATGCTTGCAGTAACTCGACAGTAATACTGCCACTCCGATCCACGAAGCCTGAAACTCAAATGTCTAGATCCAACACTTGATGTGTGCTTCACTGCTGAAGAGAAATGAGAGATGGGGTGTTGGCTATATAGCAGTGGAAGACATGGTGTCCATGTTACGACACACGTTACTACGCGTGAACGCTCCCGACGACGAACATGGCGTCGCAATTGACGCGTTAAGGTGGGATCCAATGAAAGTACGTCAACGCGTTGCTGTACTTTGTGTGCGCTGGTTCCAGTTCAACGGTTATGGCTTCGTGTTATTATTAGGATTCCCTCTTTTTCTAGAAAATTCAACTACTTAGAAGGCATTTGCTTTTAATGGGTTGGCACTGTTGTTTCTTAATCTTTTTTTAAACGACGAGGGGTGCTTCGTGGCATCATCGAGTCTGTGGAACACAAGCCCTTTGCTGGCCAGAAGTCTTTGTACAGACGTGGTTTGCGCCGCGCTGGAAGTTTCGTGGTACTTAACGGTGGTGATGTGAGTTGTTGGAATATTTGAAGTGGCTGATTTTCGGGGAGCTGGGGTGGTGGTCTAATTCAACTTGGTCCTGATTTTCTTGATCTCTTTCAGGGATCGGTTACTTATGGAATCACCGATTTTTCTTTTCCGTTGAAACTGAAACTTTAAAAGTAACGCTTCAGTTGCATTATTGCAGAAATTTAGGGCTTTTAAAAGTCAAAGACGCTTGTGTGACAAGTCGTCCCAGATTAACACCTCCGTCCTGGCTGGGATTTCTTTTCGATACATTACAGTCAGGGCTCATCTGGTCATGTGGTCTTCTCACCCGTTGGGGAACGTGGGGAACGTGGGGAACATAAGGAACGTGGGGAACTTGGGGATCGTGGAGAACATGGGGAACATGGGAATTTGCTATCTCTTCTATTAAGACAAGATGTTTGTTTTGTTTTGTTTTGTTTGTTTGTTTTGTTTTGTTTGTCACGTTGAGATCTCCCGGACCGTGTGTCCCCCAATCGCGTGCTTGGTACCGTCGGAAAGCCCTCAGGGAGGAGGTGCACCGGCTTGGTTCCATGGCGTTCGAACATACGGTGTGAAAGTTGTGCATTTTTGAGTTATTTTTTGTTCTAAAAAATTAGAAAATTACTTTTACTTATATTTTTGTCGCAATCTTGGTACCGTCGGAAAGCCCTGGGCGAGGAGGGTTGCACTGGCTTGGTTTCGTGGCGTTCTGACTCATGGTGAGAAAGTTATGGACTTTCGAGTTGTTTTTGGTTTTTTTAAAATTAGAAAATTACTTTTACTTTTGTTTTGATTGTGGCAACACCACAGGGCACTCTAGTTTAGTATTAAGGTTGCAGGTCCATAAATCGCACACCAAAGAGCTTGAAATATTTTTCAGTAAACTTTCCTAGGAAGACAAGTGGAATTGGCATCTAACCCAAGTTGTTTCATATTTTTTGGAGCTTTCTAAAATTATTTATGAAATTTTGAAGTTGAAATGGCATAGGGCTCTAAAATTGTCCACCTCCTAAAATGTGCACTGTTTGTACATTGCTAAAAGTTGTGAAAAAGCACCATATACAAATAGTGTACATTTGAAGGGTGGGCAATTTTTAGAGCCTGTGCGCTTTTAGAACTTCTTACCTTGCATGATTAATTTGGAAAAGTGTAGAATTAGAGATCTTAAATTAGATGGGAGAAGTTACAATTTACAAAAGTGAGTACTTTAAAATAAGGGGGCTTGTTTTTACATTAACACCTAATTTATCCCTGTAGTGATGAAAAAAATCATTACAAGATTAAATGAGTTCTAGCCTTTATTCAATGGAAGCTAGTTAATTAATTATTCAATTTATACATCCATCTACCATATTCTATATTTTAACTAGATTTTCGTAAAGTAATTGTACCATCATGCTCAAATGTGTAAAATTAGTTACCTTGTGAAGGTTAAATTTCGTATTGTACTAGTAAAAGTTAACCATTGTTTGGTGAATGATATGTATTTTTTAATGATGTTTTTGGTGATTTCATCCAATTTTTGGTAAAATTTCATGTATTTTCTTGTGGTATTTTTATGATTTCATCTACAATTTTCACTAATTTCTCCAAGGTATCACTAAATTTTTTCTTTGAATATGTAGTTTAGTTTAGCATTAGTGAAAATTTGGAATCTCAAAAAGGTTGTCAAATTGCAGACTAATGGCCCTCAAAGTCCAAATTATATATATATATATATATATATATATATAATTCAAAAATTCAAAATTTTTAAATCTGACATGGCACAAGATTTCAATTTTTTCAATTTAATATTTTTTCAAGAAAAAACTAATTTTTTACTTGGAATGTTAATTCAACTCTAGTAGTCCTATGGACGCCCCATTATTTCTAATGGTCTAGGCGAATAATTGTCAACAAATTTATAACTAAGAAACATTCATTCTAGTAAACATTTTTTGGGAAGTGAAAAAAATGATAGTCAATTATTCACTTATTTCAATTCCTAAAAGTGTTTGAATATTGCACATTAATTTCAATATGTATTAATACTCTTATTTGAGTGAAATTGAATTAAATCTTGTAATGACCTTAAGGTCAAAGGTGGTCTAGGAATTAACAAATGTAGGGTCCTATTGTCAATTTATGATCTATTGTAATCACAATGTCAACTATATTTTGTAAATTAAAATAACCTAAGCTATAGACTACAAAAATCATTTTTTTGTATGTATTATGTAACCTCTCAAATTCTACAATTTTGAAATCATATTTGTAGAAAGTTGTCCAAGACAATAAAATTTACACTAATTTCAACTTACGCTATTTTAAGTATTATTTATACGAGTAGTGTGATTTTAGTAAACTACTAGCGGTTGGTGCTTGCTATGCTACGCATCCATCATAGAAATTTATAAGAATTTTTATGTATTAGATAGAATGCAAAACAAAAATTACAATAAATCTTCAAATAAAAATGACTAAATTCTTTGTATAATTTTTTTATAAGTAAGCATATATTGAAATGTACAATAGAAATTTATTGAATGATGAATGAAACATATGCAATGATAAATACTATAAAAGATATTATTTCTATAACATCACCCTTTGTAAAAAGTGATATTACAAAAGTGATTGCAAATTGCTACTCTATTTCTATAATATCACATTGTGTGAAAATACAATTTGTATACATGATTGACAATATTTTTACAGAATATTTAAAATAATTATTTTAAAGACTTATTGAAATCATTATCATGCATTCTATTCAAATATATCAAAATTTTACTAATTTGTGATACAATGAATGCATTACATAGCAAGTACGAGCCCCTAGTATTAATGGTAGCATTTGTGATATTATAGAGGGAGTTATGATTTTAGTAGTATGATATATAATATATATTATATTACTTAGATTAATAGGGCAAATTAAAATCATGGCATATTAACATTAATAAGGAATCAACAAAATATATATTTTCAACTTACATATTTAATTGAAATTCATATATTTTGTGAAGCTCTTATTATAAGTTCTTGAAAATATTTGTAATCTATCCAATAAATGTCAACTCTCTCATAGGTTAAAATATGTGTTAAAAAAATGAATTTAGCATTTCTAATTAAAAATAACTTTTAAGGCAATTGCAGAAAACAATTTGTACTAGTTCTTATCACTCGTTGTACAACAATATTGTTTGACTTGTTTTTTAGCCAAAACCTTGGTTTAAATCTATAGAAGGTACCAAATTCATATCAAATGTTGTCACACTCTTATTTCCCGAGCTATTTCCTTGGGGTGCCGGAAGTGCCTTAGAGAGCAAGGGAGATCTTGGAAGTGACTCCCCAAGCCTTGCAAAAGTCTAGAAAAGGAGAAATGAGAGACTCCCAAACAAAGAAGGCACAATTGCCAAAATTACCGCAAAAGTGCCTCGCATTAGAAGAGCATTGTAAATTATCATACATTCTTGAAAAGCTCTTGAATAAACGCTTGTAAATGTTCAGGGAACGTGTGATTTGGACTAGCTGACTAAAGGTTATGGCCTTCAAAGTTGGTAGTGTCTTAGTGGTGTCAAGACACTTTAAGGTTAGAGTAAAGGGTTCTCAATAAATCTTTTAAGGAAGTATGACATATAACATGCCTTTGAAAAGATAATATAAGACTAGAATTTAATTTGGCAACATGGGCAAATATGTGCGATTGGAGATTTCCATGTTTTGAATCCAAACTCTAGAAGGTGTAGATGAGGAATATCTTTCATGTGTAATAAAATTCAATTTATTTGGAAATATGAATCAAAAGTTATATCCTAATATGTTATTTTTTACTATAAAGGGGAAATTTGGTTAGATAAAAAATCACTTTTTTCAAAAACAAAAATTTGAAATTAAGTTTTTAGATTTACTTACATATGAAAAACTTTGAATCATTCCATTTTGATTACATAAATTTTGAAGTCCTTTATTTAATTTAATTTTAATATTTTTGAAAAAAATTAAAATAATAGGTGCAAATTAATTATTACAACATTACAACCATTGGGATTGAAACTTTCAATTCCATAAATAAATTGTCAATAATTTAGTATTTTGAATCATTCTCTACATTTTTCTACGTACTATTTTATTCCTATGCATTGTACAATTCCAAGCATGTAGCTAACTTGCCTTGAAAAATAAATCCAAAGAAGTAGCACCATTTCATACATTTTTTCATACCAGTGTGACCTTGTGAAGTGTAATTGCCAGATTTTTTACAAGGCCTCAAAAGGGATTTTTTGTCACTTCAAACACTAATATCTTGCAATCCATGAGGTGAAAATTTCTGAATTTTTTCCACATCTTCTCAAATGATTATACTACAAGATCCTATGGTTGTATATATCCAAAAATGGGTTTTTTCCAAAATTTGGTACTTGTACTAGAAATGGCAATTTTCGAGCATTTTTGGTGAAAACATGGTCAAGAAACTCAAGGGGTTAAAAATAGTATTTTTCTATCATGCACCTACATTCAAAGAGTGCTCTCACTGTATCATCACATGGACTATAGAATTCCTTTTTATCAAAGTAGATTAGGAGCTCCTTTGGGTTTAAAAGAATGGTTTTAATTTTTTGAAAGTATATTCTATTTTCTAAAAATAAAAACATGAAAATATCTATTATATTGAAGTTCTCAATTTTTCTATTTTATACAATTGTGCATAAACTTCACAGATATCTTTTGAGGGAAATATATTATTTTTAGTATTATAGTAATTGTCAATATTTTACTTGATTTAAGAAAAAATTATTCAAAAAGTTTGTTTTTTCTCAATACAACCAACAAGCTGCAACAAATAGTACAAGTGTTTCTCGCAATCATCTTAAGAGATAGACCTTTAAAGTTTTGACTAGATTGACTTTGCTAGCACCACTCCTACATGCATCACTAATGAATTACAACAAACAATTTCCTTAAAAATATATATAGTTTTGCTATTCTCTACACTAGTAATGCATCATTGAAAGCTTCAACCTTTGTTTTTGGCTCCGAAGACAATTATTTGAACATTCATATTAGAGCTTCAATTTCAAATTTTATTGGAAATCATTTTTCAAGGATATTCTTCAGCTATTTATTTGTAATTTTACTTGAAATAGGGAATTTTCTAGGAACATTGATCCATCATATTGGTAATTCCCATTTGTTGCATTAAAAAAAATTTCAAATCCCTTTGTGGTTGCTCTTGAAACTTGTTGCTCTTTGATTATTCCTAAAAATAAAACCTTATTTGGTTTATACCTAAATTGAAGATCGTCACTAATGGATTGAAAATATTGCACTCAACTCTCTTTAGGCTTCAATTATACTTGTGACTTTGAAATTCCTTTGTTTCAATTGTAGCTTCATTCCATCATTTTGTTGCAACTTCAAACAGACTTTATGGAGGTGCAATGAAAAATCAATTTGCTATAGTTGGAGCATGCTAGCATTGATTACCATATGACCTTCTACCCCTTCTATGCAAGGCCATTAAAGCCTATTTGAAATTGTTTTCTTATAGCTATACAAGTATTTGAGTATTGAATGTTGAAAAACTTTGAAAGAACTCCTCATTGTTCCATTGGAGCATACAATGAATGGTTTCTTAAAAAGCTTTTTCAACACTACAAAATTACCATCTAAGCAACAAACTAAAAAGTGGTGGAATGTGAGAGTAATTAAAAAAAATCATTAAAAAAAATCTCAAATAATACAATGGATTATTTTATTTAAATGTTTTTATGGTATAGAATTGGTAAATATTTTATCTCATAATATCTTTCTACCAAAAGAAACAATTATGGTATAAAATACTAAAACTTGTAATCTCTCCCCATTACTAGTGATGCTTGAGTGAAGGTTTCAAGGCCCTAACTTTGGGTTGGGAGGCCTTGGTGATGAAAATTTTCATACAAATATTGAAGACCCTAAAGAATTAAATTTTTGGAGTCATTGATATGATATTACTCTCTAGCTATACATTTGTAATTCTACTCAAAAGATAGAATTTTTTTTAAACTATTGATTAATCATTTACAAACATGAATTTGCAACTATGGAGTGTTGATTTCCTAATTTTAGAATGACATAATAAAAAAAATGATCTATGCTATAGTATAAACATATATAGAGATTTCTAGACTTTGAATATATAATGCATTTGATATGAATTGTTTAACTTTTTATTCAAAAATTCAAGGTAATTTCAAATCCCCCTGCCCTTAATGTGAAAGTTTTAAAGCTAATAGAAGACATGTAATTACATCTCCAAAAAATAAATAGAAAAGATTACATTCATAGGTACTTGCAAAATGTAATTTGAAAAAATATTTATGAACTCGTCTTTTGAGGGTTCAAATGATATAAGTCTTTGGCAATTGTGGATTGGTTATGATGGACTTTGGGGGTGTATGTTGACCAATAGTCATTATTGAATTCTATATTTGTCAATACAAAAGCCCCATAGATTCAAGACGCTATGGTTGCAAAGTAAACCTTTTTAACTTTCATTTTTTTTGGAATCAAAATTCTAATTTAATTTTTTTGGATTCAAAATTTTATAGCCTTCATTTCATAAATTAATTGAATCCGAAGAATCTCACTGGTTCTCCCAAAAGTTCAATTCCTTCAATTGCAAAGACATTGAATTTTCTATAGATCCACCCTATGGGCCATGGTTGCAAAGTGTATCCTTTCAACTTTCATATTTTTTCTTTTTAAATTCCAAATTCTTTCCACTTTTATTCTAGATTTTAATTAGACCTTGCTCAAAGTTTTCTATTGGTTCCCTCAAAAGAACTTTTCAATTCCCTTAATTGAAAAGGCAATTTTTCTAGGGGCTTCAATTTTTGTCTTATGACTTTAAAATTCCATTATTTTCATTGTCGTTTCGAAATTCCATTGATTTCATCTTCGCTTCATTCCACCATTTTTAAAGTTGTGACTTCAAACAAATCCCATAGTCACCAAATGGCCCTCATACTTGTCAATCTCAATAAATTCAAAGGTCATTCTAAAAATTTGCTAAACCAACATGAAGGTCATCATTATAATTTAATAGAAATTGAACTTTGGTTCTATAACCATGGAGTGATGATTTTCTAATTTAGAATGAGATGCTAAGAAAATTTGCACCATGATGTTTTAATCCATAGTGTACACTATCACAAATGTTGTGTTTAGAATCCAGCTATGCTATCCATGTAGTGTAATTTAGTCATAAAAATGTTATATTTTGAATTTGAATCCAACTATTGAAATGAAGATTTTCAAATTTAATGTCTACTTCAATTTGTAAATTCAAAAATTTTGAAGCAAAGGTTTTTAAATTTTTATTAATACCAATTTTTTTCAAAAAGCTACTAGATTGACAAGAAAAAATAGATCGCATGTAGCAACATCAATCTATAGTCTAAAAAGAATTAAGAGAAATTGCAATTTAATCCACACACTCTCTTCTTTGTCACACAAAATTTACACTATATTCTAAATCTTCAAGAAATACTAAAACAAAACAAAACAAGATCTCAAATCACGCACTCCATATTTTAGATCTAACAAATCCATTGAAAATGCGAAAAAAATTCTAGGAAGAACAATTTGATTACAACATCCAAACTCACACTAACCAAAATTGCCAAATTCCTAAAGTAAAGAAATCTATGCCCTCTACATCTTCCAAATATGAGCATCAATTTGTAAAAGCCAGACCAAAAAAAATGTACCCAAGCTCTCCAAAATCTTGGTGCAACATCAGATGTAGTGATGGTAAGCAACAACCACATGCAAAATCAAAATTGGAAAGCTTTGGTGGACAAGAGTGTCTCTTTAACTTGGGAACAAAATACAAAGGGGATGGGCCTTGATCATTGCTTTACTTGTACAAAATCCTACTTTGCTTCTACCACAACTCTAGATATTTAACCCTCTTATAACATCTAGTGGAATGGAAGATAGGTAGGTAATTTAAATGGTACAAAATGAAGTATTAACCATAATACCAAATATCCAAAATGCTTGTTAAGTCAAATTTGGGTAGAAGCTAGACTTAAGAATTTTTTTAAATTTTTTTATAAAAATTCCCAAGCTTTTCTAAATAAATCTTCATAAATAAATTTTCTTTAGGATTTAAACATAGTTTGGAATTTTAGTTGAATACATCTTCAATTGGAGAGGTTGATTTTAATTCTAGACACATATATTTAAACATATATAGATTTTTTTTAGTGTTATATTAGTTTTTTGTTTTATGTAGGAAAAGTGTCTTTTTGATGATTTTAGGGAAAACACGGGGGTGGACATTTATTTTGGAGTACTTTCTTGGTACTCATTTTCAATGAATGGTTTTGGATATTATTTCCTAGTAATATTTGAACTTTTCTACATAAGAAAATAGCAAATTCAGGTAGTGTATTTTGGCAACTAATGCTCCTTTCTCTTAACTTGCATTCAAGCCATGAAAATGTTCTTTTTGAATTTGAATCCAACTAATGAAATAAAGCTTATCAAGTTTAGATTTTACTCTAATTAGGAAATTTGGAAAATTTGGAAAATTGAATATTTTATAGCAATTCGGGTCTGTAACCATCGAGTGTTGATTTTCTAATTTTAAAATGATATGGTAAAAGAATTTGCACTACGATGTTTCATACAATAATATAAATCTATAGAGTATTTTTTAGATTTTATAAGCATGTATTACATTTGATATGAATTGTTTTACTTTTTATTTAAGAATTCAATGTAATTTTTATAAATGTAAAAAATTTAATGGAATAATTGAACACATGTTATCACATCTCTAAAAAATATATAAAAATCCACAAAATCCATATATTTTTGCAAAATGAAGTTTAAAAAAGTAGTAATAAGCTTATTCTTTCAAGTTTATAAGTTTATTGATATGGGAGTCTTCAATATTATAAACTCATTATTATGAACTTTGGAAGTGTACTTTGACCAATAGCCTATAAACGATAGTATATTTATCACTATCTCCCCTTCTTCAAAGATCTAGGACCCATAGTTACAAAGTAGAATTTGTGTTCCACTTGTTTTTGTAAGTCCCATTGGTTGCTTCAAAAGCTTTTCGGCTGTTTCAATTGTAAAAATCTAAATCCAAATTTTTCTAGCCTTTGTTTCATAACTTCATTGAATTCCCAAAGTTCCCATTGATTTTGTCAAAAAGAAACTTCCTCAATTGAAAACACTCAAGTTTTTTTAGTAGGCTTAAATTTTAATTGTTTGACTTTTAAATTTTGTCACTTTCATCCTACCCTCTTTGATTCTAAATAATATTGGTGTTTCAAGTCCATATTCGTTATATTGAGACTTTTTGCAATCTCATTTATATCTTTGACTTGAAGATAAACTATTTTATCTCTTTATTAGTATTTTTCTATAAATAAATAACAACACTAACTTTTAGAATTTCATTTTAGAATCACTATTTGAGCATTATTTGTTCTTGGTTTCAATTATTATTTTGGTAAATGAATTTATAATATCTAGCATTTTGTCTCAAAATCTACAAAAAGTCTCAATATAACGAATATGACCTTTTTCCTTTGTATCTTACAAACAAAACACCGGTATTATTTAGAAGCAAAGGGGAATAGCTTTATTTTACCATCTTCTTCCTAGCTTCATTTTCTCTTCATTGGAAAAAAAAGCCCTCCATTACAATAATATTGTTGCAATACTATTTCAATGCTTGAACAGTAGAGTACTAAAAACATATTGTTACAATACTGCAACAATACAATTTCAATGAAGGGGTGTACCCTATCCATTGAAAGTATACTATTGCAATATTGCAACAATATGTTTTTAGTACTCTACTGTTCAAGCATTGAAACAATATTGTTGCAATGGGGGGGGTACTTTCCTAATGTTGACTTCATTTCAATAGTCATGGCTTCATTCCATCTCTCTAGTTATGGCCTCAAACTTCAAAAGCCCCATTTTCTTCCTAGCTACATTGTCTTTGACTTCGTTTTACTAGTCCATGGCTTTATTCCATCTTTTTGGTCATGGCCTCAAAGGCCCTTGTGGTCACAAAATGAGCCTTGTATGTGTCAATATAGGAATCCTAAAGGTCACTCTAAAAATTGGCCAATCTAGTTTTGGCCTAAAATTCATCACTCAAATTTTAAAAAATTAAACAATTTTATAAAATAAATGTTAAACCACTATATTGTTTGAGACATTTTTGAATGTAAGCATAAAAAAAGTGAAGATATGGAGTTGAAATTTTTAAGCAATAGCATCATGGATGCATGTTAATGGAGAAAAATAGAAGCATGATTGCAAAATATATAATTATCTAATTATTTTTAATTTCTTAAGATGACATTTATATCATAAACATTGCAATTTCAATCTAGCAACACCTTATATAACATCCTATAGAATATTAGGATTGCCCTAAAGATCCTAACCTTTAAATCAACCATAAGACTTCAAATTCTAATTATACAAATAAAGAAAATGCATTTTTCATCTTTTAAATAATGTTCAAATGTTAAAGGGTCAAAGATTCCAGTTTTAGTGAAGGTGGATCTTATACAATAACTAAAGACATGCTAAGGTATGTGATTAATTTAGTAGTAGTGAAAAAGAAATTTGTTTTATCACTTTTAGGAAAAGTCCCAAACCAAGTCTAAAGGGTTGCAAATGAGGGTTGGAATTCATTACCTTCTCAGCCATGATTGCATTTTGCTTCAAATTTTTTCAATATCCTACACACTACGACATCTGTGGTCATACTTTTACAATGTCTGCACTCACTCTTATGCTGTGGATTTTTGAAGACAAATATTCCAAACCCTGACTCAGATTTGTGAGTCATTGTATGTAAGGAAACATCCATACACTCCAATCCCACTCGCACTCCATGTACTGAATCCAACCACATATGCTGACCGTTGCAAGCAATTCTGGTCTCGATACAATGCAACAGCTGTGGTTAGAACCGGTCTATCTCGTTGAGTTCCACTCTACCTAAGGTCACATGTTCTAACTGCAATCCATTAAGGATCCAAACACACGCAAACCCTTGGTTCAAGTTAAGCACGCTGTCAACAGGAGCGAAAAACTTTGGGCGTCCACTCTCCACTTGCCAAAAGTACAAGACTCATTATTCAGAATGAAACTGTACTGAAAAGAGTTTCCCCTAAAGCAAACACCACGAAGATTACAGAGCAACTACACTAGTGGTCAAGCAATAGTTGCTAAGAAAAGAAGCTTTTGAAGCATTGCTAAGAAACACACTTGCGGATTGGGTGGCAGAGGTAGCCACTTCTTTATTATTGTCCAGCTAATTCTAATTGACGTTATCAACACTCTGGTGGGCTCAGTTGTGAAGTGTACCACAACATAGGTGACCTCCATTTCTCAATCAGTGCTGGTTGCGCGCTATGATATCCACATCAACTTCACCACCCCTGGATTTCCTTTTCCGTCGTTTCTTCTCTGCAAATCTAATCAGCCGTGCACATGCTAATTCAAGGCTTGATGGTCCCATTGATGCGTAGCAGACTCGAAAAAAGCCCGGTTCAGCATAATGGCACGCTTGACCTAAATAGAATCGAATATCAAATTTAGTTCGCTTCGTCATGGGCTAAACAACGAAACATCCTATAGAATGTAGAGAATCTATGGACCATGGAATCAAGATCATGATCCCTGCCGGAACGAGAAACGCATAAAGAATTAAGTTTTTAGAGTGATGAGCCCCAACATGCTACTCTTGCTTACAGCACATGCCTCAGATTTTTCATTGGGCAACAAAAATTTTCTACATTTTCAAATCATTCCTTAGGCTCTCTCTTATGGTAGAGACAAAAAACTGGACAGACAAGCCTGAGACCCAAAACTCATCTAGTACTTGAGCTAAGGTGCCCACACCTAATTGCAACACTTACATACAGGTTACACTCCAAAGTCGTGCACAATGAGTACATATTGATTTTGAGAATGTACACCATTTCAACATCAGTTGTGTTGGTTTTACGGCTGCTTTACACTGGGGACTAAGCCAAGAAAATTCAAAATTCTGAACACTCTCATTCTTTAAATGCCAGTTCTCGATGCTCAGAATTTTTAATTTTTCTTCGCTAGGTCCCCCAGTGCAAAGCGACCCCTTAGAGCATCTACCAATAAAACATTGAACTCTTCTGTATACAGTATCCAAAACATGAATTTTTTGATTTGTTTAAATTCTTTTTGATTTGCTAACAAGAATATCAAAAGATCTGACCAATTAAATTAATAGAAAATATGCTCAGCACTTAAAAGTGTTGCAACTAGATGTGGTTTCCTTAGTAGGTTTCAGTTCAATGGCGTATAAACAACCAAGTGACATAATAAATGAGCAAACAACCGTACGAACCTGGTGTAAGGACTATGCGAGATTCATCCAGAATCTCCTTCCAGAGACAATCTTCTGCCGCAAAGGTGGGCTGCAAACAGGTCACACGATAACCTTATAAAATTGCTCATTTCCTCTTATTGCAATATTCTAGTTCTTATCAAAACCTGGTGTTTGCCATTGTAGAGTCCTGCTGTGAAGAAGTTCAAATACCTCGGTCAGAAAATTTCTCAAGTCGAGCCAGCAAAACATGGCTGCACATGCAGGCATGTACCGCAGACCTGCTGACTCAAAAGACTTCGTCAAAAGCTCATATGACTTCTTCAATCGCCTGTGATTCCATTCACAACCCACCTGCTCCGTTAGCATTTGCTTAGAGGGTAGGCATCAAAGGTAAAGGTAAGTCTGCCATTAAAGTAGTACGCAGGTGGTTCCATAACTATTCACTTAAACTCAAACACGCAACATTATAATTCCACACTTGCCCAAGTAAAAAGAAAAAGCAATAAAAATGCTTTTCACAAAGATTTACACCAACCTGTTGTTCTCCTCTACGTATGTATCGACAAAATTTTCATCTTCCAGCATAATAGCTAGAGCATGCTGAGTGTCGTTTGAAACTGCAGCAAACATGCCCATGTTTTGCCAAAACTGCATTCCAACACACAACAATTACCAAAGAAGATTTTCCAATTCGTACAAGTCAGCAGGCACAAATGTAGCAATTGTAGCAAATTGTAAATGCTTCATGACTCCGTCCAACCCATGATATCCCATCATAAGTTACATGTCTTGTTAAGAAAAAAGTCAGCACTAGGCTCCCTCGTCTCACCTCAAGTAGGTCCTTGTTCTTTGTATGGAGGCAACCAACACGAAAGCCATTCATTCCAAAGTCTTTGCTCATACCATAGGCAGTGTGGACAAGCTCAGCTGCAATATCAGCAGATAGAAGACCCTCCGCGACAGCATTCTTGGCAACCTTTTCCAAGCTCACGAACTCGTCCACCGAGGGCCTAGACAAACAACGTTTTTTGAATTGAAAAGTCTGAACAACCACCTAGTCTGTCAGATAAAAATATACTTTCAATGCCTTCCATGCAGTGTGAATAATATGACTATATGAGGTCGCCATCACCAAAGTCAACGTACCAGAAAAAATGTGATAGTTTAACGGAAAAGTACTAACCCAAATTTGGAATTTGCGTAAATCTCGTCTGAGAGCACATGTAGACCACGTTCGACAGCCCAAAGCAAGAGCTCCTGTTCGCACAAAGACGCCTGTAGTGAGCATGGGGTTTGTACTACTTCATCCTTTCAGTGGATGATGGCCTCGTTTATCAAGAGCAACTGAGCGAAAACCAATTCAATTCCCTAATGACCAAGGATTCATGCCTTTTAAATGACCATTTCGATGGATCAGTGTGAAAATAGATGATTCCAAGGTCGTAAGATTTATATCACTAAGTGAAGATTGTTGCATGTGTTTGTGAGAAAATGAATGAAACTCAACAAATGAAAGCCCCAACGCGGCCGACTCAAAAATGCTAAAAAATATGAGGCCCAATATTTGGGATTCTTGATCATTTAGGGGATAAACCATTACCTTGAGGGTTGCCTCCGGGTAGAGAGTACCCAGCGGGTTCCCAGGGTTTGTCACAAGCAGCATCCGAGCATGTATACCTTTCGATTCGGCAACCAGCACAGCCTCTTCCATCTCTTGTGCAGTTGGAATGTAAGTGCGCGTATCAGTTGGCTGGACTGGGATGGGAATGACCTCATTCTGCAACAAAGACGCAAAAAATCTCCTTACCCCAAAGTTTAGGGTTTAGGGTTCAAGAACAGAGAAATCAAGGCCAGGTCTCATCGTGAACGAGAAGGTAACAAAATGTACCAACAGAAATTAGAAATCATACCCTGCATGATAGGTCCGCCGTACTTTTCAACGATAGAAACATGATTTAAAAGTTACTACAATCAACTGTTTCAAGGTGGAATTTCTGTTTTAGCCTGGGCACTTAGGAGATAAGGGGCAGTGATAAGAAGGAATTTTGTTGAAACAGAAATACCAAGGACTCAGTTGCACAAAACTCACCCGTATAGACATATCATTATCAAAGGCAGGGAAGTATGGTGCTGGTATCAAGCATCCATCGCCAGGATTACAAGTTGCGAAAAAAAAGAGGTCCAGCACACTGCCCTTGCATAAGACCAATAATGAAGCTCAAAATTTTGGCATATGACATCATTCACTTCATAGACAACTGCTCAAACTACACTAATGGTGCAACCTTAAATCTTACAGCTGTGCCAACAACCATCTATTTAACAATACACTAGACCTCCTTCGTAGCAGAGACAGATATTGAAACATCAGAAAGCATGCTACAAGAATGGTATCAAAAATTCACAAGATACAATCGTGAAGTGTGTACTTACGCTGTAACACCACTAGAGATGCATAAATGGCTCGGATCAACCTACAAACAACGTACCGCCACAAGTTACCAGCAGAAACTCAAATATCCTCAGTAACTAAGCCCGCTCCTGCCTACAAATCAAGGAGCCCCGTAGATTCCCTTTGCCCAGACTGTCCGACCATCTTGCATCTCACAAGACTCCCCTCGCTAAATTCAAATTATTATTTCTGGAATACATTTATGGAATATAAATATGATTAATAGGAAATTAGATGAACGATGATACAATAATATCAGATTAATATTTACAAAGTTGAGCTTAATAATAAGCAATGTAATATCAAGTTCATGCCAATAACACTAAAATCAAAATAACATTAATTTGCCACCATTTGCATTGCATTACAACAACATTAACTTAACACGAGGACGATACAAGGACAAGGACAATTAATTTGACATCAATAACTTCGTGAATTTAGTGGGGGAAGTCTTTTGTGATGTGTATCCATGCTCCTCAAATTCACAAATGTCCTCCTAAAGATTTTCAAGGAAACATGGCAGATTTTACGATATCAAAAAAGGCTGCGTCTATCAGAACGTGACATAGCAATACCTCAACGCCCATGAACGTCCTCTCCATCATTCGAGAAATGGCATTTCGCAGTCGCTCACTTCCTCGAAAGTTTCCATACAAACCAACAGTAGCTGGTATTTCCCTACAGCCCCTGTGATCGGCAACTCAAATAGCATCAATTGATCGATTCTATTAAGCCAATCACACAACTGCCTCAAAACCAAGGCTCTTAAAATCAGCCAGAGTGCTGCTCAGGAGACACTACGTGTACATTCTTCGGAGAGAATGTACCCAAAGTGTGTACTCCTAAAATTGTATGATACAATACCAAAGGGCCTTGAAACTATTACCGTATCTTATCATGGACGAGATCAAACGACAAAACACTCTCGGCAGTGGCCATCTGCAAATACAATCACACAACACTCTCCTCAGGTTGTAAATAATAATCAGAATTCGATTTTAAAGCAACCCCGTGAAGGACGCTATCTCAACAAGGGCCCCCTTTTAGGTTGTGGATAGTAAACAGAATTCCATTTCAAAGCCACCTCGTGAAGGACGCTAGTGTCTAAACAAGGGCAAGCTCGGAAGGTATGAATTACCACAAAGTAGCCGTCGGGATTATCAAGAGACCACGGATTCTTCTTCGCATCGTTGACAGCTCTGATGTAAGGCGAGAAAGGATCGAGAGCTCGTTTGCCTCGAGTGGAGAGATTCGACCGCCCCCCGAATTGCTTGTGATTGTTGTTCTTGTTCTTGGAGTCGCCATCCTTGGATTCCCCATTCATTGGCATAGTGGCACCTCCCAGCTCACATCTCTCTCCTCCAACCCTCCTTCACAGACCAAACTCGAACCCTTGCAATTCCCGCGCGCATAGAGGCAACCTAATTGGGAAACTCACAAGAACCACAAGAAAAATAGAAGGACAATCTCAACTCCTTGATTCTCGCAAACGACCTCTCAAATTCCTTGCGAAAGATTCCTACAACCCTCTGGAAACGAATCTTCCGAGCAGAAGCAATATCCAACACTGCCAGTGCCAAAGGCTCAACTCAAATGCATTCTCGTAAAGGAATCGACAGCACAATCTGAACGCACAACCTCCAAAGAAGACTCGATTAGAGCTTGCGAAGGAGAAGAAGACGTGTGTGATGAGGAATCTGGAACAACAAGGAGAATGCGAGTGGCCGGCACGTGACGCAGGAATCAGCGACTAGATACTAATAAATTCGCTGCAAGACTCAATCGTCGTGCTGTAAACTTCGATCCGATATCATACTCATACCGCCATTGAAGTCTCTCGATTCATACTAGGCAGGAGTGCAATGTATCCCCTGTTGCAGATTCTCTGCCAAAGTTTGCGGAGCAATTGCACACAATCACGATTTGCAAGCTCTCCTCCACATTCTTCTGAAAAGCTCCCGTTGAGCGGCAAATTCGGAGGGGACAAGACGACGAGTGACCTAGGATTCTTCGCATGGATTCTCACTTTGAGTTGTAAAAATCTGTGGATTGGTTTTGCGAGCTTGTGTCACGCCATGGTTGTGATGGCCTCGGGATGACGACCATATCCACGGCCATGGACGGTCCAGCGCACGAACACGCAGGCTCCGGTTCCCGTGGATGGTATAAACCCTAAACCCTCTGCGATCCGCGGTTTTGGGTGGAGCTTCAGCGATCATGCGTCGATTCTTACGTAGGTGCTTCATTCTCATGGTAGGCTCACACTTTTTCTAGTGAACTACTTAACAAGGATGAATGACTAAACAAATTTCATGAGATTATTAGTGATCTTGAGAGAAATGCAATCCAAGTGGTTTCATAATTTTTCAACGCTCTAGTAAAATTTTGCAAATTTTGAAAGTTGAAAGAATATAGGATGGCGTAGATATAATATTAAACTCACTTTGAATGGCAACTTTAACCTTTAGATATCGAGGCAGATGTTTGGTATCTAATGGATGATAAAGAATCTATCCATGTAGGACAGAAGTGCAACTATTCATCTTTAGAATTTTGTGTGGAAAAGGGGAGATCTTCTACAGTACTTTGACTTTGAATGAGTGCTTTTGCAATTTTTCAACTTTCATTGGTTGTTTGGAGGGGCAGTCTTAAACATATATGTGAGTTCAAAGAACTTAGATATACACGTTAGTCTTAGACGTATATGTAAGTTTTCTTATATTTAAAAAAAAAAAACTTGAACAAAATGGGACCTAAAAGAAGCCTTTAAACTCAAGATCAATTGTGATGTCATTGTTGCACCAAAAAACAAAGAAAGAATCAAGAAAGGACAATCTTAGTTGGTCAAATTTCAGCCAACAAGGACTATAATTATTATTATTTTTTAATTTTGAAAAAAATTCAACAAGTGACATCACATTTATTTCAATTCTATGGCCCTCTTTAGACTCCATTTCTCTTGTAATACTAGATTTTTTTTATAGTTATTAGTGCAAATAATATTTAAAAAGGTTTGACAATGTCGTGGCACATCATCTAAAAATCCATAAATGATTGGCACGAGTTTCAAAAAGTTTTGGTTGTTTAGGGTACATATGTGGAATGGAAATAAACTTGAACTTGTTATAATTTTCATTGCCAAGTAGCATGCATCGATCTTTTTTACAACTCTAATTTAATCCTTTATATATATGCTTCCATCTTTATAATTTCAAAGCAAGTACATGGTAACTATGGTATCATCAAAATTGATATGCATTTAGGATAAACTAATTTGTTTCAAGTTTTGCTTCCCTTTGCCTCATGAAGTTGGTGGTTGTGCAACTTAGTATCATCAAGCTTTGGTTTTCTTGTGATTTATTAGAGGGAAGACATGTATTCACCAAGGTGGAGGTAGATTCTTTTGCACAACAATCTGGTTGGACATTATGGTGCATGCTCATTGGATCTAGAAATGGTCACATGTAGATGGTACTTCAAGGTTCAATACAAGTCATTAAGATGTAATTTTGAAACAAGGGATCAAACAATTTTTTTGGGCAATATATGAATTTACACTGATGCAAACCTTAATCTATAAGACTTCACTTTTTGTTTTGAAATTTAAAGGCACTAGATTGTTGTTACTAAACTATTGCTAGACTATTGTAAATTGTAGTATTTGTGTCTTTTTTTTGTCACTAAAGCATTGTATTGAATGATGCAAGTTGTAAAATTTAATAATGTATTTAGGATTGTATGCATGTCTATAGGAAAATCATTTATAAAATCCCAAAAGTTTTTTGTTTTTAGGAAATGCTTTGTTTATTATTGTATAGCTACAATAATTGTGTGAATTATATTGGTTGCTTAAATTTGTATTCATTCTTCTTGTTTGAGTATGCAACATTCATAACTCTAGTCTATGTAACACTAAAGTCATGAATGAAGGTGCTAACTCCTCAATTATACCAAATAGTTTGCCTTATTCAATGTATTCATGTATTTTTCAAGTCATTCATTGTTAAATTGTACTAAGTTTCTCATGACCAAAAAACAAAGCTTTTAAACAAATATAGCCTATCTAAAAAAGATTGTAAATGAAATTTAAACAAACAATAGCAATCCTATGAGATGTGCACCCCCCAAAAATTATAGAATTAATAGATAGTGCCCTTTTTAAGGGTTGCTTTTGAAAAGTTGTGATCAATTTGAGTTATGAAAATGTTTATTCATGAATATTTTCAGGTATTAAAGATGGAAAAATGTTGCAATTAGAAGCTTCAATCTTAATTTTTTGTCTTTCCTATAACATTCAACTCCATTTCAATCAAAATCACGGCCCATGTAAAGGATGAAGATTGATTTTGAAGCACATAGTGCAAACAAAAATCCCCTCCCATGGGATTTCACATAATTTAATCTCAAATCCTAAATGGATTAAGGAATTTTCCTTTATATTTTTTCCCTTTAGAATTTGTAGTTTATATAAGGACATTTTTATAATTCCATCATGAGAGGTATTTAGATACCAAGGTTGTCAACTTATGTGTGCCAAATTTCTCAAGGAAATTTGGGTAATGTATATAATGATCTCATTAAGCTATTGAATTTACCAAACCATTGATAGTTAACCTCTAAAGCCCCACTCTTCCTTTGGGGGACAAAATGGATTTTAGATAGGCTTGGGTAACTTCAGTTTTTGATGTGATTTTTTAAAACTTTTATGTAAAATAGACAACTTTCAAGGAATATAAATTTCATTTCAATGGTGCTCGGAAACAAAAGTTATGCTACAATAACCTCAAAACAGGTAGACCAAATAGCAAAAAAAATCTACAAACACTTGAAATAAAATATTGTAATTATTTTTTCTCATAGATTATATTTTTGTCTTTTTGGAAAGCTTTGCCACTCATTTCATTTAGATTAGTGATGTGAAAGTTATGGAGATCCTTGTTTTGCAAGCAATCATAAAAAATTGTTGAAAAAATAATGTGTTGAATTTGTTTTTGAACTCAATTTTCACAATTTAAAAAAAAAGTTCCACAAGATTATGTATGCTTGCTAAAACAATCTCACCATTGGGATTAGCACATTTCAATTCTAATTTAAAGCTATTGGTGATTAGATTTTCCTTCAATCTCATACCAATTTCTATGTAACAATTTTTTTTTAAATATCACATTGTTGTTTTTGAATTATTTTTCTAGACACTACTAGAAAATTTCGTTTTTCTGTTGCTTTGGTCGCGTTGATTTCAACAGATTTCTGTTAGATTTTGACCGGATCAATGCGACCAAAACAACAGAAAAACGAAATTTTCTAGTAGTGAGACTTTCAACTCAAATCTTTACTATAGAAAAAATTTAGTTCAAAATCTACACAACAAAAAATTTTAAGTTAAGAAGATTTAAAGTTAAATAACCTAGTCATAGAACGTGCTTAAAAACCTATTTTTCTTCACTTCAAATGCAAATATATTGCAATCAAAGTGATGAAAGCTTCAAAAAAAAATTCCAAGAATTCTTATATTAATCTTGTACAAGCCCTTGTAGTAAAAAATACAACAAAAAACTAAATTTGTAGAATTTTTTGCACATTACAATAGGAATGACAATTTTAAGTGATTTTTGATGAAAAAAGAGCCTATATAGCTTCTTCCTACTGACTTGTCACCACGATCATGGGAAGAGTTGGGTAGATATTATTAGCTTGTCTGTGCTCATCCCTCAAGACCAAATAAAAATAAATACTCTCTCAAGATACTAAAAAATTGGGGAGAAAAAGTAAAAGACTTGCATACCCATTAATTTTTCCTTAAAATCTTCCATCTTTAAAAACTGAGATTTCAAAATTGGGATTTTAGGAAAGACTTGTCACATAATATTCAATAGTAGTGAGAAAGACTACCCTATTAGAAGAGATTTGAGGGCAATAGAAGACTGTGGATTCCTATGAGTTCCCAAACTACAGGGAACTCTGGAAACTCTGCCAAATTAGTAGTTTGATGTGATTGAGACCATGCCATGTCAAAAAATATTGATTAATTAATTTTTAATAATTTAAATTTTTTAATATTATGATATTATGATGTATTCTCAACCTAGGAAACACGCCTAAAATGTCCTTCTCGAGCCCTCAAACCTCTTCTAATGTCTCTTGCACGGAATGGTATGGAATATTCCACACCATTTCATCCTCTAAATGATATAATGTGGAATATTCAACACCCACATCAATAGCTAAGAGGACACATATTGCAATGTGTCACAAAATTTAATACATTTCAATTGAGTTGCTTGGATCACAAGTACACACTAATTGAGGTGATAGAAAAACAAGCTTCATAACTTTCAAATCAATCTTAAGAAAAAACCATTCAAATCATTGAAAAAAAATTCAACATCTAAATTACTTTCTTTTCTTCCAGAGCCATTCATGGTTTGTACTTTTAATTGTGAAAGCAAACTCTTTATTAAAATATAGGATGGTAGAAGGTGATAAAATCCATGTCAGATATGTAAATTAAAATTAATAGGAGCTCTTGAACTGCTCATAGATAAATTAAAAGTAGGAATTGTTTTTGAAGTAGAATTTTAAACCTCATTTAGGCATAGCAAAATAGTCTTTTTTCAAAAAAAGTTGAACTAAAAAAAGTTAAGAAATCAAGTTAAATATTATATCCAATTTTTTTTTTGAATTTTGAACCTCTAATCAAAACTTATGGACAAATTTCAAAGAGGGGTTGGAAGCGGGACATTTTCTTTGACACTCTCAATCATCCTCTTAGCAACTTGTCCATAACTTTTTATTCAAGGCTTAAAATCTCAAACCAATTTTTGGAGATGAAATACATACTGCTTTACCAACTTCTTTTTAGTTCAAAGTTTTTTTGAAAAAATTTATTCTACTATGACTAAATGAGGTCTAAAATTTTACATCAAACGTAATTTTGACATTTTGACAATGAGCGGTCAAGCTCTCATTTTCAAATTATCCCATATCTTTGAAGATTTACCATGAATCTTCAATATGGAAATGATATCTCCAACCTCCATTCCCACAAATGTCATTGAAGCAAATCCTTCATTGGATCATCAAAATTTTAATGGCAAAGAATTAAATGACATTAGTATTTTTTTATCAAAGGATTTTAAAGATTTTTGGCAAACCATTTTAACATTTCTTAGTTGACTTGTTTGGCTGGTCCAAGATTTAACAATAAGAAAAGAACACTCCATAGATGTAATGCTGCAATCCTAGTTTTAGTACTGAAGCTTACTTTAACCCTTTAACGACGGGCTGGTGACCATGGAAATTAGCCCTTTTGGAATTGTGTGACACCATCTAGTTTAAAAAAACCAAAAAACATTCATTGGGAGTCAAATTACTTTAGAAGATTTCCCCTTTCCACCCCTAATTCCAAGGATGAATAGCTGCATTTCTGTCCTACACAGGAAAATTCCTTGTCATCCATGGACAAAAAACGTCTGCTGTGGCGTTTGAGGGTTAATTCCCCATGTGGATGTTTTTCGTGGATGAGGCCTTCATAGAGGAAAAGGAAAAGGCAACCTCTGTGAAGGCTACTGAATGCTATGCATGCAATTGCCAAGTTTAGGGTTTAGGGTTTAGTTTGCTGGCAGTGCTTTCGAAACCGGGCCTCCTGATTCCCCTTTCTCGTCTACTGGCAATTGGACTCCTGTTTGTTTCGGAAGCAGGAAGAGCTTGTTGCCTGCGCTGGGCGTCAGTCTCGAGGCTTTGATCGATTTGGGAGGCTTTGGGAGTGCAATTGGTGAGTGCAACTGGCAAGGGTTTAGGAGGTTTCAGAGTTCGAGTCTTCTTTCAGGGTGTCGTGAGTTGGAGCTCGGTGTCGGAAATCCTGGGCGTTTGGTTGCTGTTTTCCTGCACTGGCTGTTGGGGGAGGTGTATCATTTGGACCTGGTGACTGCACAATGGGTGTTTGGGTTTTGTGCCCTAATTATTGGGAATCTTTGCAATTGATTGTGTTTTTCGTAATACAAGCACAGAGCTTTGTACGATTGTGTGGCGGTGTTTCGAAATTGGACGCTGGAACCTGAGCTGTGGAGCGATGGGTAGCAAGTTGCAGGGGACAGGAATAGCCTTCTGTTGAGAAATGAGTTCATTCCATAGTTGGGATTGTGCTTTCGTTTTCAATTGGAAGACCAGTGGAGAAGAGTTTATTGCAACTGGATGATTTGGCCGAATTGAGCATGTTCCAGGGTTTGCTGCAGTTTTTAGATGCTCTCCACCTTTATCGGTATTCTTCTTGTGAAAGTGGTCTTGAGAATCCATCATTTCTTCAAAGGAATAAGGAGAATGATTTAGTGGAGAACCTTGCATCCGATCCGTGGTCTTGGTTCGGTTAAATTCATACCGAGAATTTTGAAGTGTATGCCAACATTCTTAGGAGGCTATTGCATACTCTTAAGCCAATTTAGAACCCAAGGAAATGCCTAGTTCTCAATGGCAGCAAACACCAACGACTGCAGCGTTGCCTTCGCAGCGCAGTTTCTAACGTAAATTTGCCAATTGTAACACAGTTAGGTTTTCTAGAATACTTTTAGGGGTAGTTTCTGTACTCGTGTACGAATTCCAGTATGTTTCTTTGGGGTATAAGAAGGGTTCCATTGGGTTCTGATGAAGGGCGGTCTCGTTTTGCAGATGATGAGACGACCATGTTTAGCGTGATCACTTGCATTGAGAAATCAATTTTGGACAGAAACGCAGGACGACAAGTGCGGTCAGGGTTAGCTCATTGAAATGGGAACCAAACCACGAGGAACTGTGACGCCACTTTCGGAGTCCATTTCGGTGCAGGATGCAGAGAACGTGGCCAAGAAAGTGGCGGAGGCCATAGAATCTCAGATGCAACAGCTTCGCACCCTTCAAGGGTTTGCAGTCGAGAACCAGTCCTTGACCAAGCTTCTCCTCGAACTTCCAGACCTCGTCTCTTACAATATTATGGTATAGCCTTTCTTTAAAACTTTGGAGGATGTGACTGACATTACAATCCACTCATGGTTTGCTTCAAGAGTTTGTCGGATGGGTCGTAATTGATGACGTAATGCATTTGTTCTACCAGATTGAGGATTTTTAATTCAATATAGAACCTTGCGACCTGAAGTTTTGTGACACAATTGACCTTCTAAATGGCTGCCGGAGTGCAGGTGCCGTTCGGAAAGGCAGCATTTATGCCAGGACGTCTGATTCATACGAATGAGTTCCTGGTACGGAATCTGATAGCTCCTGTCTCATAAAGAATGCATTCCCCAAACCACTGAATTGTCGGAGAAGACGTCGATCGCATTCTCTAAGCTCTCTAGGTGCATTAACCTCTGTAAGATCAAGGTTTTAAAGAGTCAATTCGATTGACTATATTGTGAAAAGTAAAAAATTCAGATTGCATGTGTTGGTCGAAAAATAAATAAGATTGGACAAAAGAAGTCCCTACATGGTTTACTCGAAACTGCCAAGAGAAAAGCTGAGACCTAAGTTGGGCTTCTCGACTCTTTTAGGGGTTAAATGGAATAGTTGCAAGAACTAGTTTCTCCTCAAGTCCAATCTCTTGCGTGCTACTATCTCCTGGACTGGGAGGTTAAGTGAATGAGGCAGAAAGTGAAAATAAAAGTGAGTGGGCATGGTTGGTTATGCATGATGTTGGCCATAGCTCAGGTTCTGCTGGGAGAGGGCTACTATGCGGAGAGATCTGTCAAGCAAGCGGCAGAAATCTTGACGAGGCGTAGCAATTTCATCACGGCCAAAATCGATGCGCTCGAAGAGCAAATCAAGGATCTCGAAGCTGAGGCCTCCTTTGCTCGGGAAACTGCTGCTGAGGCTGCGGTGCGTGTCTGCAGCCACGAATGGCTCTCGCTATGTACTCGTTTTTTCATTTTTGAGTTATTTTACACCACAGCGGCCTCTTCGATGTCTATTGGAGTTGAAAATAAATCATCTAAGAATGTCAGGGAAGGTAACCAGATGTACCACTAGAAAGAAGAAGTCATTCCCTGCATTATTGAACGGTAGGTCTATTTTAGTATTATCGACTCCTGGCTTGGAAATTGAACTTTCTAGCCTGGACACTTCGAGGCTAAGCCTATGTCTTCCCCATTCTGCCGTTGAAGCTAGAAATAACAGTTTTTGAACGATTTGGCATGTACAGTACGCGACTGGGAAAGGTTTAGCGAACGATGAAATGCTAACAAGTGATTCGGTCATCTTTAGTCATATTAAGAGGTTCTTCTGTGGGTGCAGGGTGGTCTTGTAGAAATCAGGGAAGAATACACGGAGCCCGCTTTGCAACCTGCTGTGGAGACAACACAGACTAACAGTGACATGGCAACTGCCACTATTATGCAAGGTGCCAATTCTTATACAACTATTGTCGATCACATTGACCATATTTCCAAAAGAAGCGCGACCGCGTTTGGCAGTGGATGGTGCCTTTCCAAGAAGTTGTTTATAGCTAACGATTTTCAGTTCCTCGCTATTTTGTGTTACTCTGCGGGTTGAGAATCCAGTTATCTGAAGCTTCCGGTATTTTTGATTTGTCCTTTGCAGATGACAAGGAAATGGACAGGGATGATGAACATGCTCGAATTATGGCTCGACTTGCTGAATTGGAGATGGCTGAGGAAGCTGCTGAGGACGAGGAGGAAGATGACGATTCAGAGGAGACGCAGGATGATTTTCGGGCAGTCTTTAGGAGATCTCGACTTGATGACTCGGATGAGACCGAAGAAGAAGATGAAGGCGAAGAAGAAGAAGATGAAGAGAGCGAGGAGGTAGATGTAGATGATAGAGCAACCGCGAATACATTCCTCAACAGAAGCGCTGTGCGCTTTTCAGAGGTTGAAGGGCAGGATCCGAAGCAGGGATTTCAGAGCGGTATTTTGCAGAGCCAAGTCCAAACCAGGGGACCAGGATCTCAAAGTATCAGTTTCCCTGCAGCCGGACCCAGTGAACAAAGACGGGTTAAGTTTTCCGAGGTGGACGACGCCTCAAAACAATCCTCTCCTGAGCCACTTCCACCTAGGGGTATAAAGGCATCAGATGCACAAAAACGGGTATGGAGCTTTCTTACATCCAAAATGGCTTTCCTAGAGCAATTCAATCGTTTCACTTCAGGAATGAAGCCTCTGACGGGCTGTGCACATTTGTTCCTGCAAATTCTATGGCACACACTTAGCTCATCTGCTTTTGTCAATGCTTAACCTGCTCTTCAGAAGCAGTTATGGATTTCGTAGACTGTGTCTCTTTTTCATGAAATTTAGTTAATACTATCATGTCCATTTGAATGTGTATAGAATGCTCTGTCAAGACATTCGAGTTAATAACATATATCACTGCTAGTTGTGTAGATGTTGGACTGTGGTTCACTTATATAAATAACCGATGTGTTTGCCAAGTATATTAGGTTGTGAAACACTGCTTCATGTAATGATTCTGTTTCTGCCTAGGTTTTACTGATTAAAGATTTAGAGTGATGACGCCTTTGATCTCTTTTTTTTCAGGCTTTCACAGGCAGTGTCATGGAGCGAAACACTGAACTTCTCCCTCCTCTACCACCTGCAGTGAGTTCGACAACATTGATAATGTGATAGTTGCAGTGTACCTTAAGTACCTGTCTGTTTAATTAAGAAATAAGCAAAATTTGAAGCATGTCCGAAATAGATAAATTTGTAGACCGGTATCTGAAAAACAAAGAATTATGACATAAATGTTTTTAGGCTCTTTTTGAACTCTGAAACTCCCAAATCAGTAACTTTTTTAGAAAGGTTTTTAGATTAAAAATTGACAGTTTGTTCAGTCTGAATTTCAAAATTAAACTATCTCTACATGAAATTGACCTAGGGGGACGGCACATGGAGAATTTGATTCTATTACGAAGTGTTATGATTCTGTCGCACTGATGGTGGAACATGTGTTGTTTTCAGGCTCCTGAGACCTCCTCAAGTCGACCTGTCTCGAAATTCAAGCAGCGGAAGGGCTAATATGCGGAACGTTTTGTAGCATTAATTAAAGAATGTAAGCTTCCTGATATATTACTCAGTATGACGCGAACAGGAGACATTATTCTACTGAAGACGTGAATCTCGCACAATTCTGTGCTGATTGCATCCAGCCTCTTGCCTGCAAACTTTTTATTTCCTTCACTTTGTTGCCATGAAATTCATGCTCACCTATTTGAGAATGGACCATGAAGTCCATGTTCAAAACAGTGATTATGACCGATGTCCTGGATTGATGAATTACTAAATAAGCGAATTCATTTTACTCAGCAGTGACCGGATACAGTGTCGACCGTGTTGCCCAGCCGATTCTTTCTCCTTTTGCAAATAGTGTACAGAGTACCCAAGCCTCTCTAATGTCACCTTTTGTAATACGATATCCTTTGTTCTCTCATTAACCCATAAACGTCCAGAGTCTTCTGCAGAATTGACGATTTGGGAAAAATTCGTTGTAAAGTACTATTTGGAAGAATATTTTGGAATTGATAAACAAATGAAAGTTGTAGATTTTGCATTCTAGATTCCATCTGTATTATGAGATTCACCAATGCTATCATCAAATTTTTTTTTAATGAATTTTGAAAGGAAAATTAAAACATCATCATTGGAGTAAAACATGTTGGGAAGGAGTTTCTCTTGGCATAGTGAGTTTTTGAATTTTTGTGTTCTTTACATCTATAAGCTCATTTTTGCAAATCCAATTTTGGCTTGGTCAACCACTTGATATACTTCTACATTTGTAATTTTAGATAAATACTAGTGGTTGGCGCTTGCTATGCTACGCATCTATCATTAGAATTTCATTAGAATTTTTATGTATTAGATAGAATGCAGAGCAAGAATTTCAAAAAATCTTCAAATAATTTTATTAAAATTTTTATATAATTTTTTAAATAAATAAGCATATACTAAAATAAACAATAGAAATTTATGAACGAAATATAAACAATGATGAATACAATGATGAATACGGTAAAAGGTACACATATATTGGAGTGCATTAAGCTTTGTGAACAATTTAATTGTTGTGAAATCCAAAATCGGTTCAATCTAATAAATTTCTCAAATCATTTGGTAGTAGCAATAAAAATTGAAATTAGATGCTTAAAGCTCACAAAAGCACAAAATTATAGAAATGCAAAAGAAATATAAAGCCAAGAAAAGCAATGGAATTGCTACCTTTATAATATCACCATATTGATCCTCTTTAATATCACCTCAATTGCAACGACTATATTATTTCTATAATATCACTCTTTATAAAAAGTGATATTATAGAGATGATTGTGAACTGCTACTATTTCAGTAATGTCACATTGTGTGAAAATATGATTTCTATGTATGCATGATTGGAAATATTTTTATAAAATAATTAAAATAATTATTTTAAAGACTTATCGAAATCATTATTATGCATTTTATTCAAATATATCAAATTTTTACTAATATATGATACAATGAATGCGTAGCATAGCAAGCATAAGCCTTTAGTATTAATGGTAGCATTTGTGATATTATAGAGGGACTTATGATTTTAGTAGTATGATATGTACTCTAATAACACCCAAATTGGACTTTTGGAACACTTCTACATTTGTAATTTTAGATAAATATATGTACTCTAATGACACCCAAATTGGACTCTTGGAACAATTAACTGCGCTTAAGGGTTAAAGCTTACTCATATAGAACATGGGTACCCAATTATAAACTCATTCTATTCTCACTTTGATATGTCACTAGAAGTTATAATAATGTAATAATTTGATAATATGGGGTTTAACAAGTATGGAATGGGCTTTAATATGGAATGGGCTCTAAACCAAGTAGAAAAAATTCAATCAATATGATCAATGAGTTCTAAATACTTAGGTTGTAATGCTAGCTCCCTCATTTTACCCGTTTTACCCGTGGGGAAAACGCTGTGGAATTTTTTATTTGCAATCAGATGATTTTTTTTTTTCAAATTCTGAATTCAGATTTGCAATCAGAGGCCCCAAATTAGCTAGGGGCAATGAGGGGTCAATTCTCCCCTACACCAAAGGCCAAGGGTTAATGTAAAAAATGCCCCTTATTTTGTGCCGTATACCATAGTACCATAGTTGTAGGGCAGGGTTGGTGGAAAATAATTTTAAAAATAGATGTCAAAATTTCAGGGAAATTATTTTTTCAAAAAACAAAAAATTTTATGGTGAAAAAAAGTATATTGACAAATATTTACATTTTTAGAATTTGTCAAGCCTTATTTTTTGGAAAAAAATAAACATTGTGCCAACCTTGCCCTACACTTACAATATTCTTGTATTTCTTCACCTCTCCTATCTAATTTAGGGCCTTTGATTGCAAATATGAATTCAAAATTTCCAAATTTTATCACATATTGTAAATAAAAAATTCTAGTGTTTTCCCTAAAGGTAAACTATGAGGCAAAGAAAGTTGTAGTTGACCCTAGTCTCACACGCAAGGAGACTATCTTCAATTGGTGGGTTGTTGTAGTTGGAATTGGCCATGGAATTGGTAGGCCTACACAACTCCAATGCATGGGGAAGTAAAATAACTACAATTAAAATCTCACAAATAAGCATGATTTTCATTATTATACTGAATTTTTTTTGTAGGGTCTTGTTGGTAGTCAAAAGGGATTTCAAGATTCTTTGAAAATGCATTTTTTGGACACCATATGAATAAATTACAAATTTTCAAATTCATGAAAATTGGTGTTTCTAAAATTGGCTAGAGACTCTCATGCCAATACAATCAATTGTACTTTACATAAGCTTTGATCTAACACAGATTGGACGCTAGAGAGATGGTAGAATAAACACAAACAACATTTAGACTTTAACAACTCCAATTTGGACTCATGTAACTTAAATGTACTACATCCCGACTTGGTCTATACATTTTAATATAAGCAATCAACACCCAAAATTTTTTAATTTACACAACTGATTTTCCAAATAGACATTACCACATCCAATTACAATGATATATACACACGTCTCCAATTTGGCTCCTCAATTAATTGAACACATAATTAAACAAATTTTTACATTGAAATAACACACATTACACACACAATTTGGCTAAAAATACATCTTTATATTAGCTCTGAATTAATGATTAAATCACTGTTACAAATACTCACAAGATGTATCATCCAATTAACTAAACATTTCAATACAACATTCCAGCTAGGATCTACAACTGATTCCCATTAGTCTACACTTAATCCATATCTTCAACTCTTATCAAATCTGAAGTTTCACTACATCTCTATCTTTGAACCGCCGATTTGGATTCACAAGTTCTCATCATTGAATCATCCCCACTCGGCTTACTCACAATCTTCTATTAAACTCAACTAGCTCTATTTCACATTCAACTTTCGAACTGAGACAGATTGACATCAATCAGCCAACTTTGATATACAATCACACCGGACTCTTACACAATTTCCATCGGATCTCAGCAACGCATCAACCAACTAGGATACAAACAGAATCATAATACGTTAACATTCATGCACACACTTCCACTTGAACCACACACACAAACTAACACATACTCAAACTTCCAATAATATGGAACCAAAAACGAAATACACAGCACTATTTGGTTGGGATACGCATTGGACTTTCACTCAACAGCCGGTGAAAACAAAATGAAACCCAACTCGGACTAAAAGGACTCACAGCAACGGTTGCCAAATCGGAGAGGAAGACCAACTGACTCAACTGCCACCCACTAGGAAATTCAAAATCACAATGAAATTCCAACTCAACACCAAATATAGATACTACCTACTTAAACAACAAGAAAATGAATATCCAAATTAGAACTAATTTGACCACAAACCAACCAATTTGGATTAACATACAAATCAAGCTGACTTAACTAGACCAAACCAACAGACCATGCCAACTCGGAATTAAACTTCAATCCATCCAACTAATTGCTAGTGACCTAATTCACACCAACTCGAACTCAACTCATTAAGTCAGACCAACCAACTAGGAACTCTCACTAAGACTCCAATTGGATCACAACAAACAACCAAAATAGCCCATTTGGACCACAAAAACCACAAAGTCATATCAAAAAGCCTCAAAATACTCTAAAAAATGTTCAAAATTTCACAAAATAAATCCCATTAGGTTATCTACAGCAATTAAAGTCATATAAAATTATTCCATAGGATGTTAATCAACCTTTTCCTCTACTTAAAGAATAGTTAGCAATCTATACAATTAAACTTGCACAAAATTGTTGATTGGTTTTTGACAATGGAAAGGCCTCACAACACAAGTTTTAGATTGTTGAAGAAAATCCTTTTACTTTAGTTTGCCAATATGTACACTTTGCTTTACTTTATTTCAATTTGGTTGTAATTCTCTTTTACTATAGTTTAGTAATGAATTTTATTTATTCTATAATATAACTCATTTTATTTTACTTTATTTATGTTTTTCATTTACTTTAGTATTATTGGATCCACTTTTACTTTGTAAAATTCTTTGATTCAATTGAAAGTAGATATAAGTAGATGACCTTACATTTGTTTCTCATTTGATTTATAAAAGTTACTATTATGATATATTTTTTTGTAGATTTTTAACATAAATAAATATTGTCATAAATTCAAGTTATTTTCTTTGACTTTGTTAATAATAATTTGATAGTATTGTCTTTAAAAGATATCATTTAGGTGAATATTGATAGTAATCAATGACGAGCGTTAACAATAACAAAAAAAGGTCAATGGATACTTTTGAAACTAAGAAGGATAAAAGTGAAGTCACAATCTCAAGCACTAGTAAACAAAATGAAGTGCAACAATTCGAAGGTGGTGAAAATGGTGATCCAAACAATGCAACAAATATAATTGAAGATGTAGCACTTGAATCAAACACTACAACAAGTGTGCCAAAGACATCAATAAATCAAGTCAAATTAGATTTGGCATCTACTCTACCCCGCGAGGAACAAAAAAATGTCTTATTTAAGATGCAAATGGAACATGGTGGAGGTAGTGATGATGAATGTGCCAACATTAAGAGCCATATTGGAAGTGACAATTTTAGAAGCAATTCAAATGATGAAATTGATGACATTATTAATATTACCAATCATAGCGACACTACTGACGATACTGATGATACCAATGATAGTGATACTATTGGTGGTACTTACAATATACTTACTATCCGAGAGATTAGAGCAAATCATTGTTTAGATTGTCATGTTCTTCAATGTGAATATCAAGCTCATTACAATAATTTTCTTGAAAGTGATTGGCATGACATAGATGATGTTGATTTGGACAACATTTCTTATGAGGATGTGCTCGCATTTAAAGAAGCGACAACAGACATTGATAATGAATGTGCCACTGTTAATAACTATATTGAACCTGACAGTGATCTCGACAATGATAGTAACAATACAAATAGTGATATTGACGATACTATCAATACTACCAATGAGAGTGACACTACCGACTATAACGACACCACCGATAATAGTGACAATACCGACGATAGTGACAATAGTGATACTATTGGTAGTACTTATGATAGTGACAGTGAGGTGGACATCAATTCTGAACTTGTTCAACTTACTATTCAAGAGATTCGAGCATTGAATCTTTGCATAGATCTTTGCTTAGATGGTCATGTTCCTCAATGTGAATATCAAGCTCATTATGAACATGCTTTTCAAAATGATTGGCGCGATGAAGATGATGTTGATTCAAATGATGATTCTTATGAGGATGTGCTCGCATTTGAAGAGGCGACAATAGACATTGATAATGAATGTGCCACCGTTAATAACTATATTGGACCTGACAATGATCTCGACAGTGATAGTAGCAATACAAATAGTGATATTGGCGATACTATCAATACTACTAGTGAGAGCAACACCACCGATAATAGTGACAACACCGACGATAGTGACAATAGTGATACTATTGGTAGTACTTATGATAGTGACAGTGAGATGGACATCAATTCCGAACTTGTTCAACTTACTATTCAAGAGATTCAAGCATTGAATCTTTGCATAGATCTTTGCGTAGATGGTCATGTTCCTCAATGTGAATATCAAGCTCGTTATGAACATACTCTTCAAAATGATTGGCGCGATGAGGATGATGCTGATTCAAACGATGATTTTTATGAAGATGTGCTCCCATTTGAAGAAGCGACAATGGGAACTGAGAGCATAGGTCTAGATCTTCAATCCATTGCCGCACTTCCACAATTTGAATATAGGTCCAATTCCCAAAACTATAACATTTTTCATCAAGAGAAGTGTATTGTGTGTCAAGTTAGATTTGAAGAGGGAGAAACAATGTGCAAATTGCCTTGCAAACATGAATATCACTTTGAGTGCATTCAAAAGTGGTTGCAATGTAAAAAAGTTTGCCCACTTTGCAATGCTCAAGTTTCATAGATTTACAAAATAGCTTTCAATTGTTTGAGTGCTATTGCACTTAACAAACTACTAGAGGAAAACAAAAGAATGTTTTTAAATTAGAAAGAAGTTCACAATTTACATGTGTGAACAACAAAAATTATAAAAATATTTATTATATTTTATTTTTATTATTATTTAAACTTTTAAAAATTGAAGTCAAGAAACAACTTTGTATGTTTTCATTTCATTCATTGCTTGCAAACCAAAACTCCTCATAGCTTTCATTTCATTAATTGAAATAGAATGATTAAAAGATTTTTGTGTAGGTATCAATCTATTCAATCAAATAAAACTAATTAATCTTTTTTTGGAATGTATTTTTTTCTATCCACTTTGCTATTGGAATTCACTTTGTAAAAATCTTATAATAAGGTGTGAGCAAAGATAGGATTTATTTCATTCAAAAAATGTAAGAATTGGACTACTTATAAAACAAAATAACCCCTAAAATTTTTGTTTAGTAAGTCTTTAGATATACCCTAATAATTTGCACTAAATGCAAATCCACAATTGGATCCAATGTTTGCCTTAGCACATTGGGAGCTAATTAACCCTAGAGGGTCTTGAAAGCCCTTTGTAACCATATAATATATTATAAGTATGGTGGTATTTGCCCCAAATAACATTGCCCAAATGTTGTCTTGTACAAAGTAAATTATTGATTATAGTTGTATGTAAATAATGTATCAGAACTCATATAGTAAACCACATTTGAAGAGTTATAATATATGGGTTGTATAGAAGGACCTTCTATACAACCCATATACAACCCAAGGGTCTTTCAAGGTTTCAATACATTTTTGATTGAGCACCATGCACAACCAAATCTAGGGGAGGGGGGTTTACATTCCGTATCTGTTCTAATTTGTGGCCTAAAATTAGACCTCAGTGAAGATATACTTCACAATTGTTGACACTAAGAATTGTGTCAATTAATAAAATTGCAATTGCTAGCACAAACAACAATTGCATGACTTGCATTGATCTTTGCTTCATCCACGCTTAGTTTCCATTGTAGCTAAGGTTGATTAGATAGAAAAGAGCTAGAGTATGATAAGAATGAAGCTCGAAGTGGAAATTGGTTGAAATAGGGATATAAGAGTATAAATTGGATTAGAGTGATTTATTTTTATTTTTGGAGGAGATTGTGGTTGAAGTTGCTTATGTTGTTGTCTATTAAATTGATTTGTGCCTATCAAGGTTTTTTATGTATGACCTATGTATAGTGAATATTAAAATATGCTTAAATTAAAATCCAAAAGATGTTTGCATCTTTTGGGTACATAGTGATAGAATGGTCAATTTCAAAGAAATCACACATGATTTTCAAAAGGGGTATACATAGAATTATCCCATTGGTTGTTAAGATTTTACAAAATTTCTACAAAGGGTACATACTTAATTTTTCTATTGGTTGTAGAACTTTTAAGCAAAATTTTGAACAAATCCCTTGTGCGAAATGAATTCATGAATTTAACATGTAAAATCTACTCCAACGTCCATATTTGTAATCCTAGTGAATTTGTGGAACTTGCAAACCATATGGAATATATGTGTATTTTTTGCTTGTGATTATGTATATATTTTTTATTTGTATTCTATGAGCATATCCATGTCCGTATCTTGAATTTGTAGTCTAAATTTGTATTCATATCTTATACCATATCCATATTTATATTTACATTTTGTATCCAAATTTGGACAATCAAGATCATTTGTTCCCTCAACATCAATAGCTTTGGTTTTCTTAGAAGATCGATGGTATTAAGGGGGGAGGTTGAACTCATATCAACAACTCTTGACTTTTCCAAGGGAAGAGAGGAGAGGAATTGAAATGCAAACATCATGTTTGCATCTTTTTGGTACATAGTGATTTGTTGTATGTGGTCATGGATCTAAAGAGGGGAATTATCCTAAAGTTATAATCATGAGGACTTTCATAGGGGCCTTCGTAGTCAGGATCTTAATAATTAAGTAAGATAGACACACCCCAAACCCCCATCTAGCTTAACCCCTATATAATGATCCAAGGGGGGTTGCACTTTAAAAGATGGGCCAAAATTGCCAAGAATTTGAGCAATTTTTTAGCTCATTTTCTTTGAACACCATATAGAATGTAACTATAAGATCTTGAATTTCACACTAAAAGTGAACACCTCAAGAAAATTAAAATTAATTTGACCATATGCATTAAGAAATATTTAAGATTGATATTTATTTGGATCAATGGAAATATAAGGCAATGCACTTTGAACGAGAAAATCTATGTGGGAATATTTCAAAATGATGCTTTTTTGTTCTCAGTGGAAGATAAGAGAGTTGAGAATGTAAAAGGGAAATCTTACAACATTCCTAGCATTTTTCAATTCTATGGTGGAGCTTATAATGTATAGTGATACTAAAATGAGAGTAATATTTGTAAAAAAAAAAGAATGGGATTCTTGTTCACTAGCTATTTCTACTATAATTTCACCATTAATGCTTGTATTTTAGGTTTCAAGATAATTGGGTCCATTGGGGAATTGGGCTCTATATAATTAATGATACTTATTCAATTACTTCTTTGATTATTGACTATTGTTCAATGCTTTTTAAACTTGGTTTACTAAACCTTGCTTCATTATTTATGTTTACAATTTAGGTATTAAGATAATTGGATCTGTTGTGGATTCTAATGGAAACAAGCCAATTGTAGAAAAATATTAATGTTAGTATACATCCAACTTCTAAAATGTACAGTGTTGTTCAAATTAGAGCCACAATGGGCTTGCTTCCTTTCATTTAGTATCCACATATGATTAGAGTATTTTTTATTTAGGTAGATTGCTCATTTTATAGCATAATATTAATGTCAAAAAGATTAATTTGATAGAAAAGTACAAAATTAGAAGCTCTAAAATTGACTTTGAATTAATATTTACTTGATATTAATTTAACATTATGTTAATATTGATCTAATGTCCCATGTTGGTAACATTAAGTTACCATTTCTAAGTTATTTTTTCCAATGAGTGATATGTGAAGATTTTTTCCTTAAAGTGAACTCACCTTAATAATATTGAATGATGTAGAAATCTTAGAGCATTTACTCTCTCGCTCATGAAACTTAATTTGACTTTAATAATATTGAAAGTTTTATACCTGTTACTGAAGAATTCTTAAATTTATTGTTTTCTTTTCTGCCTCACTAAGTTAGTCAATTGAGTGTGAATTATCAAGTGGAATGCAAGATAAAGTTTATTAAACTTAACTTTGAAGGAATATTGTTAGACATGTTTCAATTGAGAGTTGGAGAAAATTCATGTTTAGAAGGGCTAAGGGCACTTATCATCCATGTTTGGTAAATATAGGAAATTTTGAGGACAATTGGGCAAAGGCGTGTATATGAACATATATTGTAAACATAGAAGCAAGAGCCTTGTCCAAAATTTAGCTACAAAATAAAGGTACTCTCACTAAGCTCTATTCCATATCATATTGTCATAGTTCCAATTTCACTTATTTACTTTTGATAACTTTAAAACAAAGAGTTGAATTTATAGGACCTTATTAGAAAAAACAAGCCAAGTCAATGCTACTAGGATCAAAACCATTAAAACAAAGAAGTTGAATTTATAGGACCTTATTAGAAAAGCAAGCCAAGCCATTGCTACTAGGATTACAACCATTGCTAGTCTTGGTCTCATTCTTTGTTTAACCCTTAAATGTCAATGAGTATGTTTGGCATCCAATGGATGACAGAGAATCCTTCTAATAGGTCACAGTTGAAACTATTCATCCTCCAAATTTTGTTGTGAAAAGGGGAGGTCTCTTGTAGTAGTTTGACTTCCAATGAGCGTGTTTGCACTTTTGTAAGCAAATAATTCACACATTAATTGAAGGGCCGTCCTTTAAGGGTTAACATACCATTGCCCTATCCTAAATATGAGTTCTAAATATGAGTTGGTTGCCACTGTTCTCGAAAGGTGCAATGCCAAATCTACTCAAGAATGTTAAGCGAATGTCGAGAGATTGGCACATTCCTCAGATCACAAAATCCAAGCATTCAGAACTCTAAGCAATTGAATATGAGAGCACCAATTCAACGAATTTGATCAGACCACTGGAGTAAGTTACTACAATGCAGACTAATCCAAAGCGATCAGAACGTAGAAACAAAACCTCAAGATAACCAAACACCAATCACAACAGAAAAAACAAATAGCAACTCCTCACAAACCTTGTAATCAAGAAAAGAGTGCACACACGGCGGCTAGATTGTAAAAGTGGCAGGTACGACGAATCGTAACTGAAATTACTCAATATCCGAATTCGTAGAAATCCAAACGACGGAAGCTAACATAATCGGACAGTCACCCCATAACTTATCTCAGAAACAATGAAGCCAGTTTCTCTCTCGTCTACAAATGCACTACTAACTGACCTGCAACAGAAGCTCATTGAATTTTAACCGCCCCTAATTTCCAATGCCAGAGATCATCGTGCACCGTACCATTCCAGGCACCATTCCAGAAGTATTATTAAATAGACCTAATCAGTAGTACTACCCAGGCTTGGCTGGGAAGCCCATGTTTCGATCCACAGGGTTAATTCAACCCACGAAAAAAAATTTAAAAACCGAGCCACACCGAAGAATAGAATGAAGATCCAACACTAGCTATCTTAGCTACTGAAAACTGTCACACAAGGTAGGTCGGGAGAGCAAAGCAAATTCAAACGATGTCCACCAAAGACTTTCGAATTCGCTGTTGTAGAGCGCGCGTTGAGGACGTCAATGTCGGCGTTTTTGCAGCAAATAGAACTGTCGTAAGGATTCAATGGAAATCATAAGGTAGCTTAGAGCCGCGTCGTCGCTCTACACTAGCACCAGCATGCTCCCCCATTGCGAGATTAGTTTCCTGGTGACATCGCCGGCGCCCCGTAAGGCGACTCGTAGGGCGACTCCCCAAAGGGCGCCACAGCTGGACCATCAAAATACATGGGCGCCATCACGGGCTCCAACATGGGCGGCAAAGCTGGCCCTCGAACATAACTTGGCGGCGGTGCAGACACGGGCGGCGTGGCGAAGTCCAGCTTGAAGCAGCCCTGATAGCAGTACGACTCATTCGTGGCCGGGTCGATCAAGCGTAGGAGCGTGTAGTACACGTACGGCTTGAGCTGGCTAGCAGGGTTGGCGGTCTCGTTCGTGAGCGCCTTCCGAAGGATAGTCTGGCATGTGGAAGTGATCACATCGGAGTAGAGCGTGTTGGAGAAGCCGTACCAGTTGCAAGAAACGGGGGTTCCTGAGTTGGTGAGCACGGGGTCGGGGCCATAGGAAGTTGTGGGCTCGTCGGGGAAGTTCGCAGGGCGGGGGAAGCCGTCCTCGAGATTGGCTGTCACAAAGGTGACAATGCAGGCGCACACCAACAATGTCGCAAAGGTTCTCGTCATGATCGATGCGATGTCTAGATAGACCCGATCACCACTTCGAACCAAAACTCTGGACAATCGGGATCCGAAGGTGATCGATTGACACGAGCTAGCACCTTGAGACTGCAGAATGGAACCTCCAATGCAACCTTCAACGTAACCTTCAGTGCAACCCTCGATGCCACCTTTCAAGGGACCTTGAATGGGACCCTCAATGCAGCCTCCAACGCGCACCACCTCCTAGCAAGTGTTGTGATGATTCCTCCGGTGAGAGGTCGATCTCTACCTGGATGGTTGAGAAGGAACCACGAATACTTGAACCCGCCCAGCTCAGGGGATGCAACAAGAAACTGCAACAAGAAAAGGCACTGCAACCACCATTCCTAAGAATGTGCAGAGAGTTCGATCGGCGGTTCGTCTGGCCGCAGCTACCATCTCGCGACCAGAGCTCGGCTGTGTTCGCTAGAAGCGCCAAATGCGTCGGGAATGGTTTGTTGACTGATACAGTATCTATAAAGCTCTTAACTTAGAAAGTAAAGGAGCTTGAAGTCCTTGAAGAAATGGGATTGGGAGTGACGTTCCAAGAGTAATTTCAGGTGATATATATATGAACAAGCGTTATTACCTGGCTGTGTCTCTGCACAGCACGAAATTATACTGTGTACTGTACGTGTAAAAATAAATAGGAAATAGTTAGCAACGAATCTGGCTGGCTAGCTAGCACGGCATTTTTGTTTTAGCATTCAGTTGTTTTATTTAGTAATTTTAGTTCCTGGTATTAGAAAGAGGGGCCTCAATGATCAGTGTGCCAGGAAACTATGATCCATGCAGGGAGTCGGTGTATGATTTCTTCGATTTGAAACATCGCAAGCCTACGAATTCGGCATACTGTAGAGTACAGGGGCAGCACTGTATACGGCATGAATCGATTCAACTGGAACGGACTGATCACAGTACCGGAGCGGCAGAGTTCACGAGGCACGCCTGAAGGGAAAACTTTTTATTTACCACGGATGATAAAATTTGGAAAATTTGAATTCATATTTGGAATCATGTTGTTGGATTTTCACAACATTGTTCACAAGGCTGATTCCTTCCCCCTTGTAGGTGGGATAATTCCTCTCTAGCTATCTATAAGATGTTTGGCTATAATGTAAAACAATGTTATTGGTTGGGTTATGTCACAGGGGGAGCTAATTCATCAAGGTCCCATTGGTTGGGTTTGGAGTCAACAGTGGAAAGTAATAGTGCTGCAAGCTATGAGGCTCCATGTTTTGGGGGAGCAAAAGGGACCCCCCAATGTTGGTAAACAATGTTACGCATGCATGTCTATTGAGTTAGGAGAGTTCCTAAAATACAAAACTAACCACTCTATAGTATCAAGGGCAATTTTTTCATTAATCCCTATGTGGTTTAAATGCAAGCTTGGAGGCCATGGCCCCTTAGTTGGAGGCGTGCTTTATTAGCTAGGATACAAATCTAGCTACAATTCATATGTTTTTAAAGGAGCAACCAAAGAAACCAATGGAAATGACTAGAGACAAAGAACTCTACACAACTCTCGGGAGCTCAATCCATCGAGAGCATCCAATAGAGACGTCCATCACTCTCATCCAACTTTTAGCCCCCTCCAATATCATATCTCTCTCATCTAGTACTTAGAGGTCCAGGGGCTAATGACAACTGGCTCTAACCAACCCTTTCTTTTAAATTTTTGAGAAAAGTGCCAAGATGGCAACTACTTAAAATTTGGTGAAGCACTACATTTCTATATTCATCCATCATTTGGAACAAAAAACACTTTCCAATTATGTTCATGCACTTTTGCATCCAAATTTTGGCAACTCCATCCACATTTGTAGTTAAATGGGAAGTTTCTGACAAAAAAAGCTGCCTTCCCTCTATTGAAAAGTAGAAATTTATTTTGAAACGATGCAATCTGACCCCAATGATGCCCCCCTCCAAAAGTGTCAACTCACTTATCCATCCATCTGGTTTCCCCCAATTCCTGTGATTCTCCAACTGAATCTATAATGACTCCTTCAGTTCCCTCATTACTACAAAATGTACAATTTCCAACAATTTCTGCAATGGTTTTGCAATGCCCACAATTTTAGTTTGAATAAGTTTGCCATGGTTTTTATCAGAGTATTTCACAGTATTTGCAATGTTTTTAGACTTGCAACAGTTTAGAAATACAATAGCACGAATTCTTTGTCCAAGACTTTTTACAGTTTATTGATTACAAGTTTGCAATACCTTTGCAATGTATTATTTCTGAATGCATTGCAAAAGCATTACAAACTAAGTTCCGTTACGCATCATCAATCCATTGCGGAACCATTGCTAATGTGTTGCAACAGTGCTGCAATCACTGCTGCAATCACTGCTTGCTTTCTGTAGTAGTGCCTGCATGGTCCGAATGTTCCGATCCGGGAAACTGCATGTAAGTTAAGCCTGCTGGAGTGGAGAGGCTGCCATGCCAGGTCTGTTGCAGCTACAGGGGTCTAGCTACTTAATTCTTCTTGCGCATGAAATGGCCGGTTCGGAAGCGAGAATTGGGGGAGTGGACTGACCGGGGAAGCGCCATGAAGTTTTAGTTTGGTGGTGCACGCCTGTAGCGAAGCTACAAGCTAATCCAGCTTCAACTGGGGGAGAAGACAGCCAGCGGCGCCGAGCGCGCTCGACGGCGTCTCGCCACACAAGTCATCGCCACACAAGCCGTGCGCAGAAACTGAAACCCTTCGAGGCAGCGTTCTTCGTGCTTCTGGAAGCACCCACAAGTTAACCCTCAAAAGGATCAGTTTTTATGACCGTGTGAAGCATTGGGTTAAAAAATTATAAAAGCACTTATTGCAAGATAAACTACTGTAGAAGATCTCCCCTTTTTTTCGCAAAATTCCAAAGATGAATAGTTGCACTTTTGTTTTGCACATAGAGATATCCTTTGTCATCCATCAAACACAAAATGTATGCCTTGAGGTTTATGGGTTAAACTGAATGCCTTGAAACCATCATGACCTATTGATCATATTGGTTGCAACCAAGGTGAAGTGGGACCAATAGGGTGAATATTACACAAGAATATTACAACGGGGAGAACGCAGGAGTTTTTTTTTTTTCATTTTTCACAGATGAAAAAATCTGCAAATTTTGAATTCATGTTTGCAATAAGAGACCCCAAATGAATATGGAGGGTTTTAGAACATGCCCTAAACATGGCACATAATAGGGGGCAAGATTTTACTTTTACCTTAGAAAACTTGCAATTTTACCTTATTGGTCCCACTTCGTATGACAGATTTAGCGTCCTAGGGAATTGACCCCTTATTGCCCTGTAGTTTAACTCTAGGGAAAACATTGGAATTTTTTATTCACCACCTATGGATGAAATTTGGAAATTCCGAATTCATACTTGAAATCAGAGACTCCAAATTAAACAAGTGTGGTGAAGAAATATGAAATTAACACAATACAAAATAGGGAGCAATTTTTACATTTATCCTTGGTAGGGGCAATAAGTAGGGGTCAATTCTTCTGGACTATCGATTGCACAATGATTATGGGATGGTAATTTTTAGCTTGTAATGATAGGGTTATAATGTGGGATGCTAAACCCATCCTATAAAGTGGGCCATTGTAGGGTGAATTTACCCCTGGGAAAGATGTAGGATTTTCATATTTGTAATCAGAAGTACCAAATTTACTAGGTGTGGTGAAGAACATAGAATTAACAGAACACAAAGTAGGAGCATTCTGTGGGCCCAAATTGGACCCTAATTTGGATGCTTCAAGGAGTTTCATCTTATGTTTTTTTGAACTCCGGCTCATGGTCCATTACTGCATACACTTTGTGATTATTGCAATTCTAACACTACTAAAAAATCTATTTTTTTTTGTTGATTTGGTTCACTTTTCTATTCAAATCAACAAATTTTTATCCAAATCAACAAAAAAATAAACCAAATCAACATGACCAAATCAATAAAAAAAATTGAATTTTTTAGTAGTTATAATAATAGGTTGAAATTGAGACATCCTTGGAAAATGGGTCTACACTATAAAAAGAGGGATCAAAGGTGAATGGTCTTCTAGAAGATTCAAAGCCACTATTCATAGGAAGTCTAAAAATAAATAATTATATGTTATATGAAAGTGAACTACAAGTTTTACAAAGTAAGCTCCTTTTTGCTTGCATTTTAAAATATGTAAAATATTATTTTGGTGGTTCTTTTGGTGAATGATTGTCTCCACAATGTTTTTATAAATAGTCAAAATTTTTTTCCTATTTTTTACAAGCTAATACAACAAAATATCTATTTTCTTGAGAAAATTAGTATTTTTTTTAGTCTTCCTACTGAGAATTTTTTTCTATGCTTTATCTTCAAAGGGCACAATCTTCTTAAAGATATATACATTGGCTATAATTTTCTATTTTAAAAAAAAATCTTTAAATTTAAAGTACTCCAATAAAATAAGCATGATTATTATAAAAATACAATAAAATCAATAATTGTTTCTTGCAATCACCCCTATTAGTTTGGTTTTGGTCTAGTATCAATGTTTTTCTTGGTACATTTTAATTAAACTAGTTTTTCTTTAAGATCATAAAATATACTCAATGGTTAGTTCTCTCTAACAAAGTAGTACTCTAGGAACATCAATTATATAATATTTTTTAAGTAATAAAAGTATTAAAAATATATAAAATATCATATAAATATATATTTAGACATTTGAATGTATAAAATATAGAAAATTGAATAAAATATATTTTAAAAAATTGACCATTTGAAATAATCATAAAACATAGTAATACACCACAAAAAAACACCTAAAATATCCACATTCCAAAATGTGTGTTAAAAAAAAGTTGAATACGTAAACTTCTACACAACCATGATTGTCATATCGGACGGAATCTCACTGTTCACGGACAGATATTTCAACGGTTAGGGTTGACCGGCTGCGAACTTGAGAGGCTTATAACTTTTGCAAAAATACTTCAAATCGGGCAAATGAGATGTTTTTAGGCATCTACAGTTTCTGTTGCTATAATTGAAATTAAATGATTCTTAGGAACTTAAATACAAAAAATTATATACTTTTCACAAAATTTTAGGACACTTAAAATTTAAATTTTGAACCTTCAAATTGTAAAAATAGGTGTATCTAAGATTTACTCTAAACTTTCATGTCAACAACATATAAATGTAGATAAATCTTGTAAGGATAGATTTTGCAACCATGTAGCAACTATTGTAAGTGTATTGATAGGTGTTTTGGTAGGTACTAGTGTTGTATAAGTAAGCCTAAGGTCTCACCAAGATTTGCAAATTAGAGGCATGAAAAAAAGTTGTGGACATCAATCAAATATCTTAACCTTGTAATATCTTCATTTTAAAAAAAAAATTCTATTTCTGTTTATATCTTTGTACGGACCTCAATGTCATTAAGTTAGCCATATCGGATCATTATCATTTGAAGCTTCAAATATTATTTGGGACAGATGGGAAGCTCTTTGGACAAAATAATGCCCCAAAGCACATGTTCATCATAAAAAATAAGGACTTTAAAGTGTTTAGAGGTAAGCACTTAAAGGTTTGTGGAAATTAGTATATATAGTATTATATTTAATTCTTAAAATACAAATTATGTACTAAAATATGGCAAAACATACACCATTAGATTGATATTTCAACTATTAGTTTTTTTCATTTAAATGTCAATTTAACATCTAAACCTTATCATGCTCAAATAAGACAACATACATATAGAATAGGTCACCATTTTGGAGCTTTTAAGACATGGAGAGGTGCAATAAAGATCCAAATTGGGAGTGTTGGATCCAAACAGAACATGTGTACACTAACTTTTGCAATAAGTTAAGTTAGCCTATTGTGGACAAAATTATATCGGTGGTGTATATTTCAAAACTAAAAATGTAAACCACCATTACAATTGTATCCACAATTTGCTTGCTAACTTTATAAAAGAGATATAAGTTGAAAATTATATGACTATGAATTTAGATGACTTTGAAAATTGCATGAGAAGCACAATGAAATATATTCTACTTATTACCTTAGTTACAACCTTGCAAATCTAATCGAACATTCAAATTCAAATGCCTCTTATGTTCACATAATTCCAACCTTCCAAATTCAAATAAACTTTCTAATTCTCAAGCCTCCTCATGTATTGTAACCTTTCAAACTCAAACCAAATGAAACCGGAAGAATCGGTAAAATAGGGTTAGGCGCGCATTCTTCCGTCCCGTCTCTTTCCCCGCCTTGCCCTCTTCTCATGTTTTTGTCGACGTTTGCTTGTTTCCGGACAGCCTCCTCGGACTCGCGTCATGGACTCTGTTCTCTGCCGCTCTCCCACTTAAGCTTAACTCGTCGAATTTCGTTCATTTCAATTTCTATTTCAATTGATCTGTTTGCTTGTCTCTGCTGTCAGTCATTCCCAGGACATTTGCCTGCTTCCCGATTCCCTTTTTCCCGTCCCCATGCGATTGGTTTCTGTTTGTCGCGGAAGCAGCTGAGCGCTTGGAGCTTGCGCTGGCGTCAGTCTCGAGGCGTGGGCCGATTGTGGAGGGCGTGGGGTTTGGGGAGCGCAATTGGCAAGGGACAGTGCAATTGGTAAGGGTTTAGGAGGAGGTTGGGGAGTTTGGATCTTGTTTTAGGGTTTCGTGACGGTGTAGGAATCATTCCGGCCGGTGTGTGTGAATTTTAGGGCATGGAGAATCCCGGTCGTTTGGTTGCTGTAATCCTGCACTGACTGCTGGAGGAGGTTTCGAGTGATCTGTTCGGGTGTTTGGACCTGGTCGGGTGTTATAGTTCTGTGCTCTAATTATTGGGAATCCTTGAAATTGATTGTGTTGTTTGTAATATAAAACAGCGCAGAGCATTTTGTAGGGGTCTTGATTATGGCGCGGTCGTTCAAAATTTGAAAATCAGTGAGCAGGGGTTCGATGGGTAGTAATTGCAGGGTATAGGAATATCCTCCTGTTGTGAAATGAGTTCATTCCATAATTGGGGTTGTACTTTCGTTTTCAATTGGAAGATTAGTGGAGTAGAGATTATTGTAGCTGGATGATTCGGCGGGATTGAGCACTTTCCAGGGTTTTCTCATTTCTTAGATGATCTCCCGTTTATCAATATTTTTCTTATGAAAGAGACGAGTGTCAACGTATATCTGCCAAGGGACAGGGTTTTAGAGCCTCATTTCTACGATCAATTTGCTGCTTAGACTCCTAGTGTTGTGTTTGTACACTCTTGACGGGGCTTAAGGACGTTTCTGATGTGGTACGTGTAGTGCATGCCGTTACAAGTGGTTTTCGCGTATTGTAAATTGTTCGTATCAGGCCCGTTTCTTGATGGGTTTCCATTCCTGTGATTTTTGTTCAGAGAAGGTTTGATGGACACACAGGCTGTGAATTGGTGTGCGCTGGATGCTTTGGTTCTCGACTACCTAGATCAAGAGCAGCTGCTTGAGGGTTCAGAGGATAACCGATCGTTAGGCCTCAATGGTACGCGCGAAATTATTTGCCTCATCCGCTCACTCATTGAAGCAGGTTATATTCCAGAATCCTTGCATCTTCTGCGGCAACATGCTCATATGGTGTTGGAAGACCAACGCCTCCTTTTTCGACTTCACAAGCAGGTCTGTATATTTTTTCACCGAAGTGATTTGTGTTAGTCCATTAGCTTGTCATATTATGGACCATGGACGTGGGGCTGGAGTACTGTAATCAGTTATGTGGTAATGTTCCCATAGTTTAAGCTTGCAAGAGGGGCCCCAAGTTTTTCCACTATTACACCAGTCCGTGAGTGTGCGCCGTGGGTGGGAATTTTCGTATTTGTGTTTTCATTGAAGATTGTTTTTTTTGGTGATTTTCGTGCAGAATTTTATTGAGTTGTTACGAGCTGGAGGTCCAACTGCACATATGAAGGCCATTGAGTGCTTACGCACACAACTGGGTCCATGCGCTTTGAATGCCTACCCTGTACGTTATTTTCTCAGGTTCACTCTTGAAATGTTTTGTTTTGAGCTCTGTTAAATGCTCAAGTACTTCGTAACGATGTTGGCGTTGTCAGCATTATGCTATTTCGATTTTTTCATGGAAGGTTGCCTTACCAAGATTTTAAGAGTATCCTATCCTGCTGAAACCTTGGAGACTTCTGCATTGGGGTGGGGTATTAGATTTGTTGTGCAGAATTACGATGAAAGCTAATTTTGCGATTTGTTTGCAGGAGGCATATGAGGAATTTAAGCGTGTACTCTTGGCGCTCATGTATGATAAAGAGGATGAGAGTTCGCCTGTTACTGAAGAGGTATTGCTGTCTTACTTCAGCTAGAGCAGAATTCTGATTGAATAGTTACGTCAAAATGCTTTTTGAGATATAATTTTGTCTAAAAGTAAACGTTTGTGGGGATGGTGCGCTGTGTAGTAGTGGTCAGAAGTCAGGAGGGCTGAGTTGGCTGCAACGATTGCATCAACTCTCACAGCTCAGCTGCAGGCATACGATCCATTACTCTCGTCGACCATCCGCTACCTGATCAGGTTCGTGAAGATGTGAAGTTTTCATCAAGGTTTCTGGCTACACGCTGCTGGCTCTGCAAGTGGTAGCCTTATCGTGGGAGTTCTACTTTGGGAGCTTAATCATCCATTTAATGATAAACCTTTACACTTATATCATCAGACTGGAAGAATTCTTGTGTGTGTGGTCTCCTTTGTGCTTTTAATATGTTAGAATATCACAATTGCTGGTTTGCTTAATTCTCAATATATTTATTGAATAAAAATTAATCCTTCTAAGGTGGGTTCAATCTGCAGTATCCATAATGGCTACTGTCAACGACAAGCTTTACCGACATCAATCCTTGAACTCTGCTCCAATTTGCTCCTCAAAGACCGTGACCCTCCTGCCACACCGCAGGAGTCCTTGCTGGAAGCTCCAAATTTTAGTGAGGTATTCAACTAATGTCACTGTGACCAATTCACTTAGTTACAGTTCTCCACTCGAGGGGACAATGTAATGCATTTGTGGGATTATGACTGTATGTCGTGCAATTTTGGTCTTGACCATCGTGAACGAGAGAGAACTGACAGTTTGAAGGATTCACTCATTGTATACGAAACCAGGGGTTCAATTACTGTCATGCAGTTTGTGAAGCTGTGGAATTTTACTTGTGACAGAGTGATGTACAAGATTTAGCGCAAGCATTGGAGCTATCCAGGCAGGGAGCAGTCGATAGTTTGCGTTTTACTGGTGGTGATCTTCCAGCTGCTTTTAAGGTTGATATTGCAAGTTCGTATTCAAATGAAGTTACAAGCATTGTCTTCTTATTTTGTTTTCTCTCCTGTCGTATATTATGGGTAGCTGCACATGTCGGAAGTTCATAGAAGTGCTGAGATTTCATTACCTGATGTTCTTTCTCCTGTTTGATCTAGTTTGATTCATATCTAGTTGACGATGACAGAGGGTGTGAGTCGATGAAGTCTTTGTTCTTAAAAATATTACATTTTAATCATTACATTTATTATCCTCACTACTGCCTCTCGTGCGTTGTAGAACGAGTTGAGCCGTTTGAGGGTGAATGTTGCTGCAATGGATGAGCTTGTTCGAGAATATTGCCTGTATAGAGGACTTATTGAAGGAGGGGCTAACTTTACGCAAGGAACTACAGGTATTTCAAATGATACTGTAGTAGCGCAGCTAAGTGATGTCCTTGCAGCTGGTGTGGTCAATGGTTTCAAGGCTGTTGGGGCCAGAGTGCCAACTCCTGAGCCAATCCCAACAGATATGCGTCAGAATGGAGAACAGGCGACTGCTAGTGTCCTTAATGGTGTGGCTTCAGATTGTCAACCTGAGATGGTTTTGGAGGATTCAAGTGCTCTGGTTGGTTTGCAAGACAGTATGAATTTCTCTCCACCTAAAGAGTTACAGGATATGTCAAGTGATGTGATTATGGAGGAGCCTGCTCTGCATATTAGTGAAGGTATGAATTACCTATATTAGTGCTATAATAACCGCCTATGTCTTCTTCGTCTCCTTCTTCTCGAGGTTATAGATTAGGTTTGCATCAATGTATCGTGATTTCATTTGTTGTATTAGCACTTGCTAGTGTAGCTATTTAAATCTTTGTTCAAGCCTTCCCAAGAGAATTGGAACAAGTGTCCCTTTCATGTTGGCTTGTAGTGACCTATTCTTTTAGCAGCATTATTACTTCTTGCTAACTTGTTTCATTGTATGACAGTGGCTGGAGAGTCTATTTCGCAAGGTTCTTGCAGTATGGTAGCACCTGAGGAGAATCATAATTCTGGTATGTGTAGTACTAGTGGATCAACGCATATCAGCATTAATGGCTGTTTATCATCATCCCTTGTTGATAGCAGCAAAGATCGGAGATGTCGTAGATGGAGAGGAAGAAGACAGTCCATAGAAGCTAAAGATTATGTAAAGACCTTGCGGGGCTCTTCCTCAGACGGTAGTGAACCCAAGAAAGATGTTGAAGCAAATGACACAGAAGTATCTGCCATTCTGACGGATACAAAAATGGTACTTCATCTCAACATTGACCTCTGTATGCCTATGTGAAGCGTGTTTCATACTCATGTGTTTTGTAAGATCTATTGGCGATTGCTGAATAGATGGAATAACAGAAATGGTCAAAATCATATGGAGTTCCTATTTTTACTCGAGAACAGTGCATTCATTTGCAAGGGCAGGTGGTAATGTGAAGTGGATTTTTTGCCAGGAACATGAAGCTGACGTGTTTGAGATGTACGGAAGGGCCCTAGAAATACGGCAGTTAGCAAGTGAGGGGAAGACCGACGCAGTAATTTTGGAAGTGTGCAAATTGAACCCCGATTTTTTTGAGCATAATCCCCAACTACTTTTTCAGCTCAAGCAGGTATTCTCGTTTTATTCTCTGACAATGAGTTGTTAAGATCTAAGTTTGTGCTTATACAGTATGCATTGCTTGATAATATTTTCTCCGATACACACTGAAGCCCCTACTATAGTAGTCCTCGTTTCTTATCATTTTTGGAGGTATCGCTCCACGGATCTTGTATTTATGTAGATGGCGGTGCTTGTTCTTGGTAGTCAATGCTTTGACTTTTGCGTTGTCATGATTGCTACCCATTTAAGCAATCTTAATTATTTATATGTGCTTACTAAGATATGATGTTGATGTAGGTTGAGTTCCTCAAGTTAGTTGAAGGAGGAGACTATTTTGGAGCAGTGGGTGTTGCTCGAGCTGACTTAGGGCCTCTCGCTGCAAGATTTCCTGACTTACTTCGACCACTCAAGGAGACACTGCTTGCTCTTGCACGGCCGAGAGGTGAACCTGCTCTGAAGCAAACTCCTCCGTCTGTACTAGCAGCTGCCCTCCAGGTACTTTATTTTCACATATCCTGGTTTGGGCACTTATCTTTTTTCACATGTTCTCAGTATGTGTTATGTGTTTGGTGTTTGTAATGGTGATAGTTAAATTCGAAATTATAAGAAACTTGGTAGTAATACATACACGACTTTTACTCTGTAGTGGTGCTCAGCGTAGTTCATGCTCAGTGTTGTTCTTGCTGCTATTGTAAGTCACGTAGATTTTTTCTTAAAGTACTACGATTTGAACATCTTGTTGTGAAATATTGCATGGAGCGATCAGTATGCAATCAGTCAACAGCCCAGTGGGGTTTTTTAACCTCTCAAGGATCAGCGGGCTCAAATCCGCATGGTCAGATGGGACTTTTATTTGTCCACTAGTTGCTTTTTTGACCAACACATACAACGTTCTTCACTGAAACTGATGATATGAAAGTTGGCCTGTCTGAATTGTGTTTCTCTCAATTAATCAATTGAATCGGTTATTTTATAACCGTGAATCCTTGGTCTTAATAATGGTATTTAACACCACAATGCTCACTTGCTACAGGTGGCCCTAGGGGCAAGTCTGGGCATAGCAGATCCGCAGTTGATGAAGATGATGAGAGCTATCCTGTTCACGCATACTCAGTGGTTCAAGCTTCAGATGTGTACTGATCGTTTTGCGGACTTGCTCAGTATTAACACGCTCAAGGAACCAGATGCAGTAGCGGAAACTTCTGAACCTACCATGGAGAACTCCAAAACAGTTGGGGGTTCAGGTTCTTGTACATCGACTAGTGAGATGAGTGGGAGCCAACTCCCCGATGTCCCAAGGGATGGACCTCTCTTTGATGATGGGTCTATTTTGACATTAATGGTAAAGTCTCTTTTCTTTTCTATTACCCTATTTTAGTATCTCTTTTTTGCATAATTAATTCTAATTAGTAAAGTCGTAATTTCGAAGTACGATGTTGCATATTGCGAATGATTAAGAGTGTTATTAATTCCTATATGGCTCCTTGGAAATTAAGTATTTTTCACACCTGACCGGAACGTAACATGGTTTCCTTTGGCCACGAGATCATTTCATGCCCAATATTTATTTGGTTTAAATTTATTGACTTAAGATATTTACCTCCTTTACATAATTTATATTGCTTTATGGCGGATGTATTGCCATTAAAAAGAGAAGAATTTTCACGCTGAGGCTACGTCATCACAGCGTTGGTCTTGAAACTGAATACCGATGAGGGATTGTTGAGTGTCACGGTTCCAGTAGTGTAAATTCTGCTGTTTTACTACGATCTCTTTACATTACAAGCCTCTCATGTATTAACTTACCACCTGACATATGCGCAGGAATTCCTGGCCTTGTCAAGAGGAGATGCAATCCAGTTGTTGGTGCAGTATGATGGGAGTGTGGACAATGTGTTTGCACATTTAATGTCATAACTTTCATTCCAAGTGCCTCACATTTTTAGTGGCTTAGCATTTTTCACATTGACAGTGTACTGTACCCTAATGGAGAAGCATGCCGCTTTGCAGCAACGGCAATAAAAGTAAATATCTTCTAATGTACAATTTTTCTGAAGGCCTAAAAAAGATGAGGTTTGCTTGAAGCAATTGCTAGACGAGGAAATTACTGTGAGCCTACAGGGTCACTAGTTGTGAAGATTCTTCGGGCCACAGCGTATGGTGTTCTAGATCATATTAACAGCTTTTACAAAGATCACCTGTTTAGAATTCATGTTCATGTTTGAGAATTCAAAGAACGCTTGTTTTTGGTCAGAGGCAGGATTTTTGAGGGTCTTCCAATACAGCCTTCAAGTTCTTTGCATGGTGCTTGTTCCTTCTGTATCCGATATGGGCATGATGGAGCTTACGTTGATGAGATATGTAAGACACTGCCGAGGCTAAAAACGCAGTTGCTTCAAATACCTCAGTAACAACGGAAAACAACCGTTGGGTCACAAATTGGAAAACTAAGAATCTTGTGCATCGAAGCAATTGTGCATGAGACTACTAACAATGCATTGAAGTTTGTCTCAAAGTATGTTCAACTTGGTGATAAAGAGTGCTGTACTTGGATTGCTTACTCTGAATGTGGAGGTCTCATTTCGGCTTCCCTGTTGAAAAAACGAATACATTTTTCCGGGAGTCTACAATTCTCTCTATAAGGCTCAAAACGTGACAATTGGTAATCTTCCATTTTTCTAGGGAGCGTTGCCAGTAATCAGTCAATTTTGGACTTTCGTCCAATTTTGAAGCAGAGGTAACTGATAGACTCACATGGAAATCATAAAAAGTAACCTATTCGAGACCCTAGTAGTATAATCTCTTCAGGACCGCGCCATGCTTTTATCGTTTCTCTTCCCCTTGTTGCGGATTTCCAATGGACAATCCCGGCTCCAGGTTACTTGCGTGGTTGCAAAATCTGCCTACAGCTTTGAAGGCAAATTTTCCGCAGCCACGGAGGTCTCCAACAGCAGCAACGACATCATGTGAGAACGAGCGGAAACAGAATTTGGACGACGGGAGTATTTTTTTCGATGCTCAGTCGAGGGTGTGGCAGCGATTCCCCGACGTCGCTCGCTACAACCCGCCTGCTCCCACACTCCTTCTGCCTTTCCAATACTACGGCCAGCCATTTTACAAAGGCTTCTCGTGGGAGACCAAAGTCTGATCAGTTAGGGTTTCACGGTTCAATTTTGGGTTTTCCGTCGTTTCCAGTTCTGTATGCAGACTGGAAATCAGTTTTCGGTTGACAAATTCGACTTTCAAGAGGTGTAATGTATCACAAAATTTATATTTCAAGCGGTGCGAGAGGGTCACAACCCTTCATGTACTCAGCCCCCGAGCTTTTCCTCCGTTAGGTTTTGAAGTCGGAAGTTCCAATTGAAGCTCCGCGTCACGACGACATGATGTAAGTGCCTGCTGGTGTTAGGAATTTTCCTTCGAGTTTCTGTGGTGTTTAACATTCTGGTGTCCTTGATGGAATCCCTCAACCATATTTTAACCGCAATGATACCATGCACATGCATTAGCTCCGGAAGGACAATATTCCGGCGACATATAATTTGGCCTCATCTGAATGTTATACTTTTTGCATTCATTCAGCATGATCAATTGAATGGATCATTTTAAAACCATGAATATGCCGGATAATGCCGCAGGGCGTGACTGAATGCTAATTCTTGAGTCGCTCACTCCAGTTCCAGAGGAAACTAGGTATGAGCGAGTGCAGCAGGACTGTGCTAGTGTGCAGAACGGGATACAAGCTTGCGTGGGGTTGCTAGCCTCGGTAACTTAGACTATCTTCAGTATGGCGTTCGGAGAGTTTTGGGGGAATTTCTGGGGAGAAGGGGACCAGACAGAGTGTTCTGTATGCTCTAGCTTGTGGGTATATCCAGATGTTGTAGCAAGAAAGCTTCGAGAGAAGAAACTGATGACCTCAGCTGGAGCATTCTGCTTCATCATTTTCGTGTTTCGTAATTTCGGGCATCTCTTTCCGCACTAGAATTTTGTGAGGTAGAAGTACCGAACACTGTCAGGAACGCATCTGTAGGTTTGACGTCATGGCAAACTTTAATCCTTCAGGTCCCATGCTATGTTTTGTAAAATCAAAGAATTTCCTGGGAATCTTATAATCAGGAGAAACTGTTTTGTACATAAAACCGATACATTTCTGAACGTATGAAATGAACATGTACTCGTTACTGAAGATGTACGCAAAAACACGATTACCTACAACGTTTTCGGAATTGTATGAAGAATCCCAATAGAGAACTTGGGACTTGCACCGAAAACCCTAGAATCTACATGTACTTGAAAGCCTAAAACCCTGAAGAAATTAAAAAAAACTGAACTCTACTGGATTTTCAAACAGAATATTACAAATTTATACAAAATAATTTTGGAGCATGATTGCTTGGGAGGGTAGAAATTAGTTAAATAAAAGTAGTACACTAATGATGGTATTTAGTGTTATGTTACTAATAGTGTTATTTGAGCTTTTACCCTACCCACTCCAAATGTCAATTAATTGGCATTTAGTGTTGTGTTCACTTTTCTGAGTAGTAACTTTTTTGAGCATGTCATAGGTTTCTTGGGTTCGTATGTTTTTCTTTGCATTTTGATGAAATAGTTAGGTAACATTAAATGTAAACTTGTAAAAAATTTATACCCAATAGTTGACAAATAGTGTCTATGACATTTAGTAGACATTTAGTGTTGGTAACATTAGTGTAGTGAGGCTTTGTCTTCGGTAAACAACAATATTAGTTTATTGATAGTGGATGGTTCCAATGTCCATTTTTTGGACAATGAACAAACTGAAGTTCTTGTTTTTGTCTTGTTTCTGCTTGGATTAAAGTCATCTTAATTTTTGGTGATACTTTATCAAGTTCTTGTCTTATCTAATGGTTGGATTTGGTGTTACTAAAATACAAATCTTTCTAAAATTACAAATGCAAAGTGTGTCAAGTAGTCAAATTACATTGACTCTAGTTCAAAACTAGATTTGCAAAAATGAGGTCATGAGGGAGGCGACCCATTCCTGACCAGGGACCCATTCCTGTCATATAGACCACACATTAAGCAGGACGTTAATTATGGCACAATTTTCAATACAGTCGTGGCGCATTACAATTGGCTGCAATCTTGGTTGATTTTGCAACCAACCTATGGTTGGAAACATGAGGACCTATATAACAAGAATGTGTCGAACAAAATCTTCAACTAAAAAATTTGTAGTAATTATGTTCTGAGAAATAAAATTTTGAAAAAATATGGAATCCTTCTAAACTCTATTTCTGTATATGGAAAAATTTCTCCACTCAAAAAAACAACACTCCAAATATGCTAAATTGCTTAAATGGTCAGGAATGGGTTGACTCCCTTAGATGTAAAGAACACAAAAATTTCAAAAAATCATCATGTGAAGAGAACCTCATTTCAAATCCATTCCAACAAGTTTTATTCAAAAAAACAATAATATTTTGCTTGTAATTGAATTTAGAAGGAATTTTGAAATTTTCCTTTCTAAATTTATAAAAAATCATTGATGATTGCATTGGTGAATCTAACCGTATGAATGGAATGTAAAACTCAAAATCTACAACTTTTTTTTGTATATCACTTCTAAAATATTTTTCCAAATAGCACTTTATAATGATTTTCTCCAAATCGTCAATTCTAGAAAAGAATTCAGACGCTCTAGGATTAAACAAAAAAACATTAAATCAATGATAGGTAAACAAAATTTTAAGTTTTAAAAGATAAAAATAAAATTGGACCCCCCATCCTACCAATAGAATAGAGAAGAAATCTAACTATTTAGATTAAATAGGTAGGATTTGAGGGCATGGGAGGTTTGTTTCAAGCCTATTCTTTAAGTTGTAAGCCAATCACAATATTAAAATTTAAAAATTAAAAAAAACAACTAAATAATATTATCTGATGTGCCACGGTCATGGCCATGGCAAAGTTTCCATTGTTCCCCGTAGTTTAAGAACTCCCCAAAACTCATAGTCTTATTTTGGCTCCAAAAACCATCTAATGTTCCTTCCGATCAAATCCTAACTATGTTGTGCATTGTGAATGTAGTTGCAAAAAGAATTTAAAAACTTGGATTCAAAAACCATAATCAATGCCATAGTCTCTATTTGAAAGCCACAGTTAACATGCAAATATTTTGGCATTGTCTTAAAAAAGTATGGTTTAGGACATTTGGGGGCTAAAAGAATTGTAAGGATGCACTTCCATTGTCATGTGGTCAAATATCATTTCTGAACTCAATTTAGCCTACTGAATATTTCAGTTGGTGTTTTGGATTAAAGGACCAAAAAATAGTCATAGTGACAAACTTTTGAAATGCAAAAATTTTAAAAATTCAACTTTGAATAGTAATTTAACAACTTTCGAAAGAAGATTTTAAACTAATTTTCATTGATCGTTATAAGGTTGGATTTACCATTAATACTATCAATGTTTGAATCCAAAATTTGAAATCTAAAATAGTAAAATTCCTTGCTAGGCTTAAAAGGGATCAAGAAAATAACACACAATGACATGGTACTATGACCTTGGAAACAAAGATATATTTTCTTTGTAGTGTAATAAATCAAAGATTATTTTAAAATATAATAATAATAATAATAAGATCAATATTACAACATAATTCAATTACATCTAATACATATATTATATTTGTAAGAGGAAAGGGCTTCAAAAGAGTGAAAGATTGGAATAAAAGAAGATAGAATTTCAAAAGAAACTAAGACTGAAACACCTCCAAAACAAGGCTTCAATCTTATGAAAACCTGACTTAATGCTTATTGGTAAAACATTTCATTTTACATCAACATAGAATTTAGTCTAATACTATCAAGCCAAATACTAATCGAAAATATAATAGTTACATATAAATCCTAAGACTAATAAAAATGCCATGGCCCATCTAAGTCTATTCACAGGTTTCAACCATAGAAAAAGGAGTCTAAAAAGAAGAAATCTATATACTTGACAGTAAAATTTTGCACCAATTCCATGATGGAGGAATTAGATTTGAAGGTTGAGCCTCACCCTAATACACACAACAAACGTATGTTATGTTAGTGAGGTTGTAACAGGTGTCTTCAAGTGTAGCCAATTGCTATCTATGTCACAAATCCAACGTACTAAAAATAGGAACTCAAATAGAACTAGTAAAAAAGGTCACAAAGTAGAAGGCATCAATGTCAAAACAAAACTCCTAAATCAATGTACAAAACTACAAAGCAAGGAGACCTTTGCCATTCCTATGAAGCCCAAGAGTCAATATACAAAAAACTCCACACCAAAGTGAATCTCCATAGCCAAAGCCCAAAGATTGAGACAAGGGAAATGGGAGACTGTTTCAAACTCAAACAAATTGAAGGAAAAGTATTCCAAAGAGATCATAATGAGGTTCTAGTGTGTCTTCATATGACAAATTATCGTGTCCAAAAAATGAAATGAGCCTCAATCTTGGAAAACTAATGCTTGATAATTGCCAAAGAAAAACATAGGGACCTTAGTACATTCTTCTTACTTTGGCTATTAGCAGTCATGTTGAATTTTATAATAGTACCACATTTTCGATCACTAGGACACATGTCCTTGTCAGCATTATTGCCAAGGTCCCTATTTTATGACTTGCAAATTTGAATGTGCTAAAATATGACTAGGAAAGTATATGACTGCTAAGCAATTAAGTTTAACTAAAAACATATATTTTCTTTGTAGTGCGATGTGTAAACAAGATTATATCAATTATAAAATATTTTCGAAGAATTTGGGATTCAACTAAAATGAAGGTTAGAATGAAAAATCATTTTTTAATAGAATTTAAAATATACTTTTATACAAAAAAATAGGAACAAAAAGTACACACTATGGTATTGTATAATTGGCATTGTAATATATGGAGCTTACAATTGCAAATAAGTCTTTGAGATTGTTTTTTTTAAAATAGAAAAATAGAAAAATAATAATCAAGTTTCATTTTTTTAGTACAATAACAATTATATTTAATTAGTGTTATAATACATTGAATATTACTTATTCTATACCTAACTCACTCAACAAATAGTATTCAAGTTGATATTTAGTGTTGGTAACATTAGTGGTATTATTTACAATTAGTGCACAATATGTGAGCATGAACACTTCTAAAAATTACAATAGCTAATAAATCATGTTCAATTGTTCATGTTGACATTTAGTGTTGCTGAAAGTAGTAATGTTGTTGATATTTAGTATTAAGCTTTGTAATTAGTGTTTCAAACTCTAAATATTATTGTTAAACAATGTAGTTTATAGTAGATACTAGAAATGGATACCCTATATTGAGGTCATATTCGTTAAAAAATAATTCAAAATATAAATAAATATGACATGTAATAAAATTTTCAGAAATTACAATGTGGCATATTTGAATAGTGTAGAAAATATTAATGAAAATAATATGAATCCTCAAAAAAAACTAATGAAAAATGAAAAATAATATATATACCATATAGTATATCATAAGTATCTATAACTATTAGTAAAGCCTTGAGAATTGCACTAAAGCTTGATTTTAGACTAAGTAAAGCATTGAAGACCTTACTCCTAAAGGTAAGGCTTGAGTCTAAGTTTGTATTGCAATAAAGTCCGAGGAATTTCTACTAAAGTTCATGTGAAATGAAATTTTGAAAATTCTAAATCTCATTGATGAAAAGAAATTCGACACAAAAATAAATGATTTTTTTTATTAGGTTTAAAAAATTTGTCTCCAACCTACAATATTATAAAACAAGGTCTTTGTGGATCAATAAGATAACTACACCTAATTTGAACCACTTTCTAAAATTAACTACTCTAGATTCTTGCCTATAATGTACTTCTATTATTTGTGAAAGTCTATAGTTGGTTACCCTAAATCTTATTTTCAGCACTTTGAAAATTTGTAGTTTATTCATATGGTGTCTGAAAAATGCATTTGAAGAGAATCTAAAATCCCCTTTTGACAACCAACTACCAACAGGACCCCACAATAAGCTTTTCAATATGATAATGGGAACCATGCTGCATTTGTGCAATTTTAGGTGTAGTTACCTTATAGGACAAAGAGAGTACGGTATACCCCAAGCCTCTGGATGCCACGTAGACGACCCACGTCACAAGACAGCGATCTCAAACTTCCTAGCTGGCAATGAAGGGTGCGCTCGCTCCGATTCTGACTCTCTCCAACGCCGAAGGTTGAATACTCAGACAGACAGTTGCAGCTCGAGCTTTCGCAATTAGGTCAGTCGCAGACAACAATTTGCATTGTCGACAAATTTTTCTTTGCAGTTGTGGAGCTGATCTCGTCGCTCTTGGTTTCTTCTTCAGAATTTTCCATGTATGCTGTTTGTGTAAACGAGCGAAACTCCTCAGAATTCGCTTTCTTTGAATCAGAAAAAGGGCGTGGTCGGTTGCCCGAATTTGATATTCTCCGGAAGATGCTTCAACGGAGATAACGGACGCCATGAAGCCCTAGGATTCTTCTCTCCTTCTCTTGGTGATACTATATCTCTCCGTGTGGCCACGACGTCGAAAATGTGAAAGGTCTTGGTAGGCAGTTTAATTGGAAGTGGAGAAGAAGAAGTGTCGTTCTTGCCGGTTTTCGTTACTGAATCGGGTTTGGGGTTTTTAAAAGCATCTCGCAATGGCTGGCGCATATGCGGCTCTTGCATCTGAAGCTACTGGCACTGTACCGGTAGGTTATGTGAGTTTTTGTATCGTGCGTGTTTTATACTGGTTTTAGATGGCTTTAGTTGTTGTAAAAAATGAGGCGAAAATTAGCGACTAGTGGGAGTGTGTTGTAAGGCAGGGTTAAACTACTGCGTCTGTACTTATTGGTTAGGTGTGTTGATTTGTGTGCCCCTGATCCAGCCTCTTCTATCTGCAGAGGTCCAATTTGGGGTTTAAGGTTGGGAATGCCCTGCGAAAATTTTGAGAACAGGCAAATGTGTGACATAAGAGATTGGATTTAGTATGGAAAATCAATTTCATATGGAGAATCATGTAATCGTAAAGTGGAAACATACATCAGAGGGAAATAGTTTATAACTTGCTCAGCACTTCTCGTTGTACAGGCTGCTGCCGGAGCTGATCACGTCCTCCATTTTCAAGGTGGGTTGCTTTTAGCCTCTTCTTGCCTTGCTGCATGTATACTGCGTTAAGTTGTTGCTTTTATGAACTGAGAAGGTAGAGGACACTATTCGCAACACTCTAGGCAATTTAACATTGCAGGAGTTCGAATTTTGGAGACCCAAATCCGTTGAGACCAAATGCTTATCAGTATGTATGAATTTCTTATGCAATTTGACGTGGGAGGTTGTAGACCACTATACGTGACAGCAGCCGACCCCATTTCCAGTCAAAGATCAGTGTTTATGCAAGTCATGCTTACTCCACTTGCTAAGTTTGACCAATTGTAAATATAAATGAGTTGTTATTGGTAACTAGGGTCATTGTAGGAGACGGGGTCAGGTCCTGCTGGTTTTTGTATCCTCTACATACCAATGAACAGTGAAGTCACTGAGTGCTTCTTTAACTTAGTTAGGATGGATTCGTTTGCTGTTGGATCAGTCTTAATCCTTTATCCATTACCAGGGGCGTGAGGTAGTGCTCTATGGTGTAATGTCGTATAGATGTAGTTCTTGCGGTGTTTTCATGCAATACAGAGTCAAATTTAAGTGGAATTAGATTTCATGAACGCAGAGTTGTTACCGTGTCTAGGATGATACTATTTGCTGTTGGACGTTTCAAGGTCTTTCTGGAATAGATTGTGTTCTGATAATACCATTCACTTTGTCAAAGACTCGGAGTTGTTCATCCCTTAAAATCTAGGGGGCACGTCTTCGTCATATCAGCTATTGGATGAGTGGGTGAATAATACTTTTTAAAGAGTTCGCGATCTGTATGGGAAGGGGCTGCAATTTTTGGTGTGGAGCCTCAATCTCGTAGCTGACTGCTCGACTGAACGTTGTATACATAACCTAGTATCAAGTTGTCAGAAAATAAATTTTAGTTTTGTCAACGGAGAGCCAATTTAGTGGAGTTGTGTCCAACTTTGTGTGAGCCTTGTTTTGACTGTATCAAAATTTATTAGCATGTGATTGTAGTATTACTTCTGCGAGTGTGTGGTTTGTCTATAAAGACGTGGATGTATTATTGCAAACAGGGCAAGATGATATTTCTATGCATTTAGGGCCTCAAAACTCGATTGCTGAGGGTAAGTGCGAATTTGAAAACTATAGTGTGACTCGTGTCGGGTACCCTTTGTAGACTATCAGAAGTGTTTTGACACTTCTGGTCATGGGGTCATGGGTCATGCAGATTCAAACCTGCAAACATTTCCTCCAGCACATGACATACGAGGAAAGATGACAAGTTCATTCCGGCCTTCTTATGATGCTGATGGTATGCATGAATCACTTTTCAGTCGGCCATGTCTTCGTGCTGGATGATTCCTCTGAATTATCTCAAAGATGGCATCTACAATATACAGTGTCTATGAATGCGTGCCGAGGTTGTGAACCACTTATGTTGTCTCGTAAATTTTGTGTGCTTGAAAAATTGTGTGCTTGAAAAGCTTGAAGAGCGAGTGCGCATTAAGGTAAGGGCTCCCTTTTGTGTGGTTGCTACATCCTCCTCATATTGAAGGGATAATAGCTAGATAATACTGGTCTCTGTCCTCGCTCTCATTAGCTTTTTGCCATGTGTTCACAGATTCGTTCTCTCAACCAGGACCTGGCGATCAAGGCGGACAAGGAGGGCAAGGAGGGCAAGGAGGTCCCTCTCAAACTTGGCTGGGCTATTTCAACATTCTATCATATCGGCCCTACTTCGATGTTGACACGAGAGATGTGACTGATCGGATTACAGATTCGTTGGTTGTGAACGCCGACTTTATCAAAAAGACCAGTCATAACCCTGACATGTAAGTTACGGAAATTAGCGAGCTCGCAGTCATAGATCTGAAATCATAACCCATTCTCACCTGGCTTGCAATGAGATTATTTCGAGGGGTCTTAGTAATCTGATCGATCAAGTGTTTCTCTTTTAGATTGAATGCTCCTTAGAGTCTAAGGTAGAGGATACTTAAGCCTGGTCCAGTTTCCTGTTACTTCCAACAACTTGTCTATTCATACACTTAGTTGGACTTATTAGCCAGTTGGATGTGAGCACGACTTGGCTAAATATCTATGACCACCCAATGGAATTGGGGTTATGTTCTGTCATTTATAGTGCTCTACAACCTCCCGCATTTATAATTGGATAGGAAATTCATTCATAGTGATAAAAATTTGACCCCAACAGATTTGGCTCTTGTACCCAAAGATACCTGTAGAGCTCTAATTCATCTCCCAAAAATCACACTCCTACATATGTTAAATTTCTAAAGTGGTGTGAATAGAATCCTCCACCTTAGTCTTGCATTTAATTCGTAGCTTGCTTGACGGTAGCATTCTCAAGTACTCTATGTAAACAATGAGCGATGTGTATATTCTCTGTCCTGTTCGCATGAGCTCTGCTGGGTGTAGAATTTTTCTTCTTGAACGCTGTAAGTGCCTTAAATGTTTTTAAGTAGCTTACACAAGTGTGTTCTCTATGCAGCTATGGTCCTTTTTGGATTTGTTCAACTCTGATATTCGTGACGGCATCATTGGGCAACTTCGCAGCCTATCTGTCTTACAAATCCAAGACTACAGGTCACTGGCATTACGATGTCAACCTGATGTCCAGGGCCGCTCTATTATTCTATGGATATATAGGCTTGGTTCCTGTAGGTGTATATTTCCTTCTGAGGTACTTGGGAGTGGCGTCTGGACTCATCCAGCTGTGGTGCTTGTACGGCTATTCGCTGTTTGTATTCATCCCAGCCTCGGTAAGTCAAGTTCCTCATCCTTATGCATCCCTTTCGTTTTGGATCTCCCTTTCGTTTTGGATTTCCCTTTTTGTTTTGTAAATCTATTCGTTTGCAGTTTTGCACTGGTGATGTAGTTTTGCCAGAGTCTAAGAATGACACCCTTATCCTCCAATGACCAAAAGTGGACTAATTGAAACGAATCTTAGGAGTTCAATCATTTAGGAAACTCAAGGAAGTTAACCAAATGAACCCATAGAATGAAAAAATCATGCCCTAAAGTTTTTTACGACAGAAGTATGTTTGAAGTTTTCTATAATCAACCATTTGCTTTCAAAGTGGGTTTCTATTTTTAGCTTGGGTATTCAGGGGTTAATTTCGCTTGTGAGAATTTTTGAAGTATTTCCATATTGGAGTACCTCAAATTTTAAATATTTAGCCTCTGAGCACGCAAAAGGGCTATTTGCATCCGTACCAGGGTGTCATATCTATAATCTGCGATGTGTGGTGTGTGGTGTTGCTTTCAAGTGGCTGAATTTTCCATTGTTGCAGTTCTTGTCTGTGGTTCCCTGGGAGATAGTGAGGTGGTTGGTCGTTGGTGCTGCGAGCTTCACTTCAGCAATCTTCGTCGGTGGCAACATCCGGTCCCAGATTAGGACTGCAAGTGAGCGATGGTTGGCAATTGTCATTGGAACTGTAGTGTTGCATCTAGCTCTGGGTTTGGTGCTGAAGTTGTACTTCTTCACGTACTTTTATCAAGAGACGATCAAACTTTAGAAGTCTCTTGACTCTGGATTGTCTTCTCTCTGTATATTACTGTAGTTAAGGCGATTGCAAGTGTTACGGAAACTTCCTTTTTGTAGAAAGCCATTGATTTTGCCATACTCCGTGCACTTGCTGATTTTGCTACTTAGGCTCGCTACTTTAAAGACATCCAGCAGACGAGTGCTCTTTTGAAGAATTTGGAAGTTTATATTGGTAGAAATTGTTTCGTTGAGTGAATCATCTACCCGTGTGTGCTTGAAATTTGATTTGAATCTACAGGAATTGATTCAGGATTTGTTGCTTGCCTGTCATCTCGTGCATCTGTTCTTTTGTTGTGGTCCTTGTCTTGATTCATTCAAATGGATGGGCACATTTTCATCCGACTCCTTCTGCATTCAGTTCTTCTGTATCACGAGTTTGAAAAGCTTCATTAACTTATTGTACAGTAACTTGCAGTCTCTGGCATGCAAAGAATTTTTTGTTTATTTTTCAGCGGTTTTGAAGGTGGTGTAACATGCAATTTTGATTGGAGTGATAAGGCCATTGACATCCATAGATACAATGGGTGAAGCATCATTTATTCATCCAAATGTATGGTGATGCAATCGTATTTTTAAAAAAACTATCCCCTTTGAAATATAAAGCCTTGATTTTCTAAATTTGCTTCACTTGATTTTCTAAATTTGTTTGTCCCAAATTTGCTTGTTCAATGGTTCATGGATATGAAATTTAGGGCACTTGAATTGCAAAAGTTGATTGCATTTAATCCCATAGTCTAGTCATAGTGGATCTCAAAGTCTAAATGTAGAAAATCCCACAAACTAGTCATAGTTTTCTTTACATGAGCTTATTGAACACCATGCATAGGGGCTAGGGACTAGTCGAAATAAAACTATAATGTCAATCAATGCTATTAGTACATAAATTGAAAAATATTGATCAATTAAGAATCATATTGGTTGATTATATATGTCTATGTTACAGGTACCTATGTTATAGATTTTTTTCATATTAGAGAGTACATATTTTGTAGGCACACATGTTATAAACACCTTCAAAAGGTTGTAGGTACATATCTACAACTAGATTCAAGGGTTGTAGGCTCAAAGTTTGTATGCTCATGTGCTAGTGCCATTGTGTGTCCAACATGTTTTGTATTCCAACTTTTTATATGACAAGCAGATAGATTTGGAATTTATATTAGAGGTATAAGTTCCCTTTCTATTTGTGATTTTTGTTGTTTTGATTAACAAAGAATTTTTTATTGTTTAAAAAATAATTTTTCTAATTTGTCCCATTCAAAATTTTCATAGCTTTATGAACTTTTAGGAGTACATGACTTTAAGACCATTTGGTTTTAGATTTTTTTTTTTGTTAACAATGAAGGAGTTTAGTGATCCACCAAAGAAGTGGATATTGCTTCAAAAATTCTTGAATGTTGATATATTTAAGCTAAATGCAAGAAGCCATTTTAAAAACATGAAGACTTTTAGTTTGATCCCTCTAGTGAATATATATTTGTGAATGCAAAGAAACATTTTAAGAACACAAAGACTTGCTGTATTTCTCCTCTTGTAGTGAACATTAATAGACAACTACTTGCTTTTCACTACAAAAAATTACATTACGTAATTAATTATATGTAGCTCTAAAAATTAAGTGTAAACCTACATTTCATGATTTCATTTTGTTTTGCAACGAAAATTCATGCCATAAATTCTCTTACTACACCCACATACATTGATTTGTCCGAATAACATGTGACACTAATATTCCAAAGTCTCTGCAGGTTGGAATATTATTGTATTGCACCCTGACAAAGATATATATACAAATACACATACCATCATAACACAGGATGAACAAACTCACCTATACTTAGACACTGGTAAATACCTCATTACTATCCCAACTACTAGACTACAATGGCTTTGGAAACAATATCACATTGCTAGAAATCACATACAAAACCTTGTACCACCAACACAATCATTTGAAACTGAAATCATATGGCTCTATCAAAGATACAAATATAAAAAATCAAATAAAAACCCACTAAGGACGTCACAACACACACTTCCACAAGATATCTTAGACTCTATTACAACAACATTCAACATATCTCACTCATACTTCTCCTCACCAATTACCTGCTCCACACAAATCACACAATTCTACTCCCAATTTGTTAGAGACAAAATATTTGGCTCACTTGGAACAACTTTTGAATACAAATGGAAAGGTATTGGCTTTGCACACCCCCACAACGAGGAAACAACCCAACAAGCAATACACTGGGCAAGACTAGCGGCCAAATATGATCCAACAACTATCACCATACTGGTCATCCCCGATATCAACTGGTACCAAAATTTCTCTCCATATATTGGACCATTCGCTGACACACATGTTATCACTCATTTTGCTGCAGACACCATCACTTATGACGAACCCACAATTCCCCTTGAACTTAATAAAAAACCACTAACTGAACCTCTTGCAATACATATTTTATGCATACATCACCAAAACAATACTATAGGCCCACCTTCCCAAATAAACTCCCTCACATCGATACTCCAAACTCTGCAAATATCACAATACTACATACAAATTGCACAAGCAACACCACAAGATGTAGCTGTGAATAAAAACAAAAATTGGAATAAACTCACATATAAAATCAACAATAACTTGATAGATATTCATACACCCCCACTACCAACATATACAAACAACTTCCTACTAAAATTCCCACAAAGATATAGTTATTATACAGATGGATCTTTTATACCACCTAAACAACACGCGGATGGTCATTGGATACGCGAAAAAGCTGGATATGGTATATATAATCCCTTCAAAGAAGAAATCCAAATCTCTAAAAGACTACCTGGTCTCCAAACTAGCTTTAGAGCTGAGCTAATGGCCATACACAAAACACTCAGAATAATCACCACAAAATACCCTCATGAACCAGCACACATATTTACTGATTGCTTAAATTGCCTATATGTACTTAATACACAATTAAAACACCCTATGTTCCACCGCAATCATGCAGATAAAACTATACTAGAATCTATGGTAGTAATGCTTCAAAGTCGTACACAACCTACAACAATATCTAAAATTAAGGCCCATATAAATATTATAGGCAATGAACACGCAGACAAACTAGCTAAAAATGGTGCCACAAAGGCATACAAATTTGCCTCCAAAACATATGAATTTGCGCACACCACGCCATTCTACTACCAAAAAGATGAATGGCCAGGCCCAACCCATCGACCTGACAAAGGCCCAGTTAGATGCCTTCAAACATACATCAAAAAACATGATCATGATAAAAACCTAATTATATTAGCACAAAGATTTCCTAACATTAGCAAATGGACACTCAATCCAGATATAGATAATGAACTTTCTAATGAATTTTGGTCCAACCCCGCCATAACAGACTCACAAAAAACAAGCCTTTTAAAATTTTGCACAGGCCAATACATGGGAAATGCTAGAAAACAACTATTTTTTGGCATAGAAAGATTTCCATCTATTACATGCTCTATATGTACATCACAAGATATAGACACATGGCTCCATATACTTCTAAAATGCAACCAACACCATATACACGCTCTCCGAGTCAAACGACATAATAAAGCGGTATGGGAACTACGCAAACTCATCATATCTAACAAACACACTAGATACTACACTTTAATGAATGCAGGCATATTCAACAACAACCCACAAGAAAACACTGTCCCCCCATGGTTGTTACCTTGTTCCTGTGAAGGACAAAGATGCCATTGTAACGCTAGATTAAAACCGGACATCCTTTGTGTTAAAGGACTCTCCTACCAAAATAACCCACCAACTAACGTAGATAACAATCTCACCATACAGTTTATTGAATTCACATATACTAATGACAGATTCTCGCAAACCATAATTGATAACAAAATCCAAAAGTACCAACCACTAATCAATAACATCATGGCCCTCGGTTGGAATGTTGACCCACTCATTGTCATTACAGCAGGAGCTAGAGGAACAACACACACTCCATCAATAAAAATCCTTGAACACAAACTCAACTTGCCGGAAGCCGCCCTGAAACGCACTTTTAAAACAATCAACACCATTGCCATTCAATATGCTGGATTAATCATCCTCTATAAAAGAAAAATAGAAAACAATCAACCACTCCCAATTGAATAAGAAATTGTATTAATATTACTTTCACTACATCAATTACACATAACAACCTATTCTTTTATCTTGGCTACTTTCACTCTGGTTACATGTAACTAAAGTGTCTATTCTCGAAAGGGAAGAGTAGTTTTGCACCAATGGCCTTTGATCCATTGGACACTGGCTCATTGTCATTACGAACAGACACTTTATTCACGCCGGCCCTCTCTTGAGGACCGGAGTTTTTATCTATCTATCTGTATTGCACCCAATCCCATCAAATTTTGTTTTGAGGTCACACTAATTTTTTAGGTGACGCTAATTCCCCTCCAGCCCCGATTTTCTGGTTTGGGCAGGGGAAATTGTGCGAGTTCGCTTTGCTGTGAAGGTGTTTTCCTTGAACTTACTTTTCGCAATCGGAGGTCGGAGCTGGAGAACGGAGAAGGAAGGGTGATGTCGGACCTGACAACTAGACTGCGACGACAATCTCGACAGTAAGTTTCATAATTTTGTTTTGAATGAAATAGACTGGTCGTTGCATAGTTTTTTTCGGAAATAAGGGGAGGACTGGACGCGAGTTGATCTCAAATTCACTCTTCTTGGTGAACGGGCATGGATGCAGCTGCAAATCGCATTACAGACCGGAAATACCCGTTGGAGATTGGTTGTGCGTAGTAACTTGAATGGCAAGTTTTGGAAGTGGCAAGTATCTAGGGTTTTAAGCAGCAAGGGGTGTAGTAGTAATTGGTTTGAGTGAACAAGTAGTGATGTTGGAAGGACATTTTTGAATGGGGATCTTGAGCGACGTTTACAGGCGGACGGACTGTTTGAGCTAAAGCAGAGGGATGGATTTCGTTTTAGGTTAATTCTGTCTTATCGGCTGTGGCACAGAATTTCGTTTGATTCTGGTAATCTCTTTCTTCGTAAAGTCGAAAGATACGTGCGTGCTTTTAGTTCAGCTTTCCTTGGATGTGGACAATCTGCATTCACATTGTGTGAAGTTTTATATGTCGGTGTCGAAGTGCCGGAGCCTATCGAGATTTTCAGCTTCAGAATCGTACTCAGTTTTGGCGGTGTTATTGACAACTTCAGTTATCGGGGATGGAGACTTGGCTGTTGAGGTGCTGCTATTAAACACGTGGTGAGTTTTATACGTGACGGCGTTTGATAATCCCTGCTTCAGGATTTTGAATCGTTTTCTGCGTTCTGATTGTCTTCTGAAATATTGTGTTGTCTAGTTGAGTGGCAGGGTTATATCTAGAAAATGTCCGCACTTAATCCCAGACCGGGAGCTCCTTCTACGTCCTTGCAACGACTGCATCATGTTGAAAAGGTATAATTCTTCAGTAAGAAGTTGTGGAAGTATTGCGTATTTTTCAGTTTGTTCTCTTTTAGGCATTCTCTGCTCACGTAGGAGAAGGTTTTTGGCATGTGCTTGTGCATCGGTTTGGAGGTAACCTGCACCCTATACCATCATAAATTTGAAGGAAAGGTAGTTTATTCGTCTCGTTTGACTTGCCAGCCGTAAAGATTCACTGTTCTTTTGTCACAGAAAATTGTTCACACGGTGGAGCTTGCTGGTGGCGTGATGGAGGAGTTGGCCAAGGCAGGCGGACCTCGATCGGAGGTCGTTTCAGTTCAATGTCAAGAGTTCATGCAAGCTGTGAAGGTGTGCCTCCTCATTCTGCTCTCTTAACGATGTTGCATTGAATTTTTTTCTGATAGATTCTTAGAGAATTCTCCTTATTTCATGATGTGCCTTCAAGTTGATTTTCGTTCACTCTCTAATGAGATTCCTGATTAGCTCCTCTGTCCAGGCTTAAGTTTTGATCTTGCTTCATTCTGCACTTTCGTCTCTTCTCTTTTTTTAGACGACCTCCTTTTGTACATACTCTCAGTCTTCTTGCATTTTTTCATGTCTTTCTTGGTTTTTGCTTTCTGCTCCAAGTATTTGAGTATGTTTGGGTGAAATCAGGAAATTCAAACCACATTGCGAGATGAGATCAAAAGCATGTGCGAGTATCGGCCGTATGAAAATTCCGACTACCCTGCGAGGATCAGTTCGGAGATCAGTGTAAAGAAACTGGAGTGTGTTATTAGCCAGATTGGAGCCATGCGAGAGGCCATGACACAGTATGAGGCAGCCAAACCTGCGTAGGATATTGTTAGGTTTGCTATCCGGATCCCGGCAGTATTCGCTTTACCTTTCAATTGATGTTCCCGCAATTAGGAAAACTTAATTTTTTGGTTTTCAGGGCTCTTGTTTAGAGCGTTGGGCCTTTGGAAATATAATCTGAAGCGGGTGCTTGTCCTGACTTCTGCGTGTGGATTACCCATATCGGGAAAATCTTTTGTTCTAACTTCTAAGCTTATGATTCGGAATGATTCCTTCTCATATCCGTTTAGATGTTTCACATCAAGCTACAGACGGTATACGGTATATGGATAAACCCTCTATGTGTTACCTGGATAAGCGATAAAATCTCATTTATGTTTCAGAAATTCACCCCACTCTAAATCCTGAAAAAATATTTCCTGCTAAATGTTAACCTCTAAAATATTGTGGTAATTTGAGGCCCAAAAGTTGCTTCAAAATACGTGGACCCACAGGAAGACTAAAACCTTCATCTCTATTTATTACATGTTCTAGTACATCTTCCTAAAACTTAACCAAAAAGACTTTCTTCTTTGTCTTTTAAAAATTTATAAAATGAAAGGAACCAATAAACCAAAAGTAATTGTCATACTTCATTGGCATCTCCAATATAATTTTTTTTTTTTTAAAGATTTTGCCACGTTCTACCCTATAATTAGATGGAATCTAAAGTATTTGTAACACTAAAAAATAATACAAAAAATAGGCAACTAAAATGCCTAAACTACTAATTATATACAATAATTTATAGTGGTCTATTTATCCAATTATTAAACCCTAAAAGTTTGAGCAACCAACATAGCTTGGTCATTGCTTGTCAAAGAAAGCAATGACCAAGCTATGTTGGTTGCTTCTTTTACATATCTCATGTAGTTTTATAAGTTGTTTTTGGGCAAAAACTCATGATTTGGATAAAAATTACATTCTGAATTGATTCTCAAACTCAAATACTTCAAAGAATGCCTATTACATTTTAGAAGGAAAATCTTCTTGAGTCTTTAGAGGTTAAGGATATAAATCAATACATTTAAAATCATCATATCATATTACTCTATTAGTTTTCAACAAAGTTTATTGAATATTTATTCTTGACAAAAATGGTTACAAGCAATTACATAGCAATCTCTAAAGAAACATAATTCTATGAATCCAAAATAATTAGTATAGGAATGAAAACTTGAATTAATATGACAGTATCAATGTAGGAAAATTCCTCCTAAGAAAAGTATCCATACCTCAAAATATCCAATTTCAAACTATTTTTATTACACAATGCAATAAACAAAATTCAAAACTTAAACTAAAATGATTTAGTATCAACACTCTACACCAATCACAAGATGACACGTGGCACTTTTCTTGATTAAATTAATGCTGAATCTGATCCTGATATAGGGTACCCCAATACGTGAATCTCCACCCCACCGTCAGTCCATTGGAAAGGGAGCAAGGACTGAGACACTGCCACGTCATCGTCTCCCTCCACAGAATTAGCGTGTCCTCCGAGTTTTAGTGTGGGCTGAGCATTTTCCTGCTGCTCCCGAAAAGCAAAAGCAAAATTACTCCGCGGTGGTCCGGTCTTTGTTCTCATGGCCGACCGCCTTCGCCAGTTGCAGACTTGCGTCCTCCATCGCCACCGTCGTCGTAGCTCCCCACACACACTGCCTTACTACTGACGCTCTCTACCCGAAAACAGGTGCACCTCTCCTCGGAACCGAACTCTCTTCTGAGCTTCTTCTTATCGTCGGCCATCACGGTCTCGAGCTGACTGAAGGCTATGGTGCGCCACCATCTGCTGCTGCCGCTGCTTCCTCTTTTATCTCCCGTTTCTCGTCCTTCGGGCGTGGCTGGTTGTGAGGCCTTGGGTGGTTCGAGGAGCTTGTATATATTGTGTAGAGGAGCGTGATGTCGTGGGCGGGACCTGACAACTTTCCTGCGACTTCCCTTGCTGACAATCTCGACAGTGAGTTTCGTTGCTTGGGTTTTGAATGAAATAGACTGGTGGTTACGTTTATGGTTTGGGGGAAGAGGGAGGGAGGGAGGGAGGGAGGGAGGGAGGGAGGGAGGGAGGGAGGGAGGGGGGGGATTGGTGGGGGGGATTGGTGGAAGCGAGTTGGTCTCAGAATGGACTCGTAGTGGTTGATGGGGGTGGATGGATGCAGCGTGAAATCGGATTAGGGGACGGAAATGCAATTTGTTTGAATTAGGTGTGGTGTTTTGTATCGATGGTTGGGCAATGTAGCTAAGCGATATGCGCAGCAGTGTTCCTTCAAATGACGAGCGATTGTGCTACTTGTAGTATGGGATGCATTGTTAGCTGTAAACGTGAGGTGCGGATTTGAATAAGCACGGGGTATTAAATGGATTATTTTCTACCCTTTTGTATGACTGAAGCGTGTAATGAACGAGCGGGGTCAATTTTGGCAGTGCTGTGCATCAATTAGGGTATGGTACATGTTGTTGTAAATGCCCGTAGTAACTTGAATGGCAGGTTTTGGAATCTAGGGTTTCGAGCTGCAAGGGGTGTATCAGTAATTGTTGAAGTGAATAGGCAGGCGTAAACTTACTTGCATGTGGTGGTGATGAAAGTCGAGAGAATGAGGTCTCGGCATATGTAGATGTACGCCCTCACCGTGCGGAACTGAACTTGCAGAGAAGTTGCTAGTGATATTGCGGGATGGAAGGAAAATAATTGGCATACTCCGATCTTTTGATCAATTCGGTATGAATTTCTTTACTCATTGATGCAAATATCCATGACCACAGTTTTTTAAAAATTCTCATTCAGTATGTTACTCTTGCAGTCATTCATGAGCTCATGGTGTCTGTGCACTATTGAGTATTAGAGCTATTAGGTGATCATCTACTACAATCAGTAATTTTCATATTAAGCACAGAATCTGTCGTGCTGAAATTTTGATGAAACAGCAAATGTAGTGTTGGAGGGAGCACTTGAAAGGATAACGGTCGGAGAGCTATATTGCGATCTTCCTCTGGGCCTGTATATTATCCGTGGAGAAAATGTTGTTCTCATAGGTGAATTGGTAAGCTTTTTTCTGAAGCTCAATGGGATTACTTAAATCCTCTTCCTGTCCCGGAAGGATTGGATTATCAGGATTTTCACCCGTCTTCGGCTAAGTGAAATGAGGGTAGAATATTGTCTAGTATTATTAAGATGGGTTCGAAATCACAAACAAGTAAACTTGTTGTATGTAGAAACATACTTGAACATATCTTGTTGAAACTGATACAATGAGGTTGCTCGTAGTAATTTGAGAAGTCAGACTGCATTCAGATCCTGCTTGACTTATTCAGACTGGAATCCAGGGTCTTTAGCTTATTAGCTTTAAGGGGGAATCACGGTTTATGTACTTTCTGGTTGGGTACTACAGGATCTTGAGAGGGAGGAGTTGCCCTCCTTTATGGTACTCGTCACACCTGCCGAAATCAAGCAGGTAAGCACAATCGTGCAGTTTTTAAATGTCGGCATGGCTCAATTAAATGAACTGCTTCTGAGTAATTTGATGCTTGTATTTTAGAATATTACTTTATACCAGCAAGTAACGGCCAACCTGTGGCGCAGCACGTGGCCATTCTCTTTGCGATGTTTTGAAAATGTGAAGTCGAACTGGATTATGATCTACTTTGCTTAAATGATGGGTTAACAGGGTTCACAAGTTTTGGGGTACAGGAACTACGTCTTATGTTTGATCTTCATGAGTTGAGTGCCTATAGTGATAACTTCATACTGGTCATAAAGCTATGCTTTTGACTTCTTATTGTCCTGAAATTTGTTGAAGCCGCTACTATGGCTCAGAAATGTTGTGCTGGTGCAGGCACAGAAAGCAGAGAAAGATGCAACAGAGTTGAAGGGTTCAATGAGGAAGCGCATGGAGTTTCTGGATCTTGATTGAGCTATGAAATGATCGAGGGACATGGAGACTCTAGTTTTCCACCTGTACGGATGGTTACCAATTTCCTTAGCCTCACAAAGCAAACAAAGGGGGAACACGCCCCGCCAGTGTGGCGAGTTTAAAGTGTCATGCTGGCCCGCACATTTTATCGCGGATCTGCGTTCCTAGTGGTGGTATTCACCACAAAATTTACCCTCTAGGGTGCCCCCATCCTTATTCTAGTTTCCTGTTTCTGTTGTTCTAGTTATGGTCGACTTGGATGTCGTCCTTGCTCTTGTCAGAGTTTCTTCTGCCCACTATCAGTGAAATACCTATTGTGTCAGCTTTTGTACTTTCCTCTCCGCCTATGTGTTGTTATTCTGAAGTCTTCTGCATTCCTGGACTCATTCTTAGACACAACGTCACCTTCTGCATGTTTCCTGGATGTGGAGTGGGTTGGTCCTTACAGGAACTTGCTTTTGAATCTAGGTACTGTTCTGGGAACACTTCTACTTCTCTTGTATGTTCATATTGACCCTTTAAGGAGGTTCGCGACCTGCTTTTATCAACCAGACAGTTACTGAATTTCTCGCGTTTGTTTCTTTTAATTGGTTCGTTGGCAAGTACTGCAAGAGTATTGATTATTTGTGGACGCCAGTACTTGGTGATGTTTTAAAGTTGGTAGCACTCCTCTTCGAACGAGATACAGGTAATGTGGTGCATGATTCTTGAACCTGAGGCCCTATGTTTTGTTTAACCTCGTAGTTTGGTACCCTTTTGTGCGCACTAACAAAGTTCATGGCAGATGCGCAACCTAAGTATCTTCAAGTGGAATATGTTGTACGTTTATGTAAACATCTTTTTGCTGGCAACATAGGATTCAATCTCAGAAATATAGAATGTTGAAGGCAACTTAGTGACAGCTGTGACTTTTTTTTTTGCACATGCAGTTTATACCTTGAGACTCACACATATGTGCCAACCATAACTTTGATTTTGGTTGCGGTCATCGAGCACTGCAACCTGTTTTAACCCTGAAGTCCTACTTAGGCTTTGCAGTCGTCAGTTCCTCCAAAAGATCTTTCATCAGGTCCTGGTAAATCATCTTGTCGAGTTCTTCCATAACTTCAGTCATTTCAACCCATGACGAAGCCTGAGATTTCAGATCTTTCTGCAGAATGTTTTGCACTGCTGTGCAGATATCATCCGAGGCGGAGGGGCAGATTTGCAGGTGGTTCCAAACTTTTTGTACAAGCGCTTGCCCCTTCCACTCGTATTCAGGTATCGATGGAGCCAGATTCATCCCTATCTGTGCACATTTTCGGAACTCAAGCTCACGCCTCAACAGTTCTTCTACGAAGTCGTAGAGGATACGTTTCTCAATCCGTTTCTTCTTGTTTCTGCGCTCAGCTACTGCTAACCTCCTTTCAAAAGAAAGGCTGCCAACCTTTGCAGTCATTCTATATGGCGTCTTTTGTGTTTGACTTATACCGTGCTGCCTTGCGTTCAGAAGATGATGTTTGTCCACCCAATCTCCGTTTGTGATACCCGATGCGACCAAGAGGTCACGTATGAACTCTCGTTCCTCCTCTCGATTGTCCAAAACCCTACCCCGACGTGTTGGCCCTATCACGTCATTGTCATGGGGTAGAAGTATATCGGGTTGCTGAATGCTGTCTTCAAGCTCATGTTTGCAATACCACCCTAGTAACAAATGATTCCTCTCTGCAGCTGCCTTTGACGCTCTTGCAAGTTCGTGGAGAGTTCGCGCCCCCCACTGATTCCAGCGGTGGGCACACTCCAACGCCTCCAGTGCATCTGCAAGGTCACACGGCAAACAGTTTGTTGAAAGCTTTATTGATTCGTATTGGTTTGAATTGCGTTTTGGAAATGATTTTGCAAGTTGCGTTCGAAGGTAACAAAGTTTAGTATGTACTGCGAACCGCCTTTAAGAGGAGCCGCACGGAAATCTGTTGCATACCTTGGAGGATAGCAGTCGTTCTGCTTGCTGGCGCAAGAGAGCGGTACTTTTGAGCAAGAGGGATGTCCAGGATCTCCCCCGAGCTGGGTTGGTTGCTCTCGATTTGATCACTCACTCTTGTCGCTCCATTGCAATCTACGTTCTCCTTAATTTCCCCTTTCTTTCCTGGTAAATAATTTCTTGGAACCTGCGACTTCCTGCTATTAGGGTTATGAGCGGAGTAGTTACTCCTTGATTTTCAGAAGTGCTAGGAGGAGTAGTGCTACAGATTTTGTTTGTAAGCCTGGGATATTAACTCTCATGCTGTAACTGACAGATATGCAGAGCTAAAATTCGCAGAGATTTTCTACTGGTAACGAAGGATGGTTACTTCTATCAAAAATGAGGTTCCGTAGGACTGACCTGCAGGAGATATGAGTTTCTAGGATTCAATTATTTCACTATTCTCTTCTCGTTCCAACAAAGCAGAATCACTAAAGAAGAGCTTGTCAATGATAGTTTGATCTTTTCTTACCTCTGAGCACGTGATGGCGTTTCTGGATTTCTGAAATGTGTTTTCATTTCTGAGAGTACCTGATGTGCTTTCGTTCGTGATCCTGCTGCGAACCGAAGGCCGGTTACTATCGCTTCTGAGAATCACAATGGCCACTGGATTGTCCACATCTTGTGCATTCCGGCACTCTCGTTTCCTGTATCCGTGCTTGGCATCCAGGGCTCTTTGGCTTTTAACCTCCTCCATGAGACTGTTGTAATTGAACTCCCTTCTCAACGTCATGGAGGTCGGTCTCGTCTCCAGCTTGTTGATGGGAAGAGATGCGCCTTCATAATTATACTGCAGGTTGCCAATATGGGAAAATGTGCTGCTGCATTCTGCTTCGATGGGTATGAGAGGCTGCACCATGGACAAAGACTTGCCTTTCGAACTTCGTTCTGTAATTGCAAGAGGCTCACAGCCGACTGTCGTTCTCACTTTGGAAGAACTCCCACTAGTGTTCTTCGTTTCAATACTTTTCCTGAATCTCCTGTATTTCATTCCGAGAGTTTTCATTTATCCGGTTTTGAAATTGGGTTAGTATTTATGTCAAAAGATTTGGAACTGCTATGAAATACAAGTAAAAGCTGCGCATGCTGCGTAGAAAATTGTTTAATTTCACAGAAACCAATGAAATTATTGTGAAACTCATTTGAATGTAAGTACTTGAAAGGAATTGGCACCGGACTGGAGATTTGACAAGAGGACGTGTGAGAAGAGCTCGAGTGCGTACCCGATTTCACTGCTAATTTGGGAGGCCCGTGGTGGATTCCCAGGTTCGTTTCCTAGGTGCTCCACCTTCCTAATTGAGGAAGTGAGAGATTTTGCTTTATTGATGCGGGAAGGATTCACAGTGACTTCACTCGCCGTTTCCTGCCGTTGGCTTCGGTCGAGGAGGCTCCTCTGACTTTTGCTCCCTATCCAATGTTTAGGAAAAGCGCGACACTCCGAATTGACGGAGTGGTGCAAGCGTTGCCGGTGATGTTCTGGAAGGTTAGGTGGCAAATTTGGTTGCTTCAAACGCTCTTTTACCTTTGCATCCGTACGGGGAGTCGAAGGCTTCGTTTCGGTCGATTTCTTACTGTTGGAACGAATCCATCCCTTCGCTTCTGTAGACTGGAAATACTGTTTAGCGGCTTTTCGGAGGTTTGTAAACTGCAGCTGCTCCAGCTGTAGCACTACGTCGCTATAGAGCGCTTCCAGCCTGTTTCTAGCCGTCGGCATCCTGTGTGGAGACTTGCTATGCCCCATCTTTAGGGCCTCAAATGCTTCAATTATCCTTCAATCTTAGCCGCACCATGCCTGCTTCCAGCTGCGCCATGGCGAAGTCTGCTCTATTCCGAAAGCCCAATACACTCAAACCTCTTTGATCTGACCACCTTACTTACAAGTGTTCTATAGTCAATCATTTTGTGGCAAGTTTGCAGAATATTCTGGAACGTTGTTTCAGAGATGGTTACAATAAAGAGTTTCGAGTGCCTATGGTCCAGAATGTGTTAACAGGCTGTGCACTGACGGGTGACTGCATACCTGAGTTTTGACTGGATTTCAAATTGGGGGACCAATTTTGTGCAAAATCGAACTTCAGAGCTCTTGTGCACTTGATTGCTTCATGGAGATGGGACAACTTCGGAGCTTCAGAGCTGTCCTTCCAATCTTGGCCGCGCCGCTTGCAGTCCACACCACTTTGAAGCTGAATGTAACGTCCAGAACAAGGTTACGGGGTCATCACGGTGCATTCGTTGCCAACCCCAAAATCAAAGCTACAACGAGCAGTCTATGTTTGAATTGCACACTAGAGAATGAAACAGTGACCTCAGGGACGAAGGCTATTGAATAGAAGCGCAAGAGGTATCCTAAATCGTGTGCAAACCACTACCAGTTAAAACAATGCTTGAGCAGAAGCAGCTGATATTTGCTTGCTGTAGAGTTGGAAGAGCTCCTTCGCTGACCACATCTGCGAGCTCCTGAGAAAAAAAACTTATTTTTTATTGCCCACTATGTTGCACGATAGTAATTCAATTTGTGTGTACTGACGGACCTTCTAAGTAAGCACAGTGACTGCAGCTACTCATTGCCGGAAACACACACTTGTTGTTGGCAGGTGACACAGTGCAACTACTCATTCTGGGGAATTGTGACGACACAGTGCTACTGGCTACTCATTCCGAGGAATTGCGACACAGTGCGACTACTCATTCTGAGAACTCGGAAGGACTCACTTCAATGAAGATTCTTCGGGTGATCAACTCCGATCGACTAGGTTCAGTGCCCCAGAATTATTCGCTGTTGCTGTCAATCCAACTTGTGTTTTGGACGTGGCTGTGTACCATACGCACTGTTGGAGCTCCCTCCCTCTCTCCATCGCTTTCACTCCCCAGGTACTGTTGTGACGTTCATCGCCTCCATAATTGTACTCCTTAACAGATCAAACTTCACTCAGTGTAATTGGAGTTCCTTTCCATTGACCCTCAATTACCTTACATTTTTTTCTTCAAGTAGATACACAAGCAAGTTGCACTCAGTCTGCTCGCTCATGGCCCCTACTTTGTTGAAGGGACCATGTGACGTATAAATATGATTGCTTAGCTAGTTTTTACTATACACAGGACCTAGGAAGAGGAAATCCAGCTAGCGTCCTATCGGATTTCCTTCTCCAGGTCCGATGCTTTCAACACCCTGCAGATGGTGACCCCTATTGTAACTTGAAGGTGCTCTTGGAGGAGACCCTCGTAAATCACAAACTCTATGGAGTGGAGCAAGCTGGATTTTTCATAGGATCGGAAGGACTCCTAGGTTGTGCTAGCCGTCCTGCTTGGGATCTATGTAGTTATTTATAATCACGAATTTGTCACTTAACTTCAGGGCTGATCTGAATGACCTTCGGTTCTGTAAATACTTGAGGGTACTCTATGACGTAAGTACACCCAAAACTAACAAACTAAAAGAATTGGCATTAAGTAAAACAATCCTACATTTAAGGACATCAAATGTACAACAATGGTGGTTACACTGTGTCGGTTTTGGGTGCACTGTTTATTGCAGTAGACTTTCCTTACCTTGCGTAGCTAGGATTTTGTTGGCTTCGATACTCAACAGAACGCCAGGCCTGCAGGCATTACACGCAGGCTATAGTTCTGTAGTGCTCCTGTCGTCCCTCCTGTCCTGATCGATTTGATAAAGATTAAGTTTGTGCAAGGTTTGTGACTGTGGTGACAAAGCTGCAGAGTGGCACCTCCGTCAGCAGCTAGACAGCTAGACCTAGACGCAATTAATAAACATTGGGGTTCTGGCCAGCGTTTGTCACTGTCGTCACATGGATCCATATTGATAGTTTGGCATCATCTTCATGGAATTCCACCAACACCGTGAAAGTAACGTTTCATCTAGAGTTTTTATAACATGTTGAACGCACGACACTTCTTTGAACTAAGCTTACTAACTTCCTTCTTGAGCTGTGGTGCCATGATTTTAAGGAGGTGTGATGCCAGGGCCATTATTTCTGGCCTTGCAATGGGTAATGCGTGGAGCGTAGGTACACAGGTACGTACAAATCCTCACGCTTCTCACGTATCCTCGTTTGAAGGATCTTTTCCGTCTACTCTACTTCACTTGGGTTTTCTTTTCCGAGCCTGGCTGTTTTTGAAGTGGAGACTGAGGCCTTGCTGAGTTTGCCTTTGTGTCCCAATTTCATTGCTGCACAGCATTTGCGGAAAAAAAAGACTGTAATCATAATCAATGAGAATGCAAAAGAAGCTAGACGAAAGGGAGTAACTTAAAGTAGTATGCTCTAAAAGCGACCATTTTAGGGTTTGTCCCCCTTTTTCATAGGTTTCCGTGGACATAAATATTTTTAGATCATTTTTTAGAGAAAGAAAAATAGATGTGGAACTTAACATAAGTGGTTTTGTATGTTTCCAAGCATTTTTGAATTATTTATAAATATTCAAAGATTTGGGGCATAGGCACCGTTATTTGTGACCATAGGTCTCCCAAAAAATTTCCAGTTGCAACTTGTAAAGAGATGTGAGGAAATCGAAGATAATGATTGGCTCTTGTAATAAAAAAAATATTTTTTCCTTGATTCATTCAATGGCTAAAGTGGTCACCTCATCTCTGTTCTTTGGCTAATAATAGGGGCAATTTGAAGGAAAGGGGAACTTTTAGAGTATACTACCTTAGCAATTGAGAGTACAAAACTAAATGGAAATCATCCTTTGTGGTATAGTGTAAATTATTTGCTTAAGAAAATCCAAGAGCACTCATTAGAGGTCAAACTATTGTATATTATGGCCTTCCCTTTTCACTCAAAATTTCAAGGATGAACATTTGTACTTTTGTCTTATGTATAGAAGGATTCTTTGTCATCTACTGAATAATTAGTATTTGTAGCGATGTTACAAGATTAATCATGAAAAGATGAGAACTATTGTCAAGGTACTTTGCCACAAAAGATCCAATTTGTGGACTAATTAATATAGTTGTATTTAGTATTCCTCATTTTTGCACTTGTCTTCAGTTGTTGAAATTCATCTATCAGCTACTACTTTGGTTTTAGTGTCCTTTTGAAGTTAAACTTAGCCTCTATATACAACCCCTTGTAGCACATTGCCATTGATGGTGCATTGTTTAGGTACTAAGGTATCAAAACATCTAAAATTTTCCAAATAAGGATTTGAATACAATTTTAATTGTTAAATTGCAAAATGTTGGATTTTATTGGTAGTCATCAAACTACTATAGATTCTCTTAGAATAAATTTTTTGAATAGCATATGAATAAACTATAAGTTCTTAAAGCGTTGAACATCGATGTGCCCAAAATTGACCCTAGACTCTTATAAATAAAAATTGTACATTTGGAGCAAGAATTTGTAGGAGGTGGTTTTAAAACAATTCACAATTAGGTACAAGTATCTTTCAAGTATGGTGCCACTCCTCACCACAAATTGTAGTGAGGTAGTGCCAAGTATTTGCCTGTACTTCTTGCCTATGGGAGGCAACACTTGGCTCTTGATGAGGTTTAAAAAAATTAATTGATATTTAAGAATTGGATGTAATCTTTTAGTACCCAAATCCTTTTGCGAATTTTTTGCACATTTTTGCTTGTACCTTTTTACAAATATATTAATTATGTCGATTTCATCAAATTATTTAGTGCTAACAAAATTTTGTTATTTAATCCCTAATGACTCAAGGGTTTTGCAAAAAACACAAATGTATTATAAATTATAAGTTTCTTAATTTTTTTGAAGTTGGTATTATAGAAGACAATGCAAAACATGGAGAAAAAAAATTTTAAACTAACATTTGAAAATTTATATCATTGGTCAAAACAATAGGGGAGATTTGGAGCTTGTAGAGGGTTGCAAATTCCCAGACTCCTAGGAATCTGAAAATTACATTGTAGCAGTAGTATGATGTGGTTGAACGATTGCCATGTTATATAAATTTATTTATTTTGAAATTCAACTCTTTTTTCATTTTAAGAATTTTAATTTGATTTTTAATTTTAAATTTTAAAAAAAATTCTGACAGCTAGAGGAACATCAAAGGGAACGAGCCTAAAATAGCCTTCCAGCCCCCCAAAACTCCTCTAATGGTGTATTTTTTATTGCTTAATTTGTAAAAAAGGCATAAGATTTTAAGATTAGAACATGAACACTTCCTCCAAACAATAAACTTTCTAACACTAGGCATATACAAAACAATTTTTCCTTATAATTTTTCCTTGTAATTTTTGTTTGACCTCAACAATGTAATTTTGAACTTATATAAATAGAAAAGACAACCTACATTAGTTTGGACAAAAAATACAAAGTTTTAAAAACCTATTTTCTACCTAAAAACATTCTTCAAAGTTAGGCATCAACCATAATTGGTTGATTGGGTCTTTATAGGGTAAACATGCATGTGTTAATTAGAATGAATGAGATTTCATTTTTACAAATATTACTTTAAAATTCTTTATTCATCAACCATTATATACTCCTTCCATTCCAAAATAATCTTCTTGTCGACCAAAATGTTCCGGACTAGGACTTAAAATAAAATTTTAAAGACCCTTTTCACTTTATAAGTAAAGCTTACACTACAACAATGGCAGTGTTTTATGACTGCAGAATTATGACTGAGGATGACTGGCGACTGCTTGTAGTCATATTCTTGAAGGCCAACACTTTGGGGAGAAATATGACTGCAAAATATGACTACCAGTCATTTTTACGCCTTGTACTTCACAAGTATATACTATACAACCATTAAGAATACCAAAGTACTTCATAGGGAACGTAGGGAACATGTTTGGGAACATTGAGTCATATTATCAATTATATTTTCATAGTAGTGAATTTTTTTTTATTTTGGGCAATTAAAAAAAAATACGGGCAATTCTAAAAAATATATAAATAAGCCATCATTTAAAATTTTGAAATCCTAGTCACCTACTTTTTTAGATTTTGAATCCTAGTCACCAATTTTTTAGTGTTTTGAGACCCTAACCATTATTTTTTTAGGGTTTTAGAACCTTAGCCGTCACTTTTTAGAATTTTGAAATCCTAGTCGTCACTTCTTGTGGTTCTTCTTCCTTACATTCTATTGTCTCTTAGCTCTTATTTGTTGTTGCTTTTTGTTGCATCTCAACTCTTGTTTCTTGTTACTCTTTACTTCATGTTTCTTGCTTCTTATTGTTGCATCTAAATTTTTTTTTCTTGCATTTGAATTATTTCTTCTTTTTAGTTCTTCTTTTTAGTTCTTCTTTTGTAGTTCTTGCTTCTTATTTCTTGTTGCATTTACACTCTCATTTCTTGTTGTTTCTTGTTATGTCTTAGTTATTGCTTCTTATTTCCTCTTGTGTCTTAGTTGTTGCTTCTTATTTCCTCTTGTGTCTTAGTTGTTGCTTCTTATTTCCTCTTGTGTCTTAGTTGTTGCTTCTTATTTCCTCTTGTGTCTTAGTTGTTGCTTCTTATTTCCTCTTGTGTCTTAGTTGTTGCTTCTTATTTCCTCTTGTGTCTTAATTGTTACTTCATGTTGTGTCTTAGTTGTTATTTCTTGTTTTGTGTTTCTTCTTGCGTTTTACTTGTTTCTTATTTCTTGTTGTGTCTTAGTTGTTGTTTCTTGTTTCTTATTGTGTCTTACTTGTTGCTTCTTATTTCTTGTTGCATCTTAACTTTTACTTCTTGTTATTTCTTAATACTTATCTTTTTTTTCTTGTTTCCTCCATCATCAATCTTATTCTTCCTATCCTAAACTTGAGCTACATATTTTGTGTTGTTATAAGCCTTTGAAGGTTGAGCTTTGTTGTTCAATCACTAAAAATTAACCTCTCATTTCTTTAATTATATATGCAGACATCAAAAGTTGAAACAAAGACATTAGAGGCTACTTACAACCCAATGAAGCCATCTTTACATTATTGTAAGGATTGTAGGCCTTATTGAATTGTGTGAATGATTCATTGTGATATATATATTTTGTATTAGAGACTAATAAATGTCAATGAAGATAGTTGTATTTGTTTTTGCATTCTCCTTCTTCAATATGATTATCTCTCATACATCTCTAAAATCATATATTATATATATTCATTTTTAATTGCATGAGGCTTTCTATTCAATTGTCAAATCATCTTGATGTATGATAGTTATATATCATGTGCATTTAAAATGCATTAAAAATGTGATTATAGTTAGTAATATGACTGACGAGAGTCGTATTCTACATCATTCAAAAATATGACTCATGAGAATCATTTTTCACATTAACAAGAATATGACTCACCATAGTCATATTCCACATTACTGCAAAATATGACTCACTCTAGTTATATTCCATGTAACCAAAAAATATGACTCATGAGAATCATTTTTCACACTAACAAGAATATGACTCACCACAGTCATATTCCACATTATTGTAAAATATGACTCACCTTAGTTATATTCCATGTAACCAAAAAATATGACTCATTGCAGTCATATTCTATATCACTGCAAAAAATGACTCATCGTAGTCATATTCCACGTTATTGCAAAATATGACTCACCGCAGTCATATTTCACGTTACTGCAAAATATATGACTCACCATAGTCATATTCCACGTTATTGCAAAATATGACTTACCGCAGTCATATTCCACATCACTGTAAAATATGACTCACCACAGTCATATTCCATGTTATTACAAAATATGACTCACCACAGTCATATTCCACGTCATCAAAAAATATGACTCATCGCAGTCATATTCCACGTCATCAAAAAATATGACTCGACATAGTCGTATTCCACGTAGGATTTTTTTATTTGTTCGGGTAACCTAAGAAAAAGTCACCCCTCCCCTAGGATAGTCAAAGTATACGCCTAGTTGGCATACTATGACTAAAAATGGGTATTTATACCCTTCAATCCATATAACTGTCAATATGACTGATGTCTGAAGCGATTGCTTCTAAACGACTGGAGTCAGTCATATTCCGAGTCATCTATAGTGATTTCTGCGTGAGTCATACTTTTTGATTTTACGACTCACTGCAGTCATATTTTGCAGTCATAAAACACTACTTTTGTTGTAGTGTTAGTATACTCTTATCATCCAAGAAACTTTGAATTTTGGAGCCCTTTTCAAAGTGCATTTTTAGAGTACTAAAAAGAAGAATTTTGTCAAAAAGCACCATTAGGCACTTAATTGTTGAATGTAAGGTAAGCATTTTGTGGTTAGTTAGTGTGGGCCAAAGAGCATGTATAGACATGTGAACTTTTGTTTTGCCTTCTCAAGTTTCATCTCCTTCAATAGCAACACTCAAAGAGATGCAAAAAAATAAGAACGAACAATGTTAATTGATCCCTTTAGTTATTTGCCTTTTGATTGATGATTGCATGGATGGAGGGGGAACTATTGCTTAAAGTTCTTTTACTAGTCCTAGATAGCAATCAAAAGCTAAATTTAACTGATCTACAACATCACAAAGTGCAACAAGGTCATTTTGAGACAAGAAGTTGAGGCCATCAAGAAGATCATTTTGGAGACAAAAATTGATGCCATCAAGATCATCATTTTGAAACTAAAGGAATATAATACTAATTTGAAAACTTTGAAGTTGATGAAAGCCTAACTACATACCATTGTTAGGATAATCATACTATTGTTAGCATAAGACAATGTGCAACAATCATCAGACAATATTGCCTTGGCTTGCTATTATAGGACTATACATAAGTTGAGCAATCATCTTAACATCTAATGATAAAAAAACAATTATTTAGGTTTTTGAAATTGTACTTTTCCCAAATAAAGATCATAATGTTATAATGAAGCTATTTGCATCCATTCTATATGTAGATATGTAGATTATGGAAAAGACATTATTTGTTCATTTAGACATATGTACATTCATGTAGCCAATTTAGCAATGCAATCTTACTTTGGAAACTTAAGATGGTATTTGGCCATTCCATTCACCAGACTCACTAATAGAGAATATTTTGCAAAATTTTCAAATTCATATACTTTAGATTTTTCCTTTTGAAAGAAATCGCAATGAAGTAAAACCTTCTTTTACAATCTATATTTATGTTGATATATGGGCAAACAAAACCTAAACACAACTTCTGGTTTTCAGCCTTGAGAGACTCAAAAATAATATCATAAGGACATTCTTGTTGTAATTTTCAAACAAGAAAAGACATTTTTAACAACTTAGGAGTACTATTTTAAAATAATTTATTAAAATAATTTAAACCTATAAATGATGCAAAGGATGTTTTCTAGCCAATGAATGACAAAGAATCTTTCCATGTAGGACAAAAGTGCAACTATTCATCTTCCAAATTTTGTGTGAAAAGGATATGTCTTCTACAATAGTTTGTCTTCTAATGAGTGCTTTTGCATTTTTTTAAGCCAACAATTCACATGGTACCTAAATAAATGATTTCCACTATGACCGGCTTGTTGTTTAAGGATTAACCTCTAGAAGACCAGATCTTGATTATAATTATGAAATGAATAAACATTGTGTCTTAGAAAAATTTAGTTTTTTAAATTATATTCAAACATCAATCTTGTATTTTTTATACATGGGATTATAGATTGTCTAGTGGCATCCTATTTGTATTTGTCACCCACTCATTACCACAATCTTAGCAACTTTTTAGTTAGCATCACATTGATGTACTTAGAGAAGGAACACATTAGTGTATGATTTAGCACGTGTGGGTCAATCCACTCAACACTATATCGATTTCATCCCATCAAACTTTGAAAAACCCTTGGAAAATTCACCTCTCATCGGAATGTCTTGATTCAACTTGCAAATGACTTCAATCTCTTCAACTTCACAATCTCAATGAAAGATATGTGGGATGACAAATTATAGCTTCTCCAAGGTATCTACTATGCATTGAATAGGGTTTCTAAAGGAACCCATGCTAATTAATCAACATTTCACACTACATAAAGAGTTATTGAAGTGTACATCAAGAGTTATTGAAGTGTACATCAAGAGTTATTGAAGTGTTTAGGGGTTGTACATCATGTTTCAAACATCTACTAATAGTTGTACATCAAGAGTTATTGAAGTGTCCAAAGGTTGTACATCACATTTCAAACATCTAGAGTGTTCCACAATCAGTCCCTTTAACTGCCCCTCTTCAATGTAGATAGCAAAACTGAAGCTACTTGTCAACTAGCTTAGTATACTAATGATGGTAAATAGTGTTGGCAACACTAATCACAAAGCATAACACTGATTGTCAACAGTCCAGTTAATGTTACCAACACTAAATGTCAACATAGACGCTATTTGCCAACTGTTGGATATACATTTTTTACAAGTGTTATGTAGTGTTACCTAACTATTTTATCAAAATGCAAAGAAAAACATACTGAGTTTTGATACAAAGAAAAACATGTTGTAGAGAAACACTGAATGCCAACTAATTGAAGTTTAGAGTGGCCAAGGTAGAAGTCCAGGTAACACGAATCACAACATAACACTACTATTTATCATCATTAGTGTAGTTGTGCTTCCGGGAGAAATGAGAAATCCGTGTGTTGCAAGATGCCGGAACCAGAATTACAACAGAATTACAACAGAATTACAACAGAAACAGGAAGCATGATTCAATTCCTGTTCCCCATCGGATGAGATAACTGTTACTACCACGGAGGGCATGCCGATTGAATTGCCAAACCACACCCGAAATGGAGCAGGATCCAATCTTCCAAAGCACACCAGATTCATCAAAAGTTTTTTTTTTCCAATGTTGTGGGTGATTTGACAGATCATCATCATCATCCTGTCCTTCATCACATGAAAAACATCGTAGGTTCAAGGCATGTGTAATAAGACTCCCAGGCAAGTTTCTTGTGAGCCGTAGTAGCTTCACTGCTATTAATTGTAATGTCTACACTTGTCTTCAAAACACTGAAAATAATAATGGAACTAAGGTAGAGCCACCCATCAGCAACCAACACCCCATCTTGCATTCAGTAGAGTGGCAAAAAGGCAACACAGGTTGGGACTAATTTCCAAACCTGAGTTATTGATTTCCTACCATCAATTCCTCCATTCTGCTCCTGGCACATCTTGCCTTGGTTTGGAGTGCCGAGGCGAACAAGATGTAGTCTCTTAACCCCAAAGTGACATTCAATTTCTGGGGTTCAAAAACATCATTGCTTTTGAAGCTTTATGGATCTAAATGTCTTCAAGTTATACAAATCTCAACTGTACAATCTTGTAGTGTATATGTTGTAGAGGACATGTAGAAAATTTGAAGTCATTTGGCCACATAGATTGCAAGATCATAATGTTTTAGTGTTGAAAATGGATGCTGAAATTTTCCCAAAAACACATTTGGAGGTGAAATTTGATTTCTAAACCTACTCAAATGTAAAACCTTTACACTACAAAAGGATTCAAAACTAGTATACAAACACATTGGTGAAAAAAAAATTCATTCAATTGACTCATTGTGTCTACAAAACGGCTTTGAAATGTCAAAAATCAACAAGAAAAATTGCAAAAAACACATCTAAAGGTGAACCTCCTTCTACTAGAATGCTTCTCAGTCACTCATTAATTCTTGGATTAACATGAAATTTTAGCCACACAAACTAGACTAGTATACGCAACTTTTCCAAAAAGAATTATTGAAAATAAACTTTGTATGAAGAAGAAACAAGCCGCCAAAGTTCACTATACTCCAAAAATGGCAGGATTTTGAACTTCGAATTGGTCCCAAACATTCAAAACAACTTGGATTGACATGAAAACTTTTCCACAATAACTATACTTTAAGCGGAACAAAAGCCAACAAATTTTATTGAAAATGAGCAATGGATGAAGGAGATACAAGGCCCCGAAGTTGCAGCCCTAAAATGCAGTTTGGTGAACTCAAATTGAAGTTGTGAACTTCAATTGGCTTCCAAAAAATCAATAAATCTTGTATTGATCTGAAAAATTTATCATACAAACTAGAGGGGAGAAAGCAACATTCCCAACAAGTTTTATTGAATTTGCACCTTGGATGCAAAAGTTACAGCACTTTGAACTGGACCTTAAACTATGTGAGGACACTTTCTATCCTCTTTGTCACTTTGGGGTTAAATGAGCGGTTTTGGAATAGTTTACACATTGGACATGGGTCTGATGCAACCGTTTTGCCTTCCAAAATTCATAGTGAATTCACTTCGACTTGATAAAATTACAAAACTTTCATCGATCTTCCTCATTCTATCTCTCTATATGTGGAAATATTTCCTTTACCTTCTTGTACTTCACATCATGTATGTAGTTGCTTATTTGGTCGACTATAGGTGGCTCCACTACACATCATGAAGTGTATGCAATGCAGGACCAGGAGCCAAGTTTGAGGTAAACACAAGATGAAACTCCTTGGAGCACCCAAACTAGAGCCTTTTGACACCGGTGTAAAGTAACTCTGATGTATTAGGGTTGCGTTAGAGAAATTAGGGTTACCTGAAAAAAATGAATGTGGGTCACCTCCAATTTTTTGTAGAAATATCCGTTCCATTAAGTTCCATTTTGTGTTTGTTTGTTTTGTTTGATACGGTGAGATCTCCTAGACTGTGTGTCCCTTGGTTGCATTCTTAGTACCGTCGGAAAGCCATTTCTAAGGAGGGGTGCTCAAGCTTTGTTTTGTGACATTTGAACCTATGATGGGAAAGTTATGGATTTTTGAGTTACTTTTGAATTTTAAATTATGAAAAATTATTTTTACTTTTACTTTTATTTTTATTGTGGCTGCAGACCAGTTCTTTGTGGAAATTGGTGTAATGTACTATACAACAGTATTCCAACTTGCACTAATTCAAAATAGTGTAACTTTGGCAAATTATTAACAGTGAGTCAACAAAATCACTGCCTTTGGCGCCAAGAATGCTCAACCTTGAGTGTCTCCCACGCATACGTATAGACTGCGAATACACAGGCGTACTACGTTCGAGCGAATCACCAAACCCTAACCCTAAAACCCTGTCTTTCGCTTTCACACGCAAATTGTTCGGGAATTCTCCATCGGAAGCTCTGCAGTTACTATCTTCGGGACAGCCCTTCGCCGGGCCAACAACTATCGTAGAAGCAGCGATGGCGACGCCCGGTCCCTCGAGTAGCGAGGAACCGCCATTGCGTCTTCCTTCGCCGGATGAGATCCGAGCTCAAGACATCTTCAACAATTGCGCTGTCCGCACCGCTGTCAGTGGCGTCATGGGTGCGTTTTCTCATTCCTTTGGAGGCCTTCAATCTTTTGAAACATTTGTGATCTTTGCTACTCAAATTTGAAGCAGTGGTGATTTTGTATCGCTCCACTCGGCTTGGATTTTGGAAGAGTGTTGGTGGATATCAAGATTTAGGGTTGTGTATCGTCCTGTAGTTTGGTTATGTTCGGGGTTTACGATATTGTGATTTCTGGGAGATTTGAACGTACTGTAGCTCGTGGTGGATTTCGTCATTGCCCGAAGGAAATGGATATTTTCTTCTTTTGAGTGAATGGAATTTTATAAGCCTTCGTCAGACTGTTTATGAATTTGTAACTTTTTTTATCAGGTCATGTAATTTGACAAAATGTTGTGAGAAAACATAGGAAAATAGACTCGGTTTATTGGTGCGTGCATTGATTTTGATAGGCACAAGGTTCCGAGTTTTATATTTTTTGAATTTGGCCACCTATGGTGGCATGTACACCACCAACGGTATTCAGATTAGGGCTGAATTGTTGTGAAAAAGATCACAACAATCAAGAGTTTGTAATTTTGAGGGAACTCCAAGAGCGCCGAAGTCTACTTGTGTAGGGTTGTTAATTTTTTGGCGTCTGATGACCATCTTTCTGATCTTTCGTGGTTTGAAGGCAACTAAAATTATTGTAATCTGAATAAGCCTGAGTATGGTTCCTACCATTTGATTAAACTAAATTTCGTTCGGTCTAGTTAGGAATTGAAAGAGAACTTGAATGCACATTAACTTGAGGTTTTGGGATGCTGTGTGCATAAATCGTGAACCTTCAAACCTTTGACTATAAAATCGACTCTAATGTTCATATTGGGTACATGCTTGTGGTCAATATTTACTTTCTGGGGAAAAATTATAGAGATTGCTTTGGGGTAAGAGTCGCAACTAGGTGCACTTACCGTAGTCTGAATTTCATTGCAGGTGGCGGAATGGGAATTTTCATGGGAATGTTGTTTGGTGCCCTCGAAACACCCGTCCATGCAGAGACAATGACAGCTCGACAGAATTTCGTTCACGCAGCTCGAACTATGAGTACCAAAAGTGTGCAGATGGCCAAGACTTTTTCTGTCATGGGTGCCATATTCGCAGGAACTGAATGCGTTTTCGAGAAGGTAGTAGAATATATTACTAGTTATATTAACTTAATTTTGTACATAGTAATCTGCACTTTGTATTTGGTTAACGTCTTCACTCTATCGTCCCTTCCTGTAGATTTGTTAGAAATGTAAACTGTCTTGGATCTTGGACAGACTATTTTTGCAAGAGATCACAATACTACACTAAATCTTAAGAATTATGGGGATCTTTTAAGATAATTTGCTAGTTTGAGCCTTTGTCCGTCTTTTCTTAAGCTCATAACCTGCTGTCATCACCTCATGGCGCATTGTGGTTGGAAAAGAAGTAGGTGTAGAGTCAAAACCCTCTCAGAGAACTTTAGGTCTCCAATATCTAACGATCCCGACTTAGTCTAGAGGAGAGGATTATGTCAAAGAATGGTCTTGGATTTCCCAGACCTCGACCAGTTACCTACTATTTGTAGTCCTGTTTTTTCTGGGTCATCCTTGTAGCATCGTATGTTTACAGCTTTCACCGCTTTGATTTTGTGGAGTTTGGTATCAATGACCCTTCTCTGAATTCAGATACTTACGTCTCCTGCAGGCTAGGGCAAGACATGACTCAACAAATACTGTACTAGCTGGCTGTGCAACAGGCGGGAGCATGTCAGCAAGAGGTTCGTTGTCTTTTACTACTTTCCTAGTACTTGTTTACTAGTACAATCTCGCGATGGTGCTGTTTAAAGCTGGGTAGTAACTACTCAGTGACGCATCGCTTTCCTGTCCTTCAGTGAACCTTTTTTCAGTCACTGTTGTCGCTTGAGCCTTTCTTCCGTGAAAAATTCTACTGTAAGTATTCGCAGCTTCCCCGATTTGGTGAATTTTAGAAAACATCTGACCAAATCTGCCTGAATTGTCTGATGCAGCTGGACCGCAGGCAGCTTGTCTTGGGTGTGCAGGCTTCGCTGCATTCTCTGTTGTCATTGAGAAGATTTTTGATAGGCATAATTAGTTCATTTGGTTTACTTGAATATTTATTACTGGACGGTTTTCTATGCTTGAGGGTGGTGTGTGGACGTTATCCTTGAAGCAATGAAAGCTTAGACATCAAATTTTGACTCTCTTTAAAGAGTGTATATAGATTTTTTTTACTCCCGTTAGCATCGTAGCTTTGCCTTAGTCCTCAGTGAACACAATGATTTTTATATCTCTACTTTTGCATTTACAGATTACTTTTAGCTCTGTTTGCAGATGCGAATGTATTACGATGGTTAAGCAAACTAAAGCAGACATTTTTCATTTTCTCTCCGCTCATTGTAATGGACTCTTTAGCATTGGTCAGTGAATCTGAGCAGACAATGGCTTTCTTGAAATGGGATTTAATCAGACAGTCATTAATTTATAGATGACAGGTTCAGTGTGCAGATGTGTGGTTCGTCTTCATGATTCCAATGATGAAGATTCATCTTCTAATTATAATTGGAACTAGTGTGGCCTGTGCAGTTGCCACAATCAAAATAAAAGTAAAAGTAATTTTTTAATTTTTTAATTCCTAAAAACTTCAAAAATCAATAATTTTCACACCATGAGTCTGAACACCATGAAACAAAGCCTGTGCACCCCTCATCGTTGAGATCTTTCAGATGATACCAAGAATGTGACTGGGGGATGCAAGGTCCTAGAGATCTGAACATAATTAACAAAAAAAATAAAAATAAAAAATATAGCCTATCTTAATCCCTATTGTCCCTTCAGGGGACTAATAGGATTTGGAGTAGGTACCTACAGGTTGAATTTTTGTCATGGTTTTTTGAATTTTTTTGTAGAGATAGGAAAATTGATTAGCTTCATAGGAATATAATTTTTTTTCAATCAGTGCCTGGTAGCAAAAGTTATATCCAAATAAGCTCAAAACAATGGAAAAAGGGCAGCAAAAAAAAATTAAAATTAAAATTAATTATTTTTTCTCTCATACATTATATTTTTGTCTACATGGAAAGCTTTTATTCATTCTATTTAGATTTGTTATGAGAAAGTTATGGACAATCTTGTTTTTTAGGCAATTAGAGTATCTTCTTAAGAAAATAACTTATAGGATTCATTTTTTAATGCATTTTTTATAATTTAGAAAAAAAGAAGTTCTACATGGTTTAGTTTGCTTGCTAGAACAATCTCACCATTGGGATTAGTGTGTTTTAATTACATTTTAAAGATATTAATAATTTAAATTGTCTTTTTATCTCATACCTATTTTTTTTTAATATATTTTTTTCAGAATTAAATTAAGTTTTTTTGAAATTTTGTTTTTCCTAGAATCTCAACTCAATTCCCCACCATAAAGGTTAAAACCTCAAAACTTTGTAGTGCAAAAAATTTAAGTTAAGAAGGTTCAAAGTCAAATAATCTTATAATCTAGTCCTACAATGTGTTGAAAAACAATCTTGCAATCTATGTAGCAAAAATTTCTGAAATTTTTTCCACATATTTTCATACTAGTTAGGTGTAAGATTCTACAACTAGATGTGCAAAAAAAAAATTCAAATTATTTTACTCTTTGCTATAGAAATGGCAGTTTTGAATGTTTTTTGGTAGAAAAAGGTCTTGGTCCTTTTGGATTAATGGATGGATATTGAAAGATGGATTTTAATCATTCATGAATTACTTTCCTTCTTACTACTTACTTTCTTGCTCGCTACTTCAGGACATGTGTCATATTCTTATTGGTTTCAACTTAAAAAAAGACAAAAAAAAACAAAAAAACATTCCAAGCTTTGGTTGGAAATTTGTTCCAATCTTTATTCGAAGTATTGCACCCTACATGTTGGATAATGGACGTGGTTGACAGTTCATGCCTCTATCTTAACCAATATTTTTCAATAAAATGTATAGCCAAAAATTGAAAATTCTACATAAAGTAAATTATAGATTGAACATTTGTAATTTTCACAAGAAATTTTTCCTTTCAATTCAAAATACTAAGTCTCAATAATAACAATTTAAAAAGTTTTTTTATTTTATTTTATTTATTCAAATCATTTTGGAAGGATTAGTTTTTTAAATATTTATCAATCCCCTTTGAATTTTAGAATATTTACAAAACAAAATCTTCAAAATCTGTAGTGTAGAAAAGTTAAAGAACTAACATAAGAATCTTCAAAAAATCAATATATGAAGAAAAAAAATTTATGTGCTTCGAATGTATTTGAATTCTTCCGTTGTTTGAAATTAGAATGGTTGCTCCTTAAGGAATTAAATTACCCACTATTTTTCTTCTTCTATTAGTCCTATCATTAGAACATTCAAAGTATTCAATCTCAAATATTTTGCTTCCTAAGCAATTTTGTGAAAGCCACTACCCTATCCATTGTTTAGGCAGGAAATTAAAAACATATTTTTTAAAATAGATTTCAGAACTTTTGGGAAGTTTGGGAAAAATAATTTTTTCTAAGAAATAAAAATTTTGTATGAGAAAGAAATGAATTAATTTGTGAATTTTTTTATTTTTAAATATTTATCTAATAATATTTTATAATGAATTATTTCACAAAATATTGACCATGACCACTAGGGATAATTATAGGGACAATATTGTATGATGACTTTTATTATTTAATTCACATTAAGTGCATCCACACTCAAAACAATACACTTAAGAATAATCAAACATAAATATTATTTAAAAAGGAAGAAAGAAGTTTAATTCTTAATGTTTCTTCACTATGTTTTCACCAAAAATGCTCTAAAATTGCTATTTTTAGCATAAGTACCAAATTTTTGAATTTTTTTTCCGACATATGTAACCATAGGATCTTGTAGTATGTTGACTTGAAAACACGTGGTAAAAATTTCAGAAATTTCCACCGCTTGGATTGCAAGATATAAGCATTCAAATTCACTGAAATCATTTTTTTAGCCCTACGAAAAATAGGGCAGCTGCACTTTACAAGCTCACTTTCCTATTGAAAAACGTCCAAAATGGCAGTTACTCTTTGAATTCTTTTTCCTAAACAAATTCATTACATGCTTGAAAATTTTCAGATCATTTGGAATTGTACAACATATAGGAAAAAAATAGCAAGTAGACAATAGTAGATAATTATTCAAAATATTAAATTGTTAAGGATTTAATTATGGAATTGATAAATGCCAATGTCAATGGTTGAAATATTGTTATAAACAATCTACATCCTATGATTTTTTATTTTATTTTTAAATTGAAAATTGAGTAAGATAAAAGACTCATTAGATGAAATTTGAAGCCAATAGAAGGCTCCCGATTTCCATGAGTTCCCAAACTATAGGGAACTCTAGGAACTTTGCCAAATCAGCAATTTGATGTGGCTAAGACCTTGCCACATTTGATAATATTAATTGATTGATTAAATTTTTTTATAAATTAAAAAAAAATTAATTATTATTTTATAATTTTTATATTTTGACACATTCTCAGCCTTGGGAACATGCATGAAATGACCCTCTTGAGGCCTCAAATCTCTTCTAATGTTAAAGTTTATTAAAAAGTAGAAAATCCATAACTATCTGCAAACAAAATCTATTCGTAATTTTCATCTCATTGATCAAAATGAAATGATTTAAAGCTTTCCACATATATATAACTCTAAAAAATCAATTTCAAATTTTTATTTTCAAAAAAAGTGATTTTTTCTTATCTTCCCGTATTGCCCAACTGATGAAAAAAGTAATAACTTTTGACTCATATTTTCAATTCCATAACTTTTGACTCATATTTTCAAATGTCATGAAATTTGGTGCATATGAAAGATATTCTTTGTTCCCACCTTCTATTAAAATTTCATCCTAAAATATGAAAATCTCTAGTAACATGTACCTACCCAAAATTTCTATATTGCCAAAAAATGCATACTAGTCCTTTAGGGGTTAACTCAAGTTCAAAAGATTGACGTGAATGAAATATCTCTTAGGAATGAGACAACTATTTAAGCTTCACAATCCTACATGGCAAATTGATAGTGTTGCCATTAAGAGGTGTATACTACAAAAAAAAATAATATGTTCATTCTTCCAAGAAATTCTCAAATTTTATATAATCACAAGGTCATTTAACTCCCCCCCTCCCCTATTAAAGTACCAAGGTTAAAGTCATTGAACCAAGGTTACAAATTCCTTAAAAAAAAAAAAAAAAAAAAAAAAAATATATATATATATATATATATATATATATATATATATATATATATATATATATATATATTATTCAATTGCTAGTTCTATTAGGTACCATGTCTTTGAAATGTCTCCTTTTTACTCAATTGTTTTTTTTCTAGTGAAATAAAATATTTTATCATCAATTGGATTATCCATTCTTATTTTGAACTTGGAATCCTATCTTTCTTCAATTCCCAAAATTTAGAATTAGTGCAACTTAAAAAATGGAGGCCGTATTATATCCAGTTGGACATTTAGGGCTTATAGTTTCAAAAAAACTTGTTTCTGACTATGTGCTTTTGCTTGTTTCTGACTATGTGCATTATTTTATATTTTGATACTATAACATGTTATTACATTGTCAAATTTAAGAATAACTTTATGCTACAGAATAAATATATACAAATACAAAATAATTATGAGAATTTTGAGGGACTTTATAGGGTGAAATACATATGATCTAAAGGAACCTTTTAACCCCTAAAGCACCAAACTATTTTTTTTTGCAACATAGTGATTTTTAATAGCTCATTACAAATGGAATATTTTTTTCTTTGAAATTTTGACATAACGTGTGTCTAAAGATTAACTTTGAGGTCCAACAATTTTCGTAACCTTTGACTACATGGTTAAAAAGTTATTGTATGTTATGTAGTTTTCATTGCTTGAAGCAACCTATGTAGTTCTAAAAACTTCTTTAAAAATCACTTTTAAAAAAAAAAAATTGGAAATTATTTTTCTAGATTTATATATAAGTGAAAAGCTTTGAATCATTCCATTTTGATTAATGAAATGAAAGTTATGAGGAGTTTTAGTTTGCAAATAGTTTGTGGTTAGTTATGGAATCTCTATTCTAAGATAAACTTTGAAGCCCTTTACTTAACTCAAATTTCAATATTTTTGGAAAAAAAATAAAAATATTAAGTATAGATTTTTTATTAAAAAATTATAGCCATTGGAATTGGCAATTTTCAATTCCACAAATAAATTGTTATCAATTTTGTATTTGAATCAATCTTTACTTCTTTTTACTTACTATTTTTTTCCTATATGTTGTACAATTCCAAATGATCTTGAATTTTTTCAAGCATGTATCCAACTTACATTGAAGAATGAATTTAAAGAAGCACTACCATTTTTGACATTTTTTCATACAAATGTGACCTTGTGAAGTGTAGTTACCAATTTGTCACAAGTCCAAAAAAAAGTTTTTTGTCACTTCAAATGCTAGTACTAGAAATGGTAGCTTTAGAACATTTAGGGGGGAAATTATAGTCAAAAAACTTTAGGGGTTACCCCCCAAGTGTTTAAGGTATTAAAGGCCATATTCGTTATATTGAGACTTTTTGCAGATTTTGGGACACAATGCTAGATATTATAAATTCATTTACAAAAATAATAATTAAAATTGAGAATAAATAATGCTCAAATAGTAATTCTAAAATAAAATTCTAAAAGTTGGTGTTGTTACCTATTTATAAAAAAATACTAATAAAGAGATAAAGTGGTTTATCTTCAAGTCTAAGATAAAAATGAGATTGCAAAAAGTGTTAGTATAACAAATATGGCCTTATTTTGTAGCATTCTTGACCTATTGTTTAAAATATATTTATTTATTTTAATCATTTTAACTAAAAAGAATTGCACAAATCCTAAAAGATTGTCTTTTATAAAATTTCATGATCATTTTCAAAATTATAATGGTTGTGTAGATGTGCACAATCTCTCTATAGAATGGAAGAGTATGTGATGTACATGCCATTTGTAATAAATGATCATGTTCCACCATCAACATTAAATGATCTTTAACTTGTTTGTTGTTCTCCTTTGGTACACATATGGCATGTACATCTCACATATTTTACACTTCTTTCTATAGTAACTTCTTGCCATGATAATGTATGAACTTCCATAATTTTCACACATAGTCATATTTCCTTAATTAAACTTTTACAAATGATGTTCCATCAAAAGAATCAAGGACCTTCCTTCCCAATTTGACTCTAAATTCTTTTGGGGTCCCTTCCCAATTTAACTTCAAATTCTTCTTGGATTTTTACTTAAGGTAGGACCATCCATTCCCAACTAGATCTCCATACCCAACCTTTAGGGGTTCCAACCAAGTCTGGAATAGATTTCTAATTGAAGTTTGAAATGAATATATATATTTCCCCTTTCCAAAACTGGGACTAGTAAGTTCATGACACATGTCCAAAAGTAGTGAGAAAGAAAGTTGAAAATAGTGAGTGGAAAAATAGTTCTTGAATGATTCAAAATTGGATGATTTTAGATATTGAACATGGATCCAAACCAACTTTTGACTTTCAAAATTCATAGTAATTTTAGTTCAAGCTATAAAATTACCAAATGTTTGGTAATCTTCATAATTTCTATTTGTGTACCTCCAAAAGTATTTGACTTGCTTTGCACTAAGGTAAAAACACCCAATCCTGTTCCTCTACCCAATTCCGTCATGATGTACCAAGGGTGAACATTTTTGTAGGTGGCTCCACTATATTTATGAATTGCACAGGGTCATGATCTAGCTGGCAAAGTTCACCTCGATGCAGGATGTTAAATCGTACCAACTAAGGTGGGCCCTATTGAGGTGGATTTAACCCGGGAAAATGCAGGAATTTTTTATTTGCCACAAATGATTTTTTTTGCAACTTCTGAATTCTTATTTGCAATCAGAGACCCCAAATTAGCTAGAGAAGGTCTACAATATACCCTAGACATGGCTCTAAATAGGGGGATGTTTTTTACTTTTATTCCTAGAACATAAAGTTTACCTTGCTGGGACCACCTTAGTTGGTACGATTTAACGCCACCTCGACTCCGCTGAGTCTGCCTGTGTGAACGGAGCCCGCAGATTAGGGTTTGGAGCTCTGAAGTTCTAGCAGAGAGTCTCTCCTCTTCCCTTTCCTTCCAGACGAGCTCCCGTTCAACAGTTCCGCAGCCATGGCCGTCGGCAAGAACAAGCGCATTTCCAAGGGCAAGAAGGGTGGAAAGAAGAAAATGTACAACACCTGTTCCCCCCTCCGTTGTTTCCTGCTCGCGGACTCCTGTTTCGTATCCATACCATAGATTTTGTTTCTTGTTGTGATTTATACTTTCGCTACCCTAGATTGCCGTAATTTTGTCTAACGGACGATTTTTGAATTGCTGCAGTGTCGACCCTTTCTCCAAGAAGGACTGGTATGACATCAAGGCACCCACCGTCTTCACTCAGAGATCTTTGGGCAAGACTCTTGTCACCCGGACGCAGGGAACCAAGGTAGACTGATGCCTTCTTCGCTCGGAGGTTCCTTTTCGAATTCTTTTTGAATGTTTGATTGCATTAAGGAAATAGTGTTGCAGCGTGTTTGTAACGAAATGAGAAATCGGAATTGATTGACGTGAGTGAGGTGAGTGTGGAACAGATTGCCTCCGATGGGTTGAAGGGACGTGTGTTCGAGGTTTCTTTGGCCGACTTGCAGCAGGATGAGGACCAGGCTTACCGCAAGATCAAACTCCGAGCTGAGGACGTGCAGGGCAAGAATGTGCTCACCAACTTCTGGGTATGCACAATATTACTTACACCACTGTGATATGTTAGGGTTCTGAGACCGCTCCGTGATATTTCTTGATTCCACATTAAGGGAGGTAATAAGGTCAAGACTTCGGACAAGCATGTGACAAGGAAAGCTCGAATATATTTTGTGCCCAGAATTTCCTGTGCATGGTGGGACCTAATGGATTAGTTGTGGATTGTCTCAGGGCATGGATCTCACCACCGACAAGCTGCGGTCCCTGGTGCGGAAGTGGCAGAGTTTGATCGAGGCTCACGTTGATGTGAAGACCACCGACAACTATCAGATTCGCATTTTCTGCATTGCTTTCACCAAGAAGAGGCCGAACCAGATCAAGAAGACTTGCTATGCTCAGAGCAGTCAGATTCGTATGGTGCGTAATTCGTCACATCTTTTGCAGAGTCTTTGATTACCTGGGGATAAGAGCTTGCTGTTTTGTTATGTCAGTTGCTTTATTACGTTCCCTATGGTGGAGCTGACTCGAATCGTCGTGAAGTGCTTTTTGTCGGAATTTTAGAACTATCCTATAAGTAATGTTGTGTTGCCCATCGTTTTGCCCCTCACTTTGAACACATGCCAATTCTTATTTTAGGTCGTATTCAAATTTAAACTCATGTCGAATTTTGTGCCTCTTGGGATAACAGCAATTTATAGGTGCTTGCAATCTGATATCATTGAATATAGGGTTCTTCCTCAAATTGGGGTTTGGTCGCACCATTGCAACTCCGAGTTGAAACTTAGGCCTAATTGTTTGTTAACACCTCAAGCATTGTTTGACCCCTTTCTGTTTGTCCAAAGTCATAGCACTTCATTTCTTTTGGTTGCATGCATTCAGAGTTGGGGGCCAAAGAGGGATGTCACATGATTCCTTATAGATTAACTCTATTGTCTGAGATTTAGTTCAACTGTAGTGTTTTCAGGATGTATGACATTATATTTAGGGCTTTAAGTTTTTTAGTGTTAGTCAAACTGAGTTCTGATTTTGATAGATACCGACGTTAGTTGAGGTTAGCAATGGTATTTCAGGTGCATTACACTTTAATAACGTGTGTTACAGTAAATGTCATCTTTTGGTGGTCTTTGTTTTGTGGACAAAATTCAGATTGAGTATCTAAGTTCTCTAATTTTTACGGACTGTCTCTGTTTACAGATCAGGCGCAAAATGAGAGAGATCATATCCCGGGAAGCCTCAACTTGTGATCTGAAGGAACTGGTTGCCAAGTTCATCCCCGAGGGTATTGGAAAGGAGATTGAGAAGGCAACGCAGGGCATCTACCCACTTCAGAACACTTGCATCAGGAAAGTGAAGATTCTGAAGGCTCCCAAGTTCGACCTTATGAAGTTGATGGAGGTGCGTCAAAGTGATGATTTTTGTTTCTGCAGAACGTATTACAATTGCCTTTTCAAAAAGTATTACTGGAAAGCTTGTCGCACATCTATTTAGCCTTTATCATTTGTACATGTTTTTCTTGATGGCGATTGTTGAATAGTTGCTGAGTATTAATTCCGTCATTTCTTTTCTGACAGTCCTGTTCACCGCTGTGTTTGTCAGGTCCACGGTGATTACAGCGAGGAAGTCGGTGCCAAGATTGAGCGGCCTGCGGGAGATGATGCAGAGCCTACAGCTGAGGCTGTCCCTGTTCCTGGGTCTTAAGTTTCGGTTTCAGTTCTGCTTGTGCATTAAATCGATGAGCCTCATGTAGGGAAAGCAAGTGGTAGATATTTTGACATATATGGATTGGGAGCGTTTTACAAGCTTCACTAATGAGACAAATATTCTCTTCATAATAGTCATTGTGTGCACTGTGTTCCCTGAGCATGTTTGGTGTTCTGATTTGTATTCATATGCGCCGATGCTCTGCTACCGTGCTTACTGTATTTGGGTGACGCGAGAAGTTCGCAGTCATGGGTTTGCCAAGCTTCAATTTAATTTAAGTGATCATAACTTCTCCCTGTGCCGAGCAGGTGTGTACAGTAGGGTACGACTGAAAATGGCGTTTCTTTGCATTCGTAGGGGAAAATTTTTCACTGTCAACGTTGACACTATCCCTGCGTTGAAAAATTGTTCATTACCATAGTTAACCTCGTCTTTATGCCTAAAGATGAACATTGTGCTAAGGATTTTGTCCATCAAAGCAAATTATGTGAAGAATGGAGAAAAATATGCCCTTTGTTGAGAAACCTACAAACTTCTTTGGTCTCAATCCACTTGGGAAACTTTTGAAGATTTTAAAAGATGTTGTCCAATTTGATTAGATATATCCTAAAAATTTTGGGGAGTTTAAAGTTAGTTATTGAAAGAGAGTAGAGGTCAATGAATGGTACATAGTTCTAATTAATTTATGTCATTCTATGCTTTCAAGGTTACAAGTGAAGATAGATGATGGATGCTACTAGTGGACATATACATTGGTAGATTTAAAATATCTCCATTTTTATAAATCTTTTGACCTTTAAATTAGACAAACATGTTATTAACTAAGAGATGACTTCATGCAAAAAATTTCATGGTAAATGAATAATTTTTCAGCGTTGGAGACATTGTCAAAGTTGTTACAGGTAATAGTGAAAAAAAATTCCTTAGAAATGCAAAATTGCCATTTTCATTTGTACCCTTATATACACTGAGTGACAATAATACAACCAAGTTTTTCTTGGTGAGTTTGACTGAAAGCCCAAGTATATTCAATACATTGCTAGCACTCCAAATTGGGGTAAATATGGGATATTATGATTGGCTTTGTTGAGTGAATTACAATAGAATTTTTAATAAACAACATTCTCTAAAGTAATAAACTTCTCTAAAGTAATTTTGATTGCCAATCCCAACCTTGGTTCCATACAAATGCCATGAATGCAAATGACCCTCCTTTATTGTAATAACTTTTCTAATGTAATGTACAAATATATGGTATAAAGGTTATCTTCAAGAATTAAAGTTCTATGATAAGGCAAAGTAGTCAAGCACCACAAAGGAATCACTGATAACTCAAATGACACATAGCTTGAATTACCCACATGGTATATAAAATTTTAAATAGTAGTTCTAAACAGTTGTTGATTGCTTCCTCCATAGCCATTATGATGCTTGTAGGCACTTCTTGATTTTAGGAGTTACTATACGTCACATATCTTCAAATGTATTGTATTCACTAATTCAACTCCTAGTGCACTCCTATTTATATTTGTGGCCATAAAAAGACTACTGGAATATTGCCCTTTCAAACTTTAAACAATTAAATTTGGAGGCATCCTAATTTCTTAAAATTTTTAACAAAAGGAGGTATATTTTTTGGCATTAAAAGTGTATACTGAATCTTTTCTAACAATATGTTACAAATTATTTATGAAGATAAATTACTCTTACAATTTGCATTTAAAATGACTACATCAATTTTGTATTACAATGTCACACCCTAGTAATACTTTACAACTCTAAACAACTTTTATAGGTCCTTCCCAGCTTAATGGGCTCACCACACTTCCCTTTTAGTATTACTTGAATTACAACTCACTAACACTACGCATGTTACACACTCACAACATTAATTCCCATTTTTCAATTCATATTACCAAGTCCCAATCCTCGAGGCTACTAACATATACTCTGCATATGACATTAGACATGTCACTTGATAACATGAGGTAGAACTTCAATTGATGTTCAAGCACTCTATGGAGGCATACTTCCTACTCCATCCTAAATCCATTGTAATTTCAATTAAAACTTATAACTTGGGACACATTAAAAATGACTTAGAAAGGAGCAGGACTCCATCCAATCTATGCTACAAGATACACACAAATGTTCTATGGTGCTTTGGTCTCGGTAGTGAAGTTATATCACCAACTATGAGTTACCAAGACTCACCAAGGTTCAAGAGGGAGGGAGGAGGGAGATCAACTCTTCCTATAGTATTTTTTGTGGCATTCGGCAGCCCCCCCTTGTGGGTTGAAAGGACTTCCAAAATCCACTTTGGTTTTGGAAGACCGCCCATTTTTAACCAAAATCACTAAGTTACAACCCCCTTTGAACTCCTAAACTTCAAAATGGTGTAATTTTACGGCCAGAGTTCCGAATCCCACATGCAAGCCCATTCAAATATCTAAACGATGAATAAATGCCGATGGACTGTTCACTTGTCTCATTTGACCAAGTTCTCACAAAGTTATGGCCCTCCAAAGATTTAAATTCAATAGGAGCGACATCATGTCTTCGCCACAACCCTTCTTTTGGCCATAACTTTGGGCTTGTAGTTTAAAACCTTGTATTGCTTGTCATTTTAACTTCCTTGTATTCATATCTTTTCAATGATATGCGACATGATATATATTTATGAAGTATTCATTGGAAACCTCTCACTTCATTGAGACATTGTCAACTTTAAACGGCCATAACTTTTAGCCAACTAGTTTAAATTATGCGTTCTTTGAACAATTGGATGCGTTTTCTTAAAAGCTTTCTAAAAATGTATGATATTCTACCATGATTTTTTAATTTAGGAAGTTATCTCGTCCTATTTGTTTGAGAATCACTCATTTCTCCCTTCTTAGACTCTTACAAGGCTTGGGAAGTCACCCTCAAGATCCCCCTTACTCACAAAAGCACTTCAGGTGCCTCAAGAAGATAGGGGTGTAACACAAGGTAGGACTATTGATCAACAACACTAGCATGTGAGTTTAAAAATGCAAACCTACGAGCCTCGAGCTTAAATGTAAATAGATACTTTAAAACTATTGAAGGTATCTATATCATACACACTTATAATATATGTACCTAATAACTATGGAAGGTGCCTATAATATAGGTACCTATAACATAGACATCTATAATATAAACATCCTATAATCCTCGAAGATGTTTATAACATAGGTACCTACAACATGCACCTATAATATATACACCTATAATATAAATATTCTACAACTATGGAAGGTGCTTATAATATAAAAGTTTAGGCTCATAGGCTTAAAATCTTAAGTTCACATACTAACAACTAAGTGCCTATATTATAGAAACTTAGGTTCATGAGCTCAAGATCTTAAATTCACATACTAGCAATTATGGTTTATTGATATAGAAGTTTGTTGTCCAACCTATCAAGCCATGAGAATGGAAGCCCATTTCAAAGCCTTATATTCTTTCAAAGGCTTGGGCATTCAAGCCTACAACTAGATCCTTTTTAGACCTAGGATTGTTTTTATTAGAACAAAAATATAGACAAAATTTTAAGTAGATGTGGGATTATTGTAGGATTGTTTTTATTAGAACAAAAATATAGACAAAATTTTAAGTAGATGTGGGATTATTGTAGGATTGTTTTTATTAGAACAAAAATATAGACAAAATTTTAAGTAGATGTGGGATTATTGTAGGATTGTTTTTATTAGAACAAAAATATAGACAAAATTTTAAGTAGATGTGGGATTATTGTAGGATTGTTTTTATTAGAACAAAAATATAGACAAAATTTTAAGTAGATGTGGGATTATTGTAGGATTGTTTTTATTAGAACAAAAATATAGACAAAATTTTAAGTAGATGTGGGATTATTGTAGGATTGTTTTTATTAGAACAAAAAAATAGACAAAATTTTAAGTAGATGTGGGATTATTGTAGGATTGTTTTTATAAGAACAAAAATATAGACAAAATTTTAAGTAGATGTGGATTATTGAGAAGATAGATAGAGGAGTTGAGGTGAAAAAATCAATTGCACCAAATTAGAGAATGAGTGGTAGATGATGGATGTGAAAAAATTAGGAAAATTTACTGTTGGTAATGTAAGAATTTAGAGTTTCTAATATATACAATGCATATAGGCTTGTAGGACAAGCAAACATTGCTTTAATGATTCATACATAGCAATAATACTTTAAAATATACCTTCCATGTGTGAAAATACATACTTCAATATGAAAAACACTTATATAGGCATATACAAAATCTTCTATTCAAAATTGACACAAATCCACTATACTTCTTTCCTTGACTAATTAACACTTACATAGGAGTAGTTGAAGTCAAAATTTACAATAGAAGATGGAAAAAAAGACTTAAAAAACACACATTGTTGACCATTATACTTGAAGTATTAAAGACATTCCTAAACATAATATTATACACAATAATTTCTTTACAACTGTAAAGAAAGTGGCTATCCACCTTTGTATTTGCTTTCCCCCCAAACCACCACCAATGTTGTTTAAGATGTAGAAGGGACACATCTTTTGCAATTCTTTCCACATATTTTCATGTATTATACATAGATTGACAAACATAGCATCCATAGAATTGTATTTTCTAGATTGGATTGCTCCAATTCATTCTCTTTACAAAAATAAAAATTAGGAACCTCAATTTCGTAACTCACTTCCAATTCCTCTCAGATTATGAGTTATTTCTGTTTCTCTCACTTCGAAATCAGTTTGTTTGTGGTTCCCTGGGCCTTCAAAGGGTCAACAGTATGTCCTATAACCTTCTAGTCCGTAACTGTGTCCATAAAAAGAATTTACCAATCCATCACGCATTCATGGTGCTGTGAATCAAATAACATATTCACCCTGCCAGACTTTGTTTGGATTTGGTGGTAATCGTCTTCAAGAACTCAACTTCCAAGGTACATGTAAAAAATGATTTGCAACCTACAGGTCGAATGCATAGGTTACCTGCACAAAAAAAATGTGAGCATTAAGCAACACTGCGTGATTACATACCTGATAAACCCCCTAATAAACAGCAAAGTTCTATAAGTCCTTACTCCAATTCTTATTCCCTAAATATAGAACGGTTACAACCGGTCCTCAAGAATCAACATTTCGCCATGTATTGCAGGAAAACAGAAAATCGAACATTCCGAATTCATTTCAACAATGTCTACATTCAATTATACAAATAAAATCATATTCTAACCTTAATAGTGAGTCAGACAACCTCACCTGGAGATAGCTGAAACCGGTCTTTTCCCTTCAGCAATATGCGCTCAGAACCAGGCACATATCACTAATCCTCAAGAGCATGGAGACAATCTCGTAGAACGTTTTCTCGAATGCACGTCTTGAGAAGGGAGTTGTCAACATAAGGTAAAAGGGTATGCCAACAGAGTTGCCCAGTTGCATCATGGCACAAAAAGCAGTACAATTAAACGATTTCCGGGGGTAAGGCTCGTTGAAAATGTAACTCTATCACCTGAGATTTGGAGTCTAAGTCTGATCAGATAGTTGATTAATCAACATTCATTGAAGGCACAGAAGGCCTAAGCTCGAGCACCCCAATCCTGAAGCTTTCGGACCAGATTTGAATACGACCGAGGGCTGAGCCTGAGGCCTAGTTTACTCATCTCTTCCAAAAGCTCAAACGCAGTGTCGATTTGACCCGCTCTTCCCAGCGCATTAATCAGGCTCGTGTAACTAACGATGTCAGGTTTGCCTCCTCGATCTTTCAGCTCCTCAAAAGTATTATATGCTTTTTCAATCCTTCCCGCTTTTGCGAGTGCGTCAATGAGAGCATTGTATGAGCTAGTACCAGGCCAAAGTCCACGTTTATTTGCGAACTGGAGCAACTCATAAGCTTGGTTCACTTTGCCCCAACTGCTAAGAATCTCCAGACACTCGTCAAACTTGAGTGAATCAAATGCACAGTCTTGCTCAATCAGCTCTCTGAGCAGATCACAGGCATCGTCCAACTCCTCAGTTTTCGACATTCCTGTAAGGAGAGAGTCGTATGTTGCAGCATCAGGCACAAGTCCACTCTGTTTCATTTCCTGAAAAACAGTACGTGCTTCTTTGTATCGGCCGCATTTGCCCAACGAGTTCAGATATGAATTGTAAGTGATCACATCTGGTGTGCATCCTTTCCTCCTCATTTCAGCAAATAATTGGGAAGCATCATCCACTCGACCTGCCTTCCCAAGAATAGTAATAAGCGAGCAATATGTAAACGGGTCAGGCTGAATGCCAATACTCTCCATCTCCTCGAATAGCATACAAGCACTTTCCACTCTAGCACCTTTTCCCAAGACTGAGATTAAGGTACTATAGGTCACAACGTCAGGAGCACACCCTTTCAACTTCATCCGATCGAACAGGCGACCCGCGTCGTCCAACCGGCCAGCTTTGCCAAGCCCATTTATCAAAGTATTGTAGGTAATAACATCAGGGAAAGTTCCCTCCTTGTCCATTTTCTTCAGCACTTTACACGCCTCATCCAGTTGGCTTGCTTTGATAAGACCCGTTATCAAACAACTATATGTCACCACATCTGGCTTGCACCCGTTCTTCTTCATCTCGTCTAAGAGATTATACGCTTCAATCAAGTCACCAGCCTTCCCAAACCCAGCGATGAGGGCATTGTATGTGACAACTCCTGGTTTAACATGTCGTTGTTTCATTTCATCAAGAAGCTCCAGTGCATCGTCCACACGACCGACCTTGCAAAGCGCATCCATCAAGGCGGTATAAGTCATAGCGTCAGGCTTCCGTCCCCGACGTTTCATTTCCGCAAACAATTTGTACGCTTTCCCAGCCTCACCATCTTCACCTAAGCCTGAAATCAGCGAGCTGTACGTCATAACATCTGGGGGGCATCCACGCCGGTCCATCTCCTCAAGAAGCTCCAGAGCTTTCTGTGAACGTCCAGCTTTGCCGAGTCCGTATATGAGGGAGTTGTAGGAAAAAGTGTCAGGGGCACAATCTGTCTCCCGCATCTCCTCGAATAGTGTGAATGCCAAATTCAGTTGCCCTGCTTTGCCAAGAGTACTAATCAAACAATTGTAGGTGCGAACATCCGGAGCACATCCGTAATCCCTCATTCCCCTAAGAACTAGAAACGCCTCATCGAACTGTCCAGCCTTGCCAAGGCAGTCCACCAGCGTGTTACACGTCCACAGATTCGGTTTACACCCTTTCGCTTGCATCTCCGACATCACCTCGAGTGCAGCTTCCCATTTCCCAGCCCGGCCAAGTCCACTAATAAGGCAACTATATGATACAACATCTGGTGTCCATTTCGCTTCTTTCATCTCCTCAAACAAAGCCTGCGCTTCTTCAAATTGCCCAGCCTTAGCAAGAGCATTCAAGAGGCTGTTATATGTAACTACGTTTGGTGATGGTTGACCCTTTGCCTTCATGGTACTGAAAATCTTCTTAGCCTCCTCCCATTTTCCAGCCTTCCCAAACATGTCAATCACTGCATTGTAAGCAACCACGTTCGGATTGAAACCCTTTCGAATCATCTCCTCCAGAAAAACGGCTGATATACCAGCGTGATTCTTTGACTGGCGAAAACCGTGAATTAGTAAACTATAGGTGTATGCAGTTGGACTGCGGTTTAGAGTTACCATTTGTCGATACGTCCTTACGGCCGTGTGGCGGTAGCCACCTTGAAGAAGCAACTCAATGAGAACGTTAAAAATGTTGGGATCAGGTTGACATCCTAGAGTCTGCGAAGTCTTGAAAAGCTGGAGTGCGACCAAAGGCTGACCTGCCTTGCCGAAGTTTAATAGGAGGACACGTAAACTAGCCAAAGTTAATCTCACTCCTCGGCGTCGCATGTCCGAAAGTAACTCCTGTACAGATCCAAGGTTCTGTATAGATGCAAGTCTGTGAATCACCAAGTTGTATGTGTAGGAGTTGTGCATGTAACCAGGCTGCGTCCCGACCCATTGAAAAAACTTGTAAGACGAATTGGAATCCTTTATACGCCTTAACGAGTCTTCAACGAGAAAAGGTAAGAGTGGAATGCGAAGATTGCGAAGGGTTTCTCCCGTCCTTGCACCCCATCCCTCCTGGTCAACAATTGATGTCAATTTCTTAATATGCCCTACATCAAATACACAGAAACGATGCTTCTATCAGAACTTCGCACCAATCAAGTAGCAAGTTTAGCTAACTAGAATTAGCTACTAAAAGCCCACACTGCTCAAATTGCGTCAATGAGGAAACTGGTGCAAAATCCTGATAACTAACTTGCTATGAATTTACATTCATTTCCACTAGTTAACACCCCGAACTTGAACAGCTGACCCAATGTACCTATATAGATGGTTGGAAGTGCTACACTAAAACAACTTAGCACCTGGGATCCCAGCTTTTTCACTATGACATAGTTTGAATGTATGGCAAGCGCGCTACAGTCAATGATAGTGTGACAAGCGTGCAAGATACAGCAGAATGTGACTTTTGAATAGGCTCGTTCACCTCCAACTAGCTGATAAATTATTAACACCCAAGTAAGCTAATTAGTGCTACTTGGCTGGTGCAGACGGGGCCTTAGAATCTTAGAGTACAAGTACATTAAATACACACAAAACAATATAAGGAACTTGCATCTGGCCCTGAGTTAAGGAACCATTCAACATCTACATCTTCTGAGTGCGAAAATCTCTACCTCAACGGCAAGATCAATTCGGAGGACCAAATTCGTAAAATTTGAAGCAACTCAAGACAGCCCAAGGATGTAAGTGCAGATATAAGCAACTTGGAAATAATGAAAAGATTGGAAACAAATTATGGGGTTTGGGGTTTAGGGTTTAAAGTTGATAATAATAAGCCGATTCTCAGAGTATGTGAATTACCCATAGACGCATTTGCAGTGACATGCAAGGGAACCGGTGACCCTTTCGCTCGCTTCATCTGACCATCTCCTTTCAACTCCTCGGCCTCTTGAGAGACAAAATCATGGGCGTCAACAAATTTCATAGCTGACGCAGCATGGACTCTAGCGGCAGATGTTGTCATCCTCCTCCCATTGTGCGCTCTTCGAGAACGCCTGCAAAATAAAAAATTCGACAATGCCTCTGTTTGGCAGATCCCATCAAGGTTAGATTGAAACTCAGTTGACACGCCTTTCGAGAACAACTCCGGTATAAGCTCCAAGCTATTGCTGAAAGATCGCTGCCGCATGGACAAGGCCTTGGAAGACCTGGACACCAAAGACTGTGCCATCGTCTTCTTCAAAAGCCTCATCAATAGCTCGTCGCCTCAATTCAGGGAATCGTCAAGTATGGAATGCGATCACCTGAACAAGGAGGAAAAGACCACACCGATTTCAAACCAGTTCATTGAAATGGTGTGAAAAATTGCAAACGTGCAGGAAATTTGTTCCACGTGAGATTAAGTACATGTCAATGAGATTCACAAAATGAAAGACTGGTTGCTTGCAAAGGGAAAAATAAGTCCTCGAGCAAGTGAGTAACGTACCTGAGGATGTGAAACGCAATCGCCTTTCGATAAATGCATTGCCATATCGAGGATTCCCGTGGCCCCGCGCTGGGATGGCGGTGCAAGCAGGCAGAGCACGGAGGTTCAGTGTGGTTGCAGGATTGCAGGGTTCAGGGTTTTAGGGCTTAGGGTTTATGCTTCCCGAGGTGTTGTGATTGTAGAAGCGCCCTCTAACGCTGAGCTACATATTCAAAGCTCAATGTACCCAAAGTGAACATTTCAGGGTTGGAACGATGTTTAAGAAAAATCTATTGCAGTGAAAAATAATTTGAGGTGCAACCCTTCTAAAAATGTGGATTAGTGCTTAGAAGAGCTCCTTATAGAGAAGGTAAACTAGCCTATGACACACAAATTGCCTGATGTGGTAAGAAACTAGAAGTTAGTGACAAGTATAAAACTAGAAGTTAGTGACAAAAGGGTTAATTTTTACTACTATAGAAGATTTAAGAAACACCAAAGCTGGTCCCAAATATTTTTTTTATGACTGCATCAATTTCATTTCATTTAATAAAAGCAAAGTTTCATAACAACCCATAGACTGGGTGATAACCATCAAAAATAATACTAATTTAGGGTAGCCATGTGCCCATAATCAACATGAACATGGCTAATATAGTCCATAATGGACTCAATTTGGACTTACAAGAGAAGGAATAAAAAAATAACTTTTATGACAAGTTTACATTAGAAAGGTATAAGTATCCTATGACAGTCATTAATAACTTCATGACCATCTCCCAAAGCATTGATATGGCAACAAATCACCCTAATGCAGTCTAAATTCCATTTGTTAAAAAAAATCTGTCATAGGTTGATGTAAGACTTTCTTAGGGTTTCTAGGTGACTATGTTAGGCAATCAGCCTATCATGGGCTGGTTTACCTTATCCCACTTTCCACCTAATTGCATCCGAATAAACAATTGAGCATGGTTCATGTTACTAGTATTAAATTGTCAATTTTTTTGGTTGGATCTTATTATAAATCACAATAGTATTTTATGATTCATGTTATATTTTTTGGGAATTCAATAGTATTCTAAATTTTAGATTAGAAAAGTATTTTAGATTCTCTACTTATGCATTTTTGGGACACCAAATGATTAAACTATAAACTTTTAAAGTTCTAAAAATAGATGTATCCAAATGTAACTTTAGACTCTTGTGAATTGAGACAATATATATATTTTAAGGAAAATTTTATAGGGTACTTTAGGGAAGAATTTATAGGGGTCGTTGGAGTTACTTTATTATTCTTGATAGTCAGTGTTGGCAAAAAATATTTGTAAAAATAAATTTCATAATTTTTGAAAAATATTTTATCAAAATTTTCTTAGTATGATAAAAAAAATTATCTTCTACTACATTTCTATTTTCAATATTTGACATATCTTAATAATTTTTAAGAAAAAAAACATATTGCTAGAGATGCCAATTCTAACCATTAAGCGAATTTTTTTTAAAATTAAATATATTCAACAAGAGATAAATAAATTTGACAAGAAATGCAAATTATGACCACTAGGTACAATGGTAAAGGTACAAAATCAATCACTATTTCGACAATAACACATTGAAAATTAATAAAATACCATAAGGTTTTTTACTATTTTAAAAACAAGTTATTGAATAATAATAAAATATAATATTAAGGTTTCAATATGCACACATTTAAAAATATTATTAATAATGTAGCTTTTGTAGATTGGCGTTATTGTAGTAAATAATAAATTATATATTTTCAAAGTGATAATTTTAAGTATACATAGATTGAGTTTTAAAAGTATACATTTTAGGGAGGATCTTTGGGGGTTAATGACCTTAAATAGTATACATCTTGAAATTAAAAGCTAGTGAAATTCATTGATTTAGACAAATTTTACATGCACATAATGGTTTATGTTTCTACATAGAAAAGACAATGGTTCAAGAGTTGTATAAATTGGTCAAAAAACACATATGGCAACAAATAGACATTTTTAAAAATGAAAATGAAAATTAGATTGAATTTCTTGAAAATTTTCCATATTCATACTCAAAGGTTTTGACTTCTAAGCAAAAAAAACCCAACCAACCATAGGGATGATGAACACAATACTTTGGGGCAATGTTTTGTCCAAATAGCTTCTCATTTATCCCAAATAATATTAAAATCTTTGAAAGATAACCTTCTTCTTATAATCAACTTGATGAATTGATGTAAATAATATATCTTTATAAAGATATACTGACTTCTAAATCAATTTCAATCTATTTATAAATATTGATTTACTTTTGGAATCCAAACTATACAAAATATTATTCTTTTTATTTTCAAATTACTTGAAATATTTCTAACTCTAGCATTTCAAATTTTATAAAAAACTAAAAAATTTCAAATAAAATTTCATTTGCTTTTGGATAATAGTCTAAAAATTCAAGAAACTTTGGATTTCCTTCAAATTCTACTTAATTATTGCAAGACATTGGATAAACAAGAATGAAAATAATTTTAAATAGACATTCACATTCACTTGTGAAATGGACGATTTCCTTCCTAGCCCTCCTTTTAATGCATGTATGTGATCATAGTATAACTTATTATAATCTTTGGAACTTGAAGTGAAACCTAGTTACAAATGAGGTGATTTATAATAAAAAACTTAGATAAATTACTAATTACTAATTTAAATAAAATATATTTAACAAAAATCAATGTTTAACATTATAATTATAAAAAAATTGGGATTTTGGTTAGATTGGCTCAAATTTGCCTAGACAATCTACTGTGATCTACAATGAAGACTCTCTTTAAATCCTAAATGCTCAAGGCACCATATATTGGATGTCAATTAAACTTCAAAGTTATACAGAAATTTATTAAAATATTATTTTGGATAGTTTTTGTTGTTGAATATCCTTTGAAGCCTATTTTAAGCATTAAAATCAAATTTTGGAAATAACTTGTTAATTTTAATTTTATTGAAGCTTTTGTATAAAGGTGTCCATTGCAAGTTTTGATTTTTTTCAAACTCATAGAGATGAGTTTGAAATATATAAGATCTTAAGATAAATATGACATCAAAAATTCATTTAATAATATTTTAGAGTAGTAGCTACTAGTACAAATCGATTATATTTATACATATTATATCTTTTTGCCTCATATTATTTTCATTTTAAATTTGATATGTAAAAAGTCAATTGAAAGACTTCAAATCACTTTTATAGTTTTAACTTCTTGATCAGACAATATAATCTTTCAATCCATAACTTATATTGTTGTGTTTTCTTTTCTTATGTAATCCACAACAAGTCCAATTTGAATCCATTGAATTACATTTTTTTTAAATTGATGAAACTAATCAAAATTTGGACTTTCTATTTAGTTTTTGAATAAACTTTAAGAAGCTCAAAAAAAGACTTGGACATTTTGGAGTCAATCTATAATATAATAGTTATTTAATAAGGATTTAATATCCATACCTTAAATTTGGTTGTTTATTTTGTTTTTTTTATTACGTTGAGATCTCCCAGACTGTACATCCCCTGGTTGCATGCTTGGTATTGTTGGAAAGCCCTCGGCGAGGAGGGGTGCATCGGCTTGATTTCGTAGCGTTCGGACGTATGGTGTGAAAGTTATCGATTTTTGAAGTATTTTTTGGACTAATTTTTTTTTTAAATTACTTTTACTTTTATTCAGGATGTAGCAATGGCACAAGGCACACTAGTTATAATAAATATACATCCATTTAGATAGGCTATTTGTTTGTTTATTTTAATTTGTTTGTTACGTTGAAATCTCTCGGATTATACGTCTCCCAATCGCTTGCTTGGTACCATCGGAAAGCTCTTTAATTGCAGCAAGGAGGGGTGCATGGGCTTTGTTTCATGGCATTTGAAGTTACGGTGAAAAAGTTATTGAATTTTGAATTTTTTTTGAAAAAATCAGAAAATTACTTTTACTTTTATTTTGACTGTGCAGTAATATGGAATTCCTTATCAAAGAGTTACCCCCACCGAAAGCAGACTTAAATCACGGGATCGGCACGTGATGAGTTCCTTGCTCAGCACGTGTCCCGAGGAGTCAGCCCTAATTTCCCACATCCCGTGATATTTTCGCCAGGCTTTCTCTACCTGACTAAGCTTTAACTTTCCTGCAATCCAGATTCCAGAACCGATCGCTCGAGGAAACCTTTTACAATCTCCAGAGCTTTCAGTTATCGTCGCACACCAAGTTCGAATCGAATTCTCAGGTGGGCTTTCACGCAATTTGTGAATCGAGCAATGGCGATGGCGCGCACAGTTTCGGTTCTCTTTGTGCTTGTGTTTTTGTTAGGAGCTTCAGTGGATGCGATAGCTGTCGGAGGGCTAAGGCCAGTTGGAGACTTCGCTAATAACTTGGAGATCGACAACTTGGCGAAATTTGCCGTGGACCAGTACAAATCACACCTGGTATGGAACTTGCCGAGGTTTTAAAAGTTTCTGTTGGGGTTTGGCTGCCTTAAGGTGTCGGTTGAGTTTTGATGATCAGAATTGTGTTTCGTGTGTGTAGAACTCGGTTTCCGACATTTCGTTCTCGAAAGTGTTGGCGGCCAAGGAGCAAGTGGTGCAAGGAACCATGTACTATCTTACGGTTGAGGTTATGGAAGGTGGGGTTCCGAAGCAGTACGAGGCCAAGGTGTGGGTGAAGCCGTGGGAGGGTTTCAAGGAATTAGAGTCTTTCTTGCCGTCGGCTCCGTCACATTACGATAGTGTAGCCGACCTTTCCGACAAATCAGGTGCGGATGCTTCTCTTTTTTCTATTATCTTGAGCAATTGCTTCCTAGTATCTGAAATTTCAACACTTTTAGGCTTATTTAGGAGCGGATTTGGTTGCATCGGATTTTTGCAGCAATGGTAGGTCTCACTTTTTCAACGTTTGAGAGGAATTAAACTAAAAGCTTGGTCAGTTGAGACTGCGTAATGGTGTTTTTTCTCTCTATTTGTAAGGTTGCTGAATACATGTCATCCTTGCTTCGTAGTATGAGATAATTTAACAGCGGTAGGGCTTATATCTTCGTTTGAGCGTGGATTTCGTTGCATCGGATTACGCCGGAATCATGGACCACATTTTGTCAGTAGTTGAAGGAACTTGGCTCCGCAAATTTTCTCGTGCTGTTTGTGAGGTTGCTGAATATATGTATGTCATCCTTGTTTGTGCAGAAGATCTTCAGAAAGAGAAAATTGGTGCATGAATCCGATAACAGTGTCTCAGCCAGGTGCGTTCTGTGAAAGCACTATGACTTCCTTGTTTTAGCAGTCCTATGGATACTGTTACTCCTTAGGAGAAGGTATATCGTAGGTGCTCCTTGCTCTGATGACTCTATATGTTACACTTGAGAATGGTCTGTAAATATCTTAGTTAATGAGTCAAGGACTTATCTGCTCAGTCACAATTACTCCCGCCTCTTGTTTTTGGCAAACTCAAATATGAAATTCTTGCAAGCTACATTTATTTTTGTTTATGTTTATACTGCAAACGCGACACAATTCACGATGCTTGCAAGAATTTACATGCTCGCTTGTTTTAGGGCTTGCTCAGTGAATTGATTTGTAAGCACTGTGTTGACCGAGAGCTTACAATCTGGTCTTTATTCATGCTGCAAAAAGGAAGAGAGAGAAAATACCGAATAAATCTAAGCCTATTTTTTGTGTGTATTCTTGGGGTGCAGATATATGAGTAGGCAGATGGAATTTACAGATTCATATAGGGCGGAGTCGAAAGATCTGGGGCTCCCTTCAAACCAGCTTCAATGAGTTCATATGATATATTTGACATCTTCTTTAGCATGGGTTGCCAGACCGACTTTCCTGAAATTTTGAGTAGTGCATGAAATGTGTTAAGTTTAAGGCTTATTCTGCGTATTGTAAATAAACTTAGACCAGGGAAATTATAAGACAACTACAACTATAATCGTCCAAATCAACGCTTGATCCGTCGTGACTCCTATTAGCAAACTGGACAAGGGTTTTTTTGTTGGGTCTTGTTGGGAGTGGACACGGGATTTCAGACTCTTTTAACATGTATTTTGTTTTCTGGACACAGTATGAAAATATTATGAATTTTCAAAATGCTGGAATTATGAATAGGTCAGCTTTTTTTTTTCTCTGGCGATTTGTCGCTACTGTCAGAGGATTTTAGCCTATCTGAATTAATCCCTCCATAAATGTGCCACTAGTGTGAGGGCATGCAAGCCTCTATCGTTCAAAAAAAACATCTATCGTTCCCAAAAAAACACATTGGAATAGGTGTATGCACAATTGACCTTATGAAAAGAGGATGTACAATTTAGTCAAGAATGTGGAGGGGTTGGTTTTAGATATCGGTTGCAAGTAGGAGTGATGTCCTTATGTACAGTTAGGTCTAGTTGAATTATGAATTTTTCAGTCAGTTTTCACTAGAAAGTTCAGCAACTTTAGAGCTTTAGAGAAAGCTCTAGTGCGCTCAAAAATGAACCAAATTTGAAACTGCAAATTGCATTGGAATTGAAATGAAGTGTACTTTAACTTCATAATAAATGAAAATGAATAATTGAAATTATACAACAATTTGGGTTCCTTTTATACACTATCTATCATTTTGCAAAGAATCTATAGAGGATAGTCAAAGATTTTTTGCATTTGGGTGAAGAACAAGTAAGAAAGCATATGATCAATTGAAGTGGTATGGGAATAAGTATCTTTAAAGCAATTGTGAAGTTTCATTTCTTAAATGTACCATTGAATTAAAGTTGTAATTTTTGCAACATTAGATAGTACCTAGTGTATAGAAAGCATCAAACTCTTTGTATGATTTTCAATTATATGTATGTGTTTGTAATGATGATAAAGTAGACTTTAGTGTGACTCCAATGCAATTGAAAATTAGAAATTTTGTTCATTTTTTAGCACATGTGGGCCTTCCAAAGTTCTCCTAATCTTAGAAGGATCCAAAAATTTGTAATTTAGTTGAACTTGATTGTACAATGTCGATTGGGTAGATGTTTATTTGGTTGTATACTTGCTTAGCATGGAATGTGTTCATCTTATTTATCCTTACCTCTTATTTTTCTTTATAATTATTTATCTTTGAAAAGTAAAAATTTCATGATTGAATTCTCATTTGCTTAACTTTCTATAAGGTAGAGGATTCTAAAATTGTTAGTGATGTGGTCTCATTTATTTATTCATGTACTTAATTGAATACTCTTTTAAACTTATTAGCAAGTGGTATAAACATGGATGTTTTGTTTAAATATCTATGGCTTAATGATTTAGAATCCTATATTTTATTTGAATTTATTAGCATGTTGTAGAAGCTTAACTTGGTTGTATATTTAGGATAGGATCACCCATTATTGAGTATGTTCTAAAAAGTATGAACTATTAATTTTGAATGTATAATATGTAGTATTTAATTAGGACATTGAAATTAGAATATAGATATAGAAGTTCTACTAATTCAACTTTAATATCTTATATTTATTTATGTTTGTCAAAAATGAGACTTCATTGATAAATCATTGTTTTTGAAGAAATTTGCTCAATAAGAGGGAATCCCACTTTATTGCCAAATACCCTAATACCAAAATGTAGAGTATTAACAATCAACTAATCACAATTAAGTGGAAGGGGACACATTCAAAAGAAATCCACTTGTTAGGGATGGGTATACTTGGTGTTTTCACCTTTAGTGCTCAATGTAAAGATAATAAGATTACTTTGGAAAATTATAATAAAAAATTGAAACTTGATCTTCAACATATCAATATTATTGATTCATGTAGAGCATTCTTTCTTTTTTCCATTGATTTATTAGATGGATTTTCTCAAACTTTTTCATAATGAATATTAATTGGATGGAGTGTACTTTTCATAATGTTCATTGCAATTGTCTAGCAAGTGGATGGTTGAGTACTTAGGATTTAAAATCTTATTTGAAAATTTGAAAATTTGTCATGTTTCCACAAGGGGCTCATCTTGGAGTTTGACAAGTAGTCTTGATGAATTTTCATCTTTATAGATACCAAAAGTACTTTTCTATGTTTGAATTATTATTTGACCCACCCATGCAACATGTTATTTTGCCTTTCAACCAATGACAAACATCCTAGTTTGCAAAAAGAAAAGCAAACAAAACTCTTCTTCATTGCTAATCTAATGAACAATTTCTAAAGCATTTGTCATTGTTGCCAACCCTAACTCCAACAAATTGATTGCAACTTTAGTTGTCCCCAAGAAAATCTTTCATCAAATCCATGCATAAATTGTATACTTTTCATCTCCAAAATGGTAAAACTAGCTCAAATGGTGTAGTACTAGTCATGATACTTTTAAACTTGGTTTGCCATGACACATTACAATTTTTGTCTTTTAGCTTGTTTCTATCAAACTCTCTATCAGTTTGATCTTTTAAAATTCAAATTTTCATCTTATTGTCTATATTATAAGGTGAAAGCCTCCATTGTGGATTAGGGCTTGGACAAATCCATCATACACATTCAAAATCTAAAAATGTACACCACAAGAGTAATTTTGCCTATAATTGACTCATTTACCTTACTACTTGTAATATTAACAACTACCCAATAGTAAAGTTGACAATGAAAATAACCTACTCATTTAGAAAAGTTTCAAATGACATTGAAGGAAAAGACCATTGATATGTGGAAGCTATGATTCTTTTTATGTGCAATTTTTTGCCAATTGGCTACAACCAAAAGACATTGGCTATTTTCTTAAAACCAATAGCCAAATTTTACATAAGTTTCACCTACTTTTGATATAGATGCCACCAAGTATCACCAAAGTATGGGTATCGAGGAAATAATTGGCTACTTCTCCAAAAATTTTAAAATTGTAAACCAAAAATCATTGTATGAAAAGCAAGCCTATTCAAAGATTTCAAGTGTCTACCAATGCATGTATGAGAAAATCAATCCACTTGTGGATGGAGACAATTCAATCAATCCACACTATTTTAGCGATTTTTCAATTAACATAATTTTAGTAATCACTTCTGGTTGAGTTCAATTTTAGTATTCGTTAGTGTGCCCCTGCACTATTGCCACATCCAAAAGAAAAATAAAAGTAATTTTCTAATTTTTTTAAACAAAAAATAGATCAAAATTTATAACTTTCACACCATAGGTTCAAACGTCATGAAACAAAGCCTTCCTCATTGAGGGCTTTTTGACAATACCAAGAACTTGGCCAAGGGATGAACAATCTAGGTGATCTCATTGTAACAAACAAACAAAACAAAATAAACAAACAACCTAACTTAATGGATGGACTAGTGTGTCCCTTGTCGTTGCTATAGTCAAAAGAAAATTTAATTTTTTAATTTTTTATGGGCCCCGTTAGGTTATTCTAGGAACTCGAATTTTGGTTTCTTAGTGTAAAGCAGAAGTTGAACTTGGATTTCAATTGGATTTGGAATCAAGAAACAAGGTGGAGAATCTCAATTGTGAATGCGAGAGTTGAACTTAGACTTGAAATGGATTTGGGATCAAGAATTTTGCATTGGGAGGGTTCAACACTAAAAAAATTACTCATTCGTTGCTTGTGTGTCGCGCGAGGGGCTTGAAGTACTTAGGGTGAAGTTTGCGGTGATGTTTTTTCATTAGGGTTTCTGATGAGCTCACGTGATTGCTTGGGGTTGTTGGGTGATGAGCACTTACTTTGTTGTTGATTTGGCCTTTCTATGAGCAAGGTTGCTTGCTTCAATTCACTCACATTTCCTTTTATTTTCCACTCTTTTGTTGTCAAATCTTGATATCAGCTAGTGAGATTAGGTTTTTGGTAATTTTCATTTATAAATCAATCCAAACTCTTGGCTTCTCCACTGCCTTTGTTTGGAAATCACGTTCAAGTTCGACGGTTTAAGTGTTTAGAAGCTTTACCCACTTTGGTTCTCATTAGTGTTACTGTTAAAACTACTCATAAATTGATGATAGTACAATAAACTTGGTGTTTATAGAATTGTGCAGTCATGTGTAGGGAAATATGCTCATAATCCTCATTTTGGTTTCTAGGGATTCTATATGGATACAAGATTTCATTCTTTGTAAGTGTGGATAGAATTTTTAGGGTATGAGTTGTAGATTCAATTTTCCCTTAGTATGGAATATCATGTGCTCTATACATTTGCTTTTGGAGGCATCATAAACGCAATTTGAACTAGAACCCTTCTATATTGAAGCTACATCCAAGATCATGAATTTATTAGAAGTATTGTGATTTGAGAGAACTTGAGCTTAGATAAGAGAGCAAGAGATTCTATTTGTATATTTGTGATGTAGATGATCAAAAAAGCATTACAAAGTATTTCCACATGTTTCAGGCTAAAAGCTTTCATGAAAGTGGTGAACTCTACAACCACATTATGTCCACCAAATATTCATTTATTCTATGGTTTTAGTGTACTTTTGTGTTCGATAAGGTAATGTAGCGAATTTGTAAGAGTCTGAAACATTTTTGATGGTCAATACCTACATGTCCAACCAAAGTGCTATTGTATGAAGGTGTGAAGTTAATGAGTTTATGGTTGTGCCTCTATTTAATCCCAACCTTATGTGTCATGTTTGTTTGATTCATGGGAGGTCTAAAGAAAAATGGGAGTTTTGTTGACAACACCCTTATTACTGGGTGCAATCCAATAGTAGGTTCTCCGACAGCCTTCTTGCGTAGTACTTTCAAGTTTTCTTTGATTTGATTGTATATTCTTAGAATCAATTTGTAGTGAAGGGTTGACTGAGGTGCACATTTTGATCATCATGGTTTCTAATTGGTTGAAAACACATTTGTTCTCTTACACCATTTATTTTAAGCTTCGAGTGTTCCATCCTTTGACCCAAATGTGTATGCCAGTATTTATGTACATAAGCTCATAGTGCTATGGCATGTTCAATTATGATGCTACCTTTTTCTGACAATGAATTGTGGTTGTCCATACTCAAAAATATCTAGAAATGCAATTGTAAAAATTATTAATTGTTAGGTGGTGTGATGATGGTAGGGTTTCTATGATGAAATGGTATTGTTGGAATGTTAAACACGAAAGATTATACCAACATGCAACCCATCCCAAATTAAAAAACAAATCAGCTTCAATAATCCACCACCTAAGTTTAAATACATACAAAGACACAAGCAAGGACACATATCCAAAATACGTACAAAGATACAAATCAAGCCATCTACATGTGAGCTTTGATAATAGCACCATAGTTTAGATAAAATAGAAGAAAGATAAACACCTATTATGCAAAAGAAAGAGGAATTGCACATTTTTCAAACTAAAACAATTTAGTTTCATACACAGATCCAATTGCACGACTAGCTTTATTCAAAGAGTGACCTCTTGCCAAAAATGTCTCTATAGAAATTTGGACATTGACTTTTTATATTTGGTATCTTCAAAAGAATATGCTTTGATTTAATGACAAATACTTCAACTTCTTCCTACCTAGAAGAAGACATGGAAATTCCACCTCACCCAAAAAGATTTTGACATTAAGTATTCATTACAAATAGTCAAAAGATAGTCTACATTGTTCTATCTACATAGTTTTCTTTTCAATTTTTTTAAAGTAAAGACTATAGATTAAAAAATTAATCTTTTTAAAAGATTTAACTTTCTTCAATGTATTGTTTTGTAGGTGATTCTTTGGGGCCCACACGTCTTGTTTACTCATAAAAACTTAAAAATTCAAGAACTTTCACATCATAAGTCCAAACACCATAAAACAAAGCCTATACACCCCTCTTTACCAAGGGCCTTTTGACAGTACCCCTAGTTTATAAGACCTTACCATATCAAACAAAACAAAATAAAACAAACAACTTATCTTAATGGATGGATATCTTGCCCAAGAAAGCACTTCAACAACTGCTCACCCTACAACCCTAAGCCCTAACCCTAAACCCCTAAACCCCTAAACCCCTAAACCCCTAAAGAACCCATCTATTCTCGTGCCATCAAGCCTTCGACTCGTCCAAGTTCAACTTAGCAATCTCCGGCGCCAAACTCCCGTCCCCAACTGTGGCGTCCGGTCTCTTGAACCCACTCTCCACCAGCGGCCTCCACAGCTGCAAAATCCTCTCTTTATTCTGCACATCCCGACTCGGATCCGCAATCATCCACAGGTTCCCATCCCTCACCAACTTCACGTCGTAAAAGTACTGCTCATGATACTCCGCCAGTCCCCCATAATCGCTTCATGAGAATTTATTAACTTCATACTCTTCATCAGCAAGGAGTGGCAGCACATCTGCACACTTGAGAGTATAATTAAGCTCTTGTTGGAGCAAGTTGTAGCATGCAACATGGCCGGCGTACCCTCTGAGTGATTTCTCGTCAAGGTCGTCTCTGTCGCGGCAACCGATGAAAAAGAGGTCAGGGCCCGTGTCAGGATGGATTTCGAAGCTGCCAAGGCCGTTGTAAGTAGCTAAGGGGATGAGTTCTTCCTTGTTGGAAATGCCAACGAAAGACTCCAGCCAGGTGTAGTCTGCAGGATTGTGTGGAGGAGGGGGGAATGGTTCGCCCTTCTCGTTAACCATGTCGTTCAAGTAGACGTAAGGAGGACCGCCACATACCGTGCAATACTCGTCCCACTCGCCCATGGCGATTAATTGAACGAAACCCAACAAATTGAACGAAGCCTACAAGTCTGTCCCAGCAAAATCCAAGAGTCTGTTGTGATTCTGGATGGAGAATGAGGGAGACAAGAGTCTGTTCCGACCAAGAAGGACGAGGTACGATTCAAATTTGATTTGAAGCTCTTGCAAGGGTAGTATTTCTAGCCTGAGAAGATTGTAGGGGCTGGAAATTGAGACAAGGAAGGGAAATTTCACAGTCGAAGTCGAGCACTGTGATAGGGAAATTCCGAATTCTGAAGACGACGGAAGCTCAGACACTGCAACCAGGGATCTGATGACGACGATCGCAGAGTAACTGAGAAACTTCGATGGAGAAATTCCTCACTTTTCCAGACAACAAAAGCTCCACTCTCATACAGACTGAAATTAGTAAGGATCTCGTGATGAAGATTTCACAGAAGTAGCTGATGAGAACTTTGATAGGGAAATTCCCCAAAGATCACAACAGCAAAAGACTCCAATTACGGCCTGATGTCTGAACAATTTCTCAACCCTCACACAAACTGAAATTAGGGATTACACGACGAAGATGGATAGCATGAAAGCTAAGAATTTGAATGATGAGAGTCGGAGTTTTTCTTTTTTGTAGGTTCGTGAGTTTGAAGCTCCATTGGGTTTTTCTTCATTTCTTTGTAGAGGTAACTGTGACAGCAAGCTTCTTCTGCAAGTGAAGGTTTTGCCATTTCTTCCTCTCCTGAAGGCTTTTGAAGCTTATCCTACAAGTCCGAGGTGGCTCATAGAATTGGCCAAACCTTGCATAAAAGACAATAGAAATTTAGACATAGAAAATTTCAGAATTCTATGTGGAAGTGTGCAATGGTTGCAAGAGGAGAATTGGAATTGTTGGGGAGCAAAGCTTTCATAGGAGACTTGTAGAAAATAAGGGATTGAGGCAAGTTTCTGACTTCTGGAAAACTATTTTTAACTATAAACTTGAAGTTTTTTGTCACTTGTAGTTTGACAATAAATAAATAAAAGATACTCTTGAAATGTAGGTTTTCCCTACTAACTTGCATAAAACTGAAATTTTTATGAAACTTGGGAAAAGCAATTCCAACTCCAAAAAACTAATTAATTCGTTTTCAATTCCAACACACTATGCAAGTTTGTTCTTGCAAGTTGTATGTGCTCACAAAACAGCCACGTAAAATGTTGAAACATGGTTAATGTCAAGTTGACTATAACATGTAGGAGGTTCAAATTGGGATTTGCAAGAATGTTGGATACAAATTTGAAGAAGGTATATGTATAGTATTTTTTCACTAGAAATGTATACATTAAATCCATTTCAAGTAGTGGTTTGGGGTGTTTATACATTATATTTAGAATTCTTTATAATCATATTCAAGGGATGCAAGGAGCTTGTGCATATGTGATTAGGAGATTTGTAGTGTCAAGAATGTTACAATGGAAGAATAATTATGGTTGGATTCCAAAAATAATTTTTTTTCATAATTTTTACACTTTACATTACAAATGGAACTTTTGGAGCAATAATTGGTTATGCCAAGCCATAAACCATTCCAAAAAAGGATTCAATTTCTTACATTTATCTAAGCAAGGGTGAAAAATGAGCAAGCCCTCCACTTGCAATTAATGTTTGGGTACAATTTAATGGTAGGGCCTTTCCAAAGTTGTCTGATCATATTATTGGAAGTGATATTTAAGAGACCTCATTTCAATTTCTATCCACAAATGCCTACATGATGGATTTTGTTGTCATTATTCTAAAGTTTTCTTAAAAATATGTACAAAAATCTTGATTTTAGGAGATATCTATATGTTTTAGGAGAAATTTGTAGGTCTTGAGATAGATGAGTTGGTTTTGGAAGACATTAATAGATTATGTGTTGTGCACATGTATTTTTGAGGAATGAATTCAAAGTCCACTTGTAGTACACCCACAATTGTCTAAATATGCATTTGAATATGGTTTCTATTAATTTTTGGTTTCAAGTCAAAAAGCATTTTAATTTTTCCTTATCTATTATTGTTCAAATTTATAATAATAAATTAGAATTTTCAAAATAATTAAAATAGTTGTATCTAAAATCAACGTAACTAAATTCTCATGAATATTTGTTGTACATTAGAACATGTTTGATACTATTAATTGGTTGTATGTATAGAATATGCTTAGGAAAATTCAAACATCTTCTTATGAATAGTAGTAATACAATATTTGGAATAAATTTCAAGGCATTCACATATGAGTGGGGTACTTCTTCATATTGAATGTCTTGAATAAATATTATAGAATATCTACAAAGGACATATGGTATGTATGTACCTTATCTTGTGTCAATGGAAAATAGTAGAAGGTAGGAGGTCCTAAAATTAACTAGCTCTAAAAGTGTCTTGTAATACAAAGGTACATTTTGCTTTTGGATACAAGCATGATTGAGGTACCCCATAAACGTCATCACATTATAAAATTCATTGAAATTCATTTATTTAATATACATTAAGTTACAAATCTTGTTGCAAATTTTTAATTTAATTCAAATTTATTTGCTTCAAGTAGAATAAAATAAGGAATCATTGAAAAAAAATTCATTGATTGATTAAAGTTATTAATTTGATTCTTGTAGCCCCATTCAGGACTTTATTACAATGTCAATTTTTCATCCAGGAATCAAAAAGGAATATAAATATTTATTAGAAAGTATTTTTGAATTTCTTTGTTGGTTTTTGATGTTTTAATAACCAACTTTAGTAAGTTGATAACTTGATATGGGATATTTAACTATTTTTTATTATTTTCCAAATCATCTTAAATATTAGAAGGAGGGCTACATCTAAAAGGAATTCAAAATTGAAGATTTTTTAGGATTTCATATTTGAAACACAAAAAGTGAGTTGTAAATTAGTGAATAAGCAAAAAAATCATGGTAAAGTTCTTGTATGTATATGTATTTTTCTATAGTCATTTTCTATAGTCATTTGCTAAATCTTAATAAATATGAAAATAAAAAATTGAAGATTTAATAAGTTTTGATTCATGAAAATGATTTGTCTATATGAGTTGTAACAATAACCAATGTTTTAAAAAAATTACTCTCTTTTTTTGTTTGTAAAATAGGCTAATTGAAAATTATTTCATTCTTGTTCTTTGGTTCTTGACTGAGGTACCCCAATCTTGCTTATACCCTTTCTTTGATACACCATCAATGTATCAATTATATACATTTCAAGAGGAAAATGCTTCTAATGACTATTGTGCTTTATCTTCAAAAACTTGTAATTAATTCCACATTGAAGGTCCAACAATTATGAAATGACTTTGATTAGATGTCAATTTGATTTTTCTTTTCTGGAATATTTATTGAAAAACATTCAAGTAACATAGCATCCCCCCAAATGCAATCAACTCTTGAAAGGGATGCTTTTTGGACCTCTTACTTTACACTGTTTGTAGAGGTAGAGGAACCATGAGAGGAACATGCTTCAACATAAAATGTGATGAAAGATGGAAGGTGGGATATCATAAATGAATTATCCTAAAAGTTATAAAATTTCAATTTTTATGATGTCTTTCCAAAATCTATTCCAAATTGCATTTGAATTCATGCCAAATTTCTTTTTTTTTATGACAACATAGTATGATTGCATGCAAACTAATCACCTTGAGTTGTCTTCTTCTCATATTAAAGTTAGTATTCCACCTTTACAATTCTATCCATAAAAGGGAGTAAAGGTAAATGTTGCATTTCAAGTGGTATTGACAAACTTATTGTAAGTAGCTCAAAGTTGCAAATTTAAAAGGAGTCCTAAGCCTTAATTTAAGCAAAAAACAACTTAGTATGATCAAATTGCATGCAATTATGTATATTATTTGATTTTTTCTTAAAATAGATAAAAATTTAAATTGCATACAATCTATAATAACTATTGAAAGAAAGACCACCAAGAAGATGTACAACACTTCATAACTTTTATATTCACAATTGTTGGACATTTGAACATATTTATGCAAATCATTCTTTGTAACTACAATTTTCATTTGAGTGATAATTTGATCATTTTTTTTATTGATACACAATAATTTAGTGTGATATTTGATGAGATTCCTTGTTCCTTGAAGGATGAAATCTCTAGGTTACTACAAACTTTTATAATGGTATCATTCATTTTTGGATGAAGATATGCATTTTTAATGGATAATTAAATCATCTCGGAGGTGCACTTAGTTTTACTACAACAAAACATTTGCAAACAAGTGGTTTCTAATAAACTATAATTTTAACTTCAAATTTTGAGCATTGTTTACTAATAACTATAGGATTCTACTCCCAAAATTTCAAACTCAAATCAAATATGGAATGATTCTAGAAGAGGTTAAAAATGCACTAAAATGGCATGTTTTTTTAACTCAAAATACTTTTAGAGAACACATTTAGATGACCATTGCATCAATATTCAACTCAAAATGAGCTTTCAATAGAGAATTATTTTTAGGATTTTTTTGTTCATTTTTTAGACAATTTTTTCTTATATGATGTAGGGGTGTGAAAGTTATTTTTCAGTTCTACAATATATCTTTTTACTTCAAAAAATTGTAACTAATTATTATTAACAAATAAAAATATCAATATTCAAAATATAAACTTTCAAAATATAAAATTTCAAAGTACAAAAATCTATTCATATTTTTTCATTTAATTCTATTTAAAATTCAAAAAGTATATAGGGGTCCAAAGTTTTATCCACATGTGGTTTATAATGGACACTCTATGTGCCTCCCGAGTAAATCATTCATCCTTATTCAAATACTTCATTCATAGACATAGATGTAAATGGATTCATCAATTTAATGACAATGTGGTGGGTGAAATCAATTACTGTATCTAAAGGTACCAAAATCAAATTTCTACGCTAGATTCTCAAGAGTTCATGTCACCTTACACCATTTACAAGACGGCATGTGGCACTATTTTACAAAAATGGATTAGTTAAGTATTAATAATATATAGTTTTAGTTTTAATATAAATTAAAATATTTATTATTAATATTAGATTTTTGTTACAATTATTTATTTTTAGGCTCTTTAGTCTTTTAGGGATTAATAGTTTTAAGATGGAATTAAAACATTCTAATCTCAATGGCAAGATTGTTCTAGCAAGTATACAAAACCTTGTAGGATTCATATTTTTAACCTCTAAAAGCCCAAGGCCTTTTATGAGCTTTTTAACCCTTTAAGGACCAAACTTCATTTTTAGGCAACATAGTAATTTTGGGCAGCTCACTACAAATGGAATTTTTATTTTTTTTCTTTGAAATTTTCATACATCATAAACATGAGGAGTAGTTTTAAGGGACAAATCTTTTTATAGCTTTTGACTATATGATTAAAAAATTATTGTATGATATGTAACTTTTAGTGGTTTTTGAGTAGCTTGGGCAGCTCTAAAAAATTCTTTAAAGTCACATTTTTAAGAAATAAAAATTTGGAATTGATTTTCTAGATTTATATGTACGTTGAAAGCTTTAAATCATTCCATTTTGAATAATGAGATGAAAGTTATGAGGAGTTTTAGTTTGTGAGCAATTATGAATTCTTTATTTTAAAATGAACTTTGTGATCCTTCATTTAACTCAATTTTCAGTATTTTTTTGAAAAAAAATAAAACCACGATATGTAGATTTTAAAATACTATATACAACATTGAAACCATTGCTGGATTGGCATTTTTCAATTCTATAACTAAATTCTTAACAATTTAGTATTTTGAATCATTCTCTACTTTTCTACTTACTATTTTTTTCCTATATGTTGTACAATTCCAAATGATTTGAAATTTTATCAAATATGTAGCCAACTTGCCTTGAAAATGAATCCAAAGAAGCACCACCATTTTGAACATATCTTCAAGCAAATGTGACCTTGGAAAGTGTAGTTGCCCAATTTTTTGAATAGCCAATAAATGGATTTTTGTCACTTCAAATGCTAATATCTTGCAATCTACATAGTGAAAATTTCTCCAATTTGTTCCACATCTTTTCAAACCAATGTATTCCAAGATCCAATTGTTAAATGTGTCCAAAAATGTTCTTTTTCTAAAATTTGGTACTTGGACTAGAAATGGTAGTTTTGGTGAAAACTTAGTCAAAAACCTTTATGGGTTAAAATTTGTTCTAAGTTGAATAAAAAAACAAACGTTTTCATAAGTTTCATCATCTTTTTAAAATTATAAGCACACAAATTTAAACTAAACATGTGAAAGATCATATGGAAAAAGGAAACACAACAATATCATTTATGGATTGAAAGATTATATGTTTAATTATGAGGGTGTTAAAACTATGAAAATGATTTGAAGTCTTTGAAACCTCTTTTCACATGTCAAATCTAAAATTGAATTCACAAAAAAATATGAAATTGAATGACATAACATGTATAACTACAATCAATTTTAAGCTTTTCAAAATCTACATTACAATTTTTAAAATGAATTTCTAATGTGACTTTTTCTCTAAGAGCTAGTGTATTTGAAACTCATTTCCAAGAGCCCTCAATACTATGGAAAGTCAAGATTGCAATGAACACCCTTGCACAAAATCTTGAATAGAAAAATCATAAACATTCATTTTCAAAATCAGATTTTTGATGTTGGAATTAGACTTCAAAATGAATTTGTCTAAAAAAACTATTAAAAATAATAATTGGGAATAGATTTATTTAACTTCAAAGTTTTGTCAACACATTTGTCAACACCAAAGTATGGTGCTTTGGGCATTTAGGGGATAATATTGAAAATTGACTTCAAAAGCAAATTCAATATATAGGGATTTTATTATAAGGATATTATTACTATCATACTACTAAAATCATAACTCCTCTGTAATATCACAAATGCTACCATTAATACTAGGGACTCATGCTTGCTATGCTATGCATTCATTGTATCGCATATTAGTAAAATTTTGATATATTTGAATAGAATGCATGATAATGATTTCAATAAGTTTTTAAAATAATTATTTTAAATATTTTGTAAAAATATTTTCAATCATGCATACATAGAAATCAAATTTTCACACAATGTTATATTGCAGAAATAGAGTAGTAGTTTGCAATCACCTCTGTAATATCACTTTTATAAAGGGTGATATTATAAAAATAATATAGTCATTGCAATTGAGGTGATATTAAAGAGGATACATAGGGTGATATTATAGAGGTAGCAATTCCATTGCTTCTCTTGGCTTTACACTTCTTTGCACTTCTATGATTTTGTGCTTTTGTGAGCTTTGAGCTTTTATGATTTCAAAATTCTATTGCTACTACCAAATGATTTGAGAAATTTATTCAATTGAAGCAATTTTGGATTTCACAACAATTAAGTTGTTCATGAAGTTTTTGAGATTTACAAGTTTTTCTTTTCAATTCACCAAGTTTTGGGGTTGCCGTTGTTCATAACAATTGAATCAAATTTCGAATGCATTATAATAAATGTGTATCTTTACCAGTATTCACCATTGCATATATCTCATTCATCATTCAATACATTTCTATTGTTCATTTCAATATATGCTTACTTATAAAAAAAAATTATACAAAGATTTTAGTAATTTTTATTTGAAGATTTATTGAAATTTTTGTTTAACATTCTATCTAATACATAAAAATTCTATTAAAATTCTAATGATGAATGTGTAGCATAGCAAGCGCCAACCACTAGTAATTTTCTACAAAACATAAATCTCCATAACCTTCACATTATGGGTCCAGATGAACTGAGTCAAAGCTTTTCATCTAGACAAATAAATAATATATGAGATTTTAGTTTAGTTCAAATTTCTGAGAATTTATTTTGTTGCCCAACAACCTTAAAAAAAGAATTTATTGAGTTTATTGTAGCATAACTATTGCTAAAAGCTCCAAGGTAACAATTGAAATAAAATCCATATTTTCATAAAGCTAATGCATTTATTTTTCTGTTTGCAAAAAAAGTTCATAAAATCACAACAAAAATTAAGATCATAGAAGCCTATCTAACTTCTAATTTGTCCTCTATAGAAAAATGGGACTTAACCTGTAAAGGACCAAGTGACCATTCAATGTACATAAGAGATCTCAAGTAGTTAAGTATGAAGTCAATTTGGGTTGAATGTTCACAAAATTTGACACAAGGTGTGAACATGCATCCCTTTAGTGAGAGTATAAGTTTTTTTCTGATCAAGTGTCCAAATCAAAAGTTATATTGCCTTAAACTTTTCAAGTAGCTTGGGCAACATGAGCAAAACTCTTCTTATAATTTTGACATTTGGCAAATATGTAATTTATATGATGCAAGATGTGGATTTTGGATTTTGGATTTTATTTTTATCATTGATCTAAAAAACAACAATTTTTTTACAATTTTTGCCCAAAATGTGCTTAGGTCCTTTAGGGATTAAGGACTATTACTAAACTTGTTCAAAATGATTACTCTAAACAGTGATCATTCTCTATTCATACAATGTGCACTATAAATGTATTGTTTAAGGCCATTAGAATATCCCTAGTGTAAAAATACTCCATAATGGTATAGGACATTTCATCTAGTTCATGGCTAGAATGTTTGGGAGAGCGGAGTATTTCCTAATTGATATGAAAGTCAATAAGTAACCAAAGTCAATAAGTAACCCTAATATGCCTAATTGATATGATAGACACCATCAATTTGATTACTATGATTGCTTACATTTAATTTTATTGTCCTTGGAATATCCAATGAGAAAAAACAATCATGTGGCAATGTGAAGATTAGAAAGATTTGTTGAGAATCTTTTAATTAACTTTATTAGTAATTATTTACACCATAATCATTTTAAATGATGAACCATTTAGGGATTTTGGAGGGGTTTGGAGAATTGTTTCAGGCCCGTTCCCTTTACTGTTCCCCCAAAAGTTAAAGAACGGCTTGTTGTCAATTTTTTTTTTCAAAAACAAAAATTACATTAATTTTTTTTATTGAAATAAAAAAATTGAATTTAAAAAAATTAATTAATTAATTTTTTTATATGACGTGACAATCTCTCGACCACGTCATACTTCTGCTACAGCGAAGTTCCCAGGTTCCCAAGAGCCTGAGAACTCGTAGCATTCCACAAGCCCCGAATCTCCCCTAATGAGCTTATAAGTAGGTCACTAAGCCTAAGTGTCCAATCTCAACTTGCGTTCACCCCGCGAGACTTGCGTTCACTACCGAGAGCCGGGAGAAGAGCCGTACGTAGCGCTATAAGAAAGCCGCGTGCCTGTGATAATTTCCATCACGGTCTTCATTTGTTGATCGCAGCCTTCTCGCCCATCTCGCCATTTGCACCCAGTTCTCTAGCTCGCGTTCTGCTTGCAACCGGTCAGACTTCCTTTCCCAGTGCAAAACTCCGCCAAGTTTCTACCGCACCATCGACGTGACGACGATGGCAAAGGAGTTGCCGGAGATGGACACGGGTAAGGTGGTGCACGTCCAAGATGGCGAGGAGTATGTGGCTTCCAATTCCATGGCAGCTTCAGTAAGTCCTCGAGGCACCTTTTTCATTAATTTATTAGCTAGTTTCCTTCGTTCTCTTATTCCCAATTGATCAACGAAATAATGTTCACAGGAAACTCATATTCAGTTCCCGGTGTTAAAATTCCCGGTGAGTCCCACTTTTCCCTGTGTGTCGTACACTGGGAACACCGGTAAAACACCGGGGAAAGTGGGACTCACCGGGAATTTTAACACCGGGAACTGAATATGAGACCCCTGTGGTTGGAAGTCTAGATGGAAATCTCATTCCAGTTCCTGGCCACCTTCAGTGGTCCGTGTTCCGTCGCGGAATTCCAGCGTACGTACTTGTTGACGGACGCCACGAGGGCGGGGTTGAGGAGTACCTAGAGCTTAATTGCAGACACAGCCGGCTTCTGGTTGTTGTGGATAAATTAGTGTTTGGTATTAGCGAATGAATTGATATAGTTTGAGAATATCGAACCGGGGTTCTTTGCTGCGGGAAATTAACGGAGACGTGGGAATTGAAAAACAGGGGGAAGATTCGGAGGAAGAGACTCGTGCAGCTGCGATTGCAGCAGCTGGTGCAAGCTACCTGCATCCTCTGGTGCTAGTTGACAGCGAATCCTACTCCGAAGATCAGACCTGGATTAATCACCTACCAGAAGGCTCGTTGCTGCACGCAGTGTACTTCCACCTTTTGGGTGCTGGCTTTGACCGCATGACACTGCGAGAGCTTTTCAGAAGCAGAGTCGTTCGTACTCGGAAGAAACTCGCATTTGAGAAGCCTGTTGCAGCTCTGGCCGAACCGGAGATGGAGTTTGAAGAGAGGCACCAGAGCATGGGCGACATGCAAATGCCTTCTCGGGTAGGAGAGCAATTGCAACAGCAGAGCCCGCAGCAGATGCCTGAGAGTGTGCCCAGAAGACATCGTGTTGGAGCTAAAAAGGCTACTGAAATTGTGCGTCCCTCTAACTTTCAAGCCCCGAGTGGGCCACGAACCACCCGTCCTTTGCCTCCAGTGAAGAAGAATATAGGGTATTTGAAGAACCGATTTCAAGGCATGAGTTGGCCACGAACCGCCCGTCCTTTGCCTCCAGCGAAGAAGAATAAAGGGTATTTGAAGAACCGACTTCAGGGAACAAGCGAGCCTGCATTCCCAAATGAGGATGATTGAATGAGATTTTAGCACTGTTTTTTCTTGGTAAGGCAAGTCATATTAACCGTTCTTACTTAGCCCACGACGGGTTTTTTTGGAACTGTGTTTGGTAGCGGAGGTGCAGTAAGAAAGATTGACTCCTTCACGCCAGAAGAATAGAACGTATGCTCATCTTCATGCTCTAGGATGAGCAATAAGCAAAGCGAAGAAGAGTCATCATCCATTTTTGTACGCCGACCCTTAAAATTAATTAAGCCTAAGGAACTATCGGATGATGAGTTAATCAGAAGTGAAATGAGCCCTTAACCTCATCGCCAAAGGGGACTAAAAGTGTCCTCACATAGTTTCAAGTCCAATTTAAAGTGCTGTAACTTTTGCATCCATTGTCTAAATTCAATAAAACTTGTTGGGAAATTTAGGCTCTCTTTTCTAATTTATGTGATAAAATTTTCACATCAATTCAAGATGTACTGATTTCTTGAAAGCCAATCGAAGTCCATAGGTTCAATTTGAGTTCTCCAAACTTCATTTGAAGGCTGCAACTTGGGGGGCTTTTATCTCCTTCACCCAATGTTCGTTTTGAATCAAATTTGTTGAATTGTGTTCCCATTGAAGTCTAGTTATTGTGGTAAAATATTCATGTCAATCCAAGTTGTTTTGAATGCTTGAGAGCAATTCAAGCTTCAAAATCTTGACATTTTTGGATTATAGTGAACTTCGGTGGCTTGTTTCTTCTTCATATAGTGTTTCCAATAAATTTTTTTGAAAAAGTTGCACATACTAGTCTAGCTAGTGTTTTTAGTATTTTGTATCAATCCAAGAAGTCATGAGTGATTGAGAATCATTTTAGTAGGAGGTCAACCCTAGATGTGTTTTTTGCAACTTTTCTTGCTATTTTTTTGACATTTGAAAGTCATTTTATAAACATAATGAGTCAATTCAATGATGTTTTCTTTCACCAATGTGTTTGTACGCTAGTTTTGAATCACTTCATAGTTTAAAGTTTTTTCATTTGAGTAGGTTTAAAAATCGAATTTCACCTCCAAATGTGTTGCCAGGAAAATTTCAGCATCCTTTTTCAACACTATAACATTATTATCTTGCAATCTATGAGGTCAAATGACTCCAAATTTGATGCATGTCATCCACAACACGTACACTACAAGATTGTAGAATTAATTGAGAAGTTGCTTCAGTAACACAACACGCTTGCCCTTGAACTGACCAGCCAACTAAATCAGAACAGTTCCTGGAGAGATGCTTGATCTGCACGACCCAAATCCATTTCAACATCCTTGCTCTGCATAAAAAATTAAGAACTCCCGCCCCAGACTTGCATTTTAAAACCAGAATTCAGGAATTCATTTATCGTACCTCAGAATCCTGATAACAACATCCTGTCCAAACGACATTCTTAAGCAACGATAATTCTTATTTGCACCGGAACAAAATTGTAGTTAAAAGGAGGAGCAGCATACACCAAGCGAAACCCTAAAAAACGAGACGCACCTCAGCTTGGGCCCATTGACGACCTTGTTTTGTACAGAGGATTCTTCACATATACTGTATCATCAGCCGGGTAGAACTTGGGAGCACGGGCGGCGGGAACCTCCGCTTTCTTAAAAAGGGCAATAGCAAAGATTGGATGCCTGCTGGACGGTTTTCTCTTGTAAAATGAAGTGCCGCATGTATTCACTCTCTGTTGGATTCTTTGCCATCCAATCCACGTCAAAAAATTCAGCCTCGATTACGTTCTCGCAATACAATGAAATAAACAAGCAAGCGAATGGCTGCGAACCAGCAAAACAAGTGAGGCAAGTGTTTCTGAACGTCATTCACAAATCTAAACAAATAATAAAAAAAACAGGTACAAAGTCTTTGATGCCGTACATGTAGTATGTCAAATCGAAATGGACCAGACGAGACGCACATGGTAGTAATGAGCCCGCTGCAACTGGCACTCCGAAACAACAGGTTGACCTCGGGTAGCAGAATTGGGTGAGAGTGTCTGAGACATTGTTGCCAGTTTATTCTGAAGCAACTCACCAAACATCTGAAACTGCCTGCTAACCTGGCCAAGCCCAGTGGAGAAAGGCTCCTTCAAAAGGTCCCATCATTTGCTTATACCATGAAGCATGCTCTCAGAACCACCTAACTGCCTCGGTCTCCTTTGCACCATGGAAAACTAACTTTGAGAATTTGAAATGTAGCTGCTGAGCATCTGCTTTCATTAATTTCTACGACTGGTTGCAGTTCCATGGATGTACTGGTTATAAGCTACAGAAAGATTCTCAGACTTAAAATAAAGATGCATTCCGGACATACAGTAATAGATTATCGGCAATCAAAAATTGCAAGAACAACTTCTACACTTCAGCAATATTGCGCCTCCAGCAGGTACAATATGTAACTCCAAAACCAGCATAAACTGCAATCTGCACAATCGCCAATTATGAGAGAGGTTGATCGTCAGAGAATCGCATGATTCTAGACATCTGATGAAAGTAAATGATTGTAGGGAATTTTGTTAAAATGGCGATATTCCATATGCAAAGAGCCATCTAGGACAAGTATAGATTTCAATCCATGCAGTCTAACTAGCAAAAGTGCCAAAGTTTGTAGAATGGCACCATTTTAATGAAATTCTCCACAAATGCACTTCATGTTTAACGAAATTGGAAAGGGTGAAAGCACACTACACTAGGTACATTTTCGGCAAAAATCAAGTGTACTTTTGAGTATACATTAACTACTTGAAGTACTCAAAGTACTTTGGTGGAAATGCCATTAGGACATGAAGAAACTTTAAATCAATAATTGTAGAATGTTGCCTTTACAAAGTAACATATTCAGAAATCAAAATTAATGGAATTTGAAAACGGAAAATGGTGATAATGTTGAAAGTTTAAAACTAAATGTACCATAAGTACTTTTTCATGAATAGAGGCAAAAAAAAAAGTCATAAAAATATTCAAAATTTTGAAAATTTAAGAACTAGCCATCCTACAATATGCATATGTGGTGCTTTACTCATCAAAATATCAATCAAAATAATGTTTTTTTAGTCTTTTTCCCTCCGCAGAAGATAGTATCCATTTGAATTCCTAATTGCAATAAATATTGCAATTATGGTCTTACTATCACCAAGAATCCCTTACATAGTAAATGTTCTACCATTGTATAAAATATTGTGCCTTTTCAATCATTCATTTGGCCTCTACAAAGTACTTTGTATTTTTTTTGCAAATTTGACGTACTTTTTTTGTCCATAAAGTACTTAGTAGAAGATGATTGAAACACTGAATTGGATTAGATTGTGGTAGAATACCTTCTCTATAGGAGTACCTACAATTGGTATCAAATAAAAATCCAAAACAATGTTTATTTTGTTTTAAGAAAAGTACTTTATAAAAATACATCCTCCAAAAGTACTTTTCTGACGTACTTTTTAGGGGGGCGTAGTGTGCTTTCACCCGAAAGTGCCAAGTTATTGTCACACAAGTTTAGAGATTGAACAAATTCCTATCACACAAGTTTTCTTTTGAATGTTACAATCTCTACTTTTTAAAGAAAAGTTGAATCCTCAAGGGTTTGTGAGTTCAATGTTAATGTGGCACCGTCCCATTGGCAACCTGTCACCATTGCCATTACAAGTTGCAACTCATAACCTTCTTTCCTTTCAATTTGCTTCCTATACTTTTGGATCATGAAGATGAAAGATTAACTTTTAGTCACTTTGTTCAAATTATGCGTTCTTTGGATGGTTGAAAGCATTTTTTCAAGGGCTTTTCAAGTATATAAGATATTCTACCATGTTCTTCTCATTTACTTTGTTTATTTGGAAGTTACTCATTTATCTTTTTTTAAACTTTTACAAAGCTTGAGATGTCACCTCGAAGGTCCCTTTTTGCTCACTAAGGTACTTTGGTCACCTCACGGAGATAGGAATGTAACAAAAGTGAACTCTTTCAACAAATCCAACAATATTTCATTAACCAAATGTCACATAGATGTAATTAAAACCATTGATCATTTTACACTCTTAAATAAACTAGTGAAGTAGTTTGAAATGTCAAAGAATATTTTGATCTGTATATATTGTTGACTATTTTATAAATTTACATACCTAATTGTGTAATCTTATAGTAGGTTAGTTACAAGAAAGATCAAACAATTTAGGGAGTGTCTGCCAAAACTATAGTTTTTGTGCTCAATACTATGAGTACTACAAGGGTGATTGCAAGAAACACTTGCTGATTTGGGCTCAAAAAGGCCTATTTTGGTGAGTATTGTGATTTTTGGAATAATTTTTTAAAAATATAATAAAATATGGATAATTTGTAAAGCATTGAATATAATTTGTAAAGCACTGAAATTTCAAATGTAAAAAAATTTATTTCTAAAAGTTATGCACCAAAAATGCACAATGTAAAACACCAAGAAAATACAAACTTTGAAGTTATATTTAAAAAAAATATTAAATAAATTCAATATAATAAAATTAAAAAAATTATTTTTCCTAACCTAAAGATGCTCCTTAAGAAATTTAATCTTTAGGAAAAAAAATCATGTTCTCTAGAGTTGTGCAAAGGTAGTGCATTTTGAACACATGTGGAAGGTGGACATATTATTATTTTTCAATAATCTTTGGCATGATTGTGTAACCTTAGTAGATGTCCTCATATACCAATTTTGAGCTTAACATTTTCATTTTTGGGTCAAAAATAGGACTCAAAACCTCCAAAATGGCCAAGATAGACATCCAATAATTAAAAAAAAATCCAACAATGTCTAAAACTACTACATCTACTTTCATTTCAAATTTCATAGAAAACGGACCTACAATGCAAAAGTTATGAGCAAAAAACACTTGTCCATGAGTAAGGGGACATTCAAAAAGGACAAGTGTTTCTTGCAATCATCCACAAGTACTATGAAACAAAACAATCCTAGCTATTGATTTGAAAAAATTGATAGCTATTAGTATATTAACTACTTGTATAAATTGAAAAATTACTATTTGATAAAAAAACAATTTATCATAGAAAATAGATACAACTAGGTATAAATTAATACTCCCTAGCTTCATCCTGTAATGATCTTTTTGTTGGCTTTAACTTTTTGTCCCAAAATGATCTTCTTGTTACAATTTTTGACATTAGAATAGGTCAAATATGACTTTCAACTGCTTTTGGGGACTAGCAAAATAATTATAAGTAGTAGTTTCCCCTCCATCCATGCAATCATTAATTGAAAAACAAACAAAATTATTGAAAGGATCAATCAACATTTTTTGTTCTTATTAAATATAGTCTTAGGTACACACTAAATGCCTATAAAATGAAAACCTCACACTCAATAATTAAATGCTGAGTGGTACTTTTTGAAAATGCTTGCAAAATTCCACTTTTCAATATTCCAAGACTGCACTTTGAAAAGGCTATGAAGCTCAAACTTTCTCAAATGCTAAGAGTGCATTGAATTCTATTTACATTGCAAAATAGGTTTTGAAAATGTTATTTTAAACCTTAACCCCTAAATGCCTCAGCAACCATATATGGTTGCTCCAAAATATCAAGCTCGTTTTGGTATGGTCGGTTAAATTCCTTTCACTAGTTTAAAATTTTTTACAAGTACTATTGAAGGTTAATTACTAAATTTTTTTATTTTTCACTAGAAAATGTAAATATTTGATTTTTAAGAGGTCCTCAAAGGCATATATGTATCATTAGTGGAAGAGTAAAGCTTACAAATTTTACTCAACTTCCTAACTTCAAGCAAAGCTTGCCAATTTCACTTCATTTGACATCTAAAATCTTGCTCGGGGGGGTCACATAGAGTATCCATTAAAAACCATGTGCAAACAAAACTTTGGAACCCCTATATATTTTTTGAATTTTAAATAAAATTAAATGAAAAAAATATGAATAGATTTTTCTACTTTGAAAGTTTATGTTTTGAATTATTAAAATTTTTATTTGTTAATAATAATTAATTACAAATTTTTGAAGTAAAAAGATACATTGTAGAACTGAAAAATAACTTTCATACCCCTATATTATATAAGAAAAAATTGTCTAAAAAATGAACTAAAAATTTCTAAAAATAACTCTCTATTGAAAGCTCATTTTGATTTGAATATTGATGCAATGGTCATCTAAGTGTGTTCTCTAAAAATATTTGAGTTAAAAAACATGCCATTTTAGTGCACTTTTAACCTCTTCTAGAAATCATTCCATATTTTATTTGAGTTTGAAATTTTGGGAGTAGAACCCTATAGTAATTAATAAACAATATTTAAAATTTGAATTTAAAATTATAGTTTATTAGAAACCACTTGTTCGCAAATGGTTTGTTGTAGTAGAACTAAGTGCACCCCCTGAGAAATCTTGTATATATCTATATGCTTTGAAAATGGTCCCATTTGAAAGTGTAAAGTGTTTTTATGATTTTCACCATTGAAAATTTAAACTTGCAAGTGTTGATTTGGAGTTATTTTCAATTTCTACTTTTAAGAAAAAATTGCATTTCAACAATTGTAAGGTGGATTGTGTAATGAGTCTGATTGCTTTTCATGTGAAATTAAGTTTTTTAAAAGTGTATTTTATTGTACTAACACTACTTGTAGTTATTCATGTCTCCTCCTATAGTCCCATCTCAAAAAAAATTTATATGCAAATTTTTGAAACATTGTGGGGAGGGATAGTAAACTAAAAATAGAATGTATACATTTTTCTTATTATAATCTCACAACTCCTATGTAATTTCACATTTGAATTTGGTATGTATACTAATAAGCAAGCTCTTTAAACATCTATGGTCAAATTTTGAAAGAAAATACAATTTGCTTCATTGAGGACAACTATTAAACTATAAGCCCATGCTATTTTTTCTTAAGAAAAACACCCTTAGAAAGGCTAAGGCACTTAGGGATTAATCTAGAACATTTTGTCCAATAGGAAGATCATTTTGGGACATAGGTAGTAATAATTAGAAAACCATGAATATAAAAAAATGAAAAAGACTTGATAGTAATTACATTTCACCAAAAAATGGAAGTCAAAACCATCTTCAATGTTTAAAAGTGTGTATGCAAAGGAGCCCTATTTGTATGAATATGGAGGCTATAAAATAATGTATTTTTAGATTTTTTTTGATAGACATATGTTCCCCTATTGTGGGAATAGACCATAGAAATTTCATCTTTAGATCATTAATTTTGGATATTCCATAGTATTAAAAACCTCTAAACTACAAAGTATGACAAATTAGCTAAATTTAAATATAAAATGATTTTTGAATTTTTTTTTGAAAAATAAGCATTTGAATATTTCCAAGTTAGCCATCTCCAATAAAAATTTCAGGTTAATCAAGTTCATGCTTCAAAAGTTATAATGGATGATAAGAAAGTCACTCTCATTGTGAGAGAAAATAGTACGTCTTTCTTGCAATCATCTAGTAGAAGAGTGTAAGAATATGAAGAAGAAATCTCAAAACCTTTAATTTGCTCCTAGGCACTAATTGAAAAAAAAAGTTATATTCCTCCAAAGCTAATGTGTATTTCTATCTTCATAAAAAGTTTTAGAAAATCATTACAAATATTGAGACCATATGAGCCTGCCCCAAATCCATGTTGTCCCCCAAAGGAATAGTGGATTTTAAAGATTAATAATGTCACAAGGGTGATCAAAGTACAATCTCTCACAAGGCCTTACAATTGGACAACAAATGTGGAGTGTTGTACACCAAGTTCCAATCCAAATTTTTTTAGCAATTATATAAAAATGCACAATGTGGTAGTATTTGCAAACAATTCATGTTTATAACATTGTATAATTAGGCAATGAATTTTCCCATGCTGGGAAAGTATTATACCTCCCTAGATGCCCAAAAGAAACTTTGAATTAATTCACAGATTGGGGTTGAGTAAGGAGCCATATAAGACAATTTTGTCAGGTGACGGGCTCAGCCCAAAGAGAAATTTTACCCTGTGGGATTGCAAATCTGCAGCACATGGTCGTCAAAATAAGGAGCCGCTTGCAGATGGCGTTGGGTCCTTTTCTCAACCTTGTGGTACTGTTGCAGAGCCTAATGCAGGTCTGATTGAGGATGCACACAACGCTCTCAAATTGCACACTTTGTAATTGCACATTCCTTTCTATATTCTAACAATTCTAGCTCATGCTGTCTGCAAATCTAATTCCACATGCATTTACGATTGGGTCTTCCAACATTGTCACTTCTATTTTGAACATAGCTCGCTCACAAATCTGAACAGTCTGCAGCTAATTAGAAGGTCGAGTCTAGGACTGCACCTGATGAAATAACACTGAATCCGTCGTTTGCTGCATGTCCAGAGCTCGACAGCGAACGTGCTGCAGACGATACGCCAGCTACGGCGACAGCAAGCTCCACTCCATTTCGCCATCAAACCCGACGTCTGTATCGAATCACATCAATGCTTTACGATGTAATTAATTGTGTTGAATCATAGCATGCAATTCGATCACATGCTGTGATTCATGCTGTGATTGTGTTGAATCATATATAAGTAGCAATTCAATGTACACAGCAGAACGTACTGACGTACATTCAAACTATCGGGTATTACGTCCCGGAGGCCGCTTACGATCGAGCCTCCCGCGCATGGTGAACGCGGGCCCTCCTCGCTTCCCCTGCGTATCATACGCCCCAGGTCCCGGATTCTCATCTTTCCCCGCATCCCCAAGCCGTTTCCCCAAACTGTAAGCCGGAATACAGTTGTGCACATACGGGTCGTAACTTCCAGGCCCGGGGTTATTCCGGTCCAACGCCCCCTCACTAGCACTGCGAGCCCGTAAGCTGAAGCTGGGGCCTCCGGGATTCAAGTGCGGAGTGTACGCGCCTGGCCCCGGGTTATTCTTGCTGGACGCCGCGTCGCCCAACCTCCTCGCGATGCTGTAGGCTGGTGGGCACGACTGCGTGAAGCGCGTGTGGGAGGAGTATGTGCCGGGACCTGGCATGCTGTCGTCCTTGGAGAGGCCAGGAAGGCGCGCGGGGAGAGAGTAGGAAGGGCCGGCATCGTGGAAGTGGGGGGAGTAGGTACCGGGGCCGGGAAGCGCGTCGTCGTCGTCGAGATTCAGCTTCTTGCCGATAGTGTAGATGGGGGCTCGGGTCGTTGTTGCTGTGTCTTTCACGCAGTATGCACCCGGTCCTGGATTGTCGTTCCAAAGCTCATCCCCCATGGCCAAACGCTCACGGCTTCAGAATGCCGATCTTCACACTGGCGTCTCTCCGATTGCCAGAAACTGCCAGAAACTCCATCGGAATCTCGTTGTACATCAATTGCCAGAAACTGACTGAGTGTGCCCCTAACTAGCACCGCCCAGATCGTTATTGATTGCTCATATTCTAGCTGGTGAATGCTAGCTGTAGCTCGGAATTGATTTCATACGTTCAGTTGGCTGAAACTAGTTGGTCTATCGATCCCTCTTGAACGTAACGCTCAGCTCGTGAAATTTGTATCATCCTGATTGCTGTTGATCGATTTTGCTATAGTTAGAGTAAGCAAAGTTTCATTAAATTGGCGAATTCAAATAAAATGGAAAAGTTTTGCACAATTGTACGAAACTTGAACTTAAATCTGACTGTCCTACTCACCGAGAGAAATGCCGAAGCGCATCTCATTCGATTTTGCCGATTTACGTGAAGTTGTCTTGAATGCGTTGGTTTGGCTGAAATTAACTGGTTGATCGATCTCGCCGTATTGCTGAGCAAGAACGATTGAGATGCGTTGGAAGGTATCATGGGTCACTGTGGAGAAGCGGACATGACCTTTCACAGTGCCTCTTCGCAACGCGTAGTACGTATCATCTATTGAAGGGTAAAAGAAGGTGCCTGAACAATGTTCTGTTCCTATCTGCACGTACGTCTGTGGAGAGCGGTCATACACAAATACAAACAAGCAACTACATCACGTTACGAGAGGCTTCAGGTACAATTCAGTTGTCAAATTCTTCACATTCACTTTTTGATGTAGCTTTTTGTAATTTTGTCAATGCAATGCCTCCTCATATTAGTTCTGCAGTCAATAGACCTGGCACATGTGCTTAAGCTTACCATCAAAATTAAACGTTGCCAAGTCATGTTAACCCCCTTTTTTTAACGAGAAAGTAACCACTTCAATTTCAGTCATTTCATCACTCAAACCTTACAGTTCATTGCACAAAATTTATTAGAACAACTACAATACCTTGCCAATATTATAAAAGTTACCTTCAGTGCTAGCAACGAAGGTAGCTTACGACATTACCAACTTGCAAGCACCCTCGCTAAGCCTGCGATGTTTGGTTTGGAAATTAATGCAATTTCAAGTAAATCAGAAAGTTTCTGATTACCAAATGATTCTGGTTTTCCATTATGAGATGCACAAGCGGTTATTTATTCAATGGGATAATTTGATTTTAAGAGGAACAATAACGAGATAGCATGACGAGCCGTACTCAATCAGCATCAGTGATATACAATTCAGCAGTGATAACGATCCTCTGTTTTTTAGTTGAGATTATAGGTTCTAATAACTGTGATTAACTTGGAAGGAGAATAGAAAACAAGCACTTGGCTGCATGATACTCCGTAATCCAATACATAGTCTCAACAACACTAAATTCTAACAAGTATTAAAATACAACCTTGGCTCATGCTTGAGCAAGCAGCTACTCTATGAGAGCCTCTGACCCTATTGCAATGACTTGCACGTACGTTCTTCAAGAAAGTTCCTACTCAAACTTCCTCCCCACATGTAGCTTTTGTCAATGCAAAGCCTTCTCCCCTTTCATCCAAAGACAATAGTAGAATGTGGCCATTACAACTAAAAATTTTCCAGTTCAATGAAAATTCGCATTAGTAGGATTGTTCACCAGAAACCCAATCCTAGGTAATGAAAAACAAAAAACCAAACTGTCAGCGCTCTCAGCATTGCCGTCACGTCGACCCGCAGTCCCGATACGAGTAATCGCCTCTCGTTTTGTGCTGATCCGGGCGTCGTCGCGGATGCCGCCCGAGAATACTATACGCCGGCCCGTCACTCTTCGACCTTACGTGGTAACTCCCAGGTCCAGGATTATCATCTCCGCGCCCCTCGCCCAGCCTTTTCGCAATACTGAACGCAGGAATGCAGTTATGCACATTGGGATCATACGACCCAGGCCCAGGATTCGCATCCCCAGCTCGCGCCCTTGTTCTCGTGGCGAGGCTGAAACTGGGCGCGTCACTTCTGATCCGCGGTTCGTAACTCCCGGGCCCCGGATTCTTTTCCCCGCTCCCGCTCTGCAACTTGCTGGCAATGCTGTACGACGGCGCGCCTGAAGTTATCCCGTGGCTGTAGCTTCCAGGGCCTGGGAAATTCTCACGCGACCTGCTTCCCGTCTTCGCCGCGAGGCTGTACGCGGGAGCGCCAGAGCGTCGCGAGGGGTCGTACTCTCCAGGCCCTGGGATGCAATCGCGTGTGCCATCGAGTAGTCTTCGTGAGATCGAGTAGGAGACGCCGCGGTCGTGGCGGTCTAGGTTGTAGGAGCCTGGGCCTGGGTTTGCGTCCACGGGCGCCGTCCCGCAGCGCTTGGCGAGGCTGTAGGCGGGGACGCAGGAGTGGGAACTGGGGTCGTAAGCGCCGGGGCCGGGCAGAGGTTCCCCTCTGGTTGTGTGGGGGCGCACGGCGATGCTGTAGGAAGGCACGCCCGAGGTTAGCCGGCTGTTGTACGCGCCCGGGCCGGGCGTGGTGGGCTTGCTGGCTCCACGCATGCGCGCCGCAAGGGAGTACGCGGGGCCGGCGACGGTCGAGCGGGCTTCGTAGCTGCCGGGGCCGGGGTTTCTGTCGCCGGCGCCGCCAGAGAGCTTGCTGGCGATGCTGTAGGAAGGCGGGCATTGCTTCGTGTAGCTGACTTCGGAGGTGTAAGCGCCGGGGCCAGGGTACTGGTCCTTGGAGCGCGCGCCGAAACGGGAGGGGATGGTGTAGGACGGGCCGCAACGACCCAGCCGCGGGTCGTAAGCCCCGGGACCTGGCTGATCCGCGTTGTGGGCGCTGCGGAACTTCTGCCCGATGGAGTAGATGGGCGCCGCGCGCGTGGTGTAGCGGTCGCGCGTACAGTACGCGCCGGGCCCTGGATTGTCGTTATATGCCTCATCCATAGCTCCTTCGCTAGCTCGCAACTCGCGATCGGATTTAGCGCCTCACAATGGGCGCACAGCGCCCCATCTCCTTCACGTCTGCTCACGAATTCGCCAACCCATGCAATCCAGCGTTTGAAACACACGGATATCGATCAGTAGCGTCACAGCATTCCATTCTACTTGTGTTCACTCGTGATTGAATTTAGCACCTAACAATGCGCGCACAACGCCCCATCTCCCCCGAGTGTGCACGCGAATTCTCCAATCCATTCAATTCCTCGTTTGAAACACGCGGAGATCGATCAATAGCGTCACCGTATTCCATTCTACTTGTATTCTGAAATCCATAGTTTCCTCAACAATTCCAAAACTCACAGATCGAATCATGATTCTAATTAATCCGTATTGATCGAATTACCTTGCATGCATGTCGTGCGAGAGGGTCAGGCTGCTGGCAGAGCCGCAGAGGAGATTGAAGCGATACATTCGTAATTGCAGCTTCTCAGCTAGAAAACCTTTGGAATTTCAGTGACTTCTGGAATCTAGGACGGAATACTCGTATCTTGGAGCTGGAAAGGCATAACATTGTGATTAGTTTCTCGTTACTTGGAAGCGCTTAAAGTCGTCATGCTTCTTTATCCAAACAGAGTTTACGAAATCGTGGGGTGCGTTTAGGAAATTTGGGTAACTTAACCGGTTTAGGATTCTAATATTCCATGATCACAAAGAACCTTAATTTATTTGGTGATAGTTATTTATTCTTTCAGGCCGCTATCTGCGTTTATTTATAGAGAGTTTGGGAGCCACAAATAATCCTTTCTGATCACATCTGATCTCAAGCCCATCTCTGGATTATAAGTAGGAACTCTACCCTAAATTCAATTCATCACAGTCATTCTGAAAGGGAGGTGGATTGTAATTTAGGGGATCTGTAATAATTAGAGGGCAATGAGATTAGTCTCTACGAGACCATGTTTTGTAAATTCCAAGCAGAACAATTATGTTTATTAGATTCCAAGCAGAACAAAGTAGTCTAGATACTGTTGAGTTATGAGGTTTTTGGTCCACAAAGTTTACATTGGTAACACTATCAAGAGTCTTTGAAGAAAAGTACTCAATCAACCAACAAGTGACTGCTGAAAAAATGGTCCAAAAAAGTTCCAAAGTGCACTACATAATGTGCCTCTCTTATCCATCAATAGAAGCACTAATACAAGGTGTTTGAACAAGCATCAAACCTTAAAAACAGTGTTCGACACTGAGGAGAGAATACACAATGTAACCGTCCCTATTTTCAATTCAAGCAACTTTCTGCGCATGATAATTTCATGGAACAACCTCAGCTATGACCCAAGCAACAACCACCATATCATTTTTGAGTAGATTATATCAATGTACAAATCATCCTCTCAAAGAATCTTTATTATACATCAAAAATCAAATATCACCCACACAAAGATACCTTAGTTTCTGGCAACACTCTGTTCCGATGATTTCACTTTCGCACCATTTTCACCACATGCCTCTCCACGCAGTTCTCCGCGTGCGGGATTTCCACCATTGATTTCAAGGATATTGTGAGCTCACTCACTCAGTCAGGCCCATGTGCGCATGAAGTCATGGTTGCAATAGAACCCATCGTTTTGCGCCACCCACGCACATCCGTTGTAAGTGTCACAGTTGCATCTCGAGTGCACCACGTCAAACATCGTGGTCTTCTTGCCATCGGCGTCGAACCCGCACACGTAGGGTCCGTGAAACTCTGCGGAGAGGTCGAAGGCGAGTTCCTTCATGGGTTCCAGCGTCCGCACTCCTTCGTCGTGGTGACCTTTCAAGCAGTGCACGCTCATGGTGGTGGCCAGCATGCTGCCAATGCTCACGTGCACGCCCTCCACAGCCACGGTGAAGATCATGAGGATCATTATCGCCAACACCTTGGAATTCGCCATGGACCGGTGTCGCTCCTGCCGAGCGCATGCAATTGATCGACTGACTCTGCAATTTGTCAATGTTCAATTGTTCACACGATTTGTCAGGAGAATGGAATCGTGTTCGAAGGTTTACGAGAAACTAGCTAGGGTTTTGAGGAAGGGAGACTTGTGTTAAGTTTGGGTAAAAGAGATGCAAATTGCAGAGCAGAGTCAAGGTGTTTGAGGCCTCTAAGCTTTGGATTAGAGCTTGACCTTGCAAGCTTTTTGGTTGCAAAATGTCAACATGAAAATGAGGGGTGTCAGAATTGGTCGGTCAGAAGAAGGCAATTTCGGAAATTGTGTACCAGTAGTCTCCGAGATTCTAAAACTTTGAGGAAAGTAATCTAATTGTGTAACAGTGCCCACTTGGTTGCAAACCTGCAAAGTACAGAGCACAGTCAACGTGTTTGAGACTTCTAGCATCTTTGGATTAGAGTTTGATCTTGCGTTTGGTTTGCAATTAAAATGTCAACACGTAAATGAGGGGCGTCAGAGTAGGTTGGTTGCAGAGGACGGAAGGCGATGTGATTTCAATTGTGCTCCAAAATTCTACTAGAACTTTACTAGAACTCTGAGGAAAGGAGACTTGTGTTACAGTGTCCACGATGGTACTAAACCTGCAAATTGGGGAGTAGGAGTCGCGTTCTTTGAGACCTCTAAGCGCTGGATTAGAGGTGGATCGGGCTGCGCTTTGGTCTGCAAATGTCAACATATAAATAATGAGTGACAGAGTTGGTCACTCTGCAGGAGAAGGTGGTTTTGGAAGTTTACGTGTTTCCAAAATTCTACCAGAAGAGAAACGAGAATTGTGTAACAGTGCCCTACGTGGTAACAAACCTGCAAACTGCAGAGTAGGAGTCACGGTGTTTGAGACCTCTACGATGTGGATGAGCTTGACGGACCCTGCGTTTTGGACTGCAAAACGTCAACGTATAATGAGGGGTGTCAGAGCTGGTCTGCTGAAGACGACGCTTTTGGAATTCTGTTCCAAAAGACTAGGAGAAGCTAGAAGTTGGAGGAAAGGAGAATTCCGCTACAGTGTCCAATTTGGTAACAAACCTACGAATTGCAGAGCAGGAGTCCCGATGTTTGGCCCTCGCTTCTGAGCTTCAGATCCGAGATTGACCAGGCTGCGTTTCGGAGTGCACAATTAATGTCAGCGTATGTGTGGGGGGTCAGAGTTGGTCTGCTGAAGAAGGCGATTTCAGGACTGTAATCCAAAATTCTTCGACAAGGTAGAATTGTGTTGCAGTGCCCAATTTAGTAACAAACCTACGAATTGCAGAGCAGGAGTCACGATGTTCAGCACCTCTAAGCTTCAGATCAGAGCTTGACCCTGCGTTTCGGATTGCATAATGTCAGCATATTTTAGGACTGTCAGAGTTGGTCTGCACAAGAAGGCGATTTCAAAATTGTGATCCTAAATTCTTCGAGAAGCTAGAACTTTGAGGAAAAGAGAATTGCGTCGTGTCCAACCTTCAAGGAAAGAAGAATTATATTGTGCAGTGCCCAATTTGGTACTAACAAACCTGCAAATCGCTGAGCAGGAGTCACGGTGTTTGACATCTCGAAGCTTCAGAGTTAGAGCCGATGGTTCGATTGCAAAACTTCAGCATTTAATGAGGAGTGTTAGTGATGGCATATTCAGAAGGTTGTTCCCAAAATCAAAAAAAGGGGCTAGCTAGAACTTTGAGTAAAGGAGAAATTGTGTTGTGCCTACTCTGAGAAACAAACCTGCTAATCGCATGACAAGAATCACAAGGTTTCGCTCCTGTAAGCTTCCAAAGCTAGCTAGCTTGACCCTGCGATTCGGACTGCAAAATGTCAACATAATTATGTGAAGTGGCGTAATAAGGACCGGTCTACAGAAGAAGAGGTGAATTCAAAAACTCTGAGAGCTAGTGCTAAGGTAGGAGGCTCAGAAACCGCTCATCTGAGGGCTGGTGTGCCATTTTCCTTGGATGGGAATATTTTTAGCTCAATTTTCAGGCAAAGAGAAATAGATGACGAATGTAACACAAGTGGTTTCCTATTTTTTGAAGCAATTTTGAATTACTTATGAATTTTCAAATGAGTTGTGACGTAGCCTATTTATGATCCTAGGTCTTTTATAACCTGTTTACTTCCAACTTTTAGAGAAAGATGGGGAAAGCAAAGACAATGATTGACTTTTGCAATTAATAATGTTTTTTTCCTCAATTCATTCAAATGAATATAGCAGTCAATTTAAGAACCACTTCATGTTCATTTCATAGCTATTTGTAAGGACCGTTCTTAATGCCCATGCAATTTTAGAGCCTCCTACCATAGCATTTGGAAGAAAGTAAGAATCACTCTATTTTGAATTTGGTCACTTAACAAACCTAAATTGCTAAGGTCTCACACTTGTTTATCCCTAAACATCTAGAGGCTTCTCCAGAATTGACAATTTGGGAAAAATCATCGTAAAGTATTGTTTGGAAGAATATTTTGGAATTCATATACAAATGAAATTGTAGATTTTGAGTTTTAGATTCCATGAGCATAGTTAGATTCACCAATGCTATTACCAAAAAAAATTTATAAATTTTGAAAATTCCGTTTAAATTTGATTACAAGCAACATATTATCATTTTTTGAGTACTATTTGTTGGAATGAATTCAAAATGAGGTCCTCTTCACGTAGTGAATGACTGAATTCTCGAAATTTTTTTTGTTCTTTAAATCTATGACCTCATCTTTGCAAATCCAATTTTGAATTAAAGTCAATGCAATTTTGACTTGGTCAATCACTTAACAAACTTTCCACATTTATAATTTAAAAAAAATATGTACTCTTGTAACACCAAATTCCATCATTAGATAGGTCAATAACTTTGATAAAGTATCTCCACAAATTAAGAACACTTTCATCCAAGCAGTAATGAGTATGAAACTTAAAGTTTCAATTTCAATGTGTTAGTCATCTAAAAATTGGACGTTGAAGTGCTTCAGGATTAATGTGGAAAGAACCTGCAACAGGTCGACCATTAGGAAAATTCTCAGCCCTCTGGAAGCCCCCTTCACAGTGACCAAACCAGTCTATTAACCGTCCTGGAATTAGTAGGGGCATATAGGTACAGTGCATGGTCAGATTGTGTGAACTTCGCCAAAGATGTCAGGAGTCAAGTAATGAGAGTGTAGTGGAAACCTCTATAATAATCAAGTACTTCAGTTTTAGTTAATCCCATTAATTGACGAATTAATCAATTTTACTAAACATAAGCAAAGAGAAGTGAACTTTGAAGCTTGATGTCAAAGTAATAAGAGAACATTCAGATGTTCCAATTAGCTCCAATTATCAAATAGATGAGGATATTAGTGAATGAGGAGAGAAGTTATTTATACAAGTGGTATAGTAGTAGGTAAAACAATGCATGTGGGATATGTAAATTAGGATTAAGATGAGCACAACCACCCATAGTTGAGTCAAAAGCTGAAATTGTATTTAAAGTTGAATTTCAGACCCCATTTAGGCATAATAGAATGATTTTTTTCAAAAAAATTTAAAAAATAAAACTAGAATTCATCTCCAAAAATCCGTTTGAAGTTCAGAGTCTTCAATAAAAAGTTATGGACAAAATTTGGAGAAGGTATTTGAAAATTTCAAAGAAAATTTTTCTTTCAACCTCTTTTAGAATTTTGTCTATAACTTTGAATTGAAGAATGTAAAACTCAAACAGATTTTTGGAGATGAAAACTATCTTGATTCTACAACTTTATTTAGTTCAAAGTTTTTTGAAAAAAATCATTGTTTTATGCTTAAATGGGGTTTGAAATTCGACTTTGAACATAATTCTTGCATTTGACAATGAGTGATCTATCTTCTAAATATCCCATATCCTTTGACGATTCACCATGGACAATTGATTTTCTATAAAAACAAACTCTTCACCATCCTTCTAACCAAATGTTAATGACTAGTCTCTTTCATGATGTCATCAAAAAATTGCTTGATGGTAGATGTCATTGAACTATTTTTGACATTTTCTTCTTTTTCATAACTCGATTTTTAACAAGGTATGCAATAATCAATATTAAGCTGGATTATGATAGTTGAACCTTTGATTACTTAATTACTTATACTTGGGTGCTGAACCTTGACAGTCATCGGACGTTGCGACTTCAGGTGGGCGAGTATAGGGGAAAAATGAATCATCAAGCAAAGTTAAAAGTAATCATGGGGTCCTTTTAGCTGCTGTGGAGGGGGCTTCCGGAGGGCTCAGAATTTTCCTAATGCTTATTCTACTGCTGTGAAATTGGGCACTCCATAAGTAAAACAAGGACCTGATAAGCAAAGACAAAAATTAGGGCATCCACATAATTATATGCTAACATTGAACTCATTGACACCCTTTATCCCGAACACAATGGAAAATATTAACCCATAAACACTGTAAATGTCCAATGAATGACAAAAGAATCTCCTTTGTAGGATAGAAGTGCAACTATTCATCTACATAATTAAGGGTGGAAAAGAGAGATCTTTTATAGTAGTTTGACTCCCAGTGTTTTTAAAGTAGATGATGTCACACGGTTCCAAAATCAATTGGACTGATCACCATAGAAATCACATTCAAGGGTTAAGTATGTATGCTGCAGGGCATTGTCTTTTGCACAATCCATACAATTTGGATTTTATTGAATCTGCATTGAGGCATAAATTTTGAGATCTATGGTTGTAGAAAGGTTATATTGGATTTCAGGGTTGCTATTTGGCGAGCCTATGAGCTTGAGCCTATGAATCTGCGAGCTTGTGAGCGTGAAAAAAATGAATTGAAAAAATTTAGAATCTTGTAGAGTTGACCTATGACCGTGGGTATTGTGCCGTGTACAGAGTGGTTAATGTGAGATCTGTTTTTGAAAGTCGGTTTAGTGTCCTGTTATTATTTTTCAATCTTTCTTATAGGCAAAGACAAAATACTATCAATTGAAGAAAATGAAGCAAGTAGAAAACATGCAAGAAAATTGAACACATGGAAGAAGTATCCATAAACACACAAATCCATCTACAATGAAAATCAACACATAATAGTTTGACCCATTAAAGAGATTTGTCAATCTCATGAATCTAAGTTGTTTAGGACTCTATCAAAGAATCAGAACTCGGAGATGACTCCGAGGACTCTCTACCTTCGGATGCTGAAACATCTATATACTGTAAGACATTTAGAGCGTAAATGTCTTTACGGCGTTTGGGTTTGGAGTAACCAAACTCCGCGAAGGCACTCGCCATTTGCTCGGCATAGATTGGGAGCTCAAAAGACTTCTCCGAACTGATGAGAAGACTTAGTTGGGGTAGGGTGTCATTCCTTGCCATCAATCTCCCATCTCTGCAACAGAAAAAGACATGTTGTCAATATTGTAGAACATGAAAGTCTTCATCCAAGCAAAGATGAAAGAAAATGCCAACTTACTTACTGGATTTTCCCTTGCGAACGAATTTGCGAGGCACCACTGGCATATCCTCCGGATCTTGTGAAAGGTGAACTATTGGTGGCACAGTTGGTGTCACCACTACGGGTGTTGGTGACTTCCTCATGGGTTTCAGAATGGCATCATAAATGTCTTTATTCCCTTCCAAAGCCACAATGTGGCGGCCGGTGCCACAGCAAGCCGTAATACATGCACCTAGAGGTAGTGAAATCAAAATGACTTAGTTCCATGAAAGAATTGGAAGAATACATTTGGAGGAGTAAACTTCTGAATGGAATCATTACCTGTAGATGCGGTACAATCCAGAATCAAGTCTCCTGGAACGCTTGTTGCCTCCAGGAGGATAGTGAAGAACCTTGGATCTTTTTCGTATCCGCCTCGCCAAGGTTTGTTTCCATTCATAGCCACGTCATCTGCATGGGTGTAATTGATCAGCATGTCATCGATAGCCAAGTCCACACCAGCCTTCATTGTGGTGTTAGTCTTTTTGAAGGAAAATTTGGATTTCCCTTTGGAGCCAAGGTCCTTCACGAGGAGGGTGATTCCAAACTTTTGTGTCTGCAACGTCCATAGCAAATGTACGTAAGAATGCATTAAATGGAGTGCATTGCAACTTGTTCATAAAAGTCAACAAAATTCTATGAAAATTACTGTCTTTGTGTTGTCTATAGCCGAGGTGATGTACATGCGGTTCATCCCCATCCAATCCTTCTTCATCAGCAAGTCATACGCCTCACATACCCTAGCAATGTTCTCTTTGGATTTGATGCTGTAGGAGTGAAATAGAATGATGCATCCATCATCTTGTAGATGCTCTACGGCGAAGCTACATGCCAACTGGAGAGCCTCATCATCAGCATCTGCATTCCACATTGGCACCTCATGGGTTGGTGTAGAGAGCCCACGCACAAGTAAGTTCTCCAGACAGTCAATGAATATGACATCCACCCCCGGTCGAGCATTTGGCACTCCCTCGAACATGCGAGTCTTTCCGGCCGACATCTGCAAACATGTAGAACATGGTGAAGTTAAAAATAAGCACAGAAAACATTCATGAGACATGAAAGCACAAAATGCGCTTTTGAGTACAAAGATGCATATGCATACCTTTTTCAAGAAATGCAGCACCTCGTTGTACCACGTGGGCTTCTCCTCGACCATGTCTTTTGCCAGGACTTCGATGGAGATGTTGAGGATCAAATCCTCCATCTTAGAAACATCACCTTCTATAATGACCATGGCTTGTGTCATACGAGTGATAACTTCCTCGGTGAGCTGTAGGAGAGTAGCCTTCTTCTGTACTGCACTTTGCGCCTGTGAATCTTCATTTGCGGTGGAAGATGGTACCACCTCGCCTCCCGCTTCCTCCTTCTTCTTTCCCTTTCCCTTGCCTTTAACCTTCTCTTCCTTTTCTTTTGCCACCTTTTTGTCAGCGAGCTTGGATGCCTTCATCTCCTTCGCTTCAAGGTGGACTTGGACCCGCGCCTCTTTCTTCCGGTCTAGAAAATCCCTCCTTGCAATGGCTTTCTTTCTCGCTTTGTCATCTAGGTCTGTAAACTCATTGATCTCTAAGTCCAGAACCCCTTTCCCGTCCAAAGATCTCCTGAATTCAACCTCGGAAGGAGGAGTGAACTCGAGGAGACAATCCAGGTACCATCCTCCACCGCTGAGATGAGTTGTGGTGTAGGTGCGGAGCTAGTGTGTGGTGAACATACAAGAATTGGATGTGCGATCCAGATATGATGATAGGAAGGGGGGAAGGTCTGAGCGATCGATGGCTCCTTTTCCTTTGAGCTCAAATTTGAAATATCTACAGCACAAGCATGATTTTGCATTCAGGAGAATGTAAATGATGATCATGGAATCTCTACAACATACATCTGTGAGCAATTCCGGATGGTAAGACCAACGAACTTGTGAAAAATGAATGCATTTCCAGTATAAGGGCCTAATGGAGACGTTGCAGAAGAGAATTATCATACAATTGTATACCGAAAGGTTCTAAAATAAGGAGTTAGAGTTGAAGTAAACATTTGAAACCTCATTATAATGGACTTCAAATAGTATAGTGATTTTTACAAGAACTTGCTGTCCACCAAGTTATTAGACATATTCCAGTATTGAGATAATGGAACTCACCGGTACAAAACTCTGCGCACAGCAGCGGCTGACGCTTTGTGAGCCATGAACGAGTCCCCCTTTTTGAAGTAATTGTGCCCTTTGAAATATGTCTGAAACCCGTGCTCCCAAATTGTGCGCCTCCACCCTTCTATGTACTCTACCAAGTACTGTGGTTGTGTTGGAATGCTGTAGTTCACAGTGATGTTGTCCTGCTTCACCACCGAGTCGAAGTACTCCATTGCTGCATCTTCGATCTGCAGAGTACAATGCATGCTAAAAATGTACAATTGAAGACGTTCATGGTCCCATTCTGAACTTCTGAGTTATAATTTGAAAACCAAGTATCGCTTGGTATAGTTACTTGACTACAGAAATCAATTCCCTTACCCTAGTATACCAGACGCATTTTGCAAGGAAATGGGGCAGGAGATTTTTGAGAGACGGGCTTTGGTGGGAACTTCCTTGCTTCGTGAGATGGCGCGGAAGAGTTCCACCACTTTAAGATCTTGATCTTGTGTACAGGCGCCATATTGTACGTGGCCACCATTTGCAACTTCTCCAATGTCATTTCAGGCACTTCATTAGTGCTCCAATGCTTCTCCACATATGATAGCAACACATTCAATAACTCTTGGTGTTTGAAAACAGAAGAAGTAAATTCGTAGTTGTGTAAGGTTTCAGAATTAGACTGACCTCTTGTAAGAAGTCTGGCCCGTTAGATGGTTGAGCCATTGCCAACAACTTCCCCATTTTCACCATCAGAGTTTTGGTTTTCTCCTTTGCTCCCGCCCTCATGGCAAGAGCAACTTCTTTAGGGGTCCTCTCCTCTTCTGGTGTAGCATCGGTATACTTTCTCATTGCAGCATCCGCAGCTTGGGAAATCTCTTGCTGCACATTCAGACGATAACATTGAATTAGAAGTTAGGCATGTAAAGAGTTTTGGGAGCAGACTGCAACAAATTGAAGGATTCCAAATTTGTATAACACATAGTGTCTTACCCTAAAAATGAACGATGTGAAGACCTCCACAGGTATGCTATATCATTTCCTTGAAACCTTGAATTGCAAACACCTTTTCTTCTCCCCGGGCTTGAGGAGATCAGCAAATTGGTTGATTGGGAGAAGACCATACTTCTGCACCTGGTACAGAGTGTGTACCAAGTTTGTCTTTACGTGTGAATCCTCCACTGACCTGGAAGTAGAACACTATCTGAGGAAATCCAATAAGCCTCCATGATTTCACAACTAAGGCACATAAAAACCAAAGACCGGAAAAACAGCTCAAGAAGGAAGAACTCATTTGTTGATGTCATGCATCACTTGCATGACAAGCTCGGTCTTCCCTTTGGTTTCCAGTACAATGCAGTCTACGACATAGTGCCATTTTGGGAGCAATGTGTAGCACCTGTCAATGAGGTTCATCTATGCAATGCGGCGATGGTTGCCGTCGCAAATGAAGAACTTCAAGTTCTTGAGGAACTGAAGTTCAGGTCTGGAGTCGAGGTAGCATGTGAACACTTCATTTTTCTCTCTCCAGATTGGATCCCATTTGTTCATCTCGTCCTCTGCGAACTCTTGGCTTTCTCCTTCCTCATTAGTGGTAGAGACATAGAACACTGCCGCTCCATCACGGTATCCACCTGCAAATTCTTGCTCCAACTTCGTAATGTCACAAGCGAGTGTGGGCCTTACCATGGGCATAACGACAAGTCTGCAAAGCGGGATGTGTAGCCGGAAGAGTTCTTCGGGCTTCATTCGCAGAGTGGAGAGGATATCTACTGAGTCGCCTTTTTGTATGCGCCGCAATTCATCCTCTATGAGTCCTTGATCTTTGTCTTCTAGGTCATCTATTTGCATGGGATCTTGTCCTCCTCCTTCTTCATCCTCTTCATCTTCGTCTCCAATATGCGGCTGTGTCGTTTCATCTGTTCCCGGAGTCTCAAAGATGGTCTCTTCTTGAGTTACTCCAGTGGGTGAAACATCCATCTGCATGTACAATTCTAGTCAGAGAAGATTGCACTCGCAAATTAAAAAAGAGGCCAAGTCCGTGCGAAGAATTTATATTAAGACGCAGTTGAAAATTCTTTACTTCAATAAAAAAAATTACACTTATAAAATGGAAGAGTGGTAAATATATGAAAGAAAAACAGCCTGCACATGGCTTGTATGTCTAAAACCGCAGAAGGTATGTAATTGGGGTCATGAAACCCTATTGGATGATGTCCACGTCATCATCTGAGTCTGAGTCTGAGCTAAGGATGATGACTTCATAAGTGTAAACTCTACCAATTCCAATACTCTCACTCATTTCCTCAAACGAGGGGCTAGAGCTAGCATTTGAGAGCTCAATGGCGGAGGAATACTCCGTCTCCGAGCTCTCAGAGGAGAACCATGGCCCAGGCCCTTGGTTCCAAGTAAGCCTATCTCCCTCGAAGTCATTTACAGCACGCTCTGCAGCGTCCATGATGTCTGCAAAACTCACCAAGTTCTCTTCATCATCACTAGAGTCACTTGAAAGCACTTGGCGTGCTTGAGGCCCCTTCTATGGTTGAGAAGGCCCTCCTGTCTGCAATGACGTCAAGGTCTGGTCAATTGGGGCCTGCTTCTCTTTAGATGTCACCCTTGGGCTCTTGCCTTTGCGTTGGCCAACCTGGAGGAATGAATACAATGAAATTAGAGTTGAGGTTCAAGACAAGGTCTAAGAGCCATTGAATGCAACTGTAAGCAAGGAAACTTCAATTTACAAATCTCAACATGTACTATAAATACCAAAGGTCTCCGTAACTGAACTTCCTATACATGTAGGATTCATTCCCCTACATGAGTTCTATACCTACATTGAAGTGTAAAATCAAGACACATATGTCTTGGCAAGGTAATTCTCTCTAACAATATGTTATAACTCTTTTAGAACAACAAAACATGCATTTGCAAAGAACACAGTGCAATAGCAATTCAAAATCCAAGCCAAAGCCAAAGACATAGAGAACTAAAGGACGAGTCCTAACGAATAATGTAAGCAAAAAAAATTGGGAACTTGAGAACAAGTTCCCTAAGACAATCAGAGCTTGGGGACGAGTTCCTAACGACATTGAGAGCACTAAGCCTCAATCCCAAATCCAAATTCCCTCTATTTCATTACTTAAATATAAACAAAAAAAGACAGATACTAATACCTCATCAGAGATTGATTGTGTGCCATCAAACAACTTCCCATGACGATCACATGTCTGAAGAAAGCAAATGCACACATCAGGATTGAAGATGGACCCATATAGCAGTTTTGGAGAACAAATTGAATAAAAACAACTTGGGCATGTGAATAATTCCATCAAGCTGGGGTGTCACCGTGAACACCGTCAGATCCGACAGTGTTCACAGTGACATCCCAGCTTGATGGAATTATTCACATGCCCAAATCTCTAATTCTCGCAGCCTCATTCTAATGAGATATGACTAGTCAACACAATATTCAATATTTTGAGAGGTTTAGGGCCTCTCATAATAATATTTTCCATTTAGGCCCTAAAAAGTGAATTGTAATGTTAAGTAGTTTAGGTGGGCAAATACTAACTTTGCTAGTTGTAATACACAATTTCCATTAAAATGAGAGTCTTTTTAGTGATGGACTGTTCAAATACATGAAGTTTGCTTTAGGGTATATGTTTTGATTTATATAAGTGAAGAGAATGACATCTTTTGAACACCAAGTCATAAGCTCCGCGGTTGGTTGTAAGGGGTTGTTCATCTCATTGAAGCAGTCCGGGTTCGATTCCCATTGGGTTTGTATGAGCTAGAGAGAAAAAACATGACTTGGTGCTACTAAGTGAGCTTTGCCGGCAGGAAAGTTGTAACAACCAACCAACCCCCTACCCAGAATGTGACAAGTGCTTTACATGTTAACCAAATAAATAGTGGATATATCCACTACATTTTTTTCTCCAATAGCAATGTAATTTCAAATAAAATATATTTAGTGATACACAAATAAGAAAATGAATTAAAAAATAGAGAAAATATAGCTCAAAAATAAAAAATATATATATATTAAAGACTATATTTAAATTCCATTGTTTTGTAAACACAAAACATACACTTGAAAACAATCATGCAGTATTAAACACTAAAATAGAATCAATCAACGGAAACCTATATCCTCTAAAAAAAACTGAAACGACTATCATCTATTATAATATTAAGGGTCCAACACTTATGTAATGAAAAACAACTTCATATAAGATGTAGAAATAAAACAATACCCTCCATATGAATGTCATAGTTAAAATGCATCCAATGTATGTACATGATTTCTCCATATCATGTATATGAAGCCAAACTCTGGTTGATGATTTCGATTTGAACTGTAGGGATCTTGATTCTGCATTGGCGAGTTCCTCTTCTGTTTTGAGACTTCCATGCTGTAATTAAAGCGTTTGTTGTCTCCCACGCAAGTTCTTCGGTTTCATCAACCCTCCAAAGCAAACCTCTATCACTATCCCATCCTTCATAGAAGTCTTGAACTTCTTGATTGCGTGATGTTGGCCGAAAGTATTGAATGTGCACACAGTTTGGTTTCTCGGGGTTAGAGTTTGGATCAGACAATGCTTTGGCAATCCAAACTGGTCTGCTGTCACCATCTGCAGGGCGAACTGCAACAAAATACCCTTCGTATACATCTCGAGCCACCCTAAAGAATGGTTGTGGACGATCCCTCAAGGGTCCAACATAAGGCTCATCCTCTCCATGCTCTTCGAGATCTTCACCATCTTCGTCTAAATGGTCAGCTTCTGTCACTTGAATACGAGTAGTTGGCCAGAAACCATCTTTTAGAGCATTAGAAGTAGGAAGGGGCTCTTGAAGAGCTGCCTTTACACCACGCCAATAGCGCACCACATTCTCATAGCGCCTACGATGTTCTCCACTCACGTCTGCTCTACACAAGTCGTCCCAATAGTTTATGAATCCTGATAAACCTTTGACAATGTCATGGACACCTTTCATTGGGTTGAGTGGTACTGGCAAAGGCACACCACGTGGCCACAAACTCCGTCCTTCATCGTCTTCTTTCCACAACTTAATGGCTTGACCGTGCCTGCCTAACCAGTTTTCATCCGTGCACTTCAACTTGTACTTCATGACTGGGCATCCAACAGAGTCTAGGTAGAACTTCACTTGTTGCGGTCTTGTGTGTCCTACAAGGATTTCATCACCATCCATCCATTTTCCTGCAATGAAACGCTTGAAATCAGGCACCTCCTCTATGAGGTGAGGGATAGTAGGAATAGACTCAACATCCATGAATGACTTCATGAGCGCTGGGATTGTTGGGAAGTTCTCCTTCTTCAACAGCATGCTCCATCTTCCAAACAATGCGTCAATGTCGTCGTGTGTGTGACCAACAATCATGAAGTTGACATACACTTCTCTGAAGATCTTGTTAGCAACAAGTAGAGACCAGAAACAGAAAACATATCTATTCTTGTTGTCGCCGGTGGCATTGTCCATTTGCACATTCAAAATAGGAGGCAAAGGCACTGCTGGAACTGCATTCATTGGAGGTGGTGGCAGTGACGCGTCGCACATTTCTTTACCCTGCAGCACTGCCCTGAACAAATTTGAAGACCCTGACCCAGAAAATAATTGCCGAGAAGAAGACTTCGATGGCAATTCCAGATTCCGCAACAACTTTGCCATAGAACCAATTGTATAGTTTGAATCGTGTTTAAAGAGATCCAAACCATAATGTGCGTAACGCACATCTCCATGACCATGAGCAATCATGCCAGTGACAAACACAGGCAATTTCACAAGGCCATCAAGCTCCTTACTCCTGTGGGAAAAGACTGGAGAAGCAGTCTTTGCATGATCCATCTTGTCGTGCATAACTGTGAGGCATTCGTGTGGAAAAGCTACTGAACGATGACGGTTTGCATAATACAACTCCCGATGAGCTCGAGCAATCTCATTGTGCCTATCCAACTTCTGAGAATATTTTAATTCATTGTGAGATCCACTTATAGCACCCTTCTTGAGGTCTTGCAATTTGTCACACGTGCCACATCGCGCAAAATTGTCTCCAGGCTTCTTCACCTCATACTCAGGGAACTTACAGCACCTAATCTTATTCAAGTTCGAAGCTGACACCTCACTCAGTCCAAAAACAGCATTGACATCATTGAGTTCTTTCATCTTACCCTTCTACTGGAAGGTGGAAGGTAGGATCTTGGCCACAACTTTCTCTCCTGACTTCAGGGTCTTCGTATGATGAGGCATGTGATCTGCCTCTTTCTCCAGAATGCACTTCAATGTTGCTATAGCTTGTTGAGTGTGTTTCCTCGGTTTCACCGTTCCCTTATTGCCATGGTCCTTTGCCTCTCGACCACGCCTCATGTACGATTGGTAGCGATAGAATGTGGCCTCAGGGACCCCAGCTATATGCATCCACGCTCGCATACATACCGGTGTATTGTCAATTGACACCATTCGTCTACCACGCTCGTCAACATGCACCTGCCTATGCACATCCATTTTCATGTAGGTCTTGTGTTTGAACGTGGAGTTGCGATACATGCGTTCACGAAAGGCTCGAATCTTATCCCTAGGAAATGGCTGAACACAGTTGCGACTACAACATATTTTAGTAGACACTGCATGGATGGAATCTTGAGTAAGCAACTCCTTCGATTTCAAATTTGTTTCACGGGGCGCATTTTGGACCATACTTGTGTATGGTCTCGAAGACGTCGAAGAGGGCGGATTTAAGAGAGCCTGTTGGAGACAATTGAATTTGTCCCTAGCCTCATGGTCTCTAAGGCTAGCTCCACGACAGTGGATAAGATGAATAGGCCAAGCCAACAATGAGCACACTTATTCCTTTGGTAGGTCTTCTTCGCTATGTGTTTTGGAGATGTGGATCGCCACGTGGGTGTCACCAAGAGGGCCATTGGCACCCAAAACGAGGTCAGAGTTCACACTATGACAGACACCTTCACCCACAAGCACTCCAGCCTCATTGTACAAGGTGACAACTCGAGTATTCCAAAGCCGACGCGGTAGACCTTCGCATTCTGGGACCCCAACATTCATTGCTTCGACATTCTGAAATTCGTCTTCTGAAGATGCCATGAAATCCTCTTCATCATGTCTGAATTCACTGGATTCAGAACCCGATGATATGTCCATGTCATCAGGGTCATCTATAGTATCCATGGATACCTGTAAAAATGCAATGTGAAATAGGGTAAGTGAATTGCAACATAGATCATGCAATTTCATTCATGTTCAGGTCGACCCGACCTGAATGACCAAATGTTATAGGTACATCTATGACACCAACGAACTTATTCTGTGAAGCCTAGGTTTCAACTGCAATTGACATCATTCATTAAAATTTCTTATAAATTCAGATATATGTAAACTCTGTTTTCAGGTCGAATCGACCTGAAGTGTCTGAACCCTAGCCTTGTATAATTTTTGTTAGCGGAAAATATAAATGTAAGAAGACTGAGTACAATCCTGAACTTCAGGTCGGATCGACCTGAAGTGTCCTTTGTATTCTGAGATAATGAACTCATCTTCATCTGTTCAATTGTACAGGGAATTTCCAATTTTATTCCTTTATAAATCTCGAACTTCTCGAACTGAAGTCTGGGATAAGAGTACCCACACTTCAGGTCGAACCGACCTGAAATGAGGACTTGTAGTGAGCCGAATCATATCTGCACACTATTATCATTACGTACAGAATTCTTGGTGATTGAATCTGTGAATATCGAGAATTTCAGTAGGACATCTACGAGATTTTCACTTGAATAAAATTACAATTATAGATACGGTTTAGGTCGACTCAATCTGAATTGCCATGAATACCATTTCATAAATGATATTCAATGACAGAACAATTCAATCTACCTAGGATACGTTTTATATTACTTCAATTACTATCATATGTGTCAGTTCAGGTCGACTCGACCTGAGTTGCATGAACGAATGACTAATGTAGACAATCTCACATTCAGGTCGACTCGACCTGAGTTGCATGAACGAATGACTAATGTAGACAATCTCACATTCAGGTCGACTCGACCTGAGTTGCATGAACGAATGACTAATGTAGACAATCTCACATTCAGGTCGACTCGACCTGAATTGCATGAACGAATGACTAATGTAGACAATCTCACATTCAGGTCGACTCGACCTGAAGTGCATTAAAATTTACTCATGTACCGTTGTTCGTATTCAGGTCGACTCGACCTAAACAGTTCCGGATTTCTCGGACATTGTGTTTCCAGTCTCGTAGTAATCGTGATCTCGTGTTCCGGGTTTCCTGGCGAGATAATCGGGCACTGCACTCTCAGAATTCGGCAACTCAGATGTCGAGAATTGAACATTGAATGAAGACCTTGTCACTAAAAATTGAGGAAGCCCAGAACTCATAATCGTGCAACTCGATTTTCAGTAATAAACGTTGGAAACACACGCACTCTGCCAACTTCAGCAACTAGGAACTCGACAATAGATGGCAGCGCTGAAAGAAACATTATACACACTCAGAAAACTACTATGTGCTTACAAAGTAACTATGTCCAATCCATTGAATGAAAATGTTTGAAAATGCTAAAGGCTTCTAACCTGAGGACATACGGAAGGCAACAAGCGCGTTCACTGAGATCCTCGAAGCGCAATACTCCGACACTCTAGATAGTACAAGTATAGAAGTTGATAGAGGCCAGTAATGACATGAGAGAAGTGAAATCTCGCATGAACGTCTGTGTATTTGCGACGGAGAAGGAGAGTACCCTAATGCGCGCGGACACAACGACATTCAAAACAATTTTGGCGGCAATGTGTAAGCGCGAATGCGAAGGCGGGAGTTGTAGGACGGAATTTGAAAATCCCGAACTCCTTTCGCAAATTCCTTTGATTTTTTATTCCCGCCTACACTGTTCATGACAGAAATAGACACTGACAACTATTAAGTACCTATGAGGTTGCTTTCTTGCACCGTTAAGCACTAATTTCTAGATTCTATTTGTAACAGAATCTAGGCAAGAAGTCTTCATTGTCTTTTTTTCTTTTGCAATTTCTGGAAGTCAATTTGATTTTGCTGAAGTTAGGGTCTGTTTGTAAATTTAGACAAACACAACCTTTTGCACCACCCAAGTGTTTGCATGTGATTTTATCAATAAGGGTTTTACGGTTTAGGGTTTAGGGTCTTTAGGGTTTAGGGTTTAGGATCTTTAGGGTTTAGGGTCTCTACGGTTTAGAGTCTCTAGGGTTTAGGGTCTCGGGTTCAGGTATTTTTGTAGATTAATAAATCATTTCATATCATGTTTTTGAAATATTGAACAAATATTTAATTTAGAAGTGAATTCAAGGTTTTAGTACATACTAAGGAATTATACTGCATGCACTTTCAAATTCTTTTTATAATGTTTGCAATATTAATTTTTCCATGAATCCGAATTATTTCGCAGAGATTTGCAACTTCTGTGTTATTTTTTCGGACATGCTTCCACGTCAAACCGATACAAATTAATGGTTTGGTTTGTATTAATTACAACATCAAGACTACGGTATTTTTTTGGAAACTCATTTGAAAAAGTGTGGGGAAGCAATAGGGTTGTCTTAAAATTAAGTTTTTCCATGAATCCTAATTATTTTGAACATTTGCAACTTGTGTGTTACGATTCTTGACATGCTTGCACGTCAAACCAATATAATTTATTGGTTTGGGTTCTATTAAATACAACATGATTTGTAGAGTATTTGTTTTGAAATCCATTTCAAATGAAGAAGGCAGCGTAGAAAAGCAATAGGGTTATCTTAACACTATAAGAAATCAGTGTTTTTTTTAACAAGGGAAAAAACGTGCCGTGATGTCTAATTTAACAAGGACGATGCCTGTAGTGACGTCTAAAAAAATCCGTTTAAAAAAACGTGCCAAAAACGTGCCATGTTATGTGCTGAAACGTGCTTAAATTTTTTGTGACATCGAAAACAACAGGGTCACCCAAGAGTTTCTGAGAGTGCCATGTGGAGGGGTTTTGGCATCCACGTAGGATTTTTAACGATGGGCAGGGACACGTTGGACAACTTTTTCATCCAACGACGTTGTGACGTGTCCAATGACGTGGACCCTTAAATATCCGACGTGGAAAATAATTTCCGGAGCACGTAGTCTACGTGGCAGCTGATGTGGCACTCTTTTGCGGTACATGCCGGTGTTCTGTGTGATGTTCTCTGGGACGTCACATTTGACAAGAGGATGTTTTAAATGACATCAGAGTCAACGAGAATGTGCTTTAGGAAACGAGCTGGGTGGATAATATTGTGGAATTTATTCTTTGCTGAAATCGCAGACATCGTCCACATACATGTCTATTGTGACATTAAGTAGAGTAACCCGTGTACTGGGGTATGCATTGCTTTGCGCTCAGTGTTCCGTTCGACACGCACAGTGACATCTACAGTGTTTTCTTGAGCATTACAGAAGACATACAATGCGAGAGGAAGGATGTTTTCTCGAACGACATGAACAACGTGAATCATAAACCGCAACATCAAAGACGATGTCCTCTACAGCCCATATACATGAGTGAATGGAAGATTGAGATATGCCATTAGAAGGTGAATTATGTGTCTTTGTAAGAGATGTCCAAGCATAGAAGCTTGTGTTTTCAATGGCATTGGGATTATAAGGCCACTTACCAACTTCTGCACAAAATAGCTATGCACATGCCCATAGTCTAGTACTATAAAGAAATCCACAACAACATTCACTACAACACTTTCAATGAAAACATGGTGCGTTCTACTCAATGTTCTGAATAACATGCTTGACCATCATATGCGATGTAAAGTTGGACACGCTATGGCAAACAGGGACTCACTTCTTCCGAGGTGCATCCAATTTCTTGACAACAGCAGCCTGCATCGTACCACACCAAGTCAAAACCAGCAGTACCTACTTGTGTATGTTTATTTCTGGGACTCTTATACAGCCACAACAAATGTCAAGGAATGCTACACTTGCATTATTCTTTTAAGTTGCATACAGAAACAAATGAAAGTATGGGTGAATGGAATGCAGCCATCTTAACCTTTTTAGTGGGTTAGGTAGGTTTAGGAAGACCCACCGCTTTGGAAATTGCTGCCTTCGATGTAGCCTTCATACCCTTCGCAGCTTGCGTGGTCTTCACAGCACGTCGAGGCCGGCTTGAGGACTCACCAAGGACTTCAATGTCTTCCTGCAACACCATCACACAATTATTATTCACTTTTGACATCCTCTAATCACCTACACATCCTAGCCTTACCTGAGCACCATTGAGGCACTTGCTTTCCTGTAAGATGCACATAGTTATTGTTAAACATACCTGCGCATTCAATGGAATGGGGGACTGAAATGAAACTTTGACTTCTGCTTACATACTATTCTGATGTACTCACTTTGAAAAGAACAAGCTGAGCCCTAGAGTGCATCGGCGTCTGCTACTAGTGACGTTCACTTCGATGTCCAATTTGACACGCACTTGTAAAAAAAAATTGAAGCATTGCAAACAAACGCTACTACGCTACGACACTATCCTCATACAAGGCAATTCATGGAAATAACTTCACTAGCCTAACAAAGGGAGTGCTTCACGTCGGTCACTTGGCACTTAAAATGGAAAGAGAGACGTCGCATCACCTGTTGCTCCATGGAGGTCTCCATCGTGCTTCCTCTCCTCTCAAATGTTGTTTGCGCCTCAGAGTCTTTGACTATGGCGTACACATTTTCCACTCCTTGCTGACCTTCAGTAGTTTCAGGGATTGCAACTTCACCGGCGCCTTCTACTTGCTCCTCCTCAACGTTAGCTACAACATCGTGAACAACATCGTCTTCAACAGCCCTCTTGTCGGAGTTAACGTCAACAACAACATCGTCTTTGACATTGCTTTGGCCAGCTATGGGGATTGGCTCAACGACATCTACAGGAACTGTGGGCTGCAACATGGGCACAAGACAGTGCTTCTGTGCCATTTTCGATGCCTCTGCCCTAGGTGACGTGAGAAGTGGTGGATTCCTTGCCCCGATTGGCGAGGATGGCTCCGTGACATCCAGGGTCCCCCCAGCACTTGCTTTAAACTGACTTGCGAGGATCTAAAATTATTAAAAACAATGGAAATTTCACGTAAACCAAATCCGTATCCACTCTGAACATCGGTTTGAGGCAAACACAAAGCTTAGTTTTTACTTAGTGATGGACTCTAAACTAAGCATGAACAGAGAAAAGTTAGCTTGCCCAGAGCATCGTTCCATCACCACCTAAAGTGATGATTAGGTCTAGTCGCTCGTCGATGTCCTTTAGTTGATCCTCTGCCAACAAAAATTCACAATGTATAATCCAATTAAGTCAATTGATGATATTCTGTCCTATTCTACTGAATTAGGAATAAGCTGGACAGCCATATGTAGCTTCCATATTGTCATCAACGTGCATCGATAGTTCCAGACATCAAAACCAGGTTAGAAATTTCCAAACGTACAACTTAGGTAATTGTAAACGCATTGTCTTGGGGTCTTTGGGGATTGAAGTAAGACTCACTATTTGCATGGTGTTAAAAATATGTGAACCATTAATGCTGCAACATAGATGTCTAAAAGCAACTTCAAAGATTATACCTATCTCATACGTTTGGATGAACTCAAAGTTAGTACTATCCTCCAGCAATTCTGCCTTGACTCTTGCTTCCACATAAACATTAGCAATATTCTGTTCTCTGAGCCACCTGCAGATCATGGTTGATGTGCTCAATACAGGAGCCAAGACCATATATAGCATTGATTGTCAAACTCCACTCGCGGTAAGAACTCTCCGCAGAGATGCAAGGCGTCTGCACGATGTAAAATACATGCTATAGTAAACAAAATAAGCAAGAAGATACGTTTGAAAATTTCATGCACATTTTAGATAAAGTACGAAAATTTTCAAGACGCCCCAGCTAACTATTCTACAAGGTCTGTAATGATTCACTTACCAAACCATTTCTTTACAAAGCCTCTACATGGCTGCTGCATTCGGCTTCAAGAGAATGAACACAGATTGAGGTGGAGACTTCCAAACCAAAGTAATCTATCAAATAGAAGGATGGCTTGTGAGACTATCATACTGTCGAGAGAAAACGGTGCACAAGAAGAGGCCGCGCTCGGTTGAATCAAATTCATTGACATGTTTGAACGAAAAAATACAGGACAATTCAAATGCATCAACATCGCAAAGGAGAGTACCTGTTTGTTGCTTCGGATTTCTGTCTTGATGTCGCCAGATTCAAACGAGATAAGGTCGTGATACTGCGTTTCATTCCTCTCGTCGGCGGGATCCCAAGTGAGTGTAAATGATGCCTGCGCTAGAAAAAATACACTGGTACGTAAATATATTGATCGACCGCTAGTGGTTACGCATAGACAACCTGCAAATATGTAAAACAAGGAGCATTTCAACAATAATGCAAGCAATGAGGAAGTTCTAAAGCCTTGAACCCAAGCAATAGCCTCTTGGGAGCTTCAAGTACACCACAAAGATCTATCATCGATCAACCTTACTAGGCGTGCGAAGAGAAATTCAAACCAGAAAAGAGTTTAACAACCGCAAAGAGCACCGACGGCGATGTCCTACAGAAGAAGCACAAGAGTTTGATACAAGGAATCGAGAGATGGTAAGGCGGAAACCGTGAAACCCTAATCCAGCAATGAGAAGCGAAAGCCAGAATGCAAATGGAGTTCCAGAAGACCACACCTTGTTAGTGAGTTGGTGGAAGTCACGACTCACGACTGATTTGAGAATCATCCCCTGTAGAGTTATCATCAGACTGTCATCAGAATGTCATCAGACTGTCTTTAACCCTTAAACGACATCGAGGATGTTTTTCGGTCAATGAATGACAAAGAATCTCTCCATGCAGGACAAAAGTGCAACTATTCATCCTTCAAATTTTGTGAAAAAAGGATAGTAACTTGTCTTTCAATGAGTGCTTTTTCATTTTTTTAAGCCAATAATTCATATGGTACCCAAAGAGATGATTTCCACAATGACCAGCTTGTCATTTAAGGGTTAAACTTAATATTAGTCCACGTTTTATTTATCCATTTGTGTTTGAAGCACCTTGTTCAAAAGTTTCATACAGTTGACTCAATTGACTTGCCGGATGGTGGAGCCAAATGCTCGATTGGCATGTGGAATTTGAGACTAGGGCCACACTAATTTTCATGTGCCCCACTGTGGACATGCCAAAAAGGGACACCAAGTGGGGTATGCAATGTCAAGTAGTTTTGTAGCTTACAAAATCAAACTACGTACAAAAATTCAAAGTTTGATTAACCCTTAAATGTCAAGGTGGACATTTGGTGTCTAATGGATGACAGAGAATTTTTTTATATAGGACATAAGTGTAGCTATTCATCCTTGAAATTTTGTGTGAAAAGAGGAGACCTTTTACAATATTTTGACTTCCAATGAGTGCTTTTGGAAATTTTTAAAACAATGATTCCTACGGTATCAAAATAGATGATTTCCACGGGCACTAGTCTATCATTCAAGGGTGGAATGAGAATTGAATCCATCAACCATTGGACGCTTTCAAAAACATCTCCAACTTACTTTAAGTGTTTGGTTGAGTACATAAACTATTTATATGCATATGGGGTGGTAGGATGTAGAACAAACCATGTGGAATAGTACAAATTAGAATTAATAGGAACTTGACCACTTATAGTTAAGTCAAAAGTAGAAATTGTGTTTAAAGTAGAATTTTAGACTTCTACTAGCAGTTGGCACTTGCTATGCTACGCATTCACCATTAGAATTTCATTAGAATTTTTATATATTAGATAGAATGCAAAGCAAGAACTTCAATAAATCTTCAAATAAAAATTACTAAAATCTTCATATAATTTTTTTAATAAATAATCATATATTGAAATAAACAATAGAAATTTAATGAAAGATGAATGAAATACATGCAATGATGGATACGATAAAAGATACACATACATTAGAATGCATTAGAAATTTGACTCAATTGTTACAAACAATGGCAATCCAAATAGAAGAATTTAAAGGAAAAAACTTGTAAATCTCAAAAGCTTTGTAAACAATTTAATTGTTGTGAAATCCAAAATCGGTTCAATCCAATAAATTTCTTAGATCATTTGGTAGTAGAAATAGAAAATTGAAATCAAAAGCTCAAAGCTTACAAAAGCACAAAATTATAGAAATGCAAAAGAAGTATAAAGCCAAGAAAAGCAATGGAATTGCTACCTTTATAATATCACCATATTGATCCTCTTTAATATCACCTCAATTGCAACGACTATATTATTTCTATAATATCACCCTTTGTAGAAAGTGATATTATAGAGGTGATTGCAAACTACTACTCTAATTCTGTAATATCACATTGTGTGAAAATATGATTTCTATGTATGCAATTCAAAGCAGAAGCGGAAAATGTCCAATGAGTTCCGCAACTACGCGCATGCCTTCGTCTTGGACAACGCAGCATGCTTAGAACCATGGCGTTAGTGAGTGTTCTTTTTAGCCTTCTTTACATTGTTTCCTTGGAGTTTACTATGAGATCATATTTGTACTTCTGTTGTCTAGGGACCTGGACGGTAATGTGCACAATGTCGGAGATCATGTCTTGATAAACATTTATTGTAACGTTTCAACTATACATGTGTTCGTGTCGACGTCATTGTGAACATCTCTCTGAATGCATAAAACTTGCAGTCCACGTCGAATAGGACATATGGTACCTTCACAATGCTTCTTCACTGCGCCTTGGCACTATAAGTGTCGTCTAACAATGTATGATCTGAATGCCTTGTAGGGAGTATGTGTTAACGAGAGGCCACATCTGGGAAGAAAGGGAGGCCTTTCGAAGACAATTTCGTCGTCAACATCCGTCAGTGCCAGTGCGGTATCCCAGCGAGCTCTCCGATTTGCCTCCGTTTGCATTGTGTCTGAGTGAAAGAGTTCAAAGTTTGCGACATGCCAGTGAACATGTTGACCCCGATGTTGTAGAGTACGGGCAACCTCCTGAGCGGTATGCAGTCTCACATCGCCAAATGTATGCATTTGGCATGCACCTCCGTGTTTGTAGTGTAGAGAGGGGCCGTGTCACATGCGACTCCGCAATTGTGGCCTCATTCACTGAGCAATTGCGTTGGGGGCTTCGCAATGGGCGACCCATAGAGAGAACCAATGAGTGCGTGGAGTATATTCAGGAGATATTGGAGTTGGACTACCGGAATCATTGCACGACAGTGCTGGTGTACGATTGGGTTTGATCAAACGAAGATGCTCGATATGCAAACATCCGCAAAGACCAATATGGGTTTACAAGAGCAAACTTCACTCGCATGGATGGCAGAGTCCACGTTGACTCTTTTGCTTTCCCATTGCATTATCAACAAGTATTATTCTCCGATGATCCACACATGCAAGGTTGGAAAATTGTGTGTCGCACAGATGTCCGGGGCAGACGTGGGCAGCTACAGGTGAACCAACCTATGCCTACCATAATTAATGTTGGTAGTGACACGAACTTCCTCGGTTTGCAACCTTAGTTGGTGGACGTGGAGCCTCAAAGGCAACCGGCCGAAGATGGTGGCACATACATTTGACCATGGATGCGGTCTTGAAGTGAGTAGGAGAGAGATGGACGGCAGTAGGCAAATGGAGGCTCATCTGTTATGAAACGGCTGCTACATAGTCATTGTCAATGTTGACATTGCACATGATGTGCGAATGGATGTCAAGGAGGACGCCCACTCTAACACGCTTGTTGAAAAGGACGTTGGATATAACATTCTAGTGGACACATTTAAACCAAGGTGGTAGGCATGCTCGCTCGAATTGGGGCACCTTCCATTCTGAATGTTCTTTTTACTACAGTAAAAAAGTTTTTTGTTTCCTTCCCATGGAGTTCTAAGGTGAAAGTTGCATGGAGAATGTCTCAAACACCATATTTGTTGTTGCCTTCACCCCAGAGCAAGGTCTAGATACTTGCATGTGCTAGCAGAAGACCTTCTCATAGATCTTAGAAAGATTGTTTAGTGGAGCATGGTGATGCAATGGAAGAAGTCGTCTATGCATTGAATAGAAGGATTATCAATGTCTTGTATAGAGTGGAATGTCACATCCCATGTTCTGTAGTAGTGAGAGGAGTTGTACTTGTAATTATTGTGTTCTACCATATTCTAAGAGTGGAAAATAGTAATGAATCAGATTGGATTGAGTACATAATGTGCTCTCTATTTTTTTGTGGGCAGAGATCTCCCCACCTAGAAGCCAATGGAATGAACTTGGCCGGAATACCCCCATGTTGTCCCCATTTAATTTTCCTCCCAACTCCCTAAATCTGAAAAGCAATGGAAGGAATGCACTATGGGGTGAAAGCACACTACACTGAATACACGTTCGTCAAAAATCAAGAGTACTTTCAAGTGGACATGAAATACTTGAAGTATATAAAGTACCTTGGTGGAAGTACCATTAGAACTTAAAGAAACTTTAAATAGATGCTTGTAGATTCTTGCCATTACAAAGTAACATACTTATAGATAAGAGTTTCTTAATGAACATCTTCATTTGAACTTGAGTTTATTGGAAGTGCATTTTAGTGTGTTAACCCAATTTCTAGTTATTCATGTCACTTCAAACCTTAAGAAACTTATATGCAAATTCTACTTCCTACAATAATCTCACTATTGGGATTAGTGCAATTCAAAGCTATCCTAGAGGTACTAATAATGTAAATTTGCCTTGTATCTTGATCTTTCTTCTATTTAAGAATTTTTTAAAAATGAGAATGAAGTGCCACGTGGGAATTTTTTCCATTAGATTCTCAACTCGATTTTCCAACATGAAGATTTAAAATTCATAACTCTGTAGTACCCAAATTCCAGATTAAGATTAATATTCAAAGTCAAATATTTTAATTGTACAATACATTAAAAAATAATCAAAGCCAAAACAAACCCAGAAGTTCCTTGAAGTTCCTAGATTGTGGGAATTCGCCACATTAGCATTTTATGCAAACCATGCCACAGTACATAATATTAATTCATAATTTTTTAAAAATAAAATTTTAATTTTTAAAAGAAAATTAAAATTTGAAAACGAAGAGTGGAGATGAAGTTGAAAGTTTAAAACTACCCTCAACCATAAGTAATTCTTCATGAATAGAAGCAAGGAAAAAAGTCAAACAAATATTCAAAATTTTGGAGATTTAAGCAATAGCCATGCTACAGTATGTGAATGTAGTGCTTTACTCATCAAAAAATGAACATAAATATTATTTTTTGTGTCTTTTTTCCTCTGCAAAAGATAATGCCCATCTGACTTCCACATTCCAATAGATATTGTAATTATAGTTCTACTATGACCAAGAAGCCCTTGCATAGTATATATATTCTATCTTTGTGCAAACTATTGTGTTTTTTTTATCATTCATTTGGCCTGTACAAAGTCATTTGTAATTATTTTGCAAACCTAACACGCTTTTATTGTTGGTAAAGTACTTTGTAGAGGATGGATGAAACACTAAATTGGATTAGAATGTGGTAGAATACCTTCTCTACATAAGTACCTACCAATTGGATCAATTGAAAAGTGAAAATAATGTTTATTTCATCTAAAAAAAGTACGTTATATAAATACATCTTGAAAAAGTACTTTTTTGACGTACTTTGTAGGGGGGCGTAATGTGCTTTCACCCTATGGAGACTACAAGTCACTCCCAAATTGTTTGGGCCATCCCTAAACCCAGGTGGGAAAGCACTTTTTGGCACTCCCCACACGACCATTCACTCCAATTTTTTGGGGGGAACCCCCGAGCCTCAACCCAATGGAATGAACTTGGCCATAACCCCCCTATGTTCTCACCATTTAAATTTTTTCCCAACTCTCTAAATCCAAAAAGCACTAGGAAGAATTCACTATGGGGACTTCAAATTACTCCCAAATTGTTTGGGCCATCCACGAACCCCCAATGGAAAGCACTTCTTTGCACTTCCCATACTACCATTCACCCCCATATTGGGGGGACCCCCAAGCCCCATCCCAATGCAATGAATTTGAACTGGACACCCCTATATTCTCCCCATTTAATTTTCTCCCCATTTAATTTTATCCCAACTCCGTAAATCCAAAAAACATTGGAAGGAATTCACTATGGGGACTGCAAGTCACTCTCCATTTTATGGGGCCTCATTTGCAATTTCAAAGCCAATGGAATAAGGATGCATTGATCCCAACACTTCCAAGTAATCCCCATTTTTTGTTTTCAAAACCCGTCTCCAAAATAATATTGCGTAACTTCACCTCTGTGATAAGGTTATCCCAGTGAGTCTCCATTTTTATTTCCCATCTTTCATGTTTTAGGACCTAAAATATTTAATTCTGTACATCCTTTTTATTTTGGCATACCCTAGACTTGTAACACCAAAACACATTTGTTGAGTCATTACATGTGTCTATGTCACTTTCATCCTACCTTGTACCCATGACTTCACATCCTCCCAGAAAGCCTGAAATTTTACACCCTGGAGCTCTTTCTTGTATTGATAAGATGTTTTCCCTGTAGGGCAGCACCCCCCCTGCCCTCTCAGTGACAGCAGTGCACCTGCCCGCAGTGAAAGACGCACCAATGGCTGACGTGGCCGATTCGTGTTTTTTTGGACGTCATCTGAAACATCCTTTATTTTTTTGGACGTAGTGATAAACACGTCCGTTCAAAGTGACATCCCTATATTTCCTGACATCTATTATGACGTTTCAGATGACATCACAAAAAATTGTCCCTGAACTGCGCGTTCGTCCAAAAACGTAGTGACGTCAAAAATAACGGTGATGTCACAGCGTAACGCAGAGAAAAACACAGGTTTCTTATAGTGTAAAATTAAGTTTTTCCATGAATCCTAATTATTTTGAACATTTGCAACTTGTGTATTACGATTCTTGACATGCTTGCACGTCAAACCAATATAATTTATTGGTTTGGGTTCTATTAAATACAGCATGATTTGTAGAGTATTTGTTTTGAAATCCATTTCAAATGAAGAAGGCAGCGTAGGAAAGCAATAGGGTTATCTTAAAATTAAGTTTTTCCATGAATCCTAATTATTTTGAACATTTGCAACTTGTGTGTTACGATTCTTGACATGCTTGCACGTCAAACCAATATAATTTATTGGTTTGGGTTCTATTTAATACAACATGATTTTTAGAGTATTTGTTTTAAAAATCCATTTCAAATGAAGAAGGCATCGTACGAAAGCAATAGGGTTGTCTTAAAATTAAGTTTTTCCATGAATCCTAATTATTTTGAACATTTGCAACTTGTGTGTTACGATTCTTGACATGCTTGCACGTCAAACCAATATAATTTATTGGTTTGGGTTTTATTAAATACAACATGATTTGTAGAGTATTTGTTTTGAAATCCATTTCAAATGAAGAAGGCAGCGTAGGAAAGCAATAGGGTTATCTTAAAATTAAGTTTTTCCATGAATCCTAATTATTTTGAACATTTGCAACTTGTGTGTTACGATTCTTGACATGCTTGCACGTCAAACCAATATAATTTATTGGTTTGGGTTTTATTAAATACAACATGATTTGTAGAGTATTTGTTTTGAAATCCATTTCAAATGAAGAAGGCATCGTACGAAAGCAATAGGGTTGTCTTAAAATTAAGTTTTTCCATGAATCCTAATTATTTTGAACATTTGCAACTTGTGTGTTACGATTCTTGACATGCTTGCACGTCAAACCAATATAATTTATTGGTTTGGGTTTTATTAAATACAACATGATTTGTAGAGTATTTGTTTTGAAATCCATTTCAAATGAAGAAGGCATCGTACGAAAGCAATAGGGTTGTCTTAAAATTAAGTTTTTCCATGAATCCTAATTATTTTGAACATTTGCAACTTGTGACTGTGTTACGATTCTTGACATGCTTGCACGTCAAACCGATATAATTTATTGGTTTGGGTTTTATTAAATACAGCATGATTTGTAGAGTATTTGTTTTGAAATACATTTCAATTGAAGAAGTGTAGGAAAGCAATACGGTTCTTTTAAAATAATTTTACCCTAAAATCCTACCCGATGAATTTATCCTCAAAATTTCAGTAGAATTTTTATGTATTAGATAAAATGCAGAGCAAGAAATGGGTTGGCGCTAACCCTTGCTATGCTATCCATTCATCATTAGAATTTTATAAGAATTGTTGTGTAAAACTTTCAAATAAATCTTCAAATAAAAATCTCAAAAACTTTCTGAAGAACTTAATTCTTTTGGAATCCAAAATCACTTCAATTGAATGAATTTCTCAAAATTATTTAGTAGTAGCAATAGAAGATTGAAATCATGAAAACTCACAACTCACAATAGAACAAAATCATAGAAATGCAAAGAAGTGTAAAGCCAAGAGAAACAATGGATTTGCCTTCTCTATAATATCATCATATGGATCCTCTCTAATATCACCTTAATTGCAACAACTATATTATTTCTATAATATCACCCTTTGTAAAAAGTGATATTATAGAAGTGGTTGCAAACAGCTACTCTATTTCTATGATATCACATTGTGTAAAAATACAATTTCTATGTATGCATGATTGACAATATTTTTACATAATATTTAAAATAATTATTTTACAGACTTATTGAAATCATTATCATGCAATCTATTCAAATATATCAAATTTTTACTAATATGTAATACAATGAATGCGTAGCATAGCAAGCATGAGCCCCTAGTATTAATGATAGCATTTGTGATATTATAGAGAGACTTATGATTTTAGTAGTATGATAAACAAACCAAATTTTGGAAAAAGGGTATCTATTATTATGTGAGGCTACAAAAAGGGACATATCACGGTCCAAGTACTTGGGACGGGTATTGAAGATGGTCGGGTATCAAAGCCGGGTATTGAAGAAGGCCGGATACCTAAAACCACCTAGAAGAACCAGGTACCTAGACCACCGGGTATTTGCCTGCAGAGGTCTGGAAACCTAGGATTTGGTGTCCGCGCATTTTCGTGTCTGTTGTTTTGTCGTGCACCTCTGTTGTTCCCTCTGTTGTTTCCTCTGCTGTTCTCTCGTGCATTCCGCTATATTCTCGTGCATTCCACTGTTCTTTGGACGCATTTTTGTTGCATCTTTGTTGTTTGTGCATTTCGCACTTGCCGGCAGTGGACACGTATTTTTTTTAGCACGGGCGTTGTGAAGAAGAGGACCTTGTTTTCCGCATTGTGTGTGACTTTGGAGTTCGATTCAATTGGGGGGACTTGAAGCTGTGAAGAAGCGAACCTCAAGGCGGGCATCGTGAAGAAGCGGACCTTGAGCATTGTTTTCTGTGTGATTTTGGAGTTCCATTCGATCGGGGGGACTTGAAGCTGTTGGCTGGTGCTGTGTGTTTGCATCTGAACGAGGTGCAGCTTGATCTCAAGGACGTGCATCTTGAAGCAGGGTTTGGAGTTTGAGGTAAAAACCTGACTCAATTCATCACTGTTGTGTTAGTGCAATGGTTCTCTTGAGGCGTGTTTAAGGGTTTAGGTCTGTTTAAGGGTTTTCTTGGGTCTTTTCTCAATTCCTCCAAGATTGGAGTCTCTGTTCCTCTTAGGGTACTGATTTGAAAGTGGCACTTCTGCTTCTTTGGACACTTCGGGTTTGGGATTGGTTTTTTTGCTTTGTATTTGCTTTGTGTTGGGAATACTGTTCAATCCACCCTCTGAAGTCTTGAATTCAAAATAATGGAGGAGGTACTTTCACGACATTTCATGATTTGTATGCATAAGATGATATTTCTACATTGTATGAGATGCAAGCTACGTGCATTTCTAAGATGCAAGCTGCGTGCATTTCTACAAGATGCATTTCTACAAGCTGCGTGCATTTCTACAAATGCATGTCTGCGTTTCTACATTGTTGGAATCAGCTACTTGTGTGAATCCTCATTGTACTTGTGTGGGGATTGTATTGTGCCAGAGCACTTTGCCGAGGTTCTCAAGCGCAAGGTTGTGTAACCTTATTCTACTTCCAAGAATAGGTATTGGTGGATAAGCTACAACAACAACAACGAGGTTAGTATCTAGAACTTCATTGTTTGTTTTTCCTTGCTCACATGTGGTTGCACAATTTATTCTAGAAAATGAGCTTCTGGAGATAAGAGTTGTGTATTCTGTTGGGTGGTATTTGCTCCCAACAGATTGGATCTTTATTTGTAATTGTTGGAAGGAATGTGGTTGCTTGAAATATGTTTGCAGTTTGTTTCTTGGCATTTGGCTTGCAATGTAAGTTTTTTAAAATTGGTTTGTTTTTTGCATTTCAGATTGACAATTGTAGCACTGGAGTTACAAGATTGTGGAGTCCATAATAAGCAGGTACACTGAAAGTAGGAGCTAAGTTGAGGCTGAAGTTGCATAGCGCTTGCTTGTAGAAACTCAGGTATGTATTAATTTCAATTCTCTTGCACCATCTCAGCTTTGAATAGTGATTTCTGTGATTGTTGTAAAGCTAGCTGCAATGTCCAATGGGGTTTAACTTGCGGGATGTATCGTGAGCGAACGTTCCTTTTTTAGTTCTCGTGAGGTTTGTTGTTTTTTGTTAGAATTCATGGTTTGGGAGTTTCTAGATGGAAACATGCTTGTTTGGGATGTTGTAGGTTTGTACAATGACTTTTTGGTTTTAGGTTTAGGTGGTCTGCTGGTTTGAGATGTTTTTGATTTCTTTGGCTTTTTCAACTCTTGAATTTGTTGAAAATGTGGATAATATTGCAGGTTTAGGAGATTAATCCATCTGCATTGCATTTCAAGATCCTCATTTTTTAATTCCCGAGGTGAGTTATAATGCACAGGACTTCGTTTAGGGTTTAGGGTTCAAAAAACGGCATTCATTGATTAGGGTCCAGTACTTCAGTTCCAGGGTTTGTTTAGGGTTCAGTGCCTAGGGTCTAGGGTTTTTTTAGGGTCCATTGCTTAGGGTTTAGGGTTTAGGATTTACTGAAGGTCTACGAATTAGAATTCAGAATGTCAAGGAAAGAAATGAGCAGCCACAACCACACAAATTCCCCAGAATCAGCCCAATACTACCCGGGCATCATCTTGTCAAACTTAATTCCTAAATGTACCACGAATGTAAGGCGCCTGAACGAAACTGCAATTCAGGTCGCATCGACCTGAATTGCATATCCCCTCAAGCACATATCCTAGGTCCGGGCAAGTTCTAAGAAAATTTTCAGATGAGAGAAACCTGCATTTCAAGTCGGTCCGACCTGAAATGTACATCTACTAGCATTTTCTATCCAAAGAAGGCAACTAAATGGAAGGGAATTGCACTAACAGGTCAGAAGACAAATAACAAAGTCGTCCAAATTCAATGCAGATCAGGTCGGTCCGACCTGAACTGCAGAGAACACCCTATGCAATCTGACGTGTCAAATAAGTTGTAAGACCAACAAATTAATAACTATCACAATATTAGACACCTATTTATAAACAAATGAACTAATAAATGAGTTCATTAACATGTCGGTAATGTACGTCACATGACCCTCACTACGATTCAGGTCGCATCGACCTGAATTCTAGAGCCCCATAATTCATATCCTCTCCCAAATCTTTGCATTTGTCTGTGCTATTTCATGGACAATGTTGACATGAGATGAACATGCATTTCAGGTCGGACCGACCTGAAGTGTACACCTACTAGCATTGTCAGCACAAGGCAAGCAACTAAGTAGCAGACATTGTCACTAACATCCCAGAAGAGAAATAACGTGATCGTCAAAATTAAATGCAGATCAGGTTGGTCCGACCTGAACTACAAGGAAGACCCTCTGCAATCTGACGTGTCAAATAATTTATAAAACCAACAAATAAATCACTATCACGATATTAGACACCTACTTGTAAACAAGTTGACTGATAAATGAATTCATTAACGTACCGATAATGTTCGTCACATGACCCACACTAAAATTCAGGTCGATGCGACCTGAATTGCAGAGCCCCATAAATCATATCCTCTCCCAAATCTCTCCATTTGTCCATACTATTTCATGGACAATGCTGACATGAGATGAACATGCATTTCAGGTCGGTCCGACCTGAAATGTACACCTACTAGCATTGTCAGTACAAGGGAAGCAACTGAGTAGCAGACATTGTCACTAACATCCCAGAAGAGAAATAACATGATTGTCAAAATTAAATGCAGATCAAGTCGGTCCAACCTGAACTGCAGGGAAGACCCTTTGCAATCTGGCACAGCAAATACGTATTCCCTTCACCAACATACATATTTATATGACTATATTAGACACCTAGTATAATTAACAAATTCACCAAAAGGCACATTTCTAATAAACATCCATTTACCAACAACAAACATAATAACACTACCGCATGCAATTCAGGTCGAACCGACCTGAAATGCCAGTTCCAAAGTGAGAACAATACGTACTAGGACGATCCGATAACATTAATCAATAAAATTGAGGACAATACAGTAGCAGAAATATTTGATTATTCCGACTAGAACTTTAGGTCGAGTCGACCTAAAGCGTATGAAGCAAAACGAACCGAGTCCAAGTAGATCAAACACATAGAAGATGAAATGTAGAAGCTCCATGTACTGGTTTTTAGGTCGGGTCGATCTGAATCAACATAGCAACAACTCTTGTTCTAACAACATCCCGTTTGGAAAATGAATGCAGAATGGATGACCAAATTGAGAAGCTGGAGGCCTTCTACGTACGCTCTGCGCACGAATCCTCTGGAGAGGAAGGGGACGACTTTGACAATGACGGAGACTACTGGGAATTCAAAAATCCCGAAAAGGTTGAGAGTTGGAGTCTCCACATGATTCCATTTAAGAACCTCATTTGCTTCGCTGCAAAGTTCAAAGACATCGACCATTTATTCAACATATCCTTTGATGAGAAGATAAAGGACGTTGCCCACGATAGTGGTCCGTTCTTGAAAATTCGGTGTGTTACAGCTGTGACTGGTACACCCGAAAGCAAGCAGTACCACTTCACTATTCGCTTGGACTCCTCAAGATGTGCCTTCAACATATCGCACTTCCTGTCAACATTGGAATCGATTGAGTACAGAACGGAGATTCCCGACCTTGAGAAGAAAGTTGACCACAACTATTTCAAGACAAAGGACGGGAAGTTGGCAACGGGGAAGGCCCTATACTCTCGCCTGAAGACACTCCTGAACGACTTCACAATTCTGAAGACGAAACTTGAGCTAAAGAAGAAAGACATGACTGTCAGAACTGTCTCCCAAGAGTTTCCAAGTAACGTGGAGGGACAGAGCTCAATGGGTACACCTGGAACCCAACAGAGTCGGGGGACAAGAAAGTCCATGCAGGCCGCTACTCCATCACGAGCTCCCAGGAAAAGTAAGTTCGCATCAACCTCAACAGCGGCAGCAGCAGTGCAAGACCCTAGTGCAGTTTTACCAGGGGAGCTGAGATTTGTATCCGCGGTAACTGAGGTCCCGGTCCCTTATGATGCCAAGAAATCGCACGATTACATTGCGTCTGCGGAGGCATACAAGGCCTACTGGAAGCACTGCACGGACGCCTACATCTTTGGCCTGGAGGATAAGAAGACCATTTCCATTGAGCAGCTCATCAAGGCCCTAGAGGACTTAAACATCCGTAGCCATGAAATGAAGCTCGCGGAGGACATGATGACATACCTCTGGGAAATGCTAGATAAGTCCACAAAACAAACATTGTGTGTCATGCCAGTGGACTGCTTCGAGAAGCCAAAGCCGGAGGACTGGCCAGCACTTGAAAGGAAGAACTTCTACATCATCAATGGGCAGCACAGTGTGACTGCAAGCAAAATGATGGTGGACCAAAACCTTGACAAAGAGATTGTCAAGAACTTTCGTCAATGGGATTGCTACGTGGTTTGGTCCACAGATGCCCAGAAACTATGGGACATATCGGCGTACTACAATAGGGTCAACCACTTCGTGGCGCAGAAGCCCTCGTGGTCAACAAACATTCTAGGAGCCAGAAAAGTGTGGGAGCTCATGGGGAGGCCACGCAATCCGAAGGAAGCGGCCCCAATAGCGACAATGTCCAACGTCAAGCGAAACGTTGAGAGTACAACAAATAAGAAGAAATTCATGGTAAGAGATTCAGGTCGAGTCGACCTGATCTGAGAATGTCGTCTGCCACCTAGTGTTCCAGCCAACATAGGTGATGTATTGATTCTCTTCACGTGATAATGAATGAAGAGTTCGAAGTAAGTAGAATGACAAAGGTGCATTCGACGTTCAAAATGAAATGTGTAGTTTAGGTCGGTCCGAGCTGAATAGAGAGCTCCAAATTGACTGTGACATATAAAATTGCGTTGCAGGAATTCTCATCGGCAATGTACAAGCGGTTCGCTCTGCTGGATGTACTAAAGGCCCAGAAGGCTGCAAAAGGCAAGGATGCCAAGGAGAAGCTCGAGATCCGGAACGAGTTGAAGATAATCACAGCTCCGGACGACGTGTACAACCTGTGGAGCGAGGTCATCTCTAGTGCTGCGCATGGGGAGTTGATAGACCCCAATACTAGATTGAAGTACAACGAGAAGGCCACTTGGAAGCCCGAGCAAGGGAATCTGACGCATGAGTTCTTCAAAGTGCTCGGAAACCTTTCCTTCAATGACTTGTCGAAGTTGGCCGAACATATTCTGCATCAGAATCCAGGGAGCAAGAACAAGGACTACCCGAAGGTCACAATCAAGCTTCTCTCTGCTGTACAGGAGAGCTGCTACACTGCTAGGGAGTGGGTGGAGAGAAGGAAGCGCAAGCACAAGGTGAAGATGGAGCTTCACACCCTGGACGCAAGCCTCGGGCTCATGTCCTCCTTGAACGAGCTGAACCACGAGAAGTGGAGGGAGTTCAAACGAAGTCGGAACTTCACAAGTGCCACCATGAACGTGTTGCTAGAGCAACCAGGGAACAAATACTGGATGGAGGCGAAGCAGTCAAGAGCAAAGGGGAAGAGCGCTGAGGAGATGTCAATGTACGCGGCTGAGTTTTTCCGGGTCTTCTTGCAGCAGAGAAACAATTTTGTGCCCCCAAAATCCACTGCATACTATCGTCCATATGACGTTATGTATAAGACGCACCAAGATTGGCCTAGAGGCGTGCTCACTGCACAAAACGTGAAGGACATCAAGCTTGGAGTGTGGGACCTGCGTTACACCCCGAATGTGGTGTCAAAGTCTAAGTGTACGCCAGCCGATCCATACTTCGCTGCAGTTGTCGAGTCCTTCCAAGAAAAGGGCCAGCCCCTTCTCGAGGACATTCCAATGTGGGTGCTCATTTGTTCCGACCTCACCGAGCAAACGCAAGCACTTCACTTCATAGACAGCAATCCCGCGTTGAAGGAGTACTCCATGAGTTTCTCTAACTACATTCCCTCACCCAATGAGCGTATCAGTGACTTGTCTGCACGAAGCAAGAAGGCGGTGGAACCAATTTACCTGACCATTCTGCAAAGCCCAAGCAATGCTAGGACGGTGAGAATGAGGTCTTCCTATGATTCTCCCAATACTGAAACATTTACGAGGCTCGGGGCTTACAACGAGCTAGAGTTCAGGATTAATAATACTGAGCTACGGATGGAGTTCTTCCTCAATCTTGTGAGGAAATTCTGCACTCCTGGAGAAAGCGTAATGTCATTCTTCGCTGGGTCGAAGTTCACGTGTGCTGCGATGGTAAGCCTGAACACAATGAATTCCACAATGTAATGTTTTGGCTATGGTTAAGGTCGATTCGACCTGAATAAAATGAACATGTATTTCTTCTTGAAATAATAAGGTGATAGAAACCAGGTCGGGTCGACCTGACTCGTAGCATTGACTGGAGTGTGTTCCTCCATAGTTTGGCTCGACCTGATCGGTGGCATTGAGTGCCCGAGAGTGAACTTCAGGTCGGGTCGACCTGACCCAACCTACTGCTGACGTTACATGAAATACCATTGTATCCTTGTTTGGCAATTTTCATACTATCGTAATTTGATAGTATGTGACGCTGTGTGTGACTTTGCAGATGAGTGGGGTTAATGTGTTTGCTGTGGGGGACTCGGAGGAGTCTGACCAGTGGACTGAAATTGCAACCACTGCGAAGAAACTGGATAAGAACGATTTTCTTCCAGAGGGATACTATATTGATGAGGGCAAATTCCCGCGCCGACCATCGGGGTCAAGCACGCCTTCGTCATCAAAGCGCAAGGGGAAGGCAACTGGAGAGGCAAGCACACCGTCCGGTCGGAGGTCATCTGCAATCATAGTGTGTGAGTCCTCCGACAACGATGGGGCAGCCGCTGATTACAACGACGACGACGACGATGTTCCCATGGATCGGAGCACCCCTCCAGTGATCCGCTCTCAAAGCATCCGGGGATCATCAGCGTCGTCGGGTCAACCACTTGACACCTCTGCCATGCCGTCTCTAGCCTCCAGGGAGAAGCGAAAGAGGGGAAGATTGCAAACCGACAACGACTATGATGCAGAAATTGCAAAGCTGAAGAGGAGGCGGGAACTGGATCAAATGATGTTTGACAAGCAGGTCAGGGAGATGGCGGAGTTGCGACAGTTTATGGTGGCAATGTCACAAAAGAACGACTCCAAACTGGAGGCCATTATCAACAGTCTTGGTGGTGCCATGCCTCTAGCATCTGTACAGCCGTCTCAGGTTGACCAAGTAGTTTTGCTGCAGGGAGCGCCAGCAAGACCAACGATGAGTGGATCCTCAAGCTTACCCTCCACTCCACGATTGACTGGGGTGCCTTCTGTCTCTCTCACTCCTCTTGCAGGTTCCGCAAATCCTCCAGCTCCTCCTCCTACTGAAGAGTGCCCCTCCACCCTTGCACCTCCACGTGATGACGAGGACATGGCTCGAGTTCCACTTGATGGTGGCAGGTCCTCAAAGACCTTGGAGTCGAGTCCGAAGATGCCCGCGGATCCTGCCATCCCCATTAATGATGATCAGAGTCATGCATTGGATGGCCAGGATGCACCATCAGGTTGACCACACAATCACTCGATGTCATTTGTATAGAATTAGCTCGACTCGAGCTGATTTGTGTCATAGGTTGCACTTAGATAGAGACCCTTAGTGTGGGAGACAATACTTTTGATAGAAAACAATTTTTTGACAAATCCATATCTTCATGTAAGATGATGACTTTTTTGTACTGAATTTTATTAATCAATTATACGGATTTTTCTGTAAAAATTTTAAGTCTTGTTTGTCTGGCCCTTTCTGAATTGCAGAACCTCCTCTGATGGCTATCTCAATTGGACCAAATGATCTTCCGAAATCTATTACTCCTGTACAGCATGTACAATGTCCAACATTTGGTTATGGCATTATAGAAGCTACAAGTGGAGGTGCACCGGAATCTGAGTCCATGCACTTAGATGATGACGTCTCTATTCCCGACGCTCAGCTTCTGGAGATTGAAATGGCAGACCCTGTTGGACTGATGCTGTCTTTGCCGGAAAAGGTAACCTCGTGCCCATGCATTCTTGATCTCTGCGCTAATAGGTACCTCTATGTTCATATATAGTCTGCGACAATTGGATTTTGCCTTTTTCCTTGAGTTTCGAAATGTGTCAGTGCAGCTTAGTAACTGGCTGCACATTTATCCGTTTGATAGCAGGGATCGGTTCCCCCATCTGAACGTGGAGATACGTCGAAGGATGTTGAGATTCCATTGACGTCCAGGGTGACCGTCGCCGAGAAGTGGCTGAATGTTGTCCTGGACTTGAATGGAGTCTTATGTGTCTGTGAAGACGCCAAGTACAAGGGGTGGACTGTGCACGTCGGAAATGCAGACCAACCGCACTCCGCCACGATTCCTGCGATTGTGGGACCGAAGGCGGTCTTTGTCCACCCAAATTGCGCTCATTTCCTTCGTGAGCTAGGATTGATAGCACACGTTTCTATTTGGAGCTCCATGAAGAAGTTTACCGTTCAAAAAATCGTCGATTATCTTTTTGTCGGTCTGGATAAGCCTCGCATTATACTTGGGCAGGAGTCTTGCACGACGCTCAAGTGTGAGGAACAAGGCCGGATAGTCACATTAAGGGAGCCAGGCACCACCAAGGACCTGTTTGTGAAGGACGCGAACACCTTGTTTAATAATTTCAATGGGCAATTTCTTCGAGAGAATACTGTCATAGTTGACGATAGTCCTATGAAGCACTTCATGAACAAGTCGGAGAACGTCGTTCTCCCCATCAGTTGGTCTCCCAAGGGTAACGGCCCCAGGGACTCATATTTGGACATGGTCCTTTTGCCCTGGCTCAGGCGACTTCACATAGCTCGAGATGAAGGGTTGAAATCATTTCGCAAGAATAGTGCGGGGAAAATTGGGTGGAAGATGTTGTATGACGAGAGAAATCGTGGCATGTACAATAGTCTTATGGATGCAGTCAGAGTATCTTCAGCGTACCGATAGTGCACTGCATTTCATTGTTGTTCATGAGCCACGTGGATGCAGTGACTGTGTCATCGTCTAATCGGCGTTACGAGAGGGTAGTTTATTTATTGCTTTAGTTCAGGTCGAGTCGTGCTGAATGGCATGTGGATTGTTCTCTGAGTTCCTAGTGAACTTCAGCTCGCCTCGACCTCAATGGCTCGTGCATTCGCATGTATGGTTAGAGATATACGTAATTTCTGTAATATAATTTTTTTATGAATACCTTTCTGTATTTTCTTCTTCCTCCAGTTTAGGTCGGGTCGACCTCATTCGATGGCCAGGATTTCCTAGACTGCAAATTTGCTATTGGAGTTTACTTGTAAATGTAATAACAGTTACAGTTTTTGATTAAATTGTTGTAATCTCTTTGTTTTCTTAGAATTTGGGAACGTCGTTCTCTCTAGTTCGGCACACTAGTCTTCCGTGCACTGCATCAGCTGACTCTTTCTCCGACTACGGGCAGAATCTAATTCTGAGTACAGGAAACTTCATGTGTTCGGCTGCCACTGCAAATTCGACAATGGACTTCTCCCTAAAGCCCGTTGATGATGGGGTGGTGGATAGTCCCCCGGGTTCAGCTCCACATCGTCCAAAATCATGTTCTCCATCGCCCATGAAGTCTACCGATGTTTTTGCTACACTGATGTCGTCCTCACCTTGTGATAGAGCAACACAGCGGAAACTATATGGTGAGGACGTGGGTCCTTCTTCGGATGTTCAAGGAAGTATGTGGGCTTTCCAAGCTCATGAATTACAAGCAAGTACAACCACAGGCCGAAGATGACGAAGGCAATCGTGGAGCTCAAGAGTAAATGACACGTATAGTACTTGTTCATAGTGTAGAGTCATACATTCATGCTTCATGAAAGCTCAATGTGCATATTACAAAAGAACTCAGAGCTCGAGTGAATCACACTCGTAGCTTTTACGGTGTACGCAGAACAATGTAATGAACTACATTACTGGCCTTTATAGTTTGTTGCCTGTAATATAGTGTCATTAGACCTAGCCAAGCATAGTTCAAGATGTATGGAACAACTCATGGTGTACAAGTGAAAGGTCAATATGAACGTTTACCTTGTGGTTATGATATTTGATTCCTACTTGTGCTCATTTGATTTTAATTCTTGTATGATTTGAATATTGTTTGAGGAATTCTCTTCTCCGTTTTCAAATGAAATTAAACTTCTGTAACTCTCATTTCGGTGGAATACTCTCATTTTAATGAATATTACGTTAGTCCAAGGTGACATTAAATTCCTACAAGATAAAGGCCAGCCCACATCCACATTCCAATTAGATCCACACCAATCCACGTAGGAGTTTTGGGCACGTCAAAAATGCCATCAGGTTGGGGTGTCACCGTGAACACCGTCGGATCCGACAGTGTTCATGGTGACACCCCAACCTGATGGCATTTTTGACGTGCCCAAGTTCTCTCTCAAAATCAGATTTCTCTCAAAATGAGATCCAAGCCAATCCACGCGGGAGATTTGAAGGTTATTCGATCAAGGCAAGTCCACGAGCCAGATTCAACATTTCTCATTCTTCATTTCTCACTGAATCTGGAACGCCTTACTGGGACTGAGGATACTACGTGCTGCGGTTCTTTACTTCAGTAGCAAAATAGAATTCGGAAGCTAAATTGAGCCACTAGCTCTCAATATGAGCTTCATCTCGGATTATCGCATCTCCCCCATAAGACTTCCGCTCAGTACCGGGTCAGGGTGGTCGCTGGAGTTGTCGGCCTCAAGAAAACATGATCAGCCCAGAGGTGCTGCTTGAACACCGTCGGATCCGACAATGTTTAAGCAGCACCCCCGGGCTGATCATGTTTTCTTGAGGCCGACGTGACATCTCCTTTCTTACACTTCTGATGTTGCCGCCCCTTCCTGAATCCCAGATTGGAAACTCAGCAGTGGAAGCCAAAGCAATCGATCGATCGAGCAATACAAATTCTAACTGAATCGGGCACTCAACAAAACAAGCATCACCCGCGTGACGCGCTTGACGCGACTGTCGCGCACCGCGCGTGGCGCGAGTGGCACGGGTGATGCTCAGTACCGGGTCAGGGTGGTCGTTGGAGTCGTCTACCTCAAGAAAACATGATCAGCTTGGGGGTACTGTTTGAACACTGTCGGATCCGACAGTGTTCAAGCAGCACCTCCAAGCTGATCATGTTTTCTTGAGGCAGACGTGACATCTCCCTTCTCACACTTCTGATGTTTTCGCCCCTTCCTGAATCCGAGATTGGAAACTCAGCAGTGGAAGCTAGAGCAATCGATCGAGCAATATAGATTCTAACTGAATCGTGCACTCAAGAAAACAAGCATCACCCGCGTGACGCGCTTGACGCGACTATCGTGCACCGCGCGTGGCGTGAGTGGCGCGGGTGATGCTTGGACTGTGCGAGTGACGCTGCTGAAGCTTGGAATGCGCGAGTGGCGTTGTACTAGCTTGGACTCCTGGCGCATTGGACTCACACGATCGACGAAAAACTAGACACTGACCTGAAGCGCGTCGTCCGGCTAGGCATCTGCCATCTTGGAACGACTGCGAATACTGCGGGCCATTGCAGTTTCGTCCTGCAGATCAAGGAGTGCCAAGCTGTTAATAATCGTTTCACAAAATGAAAATCCCACAAGATCTCATTCCAACACACGCGGTCGTTTGTGGCATGTGATATCGTCAAGCACCAGCTTCTCAATGCAAGGTCCTCCACCGTCCAACGCGTATCGTGAGCGCTGCGCGAGTTTGAATGTTTGCCGCCTACGTCCACAGGAGGAATCCCTGGAAACTTATTCGTTGGACGGCGCAGAGAGATATCCGCGAGTCTATCTCGATATAGATTCACTTTCGCGGCATCCAGGACTCACCTGGGCAGCATCCGTGAACACCGTCGGATCCTTGAACGCCGTCGGATTCGTGAACACTGTCGGATCCGTGAACATCCGTGAACTTGGAACAGAAGTACCTTTTCGGAGGCATTTTGGACGCTTGGAAATCAGGAACCAACTTCCTGGAGCAAGCGGTACTCCAACTTCGAATTGTGGCTCCGGGCGCTCGACCGATTCGAAGCTCTTATTCAATTTCCCCGATTTCCAGTTTTAGACTCACAGTTGGAGACTGAGGACTCCCACGATTGGCTTCTAGATTGCTAGTTCAGAGGACGACTAACTTCTGAGCACTCTTTCATTTTGAAAACTCCAAAGCACCCCTGCTGGTGATTAAATTGCTTTGGCATTATAGAACTTTAAAAAAAAACATTTTCTTTCTTAGTGACATTAGAATGTCTACAAGCCTTCGATGCCTATGAATGTTTGCAAGCTTCATGTGAACACCGCAGACAAATTGTTCTTGTTCATACAAATGTCTGGCCTTGGCCTTAAACACCCTTTTCAAATTACAGAAAAGTACTTCTAAAATAAGGGATGTTCTACTTATCTCTTTGGAGCAGCACCAGAGCCTTCAAGGCCTTCACTCCATATGAGAGTACTTATCACTCTCATATGATCTTGTTTGTCAGTACTAAAAATTGTACAACAACAATAGGAATGCAAACTTTGCGTGTCTAGAAATGCAACTAAACGCAAGTTCTCTCAATGCTTGTCCATGACTCACTAAAAGTCTAAAACTGAAGGTCTACAACTCAATGTCTGGAACTCAAAGTGTACAGCTCCACTTTGACATAGTCTTAAAATGGCCTACTGAAAGCACGTCTGTGCCATGCAGAGGTGTGTATTCAGGGTAAGTCTCCGATATGATAATGGTCAGTCTCTAAGCAATGTAGTGCACAATCCACTACAATTAGGTATCATAACCAAGCTAAGGTCCTCTGTCACTATAATCTAGGTTGACGCCATGATTGCAATATATGAGAGGAGTTCAAATCGAAACTCACATTCACCGTGTCGTCTCCTCCAAATTTGCTAAGTCCTGCACTCTCTTTGATCCCGTCATGCACAGTGTGCAATGGGAGACCCACTTCATTTACTGGAGGTGCATCACCCTCTTGGAACTGGATGGCTCTTGGTACCTCTCTCTCTACACCCTGCCTCGTCCTTGAAACTGTTTTCTTCGCTCTCGTCATCTTGGATACTCTCAAAGCCTTTGCTGTGGAAAAGAAGAAAGTTCTACGTCTCTTCCTTTTTGTACGATGTGACGGAGCTAAGATGGCCGAGTTTGGATTGCCTACAAGCATGAGACAGCACAAACTACGTGATTACTAAGATGCAATGCTACTACCACAATTGGAGTTGCAAAATGAAAAGGCTTTGAGTAGGTCCAAGGTACAGCTTATAGTTGCTCTTGAACGAGGTTCGCATGCTCGAAATTACTGCATTATCCTAACTGGCCAAGCTGTAATTAATCTCCTAAGATCAACTGACACATGAGTATTGGCGGCTCCATGAAAGCGCCATGCATTTATTTTGCTTTGAAATCGGCATACTATGCTCTTGAAGTACTAGCAGCCCTAATGACTTTGAAGTCCGTCTCGTTTTGACAAAACTGTCATGCTATCAGTTGAGTTTGCCACGCTCCAAATCCTCCAATGTCGGCACAATATTTCCTCCGCCTCCAACAATTAATTTTTGAAAATGACGGCGGAGTTGGGCACTCCTAACAATGATAGAGCTCCTGCAAGGCGTGCATGTATTGGCAATGAGTTTGGATACCTAATACATCATTGCAAAAATTCGGTATCATTGCTTGACGGCTAAGGTTATTAAACTACTCTTAATTTCAAAATTCTAACCTTTACTGGCGGCAATACGGAAAGTAACTCAATTGAGTGGCAATAGAAATTTGTACTAACCTAGACCTCGCTGTCTTCGTGAAAAGTGATGATCACAATGATTGCAAGGAACTCCTCAACAAAGTATAAAATCCTCAACACCCTTCTTGAAAGCCAGTTCTCTCATTTCAAATTCCTACAGTCATCCTACTTATACTATGGCTTGTATTAGAGTAGACGATCATGAAATACCTTTGGTGTTTCCAATGAATCACGAAGGACATGCTAGAGTACTCAATCACCTTTTGCATATCAGATTCAAGTTCCTAGAGTCTTCAATCTATGTCGAAGAAGAAAGAAAGTCGGAATCAGGGGAATTAGAGCATTCCATTCCAATGGAGAAGAGTGTAGAAGAAGAAGGCCACTGTTGGTATCTGCGGGCAGGAAACTATAGAGCTTTTGGGCTTCCTCTTAGTCTTCTTGGGGCAGTCATTGAGCTAGGTAGTCGGCAATCAAACAATTCTACAGTGGACATGCCTTACATGTCTCCAAGACTTCTAGCTAGTCTATCAAGTGACTGCTTTCCTATACTCCCGAATAATACGATTCTTACGAAGGTGAAGAGGGAGAAAATGGATACCATTGTAGAGTTGTCTAGTGAATCTGAGGGAGAGTCCCCGCAAGTTGCACTTCAAAACGCCACGTTTGCGGTCCACAGTATGTCAGATACAAAAGTCACATCAACCACCCCATCCAATAGTTTACAGTCTCCTGTGTTTCCATGCCCTCCACTGACAGCAAATCTTGGTACCCAAGTGAGTATTATGGATTGCTTGAAGAGATTGTCCAGTATTCGTCGCTCTAGAAGTGAATTGTCCACAACAAACTTTGATGTTATAAAGCACCATCGGGTGTAGTACCTTCCCCCTTCCTACAATGGAGATGTGCTATTTGAGTTACCTCCGTATCGCTCGTCCTCTTCATCATCCGCAGCGAAGAATTTGGAGGGAATGGACAAGCGCTATGATGGACATACATGGTGCAAACTCGTCACTACAAACATCCACAACGTCGACAACCTAAAGTTCCGTAAGTCTTTCTGTGCCGGTCACCTTGCTTGTAAGAACCATGAGTGCGAGTACTTGAAGAGGGCTGGAAAAAGGAATGAGACAGAGTGGAGTGGATCCATAGTCTTCCCGTTTGCAGTAGGGGATGGTCCATCCAAAGACTGTACCCTAGTGTGTAAAGTCTGCAAAGTGACATCCACTTGCCTTCACACATGCGATGCTAGGATCTACTATTGTTATAGCGACAATCCAAATATGACAAGGGCATCTATTCACTTTGGAGCCCATACTCATCCAGTAGGAAAGGGCATGTATAGAGATTCTAAAAAAGAAATTAGCGAACTCCTAGCGGAGTAGGTTGCGAAAACACCGACAGCCACTAACTCTGCTATAGCATTGTCCGTTAGCAAAGATTTCCTGTCAAACTACTTATTTCACCATAGAGAGGGAGAGAAGAGAATGTTGAAGGGAAAGGGTTGCTAGCGTGCGAGCTTGGGAGCAGGAGCCTGCGAGCCTGTGAGCGGGAATTTTTTTAAGAAAAATTTTGTGCAAAAATCAAAAGTTGAATAGAGGGTTGGCAACGAACCCATGACCGTGTATTTAGGGTGACTGTAGGCTCTATAACCGTGGATTAAAAAAGAAAAAGCAATTTTGGGAATGTAGTGCCATTTGTGGACTATGAAGGATACTTCTATATTTAAGGGATTTTTGTTGCACATAAAATAGAGCTAGGGTATCTTATCACACATGGACTATTGGAAGAAGGTGAAAGTACCTAAATGAGTCAAAGATAGGAAGGCAATGTTATCTACTAGTGATATTTTATTGTTGGGGGTTTAGGTAGAGTGGTTCAATTGTTGAGCTTTGTTTGTCTTCCCATTCAAATCTATGTGTTCATTAGAAGGGCAAGTGTGACCTCATTTTATTCACTACTTCATATCATGACTATCGCCGTTTAAAGGTGACAACATTTATTTGCATTCCATTTTTTTTCCCACTATGTAGGAGTTACCATTGGAAGGAGTTATAATTTCTTTCCATTTTTATTCCAATCACATTTTTTCGCACTACTCACTAATTTGCAATAAATAATTTAGTATACCTTGTTTTCTCTATTTTTGCCCCATTACAGAGTACCTAATCCTGCAGTCGTAAATGAACTCCAAATTCTATAATTCCCACACTTGTCCAATAGACATAGTTTCTCTCTGAGTGTATATTTCATAACATTTTTTAGGACAAGTTTAGTATCAAGCAAGAAGCACATTGCACCTCATTTGTAGCCATAAGACACACAAATCAAATAAACATAAAAGGAATACACATAGTTCAACTCATAAGATTTGTCAATCTTATGAGTCTAAGTTGCGGTGGACTCGGTCATAGAAACCTCACTAGAAGACGACTCTGGCGTCTCCTCACCCTTAGAAGCTGAAACGTCTACAAAATGAACCACATTTGCAGCATACTTCGGGATGCGAGGTTTCGGATCTCTACAATCATACTGTTCATATTGTGTCGCCATCTTCTCGGCATACACTGGAAGTTCGTAAGACTTCTTCGGACTCAAGATATGTCTTCGAATCTTCTTCATTGGATGCGTTCCCTTCATTGCTTCGTTCCTTAAAGAACCACACATAGAAGGTTTAGGGCCTTGAAATTCTTTGTATGCAACGTATATTACAAAACAAAAAATGTTGTCATTACAAAGCAAAACTTACTTACTAGGTCTAACGGTGCGTGTGAACAACATTGGTTCGACGTGTACGACATCAAGATCAAGGGCTGCAATAGCTTCCACTGGAACTTGAGTCACTCCTTCTATTGGAGTGGCTTTCTTCATCGGCTTCAGAACAATGTTGAAGATATCGATGTCCTTCTCCAAGGCCACAATATGGCGGCCCGTCCCACGACAAGCCATAATGGACGCCCCTGCAATAGAAGCATGTGGTGAACAATGTTTAAGTACATCTTTACAAGAATAAACAATTCATTTTAGAACTCTTTCTTGAAACTGAGTAGTATTATACCTGTAGCAGCGGTGCAGTCGAGAACTACATCATCTTCATCGGTACAGCCTTCGATGAAAAACTGTAGGAACCTCACATCTTTCTCTCGGGGTCCACGCCAAGGTGCTTTGGTTTCCTTGTTTACCATCATGGCCTCCTCAATAATGTAATTGATGACCATGTCTTTCTTTTGGAGGTTCCACTTTGCTTTGGTCATGGCTGTGGTCTGCCTAAATTGGAAAAGTGATGCCACTTTTCCACCCACGTCCTTTATGAAAAGAGTGACTCCGAACTTCAGGGTCTGCATCAAAAAATTAATTATTAAAGAGGGGAATGCCATTGACAATCACACCATATATCAAACCAAGAATCACATCTAAAAGAAAACCTAATATCACATGAAAAATAAAATAGAGAACTCACTGTTTCGCCAAGGTTTATTCCCGACGTGAGGTCTAATTGGTTGAATGCCAACCACTCTTTCTTCATCTTCAAGTTCTTGAAAATTTTCATCAACCCTGCAAACATACTTCGAGACTGAACGCTGTAGGAATGAAACACCAGGAGACAACTGTTGTCTTGTAAATACTCCTCGGCAAATTGGAATGCATTTTACATTCCAGCATATGCTGGGTCCGCGTTCCACGAGGGAATGCGCTTCTCTGAGACAAGAGGCACAGGCAGGTTCTCTTGGCTATCGAAGATGATTAGATCCACCAAAGGATCTCTGGTGACCCTGCCGTCGAATGAGCGCGGTTTCCCTGCATTCACTTGCGACGAAGAAGTTTACCATGTCACAAGAGGATTGAACAAGAAACAAGAAACTCATGTAGAAATTGAAAGAGAGGAAAATTCAAATACATTTGAAGGTTCACGATACCTTTTGAATGAAGTCCATGACTTCAACATACGGATTTGGTGGTGAATTCTCAGAATCTTCCATAATATCAATGATGGACACGTTTAAGATAAGCTCCTCCGTTCTGACATCGTCGTCGTCTATCACCAGGACTTGTGTGCCTTGGGTCAGCATATTCTCCGTCCACTCTCGAAGTATGGCCTTCCTCTTCATCCCGGTGTGGCTTCCTTCCACCAACTGCGAGCTCTGGTCAACTGCTGAAGACAATGGAACCCCGGTATCGCCCTCATCTTTTTTCTTGCCTTTGGCCTTCGTTTTCTCCTCCTTCTCTTTCAATTTCTCCCTCTCCTTCTGCTTTGCCAAGCAATCTGCCTCCCTCTTTCACTTGATTTCTAGCGCCAAATGTAGCTTAGCCGCCTTCTTTCTGTCAGCTCTGTCCCTCTTGGCAATTGCCTTCGCCTTTTGAACTGCGTTGAGACCTGCGAACTCATCGACATTTAAGTCAACCCCACTAATTCCCTCCAGAGATTCCCGGAGGGCTTGCTCCGATGGATGCGTGTATCCAATAGGGCAATCGAGGTACCACACCCCACGGCTGAGATGAGCCGTGGTGTACGTTTGGAGTTGACTCGAAGTGTATATGCAGGTTGCCGAATGGCGATCAAGAAAACTCCTAAGGAATTCTGGGAAGTCATCCTTTTTTATTGCACCTTTTCCCTCAAGTTCAAACTTGAAATACCTGAATTGCCCAAAGAAATGTAACATTGAAGGAAAAGTGAGCGACACGTGAAGTTTTAGTCTAGACATTTCCATCACAAATACCAAATGAGAGTCAAGATAAAGTGAACCTGAGTTGGAAACAAATTATATGCTACTTTGAAGGCAGGCTATGGAAGTCTTGGAAGATTGAATTGGTTCCCAATTAATTAGCATTTTTGAATGAGCCTTACAAAAGTGGTGTAAGACATACCGATATAGCACCCTTCTCACTGCTTGTTCGGACCCCTTATGCTTCTTGAAATTGTCGCTCTTTTTGAAATAATTTGATCCCCTGAGGTAGTTCATATATCCATCATCCCAAATTTTCCTCCTCCATCCCTCCAGGTACTCTTGTAAGGTCTTCGGCTGTAGCGAGACGTTCATATTGATGACAATGCCGTCGTGCCGGACAACATCGTCAAAGTACTTCACCGCTGCATCCTTGATCTGAGAAATCATAGAACAATCAGAATTTATCATCCACTGAAAGAAAATGAACTCTAGAAATTTTAAGGAAAGAAAATCCAAATCCAATGACGTCTACAAATTTATACAAAGATTATCACTTACCCCAGCATACCATACACAACGGTTCAAGAAGGGACCAAGTAATGTCTCAGAAATTGGCTTAGGCGGGAATCGCCTGGCATGTCGAGATGGTGTTGATGAGTTCCACCATTTCAAGAACTTGATCTTGTGCTCTACCGTGGTGTTGCAAGTGGCCACCATTTGTAGCTTCTCCAGAGTCATCTCTAGCACTTCATTGGCACTACAATGTCTCTCAATCTGATATTAAAAAACAAAATAAAGTCAGTCACTGTTTCAGACTTCCTAATCGCAATGTCATATGAATGCTATCAAGGTGATGGAGGTACCTCCTCAATAAACCCTGGCTTGTTCGCCGGATTGGCTACCGCCACCAACTTGGACATCTTAACATTTAGTTTCCCGAGTTTCTCGTTTGCCCCAGCTCGCATCGCTTGCGCTAGTTCCATGGGGGAACGGTCTTCCTGTGCTGTCACCTCATTGTATTTGCGACCAGCTGCATCTGCAGCCTGCGCAACCTCTTGCTACAGAAGCAAGTGAAAAATAGCACCTTTAAATACAAATAAAGCAAGTATAAAATAGAAGAGAATATAACACATCAAATTCCAAAAGCCTGAGCATCCTCACCCTGAATACAAATGCCGTGAAGACTTGTAGTGGCATAGAATACCACGTTGGCTTCGGTTTCGGTGCCCCACACAGTCGAAGCTCGGAAGGCCTCAACATCTCTTGAAAACGCTCAATGGGAAGAAGGTCATACTTTTGCACCCTGTAGAGTGTGTGAACCAAGTTGGTTTTGACGTGAGAATCCTCGGTGGATCTGAAAAACAATTAATCATAGTGAGATTCATCACAGTATCTGCAGCATCCGAAAATCACATAAAAAAAATTAAAATGTAAAGCAAAAGTACATAAGAAAGGCTTGAAGGTATCAGAAAGCATACTTGTTGATGTCATGCATGACATGCATGACGAGCTCCGTCCTCTTCTTTGTGTCAAGTAAAATGGCATCCACTACGTAATGCCATTCAATGTCCTTGGAATGCATTTTGCCAATGTACTTCATCTAAGAGATGAGTCGATGGTTTCCATCGCAAACATAGAACTTCAGGTTTTTAAAAAACCTGAGTTCGGGCACGGATTCCACGTAGGCATTGAACGCGTCATTCTTTTCCTTCCACAGCAGCCCCCATGCCTCCATCTCCCCTTCAGTGAATTGGGAGCTCTCTCCGGCCTCGTCAGTTGTTGTCACGTAGAAAACCGCTGCCCCGTCGCGATAGCCCTTGCTGAACTCGTGTTCTAGGAACTCGAGGTCGCATGATAAGGTAGGCCTTACCATGGGCATGGACACCATCCAGCAGAGTGGGATGTTCATTCTGAAAAGGTGGTCCAGCTTCATTCAAAGGGACGCTATAGACTTCACCGAATCCACCTTGTGGTATTGGCGGAGTTCTTCTTCCAAAAAATCTTTGTCATCTCCCTCCATCACAATGACCGATGCGTCTTCTTCCATCATGTCACCCTCGTCTTCCCCTTCTCCGTCCCCTGCAATGGCCGGTTGCGTTGAGTCTCCTGTAGTTGGAGTCTGGAGATTTGTCTCTTGAGGCCACAAGTTTGATGGAGTGCCATCCATCTGCAAGTTTAAAACATGAGAAGTTGTATTACATTTGAAATAGCCATGATAAATGTAGAGACATACTGACATTGAAAAATTGATGAAATCCATAATGAAACAATAGATAATACAATCAATCATTCCTGTAATGGGATTTCATGGAAAAAACAATGTCAAGGAAATGCACCTATCTCAAGAACTACATCCCTGTATCTCACTAGAGTCAGTCAATTTCTACATCATCATTCGAGTCTGAGCTGAAAAGGATGCAAACTGGATCTCTAAAATTCCGGGCACTACTACACGCGCAGTCACAGAATTCTATACCCAAGGGATTGCCACAAGTCTCGGATGGTAGGGATTCCGAAAAGGTTTGACAAGGTTGTTTTGGATCGTCCGTCTCAACTGATGCTAATGGTGGGAAATGGTGGCGTGTACGCTTCTGAGGTCCTTGAACACACGCTTGACTCTGCACAGTGGTCTCAAATGTATCATGGAAGTTGTTCACAGTGTCTAGGACATCATCAAAAGTAATCAATACCTCTTCGTCTTCTGGTTGATCACCGACAATGTTCTTGTCCTCTGATTCGATTGACACCTCTATCTCAGTCTCTTGCAACGGTACAAGAGGCTGAGATGATTCTGCCTCAACACTGACTGGCATCTGAATAGGTGTCACTGTGGGTGAAGCTCTTTCTTGGCCTCGTCTTGTCTGAAGATAGGCACCAATGATAGAATTAGATATAATTTTTAAACGGGTATAAAAAACCATCTAAACTAGCAAGCCTTAAAACATAATATAAATGTGAAGATCATCTCCAACAAAGACAATTAAGATTTTGGACTAGGCATCTCTACGCATGCACATCCATGATATTGTCTTTCATTCAGGATGCCTTAATATTTTTGGCAGTACTAGGGTCCTAAATCCTAAACCATGGGAGGTGCCTTGGATCCTTAAATTTTCAGAGGTCATTTAGTGCATTGCTGGACCTACTAAAGAGCAACAAAAAATGACCTTTTCACTTATTTTGAGAACCCGTGCCACACTGCAATCGCCAGCGCCACTCACGACACGAGCGCTACTGGCGTCACAAACACCACTCGCGTCACGAGCACCATGACCGTCACGAGCGCCAAGAAAAACCAGTGACATACTCACATGCATGAAATTAACTTCCACATTTTTTTATGGGAAATTTCTGGGGTCCTGGTCAGTCGGCCAAGTGGTGCCTCGGATCCGAGGCACCACTTGGCCAACTGACCAGGACCCTAGAAATTTCCCAAAATAAAATGACTTGTCTTGATTTCATTCAAGAAATCGAGTGCATGATGGACGTAAGTGAGAATCTCCTGCTTGTAACTAATCAGAGAATAAGGCCCATTACGATTTAACGCGTACTCTTGGAATTTGATCGCCCAGCTAGCTTATATAGGTTTCAAAACCACACATTCTGTTTCAACCCGCGCTACAAATTCGGTCTTATTGTTGGTTGCTTTGTTGGAAATGTGAGAGCCCATGAGAGCCCGCGCGAGTCAGCTGGCCGATGATCAAGAACCTTGTAGGATTATGTTTCATTTTTTTTTTGAAAATTTGGGGGGTCCAGGTTAGAGTGCCGGGTGGTGCCTCGAATCCGAGGCACCACCCGGCACTCTAACCTGGACCCCCCAAATTTTCAAAAAAAAATGTACTTGTCTTCAAACTCCCCGTTGTCGGCACTGTATCTACACATCCACGCTTCACTGCGGGTGCGGACTCTCTTGACGAACTGGTACATGGAGATACAGGGAGGAGCTCAGAATTATAAATTTTTCCCTTTGCGCGCACAAATTCCCCTCCCGTACTGCACGATCCTATTCTCTTGACACTCACGATGGAACGGAATTCTATCTTCCCAACAGTGTTCAACAAAAGGAAATCAAGCTTCAATCTTTGCTGACTGCGTGAATCTGAAAGGCTGACCCCAGCACTCTCAAGCTACAAGGATCAATGCGCAATTCGCGAACACACTCAAGCTCCACGTATCACGCGCCACATTCAAGCTTAGTGGAATCGTACTCACGCACCAGACTCACGATTCACATGAAGCAACAGATGTGGTTCGGTTACCTTTGCTCGAGCCGGCGCAGCGGGTGGACTGGGTTCTTGAATGCCTCCACGGCCACAGCTCCTGGTGCTCCTCATCGACATACTCTGCAAATCACAGTCACGACCCCAACGCTCAGTTCACAAACCTACTCACGGACCGACTTCGGTACAATGCAAGAATGTTTGCAAATGGAGGTGCACACCCTCTCAATCATGGAGTCCAACTATGATGTGCATGGAAGAGCGTGGAGGACCACGGAATCCAGATAAGGCTTCAAGAACGTGAGGTCATCGCCGGAAATGCAGTGGTTTCTAATTTTGTCGCCCGCGTTGTGAATCCTTGGCGTGCTTCATCGGTGAAGTCGGCTAATTTCATGCATAGTGGATTCCAAGCCAGACTGAACGACTGAACTTATTGCTAAGTGATTCCATATTTGACTGGAGGTTACTTTTGCCGAACTTCAAAAATCGGTTTGACTGCCGCTTACTTTTGCCGAACTTCAGAAATCAGGATCCTTATTTCACCAACGTGCAGGGAGATGGCGACCGACCCATAACACCATCCGCTTGTCATGCCCCATGCATGAGCCAGTTGAATAAAAATCTATAGATGAATGGGGTCGGTAAACAGAGATTTCTGCATGCGAGCTAGTACCTAATTGATCACATCCACACATTTCCAACAGAGCAACCAACAAGAAGATCGAATTTGTAGCGCTAGCTACCTCTGTTTTACACATGATAGTACCTCAACAAGCGCGATTGAATGCACAGGTCCTTGCAATGCTTGAAACAGAATGTCTGGTTTCCAAACTTACATAAGCTAGCTAGGAGATCAAATCTATGCATTCACGATCAATACCAAGAGTTCGCGTTAAATCGTAATGGGCCTTGATCTCTAATCAGTTACAAGCTGGAGATTCTCACTTACGTCCATTATGCAAAATAAGATTGAACTGAGTCCAAGAAACTGTGCTCACGACAATATGTTCAAAAACTTTCACATATTGAATTTTATTTCAACTGGTGCAAATCCGCTCCTCATCAACAATCCTATTTTCTGTAGTTTACGGTTGTGAAGGTATATTGACTCTTCAAAGTGTAGGGACTAGTCCCCAAGTCATCCCCATATTAGCACCTTGGATACTGTAAGAGATTTACAAATTTTTTGTTTTCATTACTCTCTATAGAGCTTTAGTGAAGACAGTTGCCAAAAGAGAACTTCTACATGTTCAAACACTTACCTTGAATGCTATACAAAATTCAAGTCACCTTCCATGTGATATAAGAAACAGGGACAATGAGGGGCATAAGGAGAATGTGACAACTCATATTTTTTTTTTTTATTTGTTTACCCTTTTGAGCGAACCGGAAATTAGAAATAGGTATCCGGATTCATCTAGAAAGAAAAATAAATCCAAAAATAGTCACCAAAATTACCTTACGGAACTAATCCGGTTTTAGGTCAAAGCGGAACGGATTAGATGTACAACCGGATAGTATTTCCAACCGGAACCTTGTTGATCGGATTAGGAGGTAACCGGATGTCAAGAACCAGACCGGATATCCGACCGGTCATAAAGACAGTCCAGGGCGTCAGGACTATATAAAGCCTGGCCTTGCCCATTTTCAGGTCTCTGGATTTCCACTTGTTATTGTGTCCTGATTTAGCGCCTGACGTTTCTATCATTGACCACGGCCAAGGAGAGGGAGTACAAGAGGGTACGGAAGTGAGAGAAGGGTGTGAGACGGAGAGATCTCCTCCGGACATGAGTGGGTGAGACCTTGAGTACGAGCGGATACGTGAGAAGCTGAGAGTGTGAGCACGCCGGTAGGGTAGTTTACAGGCGGAGCGGAACCTCTGAGTGTCGCGCGCTCCCTTTTTAGGATTGTAGAGAGTGAAAACTGGGTAGAGCTACCCTCATGCCGCGGTTGAACTGGAAGAGAGGTTCTAACACCCCGCCTCCGAGTGAAGTAAAGCTTAGAAAAGTAGTTCCGGTCATGCCGACCACAGAACCGGAATAGGGAGAAGCTCCTATCCAAGGCACGGGAGTCAGCGGACCGGATCGTGGAGAGCAGCCAGAAGTTGACAAAAGTTCCGGTCCGACTCTCAGAAATTTCTCTTCCGGACTTGTTTCCGGAAGACGTAGCTCAGGAGCCGGGAAAGGACAAGACGCCCCAGTCAAGCAGGGCCAAGAAGGATACACCCTCGACCGGACATCAGCCAATGGATTTGGACTCCCCGGAAGCTGAAGAAGAACATCCGGTTCTACCTACGGATGGAGAAAGGAACCGGAATCTAAGTGAGGTCTTCGAGCAGTTGGAGAGACTTGATGAGAGCCCTACCATTGGATCCCAAGTGTATGAGACGGAACAGGAAGGATTGTAAAGATAGGACTTATAGATAGGAACTGGAATAGAATCCGGTTAGGATAAGGTAGGACCGGATTGACAGCGCCTTCAGAGGCGGAAATCATGTATTCACTTTTTGCTTTTTGCTTTTTGTATATAAAACAGTCTCTGAGCTGGAGACGAAGAGAGTTCTTTTGGCATTTCCTTGTGTACTTTCCTTTCAACTAACTTTTGTGTATTTTTCCCAAGTATTGGCAAGAATGCACTGAGTCAGAATAGGAAGGTGAGTACGGAGGTGTTGGTAGAGATTCTCCCCTTGATGTATGTTTCCGGTTCTAGGTACATGTGAGTAGGTTATGAAGAGTTAGGAGTGGATTCCAGTGCCTCAGCAGCTACAGAAGTTTAGCATTCCGGGTAAGAAATCCGTTGATCAGGCTAGGCAGATAGAGAGGGATTCCTTAGCTGCGCTAGAACTCTTGGGTGGGAAATCCGGTTGAGTATCCTGACTCATGTGAGGTCTTGCCACCGTTGTGGGTGAACGGAATAACTTTCGTAGGTGTTGGAACGGACAGATTCACTTGTAGCCACCGAACTTCGTGCAGGAACGGATCAGTGTCAAGGTCGTTGTAGTATGAGGGGATCGTACGGGGGGTCTTTGCGTGACCTGTGATTCGGGTTGCTATCCGGATTATTGTGAAGGACCAAACCGGATCCATGTTAGTTAGGAGATCTGTAGATAGGGAAAGTGGGTCTTCAGCCACTATAAGTCACGGAAGGAGTGGTGGGCCTACCACTTTCAAAAGCAAGCGGCGAACCCTCTGATGGTAAAACAGAGGTAAAACTAAACCGGGTATGGAAGGGTGGACCGGATCAGATCCGCCTAGGAGGATACATAAGACCGGAAGTTGTAGGGTCCAGAATTGATAGGTCAGCCCAGAAATCGGGGAACTAGTAAAACCGGAAGTAGGATACAGTCCGGTTGAAACTTTCCGGGTGGTTTTTGGTTGTTCCGGTCGTTAGAGGTAGAACCGGAAAGGTAGATTTAAGGGGTTTAATTGAGTTTATCTCCTTGTTAGAGTTAGCTACTTCACAGGATCTCGTGGGTTTGATCTTTAGGGTCATTTTGTTATGCTCTAGAGTGATTTTTGTGAGTATAATAGGGAAATTGCTTACTCTGTGCTGCGACAGAGAACGACATTCAAATTCAAAACGACTCTATTGCCAAAGTTTTTTCGAATTTCACAAGCCATAGTACCCTAACCTTTGGTCTTCTGAATTCTAGTACGGAAGTAAGTTTCATTCTTTGGAGTTTTTCCATATAGGAAATAACAACATGAACATTCTCGTATTGACAGAAAGAGTGCAATACTAATGTGGTTGAAATTTATAAGTGCGTTAGAACTTACAAGCTGCAGATTCTACTTGGATTCTATAGGGTGCACTTACAAGGCTATTTTGAAATTGTCATTTGGTCTCTCCTAGAAACCCAATACTGTGTATGTGCGTAAATCCAAGGTCCCTAATTTTAGCATTTAAAATGTACTCTAGAAAAACCTGACAATGTTTTCCTTCACGATCGTTGTTTTAGATATTTGAGTTACAGTTGTTTCGAATGAAGTCTCTCTATTCTTGAACTTCTGTAGCACATCCATGAACCCTGTAGTTACCTCTTCTAAACTATTACTGTGAATTTCATTATACTTGCATGTGATTGCAATCCTTCCAACTTTGTTCCATGAATAAACAAGGAGACCACATGACTCTACAAGCTTTCCTTAGAGGAGTAGAGTGAAGACAGTTCTTTCACTGGAAAGAAACCAAGGGAGCTAAGTGGTTTTTTAAGAAAATACAAAGATGATGTGCTTACATTTGATACGTCGACTGTGTTCTTCCCGCGTCCACAGGTCAAACTGTTTGCTGAAGCCTCTCCAACAAGCTGGACATTTTCACCACGGGCATCCTCTTGTCCGATGATACTCCCGCTCTCGAATTGCAGAACTCTACGAAGATCTGAAGACGATGTTTCCCCAGACTTTGGCGCTCCTCGTATACCTCTTTTCATCCTCGACCGCTTTAGCTCTCTAGCTGAAGAAAAATAAAAGGACCCTCGTCTCTTCCTTCTTTGTATGGGCCTCACACAAACAACCTCACTAACCTCACACCCTAGAAGCATGAAGGAAAAAGAGAGGGCATCACCATCGTCGCTCTCAACTATACCACAGAACAGAAAACAATCGGAAGACAATGAAAACTAAAGAAGCACATGAAGCCTTATACGTTTGGCCAGGCATTCCTATCAATAGCCACCAAAATTTGAATCTACAAGTTCAACACACATGCGAATTTGCTTCATTTGTGGGCGCGTTCGGCTGTGCCGTCGTCGGCCGTCAAATCCTTTTTTAATAGGTTGGCTCTGACCATAATAGGACTGTCAGTACACATGAGGGCACCGCCGATTCCATTCAAAATAAAACCCTGACAGGGTGAAACTACTTTCTCAATACACAACATTCACTCTGACAAAGTACTTGTTCTTCCCTCTAATGGTGTGCCAAAAATCCTTATTAGTATTGCTCTATTCATGAATTGCTCCCCATTTAATTAGCTCTACCAATTATGGTTGCCTAGAATTTGAAGGGCTCTTAAACCATGAATTTTAAATTTGGATTTCATTTCATGAAATTTACCCTACAATCTATGAAATAAAGTACCAAGTGCCTTCAATGTTGTTGGATGAATATAAACAAACTTCTTAGTGTACCATGTATGCATTTAGTTGCATAGACAATAATCAATATTATAGTATGGGTATTTTAATTGACTAAATCAGAACCTTAAAATGAAGAAGGCGTCCAAGGTGAAAATGTAGTTTAAAAATTAGCTATGTCATCAAATTATGGTAATAAAAAATTTCTCTATATTGGCAATGTTTTTGTTTAGCAGGTTAGTACCCCGTATTATTAGAGACTAAATTTTCTGTATTGCACATCATCACTAATATTTAGCTGTGCCTTACTTGATGACATCTTCCCAAAAGTAAATTTAATAGCATCCTAGCATAATTATTAATTTCAACATATGCCATTCATTAATTTAAGGAATAGAATTTGATGGGTGTAATTATGCATATTCATGTCATCCTCCTTATGCAAGTTCTTTTTTAAGGAGCGGTTTTCATTACAAAACTAATTTCTATTGAGTGGATCCCAGTATATATTGTCACCAAAATTTCTTTGTGATTCAATTTCGCCTCTTCATATCAAGCTATATGTGCTAGTGCTTTTGTAAGGAGCATTTCAATTATTAAAGTAATTAATTTTGATTGGATTCCTAAATGTACTGTTCCCAATATTTATTTGGGAGGCATACTTCTCTGAATCACTATGTTGTTAGAGTGTTCCTTGTGCTTAGTAGTCACATAAGAATTTGAAATGACCTTTGAACTAATTCATTTTCTTCAAACTCAACTGTCATATCGTTTCAAATTAAATCAAAGATGTTGCAGATAGGTGTTAAGATTTTGCTAATCGGTTTTAATATATGATTGCTATAGTACAAACCAAAGATGCACCACTATCATTGAGAACCCATACCTTTTTGCTGTGGAGCTCATCTTCTTGGTTGCTTGGACTTCTCCTTGTTCCTTGACATTCTCCTTTTGCTGCAAAGATGGCTTCCATTAGAGTAGACGGTTATGATATACCTGTAGTGTTCCCAATTGTTCATGGTGGTCACGCTAGAGTTCCTAGTCACCTTCTGCACGTCCGTTTTAGGTTCGTAGAAACGTCCATCTACGTTGAGGAGGAGAAAATGTCCGAAATTGGCGAAGTGATTCAATCTGTTCCAGTTGTGAGGTCTGACGATGATGGGATGCATTGTTGGTATCTTGGTCCAGGAAATTACAGAGCATACGGACTTCCACTCTCCATGCTAGGTGCATCAACAGAAATCTAAAGTCGACAGTCAAATAATTCTACCATGAATATGCCAGCCACTGTTCACACTATGTCACCCAGTCCGTCGACAGATGTTCCAAGTGTGCTACATATGCCTTCTAAGCTTCTTGTTGTGAAAGAGGAGAAGTTAGATCCAATCATAGAGTTGTCAAGTGAATCTGAAGGTGAATCCCCCAATATTAGTGCTCAAAGAGAGGAGGATTCATTCTGCATGGCATCTGTCCAGCCCACTATGCTAAAATCCTCATGTAGAATCTTGTCAAGAAGTCTCTCCAATTCCTCATTCTCACTCCCCCCACCGCCCCATCCTGTTGAAACCAAGAAAAGCATTATGGAGTGTCTGAAGGGACTTGGTAGTATGCAGCGCTCTCGGAACGAGTTGTCCGCTATAGATTTGAGCATAGTGAAGCACCAAAGAGTTCCATTCCTTCCAATAGTTTACAATGGAGATGTCATCTTCGAATTGCCTCCTTGTGGGGCATCTTCATCTTCGTCGGGAGCGAAGAACTTGGAGGGAATGGACAAGCACTATGATGGACATCCATGGTGCAAGCTTGTGACTACCAATATCCAGAACTCCGACAACCTAACATTTCGTAAGTCCTATTGTGCTGGCCATCTTGCTTGTGAGAATGCCAATTGTGAGTACATGAAGAGAGCTTCGAAGAAAAACGAAACTGAGTGGAGTGGCTACACTGTGTTCCCTTTCGCCCCCGGTGAAGCCCCCCCAAAGGACTCCACTCTAGTGTGCAAGGTTTGCAAGTTGGCTCCCCAGTGTCTAGGCGCATGCAAGGCTAGGATATATTTTGTGTATTTTAAAAACCCTGAAATGACGAGGGCGGCTATTCACTTCGGAGAGCATGGCCATCCGGTTGCTACAAGCATGTACAGGGACTCTACCACCCTAATACACAGACTCATTGCAGAACAAGTGGCAAAAACACCCACGGCCACAAACTTTGCAATCACTCTCTCAGCTAGTAAGGACTTCCTCGGAAGCTATCTATTCCACAATGGAGATGGAGAGAAGCAGATGCTAAAAGCTGATGAAATGGAAGAGGTCATGGACCGCTTCCAATACTTGAGTAGTCCAAGTATTCGAAATGTCATCTCTTCTTTTCGAAGTGCAGGTACAGTTTTGGCGGAGCTTAAACGCGGTTATGCAACGCCACGGAGTACCAAACCCCAACTTCAAGGGATTCATGGCAGATAGTGCCATGGCCAATTGGAATGTAGTGCAGATAGAGTATGGCACTGGTTTTGCCAATGTTGAAATGGAGAATCGGGAGCGGACATGCTTATTGCATTAGAGTACCTCTCTTCACAAGCACACACAAAAGTACATCAAGGAAGTATTTCAACAACAACATTTAACTCTGTGCAAGCAATACAAAGATTCAAAGAATATGGATCAAGCAGAGGTCCGTTATCTTGCAATACGGTCTTGGTGGTTGTCATCTGGTGCGGCCAACGAAGAAGGCTTACATCACCTGGACCATTGGCTTGCTTTCTGGCATTTCAAATATCGTCAATGGGGAGGCTTCATGGACTTGGTGAGTCAATTTTGTCCGCAAATGTGTTTAGGTGCTTAGGAATCTCTGGCTCACTTTGCATGATGATGTTATTTGTACTTCTTAAAGAACTTTTTCTTAACTTCTTTTTGTTAATTAAGTTGAACATTTTATTTCTATTTATCAAGAAGTTGGGACGCTTCACACAATAGGAAAACATGCCTTCGATTTGAGACATGAATAGTCCATTAGATGAGGCCTTACCTGTTTTCTAAATGGAAGAGTCTGAATTAAATTTTAATAGGGGCAACAGTTATAGTTCTCTCAAATTTTTTTGATAAAATATGAGAAATTTTCTCTCTTAGGAAACAAAACTTAGGGGTTCCCTCCCCACCTCCAGTACGTGACTCGGATCCGAGGCATGTGTCGGAGGTGGGGAGGGGACCCCCTTGATTCTTTAAACTTGTGTCCCTAAATCTGATTTGATAGTTGCATTTCATAATTGTTTTCAGTTATTTTAGGTTTGGGTTTTTAAGTAGGCTAGATGTGTTGTGTTCGGCAGTAGCAGTAGATTTCTACTATCAGAAATCAGTACTTGTCTTTCGTCGTATAGAACTATAAAAGTAATGAAAATTATTTATGAAGATGCTACAAGTTACAACGGTGGTGAATATTTGTTATTAACTCTGTTATTCCTTTGATTACAAAATTCAGAAATTGAATTTGGAGGAGATGTTGGATTTGCCATCATGCAATCTATCCAAAACGGTGCATAACAAGTGGCTACAAATGTCTGGGAAGCGAGGCAACAGCTTGTTCGATGCCACATGTGACGACAGTATCCGTGCTTGGATGCAAATGACAAACTACTGTGCATACTTGAAAGGTTCTGCAGCGGGATCAGGACCATCAAAAGGGGAGTTGAGGTTGAGAGCTGCAAGAAGAAGCGGAGACCCCAAAAAAATTGCACAGGCATTGAACACATTGCCTGGGGCAGAGGACATGGGAACTAGAGTGCCACACTTGGAAGGAGAAGAAATCTTTGGGAGCACTAAGGGGAAGTTGGATGTGCCCATTGGTGATGAAGGAGACTCACACAAACCAGACAAGATCAATTTTTCCCAGCCCCGTGTCAAAACACGATCCACCACGAATGCTTCTCAATCTTCTCCAGACAAAGGTAAGCAAATTCAAGCAAAGACTTCTGGGCATGTGAATGTAGCATTTGAAAGCGACTGCGATGCATCCAATTGGCACATTACTAGAATCAACCACAAATCCAACGCAAGATGTCAAGCTTAGCAGTCCAGGTCTAACATCAAGTGCATTAGCAAGATTGCAAAAGGAAAGAAGGGAACTCCAGCTCCTACTTACCGCGGCAGGAAAGAAGAATATGGTAGTAAGCGAGAGGTGGTGGCTGATTTTTGGTTCTGTTGGGATGATATTGAGCGATGCGTGAAGGGAACAAAGCACAAATGGGTTTTAGATTGGCCAGAGGTGCCAGAGGTTTGGCCTATTCTCTCTGGAACAAACTTAACCCGCGAAGAGACTTTGTTGTTGCAACATGCCGGATTTCACCTCCAAGAACAACCAATTCTATCACCACGTCGGCTATTCTACATGTCTAAGCTATTCAAGCCGGTTTTGTATGACAACCCTCCGCCACTAAACTCAGATGTGTATCCAACAGTGAGGAACAACAGAGCAATTCGAAGGATTGCAAATGCGCCTACTCCCGAGCAACGGAACAAGTAGGAAAGCGCAGGCAATGTTAAAGGACAAATTTTGGGAGTAACACTGCTCCCTTTTCTAGGCCTTGGTGCAATTGTGGAGTTAGAGACAGGGTCAAACTCTAATAGAAATACATACAGAGTTACGATGGGCCAATTTCCTACATGCACATGCCCAGACTTTGTGAATATGGCAGTTTCTGCAATTGGAGGTCGGCAACAGTACGTGAATTGCAAACACTTGTACTATTTGTACAGGTACTTTTGCAAGATGGATGTCAATGAAGACAAATTTATTCATGCACCAAGTTGTAGCTTCAATGAATTGAAGTTGTTGCTACTTTAGGCTGCCATGATCACACTTCCAGAATAGGCATAGACACGTTTCTGTATGCACTTCAGTTGTAATGAACTCTTCTTTATATATTACAGTTACAAAATTCTCATGCCAAATTATCCCATCAAAAGTTCCATCTATATTTCCATTGACGTATCAATTTTGGCTAATGCCTTCCCTAAATCCTCTAAAGTTTTTGCCGTTATTTTTAATTGCCCTAAACTTTGCAATACAAAATGTTTTAAATCCCTGCTCGTACGGCAACGCTGAGTATCATGAATGCTCAAAACGGTAAAGAGTTCCCACAGCAATGTTCACAAGACAATATTGCCCAGTTTTCTACAAAAACAGATTAAAAATTTGCATAAACATCTATACATCCACGGTCATGGGGTACACGGACATAGGTCCCAAATTCACCCTAAACAGCCAAAATAAATCAATTTTTTGAATTTTTTTGGCCAAAAAAAAAAAATGGAAAAAAAATTGGGAAATTTTTGGCTCCATGCTCTTCGCTCACAAGCTCCTTGCTCCCCGCTCACAAGCTCCCCGCTCCAAGCTCGCACGCTAGCGTCGTTGGTTGAAGGGAGAGGAAGTGGATGAAGTGATGGATCGATTCCAATATCTAAGTAGCCCTAGTATACGCAACGTAATTTCTTCCTTCCGCTCAAATAACCGAGGAGGGGTTATTGACAACATTATGACTATGAAGAGAGAGTCGAAGTTCGAATTCATACACGATAGCGTCTTTCCAGGACAGGGCAAAGAGAAAGTATACGTTTTTAAAATGCTAACTGAAGGACCAGGAAGCGGAGTGGATATGGTGAAGCGTATGCAACCAGGAAAGGACCTTGAAAACGCGTGGATGATGTTCGACCACGTGAAGCGCGTAAAAGATTGGACCACCATGGCCTGCCACGTGTACGACTCTCAGTACAAGAAGGTGATGACCATCGTAGTATGCGATATGCAGTCTGAAGATACCCAGGTCCAAGTACAATTTTGGAGGAGTTTGAATGCTGTTATGGCATGACATAGCGTGCCTGACCTGAACTTCAAAGGCTTCATGGCAGATAGTGCGATGGCTAATTGGAATGCGGTCCGTATAGTATATGGGAGTGGTTCTGCGAAAGAGGTCATGGAGAACCGGGAGAGAACGTGTTTGCTACATTGGAGCACTTCCCTTCATAAGCACACACAGAAACACATCAAACAGAACTTTCAGCACCAACATATTACACTATGCAAGCAATACAAGGAATCGAAGACCATGGATGAAGCTGAGCTTCGATACTTGGCAATCCGGTCATGGTGGTTGTCATCTGGAGCCGCGAATGAAGAAGCACTTCATCATTTAGATCATTGGCTTGCATTCTAGCACTTTCGATACCTGCAGTGGGGAGGCTTCATGACAATGGTAAGTGACCGTGTCATCTCTCTATCTATATGCATGGGGAGGCTTCATGACAATGGTAAGTGACCGTGTCATCTCTCTATCTATATGGCATGGGGAGGCTTCATGACATACACATATGCAAACACCTAAACGTTTACATGCATATGAACATACGTGTATATGGGTGTTTTTGGTAGTGTAGAATTTTTTTTATTCAAGTAGTTTTTTGAAATCCACGTATTCTTAGGGCACAATTCTGTTTTAGTGCACTACTGTTTTTGTAGTGAATTATTGGTTGCAGCCTAGATTTTTTGAATTTTTTCTCTTATTTGAATAGTATTTTGTTAGTCTAGACTTCTTTTTAGGATAGTATTTTTTTTTGGCTTGATTTCCTTTATTCCTTTTATTGATAGTCTAGTTTTTTTGTTTTAGACAAATGTTCTTAGCCTAGTATTTTTTGGTAGTGTGCTAGTCATTTGTTCACTCCTAATTTTTTGTCAATGTAATATTCTTTTGAATATAGAGCTTTTTTCAGCAAAGTATTTCTTGGGTAGTTCACTAGTCTTCTAAACACTCCATTTTTTTTAATCCATTTAATATTTTGTTGGAAGTCAATTTCTTTACCCTTCTCATATAAGTGCTATCTTCCAAGGAAACTCTCTACTGACCTCACAGAATGTATCTTTCATTTCCAATTTTCAAAATTCATTGGAACTAGTGGAAGGTAGTCCTTCCATTTTTTTCCCTGTGACGTTCAAGGACTACAAAAGGAGTACCAATAGAGAACATTTGGACATCCATCGGATCCGACGGAAGTTGGAGTGCTCACTTCAAATGCTACTATTTGGGATACCTTGCATGAAAATATGTAAATTTTGGTCAAAGGTACAAATCCATAATTGGAGACTGAAGTATTGTAATGGGTGCATTTGCAGGGTTTGAGTTTGGAGGAGATGGCAGACTTGCCTTCATGTAACTTGTCTGAAACAGTGCACAATAAGTGGCTTCAAATGTCCGGAAATAGAGGGAACAATTTATTTGACGCCACTTGTGATGACAGTATTCGTGCTTGGATGCAAATGACAAAGTATCGCGCCTACCTCAGAGGTCATGCAAGTGGATCCAGCCCATCTAAGGGGGAACTGAAGCTGAGAGCTGCAAGACGTAGTGGTTGTCCAAAGAAAATTGCCGAGGCCTTGAACACATTACCTGAAGCACATGGTGTGGGAAGTCGTGTACCACATTTGGAAGGAGAGGAAGTATTTGGAAGCACAAAGAGGAAGTTGGACGTACCTATTGGTGATGCTGGAGACTCCCATAGACCAGATAAGATCAATTTCTCTCAACCACGTGTCCGGACTAGGTCAACGAAGGCTTCAGAAGAATTGATGGATGGCAAGGGCAATACAATTGAGGGTCGCCCCTTGCAGTATGTGACCATTGCATTTGAAAGTGACTGTGACACATCGAAGTGGCACATTGCAAGGATTAGCCACAAGTCAAATGCCAGATGTCAAGCTCAACAACGAACGTCAAACATCAAGTATAACACAAAAATTGCGAAGGGGAGGAAGGAAACCCCAGCTCCCACTTATCGCGGGAGGAAAGAAGAATATGGGAGTAGGCGCGAGGTGGTCTCAAACTTTTGGTTCTGTTGGGACGACATTGAAAGGTGCGTGAAAGGCTCAAAGCGGAAATGGGTCATTGATTAGCTTGAGGTGCCGGAGGTTTGGCCCGTATTGATTGGGACAAATCTCAATTGAGACGAAACTTTATTGCTACAGCATGTGGGCTTCCACCTCCAAGAACGACCCAGCCTGTCGCCTCGTCGATTGTTCACCATGTCCAAGATTTTTGAAAGTGTTTTGTATGACCAACCATCGCCCAAGAATCCGGATGCTTATCCAACAATCAGGAACAACCGAACCATCAAAAGAATTGCAAATGCTCCAAGTACGGAACAACGGAACAAGTGGGAGAGTGTTGGGAACATTAAAGGACAAATTCTAGGAGTGACCCTACTCCCTTTTCCAAGCCTTGGCGCAATAGTGGAATTGGAGACGGGATCTAACCCTACCAAAAACGTATATCGAATTACGGTGGGTATGTTCCCCTCGTGCACTTGCCCGGATTTTGTGAATATGGCCGTCTCAGTAATTGGAGGAAGGCAGCAGTATGTGAATTGTAAACATCTATATTATTTGTATAGGTATTTTTGCAAGATGGATATCCATGATGACAAGTTCATTCATGCACCTAGTTATAGCTTCAATGAGTTGAAGCTACTTCTACTTCGAGCGGGACTCATCACTATCCCTGAGTAGGCACAATTGCAATTTTTGATAAATTCATGCATATTGTATTCGTTAGTGTATCTGGCAATAGAAATGATTTCAAGCATGTACCAATCAAAATGTTCCTTCATTTGCAAAGTGTAGGAGTATGTTTCAGAAGTGTCATTACTAAATTGTGTGAAATGAAATACCAATGCATGGCTAGAACCCTAATCCTATACTCTCGTGCTACCCTACACATACGAAGACTAAACTCATATAGATTTTTTGCTTTTCCACCTCTTCCCTACAATCTTAGTTCTTGTCAGGTTGGAAGGCAAAAAATTAGAAATTTAAAATACATGAAGTAAATCACTTTACGGTCAAAATTAGAAATCTACCACATTTGTTTGTAGTAGTCAACAAACCTTGACCTTTAGCTTGGCTAACTCTTCTATACCATTCCTCTTATACTAGCACTTGTTAGAAATAGCAATCATTATGGGATAGTTAGAAGCCCTAGTTCTCCGTGCTCAATTTATCCCCTTCAAACAACACTGTAGTGTTCTCCGAAACTCATGATGGTCTATTTTATAAAAAGTGTTATACCCCTACTTTTGTGTAGTAGGATGAATAAGAGTTTCAAATATATACATAATTTTACAAGTCCGAGAAGTCAGCAAATGAGAAACCCAAGCCTGAAATTATAAATTCAATGTAGACCACGATAATAGGAGCCACGGTCATAGGTCAAAAAATTTACTATAAATAGTAAGTTTTTGGATGAAAAAAAATTGGATGAAAAAAATTTCCAAAAATATACTTTTGGTGCTCACCGCTCACAAACTTCATGCTCGCGGCTCGCAAGCTCCCCGCTCCAAGCTCGCCTGCTAGCATCGTTGGTATGATAGCCGTTACTGGATTTTTCCAGGAAAACTTCACACCAGATGGATGGGCCCATATAGGGTACAATAGTTATTCTCTAATGGATCCATTCAACTCGAAGATCTTCAAGGGGTATGGATGGACACAAGGGTGAATAAATCCAGGGTCAAGACGTACGCGTAGGAGTCGGATTCCCAAGACGAAGATGAGGATGTTCGTGGGGACTCTCACAGTTGAAAAAGGGGTAATGTGGGAATCCGAAATCCGGAAACAGAGCAATAACACAAGAAATAGGTGCGAAAAATTAAAAAAAATAAAAAAATAATAGTTAGATTGTGATTTTTGGACCAGATAGCTTAAATTAGAAAATAAGCGTTCCGGCACAACCCTAAATCGGAACTTATCCGGATCTGGGATCCGGACCCATCTGGAACACAGGAACCTACCGTATAGGTCCCGTAGCTACGGAAGTAGGATATCGTTGAGACAACGGACCTGTAGCTATTGTCCTTAAGACCGTAGAAAGACGGGTTAGTACTTAAGCTGTCTTCCTAGGGTTTCCTCTTCACTTTTTCTATTCGGTGTTCCTAAGACTGTTTGTGTGAGTAGTTGAGAGAAAGAGTGGTGAGTTAGCGACTAAGGTAGAACTACTTTTCCTCATTCTCACTTAGATCTTATGGCATCCGGACCAGTATGGAAGGTAGCGGTATCCGCCCGGGTTATCTCTCCAGCCATTCCGGATAGCTCGGAACTACACAAGCAATTAGAGGAGGACTTGATTAGGTTAGGATGTGTCGGTTTACTACACCGACCATAGAACCCCAAGAGTGAAGAGATGATCCAAGAACTACTTCACGGTGTTCCGAATGAGTACGAGCTCACTTTGAGAGGACGACCAGTTGCGTGGACCGAGGACATCTGGGCGGACGTCTATCAGTTCCGGAAGAGTGGGAACGGCTTAGCATCAAGGACGGACCGTTTTGTAGCTGGGAAGTTCGCGGGGTTTGCAAACCCTAAGGACGGATTTGCTATCAGCGAGTGCAAGGACAAGAGACATAGACGGATCCTAGAGTTTCTGATTCCGATCTTGTATCCGGAAAAACCAACGCGGGTTACCATTACGGTGGCAAATACCATCTTTGGGGCTATGGAGAACCGGGTAGTGCACTGGGTTGGGTCATAGCCGGAATAGTGGCTAAATTAGCGGATCACGTGACCCGGGCGAAGGCGAGTCCAGTTAGCACCTATTTGTTTCATCTGTACCATCAGCAGGAACTTTTGAGTGCGGCGGAAATAATTTAGTATGACACCGGAAAGACGCTCTTGTCATACGGACTTTTCGGGGAAGAAGCGGAAGATCCGGTCGAGTCTGAGCCGAAGGAGCTTCCCGAGGAACGTCTGACGGATCCAAGGACCAAGAAGAGGAAGTCAACCGATCCGGGTTCAAGAATCAAGCCACCGACAATGGAGAGGGGGGAGTCCAGCAGAGGACCTGAAATGGAAACAGAATCCGCATTTTTCAATGCGGGGCTCGATTGGATACGTGAAGCCAAGGTACTTCACGACGGGTTGTTAGACTTGGTGATAGATACCGCGGAAGTGTTGAAGGTGGATCCGGATCAGATCATGGAAGCCGTCAAGCAACTGCCCAAGCCGGAGGATCTGAAGAAGAGAGAGGATCGGATCCAGGAGTTGGAGGCGGAATGGAACCTACTCCAGACCTGGGTAAATTGGACGGAAGGGGAAATGGTAGCTGCGAAGGAGAAAGAAAAAGAGGCTCTCGCTCTGGTCAAGAACCTAACTGGAGCAGTCAACATCAAAGTCGACATCATCACGAAAGCTGCCTTGTTTGACTCGAAGATGATATCGGAAGGCCACATTACTGGAACCAAGGTAGTTACCATCCTCGTGGACTTCACCGCGAGGATAGAGCGAATTTTCAAGGAGATTTAGAAGTTGCTGGCGGCCATTGACCCAAACCATGCAATGGACTTCTCCACCTTTCCGGAACTTCCTTTTATCACAGGTACCCCAGGGAAACCAGTGGCGGATCAGGCAACGTGGATGGAGGGCCTGAGGGGAATACTCACACCAGGCGAACCTTCCGCCAGTAAGATACGGATGACGGAGTTGAATTTGAGGCTAGCCTCGGAACCGGAGTCTAGCGCGAAAACGGTTCCGGTGCCATCTAAGTTCTCAACTCCGGAAGTTCCCAAGGCACAAACAATGCCGAATTTGATGACCGGGACATTCAAAGTTCCAGGACAGCAAGTCAGGGGAGATCTCATCAGCCGGATCGGTGGAATGACCAATCTGGCTCGGTCTAATCCGTAGGGATTTGTGCACATGCAGGAGACCACACGAGAGGAAAGAAGCAAACCCGCAACCTTGGAGGATACCACACCAAAGAAGGAAGGGGAAATTCAAGTCATCGAAGATTTTGAGGAAGAGAGTGCCTACTCCACTTCCGGAACCGAAGACGACAGCGATCCGTCTCCCGCAAGACGTCATATCCAGACTCGGGCCACAGCAAAGACCACACCAGCAAAGAATACAAAGGGGACGCCTACCAGCCAAGCAGGGAGCCGTTCAAAGAAGGGACGGAAACCAAGACATTAGGGTTGGTAGGAAAAGAAGTATAGGGTCCGGAATAGGGTTCCGAGCATGAATCCGGTTTTCGGATCTTAGGCGAATAGTTAGGAATCCGGTTATCTCGGACGGCAGTTAGCAATCTTTCCGGATATCCCGGGGTTTTCAAGGATTGGTTGCCTGGATTTCCGGGTTTCCTTTTCAGGCTTTTAGGAGTTGACTTTGGGTTTTTGTGTTAGTATTTTAAGGACAGGCAAGTTAATTGTCTGCCATTCCATTCTACTCCATTCGACCTTAGGGCTTTCACGTATGTATTACGATTTCCTTTTCTTAATCTAAGTCAATCAGGGTGCTTCTAGCTGCACTTTGCTTAGACGGAATCTTTGGCTTAGTGTATGCATGTATGTGTATCCTTGTACTGGAGAAAGAGAAGGGAGGGAGAGGAGGAATCCGGATCTTGAGCTACGGATCTCGGGGTGTTGAGCTGAGTGGGAGAGATGCGAATTGAGTAAGGGAGTGTAAGTGTGATGTGCCTTTAAATTGCCGGAAAGGCAATCCGGGTAAGAAGGTAGAGGTCCCTACGAGTCCAGAACCAAGAGGGTTTTGTGCGGAGATAAGCAACCGCCAAAGGAAAGGAACTCCCGCTACTTCGGAAGGTCTACCAACCTCCCCCTTGGTACATTGTCTTCCCCTTGAAACTCTATTCCTTTGGATCTAGGAGTTCGGATCCGTCGTTGTAGTAAAGAGAGGTGTGAGAATTGCTCTGTGTGACCTGATTCCGGATCGGCCAATCCGGAAACTGTGAGAGAATACTCCTCCCTCCTCCTACAACTGTGTTGTCTTGGGTATGTTGTTTAGTAGATTTAGAGTATAGAGAGGATAATTGTGCAAGTGGTGAGTCCCCACCCCTTTCTAGATCAAGGGCGGACCCTCTGAGGGTAAAACAGAGGCAACAAAAACTAGTGACAGAAGAGAGACGGAACTCAATTCCGGGTGTGTCCGGATCCGGAATGGAATCCGGAATGTACTAAGTTTCCGGAATGAGATAGGGTAAGTGAAAGAGAGAGGATTAAGTGAGTAGTCACAATCCGGATGCTTCTAACTCAATCGATATCATACTAGAAGTTCCCTGGACCGATAATTCGTGTCATCTTGCAACCATTTGCCGTTGTTAGGATACTTACGGCTAACTACACGTACGACAGACGCGCCAAGGCATTTTGCCCGTCCGATCTGGCGGTCGGCCCATCCGCCCATCGGATTTGGGCAGTGATGTCAGCATTGGCGGACGGTATAAAGAGGGGCGCAGACGGCCCATTCCGCACAGTTGTTTCCCTTGCGGAGTGGGCAGATTGGGCAGCGCCAATTGGTATCTGTGAGCCCCTTCCGACTTGGAGCGTGAATAATTGTGAATGAATTAACTTAATTTTTTGTAATCTCTTGATCACCTTCTCAATTATAAAAATTGTAAACTTCTCACTCAAACATTGCATTCGGTGCGGAAAAGAAGGATTACCATGGCTCCAAAAGGATTTCCCAATCCGCTGAAGAAGAGTACAAAGGGAAAATCACAAGACATGGATTGGGACGCCTACTTCAACCACTTTTGTGTGGCTGAAGAGGGATGGCAATACGAGCCCAAAGCAGTATGGACTTGCACAACGTGCCGAGAGTATGTGAAAATATCACACATTGCGAAACTTTGGCCAGCAGATAACACGGTTGTATTAGAGAGACAAGTGAGACGGTGGGAAGTCCCATGAACACTTGCAAGAGTGAACATTTCAAGCAAAGATACGAGGAGATTTGGGCATCTTGCGGTCTAGGTGCTTCCAAACCAAATATCATGAACTATTCCACCATGGCAATGATTTAGGTGGAGATTGTACTCCAGAAAGATGTGGATTGGCGTACAGTGCCTGCAAAGGACAAGAAGACCAAATTGAGCTGTGACAAAGTAGTGATAGACACCAATTGGGTTGGCCCAAGCGATTGCATGCCAGAGTGGTCTAATCAGGGTCAATTTGGATTTCCTCCGGAACCATTGCCAAATGCAGAGGACAATGATGATGATGACGAAGAAGACTTATCACCTCCACCTCCACTTCCACAAAGGCACGTACGTCGAGAAGAGCGCGAAGACTTGGACTTCCAAAATCAATTGTGAGAGGCAACAAGAAATAGTATTTTGGATCAAGGTCGCCCGCGTTAACAACGGTCACTACCTCGTCATGATCATGATGTGAGTTGCCAGCAATATGGAGGAGGAAGTTTGCATTTTAGCCCTGGCCCCCACGATGACTTCCAAAACATACGAGGAAGCCATGGAAGCACAAGGTTCACGGACTACGGTGGATCTCAATATGGTGGGTCGCAATTCTATCCGGGGACGGGAGGGCCGGACTCATATGGGCCTCGTGGAAGCTCATACTACACCGGCTCAAGCGAACGAGGGACAAGAGGGGCCGAGGCAAATGCATCACCTCCTCCACCTCCACCATTTGGGGGTCCATACTTCTCCGATTACGGACAAGGAGAAGGGTCTGGCGGATATGGGCGATGTGGTGGCTTCGGTCCCACACCCGAAGGTCGAAATGACGATAGTAGTTTGGATTCAGAATAGAGTATAATGTAGTTTAACTATTTAAGGGTAGAGTAGAAGATGTCTTTTGACTTATTCGGAGGTTATGGATTTACTATTATTGTTTAAATGTATTTTGGTGACCACTTTTGTGACCATTAATGGTCAATGATGTCACTATTTAAAATTTTGAATATGCACATCTATTGAACATGTTTAGTTGTAGTATCAAAAATCTCTTCTTGGAAATGCTTGATAGTGTTTTTTCTTTTTTAGATTTAGTGCAAGGGTACCGAATGCAATGTTGACTTTCTGTATTCTTTACCTGCTCTTGGAAGTTGGAAATGAGATTGAAATGCAATTAGTTCTGGAAAATAAATTAGAATCCAAATTCATTTGGAAGAATTGTATAATAGTATTGTGGATTTTTATTAGCCCTAATGTAATTGAGCTTATACACATTAAGCCTTCCAATTTTTTGTGTCACGAAGTTCAATGGTTTGACTTGCAAGAAATATTTGAATTCTTTTTTGCAATTTGAACACCCTCATAGGTAAACATTATAATTTTTAACTCCATAAGGGATATTGTTGTGCTTTCTTTTTTACCATAATGTCTAGTATGTCTAGTTTGAATTTGTATAGTTCAAAACTCGAAATTTCAAGAAAATGATAAATGTAATGAAAATATTGACATTTCTTTAAAAGTAAAAATTTCAAGAAATTGAAGACAGTTGAGAAGAAGCCTTGGGTCTATTTTTTTAATTATTAGGCATTGAAATGCCCAAATGCCTAATTCCTCCCGAACAAGAAGACCTACATGAAGCTTATTGAATGAAAAGGGGGAAAAATCACCCTAAAAATGAGACAGTAGAAATGAAGTGGACGATCTAAAAATCGCCCCCTCTGGACCGTCCGATCACGTAAACTGTCCGTCCGCCCGATTGGACGGGCCAGAGGGGGCGCATGGCCACCCCGTCCGCCAGATCAGACGGCCTCTGTTCGACTGTGCGACCCGGACGAGGCGTCCGCCAACCCTAGAGCGTCCGATCGGACGGCCAGGAAGAGGTGGACGGCGAGTCTGTCCGCCCAATCGGACGGCCTCCGTCCGCTGTAGGACTGGAATGAGGCCGTCCGCCTCATATAAGACAAGCGGACGGACCGTCCGCTCTCACTTTTGCCTTCCCCCTTGCATGCAAGAGAGAGAGCGGAGAGCTGGTGGTTTGACCTCCAATGGCTCCTTTCTTTGGGTGGGTAAGAGTCTAATATTTGGGGTAACTCTTGCCAAATTTTTTATAAAACTTTGATGTTCATCATTCTACCGGGTTATCAACATGCCGAGGTGGAAGAAGGCTTCCAAGGAGCCGAAGGGAAAAGAAGAAGCCCCCTCTATTAAGTGGACAAGGGAGAATCCTTCGGAGAGTTGCAAAGCATTCTTAATCGAATTGATTATGAAGTTTTATGAGACAGAGACTACAGTGTCTCTTGACACTAAATATGTGCGATATGAAGAGGACTGCATCGAGAAATTCTTCGTGGATATGAGGAAGAGGATGTTGAACGCCTTGCACGTACCGCAGTGAATTGATGAAATGGAGAAGAAGAATTTCCCCAAATTTCTTGACAGCAAGGTGCATGATGCATTATGGAATGCTTCGGTCATTTTGGATAAATATTTGAGGAAGAAACACGAAAATGATGAAGCCTTCGAGCATGTCATTATGAAAGTGGATTTATTCACCAAAAGGTACCAACCATTTAAGAAGAGGCAGAATAGAGCAGGGTCAATTGGTTGGTGGACGAGCAAGCCTGGAATGGACCAAGTACAAAATACACGTTGCCTTCTAATAGCCCTTCTGGAAACGGCCACGGTGAATCCTGTAAATAACAAAATCATGCGGGGTGGCTATGCTACAATTCGGAGAGTGCGAATAGAAGGATGTGTGGAGATTCATCCATTATGGGAGTTTGCAGCAAAGATGTCTTTCCAAAAAGGTGAACGACCTGCTTTTGCAAAGATGGAACACAATACTGAGACTATGGCAGTAAGGATTCCGCATGCTGGAGTAATACGTTTTTTTACAGTGCATTCGAAAAAGAATGAAGGATACTCATTCTGGTGGAACGATAGTACATTGCGTGAAATGATGCGTCAGGATGACGACTATCCAGACAATATAGCCCTTCGAGTGTTGTATGAGCCGCGTATAACAGAAGAAAAAATCATTGCTGCTAAAAATCTAAAGCGATTTAGAGCCAAACGCGTGGAGCTTGCATGGGCATTACTGCACATCATGAATGCGGTGCACACCGCTGGACATCTCCACAACGACATTTCTCCGGACAACATCATGTTTCATTTTCCTGAAGATGAGTCCCGGGTTTACATTGGAGTTTGTGATTGGGGGATGACTATAGTGTTGAGTGAGCCTATGAAGTCGTTGTATACATTCACATCAACAACTGAAAAAGACGAAGCTATAAAGAGGAGGTGGTGGGTGGATCCCAGTATTACTTATGTACACGGAAGAGATGCGGATGTGCAAAACATCCCTTCTCTTTCCATGCAATCCGAGCAATATGCTGTTGCTAAATTAGCTGAACGGATCAATAGGCAGTGCATGTCGAAGGCGTATCACAAGTTGCAGCGTGAATCAAGTAGCTCACATGTCAAGTACCTCCATCCACAATTTGCACAAGTGTTTGATACTTACTTGAAGCGCGTTCAGAATAAAGAGAGTACTTTGGCACAAGTCATCTTCCGTTTTAGTACTTCATTCAACTGGCCTATTTCGGATGAACACTTCCGTGGTTCATATTGAAGTTCAAGAATAGTTCATATAAGTATATAGGCTGGTAGTATGCATAGATGCCAAGTAGTATGTATGCGAATTACATAGTTGCATAGCATATGTGCACCATTTTGATTTTTTAAGACCAATGAATGCCAATGTAGTTGGACTTTTATGTGCCTTTGTAATTGACGAGGATATTTTAATTGATAATGATTTTTAAAGTGTGTGAATTGTCCCTATCTTTTGTCATTGTTGGTTTGCAATTTTGCATAGAAAAGTCTAAAACCCTGCAATTACGGAAATTGTGATTTTTTAAGTTGGTATTTGCAAGATTGGGAAGTTTTTGTTTTAAATTGTATGGTCTTCCAATTCTTCAATTTGCCATGTATGGTTGAAGATATTCAATTGGACAATGTATTATGTATAATTGTAAATTGTCTTCTAGATTCTAGAAGCATGGTTTTTTGTTTGGTATCAATGGTGTGTTGTTAATTTTTTGAATGCAACGAGTTTGTCGGCTTCATTAAGTTGTTAAAAAAAAATAGTAATTACCCCCTAAATGCTTGAGGACCCAAAATATTAAATATGGTGTTTTCAAGTTCAGTAAAACCTAACTATTTTTCATCATTTTAGTGAGGTAATAATTTTGGGAAATTCTTTTTGAAGTCTACTTTTGGCTCCAGAAGTCTGATCTTGCAATTAAAGGACAATGATTTTTCTGAAAGAGATATTATGCAAGGGTACCTTGTGCAATCTTGACTTTTCTTTTGTGTTAAGAGCTTTTGGAAATGAACCTCAAATACAGTAGGTCTTCGAGGAAAATTCATATTGGAAATTCATATTAAAAAATTATAGAGTAAATTTTGGAAAGCTGTAAATTGATTGGGCAAGTTTGGCCCATTAACCTCATATTCTTTGGGTCCCCAACATTTTAGATTTGCCTTGCCAAAAAGGCTTCAATTTTTTTTTGTAATTTTAACAGCATCATTGTCAAATGTTATAATCTTTCACTGTACAAGTGATATTGTTGTGCTTTCTTTTCCTATGCAATCTCTAACAAGTCTAGTTTGAATTTGTATGGTTACAATTCCAAAAAAATTGACACATCTTACCAAAATGTGGGCTCTTTGTTCAATTTAGAGCAAATTAAAGGAAGTTTAAATTTGAAAATAAGGCTTCGGCATGTAGGGGTTACAACATCCTATGGTTATTTGGATGATTGAATTTGTTTGAACCATCAACCATTGTTTTCTTAGGCCAATTGAAGGCCCAAATGCCTAAAAAAAATGGACTGCACCAAATCTATAGGTTAAATTTGAAGAAAAATTGGATGATAATGCCAAATTGCTCGAATTTGAAAGAAAAAAAATTGGATGAAATTGTGCACATCAAATGTAACTCATCTAAATATGTCGATGAAAAGATAATTCTATCCAAAATATAAATGTATACTAAAAAATTTAGTAACATTATTTTGTCATATATTGCCACTTTAGCAATTCTCCAAAAATTGAAAAAAAACCCATGGTTTCATCCCTACACCGAAGTTTACCCCATTTTCCGCCAGATGCCCCGATCGGATGACCCCACACCGATCCGTCTGCCCCGTCCGCCTTCCCGTCCGCCTCCCCGTCTGCCTCCCGGTCCGCCCTCCCGTCCGCCTCTCGTCCGCCTCCCCGTCCGCCCTCCCCATCCGCCTCCCGGTCCGCCCTCCCGTCCGCCTCTCGTCCGCCTCCCAGTCCGCCCTCCCCGTCCGCCCTCCCCGTCCGCCCTCCCGTCCGCCCTCCCCGTCCGGCTTCCCGTCCGGCACCCCGTCCGCCCTCCCCGTCCGCCCTCCTGTCCGCCTCCCGTCCGACCCGTCCGCCTCCCCGTCCGTTGGACGGTCAGAACGTCCTATGTCGGCGGACGTTCGGAAACTGGCGGACGTAGACGCTGGACGTGCGTCCGGACGTCCGAACGTCCAGACGTCCATGTAACCCTGATCTACTTGCTCAAATTTCTAGGGATTTTGTCCAAACATTTTTATACTACTCTAATACAATATTCTACAGTTAGATATGGAAAAAAAATTTGGTTACATACAATATCTAAGAATAATTGAAAAATAATTTATCATCTTATTTTCAATTTTAGGGTAGAAAGAGGAGCTCATTATATACATATGAGGTGGTAGGAGGTACAACAACCCACATGAGATATGTTAACTACAATTAGTGCTTACGAGTTCCATTGCTCATGGTGAGCTCAAATTAAAGTAGGATTTTAGAGGTTGAAACTTGATGTACTAACCTATTACCAAACCCAAAACTGTTGAACTTTTCTGCAAGCAAAAAATGATTGTATTTTACTTCAATTCCAAACATAAGTAGATGTCTAGATTACAATCATCAAAAGAACCACTTAACTTGAATCCAAAAATAAAACAAATTGTATTCGATTTTTTTCCAAAATAATTATAGTAACTAATTTTTTTTATTTTTAAATACAATCTAAACCCAAAAATAAAAGAAGAGGTATTTGATTTCAATTCCTAAATCCAAACATTGAAATGAAGCATTGAATGTTTGAACTTGAATCCAAAAAATAAGTAACTTGAAATTGATGACAATCCCTAAACCCTTGCACTAGTTTTATCCTTCAATTATGTCGTAGCACAAGAAAGCACAATTACTCCTAATGGCATGAAAATACCACTAAGTGACTCGTGTATCGTTCTACAGGGATTTAGTTTGTAACTCCTTTAAACATCCGGATTAGGAATGTATTCCGGTTATCATTCTTTCTTCTTTAATCTACTGAATCTCTCTCTTATTTTAGTTCAAAATATCTTCCATTGTTATCCGGAATCTAAGAAAGAACAACCAGGACCTGTGTCTAGTCCGTATTCCGGTTCAGTTATACAAAGTAGTTTAACCTCTTAGGGAAGAAGGTTCCGTGCTTAGATTTAAGGGAGGACACGTAAATCCTACCCTCCGAGTATTTAGGGACTCGGAGAAAACGCTCATTCACCCACACCTATACTCTTATACAACCCCAAGAAATATCCGGGTAATGACTTCCTCACAGCTAATCCGGTTTGTTCACTAAATCAGTAGGTCACGCAAGAAGCCTTACCCTCTTCAATTATTACAATGACAAATCCTAAGCTGACTCAATTCTATAAGGAGATGCTCAAGAGCTTTAAAGGGAGTAGCAGTTATTCAATTATTCCAACATACTCCGTAATGCTCACTGGATGGTTTCAGATTTACTCACTTCCTCCGGGGAGATATCCGGATTAGTATCCCGACTACCGCCACTTAACTAAGTTTTCATACCTACACCCTACTCAAACATATGGAGAAGGACTTCCAAACAATCTTTCCCTATCTTCCTCGCACTCTCAATACTTCAGTGTACAATTCTTACTCATAGAATCGGATCTGCTAGAATCCAGGGACTGTTTCCTCTTTCCTTTCTCTCAACCACAGCAGCCTCAGCTACCCGCACAGATCAGTGATAATTCACCACTAGGCATACCAACACAAGTACAATACACTAGATACATCAACTTGTGAAGTGGAAATACTGATTTTTACTTCAAATCAAGACGAAATTCTCACAACTGGAAACTATCCGAGGAAACAATTAATCGTCACCTCCGCAATAACAAACCCAGGGACACAACGGTCCCCAGCTGAGAATCCTAACTAACCACAAGGGAGTGACACGTGCCATCCCAAAGCATATCCTTGACTTTCACTAAAAGACAAGAAATAAAGAGAAGGAATCCAGATCCTAAGAATCCGGATCAAGAAGTCCGGATACATCTGCACTTGAAAGTACCTTCCTAACTATTCCTACTTAACAACTCTAGTCTTGACTAACTCTTATGCCTAGCCCCTACTTCTTTGGTCCCTTGGGAGTGTCTTCCGAATTCTTGGCCCCTCCTTTTCGGGTTGGTTGCTTCCTTCCGATTGCAGTCTTCCCTCCTCGTGATCACTAGAAGAATTCAATGTTTTTTTTAACAACGGAAAAAACGTGCCGTGATGTTTAATTTAACAAGGACGGTGCCTGTAGTGATGTCTAAAAAAATCCGTTTAAAAAAACGGGCCAAAAACGGGCCATGTTATGTGTTAAAACATGCTTAAATTTTTTGTGACATCGAAAACAACAGGGTCACCTAAGAATTTCTGAGAGTGCCATGTGGAGGGGTTTTGGCATCCACATAGGATTTTTAACGATGGGCAGGGACATGTTGGACAACTTTTTCATCCAACGACGTTCTGACGTGTCCAATGACGTGGACCCCTAAATATCCGACGTGGAAAATAATTTTCGGTGCACGCAGCCTACGTGGCACTTTTTTGCGGTACATGCCGATGTTCTGTGTGATGTTCTCTGAGACGTCACATTTGACAAGAGGATGTTTTAAATGACATCAAAGACAACGAGAATGTGCTTTAGGAAACGAGTTGGGTGGACAATACTGTGAAATTTCTTCTTTGCTAAAATCGCAAACATCGTCCACATACACGTCTATTGTGACATTAAATAGAGCAACCCGTGTACTGGGGTATGCATTGCTTTGCACTCAGTGTTCCGTTCGACACGCACAGTGACAACTGCAATGTTTTCTTGAGCATTTCAAAAGACATACAATGCGAGAGGAAGGATGTTTTCTCGAACGAAATGAACAACGTGAATCATAAACCTCAACATCAAAGACAATGTACTCTACAGCCCATATACATGAGTGAATGGAAGATTGAGATATGCCATTAGAAGATGAATTATGTGTCTTTGTAAACAGGATTGCACGGACGCTGGGACGCCCGGACGTCCAACGTCCGCGTCCACGGGTTTTCGAGCGTCTAGGAACATAGAAATTTTGGACTCGCGTCCGTCCAGTGGACGGGCGGTCGGCCGGTTCAGTGAGCCGATCGAGCGGTCGGACGGCGAGGACGGGGTAGACGGGGCCGACTGACCGGACGGACGCGGACCACGGGGCGGTCGGGGCCGACCACGCGGACGGACGGGTCGGACGGGTCGGACAGGGCCAACTGAGCGGACGGACGAGGCAGACGGGGCCAATCAAGTGGACAGGGCCGACTGATCGGTCGGCTGATTGGGTGGCCCGTCCGACCGATCGGCAGTCCAATCGGACGGCCAATTGGACGGACCCGACAAGGCGCCCGATCGGTTGTCCGCTAGGGCGGACGGCTGAGATTGGGCGGACGGGATGGCCGTCCGCCTCATACAAAAGAGGCGGTCGGGCCATCCGCCTCTCACTTTTACCTTCCCCCTTGCTTGCAAGAGAGAGTGGAGAAGCTTAATGCCTTTGGGCCCTATTGCCTCCTCTCTCCGGGAGGGTAAAGGTGAAATCTTGGGGGGACCCTTGTTTTTTTTTTTCTCGAATCGTGCGACATTCATCAAGATGCCAAGGGCGAAGAAGAAAACGAAGTTTGTGGAGGAATCTACTAAGGCCGACATCATGGACAACCCCTCGCACACTTGTACCGCATTTTTGAGAAAATGCATTGTTGAATTCTATGAGAGAGAAACTACCATGTCTCTTGACTCTAAGTATGTTCGTTATCAAGAGGAGGGCATTGAGAAGTTCAAAGGCGATATAAAGGACATGATGTATGAAGCGTTGCGGGTGGAAGGGTGGTATGAAGAAATGGAAAAGAAGGATTTCACTAGTTGGTTGGACAAACGGGCGCATGATGCACTATGGAATGCGAAAGGGACCGTCGAAAATTTGGTAAGGTTCATCGCATTGATGATGAAGCCTTCACGCACGTGATTACAAAAGTGGACATGTTCGTGAGTCGGATGAGACCATTTGCTTCAAGACGAAATAGAGGTGGATTTATGAGTTGGTGGACAACTCACGAAGGGAGAGTAAACATGTGAGTTGTATTTCGCCATTTAATAGCGCTCCCGGGAACCGCAAGGGTGATTCCACAAGATAATATTGTCCTACGCGGAGGCTATGCCACAATTCGTAGGGTGCGAATCGAAGGGTGCCCTGAATTTCAACCACATTGGGAATTTGCAGCAAAGATGTCTCTCCAAGAGGGTCGACGACCTGAGCTTGCAAAGATGGAACACCAAACTGAATCGATGGTGGTGCGGATTCCGCACGATGGAGTCATACGCTTCGTTGCAGTCCACACAAATCGGAACGAAGGCTATTCATTGTGGTGGAATGGTGGTACTTTGCGTGAAATGTTGAGAATGGATAACGATTATCCAGACAATATTACCATACGCATTATGTGTGACCCCAAAATTAGCGACGAGGAGGTCATTCGTGCTCATCATCTAAAGCGATGGAGAGCAAAGCGTACGGAGCTTACTTGGGCACTGCTGCATATTATGAATGCGGTACATGGTACAGGACACCTTCACAACGACATTTCTCCAGACAACATCATGTTCCATTTCCCGAAAGACGAGTCGTAGGTTTTCATTGGAATTTGCGATTGGGGGATGACCACAACTAGTACAGAGCCCATGAAGTCATTGTATACATTCACATGAACAATTGATCGGGACGAAGTTCTGAGGAGGAGGTGGTGGATCGATCCAAAGATTACATACGTACATCAAAGAGATGCAGATGTGGAGAACATACCCGTACTTACCATTAAGTCCGAAGAATTTGCTATTGGTCAAATAGCGAAGAGAATCAATAGTACATGTATGTCAGAGACATACTACGGTTTGTAAGGTCGTGGAAGCAAAAAACATGTGTTGTACTTGCATCACGACTTAGCACAAGTCTTTCAAGTGTATTTGGGGAGACTTTGCGAAGATGGTCCCGACTCCCGATGGCCATAGTAGTTTGGCGCAAGTGATTTCGCGATTTACTTCTTCGTTTCATTGGCCTATACCGGATGAACACTTTCGCCACTTTGGAGCTGTAGTTTAAGTCTTTAATGATATTAATATATCATATGTAAGTAATTAACTATAGCCTATAGGTGTTTATAGTATGCACTATTCATAGAGGCAAAGATATATACTAAGTTACATGTCAATTATATGGTAGTATAGTATATACGGATGATATATCTCAGTTTCATCACCAATGAGTGGATTGATTGTGAATGCTGTTTTACAGCAAGGTGCATCTTAGCATTTGTAATCAATGAGCATGTTTTAATTCACAATGATTTTGGAGAACTTAGAAGTCTTTACGCCATTTGTCATCGTATGTTTGGATGGAAAATTGGAAATCTAGAAATCATTATATGAAATAATTTGCAATTCTTTATTCATTCAATTTTTAATTGATGATTTTTGATTCTATGATTCATTGGTTGTTAGGTTGACAAGTCCTTGTCTTCATTTGTGTGGTATAGTAAATGTGATTGAAGATGTTCATTATAATAATGTCAATGACAATATAAAAAATGGTAAGCGTTTACTTACCTCTATGTCTCTATAATTGATATGACGATGGAGGGCAACTAAAGGACCGAAGGAAACATCGTGTATGAATGTATAATTGTATGTGAGTGCCTAATTGAGAGTTGAAGGTTCACTTCTAAAGGGCTTAGGGTCCCTTCGAGGATTTAGGAGTTATTAGGTAGGTACTTACAACTTGAAATTTTGTCGTGATTTTTTGAAACTTTTTCTGAAGATGGAAAAATTGATAAGCTTATTAAGCTATATGGGATAATGGAGACCTCATTTTTTCCACAATCAGTGACCGGGAATAGAAGTTATGACCTAAATTGCTCAAAACAAGGGACGGTGGGGAGTGTAGGCACTACTGCACTAGGTAGTAGCCTAGTAGATCATAGTAGGTAGGAAAATAATTGCAACTTGTTTTAATTTTTAATTTTTAATTTTTTACTTGTACATTATATTCTTGCCTATCCAATATCCAGAGAGCTCGAATTCATTTCATCAATGAATTTCAACAACAAGACATCTTGTTGTTTTTACTCTTCTAGTGTTAAATACCTGAAGAAGAATAAGTCTTGAATTGTTGTCGTGAAGGACTGAAGGTCCAATACTTAAAATAGCATTTGGGAGGTACAACATCAAAGCTAATTACATAATGAAATTTCTTTTGGTGCATACCAAATTACCAATTACCAAAAGGTGTTGAGTTATTCGACAAAGGTTTTATAAAAATGATTTGGTCACACCATTTTGTCTTAAAAAACAACCGTACATTTGCAATTCTATATATAAGCACGTAACTTTCATGATTTTCAGTATGCATTCATTACAAATGACCAAAATACGTAACTTCCGATGTTCAAATACATTACACCATATCATTCACATACTCAATACTTGCAACAATTAACCATTCATATTGGAGTGATAGTATGGAACTCTACTTACTCTACAAGGTAAAAAGCAAATAATTTGATTATATTATAAAATAGTCTTATAGCCTGTACCACTTTCGTTTTGGGGGCTAAAACAAGTTCTTCATACATTTCACGTGTTCAAATATACTTGCATTCCTACAACTATTGCATTGTTTCTAAATGGCAAATGACAAATTGACAATGCATTACACTTGAAACCACATTAAAAAACAAAGCCCATAACTACATAATGGCACCTTGTATTTTTCTACAAAATAACACTATACTTCATTCAGAATTAGAACTACTATCATGATTTTGAATTTGAGGCATAGAACCGGAGCCACCATATGGCCCATATCCGCTTGATTGTCGCCCTTGTCCATAATTTTCGTAATAAGGACCTCCAAAAGTTGGAGGTGGAACTGAAGCATATTCATGTGAGCCTCCAGTCCCTCCATGGCTTGAACTAGTGTAGTAAGAACTTCCATGAGGCCCATACAAATCATGACCTCCTGTTCTCGGATAATTTCGCGAGCCACCTTGTTCCGAACCACCATAGTCTGTATAACTGGTGTTTCCATGAGGTCCCCTTGTTTCTGGGTAATATTGAGGGCCGCCATGTGAAAGACCACCGTAGTCCGTATAGGTCGTAGTTCTATAGCCTCCTTCTACATTTGGACCACCATCTCGAGGGTTGTTGCTATAGTGTGAACTACTTCCTCCATGTCGCAAGCCATGTACATCATGTTCACGACGAGGTGAAGTGTGATATCCACGAGGTCGGCCTTGATCCTCGACACTCCTCCTCAATGCTTCCCGCATTTGATTCTCGTATTCTATGTCTTCGCGTTCTTCTCGGCGTTTGTGCCTCTCCGGAGGTGGAGGTGGCAACTGTTCAGCAGGTTCTTCATCATCGTCAGCATCACTGTCCTCTGCATCCCGCATAGGCCAACTTGGGCACCCAAATTGACCTCGGTTCGATTAAGCCGGCATGCAATCACTTTCGCCACGCTAGTTAGTGAACACCACAACTGAGTGACACGTCATCTTCGTCTCTTTATTCGTTCCTATAACTGTACGCCAGTCAATGTCTTTCTGGAGTACAATCTCCACCCAAACCATTGCCATGGTAGAATAGTTCATGATGGTAGGCTTCGAGGGACCTAGATTTGAAGCTGCCCAAATTTCTTCGTATCTCTCTACAAAGTGTCTACTCGTATACGTCTTCATAGGGCCTTTCCATCGTCTCACTTGCTTCTCCAAACTGTCATTTGCTGGCCACAGTTTGGCTATGTGTGACATGGTCACATATTTCTTGCACATTGTACAAGTCCACACTTTGTTGGACTCGTACTCCCACCCCTCCTTTGCCACATTGAATTCATCGAAGTAAACATCCCAATCTAGTTCTTGTGGTTTCCCCTTCGAACTTTTCTTCGAAGAACCGGAAAGAAACGGAATTCCTTTGCGAGGCATAGTACCCTTCTCTATAAATTACCTCAACGTTAGAATGATTAATGTGTAGTGGTTTCAGATTATAATAATTAGTGAATACCATTCATTCATTCACAATTGTTCACACACCAAGGCGGAAGGGGCGCACAGAGACCAATAGCCGCTGGATCACCCACTCCGCAAGGGAAACAATTGTGCGGAATGAGCCGTCCGCTCCGCTTTTTATACCGACCGACGAGGCGGACGTCGTTGTCAGCTTGAGGGTCGGACGGCAAGATCGGACGGACAGCGTGAATCCGCATCTCCCATCCCACGGTCGATAGAGACGTACGGACGGCCGAGTCGGACGGACGCACCGACCGCTTGCCCGTCAGGCCGTCTGCCAAGCGGACGGGTGGATGGGCGGACGGATGGACTTCGTCTGCCCCGACCGATCGGCCGTCGGCCCGTCCGCTCAGCAAACGGGTCGCTGCTTTCGCCGACCGCTTGGTCGGCGCAGTGTCTGCCGAGCGGACGGCCAGGCAGCCCACGACTGTAGATTCTCCAAACTTAGTTATTTCTGAGTGGAGAATCCAAAGGAGTGAACTGGCAACCTATTAGACCATTAGTTTGTCATGAACTTCAGGCGAACCCTCTGATGGTAAAATAGAGGCAAAACTAAACCGGGGTTAGGAAGGACGGACCGGAACAGATCTGCTCCGTAGACACTTAGGACCGGAAGTAGACTGGTCCAGAATTGAGACGTTGACCAGAGACCGGGGAACTAGTAAAATCGGAAATAGGACACAGTCCGGTCTTAGTTTTCCGGTTGGGTTTTCGACATTCCAGTTTTCCGAGGTACAACCGGAAATTAGAAGTGAGGGGTTTTATTGGGTTTATCTCCTCAATAGAGTTAGCTACTTCACAGGATCTCCTGGGTTCGATCTTTAGGGTCATTTTGTTATGCTCTAGGGTGATTTTTGAGGGTATAACAGGGAATTTACTTACTCTATGCTACGACACCGGGTGTGCCGGAAGATGGCACTAACCGACCGGAATGCCATCTTCCAGAGGATAGATGCGTTGGTGGCGGTGGAGCAGCAAAACGGTCTCCTCATCGAAGAACAAATTCCAGATTTTTGCGTGTCGTTGCATAGAGTAAGTAAATTCCCTGTTATACCCTCAAAAATCACCCTAGAGCATAACAAAATGACCCTAAAGATCGAACCCAGGAGATCCTGTGAAGTAGCTAACTCTATTGAGGAGATAAACCCAATAAAACCCCTCACTTCTAATTTCCAGTTGTACCTCGGAAAACCGGAATGTCGAAAACCCAACCGGAAAACTAAGACCGGACTGTGTCCTATTTCTGATTTTACTAGTTCCCCGGTCTCTGGTCAACGTCTCAATTCTAGACCAGTCTACTTCCGGTCCTAAGTGTCTACGGAGCGGATCTGTTCCGGTCCGTCCTTCCTAACCCCGGTTTAGTTTTGCCTCTGTTTTACCATCAGAGGGTTCGCCACTTGATTTTGAAAGTGGTAGGCCCACCACTCCTTCCGTGACTTATAGTGGCTGAAGACCCACTTCCTATCTTCCTATCCTCCTACTCTAATCTGGATCCGGTTTGGTCCTTCACAGCAATCCGGATGGCGATCCGAATCACAGGTCACACAAAGACCCCCCGTACGATCCTCTCATACTACAACGACTTTGATGTTGATCCGTTCCGTACAAGTTTCGGTGGCTACAAGTGCACCCGTCCGTTCCATCAACTACAGAAGTTCTTCCGTTTTACCCACAACGAGGGCAAGACCTCACAGGAGTCGGGACACTCGACCGGATTTCCCACCCAGGAGTTCTAGCGCAGCTAAGGAATCCCTCCTTATCCGCCTAGCCTAATCAACGGCTTTCTTATCCGGAATACTAAACTTCTACAGATGTTGAGGCACTAGGATCCACTTCTAGCTCTTCATAACCTACTCAGATGTACTTAGAACCGGAAATATTTATCAAAGGGAGAACTCTACCCACACATCCGTGCATACCACCTTACTTCAACTTTGTACATTCTTGCCAACACTCGGAAGGAATACACAAAACAAAGTCAATGGAAAATACACAAGGAAATGCCAAAAGAACTCTCCCAGTCTCCAGCTTAGAGACTGTTTTATATACAAAAAGCAAAAAGCAAAAAGTGAATACATGATTTCTGCCTCTGAAGGCGCTGACAATCCGCTCCTACCTTATCCTAACCGGATTCTATTCCGGTTCCTAGTTATAAGTCCTATTTTTTACAATCCTTATTGTTCCGTTTCATACACTCGGGATCCAATGGTTGGGCTCTCATCAGGTCTCTCCAACTGCTCAAAGACCTCAGTTAGATTCCGGTTCCGTTCCCCATCCGTAGGTAGAACCGGATGTTCTTCCTCAACTTCCGGGGAGTCCAAATCTATCGGCTGATGTCCGGTCGAGGGCGTATCCTTCTTTGCCCTACTTGACTGGGGCGTCTTGTCCTTTCCCGGCTCCTGAGCGGCGTCTTCCGGAAACAAGTCCGGAAGTGAAATCTCAGAGAACCGGATCGGAATCTCCGTCAATTTCTGGCTGCTCTCCACGATCCGGTCCGCCGACTCCCATGCTTTGGATAGGAGCTTCTCTATCTACTCCTCAAAATCAGTGAGGATGTGCACCACCCTGGTTCCGGATATCTTCTTGTCCTTGTGCACCTCCTCTTCGAACAGGCGCACCTTGGTGACTGCTGCTCCGGGTCCTCCAAGCACGTCCTTTACTTCCGCGGCCTACTTCTTCATTTCCTCTGCCATCTCCTTTGTCGCGTTGGCGTTCTCAAGCAACGCGAATAGTTCGGCCTTGAGGGTGTCCACCTCATCGTGCTGCCGCTTGCTGTCCTCCTTCAACTTCCGGAGCTCTTCCGGATTGATCACACTCTTAGCCACCTTCTGTGGCAATTGGCTGTCCGGTTCCGCTCCGATTAATTCCGCAATCTCCCCGAGCGTCCGCTTCTTAACTTCCCAATCCGCCCGGATTCCACAGAGGATCCCAACCAATTCGTCGAACGGATCTGCAGTTCCGGATTCGGATGCCACATCCGGTCCGATTGGAGTCTCACTTCTGTGCGGCCGCGGATGTCTCGAGGGTGTTCCTCGATTTCTAGCTGGTGTGGTCTTCTGCCTCTTGGCGGGAACATACGGTTCCTCCTCTTCCTCTTCTTCTTCTTCTTCCTCCTCAGTTTCGTTTCCAGAATCCGCTTCTTGATCGGACTCAGATTCTCCGTACTTCATGGTCCGCTCTTGGGCCTTCCATACCTTCAACTCCACTTCCGTCAGCAGCTCCTGTTGCTGATAGAGGTGGTAAACGTAAGGGCACAATGGGGTAGCCCTATTTTTCCCCACTCGTGTAGTAAGCTGGGATACCAAATCAAAGAAGATCCGGCCCTAGTCTACTTTCCGGGTTCCACTCAACGCTCCGAAAATCGTATTGGCCAAGGTGATAGTCACCCTGGTGGGCTTTTCCGGATGCAAAACCGGAACCAAGAACTAGAACAAGCGTCGCTCCCGGTCATTGAGGCAGTCTTCGACCGCGTAGCCATCCTTCGGGTTTACTACGCTTCCGAACTTTCCCTGGACAAAATCGTCCTTCCGGTTGGCTAGTCCGAGTCCTCCTGGCCGGAACCCGTATACGTTCCGCCACAAAGCCTCGGTCCATTGGACCGGATTCCCTCTCAGGATGTTATCGAACTGATTCGATACACCACTCAGGATTTCTCTAACCATCCTCTCATCTTTGAAACCCCAAGGTTTCAAAGATAATCCTTGACAACCCATCGATGTTAAGTCCTCCCTGAGCTCTCCCTTTTCCGGATCCTTGGTCGGCATGACCGGAACCACTTTTCTCAGCCTTACCTCACTCGGGGGCGGGGTGCTAGAGCATGGTCTCTTCCGGTTCAACCGCGGCATGAGGGTAGCTCTACCCGGTTTTCACTCTACAGTCCTAACAAGGGAGCGCTGACACTCAGATGTTCCGCTCCGCCTGTAAACTATCCTACTGGCATGCTCACATTCCTAGCTTCTCACGTATCCGCTCTCACTCAAGGTCTCACCCACTCATATCCGGAGGAGATCTCTCCATCTCACACCCCTCTCTCACTTCCGGACCCTCTTGTACTTCCTCTTCTTTGCCGTGGTCAACGATAGAAACGTCAGGCGCTAAATCAAGTCATGACAACACGTGGGAATCCAGAGACCTGAAAATGGGCAGGGTCAGGCTTTATATAGTCTTGACGCCCTGGACTGCCTTTATGACCGGTTGGATATCCGGTCCGGTTCTTGACATCCGGTTATCTCCAATCCGGTCAGCAAGATTCCGGTCGGAAATACATATCCGGTTGTGCATCTAATCCGTTCCGCTTCTACTTAAAACCGGATTAGTTCCGTAAGGTCCTTTTGTGACTATTTTTGGATTTTATTTTTCTCTCTAGATGAATCCGGATACCTATTTCTAATTTCCGGTTCACTCAAAAAGGTAAACAAATAAAAATCAAAAACATGAGTTGCCACAAAGTACTTTGAGTACAAACTATAAATGTATATAGAGGGAGAGAGACTAAATTTTCATTTTTTCATGGTGAATTTTAAAAATATGTAATTGAAGAAAAGTGAAGTTTGTAGTCATTTTCTAATGCATATAATCATAAAATAATGATTCTTTGTGATTTGTGAAATACTTAAAATCTGAACTGTAAACTTTAGAACTTGTAAAAGCTTGTTTCTAAGAGAGTAAAAGTATTGCTTTCAGTAGGCAAAACTTTAGTAAACTAAAAAAAATCAAGTATGAAAAGTTATAAAAAAAGACATTGCAACTTGCAAGCACTCAATACATGACTCTAAAATAATATGAGTATTTCTTAAAATCACCCTTCAATTGTGAATAAAATCCAACAAAAACTAAGAAAGTATGATTATACAAAGTTACAAACTATGGTAAAATACTCATTCAATCACTTTTCACTATAGTTAAATATAAAATGACCTTATTCCATCTCCAACTCCAATTCCATTTCATAAAATTGCATCTAAACAATTAAACAAACTGTCCTTTAAAGTTACAAATCTCAATGCAATAATGCATTAAATAATTCGGTTTCTATTTATAGGTCATATTTAGGTATTTATGTGAAGTCAACTTGAGGGATTAGAGTTAGAGCCCCTTAAAGTTGTTGTTAGTAATTTAACAAAAGAATAATATTCTAAATCTTGTATATTTTTGCTTCTATTCTTTGTGTACATATTGGTTTATTGGTTACCTCCATTTCATCAAATTGGTCATTGAAGGTTTGCACTCTCTAGAATCATTTTGGATAAAACATCTTGATTTAGATGAAACATCTTCCTAGTCACTTAGTTCATCATTCCAAATATAGAATTGTGTGACAACTCATATTTTTGATTTTTCTTTGTTTACCTTTTTAAGTAGGACGGAAATTAGAAATAGGGATCCGGATCCATCAAAAAGGAGAAAGATAAATAAAAAATGGTCACAAAAGTACCTTACGGAGCTAATCCGGTTTTAGGTAGAAGCGGATCGGATTAGATTTCCAACTGGATTAGATTTCCAACCGGATTCTCCTTGACTGGATTAGAGAAAACCGGATTAGACAGAACCGGACCGGATATCCGACCGGTCATAAAGACAGTCCAGGGAGTCAAGACTATATAAAGCCTGACCCTGCCCATTTTCAGGTCTCTGATTTTTCACGTGTTGTCGTTTCCTATCTTAACGCCTGACGCTTTTCCGTTTACAGTGGTAGGGAGGGAAAGTACAAGAGGACCCGGTAGTGAGTGAGGGGTGTGAGACGGAGAGATCGCCTCCGGGCACGAGTGGGTGAGACATAGAGTGAGAGCGGATACGGAATCATGAGGGACTGAGAGTGTGGACACGCCAAGAGATTGGTTTGCAGGTGGAGCGGAATATCAAAGTGTGAGCGCTCTCTTCTAGGACCGTAGAGAGTGAAACCGGGTAGAGCTACCCTCATGCCGTGGCTGAACCGGAAGAGACCAGGCTCTAGCACCCCGCCCCCAAGTGAAGTAAAGCTGAGAAAAGTGGTTCCGGTCATGCCGACCAAGGATCCGGAAAAGGAAGAGCTCAGAGAGGACTTAGCGTCGATGGGCTGTCAGGGATTATCTTTGAAACCTTGGGGTTTCAAGGATGAGAGAATGATTAGGGAAATCCTGAGTGGCGTATCGAATCAATTCGATAACACCTTGAGAGGGAATCCGGTCCAATGGACCGAGGCTTTATGGCGGGACGTGTACGGGTTCCAACCAGAAGGACTTGGGCTTGCCAACCGGAAGGATGACTTTGTCCAGGGCAAGTTCGGAAGCATTGTAAATCTGAAGGATGGCTACGCGGTAGAAGATTGCCTCGATGACCGGGAGCATCGCTTGCTCCAGTTCCTGGTTCCAGTTTTGCATCCGGAAAAACCCACCAGATTGACCATCACCCTGGCTAACACAATCTTCGGAGCGCTGAGTGGAACCCGGAAAGTAGACTGGGGCCGGATCTTCTTTGATCTGGTATCGCAGCTTACTACAAGAGTAGGGAAAAGTAGGGCTACCCCACTATGCCCTTATGTGTACCACCTCTATCAGCAACAAGAACTGCTGACGGAAGTGGAGCTGAAGGTGTGGAAGGCCCAGGAGCGGACTATGAAGTACGGTGAATCCGAGTTCGACCAAGAAGCGGATTCCGGAAACGAAACAGAGGAAGAGGACGAAGAAGAAGAAGAGGAAGAGGAGGAACCGCATGTCCCTTCCAAAAGGCAGAAGACCACGCTGATCCGGAATCGAAAGACGTCTCCGGTTCAACCTCATCCGCGCAAAGGGGAGACTCCACCCGGACCGGATGTGGCATCCGGATTAGGATCCGGAGATCCGTTCGACGCGTTGGTCGGGATCCTCTGCGGAATCCGGACAGATTGGGAAGTTAAGAAACGGACGCTCAGGGAGATTGCGGAGTTAATTGGAGCGGAACCGGACAGTTAGTTGCCGCAGAGGGTAGCTGAGTGTGTCATCAATCCGGATGAGCTCTAGAAGATGAAGGAGGAAAGCAAACGGCAACATGATGAGTTGGACACCCTCAAGGCCGAACTTTTTGCCTTGCTCGAAAACGCCAACGCAACAAGGGAGATGGCGGAAGAAATGAAGAAGCTGGCCACGGAGGTGAAAGATGTGCTTGGAGAACCCGGAGCCGCGGTCACCAAGGCGCACCTATTCGAAGAGGAGGTGCACAAGGACAAGAAGATATTCGGAACCAGGGTGGTGCACATCCTCACTGATTTTGAGGAGCAGATAGAGAAGCTCTTGTCTAAGGCACAGGAATCAGCGGACCAGATCGTGGAGAGCAGCCAGAAATTGACGGAGATTCCGGTCCGACTCTCTGAGATTTCACTTCCGGACTTGTTTCCGGAAGAGGCAGCTCGGGAACCGGGGAAGGACAAGACGCCTCAGTCAAGTAGGGCATAGAAGAAGACGCCCTCGACCGGACTGCAGCCGATCGACTTAGACTCCCCGGAAACTGAGGAAGAACACCCGGCTCCACCTACGGATGGGGAATGGAACCGGAATCTAACGGAAGTGTTTGAGCAGTTGGAGAGACCTGACAGATTTCTGTCAGATTTTGACCGGATCAACGCGACTGTACTTTCCATTGACTTTATTTTGTGTGTTCCTCTCGAGTGTTGGCAAGAGTGCACAAAGTTGAAGTAAGGTGGTATGCACGGATGTGTAGGCAAAGTTCTCCCTTTGATGGATGTTTCCGATTCTAAGTACATATGAGTAGGTTATGAAGAGTTAGAAGTGGATTCCAGTGCCTCAGCATCTGCAGAAGTTTAGTATTTCGGGTAAGAAATCCGTTGATTAGGCTAGGCGGATAGGGAGGGATTCCTTAGCTGCGCTAGAACTCCTGGGTGGGAAATCCGGTCGAGTATCCTAACTCTTGTGAGGTCTTGCCCCCGTTGTAGGTAAAACGGAAGAACTTTTGTAGTTGTTGGAACGGACAGGTGCACTTGTAGCCACCGAAATTAGTACGGAACGGATCAGCGTCAAAGTTGTTGTAGTATGAGAGGATCGTACGGGAGGTCTTTGTGTGACTTGTGATCCGGGTTGCTATCCGGATTACTGTGAAGGACCAAATCGGATCCATGTTAGTTAGAGGATCAGTGAATAGGAGAGTGGATCTTCAGCCACTATAAGTCACGGAAAGAATGGTGGGCCTACCACTTTCAAAAGCAAGTGGTGAACCCTCTGATGGTAAAACAGAGGCAAAACTAAATCGGGTTTAGGAAGGGTGGACCGGAACGGATCCGCTCCGTAGACACTTAGGACCGGAAATAGCATGGTCCAGAATTTAGAAGTTAGTCCTTAGACCGTGGAACTAGTAAAACCGGAAGTAGGATACGGTCCGGTCGTAGTCTTCCGGTTGGGTTTTGAACATTCCGATTTTCAGAGGTATAACCGGAAAGTAGAATTGAAGGGTTTAATTAGGTTTATCTCCTTAATAGAGTTAGCTACTTCACAGGATCTCGTGGGTTCGATCTTTAGGGTCATTTTGTTATGCTCTAGGGTGATTTTTGTGAGTATAATAGGGAAATTGCTTACTCTGTGCTGCGACAAATTGGGAGCCTTTTGACATTGAAATGTAAATAAAATACAATGAAAATTCTAAATTTTTTCTAATTTCTAATGGATCTAGGTGACTGCAAGAAACATTTGATAATTTTGTTGTGCTTTGTCCAATACTCATGATTTTTTTGTAGAATACTTTCAAAATTTAAAAGAAAAATATTCAAAAAACATTGAAGAAATATGTCCAAGTAATGTCCAATGTATTCACTTTCAAGATGAAGGCAATTACCAGAAAAAATACCACCAATAAATTCTATAAGTAGGAAAAAGTTCTAGAATAGTTCCAATTTCAAGAAAATATATGCTTTAACGTGTAATTAAAAAAAAAGGAAAAAACTATACAAATATTATAAAAATTCCATTTGTAACAATTTTCTGAAGATGGTCATTTATGAAAAGAACCATTCAAAGAACATTACGCGTTTCAAAAGTCATTAATAAAAAAGTTCATTTAGTGAACTTGTACACCATATAAAATTCAATATTTTTAGGATTCCTTTAAGTTTGCTACAAAATCATCTTTTTCAAATCTCAGATTCAAATTTGTTTATTCGGGTACTAAATAGTCCTAAAAATCCCAAATATTAAAATTGCCAAGAAATTAGATAAGCTGTAAAATAGTTATAAATACCTTATTAATAAATCTTGAGTCATGTAGATCTAAAATGCAGAATTCCTGGCCAACAAACAAATCAATATGCAAGGTGAGATAGTAAATAGTATAGGTGTTTCTTCATTCATTTGAGCTTTCCGGCTTGGATTAAATATTTTGCGGAACAATTTGGTTGGAGGTTTCAAATTACAAAGAATACAAATGTACTTATGTAAGGATTTCAGATAGAGCTTTCTCTGCTACATGGAACCTTGTTTTCATTTAAAACCGATTCCATTTATAGTTTGACCATATAAATATATGCATTGTAATTCTGTAAAGAATGCTACATGGTGACATAGCCGACTGGCCGTGAAAAACTGTAGCCCTGAAATTGAAAAATATTTAAGTAAATTACTCTTTGCATTCTCTAGTGGTAGGTTTCATTCAAGATTCGTTGGCACTTGGCAAGGGCTTTAGCTTTATTATTGTTCATTCCCAAATTATATATAAATGTATAATTTGTACAGTTTGCTAAACCAAATTCCCGCCCCCCCCCAAAAAAAAAATGTCATGGTAATATGGTATTGACGTTCCCTGAAGGCTAGAAGGGATGATTTTTGCCTTCCGATCAGAGACTTCTAGGTTCTGAATCATAATAGTGATACGATAATCTTTGAACGGAATTCAACTTTCACTTCTTCCAACCTTATAGGAACATCTACTTAAGCAAGAGGATCAATTCATTCGTCCAATCATTCCCCCCCTTTTCCACAAAGAATGAATAGATCACCCATTTTTGAGAAATAGGAATTGGTTGTTGGAAGTTGAAACCAAGCCTCATACCACTGCATGAACTCAAGTGATCGAACCTCAGACCTCAGACCTGAAGACAAGAATCACAGTAAGTCCCAGTTTCCCGAATGGAAGATGACCTCTTAATCATTTGGGTCACCTTTATGCGGCCGCTGCAGTCGGCCGATCCGCGCGGTCGGACAATCCGTTGCGTACCATCGGTCAGCCCCGTCCGGCGCGGTTGGCCCATCCGCGCGGTCCGACAGTCCGCTGTGGACCATCGGTTGGCCCCGTTTGGCGCGGTCATCCCATTCGCGCGGTAGGACAGTCCGTTGCCAACCATCGGTCGGCCCCGTTTGCTGCGGTTGCCCGTCGGACCGTTGTTAAACCTGCGGTAGGCCCGGTCGGCCAATTCGCAGCCCTTGCTTCTCTTCTCTTTCTCTTGTAGACGGTCCGCTACGGGCCTGTAGTCGGCCCATCTGCGACCTTCCACGTGGTCGGAGAGTCTGCTGCATTGCTGCCGTTGTGCCCCCCCACCATTCCGCCAACCACGATCTTCAATTTTGTAATTTGGTATTTACAGATTTCAGTTTCTATGCAAGCTTTCTTTCTGAGGTTCATTATTTCTAACGCTTCCCAAGAAATTATCTGATTTATTTGTTTTGTACATGGAGAATGAATAACCAAAATACACGCAGTGAAGACTTCTTCAATTTCCTATTCAACCATTCAACCAAAGATAATGAATAAAAAAGGTTTATTACATTTTTCAAAATAAACACGCAAATTCCTATTATAGAGCAATGCGTGTCAAATGTCAAACCTCATTTCTCCTGCGTTCATAAAGTCTTCCAAATTCAAATCATAAAGATTTGAAGAACTATCTATGTAACGTATTCTAATCTAACCCATTCTAAGAATGTAAGATTCAATTCCTAAGGATGATAATCACTATCTCCTTTTACCTCTGCCCCACTACTATAGTCTCTTGATATCCATCCGTCGTCTTCATTGTCGAAAGTATTGTCTTCATCATCTGATGAAGACAATACTTTTTCTTTCTCTTTTCCTCTGATTTTCGTAGATGTAAAAGCTTTCTTCCCCTTACCTATGTTTAGATCATCCTTCCTCCGTAAGAAATTCTTACCGAGGATGCGTTCTCGAAGACCGCCGGCCAATCGTCCTTTCTTTGCGAGAAGAGTTGGAAGGGATAGTCATGTATCCAAGGGGGTTCTTCCTCCATGTACTTTCTTCCTTGGGGAGATAGCAAATGGCTATCTTCCTCCATCACTTGTTTCTTCTTAGGTTTAGCGGATTCTTCTACCATTGCTTCTTTTGCCTGTTGCCTCCGTTGGCAAGCGACCGCTGTTATTTCATTTAGAGATCGCAGTTTCATGTCCTCTAGTCTTTGAGAACATTGTGGTGGGCGACTTGCTATGCTCTTGAACATTGATTCCAGTATCTCATCTTCCCTATCACTAATACACTCTAAACTAGTGAATTTCCGCTTCACAGTTTCTTCTTGAATGTTGGAAGCTTGCAATGTAGGTAGAAAACTCGCTGAACCCCCTAGAGTAGTACTACCACTTCCACAGTTCAACAATGAGCGTGGAGCGGGTGGAGGATCGTTATTCGTTGGACGTTGCGACCTCTGCATGTTGTTATTTCTGCCTTGGCCATTGTGGACCATGTTCGGACTTCTGCACTCTTTCGAACTTGAATCCCCCTTGTCCAATACCTCTAGCGGTTTAAGGCTTAGGAAGCTCGGTCCCTCGATGCTCTTATCAACCAATTTTTCTTCAAATTCGAAGCTTGTTTTGTCCGCATTCATTTTCTCCCAAAAATGTAGTTTGTCATTTTCTCCAGGTTGGCCTAATGGTATGGATGGAGACCTTTCACGTTCAATCACTTCATTTGCTTGTAAAGTTTGGCCTCTTGTAACTGATATCCCGTTCTGAACCGCCTTTTCCACAATGGTGTCTTCCTTATTTGCCAAAACGGTATGGTTGTTTAGAAGTCGGCTCCCATCTACAAATCTCGCTATAGAAGGTAGATCTTCGTCTTCTAAAAATTCAAATTCATCTCGGTTATTTGTATCCAAGTCAATCATGTCATCATCATACTCATTTCGTCTTTGTGATAGTCTACCACGAAAAGCGTACGTGTCGTTGTTCAGATCCTCTTCTTTATCGGATTTGAGGTTGTCATCACTTGTTTCTGATTCCAATTCCAATTCTCCTCTGTCGTCATTGACCTCCTCATTTCCACGCCGTGGAAGATGTTCTTCCTCGACATCATGATCACTACTTTCGTCATCCTCCATAAGCCCCTCGGATTCCTCTGACTCCGCATTCTCGCTGTACCACATCTTCTCATCGTTCTCCTTTGAAACAGCAAGGACTCTGGAATTGGTATACACATACACCAAATCCATGGCTCTCTTTGTTTTCAACTTGTTTCGAGCCTTATTATGAACAAAGGAATAGCTACTCCAATTTCGCTCGCATGAAGAGGAAGAGACTGATTGCCCTAAAATTCTCCTTGCAATCGGAGCAATGAGCTTTCCACAAACACCTTCAAAATTCCACCAAGCATGTGCCGATAATTTGGACTCGCTTGGGTCCAGCATATTGTGAAAAAGTGGTTCTTTATGTCAAAAGGCCATGAATTCTTTCACGACGTCAGCGTACTCTCCATGCTTACAAATTCGCATGAGGACACGTTTGCATGCGTCAATCGCCTCACCATTGTTTGCTAGTTCTTTGTCGTGAAGCAAGTAGGGATTTAGAAGAGCTCCTGCATATTGAATATCGGTCTCCACCATTTCCCATCACTCTTGGAATGCTGCCCTCAATGGCTTTGCAAGTTCCGAACTTAGTTTAAAAGGCGAATTCTCCAAATCCGCCACGTGCTTCCGTATTTTCCTCATGATATGCAAAACCTTGCTTGTGCATGGCGTCTTTGCATCTAAATCACGGAGGCCATGTACCACGGGGTCCAGCAACTGAACGAAATTGGTACAACGTGTGGGAATCCGGAATCTGGAAACGGATCAATAATACAAGAAGTAGGTGCAAAAAAATAAAAAAAAATAAAAAAATAATAGTTAGAGTGTGATTTTTGGACCAGATAAACTTGAATTAGGAAATAAGCGTTCCGGCACCACCCGGAACCGGAACTTATCCGGACCCGGAATCCGGACTCATCCAGAACAAAAGAACCTACCGTATAGATCTCGTAGCTACGGAAGTAGGATACCGTTGATACAACGGACCTGTAGCCGTTGTCTTTAAGACCGTAGAAAGACGGTTTAGTACTTAAGCTGTCTTCCTAGGGTTTCCTCTTCATCTTTTTTTGTTCTGTGTTCCTGAGACTATTTGTGTAAGTAGTTGAGAGAAAGAGTGGTGAGTTAGCGACTGAGGTAGAACTACTTTTCCCTCATTCTCACTTAGATCTTATGGCATCCGGATCAGTACGGAAGGTAGCGGTATCTGCTCGGGTTATCTCTCCGGCCATTCCGGATAGCCCAGAACTACACAAGCAGTTAGAGGAGGACTTGACTAGGTTAGGATGTGTCGGTCTACTACACCGACCATGGAACCTCAAGAGTGAAGAGATGATTCAAAAGCTACTTCACGGTGTTCCGAATCAGTATGAGCTCACTTTGAGAGGACAGCCAGTCGCGTGGACCGAGGACATCTGGGCGGACGTCTATCAGTTCCGGAAGAGTGGGAACGGTTTAGCATCGAGGACGGACCGTTTTGTAGCTGGGAAGTTCACTGGGTTTGCAAACCCTAAGGATGGATTTGCTATCAGCGAGTGTAAGGACGAGAGACATAGGCGGATACTAGAGTTTCTGATTCCGATCTTATATCTGAAAAAGCCAACGCGGGTTACCATTACGGTGGCCAATACTATCTTTGGGGCTATGGAGAACCGGGTAGTGCACTGGGGTAGGGTCATAGTCGGGATAGTGGCTAAATTAGCGGATCACGTGACTCGAGCTAAAGCAAGTCTAGTTAGCACCTATTTGTTTCATCTGTACCATCAACAGGAACTTTTGAGTGCGGCGGAAATAATTCAGTATGACACCGGAAAGACGCTCCTGCCATACGAACTTTCCGGGGAGGAAACGAAAGATCCGGTCGAGTTTGAACCGGAGGAACTTCCCGAGGAACGTTTGACAGATCCGAGGACTAAGAAGAGGAAGTCAACCGATCCGGGGTCGAGAATCAAGCCACCGACAATGGAGAGGGGGGAGTCCAGCAAAGGACCTGAGATGGAAACAGAATCCGCATTTTTCAATGCGGGGCTCGAGTGGATACGTGAAGCCAAGGTACTTCACGACGGGTTGTCAGATTTGGTGATAGATACCGTGGAATTATTGAAGGTGGATCCGGATCAAATCGTGGAAGTTGTCAAGCGACTGCCCAAGCCAGAGGATCTAAAGAAGAGGGAGGATCGGATCCAAGAGTTGGAGGCGGAACGGAACCTATTCCAAACTCGGGTGAATTGGGCGGAAGGGGAAATGGTAGCTGCGAAGGAAAAAGAGAAAGAGGCTCTCGCTTTGGTCAAGAATCTAACCGGAGCAGTCAACATCAAAGCCGACATCATCACGAAAGCTGCCTTGTTTGACTCGAAGATGATATCGGAAGGCCACATTATCGGAATCAAGGTAGTTACCATCCTTGTAGACTTCACCGCGAGGATAGAGTGGATTTTCAAGGAGATCCAGAAGTTGTTGGCGGCCATCGACCCAAACCATGCGATGGATTTCTCTACCTTTCCGGAACTCCCTTTTGTCGCAGGTACCCTAGGGAAGCTAGTGGCGGATCATGCAACCTGGATGGAGGGCCTGAGGGGGATACTCACACCAGCCGAGCCTTCCGCCAATAAGATATGGATGACGGAGTTGAATTTGAGGCCAGCCTCGGAACCAGAACCGGAACTAGAGTCTAGTTCGAAAACGGTTCCGGTGCCATCTAAGTTCTCAACTTCGGAAGTTCCTAAGGCACAAACAATGCCGAATTTGATGACCGGATCATTCAAGGTTCCGGGATAGTAGGTTAGGGGAGATCTCATCAACCGGATCGGTGGGATGACCAATCCAGCTCGGACTAATCCGAAAGGATTTGTACACATGCAAGAGACCACACCGGAGAAAGGAAGCGAACCCGCAATATTGGAGGATACAACACCAGAGAAGGAGAAGGAAGTTCAAGTCATTGAAGATTCTGACGAGGAAAGTGCCCACTCCACTTCTGGAACCGAAGGAGACAGCGACCCGTCTCCCACAACGCGCCATATCCAAACTCAGGCCACAGCAAAAACTACGCCAGCCAAGAATACGAAGGGGACGCCTACCAGCCAAGCGGGGAGTCGTTCAAAGAAAGGACGGAAGCCAAGATATTAGGGTTGGTAGGAAAAGAAGTATAGGGTCCGGAATGGGGTTTCGAGCATGGATCCGGTTTCCGGAATCTTAGGCGGATAGTAAGGAAATCCGGTTATCTCGGATGGCAGTTAGCAATCTTTCCGGATATTTTGGGAGGTTCAGGGATTGGTGGCCTGGATTTCCGGGTTTCCTTTTCAGGCTTTTAGGAGTTGACTTTGGGTTTTTGTGTTAGTATTTTAAGGGCAGTCAAGTTAGTGTCTGCCATTCCATTCCATCCTACTCCACTGGATTTTAGTGCTGTGGGAATCCGGAATCCGGAAACAGAGCAATAACACAAGAAGTAGGTGCGAAAAAGAGTAAAAAAATAAAAAAATAAAAAAATAATAGTTAGATTGTGATTTTTGGACCAGATAGCTTAAATTAGAAAAGAAGCGTTCTGGCACAACCCTAAATCGGAACTTATCCGGATCTGGGATCCGGACTCATCCGGAACACAGGAACCTACCGTATAGGTCCCGTAGCTACGGAAGTAGGATACCGTTGAGACAACGGACCTGTAGCCGTTGTCCTTAAGACCGTAGAAAGACGGGTTAGTACTTAAGCTGTCTTCTTAGGGTTTCCTCTTCACTTTTTCTGTTCAGTGTTCCTGAGACTGTTTTTGTGAGTAGTTGAGAGAAAGAGTGGTGAGTTAGCGACTGAGGTAGAACTACTTTTTCTCGTTCTCACGTAGATCTTATGGCATCCGGACCAGTACGGAAGGTAGCGGTATCCGCCCGAGTGATCTCTCCGGCCATTCCGGATAGCTCGGAACTGCACAAACAATTGGAGGAGGACTTGACTAGGTTAGAATGTGTCGGTTTACTACATCGACCGTGGAACCTCAAGAGTGAAGAAATGATCCAAGAACTACTTCACGGTTTTCTGAACCAGTACGAGCTCACTTTGAGAGGACGGCCAGTTGCGTGGACCGAGGACATCTGGGCGAACGTATACCAGTTCCGGAAGAGTGGGAACGGCTTGGCATCAAGGACGGATCGTTTCGTAGCGGGGAAATTCGCAGGGTCTGCTAACCCTAAGGACGGATTTGCTATCAGCGAGTGTAAGGACGAGAGACATAGGTGGATACTGGAGTTTCTGATTCCGATCCTATATCCGGAGAAGCCAACGCGAGTTACCATTACGGTGGCCAATACCATCTTTGGAGCTATGGAGAACCGGGTAGTGCACTAGGGCAGGGTCATAGCCAGAATAGTGGCTAAACTAGCGGATCACGTGACCCGAGCGAAGGTGTGTCCAGTTAGCACCTATCTGTTTCATCTGTACCATCAGCAGGAACTTTTGAGTGCGGCGGAAATAATTCAGTACGACACCGGAAAGACGCTCTTGTCATATGGACTTTCCGGGGAGGAAGCGGAAGATCCGGTCAAGTCTGAGCCGGAGGAGCTTCCCGAGGAACGGCTGACGGATCCAAGGACCAAGAAGAGGAAGTCAACCGATCCGGGTTCAAGAATCAAGCCTCTAACAATGGAGAGGGGGGAGTCCAGTAGAGGACCTGAAACGGAAACAAAATCCGCATTTTTCAATGCAGGGTTCGATTGGATACGTGAAGCCAAGGTACTTCACGACGGGTTGTCGGACTTGGTGATAGATACCGTAGAAGTGTTGAAGGTGGATCCGGATCAGATCGTGGAAGCCGTCAAGCGACTGCCCAAGCCGGAGGACTTGAAGAAGAGGGACGAGCAGATCCAGGAGTTGGAGGTGGAACAGAACCTACTCCAGACCCGGGTGAATTGGGCAGAAGGGGAAATGGTGGCTACGAAGGAGAAAGAGAAAGAGGCTCTTGCTCTGGTCAAGAATCTAACCGGAGCAGTCAACATCAAAGCCGACATCATCACGAAAGCTGCCTTGTTTGACTCGAAGATGATCTCGGAAGGCCACATTACTGGAACCAAGGTAGTTACCATTCTCGTGGACTTCACCGCGAGGATAGAGTGGATTTTCAAGGAAATTCAGAAGTTGCTGGCGGCCATCGACCCAAACCATGCAATGGACTTTTCCACCTTTCCGGAACATCTTTTTGTCGCAGGTACCCCAGGGAAACCAGTGGCGGATCAGGCAATGCGAATGGAGGGCCTGAGGGGGATACTCACACCAGCTGAGCCTTCCGCTAGTAAGATACGGATGACAGAGTTGAATTTGAGACCAACCTCGGAACCGACACCAGAGCCGAAACCGGAGCATAGCGCGAAATTGGTTCCGGTGCCATCCAAGTTCTCAACTTCGGAAGTTCCCAAGGCACAAACAATGCCGAACTTGATGACCGGGACGTTCAAGGTTCTAGGGCAGCAAGTCAGGGGAGATCTCATCAGCTGGATCGGTGGAATGACCAATCCGGCTCGATCTAATCCACAGGGATTTGTGCATATGCAGGAGACCACACCGGAAGAGAGAAGCAAACCCGCAACGTTGGAGGACACCACACCGAAGAAGGAAGGGGAAATTCAAGTCATCGAAGATTCTGAGGAAGAGAGTGCCCACTCCACTTTTGGAACCGAAGACGACAGCGATCCGTCCCCTACAACGCGTCATATCCAGACTCGAGCCACAGCAAAGACCACGCCAGCAAGGAGTACAAAGGGGACGCCTTCCAGCCAAGCGGGGAGCTGTTCAAAGAAGGGACGGAAGCCAAGACATTAGGGTTAGTAGGAAGTATAGGGTCCGGAATTGGGTTCCGAGCATGGATCCGGTTTCCGGGATCTTAGGTGGATAGTAAGGATCCGGTTATCTAAGGCGGCGGTTAGGAATCTTTCCGGATATCTCGGGGTTTGTAGTGATTGGTTGCCTGGATTTCCGGGTTTCCTTTTTAGGCTGTTAGGAGTTGACTTTGGATTTTTGTGTCAGTATTTTAAGGGCAGGCAAGTTAATTGTCTGCCATTCCATTCTACTCCATTCGACCTTAGTGCTTTCACGTATGTATTTTGATCTCCTTTTTCTTAATCTAAGTTAGTCAGGGTGCCTCTAGCTGCACTTTGCTTAGACGGAATCTTTGGCTCAGTGTTGCATATGTGTGTATCCGTGTACTGGAGAAAGAGAAGGGAGGGAGAGGAGGAATCCGGATCTTGAGCTACGGGATCTCTTGGTGTTGAGTTGAGTGGGAGAGATGTGAATTGAGTGAGGGAGTGTAAGTGTGATGTGCCTTTAAACTGCCGGAACGGCAATCCGGGTAAGAAGGTAGAGGTCCCTACGAGTCCGGAACCAGGAGGGTTCTGTGCGGAAATAAGCAACCGCCAAAGGAAAGGAACTCCCGCTACTTCGGAAGGTCTACCAACCTCCCCCTTGGTACATTGTCTTCCCCTTGAAACTCTGTCCCTTTGATCTATGAGTTCGGATCCGTCGTTGTAGTAAAGGGAGGTGTGAGAATTGCTCTGTGTGACTTGATTCCGGATCGGCCAATCCGAAAACTGTGAGAGAATACTCCTTCCTCCTCCTCCAACTTTGTTGTCTTGGGTGTGTTGTTTTAGTAGATTTAGAGTACAGAGAGGATAATTGCACAAGTGGTGAGTCCCCACCCCTTTCTAGATCAAGGGCGGACCCTCTGAGGGTAAAACAGAGGCAACAAAAACTAGTGACGGAAGAGAGACGGAACTCAGTTCCGGGTGTGTCCGGATCTGGAACGGAATCCGAAATGTACTAAGTTTCTGGAATGAGGTAGGGTAAGTGAAAGAAAGAGGATTAAGTGAGTAGTCACAATCCGGATGCTTCTAAGTCAATCAATATCACACTAGAAGTTCCGTGGACCGATAATTCGTGTCGTCTTGCAACAATTTGTGGTTGTAAGGATACTTACGGCTAACTACGCGTACGACAAGTGCTTTCACTTATGTATTACAATTTTCTTTTCTTAATCTAAGTCAGCCAGGATACCTTTAGCTGCACTTTTTCTTAGACAGGGTCCTTTGGGCTGAGTGTATGCATGGGTGTGTGATCTGGGACTGGAGAAAGAGAAGGGAGGGAGAGAAGGAATCCGGATTCTAAGCTACGGATCATCTAGGGGTGGAGCTAGTAAGAAGGAATGCAAAGCTGAGTAAGGGAGTGTAAGTGCAACGTGCTTTTAAACTGCCGGAACGGCAATCCGAATAAGACGGTAGAGGTCCCTGCGAGTCCAGAACCAGGAGGGTTCCGTGCGGAGATAAGCAACCGCCAAAGGAAAGGATCTCCCGCTACTTCAGAAAGTCTACCAACCTCCCCCTTGGTAAATTGTCTTCTCCTTGAGATTCTATTCTTTGGGGTCTATAAGTTCTGATCCGTCGTTGTAGTAAGAGAGGTGTGAAAAAAACTCTGTGTGACCTGATTCCGAGTCGGCCAATCCGGAAACTGTAAGAGAATACTCCTCCCTCCTCCTACAACTGTGTTGTCTTGGATGTGTTGTTTAGTAGATTTAGAGTACAGAGAGGATAATTGTACAAGTGGTGAGTCCCCACCCCTTTCTAGATCAAGGGCGGACCCTCTGAGGGTAAAACAGAGGCAACAAAAACTAGTGACGGAGGAGAGACGAAACTTAGTCCCGGGTGTGTCCGGATCCGGAACGGAATTCGGAATGTACTAAGTTTCCGGAATAAGGTAGTGAAGTGAAATAAGGGAGATTAAGTGAGTAGTCATGATCCGGATACTTCTAATTCAATTGATATCATACTAGAAGTTCCCTGGAACGATAATTCGTGTCATCTCGCAACCATTTGTCGTTGTAAGGATACTTACGGCTAACTACGCGTACGACACAACGCCTCCAAAAGTGGTCATCATTAATTATCTTTGTCGCATTTGTAGACTCCTCGCCACCATTCTTCTTCTTCCTCAATGTCCTCGCATATTTTCGCCAACGAGGGTCTGTTACACACTATTTTAAAGCACCCTTTTCCTTCAACAATCGATGAAGCGCCATGTAATTGGAGGCGAATCTTGTTTCCCTCGGCATCAACAAGTTGTACTCTTTCTCGTAACTCCGGAATATTGCAAGTAGCATGTGTCGCTTTCTAAAGAAGTTAAGAACTACTCAGGCGTCTGTTACTACCGTCTCCACCCATGCTTCTTTTCCCCAATCTTTGAGCAACAAATTTAAGGCGTGAACTACACAACCTTGGAAAAAAATGTGAGGATATTTGTCAGTTATAATCTCACACGCTCTGGGATTCACAGGAGCATTGTCCGTTGTTATTTGCACCACATTTTGAGGCCCCACCTTCTGTATGAATTCATCCAAAATAGAAGCCAAGTACTCTGCATTCTTTTCATGTCCACTTGTGTCCACTGATCCCAGAAATTTCTCCCTTGCAGAAGATACAAGCATGACATTTACCAATGATGGCCTTATTCGTTAAAATGAGACAATTTGCACATTTTGAGACTACAACCCTAAAACAGTTATAGTGATTTATCCTCGAGTCGAGGATAAGATGAGCCTGCAACCTTTGGAAAATCAAAGGTTTTTATATATATTAATACATTGAAATCTCAACTTACCAAATAGTCTTAAAATTGAATAGTTATTATGATTTATCTTCGACTCGAGGATAAAAATGAGACTACCAAAAGTCTCAATATAACGAATATGGCCTTAATGGCCGATTCGTAACCGAGGACCACCCGTCAATAGACAATGTTGCACCAAACTTTCAGATACTATCCTCGGTCCTCTTATGCAACTTCACCTCAAGATCTGCCTTTGCTTCGTCTAGCAATTTAGTTCGTAGAGCTTGATACGATGGAGGACTATATGGCCTTTTGAAGTCAGCCGTTCTCATGACGGCTTCTTTGAATGCTGCAGTCCGAGCTACCGCGAATGGTATGTTTGCCGAATAGAAGACATTAGCCCACAACATATTCAACTTCCGTCTTTCGGCTTCTTCAAATCCACCTGCTAATCGGCTTTGTTTTTGAGGCCTAGTTACAGAAGAAGGTGTAGGTCGTTGGTCACTTGATGTTTGGGCACTAGGAATCACCCTTGAATCTGAAAGAACTTCTTGTTCCGGTGCTGTGCACGAGTCTTCTTGTGTTGAACATGGCGACTCCCTTCCATTTGAGGTATTGCCTAGAACCATCAGTGCATTCCGACCATCTACATTTTCAATGATTGATTTGGATGGAAACATCCCATCACAACGAAGGAAAAGAGACTTGACATCCGATGTCAATCGTGGACATAGGCTTATTCCTGAGTCGCGCCTACCATTTTTGCCTTCATATCCCAAGTGGCTCAACATGCGACATTTCCGATTTACGAACTCTAGCCCACATGCCTTACACTTCACTTTGCCGGGGGATGGAATGGTATACCAAAGATGAGAATTTGTACTCATTTTAAAAAATGAATAGCTTGTGGATTCAATTTGAAACTTCAAATATCGGCCTTCGATTTCAAACACATAGTACGTTCATTCCTGCACCCAATCACATGTACGAAATTTTTTTTGTGTATGAAGCCTTGTAAACCAAAGCCCCCTTGTCTACTGAACTATACATTACCAAGCAACGGATACAAATTTTTCAATTTGCAACTCGTAGCCCTTGCGAATCTTAGTGTTCAGCTTCTCAGGAGTGCTTGCAAATGACCTGAACCTTGCTCTTATACTCTGCCCAGTCTGCACTTTGCTTTTGAAATAAGAATTGACCGTTGCACAGTCCGTAGGTTGAGTACAACGGTCGTGAGAAATCAGCGGACGCCGCTGTGGGAATCCTTAATCCGGAAACGGATCAATAATACAAGAAGTAGTTACGAAAAATAGGAAAAAATTAAAAAAATTATAGTTAGAGTGTGATTTTTTTGACCAGGTAACTTGAATTAAGGAAATAAGCGTTCCGGCACCACCCGGAACCGGAACTTATCCGGACCCGGAATCCGGTCTCATCCGGAACACAAGAACCTACCGTATAGGTCCCGTAGCTATGGAAGTAGGATACCGTTGATACAATGGACCTATAGCCGTTGTCTTTAAGACCGTAGAAAGACGGTTTAGTACTTAAGTTGTCTTCCTAGGGTTTCCTCTTCATTTTTTTCTGTTCTGTGTTCCTGAGATTATTTGTGTAAGTAGTTGAGAGAAAGAGTGGTGAGTTAGCGACTGAGGTAGAACTACTTTTCCCTCGTTCTTACTTAGATCTTATGGCATCCGGACCAATATGGAAGGTAGCGGTATCTGCTCGGGTTATCTCTCCGGCCATTCTGGATAGCCCAGAACTACACAAGCAGTTAGAGGAGGACTTGACTAGGTTAGGATGTGTCGGTCTACTACACCGACCATGGAACCTCAAGAGTGAAGAGATGATTCAAGAGCTACTTCACGGTGTTCCAAATCAGTATGAGCTCACTTTGAGAGGACAGCCAGTCGCGTGGACCGAGGACATCTGGGCGGACGTCTATCAGTTCCGGAAGAGTGGGAACGGTTTAGCATCGAGGACGGACCGTTTTGTAATTGGGAAGTTCACCGGGACTGCAAACCCTAAAGATGGATTTGCTATCAGCGAGTGTAAGGACGAGAGACATAGGCGGATACTAGAGTTTCTGATTCCGATCTTATATCCGAAAAAAGCCAACGCGGGTTACCATTACGGTGGCCAATACTATCTTTGGGGCTATGGAGAACCGGGTAGTGCACTGGGGTAGGGTCATAGTCGGGATAGTGGCTAAATTAGCGGATCACGTGACTCGAGCTAAAGCAAGTCTAGTTAGCACCTATTTGTTTCATCTATACCATCAATAGGAACTTTTGAGTGCGGCGGAAATAATTCAGTATGACACCGGAAAGACGCTCTTGTCATACGGACTTTCTAGGGAGGAAGCAAAAGATCCGGTCGAGTTTGAACCGGAGGAACTTCCCGAGGAACGTTTGATAGATCCGAGGACCAAGAAGAGGAAGTCAACCGATCCGGGGTCGAGAATCAAGCCACCGACAATGGAGAGGGGGGAGTCCAGCAAAGGACCTGAGATGGAAACAGAATCCGCATTTTTCAATGCGGGGCTCGAGTGGATACGTGAAGCCAAGGTACTTCACGACGGGTTGTCGGATTTGGTGATAGATACCGCGGAAGTGTTGAAGGTGGATCCGGATCAGATCGTGGAAGCTGTCAAGCAACTGCCCAAGCCGAAGGATTTGAAGAAGAGGGAGGATTAGATCCAGGAGTTAGAGGCGGAACAGAACCTACTCCAAACCCGGGTGAATTGGGCGGAAGGGGAAATGGTAGCTGCGAAGGAAAAAGAGAAAGAGGCTCTTGCTCTGGTCAAGAATCTAACCGGAGCAGTCAACATCAAAGCCGACATCATCACGAAAGCTGCCTTGTTTGACTCGAAGATGACATCAGAAGGCCACATTACTGGAACCAAGGTAGTTACTGTCCTCGTAGACTTCACCGCGAGGATAGAGCGAGTTTTCAAGGAGATCCAGAAGTTGTTGGCGGCCATCGACCCAAACCATGCGATGGATTTCTCCACCTTTCCGGAACTCCCTTTTGTCGCAGGTACCCCAGGGAAGCCAGTGGTGGATCAGGCAACCCGGATGGAGGGCCTGAGGGGGATATTGACACCAGCCGAGCCTTGTGCTAGTAAGATACGGATGACAGAGTTGAATTTGAGGCCAGCCTCGGAACCGAAACTGGAGTCTAGCGTGAAAACGGTTCCGGTGCCATCTAAGTTCTCAACTCCGGAAGTTCTCAAGGCACAAACAATGCCGAATTTGATAACCGGATCATTCAAGGTTCCGGGATAGTAGGTTAGGGGAGATCTCATCAACCGGATTGGTGGGATGACCAATCCGGCTTGGACTAATCTGAAAGGATTTGTGCACATGCAAGAGACCACGCTGGAGAAAGGAAGCGAACCCGCAACATTGGAGGATACAACACCAGAGAAGGAGAAGGAAGTTCAAGTCATTGAAGATTCTGACGAGGAAAGTGCCCACTCCACTTCCGGAACCGAAGGCGACAACGATCCGTCTCCAGCAACGCGCCATATCCAGACTCGGGCCACAGCAAAAACTACGCCAGCCAAGAATACGAAGGGGACGCCTACCAGCCAAGCAGGGAGTCGTTCAAAGAAAGGACGGAAGCCAAGACATTAGGGTTGGTAGGAGAAGAAGTATAGGATCCGGAATGGGGTTTCGAGCATGGATCCGATTTCCGGAATCTTAGGCAGATAGTAAGGAAATCCGGTTATCTCGGTCGGCTATTAGCAATCTTTCCGGATATCTCGGGAGATTCAGGGATTGGTAGCCTGGATTTTCGGGTTTTCCTTTTCAGGCTGTTAGGAGTTGACTTTGGGTTTTTGTGTTAGTATTTTAAGGGCAGTCAAGTTAGTTGTCTGCCATTCCATTCTATTCCATTCCATCCTACTCCACTGGATTTTAGTGCTTTCACGTATGTATTACAATTTTCTTTTCTTAATCTAAGTCAGCTAGGATACCTTTAGCTGCACTTTTGCTTAGACAGGGTCCTTTGGGCTGAGTGTATGCATGGGTGTGTGATCTGGGACTGGAGAAAGAGAAGGGAGGGAGAGAAGGAATCCGGATTCTAAGCTACGGATCATCTAGGGGTGGAGCTAGTAAGAAGGAATGCAAAGCTGAGTAAGGGAGTGTAAGTGCAACGTGCTTTTAAACTGCCGGAACGGCAATCCGGATAAGACGGTAGAGGTCCCTGTGAGTCCGGAACCAGGAGGGTTCTGTGCGGAGATAAGCAACCGCCAAAGGAAAGGATCTCCCGCTACTTCGGAAAGTCTACCAACCTCCCCCTTGGTAAATTGTCTTTTCCTTGAGATTCTATTCTTTTGGGTCTATAAGTTCTGATCCGTCATTGTAGTAAGAGAGGTGTGAAAAAAACTCTGTGTGACTTGATTCCGGGTCGGCCAATCCGGAAACTGTAAGAGAATACTCCTCCCTCCTCCTACAACTGTGTTGTCTTGGATGTGTTGATTAGTAGATTTAGAGTACAGAGAGGATAATTGTACAAGTGGTGAGTCCCCACCCCTTTCTAGATCAAGGGCGGACCCTCTGAGGGTAAAACAGAGCCAACAAAAACTAGTGACGGAAGAGAGACGGAACTTAGTCCCGGGTGTGTCCGGATCCGGAACGGAATCCGGAATGTACTAAGTTTCCGGAATAAGGTAGTGAAGTGAAATAAGGGAGATTAAGTGAGTAGTCACAATCCGGATGCTTCTAACTCAATCGATATCATACTAGAAGTTCCCTGGAACGATAATTCGTGTCGACTAGAAGAAAAAGCAGGGTTTTGCGACTGCGTTTTGCAATTGGTTTGCAGTCGTATCGGACGTTTGCGACTTGGTGATATTCTGGAGTCCGCAGTCGCAGTGGACAAGTCGCATGAGTTGCACTGCAATCGCGAGGATGTTTGTCATTCGATAGGCAATGGAGAACCTCGTGGATGAACTGCTGTGACGTGGTTGCTGTTGTGGTATTCATTGCCACGTAACTACATTTCACTCACTTGTGACTTGTTTTCAACTTGTATGCGACTTGATTGTAATTCATCTATAACTTCAATGCCACTGCTATGCAACTTCATTTGAACTTCTGTTAGATTTCATACAACTTCTGTGCAACTTCTATGCAACTAGAATGCAACTGGTTTGAAACTTTAGTGCAACTGAAATGCAACTTATGTGCAACTTGAATACAACTAGAATGCAACTGGAATGTAATTTTTCCCACTCCTATGTTCCAACTCTTGTGCAACTGAAATGCAACTTATTCCTAACTTTCGGAGAACTACATTGCAACTCAGTTGCAACTCCTATGCAACTAAAATGCGACTAGTTTGCAACTCCCGTGCAACTACAATGCAACTTCAATGCAACTTATTTGCAACTCTTGTTCAACTAGAATGCAACTTCAGTGCAACTAAAAAACAACTCATTTGTAACTCCTTTTCAACTATAATGCAATTGGTTTGCAACCTCTGCGCAACTTATTTCCAACTGAAATGCGACTTATTTCTAACTTCCGTGTCACTGAAATGCAACTCATTTGCAACTCCTCTTCAACTATAATGGAATTCATTTGCAACTTCTAGACAACTAATTTTCAACTATAATGCGACTTATTCTCCAACTTCTGCGCAACTGAAGTGCAACTAATTTGCAACTCTTGTACAACTAGAATGCAACTTCTGTCCTACTTTCATTGCAACTCCTGTACAACTAGAATGTAACTTCTTCCCAACTTTGTTTACAATTCCTGTACAACTAACTAGAATGCAACTTCTTTGTTACTTTTATGCAACTCTTGTACAACTAGAATGCAACTGAATTCCAACTTTTATGCAACTGCATGCAACTTTTTTCCAACTTTTGTGCAATTAGAATGCAACTTATTTCCAACTTCTATGCCACTGGAATGCAACTTTTTAGCAACTCTTATTGAATTGGATTGGAACTTGCTTGCAACTGATTTGCAACTCTTATCAAACTAGAATGCAACTTATTTGCATCGTTTTTGCAACTGGAATGCAACTTTTGCGCTACTGGATTGCATCGCTTTTGCAATTGGAATGCAACTTCTGCGCTACTGGATTGCAACTTCTATGCAACTGGAATGCAACTTCCGTACTACTGGATTGCAACTTCTGAACAACTGAAATGTAACTTCTCTGCTACTGGAATGCAACTTCTGTGCAACTAGAATGCAACATCTGTGCAACTAGAATGCAACTTCTGTACAACTTCCGTACACTAGGGAAGCAACTTGTCTGCAACTATTATTTGCGACTACATTGTAACTTATTTGCGACTACATTGTCACTAATTTGCAACTTCTATCTATGGTAGTCTTCTCAAAATCTGTGCAACGCATTTGACAGCCTTGCACTTCTTCAATCTATAGAACTCAAATATTACCCTTATACATCTTATTTTAATTTGTTTTCAAGTCTTACAATACTCATGTAACTAACTATAACAATGCTAAAAATTAGATGTGGCTTAGAATACTGCCATTTTTTACAAAACAAAACAACTACATGAAATAGTTATAAACCATCGGCATACACAGCAGTGTGCACATGCTGCAAACAACATTCGTAAATGGTTCAATGTCTTTCAAATACATCATTGATCATGATCCCTATTTGCCACCAACCTTCCCTTTGCAGTCTGAAGGAATTAAACCAGCAACACTAGCAATGACTGCTATGTATTGTTCTTCCCAGATTGTACTTGCACCCACCACATCTTTCAATTTATATTCATCTCCATTAGGATTAGGATGCATTAGATCAACAAACCCCCCTGGTGCATGAGCAACGTCAAGCCTATACCACCTATCCGGAATAGGTTGTCCATGGTACATTTGAGGGCCTGCACCACCACCTACACTCGTGATAGTTCCTGATGCTACTACTTGCTGTGGGACTGAAGGATTCAAAAGTGAGACTCGTTGTCCTATTACAAACTACACCACATAAGAAGAAAACAAAAATATTCTTAAAAAGAAGTATAGAAAAAAATTTGTAATGATAGAAAAAAACCATCTAGAAAAGGACATTTTGAAAGTTCTATACATGTGTTACTCACTTTGTGTTTTTTTGGAGATTCCACATTTCGATGTTGTGTAGGTTGCATCTTCATCCTTAAGATTTCCTTCTTCGCTGCAGGCTTCTGCAACTACATACCACAATCACAGTCACTACATCCACAAAAATTACAAGCACAAAAGAATTTATAGTAGTCTTTTCAAATTCAAATCACTTGTCTTCTGCTTTTCTCTCTCACCTCTTGATCCTTCCCTCTTCTTAGCCGTGAAGAGATGGAACCTTCATTGACAAGATTCTCTGGGACTTCATTCATGGTGGTATTACTATTCAGTATCACTAAGTCAACTTCAGCATCAGTGGTGCCTTCAACATCTCTCACTTTCCGTTGTGGACTATCGTGTTCTTCCATTCCAACAATCTCTTTAGTGGTCTGTTCACCTTCTCCAGGCTCCAAGGTAGAGTTCACTATTAACTCATCTGGATCAATAGTCACATTTATCTCTTCTCCTGTTGCGTGAGTAGGCTCTATACAAGCAAAGTCATATGGATCAACAACGTTGATCTCTCCAGTAGCGACAATAGGGTCTACTGGATTGGCAGCTACAACAGGATCCACTGAATTGGCAATGACAGCAGGATCTGATGTAGTCTGCTTTAAAAATTTCAACAACGCTAACTGCATCCCTTCAACAGCCTTGGTATTTCGATCTGTACTTGCCAACACATCAACTCGAAAGTCTTGAAATTCATCAAGTCTTTGTTCCAAAGTCATCACTTTTGCATGGAGTGAAGAAGATACCACCTGTGTTTCACACACAAACACAAAAAAATAATTTAATATGTTCATATAAGGTAAGATTCTTTTGCGACTTCTATGCAAGTGCTACTGAACTTCAAGTACTACACTTAACACTTCACTATTGTTTACAACTTTTATGACTTGTGCATGACTATGATAACACATTTTTAGATTGTAACTTATGAACAACATTGTAATGAGTACTCTACAACTTCTATGAGATTCCTACTCATAAAAAAAAACGAACTGAAATAATGAAGCCTACTTACCGATGACCCTGAAGCTTGCAATCCTTCTGTAATGTCAGTGAGGCTAGGACTTCCATCACTCCCTTTTGTCTGATAGAAGGCCAACATTTCTTTATTTTGTTAAAATGATTTGGAAAGATGATACAAAACATTAACAAATTCAATTGCACAAACACTATCAAAGTCAACAATTTGCATGAAAAAAGGCTTACCACATCATATTCTTCCCTTGCCTTCCCTCGCTGCCCACGTTTCGAAACATTCTGCACTTTTCTCTGAGCATTGGTCATCATCTCAGATTTCTTCACTTGATCACCTCCACTCTAGTATTCCTTCAACCGCTTCCACTGGCTAGGGTGAATATGCACTGGACAATCATCATCTTTTCCTAGAACACATAATTTCTTCAACTTATGCCTCTCATTCTTCAAAAACTTTTGCACTGCGTTCCGAAAACCCATGTTGCTAAGGGGATTTCCCAAATATTCAAACTCATTATCCATGGTGTCCCTCAACTTCTGTAAAGTGTGGGGCTTGTGTTCACTCCAGTCAATGACGCTCACAACAAGGATCAAAGGGGCAAAGGCCCTCATACTTTGATCCCAAGCACTCTTCTCGGAAGAAGATGTATCAATCTCTCCATTCAAATTCACATGCACTACACTTGGTTTCTTCCCAATGTCACTTCTAGCTTTTGATTTCTTCTCATACTCTTTCTGCAATTGGTGCCTAGTAGAACGCCCCATACTATCTGACTGCCCTTTGCATGGAATTGATTGTGAAGGAACCCTAGCAACCTCGGATTCAACCACAGCCCGCTCCGGTTGTGGCACTGATTGTCTTCTACCATGACCAGAAGGAAGCGTAGGATTCACAAGTCTTGCACATTTCTTCCTGTCACTCAAGGCTTCCTCAGCATCATCTTCGCATTCGTTGGCTTCGTTCCCTGCAAGACAAGAGTATAATACCATTAGTATTGTTTGAATTTAGAATAAATATAGAAATCAAAGTCAATTTCCATATAACCTTTTATTTTCTTGAAAGGAAATTCATATCTATAAAATTCATCAAAACTCACCATCTTCATTGATGTAAGAGTTAGATGTGTTGGTCTCCTCTGAAGTGGACATGTCATCTTCGTGGCCTGCACCTACATTGATAGCCTCTGTGGCTTTGTTGTCGACTCTTCTACTCTTACGAGTAGGCAACGGCTGAAGTTGAACTTCACGGTCCTTCGTACGCTTCTGCTTTGAAATAGAAGCTCCACTGCAAATAAACTAGCAATTTGATTAGCCAAAAATGCAAAGTAGAAATACACTTGTCAATGAAATTGCAGGAAATTTGCAATACTACAATAACACTTCAGCTGGATCACTAAGTTGCAACTACATTACAAATACAGTACAATTACATTGCAACTAGAATGGGCCTAATTTGTAATTGCATTGTCACTAATTTTCAACGTCATTACAACTATTTTGCATCTATGAATTGGGACCTACATTGCAAGTACATGACAAGTACATTACAACTACTGTGTAAATTCAATAACTTAACCACCTACTAATGCAGAGCATGATTTTATTCCTGTGAGTCCTTTTCAAACAAATGCTAAAAGTAATGAGGATCTGGACATTAGGACCATTAATAGCAGCCGGATGACAACGTATATTAACAAAGGTGTAGCTCGATCATTTTTGCCTAGTTCAAATACAGACGAGGACCTAGTTCTGCGAATGCGTCGATTACCATGATTCACAAAAAAATTGCCACAGACAGGATAGTCTCATAGGAATACAAGAAGACTATAGCGAACTCAAACATCCAATTTCTAGAAAGTCTCTTACTATTCCTTTGCTGCTTCTTCAAGTGGCTATATGGCAGCAGCTAGCTCCGCTATTCTGGCATCTCGACACAACTCCATCTCTGTCTTCTGATAGTCACTAGAATCCATGTCGACCAAATTCTACTGACCTGCATCCAAAGTCACACAGTCAATGTGACGTCACGAAGACAATTCAATGCAGAATTAAAATTCAGTGAACATCGAAGACGAGCACAACCTACAACAAACTTCACATGAGAGGGCCACAAGTTCCAAGTGAAGTCAAGAAACGAAAGAAATTCAAAAGTTTGCCGTTGGAGAGACGAATCTAGGTTTCGCAATGCTTTTGTGCTCACGTTTGTACAAACTTGAATTTTGGAACTCACGAAGGCGTGGAACGCGATTGCAGGCCACAAAATCACCTCGTAAGGGCTCTGAAGCTCGCAGAATTTGACGACGACTGGTCGCCAACGTTGGCCTCCCGTGTACACACAGAAATGACAAGGTACCAAGATCAGACGTTCCGCAAGAGGTTTATGAGGTACCTGTGAAAGAACCTGAGGCTCATGCTAAAAACACAGTCGAGATTATTCTCTCCGCAAACGAAATGCAATGAGGCTCCAGCATCACTCATAAGTTGATTCCAATTTTTTCCACATAACTTTCCTATTCCTCTAGGAGGTGTGATTCTGAATCGAGTACCTCATACCCTCCAATTCCTCTGGGAATTATGATTCTAAACCTAGTACCTCAGACCTTCGAATAGAACCCTGTAATTTGCGATTGAAAGTAAAATTAGATCTCACAGTCACCAGAGATGGTACACAACTTCACGCAGATCAAGAGGCGATTGCTACACGCGCATGAACCATACAATATTGATTTTAGGATGAATTCCAAACGGGTCTGATGCAAATGAAGCACAAGAGGACGTCTCGTAACAATTCCTGGCTCCATAAAAACGAAAATGGAAAACCATATCTGTGGCAATACAATTTCAAAGTATTCCACGTTACATTGCGGCAATAGAAGGTGAAGTTCGAATGAATGTATGTAACTTACCTGAACCACGGGACAAGAAGTCTCTCTCAACGATGCTCTCCAATACGGAGACGAGGGTGCTTACCGATTTGTAGCAGCAATCAAATACAAGCGGAAACCCTAGAAAATAGAGAACTCCCTGATATGCTGAGAACGTAAGAACTGGAATTCACAAGCGAGAACTCCCTGAAGCTCTGGAAAGCGAGAACTCCCTGAAGCTTTGGACTATAGCAAACTCCCTGAAGCTTTGGAAACCAAAAACTCCCTGACGCTTTGGAAAAGCAACACAAAATCCCAGCAAAAGCAGATAACGATGCAACTGCAGCCCAAAGAAAGTGGTGGCAAAACGAGGGTTCCGAATGAAATTGCAAGCCTGGATCGTCAACACGTCACCTCCTGCCTTTGACTGTGGCCGTACTCGTAAGCCCGCGTTCTAGTTGATCCGTGTCACTAGGTCGCGCAAGTGCGGGAAGTGGCCCACATTCAATTTCAACAACAGCACCTACCTTTAGAGGGTGATAGTTAGAAATCCAGAATTATAGGTGGGGCCGTAAATCATTACAATACAACTTTGGGGCCGTTGCTAAAGAAGAAACATTAGTGTGCTGGCTGTGAGTAGGCAAGCTTAAATATAATAGGTAGTGAGCAGTATAGTATCTTCGACAGCCGTTCAGATGGTGCGCAGATTAAGCATCAACTCGGACAAATTGTGAACACAGTACTCAGGAAGAATCATACTCGTCAACGAAAAACCATGCACTCCTGAAGTTTGCGCTCCACATGCTCTTTCTCAGACTGACAGCGAGCAGTTATGTGAGGATCTGCTATTCCATCACAAAGACCTCTGGATTGCGTAGTAGTCCAACGCAAGCCTCAATATGGTCTTCACCCGACCTGCAATGAGAGTCCAGTGCTCGTCCAAAATTGCATTTGTTAGGAACTAAACGGTGTGCATCAATGAATTCGTGTACCTATATTTCTCTGATATGCAAAGGAAGTTTCACTAACGTCCTCTTTTAACATGGAATTTCTAATTCCTACAATATTTCTTGGTATTGCGGTCCAAGGTATGTGTCCAGCACCGAATATGAAATTGTTGCTATGCAAGTAAGAAAGGAAGCGATTCTTTACCAGCTTGTCAAGGGCAAGTAGACATTGTCGTTGAATCGATACCAGGTACGCATCATGCCAGGCAATAACGACATCAGTGACCTTTCCGAAGCCACTCCCGTAGAAAGCTCTAGCAAAGAACTTTCTAGAGCCTGTTCCATAAAGAAATGCATGAGACCACTGATAGATTAAGAGCAAAGTCAATTCCAGCACTCAATCCATTGGCGTACGCATTGTGGAGCCCGATGAATTTACCCAGTCCATGACATACTGATGCAGAGTATGAACAAATGTATGAGTTTCTACTGTAATAACAATGACAATGTGCATTCAAGTTTGTTGCAATGTCTTATAGAATCAAAGTCCATCTCTTTCAATGCACATAGATCATGGACTTGTACTTCTTCTCAACAGCACTTGACAATTCACTTGCACGAACCCTAGTACCCAGCGAAATCATCAAACATCTGCAAAGCTCAACACGGTCATGAAAGCTCCAATCTCACCACCTGCCTATTCACAGCCCCGGGATCTGCTGGTGGAGCTGCATTCTGCAATAGTTTCTGAAATGAATGAATGCATGTTCTCAGCTTAGGTCGCACAAAAATCAATCCTTCTGAAGCACAAACTGAAGGTTCTTATCAAGAGAAGCAGTTGACTTGCACTCCGGCACTTAATTCCAGACATGACATGCTCTCCACTAGTGATTTAGGCTAAATATCACCAGGTTTCGACAATTTTTGAGTATAGCAACCGTATAAGAAACTTAAGGATGTATTGTTATTCAACAAAAGACAATCCTCCAACCCTGACAACCTTCTAGCTGGATTTTTAGTCATCCGAAGAGGCAAAATGTTCTGCCTGTGTTTTGTTACTCTTTTGAACTATGGCGACCTAGCTTAATGATTGATGTTATGGAGGACAATGCAATTTTGTATTCAATTTTAAAGAAAGTCGTGTTGTAGCTACCGAAGTAACCATAATGATAATAGCCTGCTCACCACGAAACCAATGCCTCTGGCGACAACATTGGGGGCGTAGACTGTGAACGTGGCGCTATTCGCAGTCCCGCTCTTGCTGGCGGTGTCGGAGTTGATAATTGTTGTAACCGTCAATCCAGCTCCTTGCAACGAGATGAACGGCTTGTTGTCAGGGATGATTACTTTCTCGCTGCAGAAAACATGAAATCCTAGGTCAACCAATTGCAAGAAATTTATGAATTTGCACACTCCAATTTCCTTGACAGTAGTTGCCATTGATTTTCACCAAAAATTTCAGACAACGACCTTGGAGGGGGACTTACTGGTACACGCCGGCCGCAATGTCAATCTGAACCCACTGCTCATTGTACTCCGGAATACTGTCGATGGCAGCTTGAATTCTATTGAAATTCGCGTTCCCCGTCTTAGACACATACAAGGGATTTCCTCCGGGATTCACAACTTTCGTGTGATGATCCTCCCTTTTCCTCAAAGTTTCAGGTTCCGCAGAAAACCAAGCTGTCAAGCTCTGCAACAATCTGCCACGACACAATCCGTTAGTACATGGACTTACAACTAGATCCAACAAATGCAAAGACATGTCTGCACAACTTTCTCTGCAGATAGCCCAAATGCTCAGCTCTGCTGCATTCCCAGAAGATGCAAAGTGATCAAGTACCTCCGAGGTCGTGGAATTATGAGTCCCTGCAAGCGATGGCGTGCATACAAACTCAAATAATCAACTGGGCTATTAAAAAACTGGCGTCAGTGTGTTTCCTAATGTGCACGGTAGAAGGCTATATGGGGTGAATTACAGTGACAATGCCATTATTCTCCAACGCTTGAATGATTCGGAGGATGCTGAAAAAAGTCATATCTGTTGCCCGAGGTGGTGTTGTGCAATAGTGGCCTTCGAAAGGTGCAAGAGCATTGATTGGAATCAACCACACTCCCTGTGAATGCATCTTGGAATCTGATTGCGGCACATCCACTGCAATGGGGTAGTTCCGGCACAACCACGGTGGTTGCAGTAACTAGGTGGGTTGTACTCTAATTTGACCTCCATTTGTACTGTAGTTTCAGCCGGGTGAGGTAAGGTACTGAAGGAAGTTTTAGTTTATGCAAGCTGGGTGAGGGCACAATCAACGGCTCTGAGAACAGCATTCATAGAGAAGGCCTGAGTATCTTGAAAATGAGTGCAGTCACTGCACACAATTATACGACCGTTACATAAACTCAAGTTAGGGAAGCATCAAGAATTGGATAGGAAGAGCATGTTCTTATCACAGAACCTTGTTCTTTAGCATGTGGTTCCTTTCAAGATGTAGACCTTTGGTGATGTCTGCTACCGTGAAAGTAGACCTTTGGTGATGTCTGCCACCGAATTACCTTATTGGAGTTGAAGCAGAAATAGGAATGAACTCAATGTAGCAGCAATTCAATCGTAAACCAGGTAACGACAATGAAGGAACCAGTGTTAATCTCCCGATGCAGCTTCGAGCGCTTCCCACACGCAGACTACAAAATTCTCAGAACCGTGCTAGTACAGACACAGCATTCGCACGGAGAAGATGTAATTACCTAGTTCATCCTTCAAGAGTTGCAATTTGTGCAGCTCACTTTTCTCCGTGGTGTCCACCTGACGAACCTATGAAATCAACACAAATGTACCAAATTCAAATATCTGGAATGAGTAATCGACACTTCCTTCTCAGACCTAAGGTTAAAACATAACCACAAATCTCAAGCATGCAAGGTATTGCTACTACTATTTACATTGACATTTATACTTGCAAGAACAAGTCAAAGACATGCCAGACGTAACACATCAGCCAAGCACTCAAAGGAGGATTTGATTAGTTCAAACAAAGCAAGCAACAAGACTTACTTGGTCATGAAGTGTTAAGTGCTCCACAGGAGAGCTAACTGCCTCTCTCGACTTCGCACACAATTTTACAGCCTGGACAAAAGTAACCCAAAAAGTATTTACAGACTTACAACAAGGATGGTCAGGTACATTATTTCCAATAACCTTAATATCCTCAAAGACAGACCAACAAGACGATGATAGAGATATCTGCAAGAACAGAGCGTATATCTTAGAGAAAGAACTTCATGAACTGTGCAACAATAAAACACTTGGGAGAGAATAGTGTCTTCGTTATGGAAAAATTTATAGAATGAATAAATGTCACATAAGGAACCCAGACTCCTCAATAAAAGTATTGAGGGATTACTCACTAATACTCAGTTCATCGATAGCAAATGTCTTCATCGCAACTTGCATCCAATCAAAACTGTTGCTTTTCCAAACAAAGTCCACACTGAACTTGTGATTCACATCAATAGGTACACCCTGCAAAGCCCGAGTGTCAAGGAAGTGATAATATGCTTTATTGTCGCTGAGACCTAAACTTACCCATAAGAAAAACATAAAAAAACATCCAAATATTAAAACCACCGGCAGCTGGATTAGATCTCTGCTTTAAGACAAGGAATACAGTGCACATATACACACAGAACGTAAAAACAATTCGAATTTGTGCTTCTCAACGTACACGGAAACGAATCACATCACAAATAAACACTTACAAACGATTTCACAAAGTACAGCAGACACGATTTAGCTGAGAAAGCACCACTTCAGAGCACAGGGCTAAGATACTCCGGTTTTTTTCTAAATGCAGATTACAACATGTAAAACGTAGCAATGAGAAATAAGTAGGCAATAAAAGGACATTATGTACAATAGATAGAATGGAATTACTGTTACTCCTATCTTGGAAGTCACATAGAAAGCAAAATGTCGACTCACCTGCTTCGCAATAGTAGTGCAAACTTTGCTATGTGGTTCATTTCGTGCATTGCAGCCAGTGCTCCAAGAAGACAGGCTCGGAGAGGGTATCTTTCCTCAATAGTATCCCTTGACAAATTTTGATTTCTCGAACCCTCAGACATCTTTCAAATGTAGCGGAGGAAAGGCACACGGAAACCACACACGACACAAAGCAGGTACAAACATTAAACACACAGAAAATCAAAACGAAGCATCGAGAAAACTGTGTGAACGCTTCCTTGAAGTTGAAAATCAAGGGAACAAGTTTTTCAATCTTCAATATGGCGGTATGTGACCTCGTAAAAAAGTATGCCCGAGGAATGGAGAGTTTCCGATAATGAGAGAGGGAGAGGGTGACAAATTTTGACAAAAAATGGTCGTTTCAATACACAGAAGACTCTGTTTGTACGGTAGGATGTTACACTTTGTGCCTCCAGTTTACCGTTCAGTGATCCCAACGGGAAACCCTCTGTCATGACACATGCTCTCTATCGAAGCCACTCCCCGTCATGAAAATCGTGTCGGTAGAGGATGGAAACTGTGGACAGAAGTCGCCCCACTTCACCCATTCGTAGTTCTACAAAGTAAAACTGGAGAAGGATCGAAAGCCATTTGCTCGAGAAGTTGTAGAGGTACGTACAGACTACTTCACAGTTGAAAGGCGTTGGTCTATGTAGTGTCTAGGAGTGACTGAAATGTCTCACCAACAGAAGAAGGTGAACAAGAGTACTTAGTTTTCATGTCGTATGACGATGATACTCTTTCTTTTGAAGATTTTGGTTGTATTGGAGAAGGTTTAGGGTTTCTTCTTCCTAACCCTAATTTAGTCCATTTCGAGGATACAAGTGCATTTTGAAACTAATTTTAGTTCCTTTGTGACATTGGAAATTTTGCCAAAGTGGGATGGATAGAGAAGACGACTACAAACAAGTCACAGATGAGAGGCGAAAGCAACTACGTGATGACAGACTTTGGGTGAGAGAATATCGCCGAGCTAGGTTTTTAAATTTGCATAGAATAAGTTGTCCTTGTTATAAATGTCAAGGTCGCAGGAAGTGGATAGTTCCCACTGTGAGGGAACATCTAATCCGAAACGGCAGAGATTCAAAATTTCGAGTGTGGCGAGGACTTGGGAGTCCGGAGACATCAGACGAAGAATGGGAGGCTGGTTTCTGGAGTTCAATAGCAGGTCGAGCAATGCAGGTCGATAATCAAGTGGACACTAGGAATATGCTGGACAATTTATTTGAAGACGTTGAAAACTCAGAGCCCATGGAAGAACGGCTCCATGACATAGAGGGCATGGAAGAACGCTTGCATGACACAGTAGTGGAAGCCTTTACAGTAGCAGACAATGTAAGCAACGCATGCAACTCTAGACCAACTGTAGGTCATGACTTGGAGGTCGAAAATGCATTGCCGTAGGAAGAACCGGTCGGTGATACAAATGAGCAACCAAAAGTTCAAGGTCAAAACAATTTTGATGCCAGCATTTTGGAAGAGGCTTTGCATGAATTATATGAAGGTGCTCAATGTACGAAGTTGGCAGCCACTATCCTTATCATGAACGTATGCACAGTCCATGGGGTGAGTAACAATTTTGTTGATGAATTATTCACTCTTCTCCAAGGACACATTTTGCCACAGAATAATACGTTGCCTAGGAATTTTTATGCAGCTCGAAGACTAACAGGCAAATTAGGATTGGCTTACAATAGCATCCATGCATGCGAAAAAGGATGTGTACTGTTTAGAGGAGAACTTGAGGGTGCTATAAGTTGTCCAAAGTGCAATCGTCCAAGGTACAGGGATCAAATTAGAAAGAAGTTTCCGGTGAAAGTTTTGAGGCATTTCCCTATCATTCTACGATTGCAACGCATATTTCGTAGCCCAACTTTGTCGAAATTGTTGCTATGGCATTTGGAGAATGGAAGCAATCGTCTAGGAGGAGACAATCTAGTGCGTCACCTATGCAATTCAAAAGCGTGGCGACACTTCCATGAAAATGTGGACCCAACCTTCAGTGAAGACTCAAGAAATATCCATTTTGCTCTTGCTGCAGATGGAGTAAATCCTTTCAAGCAGACTCGTTCAAGTTGGTCTACTTGGCCAGTGACCTTGCTAAATTATAATTTGCCGCCTTGGTTGTGCACCAAATTTTTTTTTATGATGTTAGCTTTGTTGATTCCTGGAAAGCAATCTGTAACTTCAGAAGTATTTGATGTGTATCTGGAACCCTTGGTGGATGAATTGCTGGAATTGTGGAAAGGAGTGCCAGCATATGATGTTGTACAAGAAGTTGGTGCCCGCTCTTTCAACCTTAGAGCAGTTCTTATGTGGACAATTCATGACTATCCAGGATATGGCACGGTAGGAGGATTTGCGCACCAAGGCTATGCAGGGGGTCCATGGTGCGGTTCTGATTTAGGAGCAGAGCATTCAATGGAGCTATGTAAGGAAATTTATCAAGGGACTCGCAGATGGTTGCCTACTAATCATCCTTACCGCTCAGAGCGTATGAAGGATCACTTTGATGGAAAAGTGGAAGTGCGAGGAAGACCCAAAATTGTATCTGTAGAAGAACAGTTGGAATATGCAGAGCAGTATAAGACTTGGAAAGCAGCAGGAAATAGAGATGGAGCTCCAGGGGATCCGTCCAAATTGCATGGAGTGAAGCGGTCTAGCATTCTTTTCAGGTTGCCTTATTGGAAGGTGAGTTGCAGTAGTCTTTCAAGTCGAATGACTAAGTAGCAAACTAGTAGTACCATTAAAGTGTCAAGAAGAATGACAATGGATTACTTGCATTTCAGTTGTATTATAGTCGCTTATCAGTCGTATCTTAGTTGCACATCAGTTGTACTGCAGCCGCATATCAGTTGTGTTTTAGTCGCATATCAGTTGTGTTGTAGTCGCATATCAGTTGTGTTTTAGTCGCATATCAGTTGTGTTTTAGTCGCATATTAGTTGTGATTTAGTTGCATAGCAGTTGTATTTTAGTCGCGAACCAGATGTATTTTAGTCGCATGTCAATTGTGTCATATTTGTTTTGAGATGCTTGTAAAGAGCGTTTGCAGTGAACACTAAAGTGCCTACATTGTATTAGAGTCTTGTAGCATGTTGTTTGAGAGAGAGATGAAGTGATAATAAAAGCATTTGGTAGGGAGATGTACAAGTGAATGTGTCTTTCCATGTCCGTTGTCAATCCCATACTAACTACTCTAAGGCTATTCATGTGACTAGAGGCTTCTCATCCGCTATACACTACATGTCATGCACTGCGAGATGAATCTTGCCAAGAATTTCTTAAAAACAATAAGTGGAAAAAAAGATACGGTGAAGGTGCGACGAGATCTTCAAAGGAGAGGTATACGAAAACATTTGTGGTTGATACCAAATCCTCATAGAGTTGGTAAAATGTTGAAACCTGCTGCTGGATATGTGCTCTCTGAGAAAGAGTACGAGCAATTTGCAGACATTATTGACTCTGTGAAGCTTCCTTCAGGATATTCCTCATCATTTGGGAAGCATATAAAGGCTAAAAAATTTGGAAGCCTCAAATCGCATGATTATCATGTGTTAATGCAGCAATTGATGCCATTGGCATTGAGGGGTCTATTGAAACCCGGACCGCATATGGCCGTCATGCGGATTTGTAAAGTATTCAGGAGAATATGTACGAAGGTTTATAACCCAGCAGACTTTGAGTCTCTTCAATTAGATGTGGCTGAAAGTATGGCACTACTAGAGATGGAGTTCCCACCGTCATTTTTTGACATTGTGACACACCTTCCATATCACCTAGTCCAAGAATTAGACTTGTGTGGCTCTGTTAGCACAAGGTGGATGTATCCAGTTGAAAGGTATATGAAAACATTGAAGAATTATGTCCGGAGTATGGCTAGACCAGAGGCTTGCATGGCAGAAGGGTACTTAAAGGAAGAATGCCTTGGCTTTGTTACAGAGTATTTGCAAGGATTTGATGTTGTCAAGAGGCGCGTCTGGGATGCAGAGGAGGAATTTGGTGATGCTGAAGAAGTTCTAGAGGGTGCGGGTCGACAGTCTGTAATGTCTACTGCACTGCGGGATGCAGCACATAATTATGTACTGAACAATGTTGCCATTTTGGAGCCACTTGTGAAGTAAGTTGCAGTAGCTTGTTCATCTTTTATAATCTGATTAGTAGAACGAAGATACGCAAGTTCAATGCAATTGGTTGCAGTAGCAGAGATGGAACTAGAATGCAATTGGTTTTAATAATCTTGTGCAACTGAATGTAACTATCATGCGACTATAATGGAACTGAAATGTAACTATCATGCCACTATAATGCAACTGAAATGCAACTATCATGCGACTATAATGCAACTGAAATGCAACTACCATTCAACAATAGTGATTGTCAAGTGTCCAGGGATGTCTTCGATGAGCATTTGCAGTTGTATCTAATTAGTCTACAACAAATTGTAACAATGTTAGTTTTAACTTCTTTCATGCACTTGCAGTAAGTGGAAGGACGATTGTCAAATGGATTCAAGCACCGCACCACTTGATGTGTGGATAAAAACGGCTATTCGCAATAGTGACATTGACGCACACAGTCCTGAAGATAGAGATAGGATATTATTATCCACAAAACCATCGCAAAAGGCACTTCGATATTCTCGTATGAAAGCTTTTGGAAACCATTTCAGGGTGGATGACGATGCATCCAACCAATTTCAAACATACGACTGCGGGATTGCATCTGTGTTCCAAATTCCAGCTTCTGATCTTCGAGATGTGTTAGGTCACTATGTTGGAGTACTAAAAGATATTTTGAAATTAGACTATGGGTCTCTTAGCAACCCTGTGATACTAATGCGATGTGAATGGGTGAAGAAAACAAACAATCGACGAAATGCAACATACATTCGAGATGAGGCTGGTTTTCTTGTAGTGAACTTCCGCCACAAAATGCGTATGATGCTGGATCCTTTCATATTTTCAAGCCAAGCAACCCAAGTGTTCTTTGCTGATGATGTAAGGAAAGAAGGTTGGAAAGTAGTATTGCATAAAGAAGCTCGTGCTCGACAACAATTTGTAGACACATTAGATGTATTCGTGAGTACCAATATACACGCTTCTGGTTTAGTTACTCCAGAGGATGTGCCTCCTCTACCTACTGTTCCATCTTTGGTTGGAGCTATAGAGTTATCTGCAGAGGATAGTCTCTTAGCATGTGCAAGATATTGACACCATTTATTTCCAAGAAAATGGTGATTTTTAAGTTTGAAAGTTTCTTTGTATGTTGTATCCTTCATTTCAAATAGACTTAATGCACTAACGCATGCAATTGTCTACCCTCTATTAAAGAAAAAAGCGAGTAGAAATGAAGTGAACCTTTATAAATTATAGATGAATAATATCACAGAGGCATACTTATTTGATCTTATGAAGTGTGCAGCTTGAATGGCTCTAAACCAGCTTGAAATACAGAAATCATAGGTTGCATCTCATAGTGAACTCATAGTAAACTTACAATTACAATTGTCTAGCAAAGGAAGGATGCAACTAGAACTCATATGAAATAAGTACTAAAGCATTTTGACTAAGAACTCTAACTATCTTTGTTTTGTAATCAAACTATAGTCATTATGTTGTTGAATTTTAGTCTAATTGTAGCCAAAGTCTACTTATTCTGTAGTGGAACCGTAGTTGTTTTTTAGTTGCATTGTAGTCTTCTTGTAGTTGCACTATAGTCATTTTCTAGTTGTATTGCAATTGTTCTCTAGTTGCATTTCAATCGTTTCTTAGTTGCCCTATAGTCGATTTTCAGTCATGTTCTAGTTGCATTGCAATTGTTTTCTAGTTGCATTTGAATCGTTTTTTAGTTGCACTGTAGTCGGGTTCTAGTTGCAGTATAGTTGATTCGTAGTTGCATTTGAGTCATTTTTGAGTTGCAATGTTGCCGTTTTTAGTGGCAGCATACTAATTAGTTTGTTTTCTGTAATTGGAGTGACTACATTTTTCCACGGTGGACTCTACTTCGTGGATAGCTATCTACATGGACAACTGCGATGAATATTGGATGTAGAATACCTCCTATCTGTTCTTCTGTTACAATACCCTACTCTTCATTTTCCAACTACTTTGCGACTACAACTACATACACGTCAAATTTGATGCAAATACAGAGGGCTACAGTCGCAGTACAGTTGTATAGGACACATAGTCACATCACAGTCGGTTGCAACGGACACGTTTTTCTTCTAGTGGTCATCTTGCAACAATTTGCCGTTGTTAGGATACTTACGACTAACTACGCATACGACAGTCGCCAACCGCGCGGTGTGGGTGGACGGGGCCGACCGACGAAAAGGTCCGACCGAGCAGACGGGGCCGACCGCGCGGTCTGGGCGGACGAGGCCGACCGACCCAAGGGGGCCGACCGACCGGACTGGGACGATCGACCCCACAGGCCGACCGACCCCACAGGGCCGAGCAAGCAAATGAGGCATAACATTGAGTCTAAAATAGAACATATTGAATTGAATTCAAACAATGAAATAAATAAATAAATGAAAAAATAGACATATTCTTCAATTTATATGCCAAAAAAAAACTATATATATAAAGAAAGAGATAGAATACAAAATATGTATATATAGATATACATGTAAAGTGAAGGAAATCAAAACATACTTTTGTGGCATACACCTATGATTCGATGTACATTATGAAGAAGCTATGATGAACGCGATAGCCTAAGTACAATAATTTTTGGTAGAGAAAACTACTAATTAAAATCCCCACAAGCTATTTATTTTCTACTAGTACTAATATAATAGATGTAGAGTAGGAAACAAAACATTTCCCTATTAGTTTTCAGTACTACTATGTTCTTCTGCAGTACGAGATGTCTCCTCCTTCGCCATGAGTCTTCTACTTTTGCGACGAGGTATCGCCTCACTGCCACTGGGTCCTTCTCCAGTTTGTACTTCCATGTCAACCCTCTCAAATAGTCTTTTAGTTTCTGGAGAGTGGTCATCCTCTTCTTCAACTCTCCATTTATTCTTCCGCTTCGAAGACAACTCCACTTCATGGGCGTTTAAAGTCCTCACAGCGGCATGTACTAAGTCTTCGAGGTACTGGATGACTTTATCTTCGCTCTGCACGTAATACCAAGCTGGTACACCTTTATCAGCTATTGGAGGTTCGCCCCCTAGATCCTTCCTCCACTTGGTGATAACATCATCCATCCGTTTACCGAAAGCCCGAGCAATCTCTTCCATCTTATGCCTTGTCATTGCTTTCGTGTTCAAGTCCAACATGCAACGAACCTTAGCTGTTTCTTCCAACTTCGCTAAGATGCGGGCCCGCCCGACCAAATTGGAATTGTACCCCTCGTACTGCTTTGTGACTCTAAGATCAGACTCCACTTCCACGAAAGGGTCATTTGGCCCTTCTTTCTTCCATTCCTTATCAGGAAATCGGAAGAATTTTTGGTGCTGCGTGCTCCAGTGCCCCCCCATGCTACGACAAAACATTTCTCTTGCATCGTTATCCGGGATCCCGAAGGCACGCAATTCCACTTCCAAGTCCCGCGTCATCTAGAAGTACTCATCCTTGTCTTGAGGATCCATGTATAATGAATGCATCCCTTCGTTTGGTAGCCATACCATTGGTTTTCCCCAATGCAAATGATTTTGGAATTTGTGTGGCGCTTGGTCTAGTGGAAGGTTCCACCGGTTGAATTCATGACTTGATGCCATAGAATGCAATATTCCTAGCATTTCATAAAACCTTGCATTCAAAGGAGTACGACAGTTGGGGCAACGGGCGGAATATTGTGCTGCTCTTTGGATGCAAAGAATATGAAAAGAGTGGCCACATTGACTCAAAGTTAGACCTCCTTTAGGCCCAAAACGATATTGGCAAAGATAACACTTTTCCTTCATCAAAGGAACATTGGGATCACTTCCAGGTATAAGCTGCTTCTCATGTTGAACAATATGAGCAGACAATGTGTTGTGAGGAACCCATCCTTCTTCCGCTTCCAACGCCCAATTGATGTTGTCTGATTCATAGGTTCTCCCGTGATTCAACCGCTTGAACATTCTATCCATGTTTCCCCAAATTGTAATGCATACTTCGGGATCCTTTAATTCTGCGTCGAACTTCTCTTTCAAATGCAGGTGAGAAGACTGCACGTTGTTCAACGATTCATCCGACTACATTGCATACTTCAAGAGCCCCCTCATGAATTGAGAGCATAAACCGAATTATTGTTGTAGATCCCTTGCCCACAGCATCCACCGTAGATCCCTGGTCTTCATTGGAAGGATGTCGTATAGTATTTGTACGTGTTCCATTCTTTGCAGTGAAGACTCCGTGTCATTCTTTGCTTGAATTGCCAAGTCCAATTGTTGCCTTAATTCTTGGACTTCATGATTCACCGTTTGCGTGCAAGCAACTTCTAATGAGAGTGGAGGCACAACTTTAGGGCTCTCAATGGCCATAACGACTTCTACAGTCTCGTCCACAGCTTTGCCCTTGTCAAGAGGAAGCGAAAGTTGATCGCTTTCTTGAGTTGGTTGACTTGCCTCCAAGAGGCTTGCTCCGTCCCTGCAATGTTCAGATGACTTGTCGTTTTGTAATGTCTTCAACATCTCCCGATGCCATTGTAAATTGTCCTCAGATGTCTTCAATTGCAAAACCAATTTCTGGTTTTGGGACTCCAACGTCCCATTCGAGAGCTTTAAAGTCTCAACTTCTTTTTGAAGACTAAAACACATATCTCTCAAGGCTTCATGGTCTTTATCCCAGAACACCATAGAGCAATGCTTATCCAATTTGTCGAACTTGACCTTCAGGCGATCATGATCTTCTTTGTCATAATTGACCTTCATAAGCTCCTCGTTTTGTGTTTGAAGCTCAACCACAGCCTTGAGATTTTCCACCTTCTCTTCTTGGAGCTTATCTGCAAATTCAATGAATTTTCTGAAGGCCACGGCACCCTCCAGTATCTCTGGTGTCATGCTCATAAATTCTTCACCTATTTGTGTGAGGGCAGGTGTCATAACAGCTACAAGTTTAGCTGTACATGATAGAGAGTAGGCAGTCTTGAATAGTTCGCCGAACTTCCATACTCGGTTGCACGGGGTTGAGGTTTGCCCTTCATCTATCGTGCCTCCTTCATTTGTTGTACCCTCTTCATTTGCAGAAGGATGAACTTCTTCTTGAACTTCAAAAGTCTTCCATTTAAGAGAACATTGTAGTAAGTGCTCTATTTCTTGTAGCGGAGGCATCATCGATAAAGTCTTTAGATCTTCTGGACCCAAGAACGCTAGGATTGGATTCTCCTTCGTCTTTGGGGTCTCTTCGCCATTGTTAAGAACGCCCGGTTCTCGAGAGTCCATTTCTGCCTTCTGTAGGTTCTCATCATTCATGTTTTGGGAAGGTGGCACTTCATGCATTGGACTCCAAACTGGACTTGGACTTCTGTTAATTTCTTCATCTGTAGTCCTGGCACTGATGTCCATAAGGGCATCATTGTCTAGAAGACGAGTGATTCTAGCAGTTGCCCTGTCCATCTCTTCTGAGGGAACCTCTTCTTTGCACTCCAATGTCTTCAACGTCGATCCTTGTTTTGATGGATGAGATGGCACCTTGAAAATACTAAGTTCTCCCTTCGCGCTTGATGCAATTGGTAAAGGGCTTAGAAACATCGGTAGAGTGTCAAGTACGACTCGTTCCGCACCCTTCGAAGAAGACGCTAAAGCTTTTGTAGTATTACATACGGTATCCGGTTCTAGCGTCATACTTCCTCCTCCATTACCTTCTGTATTTTCCACTTCGGGTTGAAGTGAAATGTCAGCTTGATTCGTAAGATCTGCTGATGTGGCATTCATTTTGCTACTTTCAAGGGGGCGCTCTTCCTTGTTTTCCCCTTTGTCTTTCATGTTCTGCACTTCGTTTTGAATAGAAACACGTTTTTCTTCCGTGTTGTGTTATAGAGTAGCATTGCCTTCAACCATTTGAAGAAGTTGTCCCTTTGAAACAAACATATCAGGAATATCTTTCTGGCCATCAGGAAGCACAAGCGGTGTTTCTACTGTCCTGGGGTACGTACTCCAATCCACCTTGCAAGCCAACTTCAATTCTGTATACACCATGCTTGCTATAGTGTTGTTAATTCTACCCTTGCTCATCGATTTGTCCCCGAAGAGAGCCCGCCACACCTCTACGGAACGATGGACAAAATGAGGGCTGAGACAACTTGCAGGTTTAAAAGAAAACTCTCAAGTGTGACCAGCATGTAATTCTTCAGGCCAGAACTTCCCAATGTGATACATCTTCACATATTTCTTGCACAACTTGGAAGTCCAGTATTCATCGACCACCTTCTCCCACTCAGGCTCTGCTAAAATGTTCTCATCCTTTAAAATGTCAAGATGGAGCTCGTGACGAGCTCCTTTTTGTTTCGATCTTTTGCTGCTTTCACCTTTAATGCCGCGTTTTTCTTCCATAGCTACTTGATGCCTTGATTCTTCTCTTCAATCGTGTGTAAATGACCGATTCAAAACCCCTCCGGTGTAATCAAAGATGTATGACCCCAACTCTCTACCACATAGGAGCAACTAGCGCGATGAAGCAACAGTAGCACATCCGATGTGGTGTTGTTTCCCAAGGAGGAGAGTTGAAGTGAGGAAAAATGCCTTGGCCGTCCCTTCATATAGCCGTCCGCGACCAAACCTAAAACTTGTCTTCCCGAATCTACCCCGGACGACGCGAACCTACCCCGAATCTGCGACGGCATTCGATCGGACGGTCCGTCCGCTGTCGAACCTGCGGACTGGCGGTCCGACCGACCGCTCCGTCGGTCGTCCTCCCGACCGCTCCGTCGGCCACCCTCCCGACCACTATAACGTCACGCCCGACCACTCCCACGACCATCCGACCAACCGCTGAACGCCGACCGACCACAGTCCAGCTGCGTCCATGACGCTTGGACGACGGACGTCCGGACGTCCGGATTTTGGACGTGATTTCGTGATGGACGTACGTCCGAGACAACCCTGTTTGTAAAAGATGTCCAAGCATAGAAGCCTGTGTTTTCAATGGCATTGGGATTATTAGGCCACTTGCCAACTTCTGCACAAAATAGCTATGCACATGCCCATAGTCTAGTACTACGAAGAAATCCACAACAACATTAACTACAGTACCTTCGGTGAAAACATGGTGCGTTCTACTCAATGTTTTGAATAACATGCTTGACCATCATATGCAACGTTCAGTTGGACACGCTATGGCAAACAAGGACTCACGTGCATCCGATTTCTTGACAACAACAGTCTGCATCGTACCACACCAAGTCAAAACCAGCAGTACCTACTCGTGCATGTTTATTTCTGGGACTCTTATACACCCACAACAAATGTCAAGAAATGCTACACTTGCATTATTCTTTTAAGTTGCATACAAAAACAAATGAAAGTATGGGTGAATGGAATGCAGCCTTCCTAACCTTTTTAGTGGATTGGGTAGGTTTAGGAAGACCCACCGCTTTGGGAATTGCTGCCTTCGGTATAGCCTTCGTGCCCTTCGCAGCTTGCGTGGTCCTCACAGCACGCCAAGGCTGGCTTGAGGACTCACCAAGGACTTCAATGTCTTTCTGCAACACCATCACACAATTATTATTCACTTTTGACATCCTCTAATCACCTACACTTCCTAGCCTTACCTGAGCACCATTGAGGCACTTGCTTTCCTGTAAGATGTACATAGTTATTTTAAGACATACCTGCGCATTCAATGTAATGGAGGACTGAAAGGAAACTTCGACTTCTGCTTACATACTATTCTGATGTACTCGCTTTAAAAAGAACAAGCTGAGCCCTAGAGTGCATTAGCGTCTGCCACTAGTGACATTCACTTCGATGTACAATTTGACACGCACTTGTAAAAAAAATTGAAGCATTGCAAACAAACGCTACTACGCTACGACTCCATCCTCATACAAGGCAATTCATGGAAATAACGTCACTAGCCTAACAAAGGGAGTGCTTCACGTCGGTCACTTGGCACTTAAAATGGGAAGAGAGACGTCGCATCACCTGTTGCTCCGTGGAGGTCTCCATTGTGCTTTCTCTCCTCTCAGATGTTGCCTGTGCCCCGGAGTCTTTAACTATGGCGTACACATCTTCCACTCCTTGCTGACCTTCAGCAGTTTCAGGGATCGCAACTTCACTGGCGCCTTCTATCTGCTCCTCCTCAGCATTAGCTACAACATCTTAACGACATCGTCTTCAACAACCCGCTTGTCGGAGTTAACGTCAACAAGAACATCGTCTTTGACATTGCTTTGGACAACTATGGGGACTGGCTCAACGACATTTACAGGAGCTGTGGGCTGCAACACGGGCACAAGATAGTCCTTCTATACCATTTTCGACGCCTCTGCCCTAAGTGACATGAGAAGTGGTGGATTCCCTGCCCCGATAGGCGAGGATGGCTCTGTGACATCTAGGGTCCCCTCAGCACTTGCTTTACACTGACTTGCAAGGATCTTCGGTAGCATTTCCTCCATGCTTTTGTGGGACGTACCCACGGTCTCATTAATGCAATTTACACTACTCTCAAGCTCATCCATCGGACTGCGCATCTCTTGCAGCTCTTTGTCATGGAGACTTCAACCTCTGCGCTTCTCTTCTTCCAGACGTTGCAACTCTTTTGCCACTTCTGTGTCCACCTCTGCTTCAAACGGTGCTCTGTTCTGCAACAAAGTCTACAAGGGGAAGAAGAATATGCACTTAGAGTTCACATGCAAAGGTTACATGCTTCAATGGCACCGTACAAGGGGAAGAAGAATATGCACTTAGAGTCCACATGCAACAATTACATGCTTGAATGCCACCTGACAAGGGGAAGAAGAATATACACTTAGAGTTCAGATGCAACAATTACATGCTTCAATGCCACCCCACAAAGGTCCTTCCACATGCGAAGAAGAAGGCTAAGTCCTCCACATCTACCATCATTTCTGACATTTTTTGGAACAACAAACGCAACATGTGTGATGAAAGTGGTGTCGACATGGACAAGTAGGTGGACGTCAGTTACTACATACTTACTAGCTTCAAGATGACTTCTCTTTCTACGGCCTTATGTTGGGTTGTGCTGGATGCCTTCTTCTTAGAAATGGCAGACATATGGGCTGACTTCTCTTGGGAAGCATCGGTAGCACGAGCCTCCTTCAATGCCTCCCACACATCGTCATCCATTCCGATCAGCTTGGGTTTTCCGCCATCAATCAATCGATTGAGCTTCCAACAAACATAAATGAGTGCTTTTGTGATGAATGACTGCATCCACTTCTCCGACACTTGCTCGGACTCTCCCTCTATACGCCAATTTGCAAGCCAGAGGACTTAGTATAGCTACCTCTACATTGTGTACGACATTGATGTGCCAAAAAATAACAGGAGAATTTACATGGATACCCCTATGTCTCCAGAAAACACCAGGGGATACACACTGCACATCCTTATAGTGCGGACGACCATAGGGACCACCCCTTACTGTAGAGGATCCTCCACTGACGTCAGTCGTGATGTCATGCCCCTATCTACTTGGGGTGCCCAAATGAACCTTGGTGCGCAAGGGGGGACCTTGGGGGTGACTTCCCAAGCCTTGCAATAGACTAGGTAGGGAAAATGAAGAGACTCCCGATCAAACAGGGCGCAATAGCGCCCTGGTTTTGAAGTGAACATGAGAGTGTCACACATGCTTGGAGAGCTCTTGACAATACGCTTCTAATGGCGCAAAGAACGCGCAATTTGGAGTTGTGAGCGAAAAGTTATGGCCGCTCAAAGTTGACTGTGTCCCGGTGGCGCCGGGACACTTGAGGGCTAGGTGTGAGGGGTTCTCAATGAATCCCACAACAAAGTATGGCATGTGGCATATCATTGGAAAGCTATGAACACAAGGAACCTAAAATGACAAGCATTACGAGGTTCTAAGACATGAGTCAAAAGTTATGGCCAAAAGAAGAGCCATGGTGAAGGCGTGACGCCTCCCCCGGTGCATCCGAATCTTTAGAGGGCCATAACTTTGCGAGAACTTGTCCAAATGGGATGAGTGAGCAGTCCATCGGCATCTACTCGTCGCGTAGATGTCTAAAATGGGCTCGCATGTTGGATTTGGAGCTCGGAGCACAAAGTTACGCCGGTTGGAAGTTCGGGAGTCCAAACGGTGATGTAACTTGGCGATTTGGGTTGGAAGTGGGTGGTCTTCCACAACCCAAGGTTATCCAAGGACTTCCTTCGACCTAGGATGGGGGGGTTTGCCGATTACCACAGAGAGTACTATAGGAGGGGTTGGTCTCCCTCCTCACTCCCTCTTGAAGCCTTGGTGAGTCCCGGTGACTCATGGTTGGTGGTGGTGACTTCACCACCATTTCAAGGCACCATGGGACACTTGTGTGTGTCCTGTGGCATCGGTTGGGTGGAGTCCCGCTCCTTGCTAAGCTTCCTTGGATGTGTCCCGAGTTGTGAATGCCAGTTACCTTTAGTGGATGAGTAGCAAATACAAAAAGGGCTAGCATGGAGTGGGGTGACACTCAAGGGCGGTTAGGACCATGGTGAGTAGTGCCACCATGGGTCCTTGCACATTAAGGTGGAAGTTTCGCCCCATGTTACTAAGTGACATGCCCGGTGTCACGATGGGAGTGTGTGTGCTAGTAGTCCCGGTGACTGGGACTTGGCAAATGAGTTGGAAGTGGGGATTAACACTGTGGGTGCTTGGCATGTGCAGTGTTAGGCAGTTGGTAACCAAGTGACGCTGTAAGTGGACTAAGGTGAACCTAGTGAGCTGTTGGGAGCTGGTAGGTGTCATTTGGGTCGCGACACGTGACATTGTATTCGACGTCGCTGTGGACATTACAGATGACATCCACTGCCCCGCCTCATGGCCAATGAGCTACCTTCCACAACATTTATAGTCTTCTGAACTACATGCAACAGTGAAGTACAAGGTCTATAGTCCTCTTCATTTCATAGTGAAGGACTGAATACAAACCTATATATAGGCGCCTAAATAAGTGCCGTCTATCTTTCTTGGGCTGACCCTCCCATCCTAACCTGGGGTCAAGGTCTCTTGCATATTTCTTAATGTCGTTGGAGAAAGGGAGCTTCATAGGTCCAAATGGTTCCCCCTGTCGGTCTATTTCCACAGGTTTCTTCATTACAGTGCTTAAGCCTTTTTTGCGAGCCTGTTCGGGGATCAGCTACTCCATCATCTCTTAAGTATCAACATCCGAAGTTGGTTCATCAGACCCTGTGTTGTAGCCCTTACTGTAAAAGGTCAAATGCACTATCAGCTTCGGAAGAAAATGGGGCGACGTTAGTACAACCAAATCACTCCCGCAACTGGACCCCCGCAAAAGAGATGCCACATACGCTATTTGCGGCTTCAAAGTACTCTACATGTTCCTCTATTGCTTACTACGTTGAATCTAACGTCGATGTAGACACGCTTGGACGTTGTTTAATTTGAACATTATAGGAACTTTCTCTTGACAGAAACTGGAAAGACGCCATGGTTTAGGGTCTGTCACCCTTGCAGGGGGCTAACTCCCGTACATCCTGATTAATCACTCTTGAATTCTTACAAATTTCTCTGTGACCAAAGAACAAACAATCACTTTTCTTTGTATAGAGTTCAACTCAAACAACATGTCCTCCGTGACGAAGACATGAACGTCACACAATTTATGCGGACGTCGCATTAAACGTCTATGACGTTTAACATGATAGAGTCGACGTCATAAGAAATAGGGTGTGCGTTGCACTTGACGTTCATACCAACGCGCGCCTCCCCCAAAACCTTGAATACCACTGGTTCTATACTCAAATTATTTCTTCTTTCAAACTTACCTCTGAAACAATTTAAATTAAATGCTTCTTATCGATTTGACTAAGTTCTACGACGATTTTCCATAGATTAATTCTTATCACCATGCTTAGCATCATATTTTTCATATCAACTGCAAAAAAGTCGTGGAAGTCATATTTTAAAGCACATCTAGGGTATATCCAAGAACTGGTAGGCCTATACGGGTAAAGTGAGTTATTGCTCTTACATACCGGTTCGGCCTTGAGTATCTTGGGAACTTATAGTCGTCCCCTCTGCAAGAGAGCTCTAGACATCTTCCAAATCTCCGTATCTTGCAGCCTGAAGAATCCCAGATTCATGTCCCAAAACGTTATGAAATCCTCAAAACTAGAGTATTTCTTTCAAATCTCACAATAACGTAATATTCATTAAAATGAGAGTATTCCACGGAAATGAGAGTTACAGAAGTTTAATTTCATTTGAAAACGGAGAAGAGAATTCCTCAAACAATATTCAAATCATATAAGAATTAAAATCAGATGAACACAAGTAGGAATCAAATATCATAACCACAAGGTAAACGCTCATATTGACCTTTCACTTGTACACCATGAGTTGTTCCATATATCTTCAACTATGCTTGGCTAGGTCCAGTGACACTATATTACAGGCAACAAACTATAAAGGCCAGTAATGTAGTTCATTACATTGTTCTGCGTACACTGTAAAAGCCACGAGTGTGATTCACTCGAGCTCTGAGTTCTTTTGTAATATGCACATTGAGCTTTCATGAAGCATGAATGTATGACTCTACACTATGAACAAGTACTATACGTGTCATTTATTCTTGAGCACCACGATTGCCTTCGTCATCTTCGACCTGTGGTTGTACTTGCTTGTAATTCATGAGCTTGAAAAGCCCTCCTACTTCCTTGGACATTTGAAGAAGGACCCACGTCCTCACCATATAGTTTCCGCTGTGTTGTTCTATCGCAAGGTGAGGACGACATCGGTGTAGCAAAAACATCGCTAGACTTCATGGGCGATGGAGAACATGATTTTGGACGATGTGGAGCTGAACCCGGGGGACTATCCACCACTCCATCATCAACGGGCTTTAGGGAGAAGTCCATTGTCGAATTTGCAGTGGCAGCCAAACACATGAAGTTTCCTGTACTTAGAATTAGATTCTACCCGTAGTCGGAGAAAAAGTCAGCTGATGCAGTGCACGGAAGACTGGTGTGCCAAACTAGAGAGAACGACGTTCCCAAATTCTAAGAAAACAAAGAGATTACAACAATTTAATCAAAAACTGTAACTGTTATTACATTTACAAGTAAACTCCAATAGCAAATTTGCAGTCTAGGAAATCCTGGCCATCGAATGAGGTTGACCCGACCTAAATTGGAGGAAGAAGAAAATACAGAAAGGTATTCATAAAAAAATTATATTACAGAAATTACGTATATCTCTAACCATACATGCGAATGCACGAGCCATTGAGGTCGAGGCGAGTTGAAGTTCACTAGGAACTCAGAGAACAATCCACATGCCATTCAATACGACTCGACCTGAACTAAAGCAATAAATAAACTACCCTCTCGTAACACCGATTAGACGATGATACAATCACTGCATCCACGTGGCTCATGAACAGCAATGAAATGTAGTGCGCTATCGGTACGCTGAAGAGACTCTGACTACATCCATAAGACTATTGTACATGCCACGATTTCTTTCGTCATACAACATCTTCCGCCCAATTTTCCCCGCACTACTCTTGCGAAATGATTTCAACCCTTCATCTCGAGCTACGTGAAGTCGCCTGAGCCAGGGCAAAAGGACCATGTCCAAATATGAGTCCCTGGGGCCGTTACCCTCGGGAGACCAACTGATGGGGAGAACAACGTTCTCCGACTTGTTCATGAAGTGCTTCATAGGACTATCGTCAACTATGACAGTATTCTCTCGAAGAAAATGCCCATTGAAATTATTAAACAAGGTGTTCGCGTCCTTCACGAACAGGTCCTTGGTGGTGCCTGGCTCCCTGAATGTGACTATCCAGCCCTGTTCCTCACACTTGAGCGTCGTGCAAGACTCCTACCCAAGTATAATGCGAGGCTTATCCAGACCGACAAAAAGATAATCGACGATTTTTTGAACGGTAAACTTCTTCATGGAGCTCCAAATAGAAACGTGTGCTATCAATCCTAGCTCACGAAGGAAATGAGCGCAATTTGGGCGGACAAAGACCGCCTTCGGTCCCACAATCGCAGGAATCGTGGCGGAGTGCGGTTGGTCTGCATTCCCGACGTGCACAGCCCACCCCTTGTACTTGGCGTCTTCACAGACACACAAGACTCCATTCAAGTCCAGGACAACATTCAGCCACTTCTCGGCGACGGTCACCTTGGACGTCAATGGAATCTCAACATCCTTCGACGTATCTCCACGTTCAGATGGGGGAACCGATCCCTGCTATCAAACGGACAAATGTGCAGCCAATTACTAAGCTGCACTGACACATTTCGAAACTCAAGGAAAAAGGCAAAATCCAATTGTCGCAGACTATATATGAACACAGAGGTACCTATTAGCGCAGAGATCAAGGACGCATAGGCACAAGGTTACCTTTTCCGGCAAAGACTGCGTCGGTCCAACAGGGTCTGGCATTTCAATCTACAGAAGCTGAGCGTCGGGAATAGAAACGTCATCATCTAAGTGCATGGACTCAGATTCCGGTGCACCTCCACTTGTAGCTTCTATAATGCCACAACCAAATGTTGGACATTGTACATGCTGTACATGAGCAATAGATTTCGGAAGATCATTCGGTCCAGTTGAGATAGCCATCAGAGGAGGTTCTGCAATTCAGGAAGGGCCAGACAAACAAGACTTAAAATTTTTACAGAAAAATCCGTATAATTGATTAATAAAATTCAGTACAAAAAAGTCATCATTTTACATGAAGATATGGATTAGCCAAAAAATTGTTTTCTATCAAAAAGTATTGTCTCCCACACTAAGGGTCTCTATCTAAGTACAACCTATGACACAAATCAGCTCGAGTCGAGCTAATTCTATACAAATGACATCGAGTGATTGTGTGGTCAACCTAATGGTGCATCCTGGCCATCCAATGCATGACTCCGATCATCATCAATGGCGATGGCAAGATCCGCGGGCATCTTCGGGCTCGACTCCAAGGTCTCTGAGGACCTGCCACCATCAAGTGGAACTCGAGCCATGTCCTCGTCATCAGGTAGAGGTGCAGGGGTGGAGGGACACTCCTCAGTAGGAGGAGGAGCTGGAGGATCTGCGGAACCTGCAAGAGGAGTGAGAGAGACAGAAGGCACCCCAGTCAATCGTGGAGTGGAGGGTAAGCTTGAAGATCCACTCATCGTTGGTCTTGTTGGCGCTCCCTGCAGCAAAAGCACTTGGTCAACCTAAGACGGCTGTACGGATGCTAGAGGCATGGCCCCACCAAGACTGTTGATAATGGCCTCCAGTTTGGAGTCGTTCTTTTGTGACACTGCCACTATAAACTGTCGCAACTCTGCCATCTCCCTGGCCTGCCTGTCAAACATCATTTGATCCAGTTCCCGCCTCCTCTTCAGCTCTGCAATTTCTGCATCATAGTCAGCGGCGGCTTGCGATCTTCCCCTCTTCTGCTTCTCCTTGGTGGTTGGAGACGGCATGGCAGAGGTGTCAGGTGGTTGACCCGACGACGTTGATGATCCCCGGATGCTTTGAGAGCGGATCACTGGAGGGGTGCTCCGATCCATGGGAACGTCGTTGTCGTCGTCATCACCGGTTGTCCCATCGCTGTCGGAGGACTCACACAATATGATTATAGATGACCTCCGACTGGACGGCGTGCTTGCCTCTCCAGTTGCCTTCCCCTTGCGCTTTGATGACGAAGGCGTGCTTGACCCCGATGGTCGGCGCGGGAATTTGCCCTCATCGATAAAGTACCCCTCTGGAAGAAAATCGTTCTTATCCAGTTTCTTCGCAGTGGTCGCAATTTCAGTCCACTGGTCAGACTCCTTCGAGTCCCCCACAACAAACACATTAACCCCAGTCATCTACAAAGTCACACACAGCGTCACATACTATCAGATTACGATAATATGAAAATTCCCTAACGAGGATACAATGGTATTTCATGTAACGTCAGCAGTAGATTGGGTCAGGTCGACCCGACCTGAAGTTCACTCTCGGGCACTCAATGGCACCGGTCAGGTCAAGCCAAACTATGGAGGAACACACTCCAATGAATGCTACGAGTCAGGTCGACCCGACCTGGTTTCTATCACCTTATAATTTCAAGAAGAAATACATGTTCATTTTATTCAGGTCGAATCGACCTTAACCATAGCCAAAACATTACATTGTGGAATTCATTGTGTTCAGGCTTACCATCGCAGCACACATGAACTTTGACCCAGCGAAGAATGACATTACGCTTTCTCCAGGAGTGCAGAATTTCCTCACAAGATTGAGGAAGAACTCCATCCGTAGCTCAATATTATTAATCCTGAACTCTAGCTTGTTGTAAGCCCCGGGCCTCGTAAATGTTTCAGTATTGGGAGCATCATAGGAAGACCTCATTCTCACCGTCCTAGCATTGTTTGGGCTTTGCAGGATGGTCAGGTAAATTGGTTCCACCGCCTTCTTGCTTCGTGCAGACAAGTCACCGATACACTCATTGGGTGAGGGCATGTAGTTAGAGAAACTCATGGAGTACTCCTTCAATGCGGGATTGCTGTCTATAAAGTGAAGTGCTTGCGTTTGCTCGGTGAGGTCGGAACAAATGAGCACCCACACTGGAATGTCCTCGAGAAGGGGCTGGCCCTTTTCTTGGAAGGACTCGACAACTACAACGAAGTATGGATCGGCTGGCGTACACTTAGACTTTGACACCACATTCGGGGTGTAACGCAGGTCCCACACTCCAAGCTTGATGTCCTTCACGTTCTGTGCAGTGAGCACGCCTCTAGGCCAATCCTGGTGCGTCTTATACATAACGTCATATGGACGATAGTATGCAGTGGATTTTGGGGGCACAAAATTGTTTCTCTGCTGTAGGAAGACCCGGAAGAACTCAGCCGCGTACATTGACATCACCTCAGCGCTCTTCCCCTTTGCTCTTGACTACTTCGCCTCCATCCAGTATTCATTCCCTGGCTGCTCTAGCAGCACGTTCATGGTGGCACTCGTGAAGTTCCGACTTTGTTTGAACTCCCTCCACTTCTCGTGGTTCAGCTCGTTCAAGGAGGACATGAGCCCGAGGCTTGCGTCCAGGGCGTAAAGCTCCATCTTCACCTTGTGCTTGCGCTTCCTTCTCTCCACCCACTCCTTAGCAGTGTAGTAGCTCTCCTGTACAGCAAAGAGAAGCTTGATTGTGACCTTTGGGTAGTCCTTGTTCTTGCTCCCTGGATTCTGATGCAGAATATGTTCGGCCAACTTCGACAAGTCATTGAAGGAAAGGTTTCCGAGCACTTTAAAGAACTCATGCGTCAGATTTCCTTGCTCGGGCTTCCAAGTCGCCTTCTCATTGTACTTCAGTCTAGAATTGGGGTCTATCAACTCCCCATACGCAGCACTAGAAATGACCTCGCTCCATAGGTTGTACACGTCGTCCGGAGCTGTGATTATCTTCAGCTCGTTTCGGATCTCGAGCTTCTCCTTGGCGTCCTTGCCTTTTGCAGCCTTCTGGGCCTTTAGTACATCTAGCAGAGCGAACCGCTTGTACATTGCCGATGAGAATTCCTGCAACGCAATTTTGTATGTCACAGTCAATTTGGAGCTCTCTATTCAACTCGGACCGACCTAAACTACACATTTCATATTGAACGTCAAATGCAACTTTGTCATTCTGCTTACATCGAACTCTTCATTCATTATCACGTGAAGTAAATCAATACATCACCTATGCTGGCTGGAATACTAGGTGGCAGACGACATTCTCAGATCAGGTCGACTCGACCTGAATCTCTTACCATGAATTTCTTCTTATTTGTTGTACTCTCAGCGTTTCGCCTCACGTTGGACATTGTCGCTATTGGTGCCGCTTCCCTCGGATTGCGTGGCCTCCCCATGAGCTCCCACACTTTTCTGGCTCCCAGAATGTTTGTTGACCACGAGGGCTTCTGCGCCACGAAGTGGTTGACCCTATTGTAGTACGTCGATATGTCGCGTAGTTTCTGGGCATCTGTGGACCAGACCACGTAGCAATCCCATTGACGAAAGTTCTTGACAATCTCTTCGTCAAGGTTTTGGTCTACCATCATTTTGTTGGCAGTCACACTGTGCTGCCCATTGATGATGTAGAAGTTCTTCCTTTCAAGTGCTGGCCAGTCCTCCGACTTTGGCTTCTCGAAGCAGTCCACTGGCATGACACACAATGTTTGTTTTGTGGACTTATCTAGCATTTCCCAGAGGTATGTCATCATGTCCTCCGCGAGCTTCATTTCATGGCTACGGATGTTTAAGTCCTTTGGGGCCTTGATGAGCTGCTCAATGGAAATTGTCTTCTTATCCTCCAGGCCAAAGATGTAGGCGTCCGTGCAGTGCTTCCAGTAGGCCTTGTATGCCTCCGCGGACGCAATGTAATCGTGCGATTTCTTGGCGTCATAAGGGACCGGGACCTCAGTTACCGCGGATACAAAACTCAGCTCCCCTGGTAAAACTGCACTAGGGTCTTGCGCTGCTGTTGCCACTGTTGAGGTTGATGCGAACTTACTTTTCCTGGGAGCTCGTGCTGGAGTAGCGGCCTGCATGGACTTTCTTGTCCCCCGACTTTGTTGGGTTCCAGGTGTACCCATTGAGCTCTGTCCCTCCACGTTACTTGGAAACTCTTGGAAGACAGTTCTGATAGTCATGTCCTTCTTCTTCAGCTCAAGCTTCGTCTTCAGAATTGTGAAGTCGTTGAGGAGTGTCTTCAGGCGAGAGTATAGGGCCTTCCCCGTTGCCAACTTCCCGTCCTTTGTCTTGAAGTAGTTGTGGTCAACTTTCTTCTCAAGGTCGGGAATCTCCGTTTTGTACTCAGTCGATTCCAACGTTGACAGGAAGTGTGATATGTTGAAGGCACATCTTGAGGAGTCCAAGCGAATAGTAAAGTGGTACTGCTCGCTTTTGGGTGTACCAGTCACAGTTGTAACACACCGAATTTTCAAGAAAGGACCACTATCGTGGGCAACGTCCTTTATCTTCTCATCAAAGGATATGTTGAAGAAATGGTCGGTGTCTTTGAACTTTGCAGCGAAGCAAATGAGGTTCTTGAAAGGAATCATGTGGAGACTCCAACTCTCAACCTTGTCGGGATTTTTGAATTCCCAGTAGTCTCCGTCATTGTCAAAGTCGTCCCCTTCCTCCCCAAAGGATTCGTGCGCACAGCGTACGTAGAAGGCCTCCAGCTTCTCAATTTGGTCATCCATTCTGCATTCATTATCCAAACGGGATGTTGTTACAACAAGAGTTGATGCTATGTTGATTCAGATCGACCCGACCTAAAAACCCGTACATGGAGCTTCTACATTTCATCTTCTATGTGTTCGATCCACTTGGACTCGGTTCGTTTTGCTTCATACGCTTTAGGTCGACTCGTACTGAAGTTCTAGTCGGAATATGCAAATATCTCTGCTATTGTGATGGCCTCAATGTTATTGATTAATGTTATTGGATCGTCCTAGTACGTATTGTTCTCACTCTGGAACTGGCAGTTCAGGTCGGTGCGACCTGAATTGCATGCGGTAGTGTTGTCATGTTTGTTGTTTGTAAATGGATGTTTATTAGAAATGTGTCTTTTGGTCAATTTGTTAATTATACTAGGTGTCTAATATAGTCATATAAATATGTATGTTGGTGAAGGGTATACGTATTTGCTGTGCAAATTGCAGAGGGTCTTCCTTGCAGTTCAGGTCAGACCGACCTGATCTGCATTTAATTTTGACGATCATGTTATTTCTCTTCTGGGATGTCAGTGACAATGTCTGGTACTCAGTTTCTTCCCTTGTACTGACAATGCCAGTAGGTTTACATTTCAGGTCGGACCGACCTGAAATGCATGTTCATCTCATGTCAACATTGTCTATGAAATAGTACGGACAAATGGAGAGATTTGGGAGAGGATATGATTTATGGGGCTCTGCAATTTAGGTCGCATCGACCTGAATTGTAGTGTGGGTCATGTGACGTACATTACCGGTACGTTAATGAATTCATTTATTAGTCAACTTGTTTACAAATAGGTGTCGAATATCATGATAGTAATTTATTTGTTGGTCTTACAACTTATTTGACACGTCAGATTGCATAGGGTGTTCTTTGCAGTTCAGGTCGGACGGACCTGATCTGCATTGAATTTGGACGACTTTGTTATTTGTCTTCTGACATGTTAGTGCAATTCCCTTCCATTTAGTTCCGTGCTTTGTACAGAAAATGTTAGTAGGTGTACATTTCAGGTCGAACCGACCTGAAATGCAGGTTTATCTCATCCGAAAATTTTCATGGAACTTGCCCGAACCTAGGATATGTGTTTCAAGGGATATGCAATTCAGGTCGATGCGACCTGAATTGCAGTTTCGTTCAGGCGCCTTACATTTGTAGTACGTTTAGGAATTCAGTGTGACAAGATGATACCCGGGTAGTATTGGGCTGATTTTGGGGAATTTGTGTGGTTGTAGCTGGTCATTTCTTTCCTTGACATTCTGAATTCTAATTCGTAGACCTTAAGGAAACCCTAAACCCTAAGCAATGGACCCTAAACAAACCTTGGACCCTAGGCACTGAACCCTAAACAAACCCTAGAACTGAAGTACTGGACCCTAAACAATGAATGTCATTTTCTGAACCCTAAACCCTAAACGAAGTCTTGTGCATTATAACTCACCTTGGGAATTAAAAAATGAGGATCTTGAAATGCAATGCAGATGGATTAATCTCCTAAACCTACAATATTATCCACATTTTCAACAAATTCAAGAGTTGAAAAAAGCCAAAGAAATCAAAAACATTTCAAACCAGCAGACCACCTAAACCTAAAACAAAAAAGTCATTGTACAAACCTACAACATTCCAAACAAGCATGTTTCCATCTAGAAACTCCCAAACCATGAATTCTAACAGAATACAACAAACCTCAAGAGAACTAAAAAAGGAACGTACGCACACAATACATCCCGCAAGTTAAACCCCATTGGACATTGCAGCTAGCTTTACAACAATCACAGAAATCACTATTCAAAGCTGAGATGGTGCAAGAGAATTGAAATTAATACATACCTGAGTTTCTACAAGCAAGCGCTATGCAACTTCAGCCTCAACTTAGCTCCTACTTTCAGTGTTGCTGCTTATTATAGACTCCACAATCTTGTAACTCCAGTGCTACAATTGTCAATCTGAAATGCAAAAAACAAACCAATTTTAAAAAACTTACATTGCAAACCAAATGCCAAGAAACAAACTGCAAACATATTCCAAGCAACCACATTCCTTCCAACAATTACAAAGAAAGATCCAATCTGTTGGAAGCAAATACCACCCAACAGAATATACAACTCTTATCTCCAGAAGCTCATTTTCTAGAATAAATTGTGCAACCACATGTGAGCAAGGAAAAACAAACAATGAAGTTCTAGATACTAACCTCGTTGTTGTTGTTGTAGCTTATCCACCAGTACCTATTCTTTGAAGTAGAATAAGGTTACACAACCTTGCTTTTCAGAACCTTGGCAAAGTGCTCTGGCACAATACAATCCCCACACAAGTACAATGAGGATTCACACAAGTAGCTGAATCCAATAATGTAGAAACGCAGACATGCATTTGTAGAAATGCACGCAGTTTGCAGAAATGCATCTTGTAGAAATGCACGCAACTTGCATCTCATACAATGTACAAATAACATCTTATGCATACAAATCATGAAATGTCGTGAAAGTACCTCCTCCATTATTTTGAATTCAACACTTCAGAGAAAATGCAACAGTATTCCCAACACAAAGCAAATACAAAGCAAAAAAACCAATCCCAAACCCTAAGTGTCCAAAGAAGCAGAAGTGCCACTTTCACATCAGTACCCTAAGAGGAACAGAGACTCCAATCTTAAGAACAGGAACACTCCCAAGACCGACCTGGACTTCACTGGAAACCTCCTCGCATCAATAGACGCCATAGCCATGGCTTACAAACACAAATTCTCGAAGATGGTCCGCTTTACTGGACACAAACTCTCAAGGAAAGACTCTCCCAAGTGGATCAAGCCTCCTTTAGACAATTGTGAAAATTCATAGTAATAAAAATTCAGAACGCAAAAGCAAGACTCCTATTGCGCGAAATCCTAGCGTCGTTGAGCATAGAACTGACAGACCTTGGAGGAATTGAGAAAAGACCCAAGAGAACCCTTAAACAGACCTAAACCCTTAAACACGCCTAAACAGAACTGACAGACCTAAACCCTTAAACACACCTCAAGAGAACCATTGCACTCCTACAAACAGTGATGAATGGAGTCAGGTTTTTACCTCAAACCCCAAACCTTGCTTCAAACTGCACGTCCTTGAGATCAAGCTGCACCTCCTTCAGATGCAAACACACAGCACCACCCGGCAGCTTCAAGTCCCCCCGATCGAATGGAACTCCAAAATCACACAGAAAACAATGCTCAAGGTCCGCTTCTTCACGACACCCGCCTTGAGGACGGTCCGCTTCTTCACAGCTTCAAGTCCCCCTAATTGAATCGAACTCCAAAGTCACACACAAATCAATGCGGAAAACAAGGTCCTCTTCTTCACGACGCCCGTGCTAAAAAAAATGCATGTCAACTACTGACAAGTGCGAAATGCACAAACAACAAAGATGCAACAAGAGATTCACGAGGGAACAACAGAGATTCACGAGAGAACAGCAGAGATGCACGAGAGAACAACAGAGATTCACGAGGGAACAACAGAGGTGCACGACAAAACAACGAACATGCACGAAAATGCGCGGACACCAAACCCTAGGTTTCCAGAACTCTGCAGGCAAATACCTAGCGGTCTTGGTACCTAGTTCTTCCAAGTCGACCTGAACATGAATGAAATTGCATGATCTATGCTTCAATTCACTTACCCTATTTCACATTGCATTTTTACAGGTATCCATGGATACTATAGATGACCCTGATGACATGGACATGTTATCGGGTTCTGAATCCAGTGAATTCAGACATGATGAAGAGGATTTCATGGCATCTTCAGAAGACGAATTTCAGAATGTCGAAGCAATGAATGTTGGGGTCCCAGAATGCGAAGGTCTACCGCGTCGGCTTTGGAATACTCGAGTTGTCACCTTGTACAATGAGGCTGGAGTGCTTGTGGGTGAAGGTGTCTGTCATAGTGTGAACTCTGACCTCGTTTTGGGTGCCAATGGCCCTCTTGGTGACACCCACGTGGCGATCCACATCTCCAAAACACATAGCGAAGAGGACCTACCAGAGGAACAAGTGTGCTCATTGTTGGCTTGGCCTATTCATCTTGTCCACTGTCGTGGAGCTAGCCTTAGAGACCATGAGGCTAGGGACAAATTCAATTGTCTCCAACAGGTTCTCTTAAATCCGCCCTCTTCAAAGTCTTCGAGACCATACACAAGTATGGTTCGAAGTGCGCCCCGTGAAACAAATTTGAAATCAAAGGAGTTGCTTACTCAAGATTCCATCCATGCAGTGTCTACTAAAATATGTTGTAGTCGCAACTGTGTTCAGCCATTTCCTAGGGATAAGATTCGAGCCTTTTGTGAACGCATGTATCGCAACTCCACGTTCAAACACAGGACCTACATGAAAATGGATGTGCATAGGCAGGTGCATGTTGACGAGCGTGGTAGACGAATGGTGTCAATTGACAATACACCGGTATGTATGCGAGCATGGATGCATATAGTTGGGGTCCCTGAGGCCACATTCTATCGCTACCAATCGTACATGAGGCGTAGTCAAGAGGCAAAGGACCATGGCAATAAGGGAACGGTGAAACCGAGGAAACACACTCAACAAGCTATAGCAACATTGAAGTGCATTCTGGAGAAAGAGGCAGATCACATGCCTCATCGTACGAAGACCCTGAAGTTAGGAGAGAAAGTTGTGGCCAAGATCCTACCTTCCACCTTCCAGTGGAAGGGTAAGATGAAAGAACTCAATGATGTCAATGCTGTTTTTGGACTGAGTGAGGTGTCAGCTTCGAACTTGAGTAAGATTAGGTGCTGTAAGTTCCCTGAGTATGAGGTGAAGAAACCTGGAGACAATTTTGCGCGATGTGACACGTGTGACAAATTGCAAGACCTCAAGAAGGGTGCTATAAGTGGGTCTCACAATGAATTGAAGTATTCTCGGAAGTTGGATAGGCACAATGAGATTGCTCGAGCTCATCGGGAGTTGTATTATGCAAACCGTCACCGTTCAATAGCTTTTCCACACGAATGCCTCACAGTTATGCACGACAAGATGGATCATGCAAAGACTGCTTCTCTAGTCTTTTCCCACAGGAGTAAGGAGCTTGATGGCCTTGTGAAATTGCTTGTGTTTGTCACTGGCATGATTGCTCATGGTCATGGAGATGTGCGTTACGCACATTATGGTTTGGATCTCTTTAAACACGATTCAAACTATACAATTGGTTCTATGGCAAAGTTGTTGCGGGATCTGGAATTGCCATCGAAGTCTTCTTCTCGGCAATTATTTTCTGGGTCAGGGTCTTCAAATTTGTTCAGGGCAGTGCTGGAGGGTAAAGAAATGTGCGACGCATCACTGCCACCACCTCCAATGAATGCAGTTCCAACAGTGCCTTTGCCTCCTATTTTGAATGTGCAAATGGACAATGCCACCGGCGACAACAAGAATAGATATGTTTTCTGTTTCTGGTCTCTACTTGTTGCTAACAAGATCTTCAGAGAAGTGTATGTCAACTTCATGATTGTTGGTCACACACACGACAACATTGACGCATTGTTTGGAAGATGGAGCATGCTGTTGAAGAAGGAGAACTTCCCAACAATCCCGGCGCTCATGAAGTCATTCATGGATGTTGAGTCTATTCCTACTATCCCTCACCTCATAGAGAAGGTGCCTGATTTCAAGCGTTTCATTGCAGGAAAATGGATGGATGGTGATGAAATCCTTGTGGGACACACAAGACCGCAACAAGTGAAGTTCTACCTAGACTCTGTTGGATGCCCAGTCATGAAGTACAAGTTGAAGTGCACGGATGAAAACTGGTTAGGTAGGCACGGTCAAGCCATTAAGTTGTGGAAAGAAGACGATGAAGGACGGACTCTGTGGCCACGTGGTGTGCCTTTGCCAGTACCACTCAACCCAATGAAAGGTGTCAATGACATTGTCAAAGGTTTATCAGGATTCATAAACTATTGGGACGACTTGTGCAGAGCAGATGTGAGTGGAGAACATCGTAGGCGCTATGAGAATGTGGTGCGCTATTGGCGTGGTGTAAAGGCAGCTCTTCAAGAGCCACTTCCTACTTCTAGTGCTCTAAAAGACGGTTTCTGGCCAACTACTCGTATTCAAGTGACAGAAGCTGATCATTTAGACGAAGATGGTGAAGATCTCGAAGAGCATGGAGAGGATGATCCTTATGTTGGGCCCTTGAGGGATCATCTACAACCATCCTTTAGGGTGGTTCGAGATGTATACGAAGGGTATTTTGTTGCAGTTCGCCCTGCAAACGGTGACAGCAGACCAGTTTGGATTGCCAGAGCATTGTTTGATCCAAACTCTAACCCCGAGAAACCAAACTGTGTGCACATTCAATACTTTCGGCCAACATCACGCAATCAAGAAGTTCAAGACTTCTATGAAGGATGGGATAGTAATAGAGGTTTGCTTTGGAGGGTTGATGAAACCGAAAAACCTACGTGGGAGACAACAAACGCTTTAATTACAGCATGGAAGTCTCAAAACAAAAGAGGTACTCGCCAATACAGAATCAAGATCCCTACAGTTCAAATTGAAATCATCAACCAGAGTTTGGCTTCATATACATGATATGGAGAAATCATGTACATACATTGGATGCATTTTAACTATGACATTCATATGGAGGGTATTGTTTTATTTCTACATCTTATATGAAGTTGTTTTTCATTGCATAAGTGTTGGACCCTTAATATTATAATAGATGATAGTCGTTTCAGTTTTTTTTAGAGGATATAGGTTTCCGTTGATTGATTCTATTTTAGTGTTTGATACTGCATGATTGTTTTCAAGTGTATGTTTTGTGTTTACAAAACAATGGAATTTAAATATAGTCTTTAATATATATATATTTTTTATTCTTGAGCTATATTTTTTCTATTTTTTAATTCATTTTCTTATTTGTATATCACTAAATATATTTTATTTGAAATTACATTGCTATTGGAGAAAAAAATGTAGTGGATATATCCACTATTTATTTGGTTAACATGTAAAGCACTTGTCACATTCTGGGTAGGGGGTTGGTTGGTTGTTACAACTTTCCTGCCAGCAAAGCTCACTTAGTAGCACCAAGTCATGTTTTTTCTCTCATGCGCTCATACAAACCCAATGGGAATCGAACCCGGACCGCTTCAATGAGATGAAGAACCCCTTACAACCAACCGCGGAGCTTATAACTTGGTGTTCAAAAGATGTCATTCTCTTCACTTATATAAATCAGAATATATACCCTAAAACAAACTTCATGTATTTCAACAGTCCATCACTAAAAAGACTCTCATTTTAATGGAAATTGTGTATTACAACTAGCAAAGTTAGTGTTTGCCCACCTAAACTAGTTAACATTACAATTCACTTTTTAGGGCCTAAATGGAAAATATTATTATGAGAGGCCCTAAACCTCTCAAAATATTGAATATTGTGTTCAATGCAAATCAGATGTTTGAAGTAGCAACTCCCTTGAATAAAAAAATCTATATGAATGATTCAGCTGAAGAGAATGCCAGAAATTTAAATCCAATCAAGGGCATAGCCCAACATTTTTCTCCGTTAAGCAACAGATTTTGGTGCTCATTCGTCCAATTTATCACATGAGCATACTTCCTCTTTCTCACAATAGCAGTATAGCTAGTGTGACTAGAGCGTCTCTCATTTGCATGAAGACCGCTTTCCAAATGCTTCCAATAAATAATTGGTCCCAGTCAAGCTGATAAACGCGGAGTTGAAGTATTCATACAATAATTTCCAATAACAACTGCCACACCTCATAATTGAAGGCGAATATGGTCATTCAAAACAACATTAACAGTGAAATATTGATCTTATATTCTAAAGCACATAATTAGACTGCACATCATGACTCTCAAACTAAAACCCTAATTCGGACCCTGCATTGCAACATAACATTCTCAAGTCGTATACAACTTGTACTCTTTCCATGGTAGTACAAAATAGATCTGGAGCACTAAAATATTAAAAAAGTGCCACACTTTTGAAGCAAGCTATTTGATTCCCGGGCATGCAATCACTGCATATGAACTCATATGCCGACCAAAGATGTATGAAAGGAAATAAATAATTCTAACGTAAGCGACACTTGCCTTGCAAACATAATATGACCTCAAAATTGTGCTCAATTAGGATCTGAAGTACTTTCCAAGGGTGTTCAGGTAACTCCTCGAGAATGTAATGAAGATTTACCCAAATCTAAAACGAACAAATATCTTGTAAATCCAACAGAATGTTCAGACCTAGATATCGGCAGGACCGGAATAAGGAGGATACTGATTCTCATGTGAGAAATGATCATTTCCAGATTCACAACTTTTGAGTGGATTGTGAAGTAAAACCTAACCACAAACTCCATAGTCAATGGAAAATGTAAAGGAGATTCATACAGTACTATACAAACGCTCATGAAAATTCTGTAGAAACAGCTCATTTGAACATCCAAACTCAATCAGCAGCATTATAAAGACTGCAATTGAACGCGAATCTCGCCTAGAGCAAATCACTTAATTCGGTCATTCATAACAACCAACAGTGAAATATTGATCTTATATTCTTAAGCACTTAGTTAGATTTCACATTGTGATTCTCAAACTAGAAACCCAAACCCTAATCTGTCCTTGCATTGAAAGTTTATCTCAATATTCGACGAGAACTAAGAACTTGTGAGATAGGGTAAATCCAACCTAATGAACCTCGGAGAATACCGATTCTCAGGTGAGAAAACGAAAATTGAAAGATTCACATTTGAAAAATCAGATTTTGCGAATTAAAACGTAATCACAACTCCATAGTTGATAACAATAATGTAAAGTACATTCAAAGAGTAATATAAGAAAACAAAGAAGAATATGAATAAATTCTCAAAAGGAACCTCAATCAAACATTTACACTAAGAAAATAGCAATTCAGTGTCGACAAATCTGGCTTGCCTGGAGCAAATTGCCAACTGGGGGCGGAGTCCGAGGTTGATCTGGTGCAGGATCCTCGGGGTGAATCGGAACTGCCATCTTCTTCCTTTTTTTCTTTCTTCCAAGAAATTGAACAAGTAGCAAAGCTAAGCTACAATTTGACAGATTACAATGGCATGAGAGCAAGAGAATGCGCGAAATTGAAAGGAGCGACAAATCCGTTGGCTGCAATGCAATTAAAACCCTAATTTTATTGAGCTTGTCAAATGGAACAGAGATGGATATCACCCAGGTATCAGATCAATTGAGGACCCTATGAGCACAAATTTGATGTCGAACAATACTTTGAAGTTAAATAAAACCTAACTAAGTTTCTATTTTTAGTATTTTATATTTTTGAATTTTTTTTTGAAGTCCAGTTTTAGCATTAAAAATCCAATTTTGAAAATGAGCGATTATGATTTTTCTATTCAAGATTTTGTACAAGGCTGTCCATTGCACAATAGACAAGAGTAGATTTTGAGAAGCCATAAATTGGTTAGGATTTTGCATGTTAGGCCCTTATCCTCATATTTTTTTGGTGACCAACTTTTTAGATTTGGCATGTGAAAAGAGGATTGAAAGACTTCAAATTTCTTTTAGAATTTTAGCATCTTTATGATGAAACATTATAATCTTTCAATCCATAAGTAATATTGTTGTGTTTTCTTTTCCTATGTGATCTCTAAATTGTTTAGTTTGAATTTGTACAATTATAATTCCAAAAAAAATGATACAACTTATCAAAATGATGTCTTTTTGTTCAATTTAGAACAAATTCCTCAAAGCTCAAAAAAGGCCTTGGGCATTTAGGGGTTAAACAAACATCTATATTATAAGAAGTTTTGTCCTTGTGATAAAGGGACACTGAAAATCACTACTTTTTCTATTGAAAATAGTTCCTATTATTCTATTGATAGGTAGAAATGAGTTTAGCTAATTTTTAAATGACTTTCGGGATTATAAAGGAGCTCATGGAGATGAAGTTGAAAGTTTAAAACTACCCTAAACCATAAGTAATTCTTCACGAATAGAAGCAAGGAAAAAAGTTAGACAAATATTCAAAATTTTGGAGATTTAAGCAGTAGCCATGCTACAGTATGTGAATGTAGTGCTTTACTCATCAAAAAATGAATGTAAATATTATTTTTTGTGTCTTTTTTCCTCCGCAAAAGATAATGCCCATCTGACTTCCACATTCCAATAGATATTGTAATTATAGTTCTACTATCACCAAGAAGCCCTTGCATAGTATATATATTCTATCTTTGTACAAACTATTGTGCTTTTTTTATCATTCATTTGGCCTGTACAAAGTCATTTGTAATTATTTTGCAAACCTAACACGTTTTTATTGTTGGTAAAGTATTTTGTAGAAGATGGATGAAACACTAAATGGATTAGAATGTGGTAGAATACCTTCTCTACATAAGTACCTACCAATTGGATCAATTGAAAAGTGAAAATAATGTTTATTTTATCTAAAAAAAAGTATGTTCTATAAATACATCCTCAAAAAGTACTTTTCTGACATACTTTGTAGGGGGGCGTAATGTGCTTTCACCCTATGGAGACTGCAAGTCACTTCCAAATTGTTTGGGCCATCCCTAAACCCAGGTGGGAAAGCACTTCTTGGCACTTCTCACACGACCATTTACCCCAATTTTTTTGGGGGAACCCCCGAGCCCCAACCCAATGGAATGAACTTGGCCATAACACCCCCGAGTTCTCCCCATTTAAATTTTTTCCCAACTCCCTAAATCCAAAAAGCATTGGGAAGAATTCACTATGGGGACTTCAAATTACTCCCAAATTGTTTGGGCCATCCACGAACCCCCAATGGAAAGCACTTCTTCGCACTCCCCGTACTACCATTCACCTCCATATTGGGCGGGGACCCCTAAGCCCCAACCCAATGGAATGAATTTGAACTAGACACCCCTATATTCTCCCTATTTAATTTTCTCCCCATTTAATTTTTTTCCAACTCCGTAAATCCAAAAAACATTGGAAGGAATTCACTATGGGGACTGCGAGTCACTCTCCATTTTATGGGGCCTAATTTGCAATCCCAAAGCCAATGGAATAATGTCACATTGATCCCGACACTCCCAAGTAATCCCCATTTTCTGTTCTCAAAACCCGTCTCCAAATAATATTGCGTAACTTCACCTCTGTGATAAGGTTATCCCAATGAGTCTCCATTTTTATTTCCCATCTTTCATGTTTTAGGACCTAAAATATTTAATTCTGTACATCCTTTTTATTTTGGCATACTCTAGACTTGTAACACCAAAACACATTTGTTGAGTCATTACATGTGTCTATGTCACTTTAATCCTACCTTGTACCCATGACTTCACATCCTCCCAGAAAGCCTGAATTTTACACCCTCAAGCTCTTTCCTATACTAATCAGGTGCTTTCCCTATAGGGCAGCACCCCCCCTGCCCTCTCAGTGACAACAGTGCACCTGCCCGCAGTGAAAGACGCAGTAGTGGCTAACGTGGCCGATTCGCGTTTTTTTTTATGTCATCTAAAACGTCCTTTGTTTTTTTTGACATAGTGAAAAACACGTCCGTTCAAAGTGACATCCCTATATTTCCTGACCTCTATTATGACGTTTCAGATGACATCACAAAAAATTGTCCTTGATCTGCGCGTTCGTCCAAAAACGTAGTGACGTCAAAAATAACGGGTGATGTCACAGCGTAACGCAGTAAAAAAACATGGTTTTCTTATAGTAGATGTCTGGCCCTTCTCTGGAGTGGCCCCTTTCAATTTACCTTTCTTGGGAGGCGACTCTAATTCTGAAGACTCAATTGTGCTGCCTTCTTTGTCACTAACCTCGAGCAAATCTTCCTCCTCTTCGTCTAAAACTGGAATAACGTCTGGTGACCTCGCCCTCTTGTTTGTTTGTTTCTTCTTGGTAGCGCTTGGTTGAACCGGACTCGGCTTCTTGCTGACAAGAGAGTCCAAACTTTCGCCCAAACTTGAGTGACTTCAAGTATGCAATCCGGGTGTTGAATCTTTGCCGGCTCAGACCCCATCTTCCCGTATGGTGGGATTCGGGGAGGGGTGAATTCAATCCCTTTCCCCTTCTTGGATGATATGGGAGAAGGAGAATGAGCCTTGGAGGGGGTGGCACCACCGGTTCCTCCCATTCCTTTTCCTGGTTGGTTTAATCCCAACAGGTCTCTCATCTCACTCAAAGTCTTCTCCATCTTTGCACCATAACTAACCAGAACTGAGACCAACTTTGGCCCTAGTTGCGTTCCTTCTTTGTGAACGCCCTCATCAATCAACTGGGCCCAATTCACCACATCTCCGGTATTCCCAAGGAATTCCCCAATCCGCCCAAGTAGGTCCACAGATTCAGCAGAGAGTTTCTTACTCCTCTCTAATTCATCTGTTTTCTCCTTGACCTGATTTTGGAGCTCTCCTATGGTCCCGGTCAACTCTTCTACTTTACTCTCCAACTTTCGGACACTCTTCCTGGGTAGCAAAGTATCTACTTCCCTCGTGAGCTGAGAGGGATCTATTCCTAACACCTTGCTGACTTTTTGAATGGTTTCCCATTCTTTGGCTATGTGCTAGCGGATCTTGGTTAACTCCTCAATGATCTGCCCTAAGGCGTCTCCCTTCCGGACTGAATCCCATGTCGGCTCATCTTTCTTAGTTCCTACCTCTGGACCCTTATCCTTATGATTGGGTTTCGGTTCCTTGGATTCCGGTTCCGGAGTTGAATCTCTCTCTTTCCTTTTCTGCTCGTCTTTAATATCAAACTCTAACATCACTAAGGCAGATTGGTAAGTCTCGTATTCCTTCTCACTCAGGAATCCTAAGGAATCATAGAGGTGGTAGAGGAAGGGTGTTAAACTGGAGGATTTAGTTTTCCCTAGAGTAGCAACCATCTTCCTCACTGTCTCCTTGATCACTAACCCCCACCTTATCTCTCTTGCTCCGGTTAGTGCATCAAAGATGCAGTTAGATAGGGTGACTGTGAGCCAGGTTGGCCTATCCGGATTGATAATCAGAGCTAGAAATTCTAAAATTCTCCTTTCACGCTCATCCCCACAATGCGCAATCATATACCCATTCTTTGCGTGAATGGTTTGGGTATACTTACCCTTGTATTTGTCCCGCTGCGTGTTCAAACCTTCTCCGGATGCGGTGAAGCCTTACGCCTTTTCCCAGTGTTCCGCCATCCACCTTCCTGGCTGCCCCCGGATTGTGCTTTTCATTTCCTCAGTTGCCTCCTCGAGTAGCTCTTGCACCATCACTTCATCCCGTAGGTTCTGTGGGAATCCGAAATCCGAAAACGGATCAATAATGCAAGAAATAGGTGTGAAAAATTAAAAAAAATTAAAAAAAATTAAAAAAAATTATAGTTAGAGTGTGATTTTTGGACCAGGTAACTTGAATTAGGAAATAAGCGTTCCGGCACCACCCATAACCGGAACTTATCCGGATCCGGAATCCGGACTCATCCGGAACACAGGAATCTACCGTATAGGTCCCGTAGCTACGGAAGTAGGATACCGTTGAGACAACGGACCTGTAGCCGTTGTCTTTAAGACCGTAGAGAGACAATTTAGTACTTAAGCCGTCTTCCTAGGGTTTCCTCTTCACTTTTTTATTCTGTGTACCCGAGACTGTTTGTGTGAGTAGTTCAGAGAAAGAGTGGTGAGTTAGCGACTAAGGTAGAACTACTTTCCCTTCGTTCTCACTTAGATCTTATGGCATCCGGACTAGTACGGAAGATAGCGGTATCTACCCGGATTATCTCTCCGGCCATTCCGGATAGCCCGGAACTACACAAGCAGTTAGAGGAGGACTTGACTAGGTTAGGATGTGTTGGTTTACTACACCGACCGTAGAATCTCAAGAGTGAGGAGATGATTCAAGAGCTACTTCACGGTGTTCCGAATCAGTATGAGCTCACTTTGAGAGGACGACCAGTTGCGTGGACCGAGGACATCTGGGCGGATGTTTATCAGTTCCGGAAGAGTGGGAACGGTTTAGCATCGAGGACGAACCGTTTTGTAGCCGGGAAGTTCACCGGGATTGCAAACCCTAAGGACGGATTTGCTATCAGCGAGTGTAGCAACGAGAGACATAGGCGAATCCTAGAATTTTTGATTCCGATCTTATATCCGGAAAAGCCAACGCGGGTTACCATTACGGTGGCCAATACTATCTTTGGGGCTATGGAGAACCGGATAGTGCACTGGGGTAGGATCATAGCCGGGATAGTGGCTAAATTAGCGGATCACGTGACACGAGGTAAGGTGATTTCAGTTAGCACGTATTTGTTTCATCTGTACCATCAACAGGAACTTTTGAGTGCGGCGGAAATAATTCAGTATGACACCGGAAAGACGCTCTTGTCATACGGACTTTCCGGGGAGGAAGCGGAGGATCCGGTCGAGTCTGAACCGGAGGAACTTCCCGAGGAACGTCTGACCGACCCAAGGACCAAGAAGAGGAAGTCAACCGATCCGGGGTCAAGAATCAAGCCACCGACAATGGAGAGGGGGGAGTCCAACAAGGGGCCTGAGATAGAAACAGAATCCGCATTTTTCAATGCGGGGCTCGAGTGGATACGTAAAGCCAAGGTACTTCACGACGGATTGTCGGATTTGGTGATAGATACCGCGGAAGTATTGAAGGTGGATCCGGATCAGATCGTGGAAGCTGTCAAGCGACTGTCCAAACCGGAGGACCTGAAGAAGAGGGATGAGCGGATCCAGGAGTTGGAGGCGGAACGAAATCTACTCCAGGCCCGGGTGAATTGGGCGGAAGGGGAAATGGTAGCTGCGAAGGAGAAAGAGAAGGAAGCTCTCGCGCTGGTCAAGAATCTAACCGAGGCAGTCAACATCAAAGCCAACATCATCACGAAAGCTGCCTTGTTTGACTCAAAGATGATATCAGAAGGCCACATTACTGGAACCAAGGTAGTTACCATCCTCGTAGACTTCACCGCGAGAATAGAGCGAGTTTTCAAGGAGATCCAGAAGTTGTTGGTGGCCATCGACCCAAACCATGCGATGGATTTCTCCACCTTTCCGGAACTTCCTTTTGTCGCAGGTACCCCAGGAAAGCCAGTGGCGGATCAGGCAACCCGGATGGAGGGCCTGAGGGGGATACTCACACCAGCCGAGCCTTTCGCCAGTAAGATACGGATGACGGAGCTGAATTTGAGGCCAGCCTCGGAACCGGAACCGAAGTCTAGCGCGAAAACGGTTCCGATGCCATCTAAGTTCTCAACTCCGGAAGCTCCCAAGGCCCAAACAATGCCAAATTTGATGACCGGATCATTCAAGGTTCCAAGACAGCAAGTTAGGGGAGATCTCATCAACCGGATCGGTGGGATGACCAATCCGGCTCGGACTAATCCGAAAGGATTTGTACACATGCAAGAGACCACACCGAAGGAAGGAAGCGAACCCGCGACATTGGAGGATACAACACCAGAGAAGGAGAAGGAAGTTTGTCAGAAGCAAAGAAAATAGATTTTATCTATTTCAAATAGAATTTGAAGTAAGAAATCCATTCATAGTACATTTTCTGTATTCTGTGGGGTAGAAATAGAGAAATTACTAGAGTTATGGATTAACAACTATAGAGGCTCTTAATTGCGGTAAAATGGTTAAGGAGGAAGTTTGCACTTTCTGTCCTAACCGGAAACCGGAGCTTGGAGAGTTGTCCAAAAAGTATTTTCAAAGACTTTTTGTAGTATCGGAACTAGATCCGGAATCAATCCGGAACTATTCCGAACTAACGGATCCGGAATCCGGAAATGTCTAGGATCCGGATAGGATCTGGAATCCGGAAAATGATTCAGAACAAAAGCCTCATACCAAGCGGCAACGAAGACGAATCCGGCCGGAAGCGGAAAGGACGGATCCGGGAAAGGGCGGATCCGGAACGGGCAATTCCGGAATGGATCCGGAATTTTAGGAATTTCCGGAATTTTAGGGCGTTCCGGAAATTTAGGAAGTTGCGGATTTTTAGGGATTTCCGGATTTTTAGGATCCGGTGCTAATCTTTCCGGATATCCCGGGGTTTGCAGTGATTAGTTGCCTGGATTTCCGGGTTTCCTTTTTAGGCTGTTAGGAGTTGACTTTGGGTTTTTGTGTTAGTATTTTAAGGGCAGGCAAGTTAGTTGTCTGCCATTCCATTCTACTCCATTCGACCTTAGTGCTTTCACGAATGTATTTCGATTTCCTTTTCTTAATCTAAGATAGTCAGGGTGCCTCTAGCTGCACTTTGCTTAGACGGAATCTTTAGCTCAGTGTTGCATATGTGTGTATCCGTATACTGGAGAAAGAGAAAGGAGGGAGAAGAGGAATCCGGATCTTGAGCTACAAAATCTCTTGGTGTTGAGCCGAGTGGGAGAGATGTGAATTGAGTAAGGGAGTGTAAGTGTGATGTGCCTTTAAACTGCCGGAACGGCAATCCGGGTAAGAAGGTAGAGGTCCCTGCGAGTCCAGAACCAGGAGGGTTCTGTGCGGAGATAAGCAACCGCCAAAGGAAAGGAACTCCCGCTACTTCGGAAGGTCTACCAACCTCCCCCTTGGTACATTGTCTTCCCCTTGAAATTCTGTCTCTTTGATCTATGAGTTCGGATCCGTCGTTGTAGTAAAGGGAGGTGTAAGAATTGCTCTGTGTGACCTGATTTCGGATCTACCAATCCGGAAACTGTGAGAGAATACTCCTTCCTCCTCCTACAACTATGTTGTCTTGGGTGTGTTGTTTAGTAGATTTAGAGTACAGAGAGGATAATTGCACAAGTGGTGAGTCCCCACCCCTTTCTAGATCAAGGGTGGACCCTCTGAGGGTAAAACAGAGGCAACAAAAACCAGTGACAGAAGAGAGACGGAACTCAGTTCCGGGTGTGTCCGGATCCGGAACGGAATCCAGAATGTACTAAGTTTCCGGAATGAGGTAGAGTAAGTGAAAGAAAGAGGATTAAGTGAGTAGTCACAATCCGGATGCTTCTAACTCTATCGATATCATACTAGAAGTTCCCTGGACCGATAATTCGTGTCGTCTTGCAACAATTTGCGGTTGTAAGGATACTTACGGCTAACTACGCGTACGACAAAATTCAAGTCATTGAAGATTCTGACGAGGAGAGTGCCCACTCCACTTCCGGAACCGAAGGCGACAGCGATCCGTTTCCAGCAACGTACCATATCCAAACTCGGGCCACAGCAAAAACTACGCCAACCAAGAACACGAAGGGGACGCCTACCAGCCAAGCGGGGAGTCGTTCAAAGAAAGGACAGAAGCCAAGACATTAGGGTTGGTAGGAGAAGAAATATAGGATCCGGAGTGGGGTTCCGAGCTTGGACCCGGTTTCCGGAATTTTAGGCAGATAGTAAGGAAATCCGGTTATCTCGGTCGGCTATTAGCAATCTTTCCGGATATCTCGGGAGATTCAGGGATTGGTGGCCTGGATTTCCGGGTTTTCCTTTTCAGGCTTTTAGGAGTTGACTTTGGATTTTTGTGTTAGTATTTTAAGGGCAGGCAAGTTAGTTGTCTGCCATTCCATTCTATTCCATTCCATCCTACTCCACTGGATTTTCGTGCTTTCACGTATGTATTATAATTTTCTTTTCTTAATCTAAGTCAGCCAGGATACCTTTAGCTGCACTTTTGCTTAGACAGGGTCTTTTGGGCTGAGTGTATGCATGGGTGTATGATCTGGGACTGGAGAAAGAGAAGGGAGGGAGAGAAGGAATCCGGATTTTGAGCTACGGATCATCTGGGGGTGGAGCTAGTGAGAAAGAATGCAAAGCTGAGTAAGGGAGTGTAAGTACAACGTGCTTTTAAACTGCCGGAACGGCAATCCGGAATAGAGGATAGAGGTCCGTGCGAGTCCGGAACCAAGAGGGTTCTGTGCGGAGTTAAGCAACCGCCAAAGGAAAGGAACTCCCGCTACTTCGGAAAGTTTGCCAACCTCCCCCTTGGTAAATTGTCTTCTCCTTGAGATTCTATTCTTTTGGGTCTATAAGTTCTGATCCGTCGTTGTAGTAAGAGAGGTGTGAAAAGTGCTCTGTGTGACCTAGTTCTGGATCAGCCAATCCGGAAACTGTGAGAGAATACTCCTCCCTCCTCCTACAACTGTGTTGTCTTGGGTGTGTTGTTTAATAGATTTAGAGTACAGAGAGGATAATTGTACAAGTGGTGAGTCCCCACCCCTTTCTAGATCAAGGGCGGACCCTCTGAGGGTAAAACAAAGGCAACAAAAACCAATGACGGAAGAGAGACGGAACTTAGTCTCAGGTGTGTCCGGATCCGGAACGGAATCTGGAATGTACTAAGTTTCCGGAATAAGGTAGTGAAGTGAAATAAGGGAGATTAAGTGAGTAGTCACAATCCGGATACTTCTCATTCAATCGATATCATACTAGAGTTCCCTGGAACGATAATTCGTGTCATCTTGCAACCATTTGTCGTTGTAAGGATACTTACGGCTAACTACGCGTACGACAGGTTCCAAGGTACCTTGAGTAGTTCCAAGCAGCCGATACGAGTAAAATCCTCCTCCAACTGTGCCTTCTCAGTCTCATCTTCCAGAATGATAGGAACTACCGTCCGGAGTGCTAACAGTACTCCTTCCTCACTGCTCATATCCTCAGAGCTCTCCCTATCACTCATGGCAACTAACGATTCCTCCAACTGCTCCAAAAACATACAACTCTACTCCGGACAAGACGAGTAAATCACCCTATGTCTCTCTTTCGAGAATCTGGAATAGAATTCCCTCTCTCTCTTGCTCAGAGCTCACCTCGGAATTACGGAAAATTGACAATCTAGAATGATCCCAAACGGAAAAGAATTTCCCTTTTTCCCTTTCCTCGAATTCCGGTCCTAGTGTCCGTTAAGGCTCCTACCGTTGGTACTTTTCTAACGAATAGGATTTCCCCGGTAACCCATCATTCCCACTAGGGGATTAACGTTAAGCATAGGCTTCCGATAGGATTAGCCTGTAAGTCTATTTCGCCGTTACTCCTAATTCCGGTTTTAATTGAATTTCCTAGAAAAGGACTATAATCCAGTTTCTGATTCCGGATGGACTATCTTCCTTTTTAACTACTTTATCATATTAAGGAATTCCGAAGGTCCTTAAATCTGAATCTAGCATTTTAAAGGCTGAATAATTTATCCTAACCAAAAAAATATGCTAGTAATGGATCCCCTTACTCTATTTTCGTCATAAAGTAATCTTTTTTTCTAACTAGAGTGCCACAAATTACAAAAAAATATAACTTGTAATTGCTAATTACAGAAATTGACCCTTGAACTAGAACTGAAGATTTAGGATTCTAGATTTGAATTGAATACCCATCCCTTATAGCCTTTGATTACAAAAGTAGCCCCTACAAGGCTGCAACTTAAATCTCCAAGAACTATATCCTGTATTTCATAGGAATTCCAAAATCTTGTAGCCTCTACGTAGTGCTTGCAAAAGTAAACCCTTTAATCCTAACCAAATATAAAATAACTTGTATCTGGTTTGAAATCCCAATCCTTATACCTTCCATTAACACAAATGAACCCTTGAAGTAGAACCCAAAAATATTAACTTGTATTTGAAGGGATTTCCAAATCTTTATAACTCGTACTTCAACTTGAAGCCCTTGAAGTACAAGTACAAAACATTTAATTTGTATTTGATTTGAATTTTAAATACTTGGAACAACAATTTACCAACACCATAAACACATAAAGCCTTCAACTATAACTAAACAAAACATAACTTCTATTTCATTTAAAATCAAAACCCTTGTTAGTAGCATCTAGTAACAAGACTAAAGCCTTGAACTTGCTTCAAAACCACTAGAACTTGCATTTTGTTTCTTTTCCAAATCCTTGTAGCCTCTATTTTAAAAAATAAATCCTTGAACTACATTTGAATACATTGTAATACGTTAATGATGTGAATTCCAATTTCCAAACCCTTGTAGCCTCCATTACCAAAAATAAACCCATTCAATTAGAACTCTACAAAATATAAGACATGTGTGATTTGTTTTTTTAACTCTAAACCCTTTTAGTTTCTATTTGGAGAATTAAAAAATGCATCCTTCAATTTGAATTTTAAAAAATATGTACCTTGTCTTTCATTATAAATCCAAAAACTTCTAGCGTCTAATTTAAAATTTTATTTTCTTGAAGTGTGCAAGTTCATTTTCATTTTCTAAAATCTCCTTTTGGAGGGGGGACTAGTTTTCAAGTCCTTGGGGAAGCCAAAAAGGACAAGTGCGGCACAAGAAAGGAGCCACATCCTTCCATGAATTGTCTTTAAACTCAAAAGGTAGTTGGACATCTTCATGCAGCCATTGACTTGCAGATATTCCCCCATTTCCCCGAGCTCAAATTAAGGGCTGACTACATTAATGGCTTCTCCCTCTCTATGGGAAGGAAGAATCCCTTGCCAATTTCAAATGTTGAAGCTGAATTTCACTCCCCATTATTGTCCTGCTGAACGTTCATGCCCAGGCGTCCGCGCCCCTACAAGACGTTCGCGCCCAACCATCCGTGCCCTGTCCAGTCAACAACGCCCTGACTTGGACGTATATGTGGAAACTTATCCAAGTGACAGACCTAAACTCCCTCCAAGCCAAATTTCAACTCTCCATGACAACTTTCAACTCTCCGTGAACATGTGAACTCACAAACTTGAACACACAAATATTTGAACTAGTACTTCATTTCAATCCCAAACCCTCTATTAGCCCCTTGCAAAAAGAACCCGTTGAAGGTGTGAATTCCAAAAAACTCTTAACAAGTATTTCATTTCAATTCCAAAACTTTCTACAATCCCATTCCCAAAATACACTGTTGAACTTGAATTCTAAAATAACTTAACTAGTATTTGATTTCAATACCAAACCCTTTAAATATCCCATTACACAAATAAAATTTTCAAGTTGAATGATTGAATTCAAAATAACTTGACTAGTATTTCATTTCAATTTCAAACCACTTTGGTATCCCCATTACAAAAATGTACCATTGAACTTGAATTCAAAAGTAACTTAAGCAGTATTTGATTTCAATACCAAATCCTTCTAGAATCCCATTATACAAATAAAATTTTCTAGTTGACTAATTGAATATTTGAATTCCAATAAAACTTGACCAGTATTTCATTTCAATCCCAAACTGGATTGATATCCCCATTACAAAAATAAACCATTGAACTTGAATTTCAAAATAACATAACTAGTATTTCATTTCAATACCAACTTCTTCTGGTATCCCCATTACAAGAATATACCGTTGAAGTCTTGAAGATCCAAACCCTTGTAGCCTCTTTTTCTGAAAACAAATCCTTCAAGTATATTTCAATGTATTATAATTTGTATTTGATTTCAATCTAAACCCTTGTAGCTATTTATTTCAAAAATAAAGCCTTGAACAAAAAGCCAAAAAACTATAAGTTGATTATGATTTGATTTGTAAACTCCAAACCCTAAATCCCAAATACGTTCAATTTAGAAGAATAAAAAATGAATCCTTAAACTTGAATTTAAAGAAATATGTACCTTGTCTTTCATTAGGACTCCAAACCCTTTGGGATTGTACTCACACAAATTTTGTCCTTCTTGTTTGGAAGTTCAGTTTTATTTTCTAAATTTTCTTTTTGGACGGGTCCTAGTTCTCATGAAGTCAAAAAGAAGATGTTTGGCCCCCAAAAGGGAGGACATGCTTCCATACATTGTCTTTGAATTCAAAAAGTGGTTGGACCTCTTAACCCCTAAAGGACTGTTGTCCCCTCGGGGGACAATTTGGAGTTTGGGCAAGTTCCTATGATCTCAATTTTTAATAAAACTTCTTGAAACTCTTACATGAGGTAGAAAAAGTGATTAGCTTTTGGGGAATATAATTTTTTTTCAATCGGTGCCCGGGATCAAAAGTTATACCACAAAAAGCCCAAATTTCAATTTAGCGAGCAGAAAAATAATTCCTCAAAATATTGAAATTAATATTTTTAGTTTTTTTCCTTATAGGTCATATTTTTGTCTATGTCTGAAGTTTTGATTCATCCCATTTGGATTTGTTATGAGAATGTTATAAACACTCTTGTTTTTTGGGCAATTTAAGAAAAAATAACTTATAAGATTCAATTCTAAATGCAATTTTTACAATTTTTCCAAAAAAATTGTTGGATAAGATTAAAATTGTTTTCTAGTACAATCTTATCTTTGGGTTTATTGTGTTTCAATCCCATCTAAGAGTTATTAATGATTTGGATTTTCTTTCAATGTTGAATGTGCTTCTACTTAACAATTTTTTAAAGAATGAAAATCAACTTGTTTTTTTGTGGATTTTTTTTCCTAGACTCTCAACTCAATCCTTCAACCAAAAAAACATTAAATTCAAAGTCTATAGAGTAAAGAATTTCTATAAATGGCAATCAAAGTGATCTGAAATTGCAAACCAGAGTTGAAAAAATCTTTCTTTTTCAACTTTGAATGCTCATATCTTCTAATCTATATGGTTAAACTTCTTGAGATTTTTACTATGTGATCTCAGACAAATAAATTACAAGATCCTATAGTTAGATTCTAAGAAAAGTATTTTTTTGGTTATCTTGGATGAACACAGCAAAAATGACAGTTTTGAGTGGTTTTTGACAGAAAAATGCCCTTGGTTCTTTAGGGGTTAATGCAACCATTGACTTGAAGATATTCCTAGAACCCAAATGAAGGACTAGCAGCATTAATGGCTTCCCGCTGTCCATGGGAAAGAAAAATCTCATGACAAAGTTCAATGCAAATTTGACTTTCCCCCACACTATGGTTGAAGAATGGGATGTCCGCGCCCTTACATCCATGCCCTGACAAGAAATCTGTGCCCTGACAACAAGTCCATGTCCTAATGTCCGCGCCTTGACAAGAAGTCCACGCCCTGACGTCAGCGACCCCTTAACGTCCTCGCCTGTACATGCCATCTGTGCCCCGGTAGAAAGAAGCATAACAATTTTTATTAAACTTGTCCTTACTCAAGGTCTCACCCACTCATGTCCGGAGGAGATCTCTCCGTCTCACACCCCTCTCTCACTTCCGGACCCTCTTGTACTTCCTCTTCCTTGCCGTGGTCAACGATAGAAACGTCAGGCGCTAAATCAGGTTATGACAACACGTGGGAATCCAGAGACCTGAAAATGGGCAGGGTCAGGCTTTATATAGTCCTGACGCCCTGGACTGCCTTTATGACCGGTTGGATATCCGGTCCGGTTCTTGACATCCGGTTATCTCCAATCCGGTCAACAAGATTCCGGTCGGAAATACATATCCGGTTGTGCATCTAATCCGTTCCGCTTCTACTTAAAACCAGATTAGTTCCGTAAGGTCCTTTTGTGACTATTTTTGGATTTTATTTTTCTCTCTAGATGAATCCGGATACCTATTTCTAATTTCTGGTTCACTCAAAAAGGTAAACAAATAAAAATCAAAAACATGAGTTGCCACATTACCCCCTCCTCATCTGTGAGCGTCCCCGCGAACATCATTCCTCATCATCATCAGAAGTAGCAGCATTATACTTCTTTACTCTTGATCCGTTCACCCGAGCATCAAGCCACTGGCCCTGTAATGTTTCCAGTTGCAAGGAACCATTCTGAAAAACTTGATTCATCCGGAATGGTCCCATCCATCTAGTATGTAATTTACCTGGAAAATCCTTGTGATGATTGTCGTATAGAAGGACCAATCCTCCTTCTCGAATTCCGTGGTCAGCCGGAAGTTTCCGGTCGTAGGTTTCCTTCCGCTTCTCTTGAACACCCAAGGTTTTCTCCAGTGTTGCATCTCGGATTTCCTCCAGTTCTTCGATGGCAATGAGTCTTGGAAGTGTTTCCATTCTTGATATGGCATTCCGAGCTGCCATTACACGGAATGTTTCCACCTCTAATTCCACCCCATGCATTGCTTCTTGTCCGAAGACTAGGAAGTATGGTGTCTTTCTGGTCGTGGTTTTCTCCGTAGTGTTGTATGCATGGACCGCCGAAGGCAGTTTCCGGTCCCAATCCGTCTTGTGAGCGGAAACCATTTTGTTCAGGATCTTACCAATGATACCGTTCGCTCGCTCCGTCAATCCGTTTGCCTTTGGGTTGTAAGGAGTGGTCTTCCGGTGTTTGATGAGATATTTGCTTGTTAGGTCGAGGATGACATCATTGAGAAAATGAGTGCCCCGGTCACTAACTAACTCCAACGGGTGCCCAAACCGCATGAGGATTTCTTCAAACAAAAAGTTCGCTGAAGTTTCCGCATCGTTCTTCCTAGTTGCCTTGGCCTCCACCCATTTGGTTGCGTAATCCGTGGCTAGGATAATGTATCTCTTCTTCCGTGTACTAACCGGAAAGATAGGTCCAATAAAATCTATCCCCCATTTCTCAAAAGGCGCTAAAGGGATGATTGGGGTGAGCGGCCAATGGTTCCGGAAAGATGGTGCTCTGGTCCGTTGACACTGATCACAACTCCAAACATAACTTCTCACATCGCGGTGCAAGCCTGGCCACCAGTATCCGGCTGTCCGGATCCGGTTGACAGTATTGACAAACGCAAAATGTCCTCCTGAACTTCCGGAATGAAGCGCTCGGATCACTTTTTTCTGCTCCGGAAGTTCTAAGCATCTCCTGAGTATATCATCTGGTCCTAATTTGAAGAGAACTCCTCTAATCAAGGTATATGGAGCCACTTTTCTCTGAAAAATCTCTTTTTCCTCTCGGCTCATCTGATTCGGATATCTAGATTCCACTAAGTAATTTATGATATCCTGATATTCCGATATAGACTCATCATTGAGGTGAAAGACATTTAGTGAGAAGATTTCTGGAAACTCATCCGGAAACCTAGCAGATATATCTGTTATAGATTCCAGTCCCTTTTGTCGGGAAAGGTAATCCGCGTTTGAATTTTCCTTTCCAGGTTTAACTACTACTTCATAGTTAAATTCTTGTAACAACAAAATCCATCTAGCAATCCGGCCTGACAAATCCGGTTTGTTTACAAGGTACTTTAAAGAATCATGGTCCGTATGAAAAATTACCTTGTAACCCAGAAGGTAATGTCGGAACTTTTTACAAGAGTACACCACAGCCAACGCTTCCTGTTTTGTGGTGGTGTAATTCCGCTCCGCCATACTCATTTGCCTACTTGCGTAGTAAATCGGATTCTCACGTTTTAATCCATCAAACTGCCAAAGAATAGAGCCAAGACACCAACCGGATGCATCGATGGTGACGTGGAATTCCTTTGTCCAATCCGGAACATAGAGAATCGGGGCTTTAGCAAGCTGGATTTTGAGATCTTCAAAAGCTTGCTGCTGGATTCCGGTCCACTCAAATTCCGTATCCTGTTTAAGGAGTTCTGTAAGAGGAATCGCTCTCTTAGCATATCCGTCAATAAACCGGCGGTAGTACCCGACACATCCAAGAAATCCACGGACCTCTCTAACGTTGGTTGGAGGTAGTAAGGTTAACACTGCCCTGACCTTATCCATATCTGCCTTCAATCCGGATTTGCTCACTACATGTCCGAGTAGTATTCCGGAACTCATCCCGAAAAAACACTTGCCCGGATGCAACTTTAAGTTGGTCTCTCGACATCTCTCAAAAGTTTTCCGTAAACAGTCCAAATGACTTTTCCGGTCACTGTAAACCGCAAAGTCATCGATAAATATTTCAATAAAATGTCGAAGAAAATCTTTGAAAATGTCCATCATGAGACGCTGGAAGGTCCCGGGTGCATTGCACAATCCAAACGGCATCTGTGTGAAAGCAAAAGTCCCCCATTCCGTTGTGAATGTTGTCTTCAACTGATCGCACCATCGGATGAAGACTTGATTGTAACTGGAAAATCCATCCAGAAAACTGTAGCACTCGTGTCCGGCTACTTGGTCCAAAATGATATCCGTGAACGGAAGAGGAAAATAATCTTTCTTCGTGGCCGCGTTCAACTTCCGGAAATCCTGGCAAACCCGGATCTTGACTTTACCGTCCGGTCCCACCTTTTTTGGGACCACTACGATAGGGGAAACCCACTCGGAATTGTTAACCGGATATATGAATCCGGCTTCCAATAATCGAGTGATTTCCTCCTTCACCATCAATGAGTACCTAGGGTTGAGTCAGTATTGTCGTTGACGGACCGGAATGGATCCTTCCGTCAATTCGATGTGGTGTTCTCCTAAATGAGGGGGAATTCCCTTCAAATCCGATGGCTCCCAAGCGAAAATGTCAAGATACTCCTTCAACAGCTGTTTGTATCCGGATCTTCTTTTCCCTTGTAATAGCCTATTGATGTAAAAGCTCTTACCGGGGTCGATTTCTACTTTCTCATAATCTGTGGGTGAAACGACTGGTTTGATCTTTTCCGGATGGACCCCTTCTGCATCTGAATCTAACGCTGCCCACTCTGCCGTTCCCGTTCCGAGGATATTGACCGGAAGATTTCCGGTTTGGATTTGTCCTGCGATCCATTCAGTTGTAAGTGGAACGCTTGACTCTCTCAGCGATCGGTCTTCCACCCTCGGATCCCTCGTTGTGTCCGGAACATGTTCCAGGACTGCATTGGGGAAACCATAGCTAGCCTCAGACTGGTCTCCAAATGAGTCCACATAATAGCTAGGAGCGGAATCCTCCGGTTCCGACCAGTCCGTGGTGTATCCTTCCGAGTCGCTGGTTTCCCCCAGATGTCTTTCCGTCGCCCAAGGGATTCGGATAGGAGGTTTTCCTACCACTAACTCCTTGGCTCCCCAATCTACTAGTACCCGGGTAGAATATAACCAAGGTCTTCCGAGCAACATTGGAAATGGCCTTCCTTTGTTAACCCGGATAACCACGTAGTTTAGCAAGTAATTTGTTCCTCCAATCCGGATTGGTACATCTGACAATCTTCCGACCAGATTCACCCGAGATTGGTCCGCCATTCTAAGGACTTGATCCGTGGCTTCAAGAGTGGTGAAACCTAAGTCAAATGCCGTCTCCTCCAACATTAAGTTGACCCCGGATCCTCCATCTATAGGCACATGCGGAATCGAGCATCCCTCTATTTCCACAGTGACTTCTGGTGCTCCGGAATCTTCTGGTCTTGTGAAGTTCACCGCAACGGACGGAAGTTTCACTCGCCTCTTCCGTCTCCTTGTCCACGCCTCCCGGATCAGCTTTTGGTACGTCACATTGTCATGCAGTAGCTGACCGATAGTCACGTTCGCCTTCTGATTCTTGATATCCTGGATGATGTTGTACTCCTGTGTACTCACATCCGGGTTGATAATGACTGGGGTGTCACTAAAACTCACCCTCTTTGGTTTAGGTACAGGATCCGATCCGGAAATTTTCGCTCGGATCTCTGCACTAATGTCTCGCGGAATCCGATTCCTCTCCACCCCTTCCTCAGACTGAACCTCATCCGGTTCCGGTCTTACCTCTACGAGGACTGGGTCAGATTCACTGCTTGATTCCGGTTTCTCCCTATGCTTTTTCTTCCTTCTTCTCCTATTCGACTGATCCGGTTCAGTCCGGGTGGAGCTGCGGGTAGATACCCGGTTTACCATAGTGCCTACTTCCTCTGGCAGCTCCACCTAACACCGTCATTTTTCCGGATTCTCCGTGCCGGCCGTGTGTCCGTAATTGAGGGCGGTTTGCTCCCTTGGAAGAATTTGCACTTGTTTATACACCGGTCTTGGTACAACTGGTTTCGGACATTGTTCTTCCGCATGTCCATATTCCTGGCAGTTTTGGCAGGGAAGGATCCGTGGTGCGCCTTGCCCTATTCCCTTGTTTGGACAGGAATTAGCATAATGTCCTGGTTCCCCACAACCATAACAAATCACCACTTGTCTATCTGGGTAACCAGGCGGTCTCATTGGCTGCTGCATCATCATCCCTTGACTTGATCCGGGTAAAAAGTTCTGGTTCAACATGTTGGAACGGATCGGAACAGCGATCCCCTTTCCCCTTGCATAAGTTGGTTGAACCTGATAAACTTCTTCCTCCTCTTCCGCCATGGTGTAGTACATTTCTTCTTCAGGATACACATAGTAAACCTGCTTCGATGGAGTCCGTGGACATTCACTCGGGTAGTGACCCGGTTCTCCACATCGTCCGCACTAGACGTTGGATCGGGAAGTCGGAACAATTCGTCTCGGTTTCCGGTTCTCTGCAAGGTTGACTTTGATCGCCTCCAGAGACTCCTGAATGCTCTTCATCATCTTCTTTGAATCCGTATCCTCCGCCTTCACCTTGACAGTGGTCATTTCTCGCTGGTTCCGTCTTGATGAACGCGAAGGGGGTGAAACACTCCTCTCTTCATCTGAACTAGAAGAATCCGGGTCCGATACTTCCGTTCCGGATGTATCAGAGCTGCTTCTCGAGTCTGAAGTCTTCCTCCGGTGCTTCGACTTCCGATTGCCCTTCTTGTTCCGGTTTTTCTCCTTCTTCTCACTTCTTCTCAGGGACTTCCGAAGTGACTGTGCCGAGTTCTCGTAGTTGGCTGCCGCATCCATAGCCTCCCTTAGTGTCCTTGGCCGCGTTTGCCGGATTAGAAATCCCATGGATTCGGGTAATCCGGCCACGTACCATTCCACTTGTAAGTTTGGCGCGATTTCAGTGGTCAACTTCTGCATCAGTGCCTTTACTCTCTGACCATACTTTCGTACGGATTCCGTTGACTTCATCGTGAGCGTGCTCAGCCGTCCCAGCGCTCTAGCCTCTCCTCCTACTTCCCGGAAAGCTTGCAAGAAATCCGCCTTCATCCGGTCCCAGTCATTCCGGATTGGATCCGGAACATCTTGGTACCATTTGAGGGCTTCTCCTTTTAACAGTCCTTGGAAAATTCTTCTCTGGGCCGCCTCATTCTCTTGATTGGCGAGTGCAGTTGACTCAAACTCGCACACCCATTCATCCGCATCCTGACTCCCGTCTCCCTTGAAACGCTTGTACCGTAACCGGGTCATGTTGTTCTCCTTGTTGAACTCCGACTCTTCTCTTTTCGGTTCAGATCCGTGCTCGGAAACTGGAGGCGTGTATTCCGGTCTTGGGCTTTCTCTTGAATCCCTTAGTAAAGGAGTTGGTCGATCTTCTGGATCCGAGAAATCCAGATCACTCAAATTTGGCGCAGCCGATCCTTCCGCTTGATAAATCTCTCTTTCCCGTTCCGCCTTCCGTTCGCTTCTTGTCCTTCTTCTCATGAGTACGGGATCCGGTTCCGGTTTAATCACATGAAATCACAATATCTCCCACTTAGAGCTTACTAGCTTTAGAATCCCCGGCAGCGGCGCCAGATTTTTGCGTGTCGTAGCACAGAGTAAGTAAATTCCCTGTTATACCCTCAAAAATTACCCTAGAGCATAACAAAATGACCCTAAAGATCGAACCTACGAGATCCTATGAAGTAGCTAACTCTATTGAGGAGATAAACCCAATAAAACCCCTCACTTCTAATTTCCGGTTGTACCTCGGAAAACCGGAATGTCCAAAACCCAACCGGAAAACTAAGACCGGATTGTGTCCTATTTCCGATTTTACTAGTTCCCCGGTCTCTGGTCAACGTCTCAATTTTGGACCAGTCTACTTCCGGTCCTAAGTGTCTACGGAGCGGATCTGTTCTGGTCCGTCCTTCCTAACCTCGGTTTAGTTTTGCCTCTGTTTTACCATCAGAGGGTTCGCCACTTGATTTTGAAAGTGGTAGGCCCACCACTCCTTCCGTGACTTATAGTGGCTGAAGACCCACTTCCTATCTTCCTATCCTCCTACTCTAATCTGGATCCGGTTTGGTCCTTCACAGCAATCCGGATGGCGATCCGAATCAAGGTCACACAAAGACCCCCCGTACGATCCTCTCATACTACAACGACTTTGATGTTGATCCGTTCCGTACAAGTTTCGGTGGCTACAAGTGCACCCGTCCATTCCATCAGCTACAGAAGTTCTTCCGTTTTACCCACAACGAGGGCAAGACCTCACAGGAGTCAGGACACTCGACCGGATTTCCCACCCAGGAGTTCTAGCGCAGCTAAGGAATCCCTCCTTATCCGCCTAGCCTAATCAATGGCTTTCTTACCCGGAATACTAAACTTCTACAGATGTTGAGGCACTGGGATCCACTTCTAGCTCTTCATGACCTACTCAGATGTACTTAGAACCGGAAACATGCATCAAAGGGAGAACTCTACCCACACATCCGTGCATACCACCTTACTTCAACTTTGTACATTCTTGCCAACACTCGGGAGGAATACACAAAACAAAGTCAATGGAAAATACACAAGGAAATGCCAAAAGAACTCTCTCAGTCTCCAGCTCAGAGACTGTTTTATATACAAAAAGCAAAAAGCAAAAAGTGAATACATGATTTCCACCTCTGAAGGCGCTAACAATCCGCTCCTACCTTATCTTAATCGGATTCCATTCCGGTTCCTAGTTATAAGTCCTATTTTTTACAATCCTTACTGTTCCGTTTCATACACTCGGGATCCAATGGTTGGGCTCTCATCAGGTCTTTCCAACTGCTCGAAGACCTCAGTCAGATTCCGGTTCCGTTCCCCATCTGTAGGTAGAACCGGATGTTCTTCCTCAACTTCCGGGGAGTCCAAATCTATCGGCTGATGTCCGATCGAGGGCGTATCCTTCTTTGCCCTACTTGACTGGGGCGTCTTGTCCTTTCCTGGCTCCTGAGCGGCGTCTTCCGGAAACAAGTCCGGAAGTGAAATCTCAGAGAGCCGGATCGGAATCTCCGTCAATTTCTGGTTGCTCTCCACGATCCGGTCCGCCGACTCCCGTGCTTTGGATAGGAGCTTCTCTCTCTGCTCCTCAAAATCAGTGAGGATGTGCACCACCCTAGTTCCGGATATCTTCTTGTCCTTGTGCACCTCCTCTTCGAACAGGCGCGCCTTGGTGACTGCTGCTCCGGGTCCTCCAAGCACGTCCTTCACTTCCGCGGCCAACTTCTTCATTTCCTCTGCCATCTCCTTTGTCGCGTTGGCGTTCTCAAGCAACGCAAATAGTTCGGCCTTGAGGGTGTCCACCTCATCGTGCTGCCGCTTGCTGTCCTCCTTCAACTTTCGGAGCTCTTCCGGATTGATCACACTCTCAGCCACCTTCTGTAGCAACTGGCTGTCCGGTTCCGCTCCGATTAATTCCGCGATCTCCCCGAGCGTCCGCTTCTTAACTTCCCAATCCGCCCGGATTCCACAGAGGATCCCAACCAATTCGTCGAACAGATCTGCGGTTCCGGATCCGGATGCCACATCCGGTCTGGTTGGAGTCTCACTTCTGTGCGGCCGCGGATGTCTCGAGGGTGTTCCTCGATTTCCAGCTGCTGTGGTCTTCTACTTCTTGGCGGGAACATACGGTTCCTCTTCTTCCTCTTCTTCTTCTTCTTCTTCCTCCTCGGTTTCGTTTCCAGAATCCGCTTCTTGATCGGACTCGGATTCTCCGTACTTCATGGTCCGCTCTTGGGCCTTCCATACCTTCAACTCCACTTCCGTTAGCAGCTCCTGTTGCTGATAGAGGTGGTAAACGTAAAGGCACAGTGGGGTAGCCCTACTTTTCCCCACTCGTGTAGTAAGCTGGGATACCAGATCAAAGAAGATCCGGCCCTAGTCTACTTTCCAGGTTCCACTCAGCGCTCCGAAAATCGTATTGGCCAAGGTGATAGTCACCCTGGTGGGCTTTTCCGGATGCAAAACCGGAACCAGGAACTGGAGCAAGCGTCGCTCCCGGTCATCGAGGCATTCTTCGACCGCGTAGCCATCCTTCGGGTTTACTACGCTTCCGAACTTGCCCTGGACGAAATCGTCCTTCCGGTTGGCCAGTCCGAGTCCTCCTGGCCGGAACCCGTATACGTTCCGCCACAAAGCCTCGGTCCATTGGACCGGATGTCCTCTCAGAGTGTTATCGAACTGATTCGATACGCCACTCAGGATTTCTCTAACCATCCTCTCATCTTTGAAACCCCAAGGTTTCAAAGATAATCCTTGACAACCCATCGATGTTAAGTCCTCCCTGAGCTCTTCCTTTTTCGGATCCTTGGTCGACATGACCGGAACCACTTTTCTTAGCCTTACTTCACTCGGGGGCGGGGTGCTAGAGCCTGGTCTCTTCCGGTTCAACCGCGGCATGAGGGTAGCTCTACCCGGTTTTCACTCTACAGTCCTAACAAGGGAGCGCTGACACTCAGATGTTCCGCTCCGCCTGTAAACTATCCTACTGGCATGCTCACATTCCTAGCTTCTCACGTATCCGCTCTCACTCAAGGTCTCACCCACTCATGTCCGGAGGAGATCTCTCCGTCTCACACCCCTCTCTCACTTCCGGACCCTCTTGTACTTCCTCTTCCTTGCCGTGGTCAACGATAGAAACGTCAAGCGCTAAATCAGGTCATGACAACACGTGGGAATCCAGAGACCTAAAAATGGGCAGGGTCAGGCTTTATATAGTCCTGACGCCCTGGACTGCCTTTATGACCGGTTGGATATCCGGTCCGGTTCTTGACATCCGGTTATCTCCAATCCGGTCAGCAAGATTCCGGTCGGAAATACATATCCGGTTGTGCATCTAATCCGTTCCGCTTCTACTTAAAACCGGATTAGTTCCGTAAGGTCCTTTTGTGACTATTTTTGGATTTTATTTTTCTCTCTAGATGAATCCGGATACCTATTTCTAATTTCCGGTTCACTCAAAAAGGTAAACAAATAAAAATCAAAAACATGAGTTGCCACAATGTGTCGAATTAATTCGATAACACACTGAGAGGAAATCCGGTCCAATGGACCGAGGCTTTGTGGCGGGACGTGTACGGGTTCCAGCCCGGAGGACTCGGACTTGCCAGCCGGAAGGATGACTTTGTCCAGGGCAAGTTCGGAAGCGTTGTAAACCCGAAGGACGGCTACGCGGTAGAGGATTGCCTCGACCGGGAACGTCGCTTGCTCCAGTTTCTGGTTGTGGTTTTGCATCCGAAAAAATCCACCAGGTTGACCATCACCCTGGCTAACACGATCTTGGGAGCGTTGAGCGGAACCCGGAAAGTAGACTAGGGCCGGATCTTCTTTGATCTAGTATCCCAGCTTACTACAAGAGTGGGGAAAAGTAGGGCTACCCCACTGTGCCCTTATGTTTACCACCTCTATCAACAACAGGAACTGCTGACGGAAGTGGAGTTGAAGGTGTGGAAGGCCCAGGAGCGGACTATGAAGTACGGTGAATCCGAGTCCGACCAAGAAGCGGATTCCGAAAACGAAACCGAGGAGGAGGACGAGGAAGAAGAAGAAGAAGAGGAAGAGGAGGAACCGCATGTCCCTTCCAAAAGGCAGAAGACCACGCCAATCCGGAATCGAAGGACGCCTCCAGTTCAACCTCATCCGCATAGAGGAGAGACTCCACCCGGACCGGATGTAGCATCCGGATCAGGATCCGGAGATCCATTTGACGCATTGATCGGGATCCTCTACGGAATCCGGGCAGATTGGGAGGTTAAAAAACGGACGCTCAGGGAGATTGCGGAGTTAATTGGAGTGGAACCGGACAGTCAGTTGCCACAGTGGGTAGCTGAGTGTGTCATTAATCTGGAAGAGCTCCTGAAGATGAAGGAGGAAAGCAAGCGGCAACATGATGAGTTGGGCACCCTCAAGGCCGAACTTTTCGCCTTGCTCGAGAACGCCAACGCAACAAGGGAAATGGCAGGAGAAATGAAGAAGCTGGCCGAGGAGGTGAAAGATGTGCTTGGAGAACCCGGAGCGGCGATCACCAAGGCGCGCCTGTTCGAAAAGGAGGTGCACAAGGACAAGAAGATATCCGGAACCAGAGTGGTGTACATCCTCACTGATTTTGAGGAGCAGATAAAGAAGCTCCTGTCCAAGGCACAGGAGTCAACGGACCGAATCGTGGAGAGCAGCCAGAAATTGACGGAGATTCCGATCCGGTTCTCTGAGATTTCACTTCCGGACTTGTTTCCGGACAAGACAGCTCAGGAATCGGGAAAGGACAAGACGCCTCAGTCAAGTAGGGCACAGAAGAAGACGCCCTCAACCAGATTGCAGCCGATTGACTTAGACTCCCCGGAAACTGAGGAACAACCGGCTCCACCTACGAATGGGGAATGGAACTGGAATCTAATGGAAGTGTTTGAGCAGTTGGAGAGACCGGACGAGAGTCCTACCATTGGGTCTCGAGTGTATGAGATGGAATAGGAAGTATTGTACAAATAGGAATTAGGAACCAGACTTATAGAATATAAACCGGAACAGAATCCGGTTAGGATAAGGTAGGATCGGATTGCAGGGTTGTTGTGGACGTGCATCCGCGGCAAAATTGCGTCCAAAATCGGACGTCCGGACCCTGCGGACGCAAACGGACGGTCCTCGGTCGCCATCCTGCGGGCGGACGGGCGGGCGAATGGACGGCCTTTTTTATTAGCGGACGGGCGGACGGGCCAGCGGACGGATTGGCGGACGGGCGAGCGGACGGAGTGGCGGACGAGAGAGCAGACGGTGTGGCGGATGGGCGGACGAGAACGGACGGATTGGCGGATGGGCGGACGCGCGAACGGTTCAAGGGCCAAGGGGTTTAGGGAGTCTGGGAGTGACCGACTGAGAGAGTGAGGGTTTGTAACTTTGCATTTTGAGATTTTGCATGATTTTCAGTTTGTTTTAGGGTTCTTCTTACATATTTGTGAGTTTTGGCGCTTCAGAAATTTTTACGTGCTACACACTTGAAATTGAGAACAAAAAATAACACAATAAAGATTTCTTCAATATCACTTGGGACAAAATCCCCCCCAAATGATAGTTTCATTAATTTTTTCAAGATAATTTGGCAACCTTGTACTACTATGAAATGCTCCAAGAACTAATAAATCTTAGCTATTCATCTCTCTAAATCGTAAGCATTTGAGCACCAAGTTCTGTAAATGTTCTTCATTCAAATTCTTTCTAAATTTGAATGCCTAGGGATGGTAATCACTATCTCCTTTCACCTCTGCCCCGCTACTGTACTCTCTTGATTGGAATCCATCATCTTCATCACTCATGGTGTTCTCTTCATCGTCTGATGAAAGTGTTTGAGTTTCCCCTCTTTTCTCTTGTACTGTTGAAGATACACGAGCTTTTTTAGGCTTGCCCATCATTTGCTCGTTCTTCGCTTTCATCAAGGTTTTCCCTACACGTTCACGGAGGCGATCAACCGCTTTTCCTTTTCTCAACGGAAGTTCTGGAATAGACGGACGCTTATCAAGGGGGGGTTTTCCTGCATTCACTTTCTTCGCTGGAGAGATAGCAAACGGCTCCATTACTCGTTTGTTCTTTGCTTTAGAGGGTTCTTCCATCATCATTGTCATCCTTGCCTTTCTCCTTTCTTCAGTGAATGCCTCTATAGCATTTGAAGATTCCAGTGTCGGGTCCGCTAGCCTTGTTGAAGATGCTGATAAGCGGTTTCCTTGCTTCTTTAACATTGAAGCCAACGTCTCATCTTCCTCGTCATCGGTGAATGAAGAAATCTGCAATCTTCGATTTTCGGTACGTTCTATTTCTTTCGAAATGATGGAAGCTCATGTCGGACGTTGAGAACTTCCTGAACCCACCAAAGTAGTGCTTACACTATTAAATAGTGAGCGTGCACCTATTGGAGGAATGCTACGTGGTGGACGTACAAAACTTGTTATGTTTTCCTTTGTGCCTTGGCCATTGTGAAGCAAGTTCGGACTTCCACATTCTATCAAACACGAACGTACATTGTCTTGTATCCCACTCGCTTCATGGTTTAGGCTACTTGGTTCCCCGTTGCTTTTGCTTGCCAATCCTCCTAGAGACTCTACGCTTATCTTGTCCACATTCATTTGGTCGCGGTCCTCAACGTTGTCATTCTTTTCTAGTTGGCCCACCACTACGGATGGAGACCTACCGCTTCCAATCACTTCATCTATTTCGGAAGTTCCAGCATTGGATGCTATGGTTCCATTAGAAGCCAGGACTTGGACATTTGCGTCCTCTTCGTTTAGATTGAGGACCTTGTCACTACTTAGAAATCGGTTTCCATCTACAAACCTTGCTATGGAAGGTACGCCTTCGTCGTTTCCACAATCATTATCGTCCATTGGAAAGTCGTACTCGTCTCGGTCATTGTTGCCCAGGTCATCATCATCCATATTTACTCCTCCAAACGGTTCACCTCCAAAATTGTATGTGTTGCCATCAAAATCTTCTTCTTCATTGACATTGAATATTGGGTTGTACCAATTTGCTTCTTGTCCATGTGCTTCATTCCTGTCCACACGAACACCTTCTTCTTCATCTTCGCTGCTCTCGTCATCTTCGTTTGGTCCCTCCGATTCTTCTGAATCTACATTTTTAAGGTACCACTTCTTCTCATCCCTCTCTTTGGATGCGGCCAACACTCTTGAATTAGTGTACACATACACCAAATCCGCAGCTCTCTTTGTTCTCAACTTATTCCGAGATTTGTTGTGAACAAAAGAATAGCTACTCCAATTCCATTCACATGAAGATGAAGATACCGGTTGGCCCAATATTCTCCTTGCAATTGGAGCAATGAGCTTCCCACATGCGCCTTCAAAATCCCACCAAGCATGTGCCGATAATTTTTGTTCACTTGGATCCAACATGTTGTGGAAGGAAGGCTCCCTATGTCGAAACGCCATGAATTCCTTGACGACGTCCGCGTAGTCCGTAGGTTTACATATTCGCATGAGAACACGCTTGCATGCCTCGGTGGCCTCTGAATCGTCGGCTAGTTCTTTATCGTGCAAAAGATAGGGATTCAAAAGAGCTCCTGCATATTGGAGATCGGTCTCTACCATTTCCCATCTAGTGTTGAACGCCTCCTTCAATGGTTTGGCAAATTCAGGGCTCAATAGAAAACTTAAGGCGGATTTTCTAACCCCCCCACATGTGACCGTATCTTCCTCATAATATGCAAAACTTTCCCTGAACATGGCGTCTTTGCATCTAAATCACGAAGGCCATACACAACAACGCCCATCAACTGCACAAAATTCGTGCAATGCCTCCAGAAATGCTCATTGTTTATTATCTTCTTTGTACATCGAGACTTTGTACGGTTCTTCTTTTTCTTGTCATCCAACGTCCTCACATATTGTTCCCAACGCGGATCTGTCACACTCTGTTGAAGTGCTCCCTTCACTTTCAACAAGCGTTCAAGCGCAATGAAATTTGAAGCAAATCTTGTTTCGCCTGGCATCAATAAGCTGTGCTCTTTTTCGTATGAACGAAATATTGCAAGCGACATGTGCCACTTTCTAAAAAACGTAAGAACCATACGAGCTTTGGCCACGACATCCGCCACCCATGCTTCCTTCCCCCAATCTTTTAGCAACAAATTCAAGGCGTGCACCACACAACCTTGAAAAGAAATGGGAGGATATTTGTCTTCTATGATTCTACATGCTCGAGGGTTTACAGGAGCATTGTCCGTTGTTATTTGCACCACATTATGCGGACCCACCTCCTATATGAATTTGTCCAAAATAGAGGCCAAGTACTCTGCGTTTTTTACGAACCCGCTTGTATCCACCGATCCCAAAAATTGCTCCCCTGCAGAAGATACAAGCATACAATTCACCAATGGCCGATTTGTAACCAAACTCCATCCATCAATAGACAAGGTTGCTTCAAACTTTTTGATACTATCCTCGGTCCTCTTCTGCAACTTTAGCTTGACATCTTCTTTCGCTTCTTCTAGTAATTTGGTTCGTAGAGCGTCGTACGATGGTGGGCTGTATGGCTTACCAAACTCAGCTATTTTCTTCACTGCTTCTTTGAAGGCCTCACTTCGAGCTACCGCAAATGGTATGTTGGCTGAATAGAAGAAATTGGCCCACAGCGCATTTAAATTGCGTCTATTAGCTTGTTCAAATCCATCTACTAGCCGACTTTGTCTTCGAGGCCGATTGATGGAAGAGGGTGGAGTTGGACATTGTTTACTTGATGTTTCCACACTTTGATGTACCCTTGAAGACGCACGATGAATTTCAGACGGCGCTGCACACGAGTCCTCTTGTGTTGAATGTGAAAAATCCCTTCCATTTGAGGCATTGCTTGCAACCCTCCCTATATTTCCACCATCTACATTGTCAAGGGCCGATCTTCGTGGAAATAACCCATTACAACCGGCAAAAAGAGTTCGAATTGACGAAGTCAATTTTGGACATATGCTTACCCCCCTGTCGCGAACACCGTCTTTGCCTTCATATCCAAGGTGGCTCAACATGCGACACTTCCGATTCGCAAACACCAAGTCACATGCCTTGCATTGCACTTTACCGCTTGATGGAACAACATACCAACCGGAAAAATCCTTACTCATTGTAGAAAGCTCCGTTCAAGTTCAAGTCCAAGTTCAAGTTCCAATCTTGTCTTCAGTTCCAAATGTTTAGGTTCAAATGACCATGTCACATGTATCAAATATAGTCTGTAAGCAAAGCCTTGGAAACCAAAGCCCCCCTGTCCACTGAACTATGCATTACCAAGCAAGGGACACAAAGATTGCAGCTCCTAGCCTTTGGAAATCTTAGCGTTCAGTTTCTCAGAAGTGCTTGTAAATGCCTTCTTCCTTGTTCTTATACTCCTAACTTATTGAATGTTCTATCCCTTAGAAGTAACCGTTGCCAACGGTCATAAAACCCGGCGGACGGAGTGGGCGGACAGGGCGGATGGATGGTTGGTCGGGGCGCACGGACGGGTGGACGGGGCGGACGGGGTGGACGGGGCGGACGGACGGGCGGATGGGCAGACGGGTCATACGGGCGGTCGTGCGGATAGGGCGGTTTTAGCCTTTTAGGGTGGTCAATTTTACTTACTTACTTCTTTACTTCGAACTTTTGGGCTCTTGGTTCAGTTGGTTGCATTCCATCCTAGGGATAACTAGATTACGAAAGCAGTAGAAAACAAGTGTTAAGTACTACAACAAAATTCTCAATCAAGGACACAATTCACTAAAAATTGGGCATAATATGCACATTTCCATAAAACTTAGTCCAAGAAAATGAATTTTATGATAAAAACATAATATATATATATATATATATATATATTCAAATAAATAGATAATTACTTGCAACATGTTTTTCTTCACTACATGTATATGCAATACAAAAAAGTCATGATGGACATGGTGGGCCACATACAATACTACTAGTCATAAAAAAAATGAAGCCCACACTACATAATTATATCCTGAGTGTCATTAGAATACGACTACATAGGAAATTAAACATTTCACAATTACTTCAACACACTATTATCTTCTTCGGCATCACGAGATGTCCCCTCCCTCGCCATGAGTCTTCTACTTGTTCGACGAGGCACCGGTTGCGGACTATTTCCATGGCTGCTCCCTCCGCAGCTAGCTTGTACCTGCATGTCAACCCTCTCAAATTGTCGTTTGGTTTCCGGAGAGTGGTCATCCTCCTCTTCAATCTTCTGTTTATTCTTCTTCTTCGGAGACAGCTCCACTTCATGGGCCCTCAAAGCCCTCACAGCACAATCTATGTCATCCATTAGTTGTTTTATCATTTCATCCTCGTTTTTCATCATCCAAGCTTGTTCGCCTCCCTCTCCTAGATACTTCCTCCACTTGGTAATAATGTCCTTGATGTTCATGTCAAATGCCCTTGCAACGTCTTCCATCTTATGCTTTGTAGATGATTTACCATTTAGGTCCACCACAGAACGAACTCTTGCTGCTTCTTCCAACTTCGACAAAATGAGGGCCCGCCCTATCAAATCCGTATTGTATCCCTCAAATTGCTTTATGACTTTTGGATCATACTCAACCTCGACCAAAAGGTCATTTGGAACCTCTCTCTTCCATTCCTTCTCGGGAATTCGAAAGAACTTTTGGTGCTGTGTGCTCCAATGTCTGCCCATACTGCGACAGAACAATTTTCGAGCCTCGCTGTTCTTAATCTCGAAGGCACGCAACTCAACCTCCACGTCAGACGTCATCCAAAAGAATTTATCTTTGGTGGGAAATGGGCCATCGCATAACTCATATATTTGTGATCGAGCATCCCACTTCATTGGTTTCCCCCAATGCAAATAGTTCTGAAATTTGTATGGCTCTTGGTCAAGTGGAAGGTTCCATCGATTGTATTCGTGCCCCGTAGGCATACGGTACAAAATCCGTAGCATTTCATATAGCCTTGGACTCAGAGGAATACGGCACTCAGGACAACGGCATTGAAATTCCGCCGATCTTTGAATGCAAAACACATAGAATGTATGGCGACACTGTCCCAATGCTATAGCTCCTTCGGACCCAAAACAACTTTGGCAAAGAGAACAATGACCCTCCAAGATGGGAGTATTTGGAAAACTTCTTGGCACAAGTTCCTTCTCATGTTGCTGGAAGTGAGCTGACAACATGCCATAAGGGACCCATCCTTCCTCCGCTTCCAAAGTCCAGTCAATGTTCTCCGTATCATAGGTCTTTCCGTGGTTTAGCCGCTCATACATCCTATCCATGTTCCCCCAAACCGTAAGTTTTAAATCAGGGTCCTTTCTTTCCTCCTCCAACTTCTCCACAAAACGCTCATAAGAACTCTTGACATTCTTGTATGCTGTGTCTAATTGCAATGCATACCTCAAGAGCCCGTTCATGAGTCCGGATGATACTGAGGAATGATCTTGTAGTTGTCGCACCCACATCATCCACTATAAATCCGCATTTTCCTTTGGAAGGATTTCACTTAGTACCCCTACTTCCATCATTCGTTTCATTGTTAATTCGGCCTCATTCTTTCCTCGAACTGCCAAGTCCAATTGATGCCTTAACTCTTCAACTTCCGGATTTTGTGATTGCATGGAAGCATCTTCAAATGAGGGGAAAACTATGGATTTTGGACTCGGAATGCGCTGTCGGAGTTCTACGGTCCCATCCTCAGCTTTGCCCTCGTCAAGAGGAAGAGATAGTTGATCGCTCTCTTGTGTTGGTTCACTTGCTTCTAATAGCCCTATTCCGCCAAGCGATTGTTGACCTGCCTTCTCGTTCTGTAATGTCCACAATGTTTTGCGATGCTCTTCTAACGTCTCTTTGCATGTCTTCAACTCCAACACCAACTTCTCATTCATAGCCTTGAGATTCTCATTCATGGCCTTCAAATTGGAATTCGTTCACTTCAAAGTCTTGTTATTTTTCTTGACACTCTCATAGGCATTACCCAAGGGCTTCAAGTTTGGGATTGGCCTCCAATACAACGTGTTGTATTTGCTCTCCAATATCTCATACTTTGCCTTGAGGTCATCATGATCTTCTTTGGAGTAACGCACCTCCTTCAACTCCAAATTCTGCTGTTCCAAAAAATTTTTATGCTTAAGGTCTTCCAACTTCTCGTCTTGTAGTTTGTCCGCAAACTCGACAAACTTTCTGAAAGCCAAAGCACCATGAAGAACGGATGGTGTCATTTTCGTAAATGTATCAGTTATTTGCGCAAGAGCAGGCGTCAATACAGCCACAACTCTAGCTGTACATGATAGAGAATACGCCGTTCTAAATATCTCGCCAAATCCTGATGTTGAATAATTGTCTGAAGTGGAGCTGCGTCCTTCATTTGTAGTGCCACCTTCATTAGGATTTCCTCCTACATGCTCAGGGCCACCTTCGTTTCTAGTGCTCCCTTCATTTCCGCCATTTGTTGCTTCTCTCTTAATTTCAAATTGATTCCATCGGAGGGAACACTGCAACAAGTTCTCCATCTCTTCTAGTGGAGGCATCTTATGTAGAGTCTTTAGATCCTCTGGGCCCAATAAAGCTAGTAACAGATGATCTTGGATAATCGGGGTCTCTTTGTCGTTGTTTACAGCAGCCTCGTCTTGAAAGTCCATCCTTACATCTATCGGTTGAATTGGATGCTCTTCATTTTGGTTTGGTGAAGTCCGAATTGCATTTTTAGGTCTGGACAGTAGGCTTGGTTTTTTCCTTGATTTAGGAGACGGAGGGACATAGAACATGATGTCTTGTGCTGTGTCTGCTAAAAATCGGTCAATACAAGCGTGAGCCTCCTTCACATCTTGAAGGTCTTCTCTATCTTCAATGTCTTTTATAGGATCCTCTTCTTGGTGCTTCTGTGACATCGATGTAGATCCATGTTCAATTGGCTAAGGGAGCTTCATTGCAACGTTGCTTTCTGGCACCCCTTCTAACACGTTTTGTGTAGGGTTCAAATCCGTCGGTGGAGTCAAAAACACCTCTCCCTCCACATCGTCCACAAGACAAGTGCTTTTTTTTATGGGGTCCCCCATACAAGCCGGTTCGACCGCCATTTTCTTTCCATTCAGCACTTCCGTACGACGCACTTGGATTTCAAGAGGGATCTGAATTGATTCCATAGTATCCTATAATGCTTTCTTTTTTTCACTTGGTTCAGGAAGTTGCGCCTTCGGAACAAACATATCAGGGATATGTTTCTGATGTCTGCCAATTGCAAGTGGCAATGTCACTACCGTAGGATACGTACTCCAATCCACTTGACGGCCCAGTATGAGTTCAGCGTAAACCATGCCTGCCAAGCTGTAGTTAATTTTGCCCTTGCTCATAGCCTTCTCCGGAAATAAGGCCTTCCACACCTCCATCGAACGATGCACAAAATGATCATTGAGGCAATTCAATGGTTTAAAACAATATTCACGGGTGTGAAGAGGGTGACACTCTCGAGGCCACAACTTCCCAATGTGATACATTTTCACGTATTTGCGGCACAATTTAGAGGTCCAATACTCCACATCCTCTTTTTCCCAACCCGTCTCAGCCTTGATGTTGACGTCATCCAAAATGTCAAACCATAGCTCATGACCAACGCCCTTCGGCTTTGACTTCTTCTTGCCTTCAATTGCAGCACTACTTGCCCTTGCCATGACTGCTTGAGTGTCGAGTACTCACTTGCAATTTTAGAATGGAAATTTCCAATATATAATCCCCGTTCTCTCAAAATATATAATGTGCTTCACCGTCTCCAAACGTATGTAAGTAACCAAGGACAAAAATCCAATGTAGTATGATCAAAATATGACCCCCACTCTTCACCACATAGGAGCAACTAGCGCGTGAAGCAATAGTAGCACATCCGACATGGCAGTGATACCCAAATGGAAGAGTGAAAGTGAGAAAATGTGTGTTGGCCGTCCGCCTATATACCCGTCCGCTCCTAGACCTAAAAGAGGCCCGGGACCGGACCTATCTCGGACCATGCGGACGTGGCCCGAGCCGGCGGACGGGCGGATGGAGCTGCCCCGTCCGCCACCGAAGCGGACGGGCGGCCCAGCCGGCCAGGTCCGCTCGGCTGACGGGCGGACGGAGCTGTCCTGTCCGCCGCCGAAGCGGCCGGCCGGCCCAGTCGTCCAGGTCCGCCTGGCGGACGGGCGGAAGAAGTTGGCTCGGCCGCCGACGAAGCGGCCGATTGGCCCGGTCCAGGTCCGCCCGGCGGACGGGCGGACAAAGCTTCCCCGTCCGCCCCGTCTGCCTTGCCCGTCGCCCCGTCCGCCCCGTCCAATTTTTTTCTAATTTGGTATGAAACCTAGGATTCTTCTCGTCCGCCTTTACTTACTGTCAGTTTTTTGGGTCAATTAAAGTTTCAGCATCCTATGCTTTTCTCATTAACCCAGAAAATAAGAAATAGACAAGTTATAATCAGATTTTAAATAATCATTTAGAGTTCTTTGAAGTTTACACTGAGACCCTAAACCCTAGAACCCTAGAACCCTCAACTCTTAGTCTCTTACATTTCAAATTATGCCATTGTTTTGAGCAAATTGTAAATTTGTAATATTCATTTGAAATTGTATGCATACAAATTTTAACTAGATATAAAGGATATTATTTTTTTATTTATTTTTTCATCATGTAGGATATTTCAAAGGAAAAGAAAAAAACAAGAACATGATCAATATTAGTGATGAAGTGAAACGTTACAATTCCCAATTGACCAAATTGAGATGGTGCTACAATCACAACAATTACTTCAAGGGTTTTGGTTTTGGTTCTAGTTTTGAACCTCATGGACAATTTCCATTGACTTCAAGGTGTTTTGTACATATGGACTTATAGAGAAACCAAAAATGTATATAACTTATGCATGTCACACACTGCAACGCCATGTTTGTATTGTATTTTGTAATGCCCTTTTTTGATTAGGATTGTTTTAAAAGTAAGGATATACAAAGAGTGTAAGACTTCACAACATTTCTGAAATGAGTAGAACTGTAAAATCCTTACTCATTGTGAAAAGCATTATAATCTTCTAATCCATAAAAGATATGTTTTTGTATCATATATGACTTTAGAATTTAGATTAAGAAAATCATAATCAATCATTTAGAAAATTGGATTTTTGATGCTAAAGTTAGATTTAGAATAGACTTATATATATATATATATATATATATATATATATATATATATATATATATATATATATATATATATACTAAGAATAGCAACTTGGTTAAGTATTATTAGACTTAGAATCTCTATTCTCATAGATAATTTTTTTTCTTATTTAGTATTTAGGAAGCTTTAATTCATTTAATTAAGATTTGTTATGAGATTTGAATGTGTTTTCATCAAATTTTTTCGAGATTTCAACTTATGTCCTGTTATAAATTCTGAAAATTTCACTACATGCCATATTTATTTTATTTTTTAACGAATCTGACTCGAGCATACGGTATTCAAGATTTTGTACAAGGGTATACCCTAAGAACGGCCCGTTCGCCGTCCGATCGTCCGTTGTCCACCTGTCCGCCCGTCCGCTGTCCGTCCTCCCGTCCGCTGTCCGTCCTCCCGTCCGCCGCGCGGTCAGAGCGTCCGTCCGCTATCCGTCCGACAGTTCGCTGCCCGCTGTCCGTCCGCCGCGCGGTCAAAGCGTCCGTCCGCGGGCTCCGTCCAATGCAGTCATCCGCAGTCCGTCGAGTCCGTGCGATTGGACGCGCCGGGGCATATTGCCCGTCCGATCTGGCGGTCGGCCCGTCCGCCCGTCGGATTTGAGCAGTGATGTCAGCATCAGCGGACGGTATAAAGAGGGGCGCGGACGGCCCATTCCGCGCAGTTGTTTCCCTTGCGGAGTGGGCAGATCCAGCGCCAATTAGTATCTGTGAGCCCCTTCCGACTTGGAGCGTGAACAACTGTGAATGAATTAACTTAATTTTTTGTAATCTCTTCATCACCTTCTCACTCAAACATTGCATTCGGTGCGAAAAAGAAGGATTACCATGGCTCCAAAAGGATTTCCCATCCGCTGAAGAAGAGTACAAAGGGAAAATCACAAGACATGGATTGGGACGCCTACTTCAACCACTTTTGTGTGGCTGAAGAGGGATGGCAATACGAGCCCAAAGCAGTATGGACTTGCACAACGTGCCGAGAGTATGTGAAAATGTCACACATTGCGAAACTCTGGCCAGCAGATAATACGGTTGTATTAGAGAGACAAGTGAGACGGTGGGAAGGTCCCATGAACACTTGCAAGAGTGAACATTTCAAGCAAAGATACGAGGAGATTTGGGCATCTTGCGGTCTAGGTGCTTCCAAACCAAATATCATGAACTATTCCACCATGGCAATGATTTGGGCGGAGATTGTACTCCAGAAAGATGTGGATTGGCGTACGGTGCCTGCAAAGGACAAGAAGACCAAATTGAGCTGTGACAAAGCGGTGATAGACACCAATTGGGTTGGCCCAAGCAATTGCATGCCAGAGTGGTCTAATCGGGGTCAATTTGGATTTCCTCCGGAACCATTGCCAGATGCAGAGGACAATGATGATGATGATGAAGAAGACTTATCACCTCCACCTCCACTTCCACAAAGGCACGTACGTCGAGAAGAGCGCGAAGACTTGGACTTCCAAAATCAATTGCGAGAGGCAACAAGAAATAGTATTTTGGATCAAGGTCGCCCGCGTCAACAACGGTCACCACCTCGTCATGATTGTGATGTGCGTTGCCCGCAATATGGAGGAGGAAGTTCGCATTTTAGCCCTGGCCCCCACGATGACTTCCAAAACATACGAGGAAGCCATGGAAGCACAAGGTTCATAGACTACGGTGGATCTCAATATGGTGGGTTGCAATTCTATCCGGGGACGGGAGGGCCGGACTCATATGGGCCTCGTGGAAGCTCATACTACACCAACTCAAGCGAACGAGGGACAAGAGGGTACGAGGCAAATGCATCACCTCCTCCACCTCCACCATTTGGGGGTCCATACTTCTCCGATTACGGACAAGGAGGAGGGTCTGGCGGATATGGGCGATGAAGTGGCTTCGGTCCCACACCCGAAGGTCGAAATGACGGTAGTAGTTTGGATTCAGAATAGAGTATAATGTAGTTTAACTATTTAAGGGTAGAGTAGAAGATGTCTTTTGACTTATTCGGAGGTTATGGATTTACTATTATTGTTTAAATGTATTTTGGTGACCACTTTTGTGACCATTAGTGGTCAATGATGTCACTATTTAAAATTTTGAACATGCACATCTATTGAACATGTTTAGTTGTAGTATCAAAAATCTCTTCTTGGAAATGCTTGATAGTGTTTTTTCTTTTTTAGATTTAGTGTAGGGGTACCGAATGCAATGTTGACTTTTTGTATTCTTTACCTGCTCTTGGAAGTTGGAAAATGGAAATGAGATTGAAATGCAATTAGTTCTGGAGAATAAATTAGAATCCAAATTCATTTGGAAGAATTGTATAATAGTATTGTGAATTTTGATTAGCCCTAATGTAATTGGGCTTATACACATTAAGCCTTCCAATTTTTTGTGTCACGAAGTTCATAGGTTTGACTTGCAAAAAATATTTGAATTCTTTTTTGCAATTTGAACACCCTCATAGGTAAACATTATAATTTTTAACTCCATAAGGGATATTGTTGTGCTTTCTTTTTTTCCATAATGTCTAGTATGTCTAGTTTGAATTTGTACGGTTCAAAACTCGAAATTCCAAGAAAATGATAAATGTAATGAAAATATTGACATTTCTTTAGAAGTAAAAATTTCAAGAAATTGAAGTAGGTTGAGAAGAAGCGTTGGGTCAATTTTTTTAATTATTAGGCATTGAAATGCCCAAATGCCCAATTCCTCCCAAACAAGAAGACCTACATGAAGCTTATGGAATGAAAAGGGGGAAAAATCACCCTAAAAATGAGACGGTAGAAATGAAGCGGACGATCTAAAAATCGCCCCCTTTGCAGCGTCTGATCACACAGACTGTCCGTCCGCCCGATCGGACGGGCCAGAGGGGGCGCACAGCCACCCCGTCCGCCCGATCGGACGGCCTCTGTTCCACCGTGCCGACCGGACAAGGCGTCCGCCAACCCTAGAGCGTCCGATCGAACGGCCAGGGAGAGGCGGACGGCCAGTCCGTCCGCCCGATCGGACGGACCCGACGGGGCGCTGATTGGCCGTCCGCCCGATTGGCCGTCCGCCCGATCGGACGGCCTCCGTCCGCTGTAGGACCGGAATGAGGCCGTCCGCCTCATATAAGACAAGCGGACGGTCCGTCCGCTTTTACTTTTGCCTTCCCCCTTGCATGCAAGAGAGAGCGGAGAGCTGGTGGTTTGACCTCCAATGGCTCCTTTCTAAGGGTAGGTAAGAGTCTAATATTTGGGGTAACTCTTGCCAAATTTTTTATAAAACTTTGACGTTCATCATTCTACCGGGTTATCAACATGCCGAGGGCGAAGAAGGCTTCCAAGGTGCCGAAGGGAAAAGAAGAAGCCCCCTCTATTCAGTGGACAAGGGAGAATCCCTCGGAGAGTTGCAAAGCATTCTTAATCGAATTGATTGTGAAGTTTTATGAGACAGAGACTACAGTGTCTCTTGACACTAAATATGTGCGATATGAAGAGGACTGCATCGAGAAATTCTTCGTGGATATGAGGCAAAGGATGTTGAACGCTTTGCACGTACCGTAGTGGATTGTTGAAACGGAGAAGAAGAATTTCTCCAAATTTCTTGACAGCAAGGTGCATGATGCATTATGGAATGCTTCGGTCATTTTGGATAAATATTGGAGGAAGAAACGCGAAAATGATGAAGCCTTCGAGCATGTTGTCGTAGCACAGAGTAAGTAAATTCCCTGTTATACCCTCAAAAATCATCTTAGAGCATAACTTGATGACCCTAAAGATCGAACCCACGAGATCCTGTGAAGTATCTAGCCTTATTAAGCGATTAAGCCCAGTTAGCTTTTCCTTTCCTAAAATCCGGTCCTAACACAGGAACCGGAAACTTCCCAAACACCCAGAAAAACCCAAACCAGATTACTTCCTACTTCTGGTTTGGCCCGTCAAACGGATTCTCACTATCCAGGAATCCGCTCATATCCGGTCTTAGACTAATCCGGTCCTAAATTCCTCTCCGAACTAATCCGCTCCGGATCAACTTTCTAGTCTCTTATCCTCTCCCGGTTTGGTTTTGCCTCTGTTTCACCATCAGAGGGGTCGCCTCTTGGATTTGAGAGTGGTAGGCCCACCACTCCTCCTGCGGATTATAGTGACTGGAGACCCACTTCCTATCTTCCTATCCTCCTACTCTAATCCGGATCCGGTTTGGTCCTTCACAACAATCCGGATGGCAATCCGGATCACAGGTCACACAAAGACCCCCTGTATGATCCTCTCATACTACAACGACCTCAGTACTCGTCTCGATCCGTACAAAGTCAGGTGGCTGCAAGTGTATCCGCCCATGCCATCATTCACCAAAGTCCTTTCCGTTTTACTACTCATAGTGGCGAGACCTCACAGAAGATCGGATGCTCAACCGGAATTCCCATCCGGGAGACTTAGCGTGATCAAGGACTCCCTCCCTAACCACCTAATCTTAACAACGGCTTTCTCACCCGGAAATCCTGAACTCCAGCTATGTTGAGGGACCAGAATTCACTCCCAACTCTTGACTACCCACTCACATGCACATAGACCAGGAACTAAGATACCAAAGGGGACAATCCTCCAACACACTCGCACGCGTCAACCTGATTCCTGTCACACACCACTGCCACGCTTGGGAGAGAAGTACACACAAAGGAAACAATAGAAGACGAGAGAAAGTTTGCAAAAGAAAGCCCACGCCACTCCCGCAGGGACTGGCTTATATACATTTTGAATTTACAAGGGCGCAAAAAGCCCACGAAAGCCCGTCGCCATTCTGGCAGAACTTCCGGTTGACCTAACTAGCTCTAACCGGATCCCCAATCCGGTTCACCTACCAATCCGGTTCAGTCCGAATCCGGTTTCAGTCCGAATCCGCAATTCCGGTTTTAATCCTACTCCTAAGTATTTACAATTCTACCTCACTCTCTCCTAGCCACACGTCTCGTTCCTCTCTTTTCACCCTCCGATCTCAACCGGAAACCTACAGGCCATAGGAACACGAGGAGAAGAGGCGCACCAACAACCACACTCCGGCTCTAACTTTAAGGTACACGGTTGAAAAGCACAAGGCACGCGCACAACATTCACAGAAGGCGAAGATGGCAAAAGGGACTGAGATTGGGGTGACCAATCGTTATATATCCCTAATTCCCTAAGACACGTCAACATGACCGTTTTCGATCCGGTTCATGAATCCGGTCCAGGTAGTGATCCGGTCCGTCCTAATCCGGTCAGACCAAAATACGGATAAGAATCTGTTTCCATTCTGTCACCGATCTGGATAGAATCTGACCTGATTTGCCGCTATCTCTTTGTCGCTAATAAATTCTGGTTTCCCACAATTTCTTAACCGGATCCGGATACCTAGGCATTGGTTTCTGTTCCAATTTTAATTAATTTAAAGAAAACCAAAAATTTGAGTTGTGACACATGTCATTATGAAAGCGGATTTATTCACCAAAAGGTGCCAACCATTTAAGAAGAGGCAGAATAGAGCAGGGTCAATTGGTTGGTGGACGAGCAAGCCTGGAATGGACCAAGCACAAAATACACGTCGCCTTCTAATAGCCCTTCCGGAAGCGGCCATGGTGATTCCTGTAAATAACAAAATCATGCGGGGTGGCTATGCTACAATTCGGAGAGTGCGAATAGAAGGATGTGCGGAGATTCATCCATCATGGGAGTTTGCAGCAAAGATGTCTCTCCAAGAAGGTGAACGACCTACTTTTGCAAAGATGGAACACAATACTGAGACTATGGCAGTAAGGATTCCGCATGCTGGAGTGATACGTTTTTTTGCAGTGCATTCCAAAAAGAATGAAGGATACTCATTCTGGTGGAACGGCAGTACATTGCGTGAAATGATGCGTCGGGATGAGGACTATCCAGACAACATAGCCCTTTGAGTGCTGTATGAGCCGCGTATAACAGAAGAAGAAATCATTGCTGCTAAAAATCTGAAGCGATTTAGAGCCAAACGCATGGAGCTTGCATGGGCATTACTGCACATCATGAATGCGGTGCACACCGCTGGACATCTCCACAACGACATTTCTCCGGACAACATCATGTTTCATTTTCCTGAAGATGAGTCCCGGGTTTACATTGGAGTTTGTGATTGGGGGATGACTACAGTGTTGAGTGAGCCTATGAAGTCGTTGTATACATTCACATCAACAGCTGAAAAAGACGAAGCTATAAAGAGGAGGTGGTGGGTGGATCCCAGTATTACTTATGTACATAGAAGAGATGCGGATGTGCAAAACATCCCTTCTCTTTCCATGCAATCCGAGCAATATGCTGTTGCTAAATTAGTTGAACGGATCAATAGGCAGTGCATGTCGAAGGCGTATCACAAGTTGCAGCGTGAATCAAGTAGCTCACATGTCAAGTACCTCCGTCTACAATTTGCACAGGTGTTTGATACTTACTTGAGGCGCGTTCAGAACAAAGAGAGTACTTTGGCACAAGTCATCTTCCGTTTTAGTACTTCATTCAACTGGCCTATTCCGGATGAACACTTCCGTGGTTCATATTGAAGTTCAAGAATAGTTCATATAAGTATATAGGCTGGTAGTATGCATAGATGCCAAGTAGTAATGTAGTATGTATACGAATTACATAGTTGCATAGCATATGTGCACCATTTTGATTTTTTAAGACCAATGAATGCCAATGTAGTTGGACTTTTATGTGCCTTTGTAATTGACGAGGATATTTTAATTGATAATGATTTTTGAAGTGTGTGATATTGTTGCGCTTTCTTTTCCTATGCAATCTCTAACAAGTCTAGTTTGAATTTGTATGGTTACAATTCCAAAAAAATTGATACATCTTACCAAAATGTGGGCTCTTTGTTCAATTTAGAGCAAATTAAAGGAAGTTTAAATTTGAAAATAAGGCTTCGGCATGTAGGGGTTACAACATCCTATGGTTATTTGGATGATTGAATTTGTTTGAACCATCAACCATTGTTTTCTTGGGCCAATTGAAGGCCCAAATGCCTAAAAAAATAGACTGCACCAAATCTATAGGTTAAATTTGAAGAAAAATTGGATGATAATGCCAAATTGCTCGAATTTGAAAGAAAAAAAAATGGATGAAATTGCGCACATCAAATGTAACTCATCTAAATATATGGATGAAAAGATAATTCTACCCAAAATATAATCCAATACTAAAAAATTTAGTAACATTATTTTGTCATATATTGCCACTTTAGCAATTCTCCAAAAATTGGAAAAAAACCCATGGTTTCATCCCTACACGGATGTTTACCCCATTTTCTGCCAGATGCCCCGATCGGAGGCCAGGGAGGACTGACCCTTCTATTGCCCCAACCAGGGGTAAATGTAAAAATTGCCCCCTATTTGGGACCATGTAAAATTTGTTTCTCTACACCTCCCTAGACTAATTTGGGGTCTCTGATTGCAAATATGAATTCAAAATTTGCAAATTTTTTCATGGATGGCAAATAAAAAGATTCCAATGTTTTATCCAGGGGTAGAAAATGGGGCAATAGAGGGGTCAGTCCTCCCTGGCCCCCGAGATTGGACGACCCCTCATCTGCCCCGTCCGCTGGACGGTCAGAACGTCCTATGTCGGCGGACATTCGGGAACCGGCGGACGTGGACGCTGGACGTCCGTCCGGACGTCCGAACGTTCGGACGTCCATGTAACCTTGCCGGATTGTCAGCGCCTTCAGAGGCGGAAATCATGTATTCGCTTTTTGCTTTTTGCTTTTTGTATATAATATAGACTCTGAGCTGAAGACTGAGAGAGTTCTTTTGGCATTTCCTTGTGTACTTTCCATTGACTTTATTTTGTGTATTCCTCCCGAGTGTTGGCAAGAATGTACAAAGTTGAAGTAAGGTGGTATGCACGGATGTGTGGGTAGAGTTCTCCCTTTGATGGATGTTTCCGGTTCTAAGTACATCTGAGTAGGTCATGAAGAGCTAGAAGTGGATTCCAGTGCCTCAGCATCTGTAGAAGTTTAGTATTCCGGGTAAGAAAGCCGTTGATTAGGCTAGGCAGATAGGGAGGGATTCCTTAGCTGTGCTAGAACTCCTGGGTGGGAAATCCGGTCGAGTGTCCTGACTCCTGTGAGGTCTTGCCCCCATTGTGGGTAAAACGGAAGAACTTCTATAGTTGATGGAACGGACGGGTGCACTTGTAGCCACCGAAATTAGTACGGAACGGATCAGCGTCAAAGTCGTTGTAGTATGAGAGGATCGTACGGGGGGTCTTTGTGTGACCTGTGATCCGGATTGCCATCCGAATTGTTGTGAAGGATCAAACCGAATCCGGATTAGAGTAGGAAGATAGGAAGATAGGAAGTGGGTCTTCAGCCACTATAAGTCACGGAAGGAGTGGTGGGCCTACCACCTTCAAAAGCAAGCGGCGAACCCTCTGATGGTAAAACAGAGGCAAAATTAAACCGAGGTTAGGAAAGGTGGACCGGAACAGATCCGCTCCGTAGACACTTAGGACCGGAAATAGAATGGTCCAGAATTGAGAAGTTAGCCAGAGACCGTGGAACTAGTAAAACCGGAAATAGGATACGGTCCGGTCTTAGTCTTCCTGTTGGGTTTTGGACGTTCCGGTTTTCCGAGGTATAACCGGAAAGTAGAATTGAAGGATTTTTATTAGGTTTATCTCCTTAATAGAATTAGTTACTTCACAGGATCTCGTGGGTTCGATCTTTAGGGTCATTTTGTTATGCTCTAGGGTGATTTTTGAGGGTATAACAGGGAATTTACTTACTCTGTGCTACGACGAGAACAAAAAATAACTAGAATGATTCCAAATTTTTTCGAAGATGTTTCAAACAACATGCTATCAGTATCAATTGTAAAATTTTAAGAATTGATGCATTTATAAATTTTATAAATTTTTTTAGGATTCAATTTAGTGCATTTTCACTCTAAGGGTCTATTCCCACCAGTCATTATATCAACAATATTAGGATGGAAACAAGTAAAAGTGGAGGGAGGGTTCCCACAGGAACATTAGCATATTTGCCGAGCCTGCGTGGGTGCTGAGCTCAAAACTTTGTAGTGTAAGAAATTTAAATTAAGAAGGTTCAAAGTCAAATAATCTAGTCTTGAAATACTTCTTTTTTTCCACTTAAACATAGATATCTTGCAATCTATGTGGTCAAATTTTCTGAAATTTTTTCCACACATTCTCCTACTATTTAGGTGTAGGATCTTCTAGTTAGATGTGCAAAATAAACAATTTTTAATTTTTTTTCTCTTTGCTATAGAAATGACAGTTATGAGTGTCTTTATGGCAAACAAGCCCTTGGCCCTATAGAGGTTAACTCATGCACTCCGAGTCTGGCTCTGTGAACTAAGTAAATTTCTCCCAATGGCTTGACCTCAAAAGCTATTCCCATATCACCTATTCATCACTAAATACCGTCTCAACTTGACAACAAGCTCGAATCTTGCAAGCAAGCTCGAATTCCGCACTACCTTAACAAAGGCTTGAATTTGAGCAGGGTCCTTAAAGCATCTCCACCGTGACACAGGCCAATGCACACGCAAGAATGGCTTTTCCCGTGTACATATTGCCAAGCGGGCACGCAAGATTCTAAGAGCCCCATTGTGACACGCAATATGGGCCCGGCCTAGTTACAATTTGAATGCTCCATTAATGAAAAAGCTCAAAAAATGGTTTTGAGTGTCCATCTTGTGGGCATTCAAGACTTGAGGGCCCGGGGTCTTTTCTTTTGCGCCCGGGGTCCAAAAAATGGTTTTGTGTCCTTGCCTTGTGCCACAGTGGGGCAATTATTGACCCCGGGCCCAGGACTTTTCCACCCCGTGTCCCTCTTGCGTGTCACAGTGGAGATGCTCTTACGGATCCCACGAGCCCCCTCAAGGCTACTTGAAACATCCACAACAGTAGGAGTTAAAAGAGAAAGAGCAGAAGCACCATTAAAGGTAGTAAGTCCCTCTGCCCAAACCCAACCTTTAATTTCCTGCACTTCATATTTGGAATTTCCAAATTTCTCCAAGCAAACTGCTTGCCACTGCGAGTTTGTATAAAACATTTGGTATAATGCACCAGTTAGTGCAATCACCTGGTGTTGTTCTCCAAAATCAGCTTCCACAGATCTCAATAACATGGATTTGAAGCTCAGATCTCATAGCTCGAATATCAGAATTAGGGTTCACGGTGCCGATTCGCCGCCACTGAACTCCCCAATTTCGGGCAAGTCAACACAAGCAATGCCCAAACCAACGGTTTAAAGTGCTAAATCCGCACACACTAAACAAAGCGATAGCAGTTAGCTAACTTGGAAGCCTAAGGGTCCTTGCCCACTTGCATCCTGTACAGATGGTAGGTAAAGAGAAAGCCATATTAACCCCTGAGCACCTAGCCCATGGATAGTAAAGAGAGGAGCTTGGTAACCTCTTCCCACATAAATTGGCGGTAGTGACTCAATTTTCAGATCCATGGAAATTCACCATAGAAAATAAGACTTCACTACCTCTTCTACCAGGGTTGCTATTCTGTGAGCCTGTGAGCGGGAATGTGTGAGCCTGTGAGCATGTGAGTATACAACTTTTTTGTCTAGGGTTTGATGAGGTACCTATGATCGTGGAAATTGGAAAGAGAACTACACCTAACGATGTATGATGGAAAAAAATAAAATGTGATATATATGTTTTGATTGTAGGGTAACGCAATCCAATTTCAATGAAATTCATTGCAAATTTTATTGATACTATGTTAGGGTTTTTAGGATTGAAAAGATATTTGGTCCATAGTTCACGATTGTAGTGAAATACGGTTATTTATTTTTGGGGTTTGTGATGTGAATTTCATCCCTTCAAATATAATGTTCATGATGTTTGGCTACATATTGAAATATAGGGTTTAGGATATGAAAATGTAGTTTAGGGTTCAACAAAAGATTTGAATTAGCGTTTAGGGTATGAAGGTACTTTCCACGATTATGAAGTTCTACCTCTAAGCATTCATTCTTGATCTGGATTTTGTAGGTAATCCTAATTGAAATACACAAAACAACGTACAATAAACAATAGAATAAAAATCAACATGTGAAAAGTAACTAGAAATAGAGTCACATAGATGATAAAGACATAGAGTGAGAGTGGTCACTACTCTCAGTGGATGAGGTCTCCTGCTTTGATTCTACAGCTGTCTCATCTACAAATTGCAGAATTCTAGGGTCTACAAATTTAGACTTTCTCTGTCTACAAAAATCCTCTTGACAGGCCAATATCCCAGCTAGAGCCTCTGCATACGATGGCAACACAAAGGGCTTCTTTGGGCTTGATAAAAAAGAGGATAGAGTGAAAAATGGCCGGGGAGCAAGTGGATTGCAAGTTACGCTGCAAATGAGAAAATGATTATTAGGAATGATAAAAAGATCATGTTCATGAAGAAAGAAACTTGTAGGATAAAGTCAAATTAAAGTGATCGAATAGTATACAGCTATTTGTAGAAAATGTAGAAAAAACAAGCAGGGGTAGACTTACTTACTGAAACGAGACTTCTTCACGATGTGGGGAACTTCAAGTTCTTGAGCTCCATCATCGTCAGAATCTTGTACGACAGGTGCAAGTGACGGTGGAACATCTCTCTCCACGCGAATCATTGGGGCCAAAATAGCCTCAAAAATGCCCTTGTCTTCTTCAAGTGCAATGATGTGTCTGCTCAAAATCCTGCAAGCGTGGATGGAAGCCCCTAATCCCCAAACAGAACAAAACAAATTACAATAGCACTCAATAAGAATAGAAGAACAAATAATAATCAATCTAAACAATAAAAGACAGTAAATGGCATTGAGCAAATACCTGTCGCTGCAGTGCAATCAATAACAACGTCGTTGGCAAATGTTGATGCTTCTATCAACATTTGCATGAAACGGGGATCCTTTTCTCTTGCACCCCTCCAAGGTTTGAAATTGCTATCCATGGTCAACGTCTCTCTCTTTGTGAAATTCTGAATAACATTGTGGCAACTCATGTTTTTGATTTTTATTTGTTTACCTTTTTGAGTGAACCGGAAATTAGAAATAGGTATCCGGATTCATCTAGAGAGAAAAATAAAATCCAAAAATAGTCACAAAAGGACCTTACGGAACTAATCCGGTTTTAAGTAGAAGCGGAACGGATTAGATGCACAACCGGATATGTATTTCCGACCGGAATCTTGTTGACCGGATTGGAGATAACCGGATGTCAAGAACCGGACCGGATATCCAACCGGTCATAAAGGCAGTCCAGGGCGTCAGGACTATATAAAGCCTGACCCTGCCCATTTTCAGGTCTTTGGATTTCCACGTGTTGTCATGACCTGATTTAGCGCCTGACGTTTCTATCGTTGACCACGGCAAGGAAGAGGAAGTACAAGAGGGTCCGGAAGTGAGAGAGGGGTGTGAGACGGAGAGATCTCCTCCGGACATGAGTGGATGAGACCTTGAGTGAGAGCGGATACGTGAGAAGCTAGGAATGTGAGCATGCCAGTAGGATAGTTTACAGGTGGAGCGGAACATCTGAGTGTCAGCGCTCCCTTGTTAGGACTGTAGAGTGAAAACCGAGTAGGGCTACCCTCATGCCGCAGCTGAACCGGAAGAGAGGTTCTAACACTCCACCCCCGAGTGAAGTTAAGCTTAGAAAAGTGGTTCCGGTCATGCCGACCAAGGAACCGGAACAGGGAGAGCTCAGAGAGGATTTGTCATTGATGGGTTGTCAGGGGTTAGCTTTGAAACCTTGGGGTTTCAAAGATGAGAGGATGGTTAGAGAAATCCTGAGTGGCGTATCGAATCAGTTCGATAACACCCTGAGAGGGAATCCGGTCCAATGGACCGAGGCTTTGTGGCGGAACGTATACGGGTTCCGGCCAGGAGGACTCGGACTGGCCAACCGGAAGGACGATTTCGTCCAAGGCAAGTTTGGAAGCGTAGTAAACCTGAAGGATGGCTACGCAGTCAAAAACTGCCTTGATGACCGGGAGCGACGCTTGCTCCAGTTCCTGGTTTCGGTTTTGCATCCGGAAAAACCCACCAGGGTGACTATCACCTTGGCCAATATGATTTTCGGAGCGCTAAGTGGAACCCGGAAAGTAGACTGGGGCCGGATCTTCTTTGATCTGGTATCCCAGCTTACTACACGAGTGGGGAAAAGTAGGGCTACCCCACTGTGCCCTTACGTTTACCACCTCTATCAGCAACAAGAGCTGCTAACGGAAGTGGAGTTGAAGGTATGGAAGGCCCAAGAGCGGACCATGAAGTACGGAGAATCCGAGTCCGATCAAGAAGCGGATTCTGGAAACGAAACCGAGGAGGAAGAAGAAGAAGAAGAAGAGGAAGAGGAGGAACCGTATGTTCCCGCCAAGAGGCAGAAGACCACACCAGCTGGAAATCGAGGAACGCCCTCGAGACATCCTCGGCCGCACAGAAGTGAGACTCCAACCGGACCGGATGTAGCATCCGGATCCGGAACCGCAGATCCGTTCGACGAGTTGGTTGGGATCCTTTGTGGAATTTGGGCGGATTGGGAAGTTAAGAAGCGGACGCTCGGGGAGATCGCGGAATTAATCGGAGCGGAACCGGACAGCCAGTTGCTACAGAAGGTGGCTGAGTGTGTGATCAATCCGGAAGAGCTCCAGAAGTTGAAGGAGGATAGCAAGCGGCAGCACGATGAGGTGGACACCCTCAAGGCCGAACTATTCGCGTTACTTGAGAACGCCAACGCCACAAAGGAGATGGCAGAGGAAATGAAGAAGTTGGCCGCGGAAGTGAAGGACGTGCTTGGAGGACCCGAAGCAGCAGTCACCAAGGCGCGCCTGTTCGAAGAGGAGGTGCACAAGGACAAGAAGATATCCGGGACCAGGGTGGTGCACATCCTCACGGATTTTGAGGAGTAGATAGAGAAGCTCCTATCCAAAGCACAAGAGTCGGCGGACCGGATCGTGGAGAGCAGCTAGAAATTGACGGAGATTCCGATCTGGTTCTTTGAGATTTCACTTCCGGACTTGTTTCCGGAAGACGCCGCTCAAGAGCCTGGAAAGGACAAGATGCCCCAATCAAGCAGGGCAAAGAAGGATACGCCCTCGACCGGACATCAGCCGTTAGATTTGGACTCCCCGGAAGCTAAGGAAGAACATCCGGTTCTACCTACGGATGGGGAACGGAACCGGAATCTGACTGAGGTCTTCGAGCAGTTGGAGAGACCTGATGAGAGCCCAACCATTGGATCCCGAGTGTATGAAACGGAACAAGAAGGATTGTAAAAATAGGACTTATAACTAGGAACTGGAATAGAATCCGGTTAGGATAAGGTAGGAGCGGATTGTTAGCGCCTTCAGAGGCGGAAATCATGTATTCACTTTTTGCTTTTTGCTTTTTGTATATAAAACAGTCTCTGAGCTGGAGACTGAGAGAGTTCTTTTGGCATTTCCTTGTGTACCTTCTATTGACTTTGTTTTGTGTATTCCTCCTGAGTGTTGGCAAGAATGTACAAAGTTGAAGTAAGGTGGTATGCACGGATGTGTGGGTAGAGTTCTCCCTTTGATGCATGTTTCCAGTCCTAAGTACATCTGATTAGGTCATGAAGAGCTAGAAGTGGATTCCAGTGCCTCAGCATCTGTAGAAGTTTAGTATTCCGGGTAAGAAAGCCGTTGATTAGGCTAGGCGGATAGGGAGGGATTTCTTAGCTGTGCTAGAACTCCTGGGTGGGAAATCCGGTCGAGTGTCCCGACTCCTGTAAGGTCTTGCCCTCGTTGTGGGTAAAACGAAAGAACTTCTGTAGTTGATGGAACGGACGGGTGCACTTGTAGCCACCGAAACTTGTACGGAACGGATCAACATCAAAGTCGTTGTAGTATGAGAGGATCATACGGGGGGTCTTTGTGTGACCTGTGATTCGGATCGCCATCCGGATTGCTGTGAAGGACCAAACCGGATCTGGATTAGAGTAGGAGGATAGGAAGATAGGAAGTGGGTCTTCAGCCACTATAAGTCACGGAAGGAGTGGTGGGCCTACCACTTTCAAAATCAAGTGGCGAACCCTCTGATGGTAAAATAGAGGCAAAACTAAACCGGGGTTAGAAGGACGGACCGGAACAGATCCGCTCCGTAGATACTTAGAACCGGAAGTAGAATGGTCCAGAATTGAGAAGTTGACCAGAGACCGGGGAACTAGTAAAATCGGAAATAGGATATAGTCCGGTCTTAGTTTTCCGGTTGGGTTTTGGATATTTCGGTTTTCCGAGGTACAACCAGAAATTAGAAGTGAGGGGTTTTATTGGGTTTATCTAATTAATAGAGTTAGCTACTTCACAGGATCTCGTGGGTTCGATCTTTAGGGTCATTTTGTTAAGCTCTAGGGTGATTTTTGAGGGTATAACAGGGAATTTACTTACTCTGTGCTACGACAAACATCATCAAGTGCCACGTCTATTCCTAGCTCCTTCAGCTTGGGGCATGGCTGGAATTGAAACTTGGAAGGACCAATACCATCCAAGTTCTGGACCAGCAACATGACACGGAAGAACTGTGTTTGCAGAAGTGAAGTGGTGCCAAGTGAATAAGTCCAAATTGAATGAACAAATCTAAACTATTAGTTGCCATAACAAACCCATTGAAGCACAGATGTAATCAATTAAGACAATCCAAAGAAAAGTACCCAAAAAATCACTACTTGAAATAGAAGATGGAAAATTGAAGAATGAAAGTATGCATGCAACAAAGGATGAGTACATGAATAAAACAAGGAACAATGAAGGATGTACATACCGTACTTCCAGTAGTGATTGGTGAGGCTAGGTGAAGCCAATTGGTTCCCCACCAATCCTTCATCTTCTGAAACGAATATGTAGCAGCGTACTTCAAAATCGTAGCCTTTGCGAGAGGACTCCGAGAATGAATAATAAGTAATGCACCATCATCGTGCAAATGACCATCAGCAAACTCAAAGACTGCCTCCAGCCAAGAAGGGTCGGCTGTGTTCCATTTCGGAACACTATTTGTAGGTACTGATAGACCTGGGATAGGCAACCCCTCAGGCATGTCCGCATGTCGTAGCACAGAGTAAATAAATTCCCTGTTATACCCTCAAAAATCACTCTAGAGCATAACAAAATGACCCTAAAGATCGAACCCACGAGATCCTGTGAAGTAGCTAACTCTATTAAGGAGATAAACCCAATAAAACCCTTCAATTCTACTTTCCGATTGTACCTCGGAAAACCGGAATATCCAAAACCCAACCGGAAAACTAAGACCGGACTATATCCTATTTCCGGTTTTACTAGTTCCCCGATCTCTGATCAACTTTTCAATTCTGGACCATTCTACTTCCGGCCCTAAGTGTCTACGGAGCGGATCTATTCCGGTCCACCCTTCCTAACCCCGGTTTAATTTTGCCTCTGTTTTACCATCAGAGGGTTCGCCGCTTGCTTTTGAAAGTGGTAGGCCCACCACTCCTTCCGTGACTTATAGTGGCTGAAGACCCACTTCCTATCTTCCTATCCTCCTACTCTAATCCAGATCCGGTTTGGTCCTTCACAGCAATCCGGATGGCGATCCGAATCACAGGTCACACAAAGACCCCCCGTATGATCCTCTCATACTACAACGACTTTGATGTTGATCCGTTCCGTACAAGTTTCGGTGGCTACAAGTGCACCCGTCCGTTCCATCAACTACAGAAGTTCTTTCGTTTTACCCACAACGAGGGCAAGACCTTACAGGAGTCGGGACACTCGACCGGATTTCCCACCCAGGAGTTCTAGCACAGCTAAGAAATCCCTCCCTATCCGCCTAGCCTAATCAACGGCTTTCTTACCCGGAATACTAAACTTCTACAGATGCTGAGGCACTGGAATCCACTTCTAGCTCTTCATGACCTAATCAGATGTACTTAGGACTGGAAACATGCATCAAAGGGAGAACTCTACCCACACATCCGTGCATACCACCTTACTTCAACTTTGTACATTCTTGCCAACACTCAGGAGGAATACACAAAACAAAGTCAATAGAAGGTACACAAGGAAATGCCAAAAGAACTCTCTCAGTCTCCAGCTCAGAGACTGTTTTATATACAAAAAGCAAAAAGCAAAAAGTGAATACATGATTTCCGCCTCTGAAGGCGCTAACAATCCGCTCCTACCTTATCCTAACCGGATTCTATTCCAGTTCCTAGTTATAAGTCCTATTTTTACAATCCTTCTTGTTCCGTTTCATACACTCGGGATCCAATGGTTGGGCTCTCATCAGGTCTCTCCAACTGCTCGAAGACCTCAGTCAGATTCCGGTTCCGTTCCCCATCCGTAGGTAGAACCGGATGTTCTTCCTCAGCTTCCGGGGAGTCCAAATCTAACGGCTGATGTCCGGTCGAGGGCGTATCCTTCTTTGCCCTGCTTGATTGGGGCATCTTGTCCTTTCCAGGCTCTTGAGCGGCGTCTTCCGGAAACAAGTCCGGAAGTGAAATCTCAAAGAACCAGATCGGAATCTCCGTCAATTTCTAGCTGCTCTCCACGATCCGGTCCGCCGACTCTTGTGCTTTGGATAGGAGCTTCTCTATCTACTCCTCAAAATCCGTGAGGATGTGCACCACCCTGGTCCCGGATATCTTCTTGTCCTTGTGCACCTCCTCTTCGAACAGGCGCGCCTTGGTGACTGCTGCTTCGGGTCCTCCAAGCACGTCCTTCACTTCCGCGGCCAACTTCTTCATTTCCTCTGCCATCTCCTTTGTGGCATTGGCGTTCTCAAGTAACGCGAATAGTTCGGCCTTGAGGGTGTCCACCTCTTCGTGCTGCCGCTTGCTATCCTCCTTCAACTTCCGGAGCTCTTCCGGATTGATCACACACTCAGCCACCTTCTGTAGCAACTGGCTGTCCGGTTCCGCTCCGATTAATTCCGCGATCTCCCCGAGCGTCCGCTTCTTAACTTCCCAATCCGCCCAAATTCCACAAAGGATCCCAACCAACTCGTCGAACGGATCTGCGGTTCCGGATCCGGATGCCACATCCGGTCCGGTTGGAGTCTCACTTCTGTGCGGCCGAGGATGTCTCGAGGGCGTTCCTCGATTTCCAGCTGGTGTGGTCTTCTGCCTCTTGGCGGGAACATACGGTTCCTCCTCTTCCTCTTCTTCTTCTTCTTCTTCCTCCTCGGTTTCGTTTCCAGAATCCGCTTCTTGATCGGACTCGGATTCTCCGTACTTCATGGTCCGCTCTTGGGCCTTCCATACCTTCAACTCCACTTCCGTTAGCAGCTCTTGTTGCTGATAGAGGTGGTAAACGTAAGGGCACAGTGGGGTAGCCCTACTTTTCCCCACTCGTGTAGTAAGCTGGGATACCAGATCAAAGAAGATCCGGCCCCAGTCTACTTTCCGGGTTCCGCTCAGTGCTCCGAAAATCGTATTGGCCAAGGTGATAGTCACCCTGGTGGGCTTCTCCGGATGCAAAACCGGAACCAGGAACTGGAGCAAGCATCGCTCCCGGTCATCGAGGCATTCTTCGACCGCGTAGCCATCCTTCGGGTTTACTACGCTTCCGAACTTGCCCTGGACGAAATCGTCCTTCCGGTTGGCCAGTCCGAGTCCTCCTGGCCGGAACCCGTATACGTTCCGCCACAAAGCCTCGGTCCATTGGACCGGATTCCCTCTCAGGGTGTTATCGAATTGATTCGATACGCCACTCAGGATTTCTCTAACCATCCTCTCATCTTTGAAACCCCAAGGTTTCAAAGCTAACCCCTGACAACCCATCAATGACAAATCCTCTCTGAGCTCTCCTTGTTCCGGTTCCTTGGTCGGCATGACCGGAACCACTTTTCTAAGCTTAACTTCACTCGGGGGTGGAGTGTTAGAACCTCTCTTCCGGTTCAGCTGCGGCATGAGGGTAGCCCTACTCGGTTTTCACTCTACAGTCCTAACAAGGGAGCGCTGACACTCAGATGTTCCGCTCCACCTGTAAACTATCCTACTGGCATGCTCACATTCCTAGCTTCTCACGTATCCGCTCTCACTCAAGGTCTCATCCACTCATGTCCGGAGGAGATCTCTCCGTCTCACACCCCTCTCTCACTTCCGGACCCTCTTGTACTTCCTCTTCCCGGCCGTAGTCAACGATAGAAACGCCAGGCGCTAAATCAGGTCATAACAACACGTGGAAATCCAAAGACCTGAAAATGGGCAGGGCCAGGCTTTATATAGTCCTGACGCCCTGGACTGCCTTTATGACCGGTTGGATATCCGGTCCGGTTCTTGACATCCGGTTATCTCCAATCCGGTCAGCAAGATTCCGGTTGGAAATACTTATCCGGTTGTACATGTAATCCGTTCCGCTTCTACCTAAAACCGGATTAGTTCCGTAAGGTCCTTTTGTGACTATTTTTGGATTTTATTTTTCTCTCTAGATGAATCCGGATACCTATTTCTAATTTCCGGTTCGCTCAAAAAGGTAAACAAATAAAAATCAAAAACATGAGTTGCCACACCACAATCACAAGGTCTACTCGGGGTTTATTGCTTGGAGCACCATGGAAGAAGCGCACCTTCTCTCCTTTGTGCTGCAACATCATTCAATTGATTAAGAACCAAACCAAGCATGTTTGAAAACCCCAACATACTCAACAAATGGATGAAAATGAAAATGCCAATCTTGTCAACAAAATTGACAATGTCGTGGTATACTTTGGGAAGAGGATCGGCCAGGACATCCGTAAGAGAGTAATTCAGAAGCAACTCGTGAATAGAAATCTCTGAATCCGGCAAGTACTCCACAGCGGATGGATTATGCTGCATCTCGTCATTGTTGAGTGAAGCATACTCAGCATCACGCTTAGTGCCACTCTCTTCATCACCTTCTCAATTATAGAAATTGTAAACTTCTCACTCAAACATTGCATTCGGTGCGGAAAAGAAGGATTACCATGGCTCCAAAAGGATTTCCCATCCGCTGAAGAAGAGTACAAAGGGAAAATCACAAGACATGGATTGGGACGCCTACTTCAACCACTTTTGTGTGGCTGAAGAGGGATGGCAATATGAGCCCAAAGCAGTATGGACTTGCACAACGTGCCGAGAGTATGTGAAAATGTCACACATTGCGAAACTCTGGCCAGCAAATAATACGGTTGTATTAGAGAGACAAGTGAGACGGTGGGAAGGTCCCATGAACACTTGCAAGAGTGAACATTTCAAGCAAAGATACGAGGAGATTTGGGCATCTTGCGGTCTAGGTGCTTCCAAACCAAATATCATGAACTATTCCACCATGGCAATGATTTGGGCGGAGATTGTACTCCAGAAAGATGTGGATTGGCGTACGGTGCCTGCAAAGGGCAAGAAGACCAAATTGAGCTGTAACAAAGCAGTGATAGACACCAATTGGGTTGGCCCAAGCGATTGCATGCTGGAATGGTCTAATTGGGGTCAATTTGGATTTCCTCCGGAACCATTGCCAGATGCAGAAGACAATGATGATGATGACGAAGAAGACTTACCACCTCCACTTCCACAAAGGCACATACGTCGAGAAGAGCGCGAAGACTTGGACTTCCAAAATCAATTGCGAGAGGCAACAAGAAATAGTATTTTGGATCAAGGTCGCCCGCGTCAACAACGGTCACCACCTCGTCATGATTGTGATGTGCGTTGCCCGCAATATGGAGGAGGAAGTTCGCATTTTAGCCCTGGCCCCCACGATGACTTCCAAAACATACGAGGAAGCCATGGAAGCACAAGGTTCACGGACTACGGTGGATCTCAATATGGTGGGTCGCAATTCTATCCGGGGACGGGAGGGCCGGACTCATATGGGCCTCGTGGAAGCTCATACTACACCGGCTCAAGCGAACGAGGGACAAGAAGGGCCGAGGCAAATGTATCATCTCCTCCACCTCCACCATTTGGGGGTCCATACTTCTCCAATTACGGACAAGGAGGAGAGTCTGGCGGATATGGGCGATGTGGTGGCTTCGGTCCCACACCCGAAGGTCGAAATGACGATAGTAGTTCGGATTCAGAATAGAGTATAATGTAGTTTAACTATTTAAGGGTAGAGTAGAAGATGTCTTTTGACTTATTCGGAGGTTATGGATTTACTATTATTGTTTAAATGTATTTTGTGACCACTTTTGTGACCATTAGTGGTCAATGATGTCACTATTTAAAACTTTGAACATGCACAACTATTGAACATGTTTAGTTGTAGTATAAAAAATCTCTTCTTGGAAATGCTTGACAGTGTTTTTTCTTTTTTAGATTTAGTGCAAGGGTACCGAATGCAATGTTGACTTTCTGTATTCTTTACCTGCTCTTGGAAGTTGGAAATGAGATTGAAATGCAATTAGTTCTGGAGAATAAATTAGAATCCAAATTCATTTGGAAGAATTGTATAATAGTATTGTGGATTTTGATTAGCCCTAATGTAATTGGGCTTATACACATTAAGCCTTCCAATTTTTTGTGTCACGAAGTTCATAGGTTTGACTTGCAAAAAATATTTGAATTCTTTTTTGCAATTTGAACACCCTCATAGGTAAACATTATAATTTTTAACTCCATAAGGGATATTGTTGTGCTTTCTTTTTTTCCATAATGTCTAGTATGTCTAGTTTGAATTTGTACGGTTCAAAACTCGAAATTCCAAGAAAATGATAAATGTAATGAAAATATTGACATTTCTTTAGAAGTAAAAATTTCAAGAAATTGAAGGAAGTTGAGAAGAAGCCTTGGGTCTATTTTTTTAATTATTAGGCATTGAAATGCCCAAATGCCCAATTCCTCCCAAACAAGAAGACCTACATGAAGTTTATTGAATGAAAAGGGGGAAAAATCACCCTAAAAATGAGACGGTAGAAATGAAGCGGACGATCTAAAAATCGCCCCCTCTGGACCGTCCGATCACGTAGACTGACCGTCCGCCCGATCGAACGGGCCAGAGGGGGCGGATGGCTACCCCGTCCGCCCGATCGGACAGCCTCTATTCGACCGTGCGGACCGGACGAGGCGTCCGCCAACCCTAGACCGTCTGATCGGACGGCCAGGAAGAGGCGAACGGCCAGTCCGTCTGCTTGATCGAACGGACCCGACGGGGCGGCCGATCGGACGACCTCCGTCCGCTGTAGGACTGGAATGAGGCCGTCCACCTCATATAAGACAAGCGGATGGACCATCCGCTCTCACTTTTGCCTTCCCCCTTGTATGCAAGAGAGAGCGGAGAGCTGGTGGTTTGACCTCCAATGGCTCCTTTCTTTGGGTGGGTAAGAGTCTAATATTTGGGGTAACTCTTACCAAATTTTTTATAAAACTTTGACGTTCATCATTCTACCGGATTATCAACATGCCGAGGGCAAAGAAGGCTTCCAAGGAGCCGAAGGGAAAAGAAGAAGCCCCCTCTATTCAGTGGACAAGGGAGAATCCCTCGGAGAGTTGCAAAGCATTCTTAATCGAATTGATTGTGAAGTTTTATGAGACAGAGACTACAGTGTCTCTTGACACTAAATATGTGCGATATGAAGAGGACTGCATCGAGAAATTCTTCGTGGATATGAGGAAGAGGATGTTGAACGCCTTGCACGTACCGCAGTGGATTGATGAAACGGAGGAGAAGAATTTCTCCAAATTTCTTGACAACAAGGTGCATGATGCATTATGGAATGCTTCGGTCATTTTGGATAAATATTGGAGGAAGAAATGCGAAAATGATGAAGCCTTCGAGCATGTCATTATGAAAGTGGATTTATTCACCAAAAGGTGCCAACCATTTAAGAGGAGGCAGAATAGAGCAGGGTTAATTGGTTGGTGGACGAGCAAGCCTGGAATGGACCAAGCACAAAATACACGTTGCCTTCTAATAGCCCTTCCAGAAATGGCCACGGTGATTCCCGTAAATAACAAAATCATGTAGGGTGGCTATGCTACAATTCGGAGAGTGCGAATAGAAGGATGTGCGGAGATTCATCCATCATGAGAGTTTGCAGCAAAGATGTCTCTCCAAAAAGGTGAACGACCTGCTTTTGCAAAGATGGAACACAATACTGAGACTATGGCAGTAAGGATTCCGCATGCTAGAGTAATACGTTTTTTTGCAGTGCATTCCAAAAAGAATGAAGGATACTCATTCTGGTGGAACGGCAGTACATTGCGTGAAATGATGCATTGAGATGACGACTATCCAGACAATATAGCCCTTCGAGTGTTGTATGAGCCGCATATAACAGAAGAAGAAATCATTGCTGCTAAAAATCTAAAGCGATTTAGAGCCAAACGCGTGGAGCTTGCATGGGCATTACTGCACATCATGAATGCGGTGCACACCGCTGGACATCTCCACAACGACATTTCTCCGGACAACATCATGTTTCATTTTCCTGAAGATGAGTCCCGGGTTTACATTGGAGTTTGTGATTGGGGGATGACTACAGTGTTGAGTGAGCCTATGAAGTCGTTGTATACATTCACATCAACAGCTGAAAAAGACGAAGCTATAAAGAGGAGGTGGTGGGTGGATCCCAGTATTACTTATGTACATAGAAGAGATGCGGATGTGCAAAACATCTCTTCTCTTTCCATGCAATCCGAGCAATATGCTGTTGCTAAATTAGCTGAACGGATCAATAGGCAGTGCATGTCGAAGGCGTATCACAAGTTGTAGCGTGAATCAAGTAGCTTACATGTCAAGTACCTCCATCCACAATTTGTACAGGTGTTTGATACTTACTTGAAGCACGTTCAGAACAAAGAGAGTACTTTGGCACAAGTCATCTTCCGTTTTAGTACTTCATTCAACTGGCCTATTCCGGATGAACACTTCCGTGGTTCATATTGAAGTTCAAGAATAGTTCATATAAGTATATAGGCTGGTAGTATGCATAGATGCCAAGTAGTAATGTAGTATGTATGCGAATTACATAGTTGCATAGCATATGTGCACCATTTTGATTTTTTAAGACCAATGAATGCCAATGTAGTTGGACTTTTATGTGCCTTTGTAATTGACGAGGATATTTTAATTGATAATGATTTTTAAAGTGTGTGAATTGTCCTTATCTTTTGTCATTGTTGGTTTGCAATTTTACATAGAAAAGTCTAAAACCCTGCAATTACGGAAATTGTGATTTTTTAAGTTGGTATTTGCAAGATTGGGAAGTTTTTGTTTTAAATTGTATGGTCTTCTAATTCTTCAATTTGCCATGTATGGTTGAAGATATTCAATTGGACAATGTATTATGTATAATTGTAAATTGTCTTCTAGATTCTAGAAGCATGGTTTTTTGTTTGGTATCAATGGTGTGTTGTTAATTTTTTGAATGCAACAGGTTTGTCGGCTTCATTAAGATGTTAAAAAAAAATAGTAATTACCCCCTAAATGCTTGAGGTACCAAAATATTAAATATGGTGTTTGCAAAACTTAGAAGTTCAGTAAAACCTAACTATTTTTCATCATTTTAGTGAGGTAATAATTTTGGAAAATTCTTTTTGAAGTCTACTTTTGGCTCCAGAAGTCCGATCTTGTAATTAAAGGACAATGATTTTTCTGAAAGAGATATTATGCAAGGGTACCTTGTGCAATTTTGACTTTTCTTTTGTGTTGAGAGCTTTTGGAAATGAGCCTCAAATATAGTAGATCTTAGAGGAAAATTCATATTGGAAATTCATATTAAAAAATTATAGAGTAAATTTTGCAAAGCTGTAAATTGATTGGGGTAGTGCAAGTTTGGCCCATTAACCTCATATTCTTTGGGTCCCCAACATTTTAGATTTGCCTTGCCAAAAAGGCTTCAACTTTTTTTTGCGATTTTAACAGCATCATTGTCAAATGTTATAATCTTTCACTCTACAAGTGATATTGTTGTGCTTTCTTTTCCTATGCAATCTCTAATAAGTCTAGTTTGAATTTGTATGGTTACAATTCCAAAAAAATTGATACATCTTACCAAAATGTGGGCTCTTTGTTCAATTTAGAGCAAATTAAAGGAAGTTTAAATTTGAAAATAAGGCTTCGGCATGTAGGGGTTACAACATCCTATGGTTATTTGGATGATTGAATTTGTTTGAACCATCAACCATTGTTTTCTTGGGCCAATTGAAGGCCCAAATGCCTAAAAAAATGGACTGCACCAAATCTATAGGTTAAATTTGAAGAAAAATTGGATGATAATGCCAAATTGCTCAAATTTGAAAGAAAAAAAATTGGATGAAATTGCGCACATCAAATGTAACTCATCTAAATATGTGGATGAAAAGATAATTTTATCCAAAATATAAATGAATACTAAAAAATTTAGTAACATTATTTTGTCATATATTGCCACTTTAGCAATTCTCCAAAAATTGAAAAAAAACCCATGGTTTCATCCCTACACCGAAGTTTACCCCATTTTCCGCCAGATGCCCCGATCGGACGACCCCACACCGACCCGTCTGTCCCATCCGCCTCCCCGTTCGCCTCCTGGTCCGCCCTCCCGTCCGCCTCCCTGTCCACCCTCCCCGTCCGCTCTCCCCGTCCACCCTCCCGTCCAGCTCCCTGTCCGCCCTCCCCGTTCGCCCTCCCATCCAGCTCCTCGTCCGCCCTCATGTCCGCCTCCCATCCGCCCCGTCCGCCTCCCTGTCTGCCCCGTCCGTTGGACGGTCAAAACGTCCTATGTCAACGGACGTTCGGGAACCAACGGACGTAGACGCTGGACGTCCGTCCGAACGTCCATGTAACCCTGATTGAGCTACCAACGAACATGAATGAGCGCTTTTGTGATGAACGGCTGCATCCACTTCTCCGACACTCGCTCGGACTCTCCCTCTATACGCTAATCTGCAAGCCAGAGGACTTAGTATAGCTACCTCTGCATTGTGTACGACATTGATGTGCCAAAGAATAACAAGAGAATTTACATGGACACCCCTATGTCTCCAGAAAACACTAGGGGATACACACTACACGTCCCTGTGGTGCGGACGACCATAGGGACCACCCCTCATTGTAGAGGATCCTGCACTAACGTCAGTCGTGACATTGTATTCGACGTTGCTGTGGACATTACAGGTGACATCCACTACCCTGCCTCATGGCCAATGAGCTACCTTCCACAACATTAACAGTCTTCTGAACTACATGCAACAATGAACTACAAGGTCTATAGTCCTCTTCATTTCACAAAGAAGGACTGAATACAAACATGTATATAGGCGCCTAAATAAGCGCCGTCTATCTTTCTTGGGCTGACCCTCCCATCCAAACCTGGGGTCAAGGTCTCTTGCATATTTCTTGATGTCGTTGGAGAAAGGAACCTTCATAGGTCCGAATGGTTCCCCCTGTCGGTCTATTTCCACAGGTTTCTTCATTACAGTGCTTAAGCCTTTTTCGCGAGCCTGTTCGAGGATCAGCTGCTCGATCATCTCTTCAGTATCAGCATTCGAAGCTGGTTTATCAGACCCTGTGTTGTAGCCCTTACTGTAAAAGGTCAAATGCACTATCAGCTTCGGAAGAAAATGGGGCTACGTCAGTACAATCAAATCACTCCCGCAACTGGACCCCCGCAAAAGAGATGTCCACATACGCTATTTGCGGCTTCAAAGTACTCTACATATTCCTCTGTTGTTCACTACGTTGAATCTAACGTTGATGTAGACACGCCTGGACGTTGTTTTGAACATTACAGGAACTTTTTCTTGACAGAAACTGGAAAGACGCCGTGGTTTAGGGTCTGTCACCCTTGCAGAGGGTTGACTCCCGTACGTCCTAATTGATCACTCCTGAATTTTTACAAATTTCTCTGTGACCAAGGAACAAACAATCACTTTTCTTTGTATAGAGTTCAACTCAAACAACATGTCCTCCGTGACGAAGACATGAACGTCACACAATTTATGCGGACGTCACATTAAACGTCTATGACGTTTAACATGATAGAGTCGACGTCATAAGAAACATGGTGTGCGTTGCACTTGACGTCCGTACCAACGCGCGCCTCCCCCAAAACCTTGAATACCACTGGTTCTATACTCAAATTATTTCTTCTTCCAAACTTACCTCCAAGACTGCTCTTTGAGTTCCTCCTCTTCCTCTGCGTCGTGCCCTACCTCCTCCAACAATTCCAACAGCACTTGAGGGGTCCTCTTCCTCTTCAATGGAGGATTGTTGTCCCGATCTGAAGTACTTTCCAAGGGTGTTCAAGTAACTCCTTGAGAATGTAATGGAGATTTATCCAAATCTAAAACGAACAAATATCTTGTAAATCCAACAGAATGTTCAGACTTAGATATCGGCACGACCGGAATAAGGAGGATACTGATTCTCATGTGAGAAATGATCATTTCCAGATTCACAACTTTTGAATGGATTGTGAAGTAAAACCTAACCACAAACTCCATAGTCAATGGAAAATGTAAAGGAGATTCATACAGTACTATACAAACGCTCATGAAAATTCTGTGGAAGCAGCTCATTTGAACATCCAAACTCAATTAGCAGCATTATAAAGACTGCAATTGAACGCGAATCTCGTCTAGAGTAAATCACTTAATTCGGTCATTCATAACAACCAACAGTGAAATATTGATCTTATATTCTTGAGCACTTAGTTAGACTGCACATTGTGATTCTCAAACTAGAAACCCAAACCCTAATCCGTCCCTGCATTGAAAGTTTATCTCAATATCCGATGAGAACTAAGAACTTATGAGATAGGGTAAATCCAACGTAATGAACCTCGGAGAATACCGATTCTCAGGTGAGAAAACGAAAATTGAAAGATTCACATCTGAAAAATCAGATTTTGCGAATTAAAACGTAATCACAACTCCATAGTTGATAATAATAATGTAAAATACATTCAGAGAGTAATATAAGAAAACAAAGAAGAATATGAATAAATTCTCAAAGAGAACCTCAATCACACATTTACACTAAGAAAATAACAATTCAGTGTCGACAAATCTGGCTTGCCTGGAACAAATCGCCGACTGGGGGCGGAGTCCAGAGTTGATCTGGTGTAGTGTCGACAAATCTGGCTTGCCTGGAGCAAATCGCCGACTGGGGGCGGAGTCCGGGGTTGACTTGGTGCAGTGTCGACAAATCTGGCTTGCTTAGAGCAAATTGCCGACTGGGGGCGGAGTCCGAGGTTGATCTGGTGCAGGATCCTCAGGGTGAATCGGAACTGCCATCTTCTTCCTTTTTTTTCTTCCTTCCAAGAAATTGAACAAGTAGCAAAGCTAAGCTACAATTTGACAGATTACAATGGCATGAGAGCAAGAGAATGCGCGAAATTGAAAGGAGCGACAAATCCGTTGGCTGCAATGCAATTAAAACCCTAATTTTATTGAGCTTGTCAAATGGAACAGAGATGGATATCACCCAGGTATCAGATCAATTGAGGACCCTATGAGCACAAATTTGATGTCGAACAATACTTTGAAGTTAAATAAAACCTAACTAAGTTTCTATTTTTAGTATTTTATATTTTTGAATTTTTTTTGGAAGTCCAGTTTTAGCATTAAAAATCCAATTTTGAAAATGAGCGATTATGATTTTTCTATTCAAGATTTTGTACAAGGCTGTCCATTGCACAATAGACAAGAGTAGATTTTGAGAAGCCATAAATTGGTTAGGATTTTGCATGTTAGGCCCTTATCCTCATATTTTTTTGGTGACCAACTTTTTAGATTTGGCATGTGAAAAGAGGATTGAAAGACTTCAAATTTCTTTTAGAATTTTAGCATCTTTATGATGAAACATTATAATCTTTCAATCCATAAGTAATATTGTTGTGTTTTCTTTTCCTATGTGATCTCTAAATTGTTTAGTTTGAATTTGTACAATTATAATTCCAAAAAAAATGATACAACTTATCAAAATGATGTCTTTTTGTTCAATTTAGAACAAATTCCTCAAAGCTCAAAAAAGGCCTTGGGCATTTAGGGGTTAAACAAACATCTATATTATAAGAAGTTTTGTCCTTGTGATAAAGGGACACTGAAAATCACTACTTTTTCTATTGAAAATAGTTCCTATTATTCTATTGATAGGTAGAAATGAGTTTAGCTAATTTTTAAATGACTTTCGGGATTATAAAGGAGCTCATGGAGATGAAGTTGAAAGTTTAAAACTACCCTAAACCATAAGTAATTCTTCACGAATAGAAGCAAGGAAAAAAGTTAGACAAATATTCAAAATTTTGGAGATTTAAGCAGTAGCCATGCTACAGTATGTGAATGTAGTGCTTTACTCATCAAAAAATGAATGTAAATATTATTTTTTGTGTCTTTTTTCCTCCGCAAAAGATAATGCCCATCTGACTTCCACATTCCAATAGATATTGTAATTATAGTTCTACTATCACCAAGAAGCCCTTGCATAGTATATATATTCTATCTTTGTACAAACTATTGTGCATTTTTTATCATTCATTTGGCCTGTACAAAGTCATTTGTAATTATTTTGCAAACCTAACACGCTTTTATTGTTGGTAAAGTACTTTGTAGAGGATGGATGAAACACTAAATTGGATTAGAATGTGGTAGAATACCTTCTCTACATAAGTACCTACCAATTGGATCAATTGAAAAGTGAAAATAATGTTTATTTCATCTAAAAAAAAGTACGTTATATAAATACATCTTGAAAAAGTACTTATCTGACGTACTTTGTAGGGGGGCGTAATGTGCTTTCACCCTATGGAGACTACAAGTCACTCCCAAATTGTTTGGGCCATCCCTAAACCCAGGTGGGAAAGCACTTCCTGGCACTTCTCACATGACCATTCACCCCAATTTTGGGGGGGGAACCCCCGAGCCCCAACCCAATGGAATGAACTTGACCATAACCCCCCCATGTTCTCACCATTTAAATTTTTTCCCAACTCTCTAAATCCAAAAAGCACTGGGAAGAATTCACTGTGGAGACTTCAAATTACTCCCAAATTGTTTGGGCCATCCACGAACCCCCAATGGAAAGCACTTCTTTGCACTCCCCGTACTACCATTCACCCCCATATTGGGGGGGACCCCCAAGCCCCATCCCAATGTAATGAATTTGAACTGGACACCCCTATATTCTCCCCATTTAATTTTCTCCCCATTTAATTTTATCCCAACTCCGTAAATCCAAAAAATATTAGAAGGAATTCACTATGGGGACTGCAAGTCACTCTCCATTTTATGGGGCCTAATTTGCAATTTCAAAGCCAATGGAATAATGTCACATTGATCCCAACACTCCCAAGTAATCCCCATTTTCTGTTCTCAAAACCCGTCTCCAAATAATATTGCGTAACTTCACCTCTATGATAAGGTTATCCCAATGAGTCTCCATTTTTATTTCCCATCTTTCATGTTTTAGGACCTAAAATATTTAATTCTGTACATCCTTTTTATTTTGGCATACCCTAGACTTGTAACACCAAAACACATTTGTTGAGTCATTACATGTGTCTATGTCACTTTAATCCTACCTTGTACCCATGACTTCACATCCTCCCAGAAAGCCAGAATTTTACACCCTCAAGCTCTTTCCTATATTAATCAAGTGTTTTCCCTATAGGGCAGCACCCCCCCTGCCCTCTCAGTGACAACAGTGCACCTGCCCGCAGTGAAAGACGCACCAGTGGCTGACGTGGCCGATTCGTGTTTTTTTGGACGTCATCTGAAACGTCCTTTATTTTTTTTGACATAGTGAAAAACACGTCCGTTCAAAATGACATCCCTACATTTCCTGACATCTATTATGACGTTTCAGATGACATCACAAAAAATTGTCCCTGATCTGCGCGTTCGTCCAAAAACGTAGTGACGTCAAAAATAACGGGTGATGTCACAGCGTAACGTAGTAAAAAACATGGTTTTCTTATAGTGAACTTTGTGGAATGCAGAGTCCCATTGGGTGTGACCCGATTCAAAATCTCTACAACGAAGACCACTGCATAGAAGAGAGATTCTGGAGTTCAGAAGGCACGTAGTGAGATTTGGAAAAAAACGACTTGATTGCATGGCTGAGATCGCAAACTCCATTGTGTCCTACAAAGGTGTCACTAAACTCAACCTCGAATGCAAGATTTCACAAATTTGGCCCACACAATTCATATCCGCAGAATTTTTCACAATTTTCATATTCGTTGACAAGACCCGAAGCAGAATGATGCTCCCACTCTTGTGATTCCAAAGCTTCTTAATTTTTTTGAAGATTCTAAAACTCAATTATTTGCATCTAATGCCACAACTTGACCAATTTTTAAAAATTAATTTTATTTTCTAAGTTAGTTATGGAAATTTGAGAATTGTGAGAAACCTGTTGAGGGCAATTGTATGTATATTTCATTCCCCTTCGATGATAGAAATTCTTATGTCAAAAACAGTCATTGATTGCATAATATCTTGGATTGTATTCCCTCCCTTCCAAAATGATCTTCATGTTGGCTTTAATTTTTTGTCCCAAAATGATTTTAGTGCTACACTTTGTGACGTTGTAAATTGGTCAAATTTGATTTTCAGTTGCTATTTGGGCAACTCCAAGTAGTATTTTCTCCTCCATCCATGCAATGATCAATCGAAGGGAACTGGAACCAAGGGCCACACATAGTCTTAGGCATATATTAAATGCCTACAAAATGATGACCTCACACTCAACAATGGAGTGACTAGTGGTACTTCTTGAAAATGTCCCCCAAATTGTACTTTTTTATATTTCCAAACTCCACTTTAAAAAAGGTTGGAAAACCCAAAATTTGTAGAATGTTAAAAGTGCACTAAATTCTATAGTTTTTAAAATTTTATTTTTAGCCTTAATCTTGAACATTTTATCCAACAAAAAGAGCATTTTTTAAACGGAGGTAGTAATAAAATGCAAGCTTAAGTAGCTCTCTTTTACAATTTGAATGTTTAAACCCTAGACTGCCCAAGGGGACAGATCCTGGCCGTTCATAGTTTGGAAGTACAATTCAAAGTGTTGTAACTTTTGCATCCAATGATCAAATTTAGTAAAACTTGTTGGAAAAGTTGCGCATACTAGTCTAGTTTGTGTAGGAGAATTTTCAGATCAATCCAAGACAAATTGAGTTTGTGAAAGCCATTCAAAGTTCACAGGTTTAGTTTGGATTCAACACACTACATTGTGATGGCTGCAACTTTGAAGGCTTGTATCTCCTTCATCCAATGTTTGTTTTCAATAAAATTTGTTGGATTTTGTTCCTCTAGAAGTTTAGTAATTGTGGTAAATTTTTCATAGGAATTCAAGTTGTTTTGAATGTTTGGAAGCAATTCAAAGTTCAAAACCCTAACATTTTTTTGGTTAGTATGCACTTCGGCGACTTGTTACTTCTTCATACTATGTCCATTTTCAAAACTTTTTGGGGGGAAAGTTTCACATACTTGCCTAGTTTGTGTGGCTAAAATTTTGTGTTAATCAAAGAAGTAACGAGTGACTAAGAAGCATTTTAGTAGAAGTAGGTTCTGCTTGAAATGTGTTTTTTGTACCCTTTTTGGCTATTTTTTTGACATTTCAAAGTCATTTTGCAAACACAATGAGTCACTTTCATGAATTTTTTTTCCACCAATGAGTTTGTATGTTGATTTCAAAGCACATTTTAGTTCAAAATTTTTTCATGTGAGTAGGTTTAGAAATCAAATTTCACCTCCAAATGTGTTTTTAGGAAAATTTCAGCATCTTTTTTCAACACTAAAACATTATAATCTTTCAATCCGTGTGATCAAATGACTCCAAATTTGATCCACATCATCTACAATATGTACACTACAAGATTGTACGGTTGAGATTTTCACACCTTAGCGAGATATAGACTTATAAGGCTTGAAAAGCAAGGAAGCTTTCATACCCAAAATTGCCTTGGGCCTTCTAGAGTTAATTTCTAATTTTATACATGTAAAGAATGGATACAAAATGGTACATATAAGAGGGTGAGGGCGAGGGTGAGGAATTTCTTTTGACAAATTTGGAATGGATGAACATTGTTTTGTTTACTTGTCAAAAAAATTTTGCCTATATAAAAAATAGATAAATAAAAAATCATCTTGTAAGTAATTTCAATTCAATTTGAAGATATGAAAATAATATTTGATATTTTTGCCTACATAAATGCATTTTATCCTACAATGAGATCAATGGTCAAAAGACCATTGTAGAGTTAATTTCAACTTCAACATTTCTTCTATAACTAAGTAAAATTGGACAAAAAATGGCATATGTTGGATCAAAGACATGCTAATGACAATGAAGAATTTTACTTCATTTATATTGTAAGTTTGAAAATTTCAAAAATTTAATTTAATTTTTTCAAAATCAATGTTGTTCTCAAAGGAAACAAGTCACATGCAACCAAGAAATAGGAAAACCAACAACTAGATGATTGCAAAAAAGACCAAATGATTTTGTAAGGATTTTGCAAAAAACTTTAATTTTAGATGTTTAAATTGCAATTTATTCATTATTTTCATAAAAATATAAAAATCATTTTATATTTAAAATTTAATTTCTCTAATTTGTCACACTTTTGGATGGGTTGTTTTTAAAATTATGGTGTACCCAAATTTAATATACTAGGGCTAAAATTTTAGTAGTCTATTCCCATACTAGTAGAGAATGTTCCATACTATAAAGAACATTAAAAAGTGTGTTGATTTATGTCTTCTACATTTGTGCAAATAGGCCACAAAAGGATCTTGCACACTTTTGAACCTTGATGAAGGTTTCAATTTCATATTTTTGGGTGAAAACTCATGACCATGAGGTCCTCACAAATGGCCAATTTCTACAGTTTTTAAATTTATTATTATGAATTTATTAAAGATGAACATGTTGAAATAGTCCTATTCTACTTACAATTTTGAATGTCCCCCAAAAGGCATATTTCACATTCTAATTTGTAATAATTTGGTGAAACTAAATCACATATTTTCCTTACATTGCAAATATAGAAGCAAGTCAAGTTGTTGAGGAAGCCAAAATTGTATTGACTCTAGACTCTAGACTCTAGTTCAAACTTACCATTTTGTTTGTAATTGAATTTAGAAGGAATTTTGAAATTTCTTTTTCAAAATTCAAAAAAAAAATATTGGTAATAGCATTGGCAAATCTAACAATACGGATGGAATCTAAAACTCAAAATCTAATACTCTTATTTGTATATCAATTCCAAAACATTCTTCCAAATAGTACTTTCTGATTATTTTTCTCAAATTGTCACTTGTGGAGAACACTTTCTACCTTGAGGTGTTCACCTTGAATGACTATGTAGCCAAAAAGTGATTGATGAATGACTATTAGAAAAACTATGGAAACAAAAAATGAACTTGTTCAAAAAAGTTGATAATTAATTCTAACTACCTCAATGATAGGCCTCATTTTTGTAGGCTTAAAACACATGTCTCTTAGCCCCAAGCCAAGATCGATGACTTTCAAGAACACTATGCAATGAAGGATACATCTATTGATTCAAATAAAAGATCATATTTGATAAAATACCTTCAATTGTTGATGGGTCTCAAACTTCAAATTGAAAATGAGTATCCCTTTCCAGCTACGCCAAAAGGGATCGTTGCAAATAAGAATGGGAAACATCATGATAATCACCGGCCATCACCGGCTAGGTCTCCCGATCAGTTCATGTCCTTTTTTGAAATGTGGTGAAATACTCCAGTTGCTTGGCTTCCAAATGCAATACGACCTCATCCATTGACATCCTTTCTAATAACTCAAAAAAGGTCACCTCAACAAGGTCCCAACCCCACATTTTGAGTGCAGGTAAACTTGCCAGGGCCCTCATGTCCTCTGGACCCAAGTGCACTCCACTATGCCAAAACCTAAGATACACTAGATCCCTGCAGCCTCTCAAATCTGGAAACCTTGTCAAACTTGAACACTCTGAAACATCCAAGTCTATCAATGCAGGCAAGGTTCCCAAACTCTCCAAGCTTATCAGCTCAAGACATCCAACAAAGACGATCCGCTCCAATTTGTCCATCCGCTCCAATTCGAGCAGCTTGAAATATGAGTTGAGGCAACTTTTATCAGGCCATTTGTCAAAGAATGGTGAGTAATCCCATCTTTCCAAATCAATGTACAATTGCTCGATAAAGTTCTTTTGAGCTCCACTGTGGCTTAGAAATATTTGATGCTTTGGCTCCAATTCCGGCTTCCTGACAAAACCAACAATTCAGAAATGCCAACAAATAACAACCACAAGTCTCAAAGGTTAACAACAGTGAAGTGGATCAGGCTGAACAAACCCAGTGTTATATTAGGTATGGAAGGCTGCAAAGTCCAATCCAAGTTGAGGAGGACCCTGTTGAAGTTTTAAAAATCGAAGGTTAACATTCAATCGAAGGTTGACATTCAGGATAACATACTCCTGTCTAAAAAAATTATTAGACCCTAAAGCGGGCCGTTCCATACTCATCTCAAACCCTCCTTGTTCCAAGCCGTAGGATTTGGCATTCCCACATGAAAGAATACCTTCAAGCTAGGAGGACATCTTCATTTTCAAGATTTGCATGGAAGCAGCACGCTTGGAGGAAGAAACCCTAGGGTTCGCCATGTTTCATCGTGTCTTCCTCCAGGTCCTCTAGAAGCACAAATGAGCCATTCTGAGAAATCATGTGTTCATTGATCAACATCTCACCTGTGATTGTCAGCAGCGTTGGAAGGACCCGCCGCTTCATCAGCCAAGGATTGGAGCAGCTGTAGTGATACAACATAGATGATTCAGCATTAAAATTAGGTGGCCCATCGAAGTTTTTCTCTTCCATATTTCAATCTAAACAACATGCTGCAAAACACGACAGGCACGAATCGCAAAAAGGATTCTTTAAAGCCAGTCATTAGGTGGGTCCCTCCTACACTTCAAAATCAGAAATCTACAAGCATGAAACGCACCTCAGAGAGATCCTTCTCTTGTTCACGACCCCTCTTCATTTTAAATCCTTCATGTTCATCACTGCCATCTGCAACTGGACTTGACCAAAACAAGTTCGTCTTAAAAACCCTCTCAGCCTCGTGCTAGGTTCTACGCAAGCAGGGACCAGCAAAACATAAGGACAAGAGCACACAAGGGAACTCAACCTCAAGACAGGGAGTGAGCAGACCATACACACAACCCAGGAAGAGGAAATGAGGAGATCAATTGACGAAACCGGCTCCAGCTGAGAATTACTGACGTACTTCACTAGTTGGAGGTAGTGCAAACGAGGCTGGCAATGGCACTGAACTGCTCACGGCTCCTCTGGATCTTCATCACTCTCATGAGGGGTATCTCCACAGTGGCTCGTCTCCTATACTACGGGTTCCTCACTACGACCCGAATTCTCACACACCCGGCGTGCTTCCCACGAACGTGGCCGCGCGTGAACAGCGGGACCTTCTGCGGGCAGCTCTACTTCTGCTCAGCGCAAGCGCGTCTACGGCTACACGCTCGTGCTCATGATCTCTGACCTCCATCGCCTCGGGGCTCTCGTTGGGAAGCTTAGCTAAAGGCGTCATGAGCGCGCTCTACTTCTATGGGTTAGGGTTCGGTCGCGCATAGAGTAGTTGACGAACATCTGTCGCGGTGAGGTCTCCGAGTCGGGTAGCCAGGGCAAAGGAAAACCGGGCCCGCTCCGCCGAACGCGCTGCTCTCTCAGCAGTGTCACCAGACGGACCAGATCCGATTTCCTCGGTGTGGCCTCGTCTATGTCTCCTTCGTCGCTTTCTCCTTCTCCTGCCCACCTGACTCTTCCGTTGCTGTGTGCGCAATTGGTGACTGCCGTGGATCATTTTGCAGTACTTTGATTGCAAATGCAGGCTTCTGGAAATTTTTTGTTCTCGTTCTCAGTGGAAAACTTCCTCCTGGGTTTCTCGCCATGTTACTCCAATGGTGCAAATTGGAAGTGCTGGTTGCGGGAATTTCGCTACTAAATTACTGTAAAGCAGCCTGAGATGCACGTCGATGTCTCAATAATTGAGGGTGGATAATTAGGACGAGCCATTGATCATGGAGTGTATTGGCTTGTCCGGATCTTCTATTTCACGGCTATTGAGTTCAGCGAATGTTTTGCATACCACATTTTGCGTCATTCTCATTAGAGTCTTAATGATAATGGGAGTTCATTTCATTGTCATTCTTCCTCATAAGTATATGAGAGATAAATCCATCTCAGGAATACAAATGGGGGTGGAGCAACGATGTGCACGACTCTTGCGCATGTAACAACAAGAGTTTTTGGGCAATGATTTTTTAGTGGCCCCGTCATCATGCGGTTGGCCTACGTGTTGACATGGTGTATTGGCATTGGAGCTGCTTTAAGTCCACTACTTCTTGCCTTGGTGTACAGATGCCATCATAAATGTTGTTTATTGGGTGCATGGCTTCACACCCTAAACCCGACGCCTAGTGGAATTACATTGGTGCAAGCTCCTCTGTAGGGTTGGGGTGAACCAACCCCCTCCCCGTCCCCGAGAGAAAACGTTGGATTTTTTTATTTGCCACGCATGATAAAATTTGCAAATTTTGGATACATATTTGCAATCAGAGACACGTGAACCATGTGATCCACAAGGATTGAAATTGCAACAAAATACACAATATTAGGTCATTCTATGATTAATAAACTAAAGTAGAAACTGGAAGAGAGTAAATATAGAGTTTATATGCTTGAACACTACTTCAGCAGTATCACTAGAGATTTTGAATCACCCATGTTCTATGGCATGAGTTACACCAATCTGAATCTGTCATCTCTTACAACGGTATTTGCAGGAAACTAAACACTATCCAGTTAAGTCATCCACTCCGAGTCTGACCCTGTGAACTAAATAAATTTCTCCCAATGGCGTAACTTCAAAAGCTATTGCCATTCGTCACTAAAATACCGTCTCCACTAGACAGCTTGTCTTCTACAAGCAAGCTCGAATTCTGCACTGCCTTAACAAAGGCTTGAATCCGAGCAGCGTCTTTACAGATTCCATCAGACCCCGCAATGCCACTCGAAACATCCACAGCAATAGAAGTTAAAAGAAAATGAGCAGTAGCAACGTTACTGGGAGTAAGTCCGCCTGCCAAAAGCCAGCTTGTCTTGCTCTTCATACCTGGAACTTCAGAATTTCTCCAATCAAACTACTCTCCACTGCGAGTTTGTGTAAAACACCAGTCAGTACAATCACCTAGTGTTGTTCTCCAAAATCAGCTTCCGAGCTCTCAATAACATAGACCTGAATCTCAAATCCCATAGCTCGAATATCTGAATTAGGTTTTAGGGTGAACCAGTACAAGGAATCCATGGAAGGAATCTCGCTTCCAATTGCACTTCGATAGTATACACTAGTTCGCCTTTTAGGCGATCTAGTGAAAATGAATTTAGAAGCTAGGGTTTCGACCAGAACAGAATGTTTGAAGAGAAGCATCCTTGTCAGTGCGCTTTCTGAACGTGGTCATGTCGACAGTGGAGCCCTGAGCTACCCGGAGAAAGCGTCGTTCTGCTGTTCGTTTGAGTGGAACTCATTGCAATGATTGCAAGTCGATGATGAATTAGAGTTTCACCGGATTTGCACTTCGTTGCTGCTGTAGACTTGAAGGTAACTTAATTTCTTTGATTTTTTTCGACCTCCGCTAGGCGCTGGAAATGAAGTACGTGCAGGGGGCACATCCTGCCCGTACTAGTCGACGCCCCTGCTGCACTAGAGAAACGTTATAATCTGTGCATCCAGTAAGCAGATCATGCGTGCCAGATTACTAACACACTCACTCAGAGAAACCCATGCAAGATTTATACGTTTTCACACTACTTCACCGCTCGGTGAGTAGGTCCACTAAAGGGTTAGTTGCCCAGTGGTGCTTCTCGAAAATGCCCCCCAAAATCTACTTTTCAATATTCCAAAAAAAGGGCTCTACAACTCGAAGTTTTTAGAATTCTAGGAAAGCACCAAACTCTATTTTCAACCCAAAATCATTACAAAAAATTTTAGGCCTCCAGAGGGTTGTTAAGGTTTTGATTTTCGGCATGCTGTAGTGCAATTACAGGAAAAAATTTAAAAATATTTTTTTAAATATTAAAAAAGGATTTTAAAACTACCCTATTGAAATTGGACAGTTCTTGCCTTTGGAAGTATTACAAATGTTTTGCAATTATCTTTTGGAGATGTAAAAACAATTATCCTACATTCTAAGATCCATCAAGTCCTAATGTCAAGCCACAACGAATCATTGTTTTTTTAGCATAGAACATGTTGTCACAATTCACCTCTCAATTAACATCTTCTACACTATTAGCAACCAATTGTAGAAAAAAACGTTTTCCAGGATTTGTCAACTTTCCTAACCATTGTCCATTTGCTTGGGGTACATTTTGCTAAGCATTTTATTGTATCAACTCAATTTTCTTGGCTTCCCACTGTCTTGTTCATGCATCTTTGATTTTTGAAATGAGGAATGTATCTGTTGGTTGGCAAAAGTGAATAGAACATGGAGGCAAAAATTTGAAAATTGTGTTTTTGGCAATTAGGACAGTAGCCAATCTAAGAGTCACAGTACGGCCACTACAATTATCAAGCCATATGATCTTCATGCGTTGACGAAGATCGGCTTGATATGCACAAGGTTTCAAAAAGTATTTGGGGAAGATGGTTTGGTCCATCTAACCTTTAGGGCCCGTTCTATTAGAAACCTCAGGAATATTATCAATCAACCTTCGTATAAGATAGTTCCTATTTTCATTTGAAAAAATGAGCATAGGAGCTTCTGTTGTAGCACAACGGCCTCCTGAAATGCAAATCACCATGGTCATGAACTCCCTACCTAAGACAACTTCAGTGTATTTGATAGTTGTATCTCTCTCAAACCCTAAAGTTCAACCATTGTCAAGATTGACAACAAAATGTGTTTCATCTAGGTTTTTCATGAGATTTTTATGAAATTCCCCAGATGAAAATTCCCTTTGCAAGCCCCCCAAATGGTAGACAATTTTCATTTTGATTTGAAAACATAATATTCATTAAAATGAGAGTATTCCACTGAAATGAGAGTTGTAGAAATCTAATTTCATTCAAAAATGGAGAAGAAAATTCCTCAAACAATATTCAAATCATATAAGAATTAAAACAAGATAAACACAAGTAAGAATCAAATATCAGAACCAAAAGGTAAACTTTCATATTGACCTTTCGCTTGTACACCATGAGTTGTTCTATACATCTCCAACTATGTTTGAGTAGGGGTAGTGACACTATATTATAGGCAAGAAACTATAAAGGCCAGTAATGTAATTCATTACATTGCACTGTATACACTATAAAAGTTGCGAATGTGATTCACTCGAGCGCTGAGTTGTTTTGTAATATGCACATTGAGTTTTAATGAAGCATGAATGTATGACTCTACACTATGAACAAGTACTATACATGTCATTTACTCTTGAGCTCCACGATTGTCTTTGTCATCTTTAGCCCATGGCTGTACTTGCTTATAATCCATGAGCCTGGAAAGCCTTTATACTTCCTTGAACATCTAATTCTATGGATAAAAAAAAGAAGCGCATGCTCTTCGTGGTATACTATTCTCTATATTTGGCCATCCAATTCTTGGTATAAGGAGTCTTGTAAAATGAGGCCGTTGCGCAAACCACCTCCTTGTGCTAAACCTCTAGCAATACCACAGTCAACATTTCCACATGTAAAGAAGGACCCATGTCCTCACCATACAATTTCTATTGTGTTGCTCTATTGTAGGGTGAAGACGACATTGGTGTAGCAAAAACATCGCTAGACTTCATGGGCGAAGGAGAATATGATTTTGGAAGTTGCGGAGCTAAACCTGGGGGACTATCCACCACCCCATCATCAACGGACTTTAGGGGGAAGTCCATTGTCGAATTTGCAATGGTAGCCAAACACATGAAGTTTCTTGTACTCAGAATTAGGTTCTACCCGTAGTCGAAAAACGAATCAGCTGATGCAGTGCACAGAAGACTGGTGTGTTGAGCAAGAGAGGACGACGTTCCCAAATTCTAAGAAAAAAAAGAGATTAGAACAATTAAAAGGAAAACTATAATTGTAATTACATTTATAAGTAAACTCCAATAACAAATATGTAGTTTAGAAAATTTTGACCATCGAATGAGGTCAACCGGACCTAAATTGGAGGAAGAAGAAAATACAGAAAGGTGTTCATGATAATAAAAATATATATTATAGAAATTACATATATTTCTAACCATACATGCAAATGTACGAGCCATTAACCCTTTAGTGACCGGTTGACCACTTTTGGGTTGATTTTTGCACTTTTGGTTTAATATTGTTCAAAATACATTTGATCACAAAAATCTCAAAGAGTAATGCAATTAGAATGTCTTTAACATGCGCTTCAAACAAAACCAATTTCAAGAAAATTGGAGCATTAATGCATTAGCTATGAGGTTGCAAATTCAAATGGCCTGAACTTTCAAATGGGAAGTATTCAACAAAAATATGAAAAAGTATCAACCAATTTGTGAGATTTTTTTGTATCTTGATGTTTTGACAAGGCATAAGTGTTGCTTTGTAATCTCATGAATGCCCAAAGTGAATGGTCAAGGTGAACTAGGAACTCAAATCCACATGCCAATCAGCACGACTTGACTTGAACGAAAGCAATAATTAAACTACCCTCTTGTAACGCCGATTAGACGATGACATAGTCATTGCATCGACGTGGTTGATGAACATGCAATGAAATGTAGTACACTATCGATATATAGGGTTGTCATACTAGATAGGTCAGGGTGATCGGACGGGATGGACGGACGGTCCAAATAGTTCAGACACCTTTCATTTTTGAAATTTTCCAATTAGGAAGTCGCTTCCACGTTGGCAGTCCACGTTGGAATGAGGGCGTGGATGTCATTGTCAGGGTAGGGACTACACTAGGCACGAACGTTTCCGTCAAGGCGCGGACAGATTTATTGAGGCGCGGATACATTCGTCGGGGCGTGGACTCATTCGTCAAGGTGCGGATTCATTCGTCGGGGTGCGGACAGATTCGTCAGGGTGCGGACGCATTCATTTGAGCACAGACGTCTTGAAAAGGGCAGGGACGTTGTAGTTTAATTTGAATGAAGTAGAAGTTCTACTTTTCTAGGTTCATGTTCAAGGTTTTATTTTGGAAAATAGTGGCTACAAGTGTTTCAAATTTATATCCAATACAAAATGACTTCTTTGTAGTCATCTCCAAAAGGGTTTAGGATTAAGAATTTGAGGGTACAACTATACAAAGGTTTGGAAATCCAATTATATACAAGTTATGTCATTTTCGGTTTCAAGTGCAATGAGTTCATTTTCGTTGCTGGATGCTAGAATGTTTGGATTTGAAATTCAGGTACATTTTTTGGGTTGTATTTGAAGTTTTCATTTTTGTAAATAGAAGCTCAAATGGTTTGGAGTTGACATCAAATGAGTTTGGTATTTGTTGTCCATCTATATGAATGATTTTTTTTTGGAAATGGGCACTAAATTGCTAGTTTGTTAGAAGGGTTTGGATTTAAATCTAATACAATTTTTTTTCTTGGTTTCTTGCGAAGGATTTAGGGTTTTCAAATTTCAACCCCTTAGTGCCTGAGGCACCAAAACTTGGTGTTCGTAAAATTTTGAAGTTCAATACATCCTAACCAAGTCACTATTTGGAATGGTTAATATTTTTGAAAAGTTCTTGAAGTCTAGTTTTACCACCAAAAGTCCAATCCGGTAAAAAAAATATAGTGATTTTTCTATTCTAGATTTCATGCAAGTATATTGCCGTACCCATTGAAATTTTGACTTTTCATGGTGTTCAAACCTCTCCTAAATGAACCTCAAATATGCCAGATTGAAGAGGAAGAATCACATTATAAATTAATTTTACAAGGGTATATTATAGATTTTGAGAATTTGTAAATCGATTGGGGTTATACATGTTAGGCCCTTTAACCTTCATCAAGCACTTGAGAACTAGGACAAATGTAGCGAAGTCACAACAACAGGGTTGCTTTTTGTGAGCGCTTATTTACCCACCTTTGGTAATACGCGTGCACAACCAAGTTTTAGAAAATTCAAGTTAACCGCTATGGGTGCCTAACGTCGATCCATTGTGCCTTTCAAGCAATGGATCTTTTCTAAGTTCCTAAATTTCACATAATTCCTCAAAATCCTACCCTAAATGCAAAGGTCAATTCTAACTATTACCAAGTCTTCAAGCCACTGTGGTTTCTAGGAAAGACTTGAGACAATCTAAATTTAGTCACATAAGATGGAAGAACATGTCATGCCATTTCTAAAATTATAAAGTTCATTGGATTCGGAGCTTCCTAGCCAAAGTTACATGCGGATGAAGTTTAGCCTTTAAAAGGCTATGAAAATTTCATCCAAGGTTGACTTCTACTTCCCTATTTTAATTCACTATGAATTTTGACCTATGACTTTAAGTTATTTATCACTACTTATATTTCAAATTTCACCCTTGATGGATGATTTATACTACTTATCATCCAACTTCTTTTCTAAACTTCATCCTTCTATAATTTCTTCATTTTTACTCCAAATTGGTCATATGATATCTTCCTAGAAAGCTATGACTCTATTCTACAAGGTTATGACTTGAAACGTCACACTTGTTCTAATCTAGACTCACTGAATTGGACCTCTAATTCGGTTACTATGTATAAATACTACTTTTGAAAGCTAAAAAGAAAATACAAGAACTTCAAATCATGCCTTGGTTTGGAATTCAGCGAGTAGGTGGTCCATTACTCCCACAAACTCTCTATCATTCGCCATGTTTCGGAATGATTAAGTAATTTTTCCAACGGCTTAAAAAGGGGTCTGAAATTACAAGACTAAATTCCCGAAGTCTTCATCTTTTTCTTCTACCTCCTTTCTTTCTCTTCTACTTATCTCTTCTTCTTTTCTTTTCCTATATTCTATTCTATCCTATTCAATTATTTCTTCTCCTCCTCCTTCCTTCACTTATTTTGCGTATTTCGATAAAAATACATCATTTGACTACATTCACTTGATCAATTTTCTCTCCTTTCTTATCTCAATTCTAATTGGTTGTTTTAGATATTTTTGATCTCTCTTCCTTCTCCAACTTCAACTATAATAATTTCAATATTTTTGCAAATCTTCACAACTACCAATTCTATTGAGTTTTTGAACTCCACTTAGTCTAAGCTAGAAGAGAGAAAGAGTGGTGAGATAGGAGGAAACTAAATACTACTTCTTACTTGCCATACTTCTTCCTCTAATTTCTACTTCTATATGCTCTTGCTCTCGGTCTGACTTTTGAGAGATTACTATTTTTAGAAGTTTGTTGTTTTTGATGGATAGAGCCTGTTTCTAGCTCTCCGAAACTATAAGACACTTGTAATTTGGACTTTCCTACTAAAAGTTATGCATGGATGAAGTTTTGATTACTAATTAGTGTTTGAAACTTCATCCGCTTATATCTTATTCAATTTAGCTCGTATTTTTGTGTATTTTATGTTTTTGGAAATCTCTTGACCTCTACTATTAGATTCTGGACTCAAATCTATACTATAATCCCCTTATAATGATTTGAATTTGTTTTTTAGCTTGGGCTCTACATACACTCTAACTCTCGGACTAACTTTTGATAGATTACTATATTTAGAAGTTTGTTGTTTTTGATGGATAGAGACTGTTTCTAACTCCCCGAAACTATAAGACACTTGTAATTTGGACTTTCATACTAAAAGATATGCATGGATGAAGTTTTAATTACTAATTAGTGTTTGAAACTTCATCTGCTTATATCTTACTCATTTTAGCTCGTATTTCTTTGTGTTTTATGTTTCTGAAAAGCTCTTGACCTCTACTATGAGATTATGGACTTCAATTTGTACTGACCCCCTACTCTTAACAGTCTGACTACACCCTTGGTCTTGGCCCTAAAGAAAGGTTAATAAAAAATAACAATTTGACCAAACTAAGGCCAAAGGGCCTAACTACATAGAAAAGATCAAGGAAGGGGGAGGTTCAAAGCTTTGCCGTCATTTTTAAATACTCTAAATTCTAATATTCCCAACTCTTTCCAAAGCCAAAACTTCGCTGTGATTTTGTCAAATTACCAAAACAACTACTATAACTTCTAAACAAGCAAAGTCAAGGCTTTGCTGTCCCCAATGGGACAAAAAATTTAAAACAAAAGAATTTCTACTTCCCACTAGAAATTAGTACAAGTTTCTATACATGTATTAGTACCATCTTTTAAGACAATGGGTTAGTACAACACAAATTTGAACAAAAAACAAAATCTTTGGAAACAAGGATTGTTAGTACAATACAAATTAACTCTAGAGACCCCCACAAAGCGGCATCGTCAAGGTATGGAGTGGGATTTCTCTCTAGGATTAGTACAAGCCAAAATCCAACAATAATGACCAAAAACCCAAGTTTCAATGACAAAAAACAACCAAGATGAAGCCAAGATTTGAAGGAACTTGGCCAAGGATAACACGAAGGAATTAGCTTATCAAAAGAAACACACATTCATGGGCTAAAGGCTCCCCTAAGTGGCATCGCCAAGGTATGGAGGGGAATTCCTTTAGGATTAGTAAGATAATTCTACAACAACTCAAATCCAATACAATAAGTCCACGAAAATACAATGACTCAAATCAAACTTGAAGGGACCCCAATGTCCTTCAAGAGAGCTTGAAAAGTGTAGCGATTAGTCAGACCAGTATTCCTCCAATTAGCCCTTAATTCACACCAAAAGCCTTCTTAGAATAAACCGCTCCGGAATCGTTCCCACGAGGACTTGTGGATTACAGTTTCATAGGCTATCCCGGTCTAAGCACTCACTTTTCTCTCCGTCGGATTATTCCGGACTTTCGGTTTGGTCCGGACACTAGTGTCGGGTGGGTTCCGGAAGGATCCAGAAATCCGTTTCAGTGTCCCTTCTGGGATCCTTGGGTTTAGATGACGAGTGGCCAGATCCACCGTCCGGATGCTTACCGTGTTCGGAAATATGCTCTCCTTCACTCTCTCTCTCTCTCTCTAATACTAACAGCAACCTAACTCTTCAGGGACCGGAAGTGTCCTCTTGTTCCGTCACCTCACAAATCCGGAAGCTCTTCCAGATTAGGTCACACAAGGACGGTCAAGAACTACAATGACATTCTAACCTTTAACCGAACACTGAGCCTCCTGTCGACCGGCTGGTTTCTCTTGTACTTTCTTGGGCTTGTGCCGGGGCTTAACTCTGTTCTACGAGGAATTCCGGCAATCCGGAATTCGGGCACGTCTGGCAATACCTCCGTACACGGGAGTTTGCTAGCAGCCTCTCAGATACCCCTTTTCACCTAGGGCTATATCCTACACGCAGGCTATACCGGCATCCGAGTAGTACTACCCTAACCTTACTGCCGGAACCATCCGGTTGATCTCCCCCTCAAGTTAATACATCCGGATACTCTCACAACATCGACTCTTGCCACACAAGGTAAGTCCACAGTCTTGGAAACGCAAGAACGGACTCACACCTCTCACAAACATATACCGTACAAGAAAGATAAGAGATTGGATACTCCAACACACTTTAGAATTAAACTCCGCAAAAGATACAATGCTGAAACTATGAGATGGTTGTGAATGACCAGAAAGGTCATTAAAAGTCCTACTTATACTAAGACTAACGTCATCCTAAAAATCCTACAAAGCATTCCTACTGGTCCGCTAGATTTCCAGAAGATTCCAGATCCTATAAATCCGGAAAGATCAGCTTCAGATCCTATTTTTACGGCTTTGACGGCCGGACTCTGGATCATCCTAAAATTCCAGATCCATTCCGGAAATTCCGAATCCATTCCGGATCCGTTCCGCATCTATCCTTTCCAAATCCACCCTTTCCGCTTCCAATCGGAGTCATCTTTGTTGCCGCCCGGTATGAGGCTTCTATTCCGAATCATGTTCCGGATTCCGGATCCTATCCAGATCCTAGACATTTACGGATTCTGGATCCATTAGTTTCGGACTAGTTCCGGATTGATTCCGGACTTAGTTCCAATACTACAAAAAGTCTTTTGAAAATACTTTTTAGACAACTCTCCAGGCTTCGGTTTCCGGTTAGGACGGAAAGTGCAAATTTCCTCCTTAACCATTTTACCACAATAAGAGCCCCTACAGTTGTTAATCCATAACTCTAGTACTTTCTCAACCGAATAAAGAAAATATACTATGAATGGATTTCTTACTTCAAATTCTATTTGAAATAAATAAAATCTACCAAAAATTTCTAAGAGCTGAAAAAGGCAGGAAAACAAAGATGCAAGAAAGTAAGAAAGCAACTTTGCCTTCCACCGGCTATAGTCTTCTTCTTATACTAGTCCGACGGATGGTTGGTCGAACGAATGCACGAGATAGGTTTTGGCGGCAAAACCTAACCCTAATACAGATCCGGTTTTCGGCTTTTAGAGCCGGCACCGTCATCCGTTTTCCGGAACTTTTTAGGGTTCCGGAATTAGGTTTCTTAGACCTATTGAAATTTTTCCGGATCCGGAAATCCGGTATTCCTAAGTTTCCCTAATTTCCTATGAGAACCCAAAAACTTTCCTTTTCAAGGGAACAATTTTTGAAATTTCCCATCAAATGCTAGTGTTTTGGGTCTAGCATGTGGGATCACATTCTCACAAAAAGTATCAACAATGGGCTTAAAATGCCTGAAAAATACAAGAATTTGGCAACATAGTCAGAAATTGACCAAATCCAACTTAATGGATCCAAATGAAATGGGGCGGTTCAAAATGAACCTAAGGGGTGATTTGAGAGAAGAATGAGCCCTCTTATATACTCTTCCAAGGTGGCTCACCCCCTCTCAATTCGTAAGCCGTAATCTTATCAACTAAGATTTTCATCCTAATCTCCAGTTTTTGACTTTCTACACTGGTCCAAACTTCTAACTTTTGGAGAAATGCTCCAAATCACAAACGGATTATGCCATTGGCTTCAAAAGTCCATTTCTAGTCGAAAAGAATCCCCCCTCCTCTTTTTCCTACATCAAAATCACAAAGATTTCTAGTGCTAACTAGATGACCCAAAATGGATAAAAACCCAACTTTTGGAGATCAACTTTTCTAGGAAAAGTAACTAGCCTAGGCTCTTTAGTAGGTGTAAGGGAGTAAAAAAAGACCCCAATTTGACTTCAATCCAATGCCGTATGCTCCCGATACGCTGGTCAATTCTACGATTAATCTTCAATTTTGCCAATTTTGGAGAATCTTGCCAGTTTTGCATCTTCTGACTATCGGAATGCCACAAAACTTGTTGAAGCTTGTTATTAACACAAAAAAAGCTACTCTAATTTTTAGTGAGATTTTACTGCACTTTGGGTAATTCCTAAAAATTTCCCTTCATTACTTCCAACGGTTGACTACTCGGAAAAAGATCTTTTGAAGATAAAAAAAAATCGAGAATTTTCATGGAACCTCTCATAGAATTCCACAAGGGATTTGCAAACTCATTTTCCCATTTTGCATATCTAAGGAAGGAGAATCAAATCCCGCTATCTCCTTTAACTTTCGATAATTAGGGAATCTTCTACATGGAAGGGAATCTTAGCGAGCTGATTGCTCCGTTGGACTCCTGGCATATTTCCCACCTTAAACTACCGTACTTAGGTTGTAGATGCCCTCCTCTAGTCCGTCTTGAGTTTTCTTCACTTGTAGGCTAATAATTGGAGTTTCTACTATTTTGCCAATGAAATGGGAAAACTGAAACCTATCTTTGGAAATTTATACTAGTATTCTCACCTAATTCCATCGGATCAATTTGGTTAAGATTTATCACTAAAATGTAGGTTCAGACAAATTGGGCAATTTCTACTAAACATGGTTATTTTATACAATTTATGGGTTTCTACCCTATCTACATGCAGGATTTGGTTACAAATAGCAAAAAATGCCCCATCTAGGACCAATTTCTATATTAGTATGTGACATCTCCATTCTGATTATTCACTCTTTTTTGGGCTTTTTGTATATAAAACTATATTGAAAACTAACAAAATCCAAAAAAAACAATTCTTGAGTCCTGAGTGACCAAATGGGCACTCACACCTTTATACCCTGGGAATGCAGGGGTGCGAACCTATTGTGCAAGGGCGGGGACGTCAGAGGGTTGGCACTTTCCCGTCCTCACTACTTCACAACACTCATGTTCCCGTGGGTGGGTGTCCTTGCCATAGCTACTTCCTGCCGTTGAGCTCTCCGATTTCAGCAAGTGACCCCTTCTTATTGTTTTGAGATTTGTTTGGGAACGATTCCACTGTCCGATGTTCCCAATTTTTTGGGAGCTCTGGAAGATGTATGTGCTTTCCACCATAGCAATTCGTAGAAGTCATCGGATTTTTTTTTTCTTGAATAATGGCGCACATTTTGCATGTATAGACGTCCTTGGACGAGTGCCACTTTGCCTTTTCCAGTCTGCAATTTTGCATTGATTTCAGCAGAAAATTTTTGGCATAATGTGAGTGCACAACATGCACTACAAAATTCAGCCACCTAAACCCTGGTGCAACAAATCAAAGAAGCGTTAGAGACTTCGAAGCATGGAAACACCAAAAAAGAGTACTTCGAGGGAAATCTTCAGACGGCGCATTCGAGGTACTATTCTCAAAATTTGGTTCCAAAATTTTTTTACCAATCATGCTTGCAAGTATACTTGTGATCGGAACGGTTGGAAACCAGCTAAAAGTTGCCCAAGATTTTCCAAATTTAGAAATGCATAGGCTTGTTTAACTTGTCCACTGCCAGTAGGAAACTCTAGGGGCGTTTTGGGGTTAAAGACCATTTAAAATTGCCAGAACATTGAGCCTCTTTTGGAAATCTTGTTGTAGGATTTTCTGTGATTGATTGAATGGATTGGAAGATATTAAAGTAAACTAGCCCATGATATGCGAACTCCCTAACACAAACATCTATCAAACAACCCATTATAGTTTTCCTTCAATCTATGTTGGATTTTTTCTAATTAATGTAAACAAGACTTCATTAGGTAGGTTAATGACTGAAATCAATGTTTTGTGTGATAGGAACTTGTACCTTTCTAGTGTAATTCATTACATGAACTACCTTTTTTATTCCTTTATGTCATGTCCATATTAGAAAATATTCTAACCATGTTAGGAAATATTATAACTGCATTAGGTGGTTTGATGACCACCATAGGTATAGTTATTGATGGCTTTGGAAGTAGTCTAAAGACTGTTTTGAGCCATTTGGCTAGTTCACTTCAAAAATTTGCAACAAATTCATACTTTGTCAAAAAAATTAAATTTCAGCTATTCTTCCCATTTCTCATGTTTGCCTGTATATGGGGAAAAAATTAAAAAATTTCAAATATGTCAACAAGGCAAACTAGTCAATCTACTTATCATAGGCTGGTTTATCTTAGTTGTAGAAGTTCCACAAAGTGTTTTGTGGAAGCCTAGCCAAGAATACAAAATGCCTTTCACCACATTTGTAGGAAAGTTTTGCATTTAAAAATCTATCACATTAAAGACTATAGTAGGTATAATTCTACTAATATCTAAAAGTAATGAAGACATAAATCACCTCCAATAAAATCCTAAAATCCAATGATTTAATATAAATAATTTATAATATAATAAACTTTTACTCATACACTTTTACCATCACATACTTGATCGAAACAAGAATTTGAACCATATGTAGAAAGATTTAGACATCCTTAGCAAATTAAAAAATCAAAAATTAAAACTTGAATTTCTGCAATAATAACAAAATTTAGCTAGTGCATGTACTATAGAGACCACTACATTTTGATAAGCCACCATAAAGGGTCTCAATATGTTGGATGGCCTATTTCCCATGTCTATTTCCTTTACTAATGACATTTAGTAGTCTTCATAATTCATTTGATCTTCGTTGATGGAAGCTATTTCATTGGTTGGGGGAAGAGTGCTAATATGTGAGGATAAAATCTATGAGCCCATGAGCCCAAGAGTTTATATTATAGACACCTTCTATGATTTTAGGTGTCTATGTTGTAAGTACTCATATTATATACTCTTCCATATTACAGTATACCTATATTATAAGTAAGTATGTTATAAACACCTTCAAATGGTTATGAGTACATACCTACAACTAGGTTCAAGGCTTTTAGATTCACGTCTCTAAGCTCACACACTAGCATCGTTGATTTTTTGAACAATTGAAAGGGCCTAACACTCATACTATGAACTTGATACCGTGCACTTCTTTGTTTCCTTCCACTACCCCCTTGATTAACAAGCCTACTATCGTCATCTATGCCCAAGATACTATTATCATCTATGCTCCAACCTTTGCCTAATCTATCCTTCTACATAATATTTGAACTATAATTTTTTAAGCCTAATTCTAATTTTTCTAAAAACTATGTGTACAAAAAGCTCTTGTAGCTTTGTTTACTTCAAAACTTTCAAAAAATTGCCACAAAAATTGTAACTTTAGGAACCTACCTAAAATCAAATTTGTCTCATGGAAGGACATTGGGACTTAAAGAGTTAATCCTTAAAAGACTAAAGAGCCCACTTGGAAGGGGGAACTTGGGCAAGCTCTATTGACTTTATAACTTGGTTTTTTTACATCAGATTTTGGAAAAATGCTAATTATCCTAGTCTACATGTGAAGTTGCTTTGTCTAATGTCACTTCCATAGGTATTACAAAAATTATAAGGTTTTTCCAATTTCAATGTCAAATCATGTAACTACTAATTTTATTCTAAAAAAATATTAATTTATTTTATATAGTTGTATAGATTGATATCTATTTAAAAACATTTATACCATATAATTTCAAATGATGCAATCATTGTGTCTCTACTCTAAAATAAACTTTGAAGTTCTTTATTTAACTCAATTTTTAATATTTTTGGAAATAAAATAAAATTATAGGATGTAAATTGTTTATTACAACATTGTCAGTAATGGAATTGGCATTTTTCAATTCCATAATCAAATTTTTAAAGATTTGTTGAAATTTTTTATATGTATTTCCAATTTATTTCTTCAACATATAACCCATATCTAACTCATTCTAAAATTTTTGCATAATTATGGATGTTTTTGTAATTGAGAATATATTGGCTAGCAATTGAAATTTGTCAATTTAAAAAAAAATTGATCCAAAATGATAATTTTGACCCATTCCATAATTCAAAAGCCTACATTTGGACTCTATATTTCATATTTTCAACATTCACTGACAGATCACAAATGCGATATTAATTATAGACTATGGATTTGTCTATAATTAATTAAATATCCCGGGGGGTGCACTATAAAGGAAGTTCATGGGTGAGGAGTGACCAAACCCTAACTACCCATTTCTACTTTTCCTAATTACTTTCTAATAAACTATAATTTCAATCTACAATTTGAGCTTTGTTTAACAATGTTTATAGGTTTCTATTGCCAAAAATTTCAATCCTAAATAACATGTGATATATTGTGTGGAAAGGATTGAAAAATGAACTAAAATGGCATGTTTTTCAACTAAAATATTTATAGAGATCACATGAAGATGATTATTGTATCAATATTCAACCAAAATAAACTTTCAGTAGAAAGCTATTTTATATAATTTTTTATTCATTTTTCAAAAAAAGAATTCTTACATAATATAGGGGTGTGAAAGTTATTTTTAGCTTTATAGTGTATCTTTTTCCTTCTAAAATTTGTAACTAATTATTATTTACATTAAAAAATACCAATAATTCAAAACACAAACTTTCAAAATAGAAAAATCTATTCATTTTTTTTTTTAGAAAAAAAATAAAATTTTAGGATATAATATAGGCATCCTAGGATTTGGTCGCTCCTCACCCTTGAACTTCCTTTTTAGTGCACCCCTAGAGTTACATATCAAATATATTATGGAGACTTGCAAGTTGTAGAATCTACAAATTTTTGGATAAAAGTTTGAATAATGAAATCTAATCATTTTGGAAAAATTGTAAATACTTCTTTTAGAAATCCAAGCATTATGATCTTGCAATAGGTAAAGTTTCTTATTTTGAAAATTTAAGAGGGTGTACTCTAACAAATTACTTGAGAGATTCTCATTGCTAATTTTCAATTTTTATGTCTAATTGGTTGTTGATGTGTGAACAGGTTAGAAACTTGGCTTATTTCCATTCGCAAGTACTTTAGGGTTGTATATATATTATATGAAAATCAAATCAGTGGTTGTTTAGCTACAAAAGACTAATTGGCAAGGGGACAAATAGGCTTTGCAACCTTTCATATAAAGAGCTATCTTTGCAATTTTGGGACTATACTAGCGATTGGCGCTTGCTATGCTACGCATTTATTATTAGAATTTTATTAAAAAATTTATGTATTAGAGAGAATGTAAAATAAAAATTTCAGTAAATCTCCAAATAAAAATTACTAAAATCTTTGTGTGATTTTTTTTTAATAAGTAAGCATATATTGAAATGTACAATAGAAATTTATTGAATGATGAATGAAATATATGCAATGGTGAATACTATAAAAGATATAGATACATTAGAATGATTTGAGAAATTTGGCTCAATTGTTACAAATAATGGCAACTCAAATTGAAGAATTCAAAAGAAAAACTTCCAAATCTCAAAAACTTTGTAAACAACATAATTGTTGTGAAATCCACAATTGCTTCAATTGAATAAATTCCTCAAATCATTTGGTAGTAGTAGTAGAAAATTGAAATCATGAAAGCTCAAAGCTCACAAAAACACAAAATGATAGAAATGCAAAGAAGTGTAAAGCAAAGAGAAGCAACAGAATTGCTACTTCTATAATATCACCCTATGGATCCTCTTTCATATCACCTTAATTGCAACAACACTTTGTGTGAAGACATGATTTCTATGTATGCATGATTGAAAATATTTTTATAAAATATTTTAAATAATTATTTTAAATATTTATTGAAATCATTATCAAGCATTCTATTCAAATATATCAAAATTTTATCAATATGTGATACAATGAATGCGTAGCATAGTAAGCACAAGTCCCTAGTATTAAAGGTAGAATTTGTGATATTACAAAGGGACTTATGATTTTAGTAGTATGATGTCCAAAGGTCTATTGGCTCAATTTTCAATTCTATATAAGTGGTATGCTTTGTGTGTAAACTTGTGCTCAAATATGTGAATACAATTTTTTCCGCAAATTAATTGCAAATTGGTTGTGCTTACTAAATTTTTCTGTAGGAAATTGTTGTGTGTTGTGTTTGTCAAATCAGCTATGAGTTATGGTGTCCATGTTGTAAGGCAAATTAGCTAGTTGATTGTCTATAAATTGCTGAGAGTCAGCAATGTGTGAGTGTATCTTGGAGTAAGAGTATTGTATGTATATATCTTATTAATTCAACTACAAATTGTTCTATGCTAGTTGTGAGATAATTTGTCCAATTGCTTGTGTGGCTAAAATTGTTGTGAGTAGAGACTTGTGAAAGTCTTGCATTGGGTGCGCGTATTTGTGAAAGTGATTAAAATTATGTTTGTCAATTTAGCCATGAGCTAGTCTGTGAGAATTGTACAATGTAATTGTTAAGTTGTAATTGTTTGAAGCTTTGAGTGTTGTTGGCAATTACCAGTTGAATGTAGTATGATAAATTGTTGAGTTGATGGAGTTGTCCAATTGTTGTGAGATGGTCTGGTATGTATGACTTTCATTGTTGATGCAAGAAATTGCTTGAAGTTGTGATCGGTCAATTTAACTATATTGTAACTTGAGGATTGGAAAATCAAATTGTCAAGTTTAAATATGGAAATGTTAAGAGTTTAAACATGTGTCTTTTGCCATCATGAAGGTGTGGGTGTTTGCAAAGTTGCTCAAGTTGAAGCATATCAAATTGACAATATTAAAATGTGTATTATGGAGTAAGTTGGAACCAATTGTGAGACTCAGTCAAATTAATTTGTGATGTCTATGTGAGGATGTATTAGAGAGGAAGTCAAGCTAGGACTATATTTCTCTCATTCCAATTGAAAGTATAAATTGAAGAATGAATGATTGAAATAGAGAATGAGAGAAGGGTTGTCCTAAATGTTTGTGTGAATATCTAACTACATTGGATACCATACCCTATGTGTGAATGATTGAGGTCCATTTGACTGTGTGTATGTATTTATGGATACTTGGTGGAATTGTTGAGCCATTGTATGTTCAAGTTGTCTAAATAATATAAAAATATTAAGGAGTCTAATTGTTGAGTGAGACCATGACCACTTCAAGTGAGGATTGATAGATACAAATTATCAGATAAAGCGAGGGTATATACATAATTTAATAGAAGTAATTGTTATTTAATTGGGTTTGTACATTAGTGTCTTTAGGATAGCAAATAGATTATGTATTAATAATTATACCTAGAGGATGCATTGTGATGATTCAATCCTAGTCAAATAATTCTTCTCAAGTTATATCTAAGCATCAAATTCTCTTATACAATATCAAGGTGTGCACTTGGGTGTGCACTCAGGTGTGCACTCGGGTGTGCAATCTGTTGTTAGTATAATTGCATGTTGGTCTAATTATGAGTTTACAACTTTGGATAATTTGGCAGTGTAGCTTGGGATGTGACATAAGTTGATTTGGTCATGGCAATAAGTGGATATGATGGTTATAAGTCAAGTCTCAAAATTAGGTGGTTTAAAGTGTAAGTCTAATTGAATTGATTCAATTATATCCAATTGAAATCTTAGGCAAATTGACTAAATATAGCAAGAACAAATGGACTAATGCAAAGATCAATTGAGCAACAAGCTCAAAAGATGTAGAAACTACATTAATAGGACACAATTGAGCAATGCGTAGAGAAGATCTAGCAACTTTCATGCCATGCATATGATACAATGGTGTAAAAATATAGATTTTTTGAGTATTTTAAAATTGTAATTAGACTAATAATTATTTTATGGCCTAGGACAAGAAAAAATTTAAAAAAACTAATTAAAGAATTTGTAACATCCCTTAAAATTTATTGTATTTCAAATATATAATTTCACATTTGATTACATTAATAATTCATGCATGTTGTATGACAAATTGACCTAAACAAGAGGATTTGACTAGAAATTTGACATTTGAGTCAAAATACTATATAAGACTAGGACAACATTCATTGACTCTGTTATTAATAACATTGGGCTTGGATAGTGCCTAATTCACTATGAGTGTGGTTTCTTTTATGATCCCCTAAAACAAGCCTTAAGTTGAATTAGATAAGTATTCAAAATACAAAACAAGTGATCTTAGTTATAAAACAATAGATTTATTGTCCTTTTCTAGAGGAATTACCCCTATATTAGTTGTCTTGTAGTTTTGTTCACTACAAGAAAATAGTGTCCAAATTGACACGTCCAAATTGACAATGTCCAAATTGACAAAAAAGTGTTTGAATTGACAAAAAAAAACCTTCCAAAGTGACAAAGAATGCCAACATTCCCTTGTAGTGGTTCTCGGTAGTGGTTGAGTAGACAAATTTATATTATAAGAATCATACATTTGAATTTGTAAAAACATAAATATTCAATTATATATGAAGATTTTAGCATTGCTTTGGAGACTAGTATTTTGAAGGAATTTTGGGCCTCTAAACATGAAAGAGCATTAGGAATTAACTATTTGGTGCAAGAAAGATTACAAGGAAGACTATTGAGAAAATTGAAAGATTTGAGGAGTTGAAGAATGAACTTAAATTGAAAGGCTCTTGTTTAATTACTAAACCTTATACTTTGTTATAGTCTCTAATGTTGAAACACTATCTTACGGCTTTTTCAAATAAAGCTTTGTCGAGGGACTTTGTGAAAATATTTGCTTGTTGCTCTAAAGATGGAATGTACTTCAATTGTGTTTCTCCACTTTTGACCTTTTCCCTTGTGTATTGATTAATGTGCTAAAATATAATTGGTTCAAATGCTAATGGATGGATTTGTTGCCAACACATTGATCCTTAAGTTTGTTGTCACAATGAATTGCCTTAAGGGACTTGAGTGGAAGATATAAGGTTGAACCACTTATATCCAATCACTTTAGCAATTCTGCGATAAATCATTACAATGTAAGGCTGTACAAATCTTTTCCATATAAAAATGAAGAAATATGGGGATTACAAATTTTTGTAATTTCATTCCTAAAATTGAAATTACCATAAATTTTGGGAGTCAAAAGTTGGTCGTAACTTATAGTTGATGTCTAGACTATTCCAAAGCTACTCATTCAGAAGACTGCTTCATACTCACTTTGGCACTCCAAATTAGGGACATGTGTTGTGACAAAAATGAAGTAAATAATGGTTAGAAACCTAGAATTGATGGTTGGAAATTAGTCCCAACCTTTGTTGAATTTTTAGTATCCTAAAGATTGTCAATAGGATCTTAGTTGGTAATGGATGCTTCCAGCTTAGGTCATTGCAGAAAACTTACATTTGTAGTCATGTGGATTTATGTAATCGGGCCATCCTCTACATTGAAGATAAAATATATTGTTGCTCCTCTAATGTCACTTACCCAATCTATGCCTATATGTCCTTTTATTTAGTTCAAAAAATCTTTGTTGAAAAGTATTCTATAGTTTTGAATTTACTAATATATTTTAGGATGTGTTTGGTTGTTATTAGGTGAGTTGTTGTTTGGGGTGAACTTTTTTGCATAGAGATTTAAAAGAAGTATATATCAAGCAAACTCAAGTATTACTATAAGAACCTTATGTTTTATGTAATGTTTTATAATTTTCACAAACAAATTTTAGGTGACTTCAAATAAAATGACTTGTGTTTTTATGTCAATATAATAATGTCCATTATACTAACATCCATGGATATTATTATTGACATAAAAACACAAGTTGTTTATTTGATGTCACCTAAAATCCATCTATAAAAATTATAAAACGTCACATAAAACATGGGGTTCTTATAGTGATTTCTAGTAGCTACTTAAAAACATCTAATTTGCAAATTGAAGAAAACATTCTACAGATTAAAACAAAGACTATGTTCTTGGTATCAAAAAATGGATTCCTACCTACTAATCCAAGGTGTCATCAAAAAGACTAGGAGACTACAATCTTTATGTTTTTAATAGGAATGAAAAAATACTAAATTTAAATCTATATTTGGACTATCTACTATTCATAGGGAATTGCCCCACTTTGGTCCTATGTTTTAAAAAACAGCTAGAAGTTGTATTTGAAATGTGAAAACTCAATGATGGAGATATGACATTCTATCTTAAGGCAAAAATACTATAAGTACCATCAAGAATTTTCATGAGATTTGTTCTACAAATACTAAAGCACTATTGTCTTTGGCATTCAAAATTGCCAACTAATTTCATCCCCTATGCTAGAGAAACTCAAGCTAACAATTGAAATGCATGAAGACGTCATTCACTGGACTTTCTACAAGTTTATAGTAGATAAGCTCATTTACATGACATAAAAAATAATTAGAAAGTTAAAAAAATCATACTACTAAAATCATAACTCCCTTTGTAATATCACAAATGCTACCATTAATATTAGGGGCTCATGCTTGCTATGCTACACATTCATTGTATCACATATTAGTAAAATTTTGATATATTGAATAGAATGCATGATAATGATTTCAATAAGTCTTAAAAATAATTATTTTAATTATTGTATAAAAATATTTCCAATCATGCATACATAGAAATCGTATTTTCACACAATGTGATATTACAGAAATAGAGTAGCAGTTTGCAATCACTTCTGTAATATCACTTTTTACAAAGGGTGATATTATAGATATAATATAATTGTTGCAATTAAGGTGATATTAAAGAGGATCCATAGGATGATATTATAGAAGTAGCAAATCCATTGCTTCTCTTGGCTTTACAGTTCTTTGCACTTCTATGATTTTGTACTTTTGTGAGCTTTGAGCTTTCATGATTTCAATTTTCTATTGCTACTACCAAATGATTTTGAGAAATTTATTCAATTGAAGCAATTTTGGATTTCACAACAATTAAGTTGTTCACAAAGTTTTTGAGATTTATAAGTTTTTCTTTTCAATTCTTCAATTTGGGTTGCATTTTTTTATAACAATGGAGTCAAATTTCTAATGCATTCTAATGTATGTGTATCTTTTATAGTATTTACCATTGCATATGTTTCATTCATCATTCAATAAATTTCTCTTGTACATTTCAATATATGCTTACTTATAAAAAAAAATTATACAAAGATTTTAGTCATTTTTATTTGAAGATTTATTGAAATTTTTGTTCTGCATTCTATCTAATACATAAAAATTCTTATAAAACTCTAATGATGAATGCGTAGCATAGCAAGCGCCAACCGCTAGTAATATATTAAAATTTGACATTTTCAAAACATAATAAAAATAAGCTAGATATTCATCCAAATTTTTTGTACAACTTTAGGGTGGTTGCTAATACTTTCATCTAAGGCAAACATATTTACCTAAATCCTAAACTCTTTACCTTATGTGTCAAGTTTTCATCAAATGTCAAGTGTGATGTGATGTCAAGTGTGATATCAAGTGTGATGTCAAGTGTGTCAAGTGTGATGTTGCATGTGAGAGATATGTTTTATATGTAAGAGATTGTGTTTTAAAATAGGCAAAATGGCAAGGCAAAAAGCTTTGCAATGTAGGTTTATAGTTATTGACAAAGAAGAGATGCAAGATTGTGTGAAGCAAGTTGAATTTCTATGAATTAGGCAATCCTTTTATATAAAATTAATTTCTTTAGGGAACAAACTAGGTCAATAATTTCCCAAAAATTTAGGCACCCATTTAGTTATTTTCTGAGCAAGCTGGTAGGAAGCTACAGTAGAGGATTTACAGTTTTCTCACAAGCAATAGCATCAAAAAAAAATTGACACTTTTCTGACACAATATTGTTGAAAACTAAGATCTTCTTCAAACCTCATTCCTCTAAACAACCCAAGACCGTGGAAAACCTAAGACCGAGCACGGTCAAGGGATCCCCTTCAGCAGACATCAAGGAAGCCAACCTCCCTCCATCCCAAAGCCTTCCGAAGCAAAATCCATTTCCCCAACGCATTTTTCGGTTTCCAATTGCGCTGCGATGCTTCGTCTTTCCACACGCAAGAGCAGATTCGCGACCTGGTGCATTTCAATTTTCGACTCTGCTCAATTCCGCAACGGCGTACAATGGAGTTCGAACTTGCCCGAAATCGAGTCTCGCCCTCAAATGTCGACCGCGCGATTTTTTGCAGGCGGAAGCACAGACAAAATCCCTTACGAAATCAAGCAGCCGTTCAGAGGACACAAGATCGAACCGCCTTCTCTCAAAGTAGAGACTTCAGGTAGGGAAGTTGTTACGGTTTTCAAAACTAGTGAAATTTTGAAATACAGAATTTAGTTTTTTATAGTCATTTCGAGATTCTTCAATAAATTCGTAGCACTTTATGTTTTCTGATAAGGATGTGACTCATTTTGACATTTTCTTGTTGCAAACCCTAATTGCATCCAAATGGTCCTTTGATGAAGTTAGAGAAGGATTTTCTCGTCTTGCCATTTGGCTAAATTTTGGCTGACCTTAGGGAAGGAGCTGCTGGGATTCTTCCGGACGATGTTCGTGATGAGGCGGATGGAGATAGCAGCGGACGCCATGTACAAGCAGAAGCTCATTCGGGGGTTCTGCCATCTGTACGATGGCCAGGAGGCTGTGTGTGTGGGCATGGAAGCGGCTTTGAATGAAAAGGATTGCATAATCACGTCGTATAGGGACCACTGCATACATCTCGGTCGCGGTGGCACGGTGTATGAGGTTTTTGCGGAGCTCATGGGGCGGAAGGACGGGTGTTCTTTAGGGAAAGGGGGCTCCATGCACATGTACAACAAGAAGGGCGGGTTTTACGGCGGAAATGGCATTGTCGGGGCGCAAACGTCGTTAGGCGCCGGGCTGGCCTTTGCACAGAAGTACTTGAAGGTGGAAGGGGTGACGATGGCCATGTATGGTGATGGCGCTGCCAACCAGGGCCAGCTCTTCGAGGCCATGAACATGTCGGCGCTCTGGAATTTGCCGGTCATCTATGTGTGCGAGAACAACCATTGTAAGTTAACAAAGTCTCTCCCTTTTACGGTTTTCACATTGGTCACTTAACTTATATCCCTACACGATCAAGGATTCATGGTTTTGAAATGGTCAATTTAGATTATTATATTGGGAAGAATCAATACAGAGGAGGTCAAACGTTACATCATTCAGTGAAAAACATATGAATGTGTTTGTCAAAAATTAATAAAACTGATCAAAAGATAGTCCCTGTATGACCTACTCAAGCATGCTGAAAAGTGCACGAGACCCGATTTGGGCTTCTTGGACCTTGAGGGGTATACGTGGTACACAGATTGAATTTACTATCCTTTTTTTAGCTCAAGGCAAGTGGAGCCTGTTGTTGTGTCGCAGACGGAATGGGCACTGCGGAGTGGCGATCAGCCAAGAGCCCTTGTTACTATAAGCGCGGAGATTATATCCCCGGAATGCAAGTTCGTTTGCATCCTATACTAACAATCAATTCAGCTATTAGGCATTGATGCTCCTATGCCTTGTCACATTATCTTGTGAGGTAAACCGCTCAAAATTCATGCTCTACATGTTCTATTTAAGCTTAATCCACAACCTAGGACTACCTCAGCTTATCAATCTCATGCTACTTGTAATACGTGAGAACATGTGAACATATTGAATGAACACTTTTAATGTGAGCGTGTGAACATTTTGAATTTTCCAAGTGACGTTCACAATGAAAACCAGTGCCATAGATCTGCTCTAGAGAGTCTAGCCACTTTAGTTTATACTGCTTTAAAGTTTATGTTGAAGATTACCTTAAAATGGCGTTACAATTTGCAAGGTTTAATGGAGCTCGGTTTACTACTATCTCTATAAGCGGATTCTTCAATCTGATGGTTGCACTGTTTTTGGATTCCAGGTGGATGGGATGGACTGCATGGCTGTGAAACAAGCTGTGAAGTTTGCAAAAGACTATGCATTAAAGAAAGGGCCCTTAGTGAGTTCCTGATTGAATTGTCCGAAGCCTATGCGTTAGATATGTGGCCAACTTTGATATAAGCTAGCTGCTGTGGGTAGGCTGTAGTTTAGTCCAGATAATAAGATGATGATGCTAGGTGTTTCCGTGTCTCAACAACCTGTGTTTATGTGAAGGTCATGGAATTTGATACATATCGGTATCATGGTCACTCCATGTCCGATCCCGGCAGTACCTACCGAACTCGCGACGAGATCGCAGCTATTCGCCAGGTAACTTACATTTATTCCAGGAACCCACCTCACTGCAATTCATAAGCGTGGGTTGAAAATAGTCCCGACAGTTTTTCCCTTTCATGAGCATGCATAATTGTTTGTCAGGGGCGTGATTGTATTGAAAGGATTAGGAAGCTGATATTGAAACATAAAGTTGCTACAGACAACGAGCTGAAGGTATGTGCAGGAGCTCATCTCCACCTTTCCTAAATTGTGTCCATTTCTTGAGCATTTCCTGACTTCAACTTCAACAACGTTTTTTTTATTGTTCATTATTGTTCAATGTCTTAGCGGCCTTTCCGTTGATGTAATGTTAGTTCGATGGTTAAACCATGTTTACAAATGCCGACAAGGAAGGCTAGCTCTTCAATATATTCGTTTGTGACCTTCGCAGGAGATTGAGAAGGAGGCAAAGAAGGAAGTAGAGGATGCCCTTGCAAAGGCTAAGGTTTGAATCATCTTTCAGCATTCTGAGTTTGTTTCTTCACATCAATAAATTGCTGAAGGGCAAAGCAAAAGTTCATTTATGGCTGCAAGTATCATGTACGCGATGACAAGTCCAGTTCTAATTATCCTGCGTGGAAATGTCTGCAGAATGCTCCATTACCTGACCCACCAGAACTTTACACAAATATTTGGGTAAAAGGCAATGGAGCTTTGGTATGTCCTTCCCAATGCCTTTGCAAACTGACCTCATCTTGATCAGTGTATTCTCATTGTCCTAACAAGTGAGTTTGAGAATCGGTTAAAACGCTATATCCACGAGTACCAATTTACAAGTACCAATTTCCATGAACAGGAATTCCAGCTACTCTAATGCTATTGTGGATGCCTGGTGCAGTCATATGGAGCTGACCGCAAGGAAGTGATTGTCAAGCTGCCGAATTAATAGGACTTCCGGTATCATACGAAGGCATGACTCCCGAAGTTACGGCATTACTGTCCGCTCATCGACATGCTCCAAATCAAACAAATTCCCGGAGCACACGCAGACCTCACAGGAATGTCTCGGCATAATTCTATGGGGACAAAGGTGCCTATGATGAAAGACTGGTCGAATTATCGTGCTTTGTCTTGAACTACACCCTGCTGCTCCCAAGTCCTCCACTCCAAATGCATTTTAACAGAAGGCATGAATGCTAGGTTGAATTGAACCAGACTTGAGTCCGTATTGCAACTACAACAGAACCCTATTAACCTATAATAGAGAACTTTGCAATCGACTCAACTTCCCAGGAAACTTGTTGGGGAGCATTCTATTTAAAAATACAAAGCGACTATTTTGACTGCTTAACCAGGAATATCACTGAAAGTTCACCAGATGCCCATTGTGAACTTTCAAGCAGCCACATAAAGGCAGTAGAATCTCTTATGTACACCCGAAATAATGACATGATGACACGTAGAATCTTGCACCGGTGATTTGCACACCGGTAGTAGCACAAACATGCAACTGTTCACACCCAAGGATAATTCAACAACCCACAACAATCGCACCGCTGCACCATTTGGAACCCTCACGAACAAGCCCAACGCAATGTTCACCAAAACAAGAGCATGCATCAAAATCATCCCAACCTCTCAACAGCAACTTGGGCACCAACAAATGTCCAGAATTCTCCATCAATTCCACATGAGCAAATACAATTGGCATGCCCAGAAAATAAGCTCTCAATATCCTCCCTTGAGGTCGTTGACGACATCGTAGGGGATGGGCGTCACAGTCTCTAAAGTAGAAGAATCCAACACAAAGCCAGACCTAGGGCCAGCGGGCTGGCGCTTCAAGTCGACCGTCTCACCGCGAGCCTTGGCTTCGGCCTTCTTGATGTCGTTGCTCTTCCGGCGCTCGATGAACTCCTCGCGGCAACGGGAAGGCTGAACGTGCTCAATCCGAACATGGATGCGCTTCTGGATGATCCTGTTACCAACCTGTTCGGAACAACTCAAGTGAGCTTGACAGCGGTTGCAAACATCATGAATCCAGGTAACACCCAATCCCCTCAAAATAAACAACGAACACAACAGTTTACAACCAGGCAAGAAGTTCTTCTCAGTCCTTCAATACAGCTTCGGAAATGAACTACCCGACCCCAAGTTGGTGCCGATGAGTTAACTTCCACTACAAGAGTGTGGGACGCTATTCCTATTACAACTACTACAAACAAATGCAGTGAGCACTTTAGATTGGCGTACTAAACTGGAATTCGCATTCTTAACCCCTAATGCACCAAAATCAAACTCAAGCATACGATTGAACTCACCTAAACCTAAACCCTCGTAACTAGTACCGCGAGATTCCACTCCAGGACACATCGAATGGCCTGTAGGACAAACTTCCCGTAACTATTTGTACACGTCATTTCCACATACTATACGTCGAGCAACCGCATCAGAGAATTGCGGGATAAAGCAATAGACCCCGACGCTATAATCAATTAAACTGATACACAAAATCGACACTGGCTCACCCTATAATCTTACGTGCATGCTAATTTAGAGTAAGACTACTGGCGCAACGTCTGACGGAGTACCCGTTTCTAGAACATCTCCAATTAAAACTTTGAACACCCATAACTATTGCATACGAGATCCGAATGACGCATTCTTCCATGCCCAGGAATCCTCCTAACTATTTCATTCCCAACAAGAATTTGAGTAGTCTGATCATTATGAAAACACTCATAAGTCACAGTCGCAAAAGCAGTGGCGGTTTGAAGCGTCTGTACGTGGGAACTGGAACTTCTTGAAAACAGGAATTCACGTCCAGCAGCAACTCAGAACCAGGAAAAAATTCTAATCGATCGAAAAGAGAATGAAGCAGGTTCAAAACCCTAATTAAGATCCAAACAAACAAATTCCCGAGTTCAAAACAATGGAGCCACGTCGCTCAGCTCAATCACCTCGGTGTATTCAAACTCCCAACCAGCTTCCAGAAAACCCTAAAAAACCAAAGAATTATAAACCCTAAATCGAGAGCAATTGCTGCCTACCTGCTTGTTCATGACCACACCGACGGCGCGCTTGGTCACGTTCCACACAATACCCGTGCGACCGTGGTAGAACTTATGCGGCATGCCCTTGTGAACGGCTCCGTTCACCTTGATGTCCACATACTGCCCGATCTTGAAATTGCGCAGGTACACCGTCAAGGGAATGTAGCCCTTGTGACGGAAGGCGCGAGAGAACAAGTCTCTCGTCCGGGAGCGAAGTCCATGGCCAGCCGGCATCTTCGCTTGCGGGCCTTCCCTGCGCTGGCGATGGAGTCTCGCGAGAGCAAAAGAGAGCAACAGAAGCTCAGAGCAAACTCAACAGGGAGCTCCCTGCCGGAAGACTGGCCCTGGCCGTGCGATCGGGGAAAGGATCTGAAGACCTGCGTTATCGCTTAGGTTCGGTTTGGTTTGCCGAGCCTGACTCTTAGGGTTTGAAAACGGTGAGGAATTTTGGCTTAACACCTGGAAGGACATTAGAAAATTTTGAGCGACATTGCACAATAATTGATTGTAAAATATGATGTAACTTTTATTGATCCATTGTAAAATTCTATGCTCTATGCAACAACATTCTCTATAGTATGATTTAAAGAAAATTCAAGCTATTAGAGAGAACATAAAAGATGCTTTACAGGTAGAAAAACTTCAGACTTTCATTCAATCACAAGTGAGGATTTTGAGCCTCTTACACAACAAATTCCTCAAGGCATAAAGCATTTTTTAAATGAATTGAGAGACAAAAAGTACATCGATTGATCCATTAAAGTAATATAATTATGGCTATTATATAATATGAAGCATTGGATAGAATTCATTCATTGTAAAAAGTATTATTTTATTCATTGGATATTTGTTTTAAATTTTTTTTTATAGCTAAGAAGTAATTTGTACAAATAGAATTTAATTTTTGAGGCCTAATGTATGAATCCTTTTGCTACTAGATGTTACTTAAAAAGAGAAGGAAGGCTCCATTTAGTTGCATGTTACTTTGCAAAGTATTTGACTATTATATTTGCTTTTGAAGTTTATGACAAAGGAACTTGTCACAAATTAGTGAACTTGTTTCAAGAATGGCATGACTTCCTTGAGGGCACTTTACATTGGTGAATAAATATTCAAATGATAAGTTCCTTAGATATTTCATGTTTATTATCATTCTAAATCTTTACCAAACTTGTTGAAAATTTTTGATATCTTATTTTATTCAACCATTGTGTATCATCCTAGAAAACAAAAAGAATTGTCAAATATCTTTGTGAAAGAAATTTCATCTTATATGAACAAAACAAGAGTTTGCATATAATGAATAACAAACAACTCATTTGAGTTGAAAGAATTCTTTGTTTTTGTGTAATTATTTCGCAATTTTAATTAGTGGATTTATCATTTGTAGACCAAGTTTGTGCAATATCATTGACTATTTAGTTTGTAAAATTAAACCTTGCCTAACAACAATTGCAACAAGTTCAAATTGATGGATGATTGACCTCTTTTATTTCCAAGAATGTTTAAATAAGATAGACAAATATATTATTTATAGTTCCTAAGCCCAAATATTACTAGTCCAAATTTTTTTTGAATTTTAAAAAATAATTTAATAATTGCAGTCCATACTAGCTAAAATTGGAACAGTTTGGACTATCCTTTCTTGATTTTTGTTTTTTGGAGTAGTAGTGACAATATTACTAGTCCCAAATTTTAGGATTTTTGTTGAGGCACATGATCTTTCTTGTAATGTGGGGTTAAAAGGGTTTGGATTGAGTTAAAAAGTGACCACAACTGTGAACTAGATTTTGCACTTCTACAAAACCCAGGAAACAATAGTATAGCGGTTCTTCGTTTTAGGGAAAGGTTAAATCAGTTTAACGTTTTATGACTAAAAGTCACTTACAAATAGATTTATGTTTACAAGTTTAGTATAATAATATAGCACTCTTATTCCCATGTGTAAAATGAGTTGGCCAGTCCGTTACCAATGTATGTATAAAATCCCGGTCCTATATAATGTTCTAAAGGAGGTCAAATCATTCTTTGTCAAATAAATCAGGTTTTGTCAAATGAATCTTATATGATGCATACTCTAGGACTTAATCATAACAAGATAATACTTATAAAATAGTACACATAATTCATTAATATTCCTTTTTATGTTTTTATGTCAAATAGTCCTGTAGGTGTTCGCCTTGAACAAATCTTGATGCAAAATGTCTATCTCTGTCCATGTAGGTCAAATAGTATAGTTAATGCAAAGTATACAAGTTTAACACAGAATTCGTCATTTTTGCACTTGGTTGTATAAAATTGCACTTACAAACCGTACAAGTAAAATGTAGTTGACCACCAAAAGGAGGGGTGCTATTTGTCCCTTTTTGTTTCTTGAAATTATAGGAAATTGTACAATGCAAATGTAATTTTTTTCTTGTGCAATGATTGTGCTCTTGCCAAAAAAATTCTATTTGTGTGGTACTATATATAATATAGTTCTGCCTTTCACTTCACAATTTCATAATTGCAACTTGCAATGCTTGTTTATACATATGTTGAACATTGTTGATTCTTATTATAATAGGTTTTCTGAAAATATACAAAGCTATAATTTACATATATTCTACTTGGCCAAACTCAAGTCCACTACTACTAGCATAAATTTCAAAATACATATACTGCTTCTATAAGTCCTACTACATCTAATCACTTTCTTCAATACGCATTTATATCATTCTGCAATCGTTCATTGTCCAACTCCTCCATTTGCAATGCAATGTATTCCAGCAGACGAGGTTTCGCTAATGCTAGTATAGTGACATCCTTCTCCATTACCTCTCCATCGATTTGTATATGGTTTTCTTTCAACAAACCGCTTCTTGATTTTGTAGGTTTGTTTGTCTGTGAGAAAATAGCAGCTTCTTTTTCTATCCATTCCTGCTTTTCATGGGAAGGCTCCTATGATGCTTCCGTACAATTCACATACCGTTCATTCTTTGAACTTTCCCTTATGGCAATTCTTGTCCTCTGAATTGGCCAATACCATATTATTTTCATCTTTGTTGCCCATTTTTGTTGCCCAAACTCCAACACCTTTCCAAAATAAAACGGCACACCTTCTCGCACTTCAATTGCCTCCATTGTGAGGGCCACAAATTGTCCAAGTTGTAGGTCTTTATCTGGATCACATATCGGAAATGGATCTAGCCCTCCCTTTGTGCTCCTTGTTTCAGTTGTACTTGTCACTTTATTTACCTTCCTTCTTCTGGGAGCCCTAGCTCTTGGACTTTATATTGGTTTGTTCTTTCATGGACCAAAATAGCCTTGTGCTTTTGGATTAGGCATTGTCACCATAATTGAGATCATTGTAGCTAAGTTTGATTCCAACTCCACTTCTCTAGCAGGAACTTTGTTAAGCTCTGTATACTCCCTCTTATTCTCTTGAACTTCTAATGGCCAGAAAGGCACTTCCCTTTCCAATGTTCTATCTATACTTGAAAACTTTTTAAGGTACTTTTTGAAATCCTGTATTTTTTTTTGCTTCAAGATTCTTTTCCACATTCACACCTCTCTCTACACATTTGTCCTTGTATGTGATGAAATCTTCCAACGCTCTTAGTTCTCTCTTGTCAACCTCAAATACATGTGCTAGAGTAGGCTTCTCCGTTAGACTCGGTAAAGATTGTAAGCACATGTGCCCTTCTGTTGGTCTCCATGCATCCTTGCTGAAATGTTTGTGTTGAATTCTAGGCATTTCATTTTCCATGTAGAATTTCATGTAGGACTTCAAATCACTTTTATAAATTTAACAACTTCATGATCAAACATTATAATTTTCATTTTGTAAGTGATATTGCTATGTTCTCTTCTCTTACGTGATCTCTAATATGTCTAATTCAAATTTGTATTGTTACAATTTTAAAACTGATACAATTTATCAAAATGTTGGCTTTTTGTTCAATTTAAAGCAAATTTCTATAAGTTTGAAATAGGCCTTCAGCATTCAAGAGTTAACAATCAATGGATTTGTCAGTGATTCTACTAAAGATATCCATACAAAAAAATGCTAAGGAGAAATAAAACAGTACACCTAAAATTATAAAGTAATTGCTTCTAATAAAGTGTACTTACAATGTCATTACGTGCATTAGAACTTCTATAGGTTTTGAACTAATGGATTGCATTATAAACAAATTCTTTTCACCTTACACACCCTCCTCATTATTAATTGAATGTGGCATTATCTTTTGATATAGATTTAGGACCGTCGGTTAACCTCATATTCAATATTATTTATAGTCTGTTTCTTCTCATATTTTTTAACCTCTAACAAAGTTGTATCAATCTACAAGACATTGAAAGGCAACTTCACTACCAAAACTGTATGCATAAGAAAGTTGTAAGGAAATCAATTTGTACTTTTCAAGTGCACATTCTTTAAATTCATGGAATACATGTTTGTTAAACTCAACAGACATGACATGTATCCTCACATGTATCCAAAAGCAATCTTTTACTACAAAGGCCAAGACTCTTTTGAGTCATTTCGAAATTTTAAATGGACTTCAACGTACAAAATCTTCATCATTTTTGCCAATCATTTACTCCAATTGCTTGGAGTTTCTCTCTTACTTACAAGTCCAAGGCATTTGATCTCTTTCTTGCAAACTTTTAATTGCAGATTGTTTGCAAAAGATGGCATGGGATTGATCTTGACGGTCTCATAGGGATCTTCCTGAATCCACTTAAAGCTCAACTCCATGTAGTGCAGGTACACCAAGCTCTTTAGAGCCGTGCACATGGGGCTTTACGGACCCCAGGTGAAGGCTGGAAAGGGGGGGTTCGGGCAAGAAGAGCCCAATTGATTTGGCCCAATGAATTGTGGGGATCTACCCTGTTTGTGGGTTTACTGTAGAAAATTATTGCACATAGGATTAAACTGTAGACTTACTTCCGCCTTTATGTCCTTTCCTTTTGAACATTCTCCCTCCCTATCTATTTGGTTTGAATTGAAGTTAAATGAATTTAAATGAATGAATGAATTGAATTGAATTGAATTGGATTGGATTTAAATGAATTTAAAGTGAATTTGAACCTGTAAATGCCTGAGGCATAAAAATTTAGTGTTTACAAAACTTAACCAAGTTACTATTTTTAATATTTACTATCTTTGAAAAACTCTTCTTGAAGTCTACTTTTAACATGAAATATTCGATCTTCTAAATAAATGATAGTGATTTTTCTATTCAAGACTTTGTGTAGGGGTACCCACTCACCCACTGCAATCTTGACTTTCCATAGTGTTGAGAGTTCTTGGAAATGAGCCTCAAATATAGTAGACCTTGGAGAGAAAATCACATTAAAAATTCATTCAAAAAAATTGTAGAGTACATTTTGAGAAGCCATAAATTGTTTGGAGTTACGCATGTTAGTCCCTTCAACATCATATTTTTTTGTGCCCAAATTTTTCAATTTGACATGCAAAAAGAGAGTTAAAAGATTTTCATAGTTTTAACACCTTCATGATAAAACATTATAATCTTTCAATTCATAAGTGATATTGTTGGTTTTAATTTTCCTATGTGATCTCTAACATGTCAAGTTTGAATTTGCATGGTTACAATTCAAAAAATTGATACAACTTATCAAAATTTTGGCTTCTTGTTCAATTTAGAGCAAATTCATAGGATATCAAAATAGGCCTTGGACATTTAGGGATTAAGAAATTTTAAGAAATGAATGAAATGAAATTCATTTAAATGTATGAATTTGAATGAATTGAATTTAAAGGAATTTGAATCTTTGAATTGAATTTAAAGAAATTTGAATGAATTGAGTTTAAATTGAACTTAAATACATGAATTGAATTTAAATGAATTTAAATGAATTTGAATGAATTGAATTTAAATTGAACTTAAATGTATGAATTGAAATTAAATGAACTTAAATAAACTGAATTTAAAATAATTTAAATAAATTGAATCTAATTGAATTTCAAGAAACTAAATCTAAATGAATTTGAATTAATTGAATCTAAATGAATTTGAAAAAATTGAATGTAAATAAATTTAAATGAATTGAATTGAGATACATGGTTTCAATTGAATTGAATTCAAATTTACACAAATTCAATTTAAATGTATCAATTGAAATGAATTGAAATTAAATTAAATTAAATAATTAACTAAAATGAATTGAATTAAAGGAATTAAAATGAATTAAATTAAAAGAATTAGAATGAATTATTTTTAATCAATTATTTTAAATGAATTAAATCAACAAAATTAAATGAATTACATGCGAGCATCATAACTGGATTGAACGAATTTGCATCGATCGTTCTGTTCAATTTCTTAATTGAACAAATACGTGCTCCGGGTAGCTTAAGAAAATGAATTGCATGTGAGAATCGTAACTGTCTCAATATTTTCAATCAGAGAACTGGTTCAACAAAGTAACGTCCCTTCCTCTTCTTTCCTAGTTTAGACATCTCGAATTTGGAGCCTAAGTAGAACAATCTTTTGACGATAATGGATATTGTTGCCGTAGCCTCATTTAGGAAAAACTCTTCATCAATATTTGAGTGCAGTTTTATGAGTTTTTCCAATCTTCATCGGAAGCATGGTGCAAAAATCTGGAGCTGCCTGAAGCACGTATTTGTTCAATTAAGAAACTAAATGGAACCATCGATGCAAACTCAATAACCCTGAGAATCTCTCACTCGCATCGTCCTCCTTGCGACTTTGAGGTTTCTTTTCGCAGTATTAGTAGGATCATTGCTAGGTTTCTGATAGGCAATATCCGAACGTGTTTATCGTAGCCACTAGAATCATATTTCTCCAATATGGACTCTGTCAACTGAAGCGAGCACTCTCGAGATTTGAAAGTATAAGTTTTGTTGCATACTGATATATAGATTGACCTTGGTAATGTGAATTCAGATATGGGCGGGAGACGAAGAGAAGGCAGGGGATGGGAGGAACGGGGGACGGAGGTACCTAGTCTGGATGGGGCAGTGTCGGAGTAGCATGCACAGGGACCACTGCCACGTGTACTCCCCTTTCGTTCGAGGGAAGATTTTAACGTCTAGCCATGCATACGTAAAAAAAAATAAAAAAATGAGACGGAGTGCCTACTTGAAGAGCCGGAGAAGCCAACAGCTATCAACCTTCGAGCTCGCCTCTCCTCCCCCAATCCCAATGTATCACATTCTAACAAGCACACAACTGCTTTTCTCGAGGCGCTTCACCTGTCAACGCATTATTTCCGAAGTGCACAGGACTCCATCCTTTTTGCTCAAGAAGCCCACAACCAGATCAATAAGCCAATAATCATCCAGAGATTTCAAAACCTCCTTGCCGACAATCCATGAAGCTCAAGCCACTCGACATGTGACCCTCGTCATCGTTGCCTCCAGCAGTTATATAGTAGCCACGTACTGTAAGCTTAGAAAGGAAGTTAAAAACAATTTCCATTTCGTGTATCCACTCTCATGTTTAGTTTATTCCAATTTATTTACTCTTAGTTGTACCTCTCCTTACCTGTTGATCATGTAGAGCCACGGCTGATGAGAATGTGCATAGTATATTCATTGAGCTATGAAAAGGACCATTTTTCATTTGTCAAAATCGGACCCGAAGCAGCTTATTCAATTAGACTTTCGACACCACGCAGCTCTGCAAGGTCGACAACGGCGGTCACTACAAGTGCTCAAATCTGTAGTTCTCTTTGTGCTCGTCGTTCTTGTTTGACGTCTTCCATGCTCAACAACCTTGTGCATTCTCGTCGCTTGTCTTCTACTTTGGAGTTCACGCCGCTCCTGCTGACCACCTGGCCTACGTGTGCGATTGGATTTCCAGCACAAGCTCCAGCAAATCCACCCAGAACACTGCCATCTCTACATTACACTTCGATTCCTTCATATTGCAACGCAACATCCTTTCAGCGTTTGCAAGTCCCCTGTCTTCCTCGTGCATCACGTATTTTTATTTTCTTTCAGCTCTTCACTTGTAGTTCACTTGTTCTTGCTTGCTTTTGTGCGGTTCCCCGATTCTTAATGTTATGTCGCCGTCATCTCCGCATCTTGCACTAACTTAGCGTTGGTCTATACAACAAGAAAATCAACAAGGAAAAAGATTAAATTCTTTCCAAATCCTAACAACATTAAAGAGTGAACCCTATCCTACCCATACAAGGCTTGAAGAAGATCTACAGCTGCAGTTGAATTTCTACGTCGGTTTCACACCAAAACAACAGTGACTGAAACAACAAACCATTTGGATTGCCCTACGGTGGAATCTGAGGTGCATCCAGCAGCTTTCAACTAGCTTATAGTAAGGCCAACCCAGACATGCAGAGCAAGGAAAGCTCACTTTGAGCAAAAAATTTAAGCAACTCACGGTATGTTGTTCATGATGGGGTTTTGAAACCGCAAGTATGTCTTCTACAGGGTGAGGATTCACAACAAGAACTTCCGACGGAGAGATTTCAAGGGCGTCATCTTCTGCGGCCATCCGCGTGATTCATCACTACGCGCACTACTCACCTGTTGGTATTGAAATCCAGACGCTAGCCTCCACTGCATCAGGTGCCTCGCGCAGCAGTGAAGATTATTGCAACAACGAGGGTGAAGGCGAAAAACAAGAACATTACCAGGCTAGGCACTCTCCAATCAGAGCTGCAGGTGCTAATCACGTAGGAGATTGACGATATCGGTGACAACAACTGCGTAGTCCAAATTCAAATTTGCTTAACATACCCCAAAGAAATCGTTCATGGTGGAGCCTAAAGTTGGAAATGCCGAATGTTTGATGCGAGGTGAAGCGAGAACTGGTCTCTCTCGTTTGAAGTTCTTGCAACAATGTTTGGTGCTATTTTATAATGAGCTTTTGGCAGCCATGTAGAGAGACTACAAGGAAGGGATAATGTGAGATTCCATGTTAATTGGTCTTCATAGCATATTTGACCGCGAGCTCAATCTATGAACATAGGCATCTGTATTACGAGCTGTAGTCTTTGCGTGAAGAGAAGAAACTTAGGTGAAGGATAGTACTTGAGCTACCTGCGGTATTGGACTTCTGGAGCATTGCAAAGTTTATTCGTGTGACACCTTATAAAAAATTTCCTCAACAAATATATGTAAAGATGACTTGAAGGACATTTCCAGACATAGATCGATATGTAAGAACAGACATGCTATTTCAATGAACACCCGCTCACTGTCTTATCCCGAAATGCAAAACAAGGCACGATTCTCCAACCAAGTGCTACAAAACTAATCCTACCCGTGACCTCAACGTAATCTACAATTAATGCGGCATACCCTCGACTAGCCTCTTTAAAGGCTATTGCATGACTGTTGGTATTAAGTATATTGCCTTATTGAATTAGAAGATCAGATCATTGTTATTTCTAAAAGTGTCTCATTTGTACGTTCATGTGAGGCTCCTCACATCACTCTCACATGCATTCTCTAGAAGTTTAGCCTATTGGTTGGTAGGAATCATTGTATGAAAATCAAAATTGAGTGCACTAATGCTAGGTTCATGCATGCTAGAGATTGCTTTGTATTGTTGATAAGATAATTGCAAAGACACTAGAGTCATTAGAGTAATGGAGTAACAAACTTCATGTGATGAATAACATTTTTAGATGATGTACTTTTTAATGTAATAAGAATAGAGTAAGTTTTTTAGTGTAATGGTTGTACATTATGTTGAACTGTAGCATTTAAATGGTTATGAAATGATAGTGTACTATTTATGCAATTGAGTACAAATTCTATATCATTGAATTGTGTGAATGATAAAAGTAAAAGAAGTAATCACGAGAGTGATCAATGAACAACAAGTACATTGTATGTATTAGAAATTCAACAATTAAATGATTCTATATTCTACATACAACATATTTCTATTATTATGAAATGTCTTTTAAAAATTAAAGTACGCAATTGTACTACATGCAATTGAAATGCAAGGTTTACATTGTACAATGTGGAAGGAAAAAAGTTAAGAACCACTTATGAAAGTAGTATACCCCACTTACAAAAATTTGAAAAATGTCCCTTTTTTAATGTACAATTAATGCACTTGACCAAGTGCAAAAATGACGAATTCTGTGTTGTTTAGGTTTTGTACCCGGAATTTGTCTTTCTCCTTCCGCTTTTTTCTCGCATTTATGGTCAAATAGTCCAATTTCACAACCACTGTTAATTCAATCACAAAACATTACACAAATTTACAATTTTGACCCATAACAAGTACCTAAAACCATACAATTGGACCTACCATCATGGTCTAGGCCCTATAGCCGTGGGAATCAATCCAAAACCATGGTAGTAAGTTTAAAACCTAAGAAATACCTTTAAAACCACCAAAAACAGCCCCTATGAACATGCAGGGACCCAAAACTACAATTTCAGCCCTAAATCCGTGGAAACAGAGCCTATAACCGCACGCCGGATCCTATTACCGTGTGCACATCAATGTTGAAACAAAAATCCCTAATCGCTCCTCGCAGGTTGCAAGTTGTAGCGCAGGTTGCATCCAATCTCGATTACCAAATTTTGATTGATTCGTTGCGCAATTGATCAATCTAATCATTACAACGAGGAGTTCACAACGATCTACATGGACAATTTGCAATCAATGACCGAAAAAAACGAAATTTTGGGTTACTACTGCGCACGTTGAATTCGCCAAATTTCTTAGATTCGTTGTTGAATTTCGTCACTTCATTCTGATTGGTCTGTAAACCGCTCTGTTTTGCCTTCTTTGCGTTGAATTTTATTATAATCTACATAGCTACATTCTTGTAGACTGTGAAGAAGAATTTATTTATTTATTTATTATATCATAATAATTATACATTGTATTCACCTAATATCTATACGTAATTGTTCATGAACCCAAAAGGTGTAACCCTTAGTAAAGGGTGTGTCCTTAAGACTATGTAACTTATACTAATTGTGTGTACATACTTCGTTGTACATACTATTCTAACACTTCCACTTATAGGTTACATATTCTAACGTTATACACTATATTCTTCTATCGAATTAAGGCAGCCAAGCTTAATCAATAAAACAATATAGATTGCTTTTAGCTTGAATAGGATTCTTGAACACCAAGTCTAGTAAGGCAAACTTTGTGTTTTTCTTTTGTTAAACTTTTAGCGAATATATCCGCAATATTCTTTGAAGTATGACAATATTCAATATGGACTTTTTCATCTTGGACTATCTCTCTTATAAAATGATGTTGTATTTCAATATGTTTAGTCCTTGCATGGAATTGTGGATTGTGGGTTAAAGCTATAGTGCTTCTATTATCGCATTTAATAATCGTAGGTAAAAGTTGAGGAAACTAAAGATCGGCCATCAAGCTTCTTAACCATAAGGCTTCTTTACAAGTTTCAGTTGCCGCTTTATATTTTGCTACTGTACTTGAAAGAGCAACAATTTGTTGCCTTTTACTACTCCAACATATAGCACCATTAGCAAGAATAAAAGTATAACCTGATGTGGATTTTCTCCCATCAATCTCCCCGGCCCAATCAGCATTTGTATAACCTACTAAGGTTGTAGGATCATTTATTTGATTAATAATTGGGCCATACGTGATGCCTTTATTTGTTATGCCTTGTAAATAACAAAATATTCTTTTTACAACAAGCCAATGTGTTTTTCCAGGATTTGAACTATGCTGACTCACTTCTCCCACTGCATAGGCCAAGTCTGGACGTGTAACGTAACTAGCATAAGTAATAGTACCAACAGCATTAGCATAAGGGACATGAAACATCTCGTGTTTTTCTTCATCAGTTTTGGGACTCTGTGATTTGAATAATTTCATGTTGACCTCAAGTGGTGTGGAAATTGGATGACAATTGATCATGTTAAAGCGTCAGAGGATGGAGAGAATATATTTATGTTGATGAATGGTAATAGTATATTGAAGTCGATTACGGTCAATATGAATGCCCAAGAGATAGTGAATAGAACCATGGTCTGTCATTTCAAAGGCTTGGAACAATTGCATTTTGAACTTTGTAATAAGGAATAAGTTATTGGAAACTAAAATGGCATCATCAACATAAAGGGCAAGGAGTATAAAATCCTTAGTAAAAACTTGAATATATGCATTGGAATCAACTTTAATAGGAGAAAAACCAAGGGAGAATAGATAGGTTTGAAATTTAAAGTACCACACACGAGCAGCTTGCTTTAATCCATAGAGACTACGATTTAGTCGACAAACCTTATGTGGAGAATCTGGTTGGACATAGCCTTCCGGTTGTTGCATAAAAATAAATTAAGTTAAATCACCATATAAAAAAGCAGTCTTGACATCTAATTGGTGAATTTCCCAATCATGAAGAGCACAGAGGGCTAGTAAAACACGAATAGAGGTAATTTTGACAACAGGGGAAAAAGTGTCAGTGTAATCAACTCCATGGATTTGGAAATATCCTTTAGCAACAAGCCGGTTTTTGAAATGCTCGACCGAACCATCGGATTTATATTTGACAGTAAAAATCCACTTATTATTAATAGGTTGTCGTATCGGAGGAAGGTCAACTAGGTCCCATGTATGATTTTTGATTAAGGAAAAATATTCATTGTCCATAGCAGCTTGCCATTGTTTGCGTTCAGGACTATGAAGGGCTTCATTATAAATTAAAGGTTCAATAATAGAGGAGTGGCTTGAGGCAAGAATGGTATGAATATTGGCATACCTGGAATTAGGCTTGTAAGTTCTACCAAAGTTAGAGGTGAGCTTAAAGGGTGGTCTAGGTGTTTGAGGGGTGGTTTTGCTGGGGGGTTTACTAGGGGGCTTTGGAGGAGGTGTTGTATGAGAGGGTGAAGGAGTATGTTGGATATTTTGATCAACAAAACAGTTTTGAGAATGAATGGAACAAGGTGATGAGGGCTCATCGGAAGCAGAAGAAAAGAATGGATTTACTAGAGATTGGAAGCTTTGGACAACAGATTGTTCAATATGAGTGACTAGAGGATTTACTAAAGGTGGAGGAGTAACGATAGGTTGATAAATTGGATGGGTTAAACATGTGAATTGTACAACATTAAAATATGATGGAGGCAAAAGGTTATGAGTTGAGAGTGTAGAAAACAAACTAGGAAGTTGTTCGTTGAACACGACATTGCAACTTATGATAATTTCCTTTGTAGAAGGATTATATAAGTGATATCCCTTCATTTGTTGGCTATAACCCAAGAAAATACATTTTTGACTTTTAGAGTCAAATTTCTTGCGCTTGGCTTTAGGATTGTGAACATAGGCATTACAACCAAAAATGCGGAAATAATGAATAGAGGGGCAATGACCGGTCCATATTTGAAGAGGAATTTGATTTTGTAAGGCTTTAGTGGTTAAACAATTTTGTATGTAATTTTCCGTTTTAATGGCTTCACCCCCAAAAAAGAGAGGGGAGGGTAGCCGCTTGAAGCATGCATTGGGTGGATTCAACAAGGGTCTGATTTTTGCGTTTAGCAACACTGTTTTGTTGCGGTGTATATGTAGCTATAAGTTGATGTAGTATGCCACTATCCGTACAAATCTTTGTAAAAGCATATGATGTATATTCGATACCATTGTTTGTGCGGATAATTTGAAGCTTATGAGAGGTTTGGTTTTCAACCAAAGCTTTATATGCTTGAAAGCAGGTAATCATATCGGATTTTCTTTTTAATAAATATACGGTAGAATATCTGCTATAATCATCGATAAAAGTGACAAAATAAGGAGCATCACCTAAAGAATATTCAGGCATGGGGCCACATAGATCGGAATGTATTAATTCAAGTAATTCACTAGTAGAAAATAGGGTCAAATGTAACTAATAAAAAAATGACTGGTTACTAAAAGGCTATTGAAAAATGACTGATAATCATGGAAATGGTGCCAAAGCTGACCTATCACAATCAGTAGTCATTTAGTAGTGATTTCCCAGAGCAGTGGATGGCGACCAGATGAAACAAACGACCAAAACTAGTGTCATCCACAGTTCAGTCTGTATTCTGTGGCCTTATTGCTGATGCAGTTTTCGTTGAGTCATATTTGAGTTGTGCTATCATAAAATGAGCACAATATATGACTACAGTAAAACTAAAAAATGACTGACAATAGGACACCATGGAAATTAAACTTATTAAATTTATTATTTGCTTCTCTATAAAATGCTAATTGCATTGTAGTCATTTTTAAGTCACAAACTACTTTTCAAATGGACAACTTAGATGAATGGATCAGATGGACGGCTTAGATGGAATGATGGATGGATCAAATGGATGGCTTAGATGGAATGATGGATGGATCAAATGGACGGTTGAAATGGTGGAATCAGATGGGCAATTTGAAAATGATAGTTTAGACTTTAAATGGATGGATAAGATTGTATCTTGATAGTAAATGGAGGGCTTAGATTTTAGGTTAGCTGCCACATTTTAGGTCAACCGCCTTTCTATTTCTATGTAGGTTGACATGTGGCATATTGTAATTGCAGCTGCTGCTGCCTTCTTCTTCAAGCTTCATCTTCTTTCATATTTTCTTCTTGCTTTTGCCTCCTCTTTGCTTCTTTCTTCTTCTTGTTTTTGTTTCCTTCTTGCTTCTTGTTCATCAACTTCCTCTCATTTGTTCCTCTTGCTTGTAAATGAAGGTTCAGGTCTACTTCCAACCTTATCTCTTGAATGTAGCAATTTACTTTTTCTTTAGTGCTTTCTACTATTTACTTCTTGTTTGTTGTTATTTGTTGTTGTTCAATTCAGGCAATTCAGGTAGTTTAGGCAATTCAAGCAATTCAGGTAGTTGAGGCAATTCAGGTAGTTGAGGCAATTCAGGTAGTTGAGGCAATTCAGGCAGTTCAGGCAATTTAGGTAGTTCAGGCAATTCTGATAGTTCAGGTAATGCATGTGGTTTAGAAAATTTAAGCAACTCAGGCAATTCCTGATTTCTAGCAACTTAGGCAATTTAAGGAGTTTAGATAGTTCATGCAATTTAGGCAACTTAAGCAATTCAGATTTTGACATAGTGCAATTATAGTATAGTCATAGTGTAGTCATAGTGCAAACATAGTGTAGTAATAGTATAAATGTAGTCATTTATGCTTACAATATTGTGACCGAACTAATCATTTATTGGAATGAATATCACTTGAAAATGACTACTATAGCTTACATAGTAACTACAAAATGATTCCAACAGCCTATATAATGACTCCAGCAACCTACAAAATGACTTCAGCAACCAGAAAAATGACTACAACAGCCTACTAAATGACTGCAACAGCCTACGAAGTGACCGCAACAGTTTGCGAAATGACTGCAACAGCCTGCGAAATGACTCCAACAGCTTACAAAATGACTGCAGCAACCTGCGAAATGACTCCAACAGCTTACAAAATGACTGTAGCAGCTTGCAAACTGATTGCAACAACCTGCAAAATAACTCCAGCAGCCTATAATATGACTCCAACAACCTATTTGACATCAAATAGAATTACTCCAATACCAACGAATAAAAAATTGCCAACTCAACATGTTAGATCTGTAGCCACGTGGCAAACTGCCATTGGAGGTGCTCCATATAATCACACCCTAATGAAGTTCCACATCAGCATAGGATGAAAAAGAATGGTCTTGTCCCAAATGACTGCCTTGTCCGTAATTACTTGTCATAAATGACTCTGAGCCCAAAATCCAGTTTTAGTCATTCTATTGACATTAGTGTCCTAAATGACTGGTTACGTAGTTATAAACAACAGTCATTGATAGCCTGTTTTCTACTAGTGATTGTAGTGCTCTGAGAGGAAGTTTAGGGAGTCGTGGACGTGATTGCTTACCATACATGCAACTTTCACAAAAATTTAAAGGTAGAAGAGCTTTTTGTGGAAATCTATGTACTATAGCAGATTGTTGCATGAGAGATATCTTTTGTAAATGGGCATGGCCCAATCTGTAATGCCATAAGTGAGAAGGAATATTAAGATTCAAGGATGTATCAATTTGAGTGGCACATGTCATCTTACAAAAATTGGATGAGATAAAGATAGAATGTGTTTTTCCCAATAAGTAAAGGCCCTCGATATGAGGTTGAATCAAAGTAGTAATTGAGCCATTGGAACCATGTAAAACCACATCTCTTTCTAAGAAGGTCACTTTGAAACCAAATTTTGTCATTTTATGAACAGAGATAAGATTTTGAGTTAAACCAGGAACATAATAGACATAATCAAGTAATCTATCATCTCCATTAACAAGGGTGATTCGTATGGAACCATAGCCAAATATTTCCTAAACAATATTGTTCCCAAGGTAAACTAACTTATGGGGATGTAATTGAGAAAAAGTAAGAAACCATTCACCATGGTAGGTGAGATGGTGAGTAGCCCCTGAGTCGAGGTACCATTCATTTATAAGAACAGGAGTTGTTGAATTAGTGACGGTAGTACAAATAACCCCAACAAATGCTGATGGTTTATTCATATTGGGTGGGTGACCAGGAATAACTTTATCTACTTGTAAATCAACATGATATTTTCTACAATCCTTTTTATAATGACCTGGTATTTTGCAATAATTACAAATGCCTTTCTTTTTGTAAGAGGATTGATAATTAGAGTGGATTAACTATGAAGAAGTGCGTTGATTGTTGTATCTGGGCCGTTGATCCATTTGGAATTTACTGACATTGTTACTCCCATTGGAACTAGGCCTGTTTTGATAAATACTACCTTGACTGGTATTGCCTTGATGTCGGAAATAGCCACCCTGCGAATTGAAATGAGAAAATCTATTACGAGAAGATTTTATTCCTGTCCACAAGGCTGTGGGCACTTTGCTGTGACTAGTGGAAACACCATTTTTCTTCCGTCGAAGATCCTCATTCAGGATCTTGGAGATAACATCTTGTACTGTCATTGTTGTATTACTCAACGCTTGTATGATTGATTCATACGATTCTAGCAAACTTGCCAATAAAGTTTCTACTTGATCTTCTTCAGTATATACCAATTCAACTGTGGCTAATTCTTCTAGCAATAGTTTAAATTCATGAATATGATTGGTTACATTTTCACCATCGGTCATTCAAAAATTGACATATTTTCGATGTGAACAGTGTTAGAGGTTAAATGACCAAGACATATATTTTTGACATTCTCAATTAAGAGTGATTGAGCAACTTCGTCCTTTTCTTCCCATTCTTTGACTGATCCAGCATTTGTAATTGGAGGATTTGTCACGGTACTTCTTGGAGAAGTGGAAGATCGTAGCTTGATTTCTTCTCCTTTGACAATTCGCCATAATTTCTTTTTCTTTAATAAATGAGTGATGCAAATTCTCCAAGTGGTATAATTATCAAGAGATAATTTTTCAAGGTTATTTGTTTTATTAAAATCCATAATTTATTTATTTGAATTTTAAATATTAAATTTATAAAATAAAGAAAGTATTCATAATGAATATTTGTGGTTTATTAATGTGTTCCATGATTGATTGTTATTAATTAATTAATTAATTTTAATTATCTTGTTTCAAAATAGCTTGAATTTCAAATTCAAGATTCAAATTTTGAAAGTGAGTTATATTCTCTCTTATTACATTACTAATTTCTAAATCGGGATTGCCTTCATTAACACGAAGTAATTCATTGAGATATGTTGCAGGAGCATTTACAAATTCATAATTTTGTTGTACTAAAAGTAAAGATTCGTCAACTTCGTCAATAAGAGGAAGTGAAACTTCATCGAGTAGGATTTGAAAAATTCATTAAACAATGTAACTGTATGTCGAAGTTGAATTTCAACTTCTTCTCGTACATCATCTTCAATTAGGAAATTAAAGATATCTTCACTTGAATTATTAGCATCATTAAGTCTCTCAGGAAAACACATTTTCCCGCTCTGATACCATATTATAATCTACATAGCTACATTCTTGTAGACTGTGAAGAAGAATTTATTTATTTATTATATCATAATAATTATACATTGTATTCACCTAATATCTATATGTAATTGTTCATGAACCCAAAAGGTGTAACCTTTAGGCCCGGTTCAGACCGGGACGTCCACAAGCAGTGGACGAAACCCGGTCTCCACCATTTCGTCCACCACTTGATGGAGGGAAATTGCCACATCATCAATCATCTTGTCTGTCCGGTGTATGTTTTCACACTTAGGCCTGGACGTCCGGTCACATTATATTTTACAATGCTTCATGTGGAATTTTAAACCTTCTAGTGAAAATGGAATTACAACAACAAACTACTGTCTTTCATGAAAATTATTTATTATTTTAAATGACATTAATTTTATTTTAACCTCATTCTTTGGCCTTGATTTACAAAATCATTCTAATTTTTTTTTTAAATCATTGAAAAATAAATGTAAAAATCTAGAATACACTTCAAAAATATTGAATATATACTCCAAAAAATTCTAAAACTTATCTAAAACTTTAAAAAATGCACTAAAAAAATGGGAAGATTGATATTGACATTCAATACTAAAATTCTTCATTATGAAGTAATTTACATTTAAACTTTTCATATCTTTAATTTTGGATTTTGTCATTGTTAAAAAACTAAAACTTCTATATATCTCTCATATATAATATGTACTAGTGGTACTTTTGTCTTTAAAATTCTAAAAAAATCAAGAAGTTCATGTTAAAAAACATTTATGAAATATAACAACACCATACCAATGTAAACTCACCATCTTCATTAGGTGTCTCAAAAGAGAACCTTTGGTGCATGGTGATAAACGTGTAGGGTTGGAAACATGTAAATCAGTTTAGAATTCCAACGTAGAGTGCAAACGTGTGAACAAGCTTACAATTCAAACCTCATGTCTATAATCAAATGCTTCTTAGAATGCTCAAATGACAACAACCGCTCTTAAATAATAAAAATTAAAATGAAATTTCAATAATTCCAATAAAAAAAATCAACAAAGGTTATCCTGTTATTTGACCTAACTTATCAGCTCTTCAATTTATAAAACATTAACGTTTTCCTAAACCATACTTGCAATTCACCCATACTTCTAAAACTACATGAATTCTCACTCTAGTTGAGGTTGCTTCTTCAAGGTTTATTTACACAAATTGCGCCTACAGGGCTACCTACTAATTCAGAGTACATCATATCTATCTACGAAATGTAGACACTTGCTCTGTGTTTTCAACAAACTGTGTTCTATGCAGGGGCTTGGAAAAGCAATAAACTTTGTTATCAAGCACTACCCCGGCTATGCTCAAACAACCATTTCCATCTAGATGCAATGATAACAACACTTCAATCTATAAACTGACTTGTGATAAATCAAAGCAACACTTACCAGGAAGCTTTCCTGACTTTAATCCTTGAACTCCAAGTCCAATCTTCCACCTATCTCCCCAGGACAATCATTGATTTCAAATCTCAAACTTCAACCTCCAAATACCAAAACAAAAGGCACTTTCATGCAGCCAAAAACACAAAGCACAAAACGGTGAACAATCGTACCTTTTCACTTGACGATGACTTCAAGGCAAGTGATCGAAGCTTGACTACACGAAGTTAGACAGACGCAAAGCTTAAAGGCGCGATGCGGCAATTGAAGAGAAACAGAACTTGAAGTTGCGCAGGTGAAAAAGAGAGTTTCGTCATGTGGACAAGTTTGGGGTCACGTCCCAACGTGATCTCAAACTTGTTCACTACAAGTGCAAGTCCATCTTAAGTTTTGGCGGGAGACATTGATGACATGGACTTCTAGTGAAGTGGATGTCCACCGGGTGTGAAAGTCCTAGCGGACAAAATCCTATCTTGAACAGTAAGAAAAAGTTAAAAATAAAGTAAAAGTAAAGTTAAAATGCACGTTTAAGTGTAAATAGGACTATAAGTTAAGGATGGATGAAAAATTAAAAAATACTTGGATGAATGAGGTGTGACTTAGGTCACATCCCTTCAAATTTCCATCGTTTCACGGACTACAAGAGACTGAAAAATGAAGCCATTCACGTCAATTGTAAGACCCACATTATTTTTATGAAAATTTATTGTATTATTATATCCTTGTGTTAATTATTGCCTTGCTCGTTTTAATTAGAGATTGCTCATTTGGATTGTTGTATTCCTGTGTGTGCATTTTGGATTCTTGTGTTTTACTTGCGTCCTATCTATGCGTTTGTTGAGTAAATTTCTGAGGTATTTGGAACGGAGCAATTCCTTGTTGTTGGCTAGTCAATCAAAGCACTTCAAAAAGAGAGAGTTGCGATCAATCAGAGCAAAGATTGAATCAGTGCATGTAGGCCAAATGGAGGGCTTGTGAAGGAAATTGGAAGATTAAAGATCGGATGCTGTTGGTATTGCAGTTTGGGAAGCAAACTAGCATCAAACTCTTACACGGTGATCGACAAGAGGCGATTGCAGCATTGAGATTGCAACACTGAGATTGAGTATGTTGGGGTGGAGCACGATCGGTCAAGTGATTCGACGACCAGCTGTGCCTTGGGCTCGACGTGGAAGTAGGAAGCAGTGTTGGGCAATCCGAAGCCAAACCAATAGAGATTAGAGAGTGGGCGAATAGAGTAGGAGTAAATCCCAATTGCGGTGGAGCCTGAATCATAGGAGCCTTTGGTGAAAGCGAGACAGACAAGGCATGGAAAAAACCAAAAATCAAAATTAAAAATCAAAAGTTAAACTCGCAGTGTGGAACAGAGTCCAAATTTGTTAGAATAGTATGTACAACAAAGTATGTACAACAAAGTATGTACAACAAAGTATGTACAACAAAGTATGTACAACAAAGTATGTACACACAATTAGTATAGGTTATATAGTCTTAAGGACACACCCTTTACTAAGACCCGGTTCAGACCGGGACGTCTACAAGCAGTGGACGAAAAATCAAGCAATTTCATTAAAGGGGCCCCTCAATAGCTAAAAAATAGCCTAATTAACATAATTTTAAATTTTTCTTTCTACAACAACAATCCATGCAGATTCTACACATGCGGATTCTACACATGACAAAATATTCATTCATTACTCCTTAATCTTGATGATTGTTTTTGGATTAACATTATAAACTTGAAGGGAGATGAAAGAATTACATTAGAATCCAAATGGACAAAAATAGTCTCTTAAAGGGACAACAATGGGAAGCAATTCATTTTTGCTTTGACCACCTTTAATGCATTTTTTTATTCAAAAAATGAATTGAATGAGGAATTTTCAAAGAGTTGTTCTTTTATAAAAAATGTGAATCCAATAAATGAGTTTAAATAGCTACAATGCAAAAAAAAACCACAACATATCATCCCACATATTTCTATAAGGATCCAAATGCCATTAGGTTTCTGTAAGCTTATCATGATTTCTCAATTATTGAGAATTTGAAGCTTACAAAATGGTAGTGTCCACCTCTCAAGATTGATTGTGGCCTCAAATACAAAAGGAATTAAAAATTTCATGAACTTTTTCATGAATTTTTTAATATCTAATTTCAATTTGAAAAATCCTTGTTACTATCTAAAAAGCTTTGAAATCTATTTTTCTCTCTCTATTAGGGACTCTTGAAAATTAATTCTAAAAACTTGGGCATTTCAATTTTGAATGTGGCATGGTGTTTTAAGCATGTTTGACATAGAAAGTGCTTGAATTGAGGTATCAAGTAGTGAAAAATGCTTGTATCCAATGTTAAATTGGATTTGATGACATATGACATCTCAATTTACATCACTATTTAGATTACTATTGCACCTTCAACATTTTTAATCCTTAAACGACAATGAGGCCAAAATGTAGCTTAGAAACAAAGAATGCACCTATTAGTTCAATAATCCAAGCATTCTGGTGACTACTTTGGTCATGGGGCTATGTCCTTTAACCCTTAAAGAATATTTCATGTTCAGGTTTGGTCAAACTTCATTAGATATCTACATTAAAACATAAATTTTTTATTTTTTATATTTTTCACCTGTAGTAATATATGTCTAAAGCTTAATCTCATTTTTTCATAATTAAAAACATCAAATTTAGTTTTATAAATTTATAAAAAAAAATTCACATATAAAAATCATGGTACTTACAAAAATGCTTAAAATAGTATGAATTTTTTTTAAATGGAAATAATAGTGAAAAAATCATGGTTTAATTGATTTACTCCTTGAGATTACACCAAGAGAAATTTAATTGAAAAAGTTCAAAAGTGGTCTATTTTGAGTTTTGAAGAATCTATCTTGAAAGTGTCTCAAAAATTACAATTTTAAAAATTTCAAATTCTTTTCAAATGGAGTGAAAAGTAAAGTATTGGAGCTACATTTTCTTAGTTAAGCTTAAAAACATTTTAAATCAAGAACTATATGAAAATTCAAGTTTTGACTTTCAAAATGCCCGAGGAACTTGCATTGTCCTTTAAGGATCAAGGATTAATAAAAAGTCAAGGATTAATAAAAAGTCATAATATGGACTAGTATCCTACTTGTATCTTGTTGTATTAGTGAGCATGATGGGGTTTAGATGTTAATTTAACTTCCAAATGAAAGACACTAATTATTATACTAATTATTATACTACAAATCCAATTGAGTATGTCATTCACATACGGTGACCGTGATTTACCGGTATGAGCCTCCACACTGACCGAGCCTAGGTGATTGCATAGAATTCCACACCGTTTTCAAACCCTAAGACTCAGGCTCGGCAAACCAAACCGAGCCCTCCCGAACCCACCCGTAAACACTGACCGTCAGATAACCGATCCCACGGTCAGAGTCGACCGGGCGGGTTGCTCCAGCAGGAAGCTCCCTGTTGAGTTTGCTCTGAGCTTCTGTTGCTCTCTTTTGTTCCCGCGAGACTCCATCGCCAGCGCAGGGAAGGTACCCCGCAAGCAAAGATGCCGGCTGGCCATGGACTTCGCTCCCGGACGAGAGACTTGTTCTCTCGTGCCTTCCGTCACAAGGGTTACATTCCCTTGACGGTGTACCTGCGCAATTTCAAGATCGGGCAATATGTGGACATCAAGGTGAACGGAGCCGTTCACAAGGGCATGCCGCATAAGTTCTACCACGGTCGCACGGGTATTGTGTGGAACGTGACCAAGCGCGCCATCGGCGTGGTCATGAACAAGCAGGTATTTTGCTCTCAATTCAGGTTTTCGGATTCGGTTTTTTAGGGTTTGGAGTTTTTGGGTTCGTGTTGTGAGTACTGGAAGCAGAGGGGGGAGTTGGAGAAGACCGATCTCAATGAGCTGAGTGACGTAGCTTTATTTTGGGGGGAGCTCGGGATTTTTTTGTTTGGATCTTAATTAGGGCTGAACCTGCTTCATGCAATTTTCGAACGATTAGAGCACTGAGTCGTTGCTGGACGTGAAACCTGTATTCAAGAAGTTCCAGTTCCGGTGTAGGGACGCCTCAAATCGCTGTTTAAGCGACTGTGACTGCTGAGCGTGGTTCGCATTATCAGACTGGTCAGATTTTTGTAGGCAGTGACAGAGAATTCCAAGACATAGAAGTATGATTGACCTGGATATTGTACGCAGTAATTATTATGTAGATTCAAGGTTTTGAATCGGAGCTGTTCTAAAATTGGCACTTGACCAGACTTTGAGGCACTGTTCGTACTGTTAATTAGCGTATGCGCAAGAATTCATTGTGGGTCGGGTGCGATTTTTGGATATTAGTCCAATCGATTCTAGTGTCGCGGTCTATTGCTGTATCGCACAATTGTCTGATGCGAGTGCTCGTCGTTCAGTACGTGCAAATGGCACATGCATAAAATTTACGGGAAGTTTGTCCTACAGGCCATTCGAAGTGTCCTGGAGTGGAATCGCGCGGTACTAGTTATGAGGGTTTAGGTTTAGGTCAGTTTATTCGTAAGCTGGTGTTTCATTTTGTTGCACCAGGGGTTGACGATGTGAATTCGAGTTCAGTATACCTGCCAATTTTCTGCGATTACTGCATTCGATTGTTGTAGTTGTAAAAAATAGCATCCTACAAACCTGTAGTAGAAGTTAGTTCATCCGTCCCAACATGGGCTCTGGTGGTGCTAGTTCGAAACCGTATTTCAGGGCAGAGAGAGACTTCGTGCCTGGTTGATAAGTGTTGTATTCAGGTTTATGATGTTTAGTTTTGAGCGGATTAGGTCCTCCCTTGGGTTATGGTGTTCCCATCGCTGTCAATCTCACTTGAGATGTTCCGAACAGGTTGGCAACAGGATCATCCAGAAGCGTATCCATGTTCGGATTGAGCACGTCCAGCCCTCCCGCTGCCGCGAGGAGTTCATCGAGCGCCGGAAGAGCAACGACATCAAGAAGGCCGAAGCCAAGGCTCGTGGTGAGACAGTCGACTTGAAACGTCAGCCCGCTGGCCCTAGGTCTGGCTTTGTGTTGGATTCTTCTACTTTAGAGACTGTGACACCCATCCCCTACGATGTGGTCAACGACCTCAAGGGAGGATATTGAGAGTTTGTTTTCTGGGCACGCCAATTGTATTTGCTCATGTGGAATTGATGGAGAATTCTGGACATTTGTTGGTGCCCAAGGAACTTGATGTTGGGAGGTTGGGATGATTTGATGCATCCTCTTGTTTTCATGCAACGTTGATTCGTGAGGTCTTCTTTGTGAGGATTCAAGGCGGTGCGATTATTATAATGAATCATCCTTGGGTGTGAACAGTAACAATTTTATGGTACTACCGGTATGCCATGTTGTACGGTTTATCATGATATGATATCGGGGGTCGTGCATGAGAATTTCTTCCGCCAAATTGTTGCTGCTTGAAAGTTCTGAATTCGTGAACACATTCGATAGAGGCACTTGGTTCTCCAGTGATGCACACTCGGTTTAAGATGACTTGCTCCGCTGGTTAAGACAGCTTGGTACTTGCGAGTTGGAACACCTGGAGTGTTTTGCATTGGGAGATCCCCGATTGTCAAAGTGGACATGGAGTGTTCATCATCAGAATCGATTTCATGTGGACGGCATGTGATCCATTCTCACCATTTATACCAATATCGCGAAATTGCATCAGTATGTCGCGCATGTCCGTGGTTGGAGATTGTGGTGCAGTGAACTCGTGTAGACTGGTTTAGGTTGGTGATTATCGGTCTTCTGGAGGCAAAGCATCCATATGTGTCCCGCAATACTTGATTTTACTGATGATCTCAGGTAAGGGCAGTATCAATCAGGTCATCAAATCCTTCGATTTAGTCATAGTGGATTAGTGGCTTTAAATTTTTGGCACGAGGAGACATACCCATTCTAAGTGCATAGCGTAAACCATGTCTTGAGAAAGTCTTGAAAATGAGTGGATACTCAACCCATGTACAATACATCAAATTAGGGCATGGATACAGAAATCTGATAAGCTAGACTTTGACTTTGAGAAATCATAATTATTCATATGATAATCAAAAAGTGTGTTGGATTCTCCTTTGGAAAGCATTAATTTAATTTGGACATCTTTTGTTTTGGATTACATCTTTGGGATATATTTTGGTCCAAAAGTATTTATGACAATTTGATAATGGAGCTAATTTTTATGCCTTGAGTGTTTTATTGTAGGTTGTCGATGATTTGGAAAAGTGACACCATGTAAAATAATATTAGAATTTTGCTTGGGATGTTAAAAGACAAATTTTTTGTAAGCAAATTTTTTGTAGATGAAATTGCCTCTCAACAAAAGATTATTACAAAAGAATTTGTTACATTCTAATATCTAGATTTCAAGAAAATATTTCTATATGTTTACTTTCACAATTTTTACTGTAGGGGTCATAGTGTAACTCATACCTCTATTTTGGACTTATGTAGTTCTTCCTTCCCAATAGCAAAGCCATATACAAAGGATCAAATGCCCATGGAGCCACTAAGTGCCACTTGGAATGATTTTTAATGATCAAGATATGATGTAGAATTGTAATTTTTCATTCCATTTTCTTAGATAGCTTTAGAAATGCTTGTATGATGGTGAAAACTACTTCATTAAGGTTATTAGACTTTTCTATATAAGAAGATGCTAAAGTTCCGTTGTCTCCTTGGGGAACAAAATGGATTTCAAGTAAGCTCTTATAGCCTCAATATTCATCATGATTTTTTGAAACTTTTTGTGAAGATAGAAAAACACATTAGCTTTTGGAGAATATAATTTTTTATTTCAATCAGTGCGTGAAAGCAAAAGTTATGGCACAAAAGTCCTTTTTTTTGGTACAATGGGCAGAAACCTTCTCACACAAAAATTTTTAAAAAACTTCTCATAGATTTCAATTTTATCTATATGGGAAGCTTTGATTAATTCCATTTGGATTTGTTATGTGAAAGTTATGGATAATCTTATTTTTCAAGCAATTAGGGCATCTTCTTAAAAAAATAACTTACATGATTCATTTCTATTTGCAGTTTTCACAATTTTCAAAAAAAATGTTTGACAAGGTTAAGTTTTCTTGCTAAAACAATCTCACCGTTGGGATTATAGTATTTCAATCCCATCTTAGAGCTATTAACGATTTTTTTTTTTGATCTTAGACCTATTTCTACTTAACAAATTTAAAAAAAATAAAAATCAAGTATGTTTTTTTTTTAAAAATTTTCCCCTAAGCTTTCAACTCAATTTTTTCAACACAAAAAAATTAAATTCAAAGTTTGTAGTGCAAAATTTTTCCACAAATGGTGGTCAAATTCATTTGAAATTGCAAGCTAGTATTAAAAAATAATTTTTTTTCCAACTTCAAATGCTTATATCTTCTAATCTATAAGGTCAAACTTTATAAAATTTTATTATATGATCTAAAACAAGTGAAGTACAAGATCCTATGGTTAGATTATAAAAATAATAATTTCTTTTGTTTTCTTAGATGAATGCAACACAACTAGTAGTTTTGAGTTATTTTGGAAAAAAATGACCTTGGGGTTGTAGGGATTAAAAGATGTTTTTTAGAGTATGTTGGCCAACAATGTTTAAGGAAACTATCAGTTAGTTCATTGTTAGCCAATGAAGTTTTTAAAAAAAATAGTTGCAATTTGAAAACATTGGAAAATAAAAATAAAAAATCTATGAAAATTATATTGAATAAAAATTAGGAAAAATTTGAACTCAATACCTGAAAGTTTATTTTAATTTAGGAATTAAAGAAAATTAACTAGTGAATCTCAAAAAATTTCCAATAGTTAATTGGCAACTTCTAGCTTTAGATTTGAGGCTTAATCATACAAATGATTTTTTAAAATTCAATTCTTTAAAACTATGGTATAAAATCATCAACTATATTCTATCTTTGTAGCATACCTTGGAACTTGTTAAATACACAACATCCTATCAAAATGTGCTTCTTGTAATAATGTGTTGTTATATAATATAAGTGACCTCTTGAAATCTATCTCTAGAAATATACTTTGTATTTTAATATATGTCCAGGAACAAAAGTCATGCCACCAAATAGAAAAATAGAAAAATTACAAAACATTTTGTTTTGTGAGCATTTAGAGTATCTTTGTGAAAAAAATAACTTGTAGGCTTTATTGTTCAACTCAATTTTGACAAATTTTCAAGAAAATAAGGTTCACAAGATTTGGATTCTTGCTAAAATAATCTGAATTGTTGGGATTTGCAAATTTTTATTCCATCTTAGAACCATTAACAATTTAATGTTTTTATCCATCTCTGACCTATTTTTACTTAAAAATTTATTAAAGGATGAAAATCAATTTAAAAAAAAATTCAAGACTTTCAATTCAATATGTCAATATAAAAATTTTAAAATTAAAATCTATAGTGTAAAAATTTGAAGTTAAAGAAGATTCAAAGTATTATAGTCTTACTATATAAGACTCAATTTGCAAATTGAGTCTTAGCAAGTTGCAAAAGAAAGGATTATCTTCACTTCAAATGCAAATATCTTCCAATCTATAAGGTCAAACTTCTCAAAAATTTTACCACATGTTCTTATACAAGTTTAGTATAAGATCCTATGGTTCAATAAGGATTTGTTTTATTTTCTTGCTTGAATGCCATGAAAATGGCAACTCTAAGAGAATTCTGACCCAAAAAATGGCTTTGAAACTTTAAGGGTTAGTAGAGAAGATGTATGCAATCAGATTACAACAACCTATGAAAATCAATGAAAGTCTACCATATATTTTTGATAAACCTAAAGACAATACTTAAGAAATCCATAACTTAATCATCTAGAGCCCCAAAAATGCACACTAAAGTGCCTTGAAATCCACTTCCACTTGCCAACCTGCCCCAACAATACAAATTAATCCTGTAAGGACACTGTAAACACTAACTATTTTACAAATGACTTCACTTGAGACCTTATGATAGAAAAAAACATTTTTTCATTCAATATTGTTTTTGGAAGTTTTTTGAGTACATTTTCATGGAATAATATTGCAAATTCCCTCATTATAGTATTATTGATGTTTCTAAAAACAAAAATGCTTAATCCATGAATCACCCTTATAATGTATTTTGTCCAATGTTTGCTATTTACTCTTGATATGAATTTTATCCATGAAAATGATATTTTTTGAATTTGAATCCAATTAATGAAATGAAGCATTATCAATTGCAATTTCTACACCAATTAGAAATTTTGAAAAATTCATAAAATTCAATATTTATAGCCGTATGAACTTTGGGTCTATAACCATGGTTTTGTTGATTTCCTAATATTAAAGTGAAAAGATTACTTTGGATTCTACCATAATGTAATGCACTATAATATACATCTATGGTGAAAATTTCAGAGATTTCTAGTATATTTTGTATTTGATGTGATTTTTTTTTTCAATTTTTTTCTTATAAAATTCACAATAATTTCAAATTTTCTAAAAAAAATTAAAAATGTTATGACTTTAAGCAAAATTGTGATTTCATCTCTAAAAAATAAGTATCAAATTTTTATTCATATCTACTTGCAAAATGGTAGCAAACAAAAAAGTAATTTATACTAAGCCTTGAAATCAATGGTCATGGGCCCATCCTTCTAGATTTAATTCCTTCCCAATTTCCATCCCTACTAATATGGTAGAACCATCCATAGTTGACCACTTATGTGATTCCATGAATATTCAATAGTAGTATAAGGCAATTTAAATTTTCTACCATTTATAGGGATTGTTTTTTTGTTTTTTGGTAATTTTGTGCCTTGAATTGAAATTAATATGAAATTTGGAAGCCCAAAGTTGATCTAAATCCATACCCAATGTATAAACTCTTCCAATTTTGATCATTTAAGAATTACTTTCTCACTCACCACTTCCTACTTTCTTGCTCATTACTTTGAGACATGTGTTATAACCTTATTAGTTCCAACCTGCAAAAGGAAAAAAAACATTCCAAGCTTTAGTTGGAAATTAGTGTCAACCTTGATTGGAAATAGTTGCACCCTATAGGTTGGGTATAGATATTTGATTGGCAATGGATGGTTTTGCTATAAGGTAGTAATACCTATTTTTGAGCCTATTTTAGATAGATTCCCTACAAAGGCTTTTTAGAGTGACCTATTGGAGACAATAGGTGGATGCACTATTCATTGAAAAATTCTCTACTCATCTCTCTTCCCTCCTTGCTTGGGGAGAAGTGTCAATGCTAACCGTAAAGTAGGTGAATATATGAAACCGAAATGGATCCAAACGAAAAAAAATTCATTAAATAATATTGAATAAATATTCATTTTTGGAAAATCAAATCATTTTTTTTGTGCATTCTTCTTCATCCGGCTTATGTTTCCACACATTGAACTCATTTTCTCCATGATTAACCCTTAAAAGACAAGGGGGTGACCTTGGAAATCATCAATTTTTATGACCGTGTGAAGCATTGGCTTGACTAAAAGCACTCGTTGCAAGACAAACTACTATAGTTCATCTTACAAAATTCCGTGGATGAATAGTTGCACTTCTACCCTACATAGAGATCCTCTGTCATCCATCGGATGCAAAACATCCACCTCAACGTTTGAGGGTTAAGTTATCACAAATAGGTACTTCTACCTCACATGCCATTTAAACTTTTCTAAATGAACGTCAGTCTAACGTCCGTGACTCCAGTCCGTGACACCACGGAAACCATATTAATTATGCAGTAAGTTACAGACGTTACAGAGGTGACCCTCCCCGTCTCCATCACCGTCGTGGGAACCAGCCCTTCACATCCAACCCAGCTTGCGATCTCGTACACTCGCATGCATCGCCCAAAAAAAATCAAGCACTGGCTTCAAGCTCTCCATATATAGATCTAAGAAAAACAAGGGCTTCTCATCCTCTCCCACTAATCCTCTGCTGCGCTAGAAAGATCGAACTGTCCCCAAAGTTATGAGCTTGCAATTAAGCGAGACTAACAAACTCCTCAGTTTCCCAGTTTTGCAAGTTGCAAGGTTCAGAGCTTTGGGAGGACAGTTCGATCTTTCGAGCGTAGCAGAGGATTAGAAATGCCACTTGTTGGAAGCCATTGTTTTCTACGTTTTCAATAGCTCCGGCCTTCTTCAGTGGTTGTGATCATACCGTGGACGCCTCTCACGAGACCTGTAAACCAGCATTGGCAGACGAAAGTTACATCCGTGGTGTCAATACTGTTCTCTTCAATTCGTCACTGCTGGCTCAGGAGTAGGGGGTGCAAGCATCACTTGCACAAGACGAATCCCTCTCTGACTTCAGTAGTTTTGCACAAGTTAGAGATCGTCAAAACACGGATCGGAGAGCGTAGAAAACAGGACACTGTTTGCGCTGGCCTTGGGTTACGCCACGAACCCTGAGCACCGTACCCTGTGAAGACACTTCGCAAGGTGAGCCGTTAATTTCTTCTTTCAAGTTTCATTTGTTAATGTTTTTCTGTCTCTAATGAAATGCTGGTTATTAGGTTGTGAAATTGAGGGTCGGTCTTATCGCCAAGTTCGTTGAATCGGCGAAATTTTAATGAAGTCTGAACTTTTCTAGACGACTCTCTGGAACTTTAGGTCCTATCTCTTAGCTCTTAGTCACAATTCTGCCGGCCGCTCTGAGGCCCGGCGCCAGTTTAACGAATATAACCATTTCTTTGCAAGAGTTGGTCTCAGCTGCTCTAGTGATCAATGCAGTAACGACCGACTTCCAGTTTACTAGGGATGCCGAGAGGGATGCATATGTTTGGATCGGGAGTTGCTTGAGGAAGTCTGGTGTCGATTGATTTGCATTGCATTTCCTCCTTCGTGGCAGAATCAAAAGCTCTGTTTTTTTGTTACGTAAGGGAGACTGAGAAAGTATTCCGGTGTCATGAGAGGGTTTCGTGATTAGAACGGAAGGCAGTTCTGTCTCTGTTTCTTTCGTTTTTGTCTTGCAATTGTCCCTGTTTTCAAGAGGATTCAATTCTGCTGCACTACGAATAGCATTATATAAGGGCGAGAAAGTATTGCAAGGGAGAGACACCATTCCAGTGTTTTGAGAGGGCTGTATTATTAGAATGAAAGTTTCTTTCTCTGTTTCTTTCACTGTTTGTTCTTCAATTGTCCCTGTTTTCAAGAGGATTCCAATGCTTTATGAATAGCATTATGCAAGGAGTGCTTTGGGAGGGTTCCATGCATTACTAGAATGGACGCTTTAACTCTGTAAGTTTCTTCCTGTTTGTTTTGCAATTGTTCCTATTTTCAAGAGGCTTCCAGTGCGCTACACAGAGCATTATGTGAGGGAGGGAAACCATTCATGAGACACCATGAGAACAAGAAATGAATTCTTAAATGTGTTAAGAGTCCCAATCACAAGCCTAGACTATCGCTACAATTGTAGCCAGTCATTCAATCTGCTTGAGGTTGGATGTTCAGCAATTCCTTCCTACAATCAGAAGACATTGCTGCTGGTGTTCGTACTTTCACCCTTAAAGCATTACCAATGGTTTGCATTTGCCACTGATGATTCCAACTTCAATGATGTTTTTGCACAGATAAAGCGCTCGGGAAGCATCTAGACTACTTTGTGAAGTCACTACCAAAGAAAGCATTATTTGCAGACTCTCAAGACCCAAAAAACAGCTACTAACATTGGTACGTTCATATAAAATGCCTGTAGTTTTACCTTTCCTGTCAAACCTTATGAACACTAATAATCTAGTGGTACTAATGAATTGCTCTTGATTCTCATTTTTTTGTTTTTTGCAGACATTGCCAACAGAGTTTGTACGAGAGAACGGTGACAAGATTGAACGATGGGTCACCCTTATTAGAGCTCATTCATATTGTGGAAGATTCGCACGCCAAATATTTCTTGGAGAACAAATGTCCATGAATGGCCCTCCCTGAGAGCCCATTGGTTGTGCAACTTAGTGTTAGTGTGAGATTCACTTGTGTAGGAGAAATTGAAATTGGTAGTGGTTTGTATGCTATCATTGATGTTTAGATTAGATCAAATCTGATCTAGTAGTGGTAGCATACAAACTACCAATTTTTATATTTCCTACACAAGCGGATCTCACACTAAGTTGTACAACTAATGGACTCAGGGAGGGCGATTCGTAGATAATTGTTATCCAAGAGGATGCAAGCCAGATTGGAGTTTGAAGTTCACATGTTTCATGGTACTTCAGAGTTTCCTTTTTTTCTAGACAAGGGTGATACTGCCTTTACTGATGAAGGAAACAACAACAATCAATCCTAGGATTTATCAAGAGTCTCATTCAAAATAAGACATTGCGTATCTTGGAAGAGAAAATTTTAGTTTGATAACACCAAAACTTACAAATTATCTAGAATTATTCACAAGATCACCATTGAATCATGTTCAAATTAGATATAATTGTGATCTTGTGAGTAATTTTGGACAATTTATTACTTGGTACTATGAAACTAAATTTTTTTATTCCAAGATGCAAATTGCCTTATTATAAATGAGACTATTGGCAAATCCTAAGATTTAAAGGTAGTGATGTATTTATCATTGAAGTTTGTCCTTCCTTAACCCTTAAATGTTGACATTGATGGATGATATTTTGCATCAATGGATGATAGAAGATTTCTCTATGTAGGATGGAAGTGCAACTGTTCATCCTCATAATTTCAAAAGAAAAGGAGAGGTCTTCTGTAGTAGTTTGTCTTGCAATGAGTGCTTTTACAATTTTTTAAACCAATACTTTGCATTGGTCATTAAATCATATGGTCATAAAAACTAATGATTTCCAAAGTCACCCTATTCAGAGATTTTTGGAAAATTGGTTAAACAAGGCAATTCTTTGCATCAAACTAAAGTCCAAAAGATATACTCTAAACTAATATAAACTAATATTTTTTCAACAAATTTCAATTTCAACTGTCAGATACTTTTGGGCCTCTAAATTATATGGGCATATGAAACAAATTCATAACCTTTATTGAACTATCTCAATCAAACTTCATAAGCTTCAAATGATTTGAAGTTATTCTCTCTATCAATTTTAGCTAAGTTTGCTTGGAGATCATATGGTTATGTTGAAGGCATAATTGTTCCAATTGATGTAAGACTTCATTTACAAATAACTCCAAAATGCACTCCAAAAAGCTCATTGCAGATTTTTCCTTGCACAACATTCTAAGCATAGAAACATAGGGTCACAAGAAAAACTGCAGAAAATTGTTTTCAAGGGATGCACTGGATCTCATCACGTTAAGACCCTCATAAAACTGGATAAGAATGTTGTACGTATCTCAGTACATATATCGTAATTATTCAATTCCATCAAAATTGGCCAAAAAGAAAGATTTTCTTTGAAAGATCCAAGCCTCACTTGGATGCATGAGAAGAAATTCGGATACAACATGGACAAGTTAACCCGTCATGCATCTTTTTCATCATCAATAACATGGATTTTGCGGCAACTCAGGGGATACAAAACTTTGCAATTATCCCAGCTTCCCAGGGAACATGCTGTCTGATCTGGGAAGCAATTCAACTACAAGCCAGTGCATCCCTTGAAAACAAAGGGCCTGTATCGCTTGCATTCAAACTCAAAAATAAATGAAAGATCAACAGAAAAAAACTTTCAGGCAGCAACATAAGGGCAGTACGATTTCTCATGCACGATCCAGAAATGATGAACTGTACAATCATGCAACAACATGGGATACTGGTAGTACCATAAAATTGCTACTGTTCACACCTAAGGATAATTCAACAACCCACAATAATCGCACCACTGCACCCACCTTGAATCCTCACAAAGAAGACCTCACGAATCAACGTTGCATGAAAACAAGAGGGTGCATCAAAATCATCAAAACCTCCCAACATCAAGTTCCTTGGGCACCATCCAACGTCCAGAACTCTCCATCAATTCCACAAGAGCAAATACAATTGGCGTGCCCAGAAAACAAGCTCTCAATATCCTCCCTTGAGGTCGTTGACCACGTCGTAGGGGATGGGCGTCACAGTCTCTAAAGTAGAAGAATCCAACACAAAGCCAGACCGGGGTCCAGCGGGCTGACGTTTCAAGTCGACTGTCTCACCACGAGCCTTGGCTTCAGCCTTCTTGATGTCGTTGCTCTTCCGGCGCTCGATGAACTCCTCCCGACAGCGGGAAGGCTGAACGTGCTCAATCCGAACATGGATACGCTTCTGGATGATCCTGTTGCCAACCTGTCCATAACATCTCAAGTGAGATACAAATGAATAGTACGTATACTGCCTTCAAAGTCTGATCAAGTGCCAGTTCTAGAACATCTACAATTCAAACCTTGAACCTTCATAACTATTGCATACGATATCCAAATCAAGCATTCTTCAGTGCCCAGAATCCTCTTTCGTTGCCTACAACAATTCGACTAGTCTGATAATGAAAAACACGCGCAGCAGAGCAGAAACAGCGTCTATTCGAGGCGTCCTACTCTGGAACTGGAACTTCTTGATACAGGTATCACGTCCAGCAAAGACTCAAAACTCTAATCGTTCGAAAATTGCATGAAGCAGGTTCAAAACCCAAATTAAGGTCCAAACAAACAAATTTCCGAATTCAGAGCCACGTCGCTCAGCTCATTCACCTCAGCGCATTCAAACTCCCAATTAGCTTCCAAAAAACCCTAAAACCCAAAATCCGAAATCCGGAAGAATCCGAAACCCTAAAGCGCGAGAGAGCAATTGCTGCCTACCTGCTTGTTCATAACCACGCCGACGGCGCGCTTGGTCACGTTCCACACAATACCTGTGCGACCGTGGTAGAACTTATGCGGCATGCCCTTGTGAACGGCTCCGTTCACCTTGATGTCCACATATTGCCCGATCTTGAAATTGCGCAGGTACACCGTCAAGGGAATGTAACCCTTGTGACGGAAGGCGCGAGAGAACAAGTCTCTCGTCCGGGAGCGAAGTCCATGGCCAGCCGGCATCTTCGCTTGCGAGGACCTTCCCTGTGCTGGCGATGGAGTCTCGGCGAAAACAAAAGAGAGCAACAGAAGCTCCGGACAAACTCAAAACGGCCCTCCGGTCGCCTCTGGCCGTAGGATCGGTGATCTGACGGTCAGCGTTTAAGGCTGGGTAAGCCTGGGTTTGCCGAGCCTGGACATTAGGGTTTGAAATTTGTTTGGAATTCTGTGATTGCGCCATGGCCTTCGTGTTGTGACCATGCTACGAAATTTTGTCACTGCTTTAGGTGTGTAAATTGACCATTGTGAATAGTGTAGTAACTCTTTTGGGCCAATTCGTAGCATACTTCAAAATCACCTAACCAACTCATATTTTATTCGGAAAAAAATTTAATTGCTCTCTCCATTTCTCATTTTAAAATTCAATGATGTCAACAGGGCAAACCATTCATTTTGTCTATCATAGGTTGATTTCCCTTACAAAGAAAGAAACCTTGAGGCAGAATGATGATTCAAGGACTAAGGTAGTTTGCTCTTAAAGCAACCATTTAAGAGTTGATTGCCTATCTAAGGAAGCTAAACCCCTTAAATAGTTTTGATAAATTTTTGTAGGTAGAAAAATGAAATTGGCAACTAATCCAAGTAGTTTCGTATTTTTTAAACCTTTATGAAATTAGTTATGCATTTTTGAAGTTGAAATGTAGTGGTCACTAAAAGGAGAGTGTCACTTAAAGGTGGACATACCTTAAGTTGTAGGGATGCCCATCTTCCGCATATGTAGGCCAATCCAATTCCATCTATTCCTTAATTTTGTAAGTTAATTTTGGCTGCAATTCTGCCTATTGCTTCATCCAAATCTACCTATCTACCTAAAAATATATGCAAATCCCTTCAAGACTTTAACAAAATCAATAAATTAATGTCAAAATGATTTTTGTGTCAATTCTAAATTGGTGAGAACTTTGGGTCGAGCCCAACTTCAAGCTTTCATAATTTTTAGTAATTTCTTGTTCAAGCTGTAAAATTCACCAATTTTTTTGCTATCCACATCATTTCTATCTTTGCACTTTTGTAAATATTTACTTCGCCAAATACTGTTGCAGATCATATCCACTATGACTTAAGTTATTGATATTAGATAACCGATGAGTTCTCATTCGTTATTTAATACATAACCGGTTGTACAATTTTCAATCATAACCTTCAATCTTCATGATCCAAGGGTGTAGGAAGCAAGTTGAAAAGAAAGAAGATTAAGAGTTGCAACTTACAATGAAAATGATGATAGGTTGCCAATGGGACATTGCCACATTAGCATTGAAAAGTCAACAACCGGTTATGGGTGGCTTCACCTTAGGCTTTGAAACGTTTTCCTCGTGGTCCCCCCCCGACACGAAGAGGAGTCTGGACCACTCCAAAGCATCCCCCCATGCATCCCCATACATACATACCCATCGATGTATGCATGCATACATACATACATGACATGAATGGCCCAATTTGGACCACTGCCATTCCACGCCCTAAAAGATCGCCCGAACTCACTCCCAGTAGCAAGTCCCCATTCAGACACACAGACATCCAAAGGAGTAAACAAACAACAGGACTCAATCGAACCAGCCTGCGTGTTTCACTCCTTGACAGAGATTGCACATCGCCAGCGGCGATGGTGCAACATCCAAGCGATTGTTTGCTTGTGAACCTGGTCGATCGCCAGCCCAATTGAGGCTCAGAATTGTAGGCATGGCAGCCACGTTGTAAAATACTGGAGGTGGGGGACACAGCGAGATCGAGAGGAATTCCACACACACAAACGAGAGAGGTAGACTGGGAAGTTTGGAGGAATTTTCATGAGTGAGTGAGGCCCTGTTTTTTTGTATAATTTTTTCTCCCCTGAGCGGTGTGGAGTTGCGACGAGGCAGACACCGAGGTTTGCTTTTGTGGATCGTCACTCTGTTCAAGCTATGCGGTGTTCAATTTTAGTTCAAATCTCATGGTGTGCATGAAATGAATTGTGGCACCGGGGTGCAGGGGAAACAACGCGACGGTGTTTTTCGTGCTTCGAGGTAATAATTTATGTGGTACACCGACTCTCGGCACTCAGATCTAATTTTTTATTTTTTAAATTATTGTCAGACTACGTTTTGTGATCACGAGTTCTCTGGATATTCTTGATTCGAAATGTTGGCTCCGGGGTTCTCTTTCTTTAGCAATGAATTTGAGAGCGATGAATTCTTTTGGTGCGTAAGAATGCGGGACACTCAGGGATCACTGCGGAGGTTCCTGTTGATTCGTGTGTCTTCTCTTGGGGTTTTAAGTCACCTGATTCGTGATCGCTTTGTTCTGGTGTTTGGAAGGGTTTGCTGTGATCGCAACTGAGGTGAGCATGTTTGTTCGGAGTGGCGAGTTTGTTGGTGAGCGTGTAGGCCTTTGATTGTTGGATTTGCATGGTAATTGGGAGGGAGTTGCTGTAGCATGATGAGGCGGTGTTGGTGGATTGCTGGAGTGCAGTTGTCATCAAAATGGAACAAAGAGTCAGATGTATTTGAATTGGGAAGAGTACTGCTCAGGGGACACCGCCTCTTGAAATGTACATTTTGAGTACATTCTGTCTGTTGAGGGGGTGTCACTCGAGCAGCATGAATTTCAGTGCCATTGCTATTGAAATCCCGAGAATTATGGTCGACATCTGGAGTTGAGCCTTGTAAACGTGGTTTTCTGTCTGAGCGTACTTGGATGTTGTAGAAGGGCTGTTGGTTCACTGGTGCTCACCTCAAATTTGATTTTAGGTTATAGACACACCTTGTTGGTGTTTATTGATTTTGTATAACATCTCCATTGCAGGATCTTTTGCCATCTGAGTTGAGGAGATCCTGTGGCGCTCGCATTCTGATGTAGGAGCGCACCATCTCGAAGCAATGGCGTTATGCGCAGTCCATCCGATAGCTCATAGTTCATCTCTGCGGCCATGTGCTCAAAACTATGACAAAAGTGCTGCCCTTGCCACTGCAGTATCAAGTCTCAATAAGGCGAGGGTTGTCAAGCAGGTAGGAAGTGCAACGGAGAAGAGCTTTTGTGTGAAGACATCACCAACAAGCAGTGATCGAGTCCTAAGACGTAGAGACTCACCTTCCAAGGGCATATCTGGAGATACCTGGATATTACTTTGTTCACGAGACGATCGAGGGACAGCTGAACATCGATTTGAGGAGCCTTTTAGAGAAGCCATTTTTGAGCTGGAAATCATGGTTAGAGAGCCGGCGGAGGTACTAGGAGGTATGCAGGAACGCTTGTCTGCTAAGGACTTGGAGCTCGTGCTGTCGTATTTTGCGCAGGAGGGGCGAGATTCGTGGTGTGCGCTCGAAGTCTACGAATGGATGCAAAAGGAGAATCGTGTTCGAGACGAGACTCAGAAATTGATGATGTCTATCATGTATGAATGGGTCATGAAATTAGTTGAAGGGGAGCGGGCTGTGGAAGAAGTGAAGAGTCTCTTGCAGGTCAGTCGTCACCAGTTTCAAATTTGCCTTGTGCTTCCAGTTTGTTACCAGATAGAGTGTAGCTTTTGCACATGTTGCAATTTCAGTTCCCTGGATGTAACCTTAAGTGCCCAAACTCAAATTTACAGTAAATTTCGAAAGATGTGTGTATCGTTCAAGAATGTAGGGCATGATTTATTCTTTTGTATTGGTACATTCTGATACCTTTGGCTTCCTAAATGATTCATTTCAACCTATATAGATATGTAAGCAACCTCTTTGGGCCATTGAGGCACTTAGGGGGCCAACTTCAGAAGCAAGTTTCCTTCTGACCATGCCATTAAATGTGCAGGATATGTATTGCGTGGGTTTGAAACCGGAGTTCCACATCATACAAGCCATCATTTCTTCATATTTTGACAGGGGTAGGAAGGTGGAAGCACTGTGCTTTATCAAAAAAATGCTGGAAATAGGGGTGGATGACGATGCGGAAGATCCTGTAGCTTTCCTACTGTTGAAGATGATAAGAATAGGAGAGCAAAAGGAGGCCGTCCAGCTTGTGCGTACTTTGCGGGAATGTGGATTTGAGCTCCGTATTTCTGGTTATAGTGCAGCACTGCTGGCTGCAATCAAAGAACAGGAGCTGGTATGTTTTTCTTCTCTTAACAGTCGGATGTCTTTTGATCTTGGAGTGATGTTAGATAGAAGTTATTGATGATGTACTTAGATATATGATCTTGGAGTGATATTAGATAGAATATAGTGAATATTTTCTGAAGGGACCAGAAATGGTCTTCTATGCATCTTGTGCACAACAGCGCATGATACTTGACACTCATTAGATACCTTAAAGTGTTTGATAAGGAGAGTTTACGTGGGGGTATAACTCCTAACGGACCAAGTATTGAAAATGACGCAATTCAATTGATCATATCGTGAAGAATATAAATCATGTGGAGCAAAAAAATTAATCACAAGAGTCAGTGAAGAACATTGCATATGTTGGTTAACAAATAATTAAAACTACGCACAAGAATTTCCCTTTTTGACCTACTCAAAACTGCTTAGTAGAACATGAAGCCCAATTGGGGCTTCTTCCTCCTTTCGGAGTTAATATGGAAGGAAGCAACCAAGTGCCCAAGTACATCATCAATAACTGTTTACGAATACAAGAACCTTTATCTACCTATCTTTCACTGGTATCATAGATGTGCATTTTCTTGTACATGCAGTTCACTAGGGTGCAGAGACAGGTGAGGATGCTCGTCCAGGGTGGGGCACTGCAGGAGCTGGAAAACCATGAAACTAAGGCATTCAAAACCTATGAAGACCACCTCCATCGAGAGGCTGAGGAGATTGTCCGCTGGGCAGAGGCAACAGGGAAGCCTGATAAAATGCCAGGCCTCTATGAACGACTCCTGGCCATGTACTGCATTGCAGGGAAGGGACTGGAGGCTGAGCGGGCCTTATGGAAGATGAAATTCTCAGGACGAGAGCCACCAGTCGAAATGTATAACACAGTTGTTGGCGTTTGTGGGTATGGAAACCATCGAGAAGCCGCCTTTCGTATTCTTCATAGGTGAGTGCCAATGTCCAACTCGCAAGTGCTCCCAATTGAAGAATTTTCATGGTAACTTTTGTTCATTCAACTTACAGGTCAAGTGTGTGCATAATTTGGGAAATATTGTACGTTTGTACTTCTTCAGTGAACATTCGTTACTTTCTAGAGAGTCGTTGTTAGGCACCCTTTGAATTGGCATGAAAAGGAATCCTTGACACCTTCTTTTGCAAAAGTTGAGTTGAGTTTGAAAAAATGAGTGCTCTTGAAATCAATGAGCCATTATATTTACATGCGAGTATGTTAGTGCTGGAGTCTCGCTTGATTTGCTCTAATTTGGCGCAACTTTGCCCTAAGTAACTCCCAGTTGACACTGTTCTCAAACGGTGCTTTATCACTACTGCTACTTCAGAATGTTGTGGTGTGCAGTCTTAATATTAAGATATGAGAGGGTTTTGGCGGTGCAGAATGCAGAATATGGGTCCCATGCCAGTGAAGAAAACATACACTGTCTTGATCGGTGGCTTCTTGAAAGGAGGAAATATTCAAGAGGCGTCGGAAGCACTGGAACTGATGTTGAGCCGTGGATTGCGACCTGATTTTCACGTCATGCTGGCAATCCTTCGGTCTTTACAAAAAACTGGTCTTGTATCCCAGTATCTCCACTTGTGCAAGACGCTGGCGCAATTTGGAATGATTGAGCCCTGCTTACTATATTTCTACATTGATGCTCTTAATCTGTGCATAATCAGGGTGCTGTGATAGATAATCTACTCTGTGAAAATGTGTCTTTGTAAGTAGCTTATGTAGTGTATATTATTGTGATATTTGCAATGTCCAGGTGTAAAACTGCACAACTGGATGATGTAGCGTTGTAAATAGAGTTCTAGATGAGATTGTTTACATCGCTGTTCACATGCCAAATGCAATGTGGCAGCGTGCTGGGCTTGTATAGATTCAAAACTCTTTTCAACTGTTCATAAAGTCAGTTCATGATTGTTGGTATATTGTTTGCTTCGAGATATTTTGAGAATGTGCTATTTTGATTAGGATTTAGGGTTTAGGGTTCAAAACATACCAGAAGCAGGAGAAGCGCAGCACCAATGTGGCTCACTACGGTAAGCTTCCTGACCCCTTCAGGCTCACTGCTTGGGATCCCCCCAAAATGACCACGACATAGTTCGAATAATTGAATTATTTGAAAGTTTACGTGAATTATTAGATAGTTTGAAGTTGAACAAATATGTTACAATGAATGACAGCGTGATAAGTATGCAAGATACCGTACCCGGCAGTCAGGGTTGGCAAGAAATATTTATAAACATAGATGCTGGAATTTCTGGGAGATTATTTCTTTTAAAGAAAAAAAAATTGTATTTGAAAAACAAATCTTTCTATATTTAGTGAAATGCTTAATCACACTTGTTGACTTTAATTAATTATTGAGCAAAGAATGTTGAACCTAACTACCAGGTACTATATTCAAGAATGTTGTTTTAGAGAATTGTATATTAACCCTTCAAGGATGAATGGGTAACTTTAGAAATCATCCCTTTTTATTATTGAGTGAATCATTGGCTTAAGAAATAGCAAAAACACTCATTAGAAGTCAAACTACTATTATAGAAGACCTCCCCTTTTTTCAACATTCCGAGGATGAATAGCTGCACTTTTGTTCCTACTAGAAGAATTCCATGTCATTCATTGAACATCAAACATTTGTGTCAATATTTAAGAGTTAACTTTTAACCCTAAAATGTTGGGTTGGTCACTATGGAAATCATCCTTTGGGATATTGTGTAAATCATTTGCTTAAAGCAATCCAAAAATATTCATTGGAGGTCAAACTACTGTGGAAGGCCTCTACTTTTTACACAACCAAGGATGAATATTTACACTTCTATCTCACTAGGAAAAATTCTATCATATATCCAACACTTAGTATCTACAACAACATTACAAGGTTAAAAGACAATGTCAATTCTTAGGTAGGAGTTTGGGGCATTAAAAGGATTAAGCATTTGGATGGTTTTTGTGTCCAATCTTACAATGTATTAATTTACATTTCCCTTTAATCCTTCTTCAATGGATTAGTGATTGTAGAAATCATCCATTTTGATACTGTAGGAATCATTGGTCTAAAAAATTTCAAAAGCATTCATTGGAAGTCAAAGTATTGTAGAAGATTTCTACTTTTCACACAAGATTCCAAAGATGAATTACTTTTGTCCTACACTTAAAGATTCTATGTCATCCATCAAACGCCAAATGTCTACTTCAACATTGAAGGGTTAAAGAGGCTAAAGTTCTCTTATGAAGAATTTGCAAAGCATTACAAAAAAAATAGGACTAATTTTTGCACATTTCCAAAAATAAATAAATTCTTGGATTTTTGATACATGGAAAAATGAGGATTACTTCAAAAGTTCAATTTTAGATCTTATTACCTACACAGACACATTGGCATCATATTCAACAATTGTTCTTTCCAAGCAATAATCAAACCATACCAAACTATACTAACATGTTGAATTAAGTTAACCCTTTAAAGACTATATTGACATGCTAAATAAAATTAACCTTTAAACGTCGATGAGGATGGATGATAAGAATCCTTCTAGTAAGATAAAAGTGCAACTATTCATCCTCAAGATTTGGTTGTAAAATGAAAGGGTCTTCTACAGTAGTTTGACTTCCAATAAGTGCTTTTGCAATTTTGTAAGCAAATGATTCACACAATAACCAAAGGGATGATTTCCACGATCACTAGTCAATCCTTTAAAGGTTAGACAACATTTCTTGGCAATCCAATCCAAAGGGTAACCATGATATTTTTGTACAAACATGCAGCTGATTAGCTAATTAGAGTGGAAACACGGACTGCATAGACCAAGTAAATGACACACAAGAAAACCTAATCTAATTGGTCATGTGGGTCAATTCCCTAATCTATGCAAACCATGTTCCACCAATAAAACTATGTTCATTAACCTTGGAGTGCGTCGACATCCATTTTCTGGACAATGAACAAATTGAAGTCCTTATTTCTATCTCATCCCTGCTTGGATGAAAGTCATCCTAATTTTTGGTGATACTTTATCAAGTTCTTGTCTTATCTAATGGTTGGATTTGGTGTTATTAGAATACAAATCTTTTTAAAATTAAAAATGCAAAAGTGTGTCAAGTGGTCAAACTGCATTGACTCTAGTTCAAAACTAGATTTGCAAAAATGAGGTCATAGATGTAAAGAACTCAAAAATTTCAAAAAATCATCATGTGAAGAGAACCTCATTTCAAATCCATTCCAACAAGTTTTACTCAAAAAACAATAATATTTTGCTTGTAATTGAATTTAGAAGGAATTTTGATATTTCCCTTTAAAAATTTATAGAAGATTATTGGTGATTGCATTGGTGAATCTAACCATATGGATGGAATGTAAAACTCAAAATCTACAACTTTTCTTTGTATCACTTCCAAAATATTCTTCCAAATAGCACTTTATAATGATTTTCTCAAAATCGTCAATTCTGGAGAAGAGTCCAGACGTTCTAGGGTTAAAACAGATCCTTAAAAATTAATCTTTGCACTTCAGTTGACAAAAAAATAAGTTATTCAGAATGAGATGCCACATAAGCACATTGCTTTAAATGAAGTGGCAAGTTTCTAAATGATATCTGTGCCCTGAGCTTAAGATCCAGAGCCTCGCTATTCTCACTCCACTCCATGATCCAGACTCACAACACATCATTCTCACATTCCAAAAATCACAAGTAATTCTACAGAAGTCCAAAAAATGTATTGTGATGCATCCCCTACCGCACGGCAGTTGGCTCACCAACAACAAACTTTTTCAAGGCTTCCTGACGGTTTCCAGGATGCAAACCTGCCAAGCTAGCATTTCTGGAAAACCCCGTCACCGGGACAACTTCTCCACTGCTCAGCTCCTTGTCTTCCTTCTCTGCAGGCTTCTTTGCAGGAGATGGAAAAGTCAAGTCCGTGACCAGCTCTAAATCACTATCTATAGAGACAAGACTTTGATATTGAACCTTCACTGCCACATGCTCCTCTTTGACGACATCTTGGATGACGTCACGCACTTCTCCTGCCAGTTTCTTCCCTTGTTTCTTCTCCACTAGATCGTCGGATACCAATTGCACCTGATAACACAAATGCCCACAGTATCACTCTCATGTACTAAAAAAAAATCCGAGGGTCCTTGTTGTGAATGTACCCTGAGGTATTGCTCCAGCCTAAATTGGGACCATAAGATTTTGAAGATCTATGTCTCTTTTGAGTACAGAAGTATGACTCTAGACTCTCGTCTTGTTCAAATCAGTTGAGAAGGGGCTTTACCTTGGCCAAAGACAAATCAGCTCCTCTTTCAATTAACATTCGCATAAGTAACTGAAAATTCTCTGGACTTGGCCGGTAGTGTCCGCTGTGAGCCTCCATCAGCTAATAAAGAAGACGCCACCACAACCCGGTTAGTCGGAACTAACTCATCAAAACTCAGTGTTGATTACGTGGATTGAACATTGGAGGTTCAGATCTTAGAAAATGCTCCTAAATAGAAAAAATGGAGAACAGGAGAATTCTACCGAAACCTTACCCCAATTGAAAACCAACTTGACACCCTTATGTAATAACAGGGTTTCCAATCAAATTAGATTGTTTCAGGACCTTCTTGACATCATAAAGAGAATATTCCTCATGATTCATGGGGAAGTTGCATAATAGGTGCAACGATAATACACAAGCCTCTCTCTATTTATCGAGTGGAGGTCTGGGTATGATAACAATAACCACAGGAAAATCCCATTTTTTTCCTTTATGATGTCAAAAAATCCTTAAAATAGTCTACTATGATGTCAAAAAGTCCCTAAACCCTCAACCCTGTTGTGTAACCCTGTTGTGTTCAATCCATCAAAATCCAGCATTCAAGCAGTAGCTCTTGAGAGTGGACCAACCTGCAAGAGCCCCTTGTTAATGGAAAGCCGGCCAGCAGCAATTGTGGTACCTCCAGCCAGAAAGCTGGAGTGCTGAAATACACCTCGTTCTTTCTGCAATAATATACAACAAAGTCATGGAACTGATCTGCAGCGTATGCTTGTTGGATTTCAAATGCACTGGAGAATAATGACCATAGCAATCAACTGTGAGAAGTGTTGATGAAAGACAAACCTTGCCAATGTAGAGTTTCCCGTAAGGGCTCATGACAAAGATCCAACGGTCGTCACTATTGTCGGAGTCGTTGGTGTGCACAAGCTCCCCACTCTGTTTGTAAATTAACTTGCCATCGGAAACTTCGACCTCGAAGTGCTTTCTCTGTTCCTGAGAGTTAAATCACAATAATCAAATTCGTCAGATCGCTAGGCTGTTTCCATGAATTCAAGATTTTTGAAGGGGAGGATGTATTGGAGATCTGAAATGAGGATTAGAAGTCCTAGCAAATAGTCCTAGCATTATAGAGAACCCTTGTTGAGCACCCTCCGAATTGGCATGAAAAGAATCCCTAACGCCTTGTTTAGCAAAGTCAGCTCAATTTGAACAAGTGAGAACTCCAAAAGCCAAAGAGACATTGTCTTCTGATCTGAGTATGTCAAAGCTTGTTCCGGTTTTTGATTCTCAATTTCCTTGTTTGGCTCTATGTAGTTCCTAATTGGTACTATACTCAAATGGTGCCATGCTACTAAAGAATGTTATGTTAGAAGCTCTGTTTAAAGCCGTACAGCCATATTCAAGACCATTGTTAGCAGTTACAGGAAAAAGATCATTACAGGACTAAGATATCTGATCATTTCCTTCGCAAGTTTGGCTCTTGAACACTTCGGTAACTCAACTTTCCTGCCATTCCCAACATCTAACCTGCCAAACACGAACAAAGTATGTTTACATCAAATACGTTAGGTCCTGGCTCACTTGAGTGTAAAACAGAGAAAGCCATAACAAGTCGACTAGTACCAATAGAAGAATGGTTCGTGAGTTTCGAGCTGAAGCCAGTAGAGATAATAAGGGCGCAAGTTGGCTCCATATCTGTGCCTTGCATCTATCTGCGCACCATAACGACAAAAAATTAGCCTACACGTCCAGATGTCCATCAATACCTCGACTTCTCCAGACCACTACGAGACTGGGACGTATATACTTAAAAGAAATAATAGAGTTTCCAGTAAAATTAGACGGCCTTAGGAACTATTAGGCAGCATCATAAAGAGAATCTTCCCAATAATTTATAAGGAGGTCTCCCTATAGTCACAGTGATCATTCGAAAGTCTACTCATGTATCATGGATCCCTGTGCTATCTAAAAGAATCTGGAACGGTCCAATTTAACTGAAAATCTTGTTTATAGCAGTTGAAAAGCGGTCAAGAACTTAGCCGCAATTTGTGTGAAAAAGAGTAAGCCTACTCAATTGCTGTACATCAATTCTTGCTCTAATGGAACAAACACATAGGAAGGAATAATGTCTCACAGCTTCAAGCCAATGTTGGAGAGCAAGCTTCAGAGCCTTGCTATCTTTCGATAATCCTTTTCCAACCTGCACCTCACCAGCAGCTATTAAATAGGATGCAACAAACCCGGCTACTTTAGACCAAAGGTGGAATAGGAAGTCATGCCAGGGATATGGTCTACGGTGACTAGATATGCCTACTTAAGAAAAGGACCTAATTCCACAACGTCTTTACAAAGAATAGCTTGAAGTACTTTGCCCTGGAGAGGGTTAATCAGTCATAACAATTTTTTGCCCTTGTAAGCCTTCACCGCCACTTCGGAAATTCGAATCAGCAATGCATTTGATATGACTAACTGGGTTTTTTAACTTGAATTTTGATTTTGCAATCGTCTATTTTAACTAAGCAAACGCCTATACCGCTCCTATTCACTCTTGGTTGAGTTATTAATGGGAAGATAGCTGGCCAACATGCAAACTGCAGATATAAACATTTGCTAGAATCAGAATGATGGATTCCGATTCTTAAATGCACCAGCGGGCTCTAAAGAATGTCATGGTACAACAGTAAGCTTTGGCCCTTCACATTGAATTGAAAAAAAAGTGAGTTCATCGGAGAGAGTTTTCTCACCTTTGCAGCCTTTCGATTCAAACGTTTCCAATTGTCTGAGGCTTTCCAAGATTCAGAATGTGCATAGTAAAGCTGGGTCTGCTCCTGGAGAACCACCGAGTCCACTAGGTTCCACCTGTTTCTACGCCGACAAAATCTTGTCAGAGAATGCGGAAGAATTCTTTACTTACATCCAACGCTCATTGATTGCTTGGAAAACCAGTCCAGCGTTCACACAAAATGGCATACAATGGCGTCACTCTATGAAACCCTTTGACTTGTCACTAGCTACCACAAACTAGTACCACAAGAGCGATTATCAAATCCCCTTGGCCACATAATCTTCTATGGCCGATAGAATGATCCTTTCTTTCTAAAAGAAACCAATCGCTGCTTGTCACTTTAGCTTCGACTCCCATATTTGCAAACTAAATGTCATAACACCCAACCGCAGCAACTATGAAGCCCAAAGACTTCTCCTCAGCCATAAAAGTAGAAGATAGTGGCAATAGTCAAGATTATTGCAACCAATTGTATATTTTTTTGTTCGTAATTTCAAAAGCTCAATAGACACAGCAGAGTGCATGCATCAATTGAGCAAAACAGAGCAGACACTGGCAAAGCTTTCAACCCTGAGCTCAAGACGCTTTGCAATCTCAGTTCCTTGTGCAAGCTTGTGGTAACCAGCTTCTCAACCAAAGCGACCACGGTTCTAAAGAGTCAACAGGACGACAACAAACAAGCAAACAAACAAACAAACCCTTAGGAGGCCAAGCATACCAGCCAAAGGACTTGGCCATGATGGCAGCATCGGCAAGCTCGCGTCGAGCTCGGTACCCTCGATATGATTTCTGCATCAACACCACTGCCGCATGCTGCGACACAACCGCCTCCATCTCCGCTTCACAAAATACCCCACCTGTGGCAACACCGACCTAAATCGAATCGCCAACGCAATGAAGTTCACTCTCGGGGGGTACGATCCTCAATTGCAGCTTGGCTACCTCTCTCCTCTCCGATTTAGGTCCCAAAACCTTCAACTTAAGATTTTCTAGTTCCCCTTTCTGGTTCGTCCCTCTACACCCCCGAGAGTGGGATCCCAGAAATGCACCTACTAAAACCCCGGATCATCAGCTTCAAGTCCCAGCTATCAATCCCGTTACATGAATCAGAAGATCGAAAGAACATGACCTAAGCCAACAAGAAACATGAAATGTATTGAACTCGCTCTCTCACACAAATCTCGATATCTGCCATGGAAAAGCGTTCTGTAGCCTGTTAGTCAGAAACACGACCCCCACCGAACTAAAACACGAACTGGGTTCCTGCTCGTGCGCTTCCAGCACGTCGGCAAGGATTGTGAGAAAGCAGTGAGAGAGTGAGATTCTCGGTAGCCACGATCAAACTGTTGCCAACTGGGCCTACAAATCATGAATGTTGCAGCAGTCAACTTCGGATTCTACAGTAATTTCTAAAGAAGTGCCGTGCTGGATTGGATTCGGTGCTTCAGTCAGCTGGAGGATTCCATGGGCTGCAGATTCCACGTGATAAAATTAGGCAAATGTGTGTGTTTGACAAGAGAGGCTTACTGGACACGGCGAACTCGTGGTCGGTTGCAGAGCTGCACTGACTGGTCCTTGTTGTTACGTTGTTACCAAAGCGTTGGAATTCAGTAACTTAACTTTCAGCAGAAACCAGGAGATCCGTCTCACTTGAATCCATATCAATGGAGGAAAGGCCCTTCAAGAGTGTTACTGTTGAGGAACAACAGTACTGCAAATTTGAATGGAAGTTCAGTACTGTTCCCAGCTATCACTGGCGGCAAAAAAAGAATTAAAAAAATAGATACTGTAATTTGAGGGAATTATTTTGGGCAATTTTTTGGTATGGAGAAATCACGAATTTTTGGAAGCAATTTTCCCTAATCTTTTTAGTATCTTCCAAGTTTGTTTTCTCAATTTTATTTACAAATTCAACATAAAATGCAGATCTTGACAGTTGGGTACAATACTCAATAGTAGATGGCACAAGAGCATTGGGATCAAACCTCTTTTAACTAACACTTTGTAAGGTAGGAGGCTCATAAATCGACCATCTAACAGATAATGCACCACTGTAGGAAAATCATGAGAGCGTAATATTTTTCACATATTTTTGGTAGAAAGAGAAAAGAGAAACAGTTCCTTGACAATTTAAATCATAATTTTTTGACTTATAATGAATTAACTATGAATTTTCAAAGTGAAAGGCACGTAGGTAGCTATTGGTGCTCATAGATTGGACCAATCTTCAATCAAAATCAGCCTCTAAATGGAGCACTTCAAACTTATAATTTTGGCTCTCATTAAATGACCCACAGAGCACTTCAAACTTATAATTTTGGCTCTCATTAAATGACCCACATCATGCTTTGATTTATTTTAGCCTTACATGAATGTATATTGTACTCAAAGTGATTTAAGAACACAACTAAAAAGCAAGAAATGCATAGAACAGACTGTGATCCATTTTTAAGACTCTTTGTACTATTTATGACAATTCTATAGGACAATTCTAAATGCCCACTTGCAATTCGAGCCTCCTACGTTACAGAAATTCAATACCATCTAAAAACGGTACAATAGTTTGAGCTTCTATTTATGTCTGCAATCAAAGCACTTCATATTTTTCTTGTGATTACCGATTGTAAATACCGATTGTTCTTAAAAAAACTGAGTCGATCCGAATTTTTTTGATTCGGCGCTTCTTTTTGCCAAAACAATTGTGACATGTTCTGATCAATCGAAACATGTGCAATATCCTTATGCGCCACCGATGGCATATATTCCACCTTCGAGTAGAAGAACTCGAAGAAATTATTAAACAGTTTGGAAAGGAAGAGACTGAGGAATCTGCTTATGAACTGTAGAGCCATGGATTCTAAATGAATCCTTGAACAGTGCAAATGTTTGGCAACAGTTTTAAAAGTAGAGCAGGACTAACTGTAATTCTTATTGAAAACTGAAGGGAGTCAATCTGGTAACGGCAGCTTCCACAAGTTTTGGCCTTTTGGGTGTGGGAGATTCCAGCTGCAAAAGATCCTCACAGCGCAGTCTCTCTTCAACGAATCCGCGGCAGTATTCGGGTAAAATCCGGCGGCGAGTTCAAAGTTAGTCAGTGGAATTGGGAAAAAAATCTGGTTGCAACTTGAAAATATTGGTAGTGGAAAACTCTGTAAATGATCTATTTGGAGGAAAAAAAATAGAGAAAATAATCAGACTCTAAACATGAAAAAGCAGTTCCAAATATGGGGATTTTCAAAATAATGTGTTCCATTTTTTAGTAATGGTTACAAGACCAAATACTGTTCATTTGATTGAGTGCAGTATTCATTCCAAAATAGGGAATCATTGAACTCATCAAGAGTAAACTAGTGTGTCCTATGTTGTTGCCACAATCAAAAGCCAAATAAAATGAATTTTTTGTTTTCTTTTACTTATAAAAAAATTTGAAATTCAATACTCCCTCTGTTCCACAAAAAAACTCCAAATCAAGGATAGCTTTGACTTGTTCCACAAAAAAACTCCCTTTTACTGATCTTAACCATACAATAAGTGTTGGCCGTGTTGAATGACCTCTGTAGGACAAGTTAGACGAACAGGGAGCATTCCTCTCCTTGCAAGTTGGACCTTGCCCATATGAGGCATCTTATACTTGTTGTTTCCATCATTCTTGATTGTCTCAATCATGAAATATGATAAAAAAAAAAAAAACTTGGATTTTGGTTGGCGAAATGATGACGACTCCGTCACAAATTTTGTACAGGTCTTAGGGATGGTATAGAGATTCTTGAATGCATGCATGACCATGGAAAAGACCAAAAGTACAGTTAATTCCTCCCCAAAAAGAAATTAGGAGTTTTTTTGTGGAACAGAAGGAGTATCTTTTGTGTTGTAGATCCAGATTATATGAAACCAAGCCCATGTAAGCCTCCTTGCCAAGGGCTTTCTAACAGTACCAAGCATGCAACCGGGAAATGCACGGTCTAGGAGATCTCATCGTATCAATCAATCGAACAAATAAACAACCTATCTTAACCCCTAAAGTTCCTTTACTATGTTTTCACTGAAAACACTCTAAAACTGCCATTTCTAGTACAAGTACCAAATTTTTGAAAAAAAATAAATTTTGACACATGTAACTGTAGGATCTTGTAGTATGATGACTTGAGAACATATGGTAAAAGTTTCAGAAATTTCCACCAGGTGGATTGTAAGGTATAAGCATTCAAATTCATTGAAATCATTTTTTTAGCCTTGTGAAAAACAGGGCAGCTGCACTTCACAAGCTCACTTTCCTATGAAAATATGTTTAAAATGGTGATTACTCTATGGATTCTTTTTCCTAAACAAGTTGGTCGCATGCTTAAAAAATTTCAGATCATTTGGAATTGTACAACATATTGGAAAAAAATCATAAGTAGAAAGAAGTAGAGAATGATTCAAATTCAAAATTGTAAAGGATTTAATTATGGAATTGAAAAATGCCAATCCCAATTGTTGAAATGTTGTTATAAACAATCTACACTCTATGATTTTATATTTTGCAAAATATATTGAAAATTAAGTAAGATAAAGGACTTCAAAGTTTATTTTAGAGTAGAGAATCCATAATAGCCCACATACCAAAATTGCTCATAACTTTCACCTCATTTATCAATAGAATGATTCAAAGCTTTCTATGTATATACCAATTTTTATTTTTTATTTTCAAAAAAAGTGATTTTTTCTGATCTGCCCATACTGCCCGGCCAATGAAAAAAATAACATATTTGGTCATAACTTTTGCCTCATATTTCAAAATGTCATGAAATTTGGTGCATATGAAAGATATTCCTTGTCTCCACCTTCTATCAAAATTTTAGCCTAAAATATGCAAATCTCTAGTCACATTTACCTACCCAAAATTTCTATACTACCAAAAAACGCATATTGGTCCTTTAGGGGTTAATAGATGGATGTTGTGTGCCATGTGTGTGTATTACTGTTGAAAAACAAATACTCCATACAACAAAAGTTTGTCCAATTCAACTCTTATTGATGGCTATTGGAAGTACAATGGTTGAACTCAAAAAATCTTTAACTTATACTAATTTAATAGTTTATAGTACCAAAATTAGAAGAATTTTAGAGGTGTACAAATACAACAGTTTATATCTAATGTTCATCAACTTTTCACATGAATTAGATTCCATTTCATACATAATTATTATTCAACGTAGTGTGATATCTCAAGTTGTTCAAACTTTTGCACTACATGAATTTACTTATGTACAATCTACCAATGGCCTTCCAATTTTCCAATGTATATTTGTGTACTTTTATATCCTAAATTTACTAATATCACACATCAAAAGGAAATTGAATTAGTTTTTCAATTTGACATAATTACTTCATTTAATTTATTTTGGAATTCATTTTTTGACTAGTTTAATTATTATTTTCATTTCACTTCCATATATTAATCATACAAATTTGTGCCTAATTGCCACAACAATTAAAATAACTTTTGCAACAAAGCCTCACGGTTCTATTGTTCTAATTAGCTACTAAACAAACCTTTCAAGGGATGGGGATCTAGATTTCCAAAATTGTGAAGATATATTATGAAATACACTTAGAATACTAATTTAAATGAGACAATAACCAATAATTTTCAACAAAACTTGAAATGGAAATTCTTTCCAAAATTGATTGTACATTGAATATTTGTAAATTTTACATAATTTATTTTTCCTTTAATTCAAAATTTTAAGTTCTAATTATGATGATTTTTTATAATGAAACATATTTATATCCTTTGAACGGGCATTTGAAGTCTAGAACACTCGCAAAGAAAAGTTTTAAAGATCCATATTGTAGAAATATAAGAGATGGATGAAAAAAACAAGATTTTGTATGCAAGGGCTATGATTGTTTGCATTCATTTGTTGTTCAAAATTTGAACTTTTAATCTTGAAGGGTTTAACCCTAAAGTGTTCTAATGTCCAATTTCTAAACAACTAATATATTGAAACTGAAGTTTCATTTTCATTACTCCTTGGATGAAAGTCATCTAAATTTGTAGAGATACTTTATCAAATTGTTGTCCTATCTAATGGTTGGATTCGGTATTCCTAGAATTCATATTTTTCTAAAATTATAAATCTGGAAGTATGTCAAGTAGTTAACCAAGCCTAAATTGCATTGACTCTAATTCAAAACTAGATTTGTAAAAATGAGATCATAGATTTAAATTTATTTATTTTTAAATCACTATGTGAAGAGAGCCTCATTTCAAATCCATTCTAATAAATTGTACTCAATAAATGATAATATTTTGCTTGTAATTGAATTTTAAAAGAATTTTGAATTTTGTTTTTCAAAATTTATAAAAATATATTGGTTATAGCATTAGTGAATCAATTCATACCGATGGAATCTAAAACTCAAAATCTACAAACATTTATTTATATATGAATTCCAAAATATTCTTTAAAATAGTAGTTTATGATGATTTTTCTCAAGTCATGAATTTCGTAGAAGACTTTGGATGATGAGGGATTAAAAGCCCAATCAACATGATTCTTGACTAGACTGAAGTCAAACATCCTTATTAAAATAACTAATAAACCATCAAGTGCTTAAAACAAACTCCTATTTTTTGTCTTATAGCAAATTAAATCTACATATAAAACAACCAATTCACTATTTAGATGAATAGGTGATCAAAGTGGCTATTCAATGATTCACTATTTAGGCCTCACTTCAATGTTCTATATGTATTGTTTCTTATGAAGTCTATGACCAATTATAATACCATAGTTGTAGGATAGGATTGGCAAAAAAACAGTTCTAAAAATAAATGCCAAATCAAAATCCTATTTTTATCATTTGTCAAATCTTATTTTCCATTTAAAAAAATAAACATTCAGCAGTGCCAATCTTACCCTTCATTTATAGTAGTCTATGATACATTGCTTTTGAAAATCTTAAAACATATTATCTAAGCAACAAAAAATTAGATTCTATTTACAACATCACACATTATAGTTTATTAATCTACTTGCATAAATTTTTTATGATGTGGACACATAGAATACATTGAAACCTGTATATTGGTAATTTAAAGTACTCCTACCTTATAAAATGGGTTTAAGTATATTGACAATTTAAAGTGACACTACTTTATAGAATGGGTTTTTTAAATGGTAAAACAATCACACCATTTGCAAAATGCAAAAATCAAAGAACTGAATAATTTGTCTTTTTCAAACTACTTGATGATCAAATTTAATTTTTGGTTTTTTGAAATGATCCTATAATATGCAACTCGTTTGAATCCAACAAGGACTTTGAGAACTAAAAATGTGCAATGAATAACTAAAGAAATATACCTACTCATCCAAAAATCTAATCAATTTGGTTATACAATCATGTCCTTTTAATCCCTAAGTGTTCAAGTGATCATTTCTTGGTCAATGCTCAACTTCAAGCAACATTTCTAGGCAAAAAAAACCCTTCAATTTTTTATTTTATTTAAAAAAAAAGATTGAATTGTCTTTCAATACTCTTAATAGTTAATATTCAAAACTAAGATGGCTATGGTCAAACAAAATTATAAGAGAAATAGCATAAAGTGCTTAGAAATGGCTTAGTTTTGAAAATTTTACTATTTGGGATAAGTGTTGATATTCTTATTATTGGATCTTATGCAAATTTTCACAAATTAATAGAAAGTACAATTTTGACCAATCAAAAAATTCAAATGCTAAAAATAGAAATTGTATTTTTTGTAAATTTTTGAAGTTATATCTTCAAAATTCATCTGAAGAATCTAAAATAGTTTTATAATTTTGACCATACATATACTTCAACCTACTTTTCATGCTTCACATTATCTTCTTTGATGCAAATTTCAAAAAAAATTTAGAACTTATATTAATAACACATTTGTGTTTTGCATGAACCCCGTGGGCTTTTAGGAGTTAAAGTTAACTACAAAATCCAATTTGGCATTTAGTCATTTATAGGGTCAATTTTTTCTTGTAAAGCCTTGTTTTTTCACATGGATTTCAAATTTGATTTTCTTTACATTTCAAAAATAAAAATAAATTGACCAAATTTTTAATAAAAACAATAATTTTCTTGGTGTATAAACTAAAAATGTGGAGTAATTTAATTATTTTTGCTTCTTCAAAATACTTTGTATTTTTTTAATTTAAATTTTTTAATATGGTATTTAAAATTTAATAATTTAATAACAAGACATTTAATTATTAAAAAAGTTCAAAATTTTAACACATAAATTAATTTTAAGTTTGATATTTTTTCTTAAGTCAAACTTTAGGGAAGTCATGAAAACAAAGCTATATGTTATTGTACAACAATTTTATGGAAAAATGTCTCTAAATCTCCAATTGTCTACTTTGTTGAAAATTGTCCTTTCGTCGTTAACCAACAAATAGGTTCAATTAATGAACAATGTTGAATAAAGTGGCAATGAAACATATGTGAATCTAGAATCTCCCCTTATTGCATCTAAACAAAACTTGTTTGAAATTTGAATATTTGTATTTCTCAATAAAGAAAAGAAAGCACTTAATCAATTGAAAGTACACAATTTGCCAAATATGAAAAGATATTCACTTCTAAAGGTCATCTTAAGAAAACACAAATATTTGACATTGTAGTCATCCATAAATCAATCACACCATGTACTAAAAAGAATATAATGAGTAAATTTATAAAATGACACAAGCTCAATGACTTCTTCAAGCAGGGGGCATCACCCAAAAGGGAGGTAAAGAAGGAAGGTTCAATTTCAGATTTAAAAAAGAAACCCTATTTCTGAGGACAACTACCCTTGTCATCTAAAGCCAAACAACTTCTATGTTTTCTAAAAAAGCCATTTAGGGTTAAATTTGGAGAATCTCTATTTTGAGAATACTTCTTTGGATGTGGCTCTACTTGCAATTGCAAGTGTGACAGCCAAGGGCACTATCTCCCCTCTTCAACTTCCAACTCTAATGCCCACTAATGACTTCATATAACTTATATTCCTTCTATTCCAAAATGATTTTTCTTGTTGAACAAAATGTTCCAGATTAAGTCTAAAAATAACATTTTTAAAACTTATTTTGCGTTGTAAGTAGAGTTTGGTGCACTCCTAGTGTCCTAAAAACTTTGAGATTTGGAATCCTTTTCAAAATATAGTTTGGGAGTATTGAAAAGTAGAATTTTTGGACATTTTTAAAGCTCACCAATGGACACTTAATTGTTGATTGTAAAGTGTTATTTTATCAGTAGTTAATATGGGCCCAAAGCCATATGTGAACCTACAGACGACTTCTCAAAGCTTCATATCTTTCAATTGAGGAACACTTGAAGAGATGCAAAAAATAAGAACAAACAATGTTGATTAATCCCTTCATCATTTCATTTGTATTTTGATTGATGATTGTATGGATGGAGGGAAACTATTGCTTGAAGTTGTCTTGCTAGTTTGAGATAGCAATTGAAAGCCAAATTTGACCAATTTTCAACATCACAAAGTACAATAGGAAGATCATTTTGGGACAAAAAACTGAAGCCAATAAGAAGATCATTTTGAAATAGGAATAACTTATAGATGGTTAACCTCTAAAAACCAAAGCCTTTTGGGGTTCAAAAACATTATTGCTATTGAAGTGCTATAGATCTAAATGTCATCAAGGTATAGAAATCTCAACCACACAATCATAGTGTACGTGGTGTACATGATGTTAATCAAATTTGGAGTCGTTTGGCCACATAGATTGCAAGATTCCGATGTTTTAGTGTTGGAAAAGGATGTTGAAATTTTCCTAGCAAAACTTTAAACTTTAAAATGATTCAAAACTAGCATACAACTACATTGGTGAAAGAAAATATCATTCAATGGACTCATTGTGTTTGCAAAATGGCTTTGAAATGTCAAAAAAATAGCAAGAAAAAGCACATTTGAGACTGAACCTCCTACTAAAATGCTTATGATTCACTCATAAATTATTGGATTGATATGAAATTTTAGCTACACAAATGAGACTAGTATGCACAACTTTTTCCCAAAATTTATTATTGAAAATAGACACTCTATGAAGAAAAAACAAGCCTCCGAAGTTCACTACAATCCAAACATATTAGGATTTTGAGCTTCAAATTGCTCCTAAACATTCAAAACAAACATGAAAATTTTACCACAACAACTAGACTTCAAGGGGAACATAACCCATTAAATTTGATTGAAAACTCACATTGGATGAAAGAGATACAAGCCCCTGAAGTTGCAGCCATCAAATACAGTTGAACCTCTGAACTGTGATTGGCTTCCAAAAAATCAGTACGCCTTGGAGAGATCACAGATTTCCCATCAAGTTTTATTGAATTCACACATTGGATGCAAAAGTTACAGCACTTGGACTTAAACTATGTCCTCACTTTTGGTCCCCTGGGGCGTTTAGGGGTTAACCATGCATTCCTTCACTATTCACGCCATTCACGACGGGTAGATAAGGAGTGCCCACTCATACCTTAGTAGATATTATCTGCTTAAAACGTGGATACACGGCAGTGGGCATACACTACAAGAAAAACCCATGGACAATACTCAATACATTGGTGTATTCTTACTATGAAACACATGCATTAAAAGTGACAACTAGAAAATTACAACAGATTGCCACGAGTTTGCTGGCAGTTCTATCGATTCCAAAACAGGTAGGATAATTGAGGTCCAAAGTAGAGCGAAGCTTCAAGTCTTTGAGCTCGCACTCCAAGGCTGCTACTGTTCCTCCAGAACTATGAAAGAAGCTAATATATTGATTGTTATTAAACATCTCAATGATTGGAGTTTTAGGCATCACTGTAGCCCCTCCAGACTGCACGGAACTCCTCCCGGAAAGAGTTCAAACGAGCCTTCAAATTTGGAGTACGGAAACTTGCATGTAGAAACGGCACTGCACGACACACCAGGCAGCATATATGTCAATAAAAGAAACATTGATCTCAACAAAACCGAAAAATAAACCAGACAATACCTTAGTGCTATTTACTGGATACTTATTACAAACATGCCTCTATGGTCAGCGTATCCAAGAAACCACCAAAAATCAACATACGGGTATGAAACACTTACATGTAATTCCAATTATCAAAGAACCAAGAATAGTCAGGATTGCAGAAGAGTACCACCATAAGAGAATGGTAACTGCACGACAAGAACCAAATCAACGTCAGTCAAACTACCACCGAGAGTCAAATCTGCCTAATATATTGGAAGTAAATGCACAGGTTACTGATTTCCTCATTCTATTCCTGGAAGAGAAACAAAAGACAAGCACTCATGAGATTGTAATTCCCCAAACCCGTGATACTTCTGTCACAATTTTGAAAATTCCGCGAGTGATTTCCTTCCACATACCGAATCCCAAGCAACCGACGAAGAGACGGCGATCACGACCACAGATATAAACCGTGCCTTTCAAGGGACGCCCTCGTGTTCCCGTCCTACACATCAACCATGTATCAGAATTCTAAAATCGTATTTCCCCTGGCATATCCATCCTTGATTATGCCCATGCCCAAGTCCAAGTCAAACATAGGATAACCGCTCCGCATGTGATAGAAATATAATATACAGCTGAGACATATGGCAGATGTGATATGGACGAATTGATACGACTACGTAACATATTCACAAGGAAAGAGAAATAAGATTCATTAATGAGGGAAGTAATAGTACTTACGAGACAGGGGCACGCAGCTTGTGAGCAAGTGGAGGAGAAATTCTCCTGACGGTCCTTGTCAATTTCTCACTTAGCGTCACGGCAAAACTGCAACTCACCAAACACACGAAACAATGACCTTCAATTAAAACCCATGATATAAGCTACATGCATAAACACACTAAATAAGCAAGAAATAAGTCTAAGGCGTCCTGCAGTCAGTTACCAAGGGTTTTTATTCAAGATTACAACGTATCAACTGACTACATTTTCTCATTCCATTGGTCAAGAGAAGCAAAGACTCAACTTGTAGAAAAGCGCGGGCATAACATAGGAGGCGAGAAACAGTACGGTATTGCTCGGAAATAATGTCATATGATGCCTTACCTATCGTTGAGACAAGCTAAACTGAGAGATGTGAGAAACACCGCCACCAATGCCAATGGATTTCGTACAAAGGCAATCACTGTACAAAAACAATAGAGATGAAAGTTGAAAAATTGGAAAACTACAAAATGATTAGCATCAACTTCGTGACAGAGAATCAAAACTATTGCTCTGCAACTTGTAACACACATTAAAGAAATATTTCGCAACAATGAGACCTTGAATACTCTGAAGCAATTTGCAGAAACACTCTAGAGTAAGTGTGAAAATCAACAATTTAATATTTACTAGCAATAGCGTTACAGATAAGCGATTAGACGTCATCACGCAGAACGACTTACCAAGAACAAGGGTCAACAGAACAAAGTAATTTGTGCGATAGCTGCGGCACAAGAACAAGAATGTTAGTAAATAATACCGCCAACAAAGACGCCAAAAACGAACATGAAATCCTGACATCCATGAAGATTACACTCAACCGTAAAAAGTAAAAGCATCCATAACATAATAATTTGCATTTAATTAAAATGTCCCATCATCGAATTGCTAAATTAAATCATTCATCTTCGGGCCTCGGGCCTATGTACAGAGACAACTTCAGACAATCAATTAATCTTCAGAGTCATGATCCTTATTAATATCTCCTGCAACTTTGATCCTATTTAATTCTACAGTCTATTGGAAGATTAACCCTTTAAGGACGAAGGATTCATGGATTTCAAATCACCATTTTGATGGATCATATTGTGGAATGTATAATTCAAATTGGGGAAATCTCCATATCATTAGATTAGTGAAGAAATTTGCATGGTTAGCTAAAAGAATTAAAATTTGAAGAAATAAAAATTCTCATGTGAACTGTTCAGAACTGCTAAAATAAATGGGCTAACGGCAAATGCATGGCGCCAAAGAAGAAAGAGTCAGCCCTGTAGCAAAGCCCCAACAATATCATCTGGTACAGTAAGAATTGATGCCACTGTAAAATTCTTAAAATTCAAAATTGAGGAACTCATGCTGAGTTTCAGATAAGGTACCACGGTTGGTAGATTCCTGTCATCACGACAGACACAGAAATTGAGATGCTCTCAATTCCTCAAAGTGCATACAGAAGATAATCTAAAATGTTTGAAAAAAAATAATATTTAAAACGCGAACAAAGAAGTTAACCTGTTTGCGAACTACAAACCCAGTGAAGATCAGAAGAAAGTTACGAAAGAAATTGATCTCACTGGTTTAGTGGAAGAGAGCAGACGAACTGCTGTCAATCTCGCAACCTAAAGCCAATTCACATCCGTAGTAGTTCTAGTCTATACGGAGAGCTTCTTCACGACCCCTCTCCATGGGCAAACCTTCCTGGTTCCTACCGGGTAGCTCCGCTTTCGTGCAGAGAAAAGCGGATCTTCTGCGTAAAAGAGGAATTTTGTACCCGAATCTTACCTATTCCATGCACTACGAGTAGAAGAAGAAGACAATGAACACATCTTCCAAACCTCAATTACAAGTGAAAGGGCAAGAAGATCTTACTAGTACATGTTGCACTTGAATCGCCCATCCCATTTCGACTGCGACTTGGGAACGGTGAATTTGGCGAAAAACTCTGCAAGCGGACGAGGCGGTTGCGACCACTCCACCTCCTTCAAGGCATCCACGAGCTCATCTATCGTTACATTGCTCCAATCCATGGTCTCCTTCCACCAAAATCACCAAAATCGCTCTCCAAAAAAAAAGCGCACTCCAACACGAAATCTAAGTTCCTCCACCGCCTTCTCCTCCAAGTCAGGTCGATCAAGCACCAGAAAATGGTCTCAAAAATGGTACGGAGTGTCCGACTTTCCACCTTCTCGACAAAACCCTAACGTAAGACGAAACCCTAGTCCACCTTGATCTCCTTCAAAACTGCACGCCAGGACGCAGACTTGGAATCGGCGGAATCGCCAGCGCAAGGCGAAATCGCACAACGTGAGCGATGAGAGGTCACGGCAACGACGCGTAAAGCACCGAGAGATTCCGACGCTGCAAAAGACGCAGGGGAAGGAGGACGACAAGGAGAAGGAGAAGAAGCTGCAAATACAAAGATCACCGTCGATCAATAGAAACCTCTCGAGTCAGTGTGGTTTGGGTAGTCAATGGAGGTTGACTCTTGGCCTTCAAGGTAACCAATCTTGAGTGAGTGACAATTTCACTACAACTTTTTTTAAGTAGTTTTTTTTTTTTCCCCCACTCTCTTTCATCATTTTTGATAACATTGAAATGGTAGTCAAAATTTACTAAAAAAATGTCAAAAATAAAAAATTTGGAAATGTATCAAAAATAATAATTTTGTATTTTTTTTTGTAAAAAATAGGATTAGCTAATTTTGAATTTAAAACTGATAAGCGTCTTTCACTTAGATAATAAATAGATATACATTGCAAAATGTTGAACACTTGGATATTGAGAATTTGATTGGTTGAACTTCAAATACTTATTAATAACATTTGCATACAATATTGAGATGCCATTTTTGGACTTCATTTAATCTCAACCGCAATAGACCAATGTGTGAAAAACATTGCTTGTATATAATCATGATTCTCAATGAATCTTGATAATTACATGTCATTGTTTCTTATCAATTTTTTTCTACATTAACAACTATCTTTGCACAAATGTTTACATGTATATGGCTTATTGTACACTCAAATTGGTGTTGAGTACCCAATACTATTTTTACACCAATTATATTCATTCTTCATTCTTATTTTTCATGCATGAATAGATTTTAAATTGGTAGAAAAAGTATCATGACACTTTGAAGACGAAATCAAGTTTCCCTTTTCTTTTTATAAAGATTGCTTAAAAAATTCCATTTGTAATAAATTATCAAATTATATTTAGTAAAAATTTATAATAAATCCTACATAACATTATATAGATCACACAAATAATTTTATTATGTATTTTTATATATATATATATATATATATATATATATATATATAAACTTCAATTCAGTCAATACGATACATACTCAATTTTAGATTCATCCATCTAATATTTTAAGATTTTTGTATCAAATTCTTAACATTTGAAGCTAACTTGAATATTCAAAAATTCCTTTTTTAGGTATTTTATAGTTCTAAAGCTCTTGATTCCTAATTGTATGATTTAAGATTGATTCTCTTTTAGTTCAAAAAAACAACATCCTAAAATTGTATTAAAAAATAAGCAATAAAAAATATTTAGAGATCATCAATTAGAAATTTTATTGTATATAAACATGTAGCAAAAAGAATCTTGTGCAAATCACTAGTATTCAATTCACAATCAAATTTAATAAGGATTTGAATTTTTGGCTTTAATTGTTTTCTATAAATTAATATTGATAGTGGTAGATTCAACCAAATGGACATAATCTATTGGTTAAGATTTTTGTTTAAAAGTCATTATTATACTATTTGTCTAAATTGTACAATATAAAGTATCTTCTCATTTTTGAAAATTTAGAGTATATCAAGGTTTACACTATAGGGATTAAATGAGTTCCTTTTGTACCACCTTGGATACTATATGCTTATTAGCTATTAATATTTGAATTTAAAAATTAGCATTGATTAGAAGGAAATAGAAAAAAGGATCCACTAGTATAATATTTCATCTCAAGGTCCTATAATCTTGTTTTATAAAGATTGCTTCTAAACTATTCAAAAATATTATACAACTTCTAAAGAATAATCACTTAAAAATGTGATTGACTTTATGTTTTAAATTGACCAAATCTATTTTTTATAAAAAGTTGAGACCTATATTGGCATTGAATTGCCTATTTGGCACTACTTTTGGCATTCAAAACTCTCCAAAATATAAAATATAAATAACCATCATTTTTACTATAAGTTTTATATTTAATAATAAAAGACATATCTTGTTTAGGATAGCAATCTAGGGGGGCATCTAAGACAAATTTTAACATATCTTGTATGAAGTCCTTGCTCCATATGACAAACAAGAGCTAGTAGACATGTCTTATGAACCCCTAAATATTGAGGCCTTTTTTGAGCTTCTGGGAATTTTTCTAAATTGAACAATAAGCCAACATTTTGATAAGTTGTATCAATTCTTTTGAATTCTAACTATACAAATTCAAACTAGATATGTTAGAGAGCACATAGGAAAAGGAAACACAACCATATCACTTATGGATTGAAAAATTATAATGTTTGATCATGAAGGGGTTAAAACTACAAAAATGATTTGAAGTCTTTCAATCTTCTTTCCATGCTTCAAATCTAAAAAGTTGATCACCAAAAAAATATGAAGATAAAGGACCTAACATGCATAACCCCAATCAATTTATGGCTTTTCAAAATCTACTCTACAATTTTTTTAAATGAATTTCTAATTGATTTTTTCACCGAGATGTAGTGTATTTGAGGCTCATTCCTAAGATCCTCAACACTACATAAAGTCAAAATTGCAATGGACATCCTTGCACAAAATCTTGTATAGAAAAGTCATAATCAAAACTAGACTTCAAAAAAAATTCAAAAATATAAACTATTAAAAATAGCAACTTAGTTAGGTTTTATTTTAATTTCAAAATATTGTTGATACCCAAATTTTGTGCTTTGGGCATTTAGGGGTTAAAATTTGAGTTGGAACAAATTGGGACATATCTTGTTTAGGGGGATTGCTACAATGACAAATGGATTCAAAGGACATAATTGGTCTCAAAGTCCTTATTTTAGATGAATCATACAAGCTCAAGGATATATTTTGTCATTAAAGAAAATTTAGGACCTCCATAGGGCTATTAGACTTTAGACCAGTGTCCCCCAAAGTCCAAATAAAAAATTAATATTTTCAAGAATTAAAATTTTAAAAATCTTGTACTACTAGTTTAGCTTTGGTGGTCTTATAGAAGCTCCATTTTTCTTCAATTGTGTTTAAGATTGCAATCTAAGGAACATATCTTGTTTAAGGTCACAATCTAGTGTCAAAATTAGGACAAATTGGAATATGTATTATCAAGGACTAATTTAAATTTGGAATATAACTTGCGGTAAAAAAATGAATATTATATATCTTCACCATGTATACGATGAAATTTTAAAAATGAACAATAAATTTAATTGCCAAGTTATCAAAATGCTAGTCAAGTAGATAGGTATAACCCAAGAGGTATAATTATCATTTATAACCCAAATGTATTGTTGCTTCAACCCTCTTGAATTACACACTTTTTAATTGCACATTATTTTATATCTTGATAATCTCTCATGTTGTATACTTGTATGATTTATCTCTTTAAATTTCCCTTATTGAATTATTTAAGAAGCAAATCAAGCAATTTGTGCTATTTTCTAATTTAGCAAAAAGATTTGTCTTCCAATAAAAATGTGTTATTTAGTAAGCCTTAGTTATGCAGGTTTGTTGTACTCTAAAAGTCAATTAGGCAGGATGTATTCTTCAATGGATTCAATCCGGTGCCCTATACACAAATGACATTCAGTATGTGCAATCATCCAAACTGTCTTTCTAACTAAAGTTCCATTCAACTTTATGATTTGTATTTGTTGCTCTCCACAAAAACAACTAGGTATAAAGTAATTGCATCCCTATTCAATTTGTTACTATATATGGTATTTTATAAAGTTCAATTTGGGTTGTTTAAGTGTTTTAAAGCCACTTAGATGCCTTTTGGGGGGGCATAGATTCAAATATTGTGATGTTTAAGCGTCAATGTGATGCAAATTTGATTGGACATGTCCAATTGTTACAAAAATAGGGACACTCAAATGTGCCAAGTGCCTAAAAATGTCACTAGATAAGATGCTCATAATGAGTACGTTTATTAAATTAATATGTACCTATTATTGAAGAAATGGTTTTAGAATATTTACTATAAAAAAAACTTTGACTCTTCATAACTTTTGCATACAGTATTCAAATGATGCATTATTTGATGTGTTGAAATCTCCTATCACTTGCCAATCAGAAAATATAAAATTTCAACAGTCTAGTAATAGAAGAGTCTAATAATTCCACAGTAAAAAAAGTGTCGGTTTGGGCGTCCCTACCTTGGGGGTGCACTTGTCCGGAGTGCGTAGGGCGTTCAGTGTGCCGGCACACAAAAGTAGGGTATCGACGTCAAATTGGGACATAAAATTATGGTACCCACGGCAAATTAGGTTTTGCGGGTGTAGTGCAACTCCAAGCTCTTTGATCGTCCTCTTTGGAGTGCATTTCGTTCTCTTTGCTGCACCGCAAGCGGAGTCACTGCTTGCAGCGATGGCGGAAAAGGCGTGCACCGTGCGCACGAGGAAGTTCATGACCAACAGGTTGTTGGCCCGCAAGCAGTTTGTAAGCATCTACCTACAGAGACCATCGCTTGATTCGAATTTCAATTCAATTCTTGGGGTTTGTAGGGTTTGGGGTTGCGCTCGGTTTTGATGATGTGACGGCGATGTTGTGCAGGTCATCGATGTGCTTCACCCCGGTCGTGCCAATGTGTCGAAGGTGAGTCCTTTGGTGGAATTCGCTACATATTTGAATTTATTTAGGTTAAAGTTCTGTGTGGCAGAGGAGCTGAAGTTCGAATTTTTTGCACAGGCTGAGTTGAAGGAGAAGTTGACCAAGCTGTACGAGGTGCGGGATCCCCAGTCTGTCTTCGTGTTTGGCTTCAGGACGCAATTCGGAGGTGGCAAGTCTACGGGCTTTGGCCTCATTTACGATTCTGTGGACTCTGCGAAGAAATACGAGCCCAAGTACAGGCTCATTAGGGTAATTTTCTAATTTAAGTTCCCGTAGTGTCATTCGTTGAGGTACCGGCTTTATGTTCGATCGAGAGTTTGGACGGAGAGTTGCTTGTGATGGAGAATATTGGCTCTAGTACGGTACCGATGTTCTGGATTTGGGTGTAATTGCAGAATGGACTGGCGACCAAGGTTGAGAAGTCCAGGAAGCAGATTAAGGAGCGCAAGAACCGTTCCAAGAAGATCAGGGGTGTGAAGAAGGTACGTGATGGTCTCACTGGCATGTCTAATGACTAGAGTTGCCTGTGGAAGTGTGCTTTCTAATGCAATGCAGTGACATATTTGCAGTCTCCCTCTTCGACCCTAGATCATGAGCTGAAACCCCGCTTTCTGGTTGTATGCAATAGAAGCAAAAGAACACAAGATACACAATGAACGTGCTGGATTATGAACCTTTTCAATCTTGATTCGTCGAAAATTTCTAAGAGCTCGCATGTTGCATGGATTGGGTTGCAGGCAAAGGCCGCTGGAGATGGCAAGAAGAAGAAGTAAGCTGTGACGGTGCCCCTGAAATGTTCCTAGGCAGAAAGAATTGTAGTCCCCGGTGGATTCATTTGAAGCAATCTAGACGAGGGGTTTGTGAGTGAATCCAGGCCTTCTTTTAGGAACTGTGTGCGTTTTATGTTTGGCTTGCTAGAGGATATGTTTTGGCTTCTGACTTTTCCTTAAAATATTCGTTTTCTCGATCTTCTTATGTGTTCCAAGTGCCACTGGTTCCTTATTTCCTTTGATGTCGCTCTTTGAAAGTCTGCATTTGTGTTTGCATACGTTGAATCTTCAGGTTGTTTAGCTTTTGGGCTTGTGTTATCGGATTTGTAATCATTGACTGTGAGGAGCCACTCGAATTAGTATTCTGTATTTTAGACACTTGCTGACAGCGCTATGATTCTAGTCATTGGATTAACTGCTAAGGTCTGAACGTCCATTATCAACTTTTCCTAAATATGTGCACGGAAAATATGAGCATAATTGGGGACGGAAGGTGTGGTGAACCGTCAAAGCATCTGCAATGCATCCATTACTAGGGGTACAGAAACGGCATCATCCAAGTGAGGCCCGGATATTGAATTTAAAAAGGCTGAATCAAGAGTGGAAAAAAAACTAGGGTTTGTTGAGTGACTGGCCGTCATCTTCTTGGCACTCCAAAGCGAATGTGATGCCGGCACTGGTCAATACCGGTGCCGAGGCTCTTCTCCTGGTGCGCATTGCAAATGCCTTCTCAGAAAATGAACTCATTTGGAGAAGTGATTGATCATGTATCATTATGTGAATCTACTCTTTGATTGCTCATTGTCTTTGTTTCAACATGTATGTGTAAAGATATCCAGCATTTCCAACTCTAGTTTTAATGTTGTGTTTTCCATTGACCGCCTATGACCGCCTATGGAATACATCCCACGATTTAATTTATACCTTCCCACGATTTAATTCAGACAAGGTATAGAATAAGAAGGTATAGAAGAGGTATACCCCATCACATAGTTTGCAATCTTGCAATCTCAAATTTACATCCAATTTTGAGGCCCTCATAAACTAAGTATTGGAACCTTTCCTAATTTGATTTGTATTTTTGTGACCAAACAAATCGAATCAAACAAGAAAGTCATGGAGTTTCATGATCTATTTCATGGTCGCCAAAAAACTGCAATACAATATTAATGCAGCTAAAAATTACTCATAAGCATTTAAATTTTTTCTTAGTTGAAAGTACTAAATACGTTGCCAGAGTAACCATACATTAGGCGGTCTACAGCCAGGAGTGCACATTTCCTACAATTCTCATATTGCAACCACTACTTGTGTGAGCTCCTAAAATGAACCGAACTGCATCAAAAAGAATTTTCTTACAACATGCCAATACAGTACAGTAGTTGATTCCAGCGCAATCTTCGGTTCCCTTTCGTCAAATGATACAAAATCTCTACACTGGAATGAGACTTATCCAAGCTCATAACAATTATATACCAGGACCATTTCCCCGAATCTGTATTGACAGATTGAGAGCAAAGCATTTGTGAAGACCCCCATGAACCCCAATCCCCGAGGCTCTTTTCGGGTGCCCTAAACCCTAAACCCTAAACCCCTAAAAACCCTAAAAACCCTAAAACAGGAACCCTCCAACTCTGGTATATAATGTTCTGTTTTGTTGCGCTACCGATATGAGTTCACAATGATGTCATAGTAAAATGACACAAGAGCTTCGATTTTCGGGTCTGTCCCCTTCTGGACTGCAATTCCACAGCTCGAATTCCTTGCCTGAGCTCAGTAACTGGGACGCAAGATTGACCCACCATATCATCTCGGCACAAGTCATGCTCCTTCACTTCCAACCTCAGGATTGCCAGCTCCGGCACTGAAACCCAAAACCAAACTCTAAGCATCAGATCGAAACCATAAAATACTAAAACCTTGTAGGCTGTATCGCGCAAAAAAGAAAACCATGCTCCCACTTCGAAAGATTGCGTAAGAAATCATCCAATCCATTGAGAGAGAAACAATGCAATTTGATTTGATTTCGAGAGAATTCTCTCCAGTGAGCTCTATTGAATGAGTGTGATCTCCCAATGAAAGTTCACTCCAACATAGATGTTTAAAATGCTTGAAATAATGGAAAGAATATCATCTTTCTTAGGTCATGCATGTTTTAAGCGATTGGATCCACTTGAATTCATCCAAAATGATCAAGAAAAAAAAAATAGCGGACTAACCTCGAATTCGGAATATAAACTCCTCATCTTCCCAGTGAGGCTCCCGGGATCGATTGACTACTTGTGTCTTTTGCTTCACTTCGTCACCATACATGCCGTGCACCCCAATCTGATGTCCAAAAACAGTAAGCAATGGTCAATTTCAACATCCAAATATCTCACCACTTTCTGATACTAAGTGAATCTTTGAGAATTGTATGGTCCTGATTTGCTATGATCCCAAAGGGTTTCTGTGCAATCAAAAGTAACCCCTAAATGCTACTGTAAGACATAAACGTCCCATTCATCATATTCAACCACTCCTTACAACTATAAGGTAGGAATATTTAGTATTGTCAAGCTCGCATTTTAAAAGTGCTATTTGCAACACTAATGGCCCATCTTGATTTATGGAATATCCAACATACCATTTCAGGATTGAGCAGTTTAATGACCACATGCACCCTCAATAACCTCTATAAGACAAGAAGAGGTGCACTCGTACCTTAACAAAATAGTCTGGCTTCTTGAAAACGTCGTAGTTTTTGTGCCAGTCAGTCCCCAATAGAATTCTCACCTGCGCAGAAGGAACAAAAGGTCATCATGATGAACGTGATCTTCACCTACTGTGAAACTCCAAATTACAAGGAAAATTTCGGCTTCAAAAAATGAAAAACAGGATGCTGAATTACAGCCATAAATAGGGTAAAATATCAGTAAAAATTCTTTTATCACAGAAAAGTATAGACAGCATCATAATAGGAGTCTTGCCCTATGATTCACAGGGAGACCTCAATGATGTTGTCTAAAAGTTCCTGAAACAGAAAAAACTGATAAAAAAAAAGTATTCGTAAATAATGAACAGCAGAGAGTTGAAGTTTTTTTTTAATTAGTCTGAAAATGAAAAAATGAAAACTTTAACTCTCATGACCTTAAACCCTAAAAAACCCGAAAGCCCTAAACCCCCAATACAAGGCAGAAGAACAAATTGCACCTAAAATGAACCAAATGGGAGGAGAGATGCTCACCTTCAGTTCAAGCTTTGGTTGCAGTTCAGTCAAAAATTCAGGGTTGGATGATTTTAGGTAACGAAAGTTGGAGCCAGGAAGGAGAATATCCGGCTTCTTGACATAGCCACAACCGCCGTTTTTACTGAAGAACGCTCGGGATATCCATACAGGCCGGTCACGCCCTTGCATATTGATGGCGGCCACTTGCATCCCATGTCGCCACGCATCCAAAGGATCCGCGTTTGATGAGTTGAACCGAAGCCCGAATGGATACACTCTTCCCAAATTGGTCTGTGAGAATCTGGAAAACCACCACAAATGGACTGCACATCAGTAGGAATCATAAAAATCCTAGAACATCGATCATTTTCAATTTCGAAGATTGCAGAAGTTTTGGATCAGTGATACCTAGTTGAGAGGCACAATGTCCCATTAGCAACCACTGCTCAAGTGCAAGCGGATGAACCTTAAAATACTGCACTAGAAAACTTCAAAACCAGAGTGTCTCACTTGATCAAAGAATTCGGGTGATGCTCGATGAAGTCATCCAGTTGCGACTCGCTCAAATTTGCCATGATAGCATTCTCCCCAGCAGTCAAAGGCCGACCTTTCTCATGCTTCGGCTTCATCTCGGAAGGTTTCTGACAATGGATGTACAGAAGCTCCTCAAACTTAGGATCCTTGGGAACCTCGGCGTCGTCAGTCACTGGAGACATTGACCTTGTTCTTAAAGCCTTTAACTCATCGACCACTTGATGTTGGCGTCGGTGAATCACCTTCTCTCTTCGAGAATGGGAGCCTTCTTCTAAGTCGCTGCTGTCTGATCTGTAATCGTTGAATGAGTTCCTGAGCGCTTTCTCTGCAAATGCAGGATGCTGTACAACCTGCAAGAGATTGACGATGGAGAGCTTAACATCAATTTTTCTCAGTGAAGAGGATCACAAGAAGAAAGGAGTGCGGCAGTCAAAATAAAAGGTGACCACTATTTTGCAGACACCATTTTGTTCTGAAGGGTGTTTGTGTACCCGTACTGCGCACCTGACTTATAACGGAATCTCCAGGAAGCTTATCAGGTTGAAAGGGTTTGAGTGGTCGGTCCTTGGCAGAGCGAATGCACATCAAGTTGTCAAGTATTTTTCTTACCCCCTGCACTCAAATCAAGTAGGAGCCAAAGAGTTTAATAAGATTTACAAAACTAAACTGTAGAACAAGAGCACAATGAAAAATAGCTGTCTGCTGCGACCTTTAGCTATCTGGGGTGTTTAAGGTTCATTAATTAGTTGAAACTTAACTAGTCTCCTGTGAGCCTGCACTCAATGGAGAGTGAGGCTCTCAATTTAGTTGGTGCTTATTGTAGGCAAATACAGCACCACAAACCAGTGGTATAAGTGCAAGTAATTTACTTGAATGTCCATAAGCAGGGAGTTGAGAGTTAATGGATGGAAATGGAGGCAAATCGATTGGAAGTTAGTAAAATGGATTAAGCATCAATTTCCTAAACAACACAACTTCAGTAACCGCCGTAAGCCACCAAGCGAAGAAGTGCATAATCAGCCAACTAGTAGCATACCTTAGGAGCTCGCTTCGAAACAGATTCCTTGAACACCTTTTCTGCAAATTCAGGATCCTCTACAACCTGCAAAGGATTGGAGATGGTAAGCTTGTCATCCTGACAATTTTGGCAAAGTGGAGGATCCTTAACCCTAAAAACACCAGAATAACTGAAGTCATTGCAAGAAGTCGATGGAGAGGAACAGTTGCAAGAAACAACTGTAAACAGGCCAAGGACTACTTTATGGAATACTACGTTAGAGTTTGCTGATAAGTCACACCCACATTTTTGCCTTGCGTTTCACTTTGACATCCTGTAAATGATAATTGCGGTTGACAATTCAATGGAGCATTGGAAGTTCTCAATCAAATCAAGCGTTGGAAGTGCATAACAAGAGATGTGGAGGTTGGAAGGTAAAACCAGTTCACCCACATTCTTGTTTTGCATTTCGACTTGCACCTCCTAAAAATTAGTGTATTTAATAATTCAATGGATTGATTTAGAACTTAATAGAGTAATTGCCCCTCTATAAACTCAAATCCTTGATCAAATGTAACACTAGATTTTCACAACATGAGATTCAAAGTTTGGAAGACGAAAGTGAATGAAACTCAAAACTCTAACAAACGAATTGTTACTGAACTTTGCATCAACTGTGTACCTGTTTCAAAACAGAATCACCAGGCGGTTTATCAGAAATGATGATTTTGTTCTTGAGCGCCTCGGGTGATTGAAAGGATTTGGGGGGACGATCGTTTGCAGAGGGAATGAACATCATGTCGCCTAGAATCTCTCTTAACACCTGCACTCCAAGTAACCAGAAGACAAGGACTTGGATTGGATTTCAAGCACAATACGAACCTCTCTAATATCCACGACAGAAATCCAGTGCATAATCCTTAGCTAGCTGCTAACCTTTTTAACACCCAAATCTCTTTCGAATTACTGCACACTTGAGAGCTAATACAACTACATTATTTACCTCAGTTTCATCAATTTGGTCATAAAGGAAGGTTGCTTTGTAAAGATCGAAGCATTACTACAGATGAATGAGAAGTTATTGGAACGCGAGCATACTGTGCATCATCCAGATTATGGACTTCAGAGCTTACAACAGGGGTTTACATACCTCAGCGGCATGCTTCTGGTCAGCTTGCTTTAAGTGATTTTCAATAGTGAGAATGACAGGATAATCAGACTTTAAGAATGCAGTGTCTTTTATAGCCTTAATGCAGGCCTCGAATGTAACCGCCTTTGTGAACGTCCTGTCAAGGTTAGCCAGTGTGTACATCAGTGCTACAAACCAAAGTTACCAAATCTTCTTAACATGCAAAAATTGTCTAATGGCACCAGCATGGCGAAAATCTTGAATCACAGGTAGGAAATCCACCCGCAGCAGGTATTCTAACATCGCGGTTCGAACGATTTGCATCAACTTATATAGCATTACAATTGGCAAGGTAGATTTTCGAGATTTTCTATAGAACCTCAGGTTTTTTCGCTCCTATTGAATCATTCAGAGAGCATTGATTTGTAAAGAGCTAAAGGAAAATCAATCAAATTTTGGGGTTGAAGTCAATGAGATCTATGCGTACCGGCCATGAAGCACACTGATTTTCTGGTGGGAGCTATTAAAGCAATCCAGGACATTGATTTTCCCATCCCGGCCACTCCAGCAGTCCAGCTCGATGACACGGCACCCACTGTCGAGCGCTTTCACAATGGGGTACGTGCTGCTCTCGGAGGTCAGCTGGTTGCCCGTGAGATACGTATTGTGACTGGCCTGGATGAAGTAATCGGATAACGGGGCTGTCATGTCCTCCGTGGGCTGCTCCAATGCCAACAGAACACCAATGAAGACACTCTCTAAAAAACTAAAATCTACACTGATAAATTCTATAATCAGTTGGAGCTTTTTCTCATTCCACTCCATCACATACCCTTGGGATATACTGTATGTCTTAACTTTACACGTTGTGTTTGCGTTACATGAGTTACAACTTCTAAAATAAGCATTATGTTTGCAGCACTAAGCAAAGAGATACACTTCAAACATCCACTTCAAGTATGAAAGACACATAAAGAAAATAAAAAGGTGTTCACTTGACAGACATAGTAGATAGGAACTATTCTTATTTCTAAGAGTTTTACGCAGAAGTCAATCCATCAGGACAAGATCATTGCACACATCACGTGCGCTTTGTTCACTTTGACAACTGCGTGCTACAATCAATAACTAATGTGCATGACGTACTAGAATGCTATTTCAAAGGAGATCATAACGCAGAGGTTTAAGTGCATTTGCAGAGAACAAGAAACAACCAATTTCAGGAGAAGAACACACGTTCCCCGCTCAGTTTCTCTCCACTGGAATGTCATTTCAAGGTGATCACAACACAGAGCTTAAAGTCCATTATCAGAGACCACAAAACAACTTCCAGAAGGAACAAAACTCTCCCGCTTCCTCTCAAGACTAGAACTTGATAGTACAACCGAAGTGCACACATACCGTTCTGGAGACCGGCGTGCGATGCCCATTGAACCCCGTATTCAACAAAAACTTGAGAAATGCGCGCAACGTAAACGTCACTGTCCCCTCCTCCCTAGTCTCCCTCTCCTCAGGCTCCCGATGTAACAAGCCCCATTTCGAGCTCCTGGAGCTTTGGGATCCCGTCCTGAACCCCAACGTCCTCAGACTCCGGGAGCTGCTCTTGTCCCACGCGTACGAGATGAAGTCCTCCATCTCCTGCCTCGCCCGTCCCTCTGTCACGCTGGGGTCGCCTTGAACAGCCCGCATGAAGCTCGCCATGCCTGATGGGCTCATGAGGTCTTTATCAGAAGAGAATTCTTTGAAGGCGCGTTTGACGATATCGGGAGGCTCGCAGACGGAGTGGAAAGGGGGCGCGGAGGAGAAGCAGGCCATTGGGGGTCCACTCTTTCACACACCCCAAGTCCTGATTCCTAATTACCAATGAGCAATGAGCAAGGAGTCATCTGATCACATTGAGGGAGTTTTATCACATTGATCGCCTTCACGTGAAATACTACCGTTTGTGAAGATAGAAATAGCAGCCTTGGCGTTCTCTGTGGATTTTTTTCAAGTGGTCTGTGCTAATTTAGAACGCCCCTGCGAGAGACTAAACTTGACGCGCAGGCTCCAACTTTTGCAATGCCAGCAGTAATGAAACAGAACTACGTTACCTCCACGGACAAGCAGTGTCACCACTACGTAGCATCCAAATTAGAAGCGCCTATGATCATACTCGCTAAAATGGCGAGTTTCAGGGGCGTCAATATTGCGATACTCAAAGCGCACAAAGCTTCGAAAACTAGGACCGGTACATCTAAGCTTAAGTCGGTCCATACGGGCGTCTCCCCAAGTGCCAATTTCCGCAAAATTCAGCAGTTGCAGCGAATTTGAAGATGAACTGGCAAAGAGGCTCACCTGTGTCGTGGCCCTCAATTGGGCTGGATGGATCGAAAGTGAGTCGGTGAAGCAATTGGTTACGTTTCGAAGCCTCAAAATCCGTTGGGTCCGCCTTGGAAGAGTGATTTGAAAAAACCGAGAGCTGTACTGGGATTTGTCCTAGTACAAATACGATTGTTGATGTGGACTGATTGAGCAAGCAAGCGCAGGAAAAAAGTGAGTTCGTCTGGGATCGAGGAGGATTTTTGAAGAGAAACTTGGGGCGGATCCGGCAGTGTACAGACACAGAGGCAGACACACACAGACACAGACAGTAAGCTGAGGAGGCAGTGAAAGAGGCAGGAAAGGAGACTCGGAAGCAGGGAGCAGTGATTTGGCTTGAATGGGTCTCTTCCGTCTCGGTTCCTGCTCCCACCTTATTTGGTTTTGTGCCCCCAAAGACTCTAACTTTACTTGGGCAATTCTCAACTTGTTTTTGTTGGTAAGGTGGTGGGTACCCGTAAATTTTGTACTCGGTCTATCATCACTCTATGTACATCTCCAAAATCAATATGTACGTTTGTTGAAGAAACGATTTTAGAACATCTAACGGAAAAAAAAAATTTACAACTTTTGCAAATGGTATCTAAATGTTTCATTCATTTTGTGCATTTGGGAACCTTTCTTCATTTGCCAACAAGAAAAGATGAAATTTTGACCAGGTTAATAATAGTAATTTTGTGCATTAGTGAGAAAAAAGGAGAACTTTGGGGGGTCCCTATTTAAACACTTAGGACATGCCCATGGGGCACATGTATTTGTGTAGATTTGCATTGCATGGATAAAACGTACAAGGCTGCAAGGTTACAAGGGATTTAGGATTTAGGATCTTAGGGTTTAGAGACCAGTCATGATGTTCATCCTATCGCTTCAAATTTTCATTGTTATTTGAGAAATCTAAAAGATTTTTTTTGTGAAATTATGACTTATTGAAAACATGTGATTTCATCTTTGAAAATTAAAATAGATCGTGTAATGTGATGGGGGTTTAAATTCAGCTATTTGGTCATAGGCTTTGTCTTCATGGTATTAGGCTAATATACATAGATAGAATCAAAATTACAATTAGAAGTTTCTTTTTACTCATAGATAAAATAAAATTACAAAAATTACAAAAAAATGAAATTATAAATTATAAATGTGCTTGTATGTTTGATGAATTATTTCAACTTTTAGGGGCAACTCACTAAAAATGAAGTTTTTATTTTTATTTTTTGAAATTTTCACACAATGTGTGCATGAGGAGTAGCTTTAATACCATGAAGACAAAGCCTAATACCATTGGCCCCATAATTTTCATAACTTTTGACCATATGATTAAAAAATTATTGTATAATATGTAGTTTTCATTGCTTGGTTGGTAGCTTGGGCAACTAAAAAACTTCTTTAAAAATCACTTTTAAGTAAAATAAAAATTTGAAATTGGTTCTCTAGATTTATATATACATAGAAAGATTTGAATCATTCCATTTTGATCAATGAGATGAAAGGCATGAGGGTTTTTAGTTGTGGGTAGTTCATGGGTAGTTATAGAATCTCTACTCCAAGATAAACTTTGAAGTCCTCTATTTAATTCAATTTTCAATTTTTTTGGAAGAAAATAAAATTTTAGGTTTATATTGTTTATTACAATATTACAACCATTAGGATTGGCTTTTTTCAATTCTATAAATAAATTGTTGACAATTTAGTATTTTGAATCATTCTCTACTTCTTTCTACTTACTTTTTTTTCCCATATGTTGTACAATTCCAAAAAATCTAAATTTTTTCAAGCATGTAGCCAACTTGCCTTGAAAAATGAATCCGAAGAATTAATACCATTTTGCACATTCTTTATAATGATTTGGCCTTGTGAAGTACAACTATCCAGATTTTTCAAGGATCAAAAAAAATATTTTTTTCCACTTTAGACACTAATATCTTGCAATCTACATAGTGAAAATTTCTGAGATTTTTTCCACATCTTCTCAAATTAGCATACTATAAGATCCTACAAATTAGAACAAACAAAGCTACATCCTTCTACATATTCTTCAATGCAATGAAGACAATGAAGGGATTGGAAAACAATACAAAAAATACTACATTCCATAGTGACAATTTAACCCTAAAATGAATGAATCCTTTCTTGAATCTTTGCATACTTTTGCTTATGTCTTATAAAAATATAGTGTTTACTTTTATTTCATCAAATTCATCATATAGAAAGTTTTTATTTGATTTTTATAAAGTCAAACATTGATTGAGATGAATGAGAAGTACTGCAGTAAAAAAGTCCATGGAACCTTTTGTTCATCATCCAAATTTTTGACGTTGAAGCGCTAATATAAGGGTTAAAGTCATATTCATAACACTTTGAGAGCCCCCTATGTGGCCTACTTGAGGGGTTCAAAAGGGAAGGGGGTCTTGATGACCTCTTCTAAAGTAAATATTACAATTTTTTTTGGTATTTCTTTAAAACTAAAAAGACAAATAAATTTAATACGTGCTATTCTTTGAGGGCTCTTCATTTGAGAATTGTAGTCTTTTTTGCAACGGGTTTCTATGTAAGGTGAAGGCACCCATTTCTAATCAACAAACAATAGGGTGAAGTTTGAAATGTACTTTTTTCTTCTTTTCAAGGTTTGGACTATTAAGTACATGACACATGTCCCAAAGTAGTAAGCAAAAAAGTAAGAAGCAATAAACATGAAAGTAGCTCTTGAATGATTGGAATTAAAAGAGTTGAGACATTGGTTATGAGTCCGGTGCACTTTTTGCCTCCCCAAATTCATAGTAATTTTAGTTCAAGCAATAAAATTACCAATTTTTTTGCAATCCTCTTCATTCCTATCACTACAAGTATGAAAATATTTGTTTTGCCTTGCACTACTCCAGATCATGTCTAGCCCAGAAACAACGATGAGGCCATTTTGTGGCTTTTGGATGAATGTTTCTTGAATTGTAGAGAGCTAGGAAGCAATTTTTCATCCACTTTTTTCTTGTTCACCTTCCATGTTGGGTTATGAAGATAATCTAGTTTGTCTTCACATAAATGAGAAGTTACTAAAAAAACGGATCACAAAATATGTTATTTTAGTGTATTTTAGAAAGTTGTTGCTCCTTGCTTTAAATCTGAATTTTTTTTACAAAAATGATATTTTTTGAATTTAAGCCCAACTAACAAAATAAAGTTCATGCACTCTAGTTTCTACTCCAATTTGAATTTTGAAAAAATTCCTAATAATCAATTTTTTATTGCAATTTGAACTTTGGATGTATTTTCAATGTCTACTACGTTCTCATTATAGAATGGCACGGAAAATGAGTTTACACCATGTTGTTCATCACTATAATATGCACACATGGTGAAATTTTCAGATTTTTTGAAATAATTTTCTATTTGATATGATTTTTCTTCATTATATCTACAAAAAGTCACAAAAAATTAATTATTTACAAAAAAATCTAAAATTTTGATGCAACAAAGAAGACATTTTGTTTCATCTCTGAAAAATAAATCAAAATTTTTTCATACATATCTTGTTGCAAAATGGCAACAAACTGAGTGATGACAGTGAGGCTTGAAATCAGCAGTCATAGGTCCGTCATTTAGGGGCTAGAATTGCTGGTTTGATCGGTTATGGGTGCCTTCACCTTATGTATAAAAATGCTGAATTATTTTGAAAGAATTCAAAGGCAAATGAGAATATTTTTGAAACCCACCCATACCGGTACTTCACCCACAAGGAACTCCTATTTGGGGGGGTGAGCCACGGCATGAGAACTGGTCCAATATGCATTCAACCTGTAGTCTGACAACTGAAGGTGTGCAAGTTGGTAGTGAATGACTTACCCAGTCCATGGCCGGGTCAACTGCATTTTCCAATTCCTTATTGAAAGACGCAACCTAATTCTTATGTCAGCTAATTCTCCACCCACACTAAATAACACAGGACACTAAATCCGACCCATCCGACCCAGAAAGTGGGACCAGCAGGGGGAAAACGCAAGTTCTTGGGGTAAAAGTAAAATCTTGCCCTTTATTTTGTGCCGTGTTTAGGGTATGTTCTAGACCTCTCCAAGCTTATGTGAGGTCTCTGATTGCAAATATGAATTCAAAATTTGTAAAAATTTTTTTTTAAGAAAAATAAAAAATGTACGCATTTTTTCTACAGGGTAAAATTCTTGCATTTTCCCCCTACAAATCCCACTTTGTGAGACGGGTTTATTGTCTTGCCTAATTAACCATTTTGGTGTATCGAAAACTCTTGCATTTAACTCTTAGGAGTTAAGGTAACTTAGTATGCTTTAAAAGTGACCATTTAAGGGCTGGTCCACCTTTTACATAAGTTTCCGTGGATAAAAATATTTTTTAGATCATTTTTCAGAAAAAGGAAAATAGATGTGGAATCTAATACAAGTGGTTTTGTATTTTTTCCAATCATTTTTGAATTACTTATAAACTTTCAAAGATGTGGGACACATGCACCTATTTGTGACCATAGGCCTTCCAAAATGCGTCACTTGCAACTTGTAAAGAGATGTGTAGAAATCAAAGACAATGATTGACTCTTGCAATAGAAAAACAATTTTTCCTCAATTCATTCAATTACTACAGTGGTCCTTTTAAGGGTCACTTCATCTCCTTTCTCCAACAAATAATAGGGGTGGTTTGAAGTAGATGGGTGGTTTTAGAGCATACTACCTTAAGACAAACTAATGTGCCTTGTACCATTGCCATAGTCAAAATAAAAACAAAAATAATTTTCTAAATTTTTAGTTCATAAAAACTCATAATTCAATAACTTTTTCACCATAGGTCCAAATGCCATGAAATAAAGCCCTTGCACCCTTCCTTGCCAATAGCTTTCTAACAGTACTAGGAATGCAATCAGGAGATGCATGGTCCATGAGATCTCAACATAACAAACAAAACAAAATAAGCATCCTCTCTTAAATAATGGATGGACTAATGTATCTTTGTGTTGTTGCCATAGCCAAAGAAAAAAAGTAAAAATAATTTTCTAATTTTTTAAAAACAAAAATAACTCAAAAATCCATAACTTTCACATTGTAGGTCGGAACACCATGAAACAAAGTCCATGCACCCCTCCTTGCAAAGAGCTTTTTGATGATATGAAGAACATAACCTAGGGATGCACATGCTAGGATTTCTCACCGTAACAAACAAAATAAAACAAAACAAACAAAATAACTATACCTTAAATTAATTTGTTTGTTACTTTGAGATCTCTCAAACCGTGCATCCCCCAATCATCTACTTAGTACCATTGGAAAGCCCTTGACAAAGAAGGGTGCATGGGCTTTGTTTCATGGCATTTGAATATACACTATAAAAGTTATTGAATTTCAAAGTTTTTACTAAATTAAATAATTTAAAAAATTACTTTTACTTTTATTTTGGTTGTGGTAACGGCACAGGGCACACTAGCCTTAATGGATGGATCATAGTAGTGACTTACATTGAATAAACTTTCGTACATACATAGATATAGATATGCATGTTTATTATTTGTTATTTCATTTCTTTTTAAATGCGTCACTGCTCAGGGAATGAACCTGCTGATGGGGAAGGAGTTTACTACGAAATTTGCAAATCAAATGCAAAGTCGGTGTTGAATGATGGTGATGAACAGCAAGCTCTCGAAAACAGGGATAACTGAAAACGCAATGGAGTCAACTTGCACTGCACCAGAGGGAGAAAACTTGCTGCTGTTGACAAACAATGGAAAGTGATTTTAGAAACTGTGCCAATCCCACAAGAAGCAAGCTTCTCTTAGAAGAAGAATTCACCTTCTTTGGAGAGGTCGGTGAGAAAGAACTCGTATTTCACAACGCCATGAGAGACTAGAACTATCCCCAACCGACTCTTCATTCATGTTGGTCATATGACCAGCGCAGCGATTCCCAAACTGGTTAAATTTCTCTCCCTTTTACTTTATTTTTTCATGCCCTCAGTGTAATTTTTTTTTTTAAATCCAAAAATGAACATTTGGCTAATTAGTTTGAACCCATTCTGGGATCACTAGGCAAGAGTTACTCTTCTTGTGTCATGAGCAGCTAGGAGAGAGGTCAAGAACAGAACCAAAATATAGCACACAATAGCTAAACCTATTCCACGAAGTGGGACGAGCAAGGTGAAAACTTAGGAATTCTACTTTGGGAAAAACGCTAAATTTTTTATTTTTCACATGTGAATTTTTTGGCAAACATTGAATTCATATTTGCTATCAGGGACCCCCAATCAGCTAGGAGAGAGGTCAAAAACAGACCCAAAACATGGCACACAATAAAGGGCAAGATTTTACTTTTACCTTGGAGAACTTGCATTTTCACCCTACTTGTTTCACTTTGTGGGATGAATTTAGCATCTTGTGTGTCATGAGGCCTAAAAGTGCTTCAAAATACTCTTTAAAAAATTATTATTTTTTAATTGTCATCTTTCTTAATTCTTTGAATGAATATTTTTTTATTTTTTTTATTTAAATAAACTTGCTTCAATATGTTCCAAAATTTTAGAGTCAAGATCCTCACTAGTTGTGAAAACCTCAATGCTGAAGCTTCAAAAACAAGTATTTTTTAGCCCTTCTGAATGATAAAGTGTCATCTTTCAAAAAAAAATTAGAAAAACATGCATTTGTAATATGTCCTAGAAGTTGAAAACATGTTAAAAAATATATAACATTCAATAGCCTTTAGAGAGGCTGCTTTTCCTTCCTTGGAAGCATCATCTACAAAAAACATCCACATGGGGAATTAAAGTAAGCTCCAGCATCGGGTGCCAAGATCGTGGCAGTAGACTTATGGCTTGCACTTTTTTTTTCCTTCTAAATCTCGGACCAACCAATCAAATATTCAAAGAAACATTAAGATGATTTGGCAAAAACCATGAGAATCCTTTGAATCAAAATTCCATTGTCATTTAACCCTCCACCATCGAAAAATTATTTTGATAGCCTTATGAAGGAAATGACTAGGAAACCATTAGAAGACATTTTAAGTTTCTATAGGGCCGTTTCAAGCCTGTTCCCCCGCAGCGAGGGAACGGTCAACTGTCAGGAAAAAAAATTTAATTTTTTTTAAATTCTTAGAATGCCAAAAAAAATTGAAAAAAAAAATTAATTTTTTTTCCAAAAATGTCGTGGCACGATCTCGACCACATTAGCTTGCTGCGTTGTCACTGCGGGGAGTTCTCCGCCATGATAATTTGTGGCCCTATAGAGGCCTAAAATGTCTTCTAATGATTTGAGGGAATCAGGGAATGAAGGTTGGAGATGTCATTTTCATATTGAAATTGAATTTTTCACCATGAATCCTCAAAGGATATGGGATAATTTGAAAATGAGTGCAAAACTGCTTATTGTCAAAATGTCAAAATTATGTTTATGTAGAATTTCAAACCTCATTTAGTCATAATAGAATTATTTTTTTTTTTAAACTTTGAACTAGAAAAAGTTGGAAAATTTATTTGAATTTCATATCCATTTTATATTTCAAGCCTCCAATCAAAAGTTATGTACAAATTCTAGAGAGGATGTTTCAAGATGTAAAAGAAAATGTCTCTTCCAACCCCTCTTTGAAATTTTTCCATAACTTTTGATTGGAGGCTTGAAATATCAAATAAATTTTTGGAGATGAAATTTAAATAGATTTCTAAACTTTTTTTAGTCTAAAGTTTTTTGAAATTTTTAATTTTACTATGGCTGAATGAGGCCTAAAATTTTACTTCGAATAGAATTCTTGCTTTAATTTGACTTAACTATGAGTAGTTGGGCTCCTACTAACTTTAATTTATTTATCCTACATTGTTTACTTTACCTCTTACCACACCATATGTATATAAAGATTAGTCTTTTCATTCCTAATACACAAATCATGAAAGGCATTCAAAACATAGTGAAGAAATTGAAGCATTAGTTTCAATGAGTAGAATGCTAATTTCATGAAATTTTTAATTTTGAAGATTGATTTTGTTTCTAATCTAGTTGAATGCATAGTTTTTTTGATAACCCATTTTGTTATTAAACTTAACTACAGTTTTGTCCCAAGTACTTAGGCAAGTCAGCTTCAGTTTTCTCACAATTTGTAATGCGTGGATTATTAGCTACACAAAATAGTGAAATTAGGTTGCCCTTCACTAATTTCTCGACATTTCACACTATATAAATATGTACAGTTATTGTAGAAGGATGCAGTAATGTAGGAACCATGTGTGTTGCAAGGGTTGATGCATTGATTCATGGCTTGGGTATAGATAATTGCTTGTACCTCCATCTAAACAAGTGGTGAATCATGAGGTAACTTTTTTGAGTAAGGCAACCTAATTGTTAAGGCAACCTAATTTCACTATTTTGTGTAGCGATGGATGTGGAATATTCCACACCATATCATCCAAAGGATGAAATAGTGTGGAATATTCCACATCATTCTGTCTAAGGGAAGGCAATCCTTCTTACTACTACTGAATGTTATGTAGATTGAGCGTAGATGTTAAATTTTAAAAAATAATTGAGATATTCATTTCTAAAACATTACTTGAAAAGAGAGCAAGATGATTATTAAAAAACTAAAATGCAAATAATTTTGACGTGAAATTAAGAAATTTCAAAACTCAGAAGCCTAGGTATGCAACTCTTGTATTATATACAAGGGTCATTAACATTAAATAGCTTAGAGGATGGCTTTTGTAATTAAAACAACCCAAAGTTGGGTGAAGACCAAATTAAATAAAATAGATGTAGAAAATGTTGGGTTGCATATTTGTTAAATAAAAACTTCACAATTTATATGAAGAATTGAAACACATATTTTGTTAACCTTGTAAAGTATTTAATGAGTGTATTGAAAGCAAAAGTTGGAATTGTATTTACAAATATTGGAGGGCCTTTTTGAGATCTCCTTTTTTTGAAAGGGGTTTTGGCAAAGTATGAAAAAGATATGCAATTTTGAAGTTCTTGGTGTTCTTTTATGTCAAAATTAAAACTTCTAAATTCTTCTTAAGACTAAAAAAAAATTAGCATATTACTTTTTTCAAATTTTAAACTCTACCATGTTTTTAATCATACCATGACATTTTCAAAAATAATAAAACATGTTCCATTCAATACAACTTGCAAAAGGGCAAAAGCAAGCTAGATTAGACCAAAGTCGGCAAAAGTACAATCATAAAAGTTCATTTCATTTTCTTGCATATGATCTCTAAATTCTAAAAAATATTTTATAATTTTTTTGTAGTATATTAACCCCTAAAGTCCTAAGGTCATTTTTTTGTCAAAAAAACTCAAAACTACCATTTCTGCTACATTTGCCCAAGAAAACAAAAAAAATAACTTTTTCAAAATCTAACCATAGGATGATAGGATCTTGTACTTAACTTGTCTAAAATCATGTGTTTAAAATTTCACAAAGTTTGACTGAATAGATTGGAAGATACTGACATTCAAAATTGGAATTTTTTTTTTTTTAACTATGGCCTTCAATTTCAGATGACTTTGACTGCCATTCATGGAAATTTTTTGTACTACACACTTTGAATTTAAGATTTATTATGCTGAAGAATTGAGTTTAAATTCTATGATTTTTTTTTAAAAAACAACAATAATTGATTTTCATTCTTTAAAAAATTGTTAAGTAGAAGTAAGTCTAAGATTGAAAGAATGACTAAATTGTTAATACCTCTAAGATGGAAGTGAAACACAATAATTCCAATGGTGAAATTGTTCTTGCAAACATATTTAATCTTATCAAACAACTTTTTCTGAAAAAATGAATCCTACAAGTGTTTTTTTGAAGATGCTTAGATTCCATGAAAAACAAGATTGTCTATATCTTTCTCATCACTAGTCCAAATATAATGAATCAAAGCTTCATATTTAGAGAAAATATAATATTTTAGGAAAAAAATTAAAATTTAATTTTGACTTTTTGTGATTTTTTCAATGTTGCCCGCCAACCTTTGTTTTTAGCTAATTGTGCTATAAATTTTGTTCGCAAGCACTAATTGAAATAAAAAATTATATTCCCATAAAGCTTATGTATTTTTCTAGCTTAATAAAAATTTCCAAAAAATCTCAATGAATATTGAGACTATATGAGCCTACTCGAGGTTGTATTTTGGCCCAATGGGACTTTAGGGGTTAAATCAAGAAATGAAGAAACTTAATTGAATTCTTTTGTATATTTATATCCATTAGAAAAAATTTAGGATAAAATTTCCTAAATCAATATGTTGGAAAATGTTTTGAAAACGTATGTAAGATTTTTCAACCAAAATAAATTTTATATTAATCTTTAAAACAATTATAAAGTGGAGGATGATATTGAATGAAAGAAAAAACAAATTTTCTAATAATTTTTACAAGAAATTAAAATTTTCTAATTCCAATGTTGAGAAATTCTAGTAAAAATAAATAATTTTTATTTAGAATATATTTTTTGCTGCCAGGTTTGACATTGAAATAAAAAAATATCTTCTAAATTTTGTAATATTTATTGGAATGACATGAAAAATGCTTCATACATAAATTATGATGAGTAACATCCATCCTAAAATTATGAAGTCAACAGAGGCTACCCAAATTCTCAAAATGTACAAGGAGGGTTCCTTGGTCCTTTAGGGATTAAGATGTATATAAATTTATATGATATATTTATATATTTATAATACCCCAAAGTATTGATATGTGTTTGATATTGATATCCATTTCAATATCCACATTCTATCTATCATTGTATCGGATTCTAGTATGTTGAAAAATTATTTACTTCAGCTCATTGGCCAAGAACACTGAATTCGTAATTTTTGCACTTGGCCAAGTGCATTAATCAAACACTAAAAAAGACACATTTTTTCAATCTTCATAAATGTGGTATACCAATTCTAGAAGTGGGTCAAGCTTTTTAAAAAAAAATTGTACATTATAATTGGATCATTTTTTTTGCACATAGCATGCTATTGTGCTTGAAGTAATGAACTATGCATTTGAAATATGAACAAATTTGTATATTTGAACAAAGAATCACTTGTACCCAACATTTTTTAATTGGGATTTTGAGTCAAACGTTGGTCTTGCTTTAAAAATCAATCCCATGGTATTATGAAATACTTTTATGTACTTTAAAAAATAGCACACCATCAATTTATTATCAATTCATTGCTACACTTGAAAAGAAAAGCTCAAAATAAACACACAAAATACCATAATTACTAAGTATAATAACTATTCCTATTAATAAAAACTATATAGAACAGGATGCACTACTATACATATTTGTACACAAATTGTCAACATACTAATCCATTGCGTCCAACATCTCTGCAATTATCCCTGATGATTGAGTTTCTACCTCTGCTTCTTCATAACCTACAGGACCCCATAGAACATCTGTTTCAGTCTTCCTAGGTCTTGCAGTTAGTATTGCAGAAATTTCAGGTGGAATTTTAAATTCTGCATCATTCAAGGACCTATTAACTTGACCTTTATCTTCTGAAACAAGTACTGGATTCATGGATGCTGTCTCTTCCAATATTGAAGTAACTTATTCATATTCGTATGCCCCTTCAATGTCCCTTCGACGATGTCGAATACCTTCTTGATTGTAGTACATTCCATCTGCTCCTCTTCTCATTTCTTCTTCAACTATAGCCCATGCATAATACATCCTATCTACCTGTATTTCACCTCCCATTGTTATTATAGTCATGTCTTTTGAAATTGTTGAAGGCAAGTCTCCTCTATTTGACTCAAGAACATTGTCAACCATATTTGCATCTACTTCTTCTGTTGCGCAAATTATTGCTCTTGCCAAGGAAATATTCTCTTCTATTTCTATCACTACCTCCTCTGTTGAAGGAGCCACTTTTTCAAAAGGAACAGTTTCTGCATCCATACGAAGTTCACGTTCTACTTTTTCTATTTCTTTGTTGGTCGTACCTCTTTCGATTGGTATGTTCACCTTCATTTCTGTCACTACCTCCTCTATAGAAGAAACAACTTCAGCTTGCACTGGAAATTTACCTTATTCTTCTTGCATGGCCTCAAGATTATCTTTGCTTGTTTGAATAGAATGTTGTTCAAGTATGTCGTTTGAAGCTTTGTTTGTCATACTATTTTTTGGAACACTCGCCTGTCCTATAGATGCTTCAACATCTGTAGATGCATCTACCATCGATACATCATATGCTGGTTTTTGTTTTTCAATTTCTTTGGAGGTTCATATACTTCTTTTTTACAAGTGCCCTTCCCTTTCTTTTCCCGTAGTACATTCTACTTCGATGAATCACTTTCTTCTTCTATTGAATCATCATTTTGCTCTGTAGAGTCCTCTTCTAAATCTGATGTATCTTCTTCTGAGTTCGATGTATCATCTTCACTCTCATCCTTCGTATCTTCTTCCTCTTCATCGTATTCTGATTCATCTTCTTCTTCATCTTCTTCGTGTCCTTCTCTCACTGGTGTATCTTCTGAATACAAATCTTCGCTATCTTCTATATCCTCTTCTTCATCTCCACATATCTCTTCCATGATATCATCTTCTTCTGTCCTCGTATGTACCACATGAACAGATGAAGATCTTATATGAGGAGCACCAATATTTTGCGGCTGTACTACTTTTACATTTCCAGTTACTACCACTGTAGTTGCCCCTGCTTGATTTCCTATAGGATTTACTTCTTGCAATGTATTGTTCAAAAAACAAGTTCAATCTATGGATTCATCCATGACAATCACTTTACTACCCACAAATGAAGTCTTCAATATACTTGATATAGTTGTCGTAATGCCCACTCCTATTAACCCCCATTTCTCTGGTAAATATGTAGCAACCAACCTCTGCAACTCAAGGGGGGTTCTCTCCAGATTGTCTACCTCACAAGGCATACTAGCTTCACTTCATAAATCCGTAAACACCACTGGTACTTGTTGAGGATTATTTTGTAGGTTTTCTACCACCCTTGATGCAAGGGGATGTACCATTACAATAGCAATATCCCCTATTACTTGTACTATGCGTTCCCTTTCTCCATTGTATTGCAAATCATCAACATATGATGATACGATTTGTTGTTGAAAACCCAACACACCTCTACGCCATGTCCAATTTGCTGGTAGTCCCATCTTTTCCTTTAAGTCCATGTCAAAATGAACTCCTGCTGAAAATAAAAACACTGCATTCCACCGATGTGTGCCTGCCATCCATTGGTGCAACTTTTCCATTACTGCACTACACTCGACCTATGTCCATGCTTCATCATCTCCTCCTGTTCCACATTTCCTACAATCGAATATCCACAAGCAAGAGGTTCTCAATTCGACAACCCTTTGTGAGAAAAAACCTCTTCCACAACGAACAAGAACGCTTGTAATTGCATCTCCATGTGCGATACATAGTACATTTAGTTGCCAATCCCATTCGACTTCTTGTAGGTTTCTCACATTCCTACTTATGCCTTGATAACCAGATTCTCCTCGTTAAATGCTGCCATAATGATCTTTAATCATTGGAGGTATTAAATTCGCTGACCTATCTAAAACCTCCACTATCTTCACTATTGGAGATGACCAAGCTTTCCTCATTTTCTTATCAACTACTTCAGCAAATGCCTTCAATTGAGTACGGTTCATGCCCTCAAATTTTTACACATCAATGTAGAAGAAATCTTGCATGCTTCTTGGATTTTCCACCTTTGCATCAACCATCAACCAACGTATCGCATTTTGTACAGTTTCTTTCTGTTGAATACAATCTGTTGTCCAAGCCAAAGTATCTTTCATTGGAGCATTACTGCTTGCATTGTTGAAGAAAAATCTTTGTCTTGGACATCGATCACCAACCATAGGTTTTGCAGCCATTTCCTTAGCTAACCGCAAATACATTGTCTACGGAACCCTCATTAGAGGTCTCAACCAAAGTCGTTCCATCCTCTTCCTCCTTTGTCGGATGTCAATGTCCGGATCCAAGGATTTTTGGTCGGCATATCTTTTCCACTTTTGTATATCCTCTTTACTATACCATAAGATTCCATCTTCATAATCACGACAAACTTGAAAAACTGCTTGATAGGCCATTTCATCTTCTTGTCATGCATGACGAGTATACTCAGCCATCCTTTTGTACATCACCCCCAATGATACACTTTGTCTAGAAGACCTTGTCCAATGTAATGCGTTTGCTGCCATTGTCACAGCCTTGGTTCGTTGTACATCATCTACACGAACCTTAGGATTGGATTTACCGCATGCTATCCAAATAGCTCGTAGCTTCATCAAATCTTCTTCCATGTTGGTATAAAATGTTCTTTCAAATTCCTGTGCATTTATTCGAACTGAAGCCTCTATGTAAACTTTAAAATCATTGTAGACAAGGAATCGAGCCTTCCTCTCTGCAAACTTCTTCTGGTACTCTTCTTCTTTCATCAAACCCGCCTTATATTCCTGCTCAACTTGTTTACATGCCGCAACCACAAGTTGACCATCTACAAGTTCCCAAATGATATTATTTTGCAACCAATTCATCTTTGTTATGTTCAGATCATCAAAAATTGTTGAAGCATTATGCAAAAATGCTGCTTGAAAGTTTTCCACTGCATCTTCATGAGAAAACGGAATTTCCCTTTGCATTGGAGCACCATCAACATCTACACCAATTTGAATATAAGCTATTGAGCATAAGGTGAGTACTGACATATGTGGCTCATCTTTTCCACAAAGTCGCTTGTATGTTTCTGCAACGCGACGTGTTGTCAATGCGCGGTGATTTGTCTCCACATTCTTAACATCTTGTATGTTTGCAACCTTTACTGAAAAAACAAGGTCCATTCCCCAAATGTATCTAGTCAAATATTCATCATGTGTTGGAAATTTTACAAGTGGACCAATACTTGCTAACTTGTGTTGTACCACTATATCCTCTCCATCATCACAGACCTCTTCAAGAACTTCTAACTCTTCTAGACATTCTACATTATTTGTAGTATCGTTTGCATTTGCACGTGTCCTTCTCATTCTTCCCAGAGGTGCTGTTTCAAAATAAGCACGTTACACAACTTTCCTTCCTCTTCCACGTGGTAACAATACTCTTTGTGCTCCAACTGTTTGGAGTGTATGAAGACGTGTTGTAGCTGCTCCTGATGACTCAACTCCACTTTTCTCCATCAACAATGTACCCCTCTCTCTTATCGATGAACCACCTTGTGCAGATGTTGATGTATTTTGTAAAGGTAGTTCAACAGATGTATCCATTCTTGGTGTTGAGTACACAACACGTGTTTCTCGTGATCCCATACCTTAAATTCTTCTGACATTTCTTTGTTGTGCTATTGGATTGGAGGATGTAATATCTTCCATCGATTCTGGTGTTGTACATCTCTTGCGATGCTCTTCAATGGGCACCCAATGAACATTCACTGGATTTGTTAGAACCCTATATATAGGATCAATTTCTTCAGGAACTAGTGGAGGAGTTTTGTCAAGAACATTTTGTGGAGCCGTTCTTTTCAATTCTTTATATGCCAACATTTCTTGCAAAAGTCTTCGGACTCGTACAACATCCTCTGGATTTAATTTTTGAAACCTTTGCATAGCTTCACTGCGTGCACTTCGAAGCTCCTCAGGCATAGAGGTCCAATTTTTTTGAAGTTTACGTAGAACCCGCATAGGTTTATCAACATCCAAGCAACACTGAGGAATAGTTGCCATCATGAATTGCCTTTGCAACTGGAACTTGCAAGTCTTCCCTTCTTCCATTGCTACTTGCAAGAAAATCACATCTTGTGGTGTAGTGGTAATTGAGAGTAGTTTCCCATGTTCATGTCCTATGGCTGCCCAATGCAAGCCATCTTGCAATGCTCACTCTGTGATCCACAACATTGGTGTCCCAAGGTCCGTTGCCACAATCTACCATCCATACTCGATCCATGTACTGAAATTCCTAGGGGCCATGGTAGTCCTATTTTTTAGCATCATACAACAAAAAACCTTTAGTATTTGAATAGGATTCTCACATCCATTCGAACTATTATAATATCTAAAATGTGAAAATCAAAGTTAGAATTCACATATCTAATTCAATTAGCCTAAAACTACAAAAAAATTTAGTAGAAAACCTAAGTTTTACGTTAACATGTATTATTGTAAGTGTAAAATATTAGATACTATGACTACGATATATAGTTGATAATATGTTTTAATGTTATATTGACACAACCTACAGACATGAATGTATTCCTTACACTGCAATTTCTTGATGTCGAAGTTCATAATGAACATAGTTCCTAATTATTATTTTTACATTTCTTTGTCTCACTAAGCTACTTATAAAACTTTGAATGGTATTTTTTATTTTCAAAATACCTTTGCAAAATTTTTTAATTCATTACACTTTCTTCTTAATATGAAGGTACTATTATAATTTTCATTTCTTGTACAATTGTTAGTGTACAATGGTTGAATATAATTATTGATTAGTTATGTGACATGGATATTCACTTTCATGAAAGCCCCTTGCAAGTTGAAACAATTACAATATGCAAGAATAAAATGAACTTGATGATAGAAATGTTATAAAATTATAGAAACATAGTATTCAGAATGTTGTCTACTTTGTGAACTTCTCTGCATTAGTTGAATTGATGTCCCTTTGTCATCAAAAGTAACATTATTTGCAAGTATAGGACTAAGTAACCTTCATTAATAAATTTTCATGTATATGATCTTGAAAGGACTATTCTTTACATAAAGTTTGCTACTACTATCACTTTCAATTTCCTATCATCAAATTATATTGTCCAAGTGTTATTGCAATCATTACAAATTTCATAGAACACAAAACAAATGTTCCTCAGTGCTAGTAATAATTCCTTGTCAAAGATACTTGCACACAATTTCTACATTGCAATACCTTTATTGTAATGCACTTCTTCGTTTTCTCTTATTGCTTAGTCCTCCTTCCTTTGCAGTTCAAATTTCCAAAAAACATTTATTAGTTCTTTCATTGGGACCTTGGTACCAAAAAAATAGAAATGCAATTTTAAATTCACAATCTTGAACTTTAAAAAGGTAGAAGCCTTTGTATTCACTACTTGCACATTCATAAATACTAAATCTACTTTCAGAATCTATAGTATTTGTACTTCATTTTCTTCAATTTCTTTTTTTTAATTAATTTAGATACTACACACAAATGATATTTTATTGGAATTTTGATAAAGCATATATAGCTTCTGGAACCATCACATTATTATATCCAAAACTCATAATTCTAGCAACAACGTACATGTTGTACATCCTTTGCTTTTTAAAAAAAAACTACCACTTGACCCTTAAACTATAATCATAGTGACACTAAAGAAATTGTTAGATAGTCTTTTTTTGGTTTAGAATATATTGAGGTGAAATGATGTGAATGCCATGACCAACTATTTCTATGAGAAGAAAAAAACATTGACCTTCTTGGACTTCAGAGGAGATAGATGTATACCACAAATATCATTAATACAATGGCAATTGCCTCTTTATATATGTATATATCAAAAAAAACTTTCTTAAAAAACTTCATACATAATATGATAGTTATTTTTACTTATTACTTTATGTTTCTAAATTTACATAGAACTTGGCAATTGAAGACAGAGATATCACTTTATTTATATGAAATTCCATTGAATATGGCTAGTACAAAAAAAAAAGGTATTTACATAAACGTATCAAAAAAATTTAGAATTCATTTATGATTTCTACTTTAATATTTATTCAATTCATTGTTTTTTCCAATCATAATTCTATGCCTATTTATTTGAATTTAAAATAAAAATATAATTAGTATTGTGATACAATGAAATTTTTCCAAAATTCCAATAGAAAATACTACAATTTGAATACATTTTAGACACTTTAAGCTCTTTATATTGCACTGTATTTGCCTGAGTTCTAATTTTTTTTTCATAAGTCATAAATGATTTCATTTTCAAAAGAAAATAAATGTAACCCCTATACTACCATTGTCTCATTGGTGGACAAAATGGAGTTGAGTAGGCTCCTATGATTGCAATATTCATCAAAAATTTGTGGAACTTTCTATGAAATTAAAAAATACACAATAGTTTTTGGAAATATAGTTTTCTTCTCAATTGCAGTCCAATTACAAAAGTTATGATTGAAAAGGTCCTTTTGTGGATGCAATGTACAAAACTGTGTCCCTATAGAAAAGCTTTTAAGTTTCTAAAAAATGAGTTGCTTAAGGAGTATAATGAAATCTACATATAAAGCTTTTTTTTCATTCCAATTTGATTTGTTAGAAGACAATTATGGACAAATTTTGGCTCCAATTAACTTAAAACTTATAAACAAAGTATTATAAACTTTTTTGGAATAATTTGAGTTCATATTTACAATTAGAAGCCCCAAATTAACTAAGAGAGATGTTTCCAATAAAATCCAAACGGCACAAAATAGGGAGTCTTTTTTTTACATTCACCCTTGCCTAGACCTTCGCAAGAGGCTCATTGCACTACTATAGACTTGACCCATAAACATGAGCAAGTGAGTATAAATGGAAGTAGATTTCTAGATTCACTTTAATTTTAGTCACACTAATCACACTCCCAAGAGGGCCAGGGAGTTGGGGATTGATAATTTCACATTGATTTTTGAATCAAGAATTGTATGATAAGTTCTACAATTATTTTTAATTTTTAATTTATTTAAATTTGATTCCTTGGAGGTTTTTAATTTTTTAATTTAAACTAGCGGTTGGCGCTTGCTATGCTATGCATTCATCATTAGAATTTCATTAGAATTTTTATGTATTAGATAGAATGCAAAGCAAGAATTTCAATAAATATTCACATAAAAATTACTAAAATGTTCATATAATTTTTGTAATAAATAAACATATATTGAAATAAACAATAGAAATTTAAAGAATGATGAATGAAATACATGCAATGATGAATACGGTAAAAGATACACATACATTAGAATGCATTAGAAATTTGACTCAATTGTTACAATGGCAACCCAAATAGAAGAATTTAAAGGAAAAACTTGTAAATCTTCAAAAGCTTTGTGAACAATTTAATTCAAAGTTCACAAAAGCACAAAATCATAGAAATGCAAAAAATGTATAAAGGCAAGAAAAGCAATGGAATTTCTACCTTTCTAATATCACCATATTCATCCTCTTTAATATCACCTCAATTGCAACGACTATATTATTTCTATAATATCACCCTTTGTAAAAAGTGATATTACAAAGGTGATTGTGAACTGCTACTTTAATTCAGTAATATCACATTGTGTGAAAATATGATTTCTATGTATGCATGATTAGAAATATTTTTATATCATAATTAAAATAATTATTTTAAAGACTTATTGAAATCAGTATCATGCATTCTATTCAAATTTGTCAAATTTTTACTAATATATGATACAATAAATGCGTACCATAGCAAGCACGAACCTTTAGTATTAATGGTAGCATTTGTGATATTATAGAGGGACTTATGATTTTAGTAGTACGATTTATATGATTCTTCTAAGGGTTTTCAAGTTTTTCAAATTTATTTTTGTTGATTCTTCTGAGGTTTCAGATGAATCCTATTAAAAAGAACGAAGCTCTTCCCATGCATTCAAAATACTATTCATCATACATTTGATGCTAATTTAAGGAAACAGAGATCATCCTTTACATTAGGAACCGCCTAAAATCACAGTTTCCACAAGTGATGTTGCTCTGACATTGCTCTGGAAATTTGCTCTCCATATTTACCAACCTCTCTTATCAGACATTGCTTAATATCATATGAGTACAAAACATTGCAAAAAAACGTAAGAAGAATATGATCTGTTGAAAATATTTGCAATTTGAAAAAGGGACGAGAAGAATCCAGTACTAAATTTTGCAATGGTTCAAAACTACCATAGCTATAGAATTACGTTTCAGGCTGCAAGTTCTGAAAGAGCCGAAGTTATAAAATTTGCCAGTGTAACCAAATTGACGTTTGACGTAATAGGGTCGCAATCACGAGTGGGACGGTACAATAGAGGTGTACAAGCGCAAACGTTGATCGTTACCAATCCCAGAGCGAAAATGCGTGAGTGCAACCTTGACAGATAATTAATCAGATGAGACAGATTAGAGTGTGATAATGAGAAATTAAGTTAGGTGGCACTATGATATGTGACAGGGAAAGGAACCGCCTAATCGATCGATGGGTAACAAGAATTAGTAGCACTAAGATTGGTCTGCACTTGAAGCTAAGCCATCCTTGAGCTCTATTTAACCTCTTGGGAGCAGCTAACTACAGTAGTGTTGAACCTTGGGCAAGTCAGGGGATCATGAGCTCAAACAACTTCAGGATGTTGAATTATAAACTGAAATATTAAAGTTCGTGGAAGTTGCAGACTATCTTACTGAACACCTTACCACCGTCGATCATTTGTTGTGGCCTATCGTCTCAAATCTGGAAGAAAGACCTAAATTTAGCAAAGCTGCTTCTGAAAACAACTTGTACCCAGAGAGAATGTGTATACCAGGCTACCAGAGCGTGAAACTTGAAAAATTTTGTACACTTCTAGCAACTGGAGCTAATTCAGATAATCACAATAATAACTACCCCTAGCTCCAACCTTGCAAGCAGAGCGGAGCAGGCAAGCGGAGCGGAGCACGTAGAGTGGAACAAGCTGAGCGGAATAAGCAGACAAATAGACAAAGTACTGCGAGGTTAGGCAGGCGCGGAGTGGAGCAGACAAAGTAACGTGAGGTCAGGCAGGCACGGAGCATAGCAAGCAGGCGCCTTAGTGTGGAGCGGAGCAAACAAGCGCCTCGGTGCGGGGCAGAGCAGAGCAAGCGCGGAAGTGAGAAATGACGGAATTGGAAGTGAGAAATGACCGACCTCCAGGGACGGACCCCATAACCGACCCTGCGGAGCTGCACGGGGGAATGGAGGTAAATTTCAGAGTTTGCAATTTCAAAGTTCACAGTTCGTAATTTCAGAGTTCGTAGTTCGCAGTTTGCAGTTATCGCAGTTCAAAGTTATTAATTAGTGATTAATTAGTAATTAATTAGTGATTAAATTAGTAATTAAATTAGTGATTAAATTTTGGGTTAAATTTTGGATTAAATTTTGGATAAATTTTGGATAAATTTTGGATTAAATTTGGATAAATTTTAGATTAAATTTGGATTAATTTTGGATTAATTTTGCATAAACTTTTGGATACAATTTGGATAAAATTTTGGATAAAATTTTGGATTAATTTTGGGTTAATTTTAAATTAAATTTGGATTAAATTTGGATTATTTTGGATTATTTTGGATTTATTTTGGATTAATTTTGGATAAAAATTTGGATAAAAATTTGGATGAAATTTTGGATGAAATTTTGGATGAAATTTGGATTAATTTTGGATTCATTTTAGATTAATTTTGGGTTAAATTTTTGATTAAATTTTTGATTAAATTTTTGATTAAATTTTTGATTAAATTTTTGATTAAATTTTTGATTAAATTTTTGATTAATTTTGGATTAAATTTCGATTAATTTTGGATTAAATTTCGATTAATTTTGGATTAATTTAGATTGATTTGGATTAATTTGGATTAGTTTTGGATTAATTTTGGATTAATTTTAGATTAATTTCGGATTAATTTCGGATTAAATTTTGGATTAAATTTTGGATTAAATTTTGGATTAAATTTTGGATTAAATTTTGGATTAATTTTGGATTAATTTTGGATTAATTTTAAATTAATTTTGATTAATTTTGGATTATTTTGGATTATTTTGGATAAATTTTGGATAAAACTTTGGATAAAATCTTGGATAAAATTTTGGATAAAATTTTGGGTAAAATTATGGATAAAATTTTGGATAAAATTTTGGATAAAATTTTGGATAAAATTATGGATAAAGTTATGGATAAAATTTTGGATAAAAATTTGGATAAAAATTTGGATTATATTTTGGATTAAATTTTGGATAAAAATTGGGATAAAAATTTGGATTAGATTTTGGATTAAATTTTGGATTAGATTTTGGATTAGATTTTGGATTAGATTTTGGATTAATTTTGGATTAATATTGGATTAATTTTGGATTAATTTTGGATTAAATTTGGATTAAATTTGGATTAATTTGGATTAATTTGGATTAATTCTGGATTTATTTTGGATTATTTTGGATTAATTTTGGATTAATTTTGGATAAAAATTTGGATAAAATTTTGGATAAAATTTTGAATAAAATTTTGGATAAACTTATGGATAATATTTTGGATAAAAATTTGGATAAAAATTTGGATAAAAATTTGGATAAAATTTTTTAGAAAATTTTGGACCAAATTTTGAATAAAAATTTGGATAAAATTTTTTAGAAAATTTTGGACCAAATTTTGAATAAAAATTTGGATAGAATTTTGGATAAAAATTTGGATAAAAATTTGGATAAAAATTTGGATAAAAATTTGGATTAAATTTTGGATTTATCTTTGGATTTATCTTTGGATTTAATTTTGGATTTATCTTTGGATTTATCTTGGATTTATCTTTGGATTTATCTTTGGATTTGTCTTTGGATTTATCTTTGGATTTATCTTTGGATTTAATTTTGGATTTAATTTTGGATTTATTTGGATTTATCGGGATCATATGTCGCCAATGGATTTTGAACCCAAATCTTTAGTACAACAATGCACACTCTTAATGCACATACTTCATCTATGGCTTACCATGAATGCAACTACTACCATGAATGATTGTTGTACTATTCTTATTTACTTTATTAGCTTGTTATGACTTATGCTCTTTGTTGTATCATTTCTCCTTAGGTTTGCTACTAAGAGTATGTGTTGGTTTTTTTTTGGGAAGGCCATTTTTGGCTTCATTTCCATTTTTTTTTTTAAATTTGGACTAAAAAAGTAGACATGTGCATGCCATTTGATTTGTACATGAATGATATTTCAAAATTCAATTGGAAAACATATGTACCCGAATGTTGAAAATGATGTAATCATTAGCAAGTTGGCAAGTTTGAATTCTTTCTTCAAGGCAACTTGGCTACTTGCTTGAAAATTTACAAATCATTTAGAATTGTCCATATACCAAATCTAAATGATTTGGTATATGGATCTAAATGGACAAAAATACTATGTGAAAAAAATAAATGAATCACTTAAAGCATTGAGTTTTTAAAAATTTATGTATTTAATTGGAAAACACGAATCCCAATGGTTGGAATTTTTTAATTTAAAAATTGCACATGATGTTCTAAATTTTTTGCAGAAAATATTGACAATTGAGTTAAATAATACACTTCATGGTTTATTTAATAGTACAAAATCCATAACTACCCGTAAACTTAAATTCTTCATATCTTGTGATTCATTCATCGAAAATGAATGATTAATAACTTTTTAAATTTGTATAAGTACAGAAAACCAAATTCAAATTTTATTTTTTTGAAAAATAAAGGTTTTCTTATGTGCCCAAACTGCACAAATACAAGAAACAATTACATATTAGGCCATCATTTTTTGCTTCTATTTCCTAATGTTCTAAATGTTGGATATGTGAAACATGTTCCTCGTCCCCACCTTTCATAAAAAATTGAGCCTAAAATATGTAAATGTCAACCTAAAATATGTAAAATATGTCATTAATTGAATGAATTGACTTTCATAGTTTGGAAGTTACATTGAAAACTACAGCCCTTACCTCCTTGTTATTTGACTTAAAGAAATTCATTCATTAACAAAGATGTCCTTGGAATGCACATTGTCATCGATTGTATCGAATTCACTATTCAACAAAATTTTCAATTAGAATAAGGCTTTAACATTGTAGAGGAATAATTTAAGGATGTATTTTTGGCTTGCAATTTTTCGCAAGAGAGTTAGTAGAAGCAACATGTGGAATTTGAGTTATTGAGGTAAAATATAATATGGTTAGAAAAGAATCCATATACCAAATCTCCAATTATCCTATTTAAAAAATATTAAGCAAGTCAATTTTTAACCTTCATCAAAATCATGCAACAAGTAAGTAAGCTAGGCTACTACCTCATTGAAACTTCAACAAACATTATGTTTTTAATATAATGGATGGATGGATTTACTTCTTTCATTTTCTATAGTTTTGACAATATGCCTTTGGACAAATTCATCATCTAAACATTGGACGGTGTGAAAAAAAATTGTATATATACCATTGTTTCTTATTCCTCAAATACAAATTATGGACAAAGAGATGACAAAACATACACTGTTGGATATAGAATTTAACAATTAGCATCATTCATTTTGATGTCAATTGAACATGTAAAGCTTATCAAGTCATCATGGTCAGAAATAATAACGTAACATGCCTACAAAATACTTGATCATTTTTTTGCTTCTGAGACATATGCAAGATACAATAATGATTCAAATAAAGAGTGCTATGTGTTATTTAATTCAATTGAATATAAATACAATGTTTAGTCACAGTTGGAAGCTTATTGTGCACCTTCTATATGAAATATATGATATATGTTTTTGAAGATGTAGGGTTGAACTTCACAATCAAAGGCCATATTCGTTATATTGAGACTTTTGGTAGTCTCATTTTTATCCTCGACTCGAAGATAAATCATAATAACTGTTCAATTTTAAGACTATTTGGTAAGTTGAGATTTCAATGTATTAATATATATAAAAACCTTTGATTTCCCAAAGGTTGCAGGCTCATCATATCCTCGACTCGAGGATAAATTACTATAACTATTTTAGGGTTGTAGTCTCAAAATGTGTAGATTGTCTCATTTTAACGAATAAGGCCATATCACTGTACGATAGAAGGTAGAGCCACTCATAACTAACCAAATAAAGAATGATGAACGTATTGGAAGCAGCTAAAGCATTGGAAATATTCTTAGAAGTGCATGAACAAAAATGCCAATATTTGCAAATATATATATATATATATATATATATATATATATACAAAAAAAACAAACTTTGGTGATTTTTTGAAATGAAATGAAATTACTATTTATTTTTGAAGCCCAAAGTTAGTCTTCACCTATGTCCAATGTAAAATCGCTCATTTAAGAGACTACTTCTTGCTCACTTTGGCATTTAAAACCAAATCTAAACCAAGCATATGTGTCATGACAAGATTGGTGGAATTCACGATTGGAAATCAAGAACTCATGATTATAAATGAGTTCAAACTTCTCTTAAATTTGGCCACCTTGTTAATTGATAATGGGGTTGTGGTCGAGAATGGATACCTCTACCTTCTGTTTAATAGAAGTGATTTCCATGATAATAGACAACGTGAAGACAATTGGTTCTTCATGATTTTGAAGCTGAACTTTGGGAAATGGTAGTTGTTAGTGTTGTATGTTTTCTAAATACCTTTAGTTGTTCTAAGTGAAAGTGATAACAATTTGGTTTTCATTAAGAAAATATATGGGAATTGAGCATTGTTGCAATGTACATTGGAGGAGGATTGCAATTTTATGTGGAAAGTGTTAAATTTTGTAGGTCAATCTTTATATCAATGAAACAATTTTCTTTAAGTGAAGGTATAATTGCAGGAACCAAGGAGTACAATAGATGCTAGGGGTTTTGGAAGTCTTGTAGATATGCCATTATTGGCAACAAGAGGAAGGCCTGATGGAGAAAGTGTCGGCCAAAGAATTGTTAAAGCATGTCGTACCAGACTATTCCAAGGTGGTGCGTTTGGAAGGCATAACGTTGGAGCACATAGAGGTCAGAACACTACAGAGCTCATCACTGAAGAAGGAGCTATTGTTGGAACAGATATAATTGATGAAAGTCTGAAATGTGGAATGGAACTACATCATGTGAAGCTCTGGCCCCATGAGGTTGCTATGCATGTACTTCATGTTGTGGATGGCTCTATATAGACTAGAGAATTAGTAGGGAAGCGTCTTGGTCAATGTGTGGGGTTGGTGATTCGATGGAAGAAATCAAGAATTCGAACTGCAAGTGGTGGAATGCGAAGTACTTCAGAATCAAGAGGAAGGCAAAATGGTAATATTTCTCCCGTATCAACCCCGGAGTTTGAATTTCACGAGAGCAATAGTAGTCCAAGTTCTTCAGAAATGTCATGGAGTGCATCTGAGAATATGAACACCCCTCAATAAAGATCTCCAACAAGTAAAGTAACAAGGAACTAGTAGCGGACCTTTTTAAGAAGTAATGGATGAATTACCAGAAGCTGGAGCTACCCGAAGTTATTCAATAGTAAATCAAAGGAGACGGGAAAGAGGCCCACGTGAAAGAGGACAATCAAGAGAATAGACAAGAAATACATATTGAATCAGAGGTATATGGCATGGGGGCAGAAGTATAATCTTCGATCAACCTAGATACTGCAGATGTTGAGTGCTTTCTTCAAAAGAACAGAAGGAGGGAAGAGGCACAAGTATGAGACAAAATTAGATGGCTTTGACGTTTGCAGTGCGTGCTATGCGAAGACGCTTGGTTATTCGCAACGGCGGTTCAAGCAATTGAAGCAATCACAACAAATCTATGGAAAAGTGGTTGCAGTACATGGGAATACATACCACTTGAGAGAAGGAGCAAAAAAGTCTGCAGCACGTGCAAGTTTTGAAGAATTTGTGAAAGAACTTGAATGCACACAATCTCACAGACAAATACAAAGGAAAATAGATAACAACGTAGTACCATTGATACTATTATCCATGAATACAACAAAAGTAGATGTGTTTCACTACGTGAATGAAGAAGTAAAAAAGATGGTGGATAGAGAGCCATTACCTTTAAGTTCATTCCATCAGTTGTGGCACGAGGAATTTTCACAGGTACAAATTCCACCTTTTTTTCGATTTTCAAAATGTTACCATTGTTGGAAATATAAGTGTAGAATGGAATCTACAACAAATGCAGCAGCTCGTGTGGAGATAAAGAAGTTGTACATAATAAATATCCAACATCAAATGGAAGAGAGGCGTGATTATTGGTTGTTCAAAAGGTCAGCAATGATAACATTAGACTTGTACATGTGTTTAATAGTGGACGATATGGACCAGAACACAACTATGGTTCCGAAAATGAGGCAATCCGTGAAGAACATAGAATCTCGGTTTGTAAAAACTCATCTTTATGGGGTCCTAGTGTATGGAATTGGATTGTATGCAGATGTCAGGGTTGATGCACACCACAAGCATGACAACAATCAAGTGATCACTACCATAATGCATGTACTATCTGATGTGCGAATACGGAAGGGGAAGCTACCACCAACTTTACGAATTCAAGCGGACAATACTACTCGTGAGAACAAGAACATATACATATTTGCATTATGTGCAGCTTTAGTGGGCATGGGCTTTTTCTAAGAGGTGCAATTGAACTTTCTAATTGTTGGGCATACACATGAAGACATTGACCAACGATTCAACATTATCTCGAATACGTTGAAGAGGAAGAATATTGATTCTATAGATGAGATGTTGGCTTTGATAAAGAAAGGAACATCGTACACGGAGGCATTTGTAAGTGCATGTCAGTTGGAGAATGTTCGAAATTGGAAGTCTTTCATCACACCACATTTTTTGAGGGGGGAGAGCAATTAATAGGGATCACGTTTCCACATCACATGAGATTTTATATGGAGAATGGAGTGCCTAAGGTGTAGTATAAACACTTCAGTAAAGATGCATGGGGACCGGTAGAAGGGCACATGTGCTTGCAATCCTTGTCTACAATGGCAGAGAAGTTAGCTTTAGCAGAAGTGTTTGCAGCAGATGAAAGAGAGTTGAGGGCTTTAGCAGATTTCATTGTTTACAAGGAGAAGATGGGATGTATTGAAGAACCTTGAAACAATTAACAAAACAAAGAAATTCATAGAATATTTGAAAGAATTTCCCAATTCGGATAGAAGTGCAAAGACAAACAAGCCATTTTGGCCATTAGGCTTTGCAGATAATAGCGGAGAGACTACTAATTTGGATTCAGTGTTTGAAGAAGGGGAGCAATCAAATACAATATCAACAACGGTAGACTCTATTATGGCTACAATGCTGAATCCTGAAGCTCGAGGGTACTTTGGTCCAAAGAGGAACAAGCCAAAATAGATTGCAGGGACGAGGGCTCCTAGAAGAAGAGTGATAGAAGGAGGAGAGACAATTGCAACAACAAGCACACTTGTCAGAAGAAGGTCAACATCCATTTCCAATATTTGATCCAGAAAAAGATCTTTAAGTTGGACAATTTTTTGCGCTTTCAGTAGAGGCTACTGAAGTAAGAACAAAAGTGCCATTTTATATGACAAAAATCTTGGAGCTTGGTGAGCGAAAGCGAGCAACGAAGATGTAGGTTATTTGGTATTGGCCAGTTCTGAAGGTGAGAGTAGAAGAAAGAGAAAGCTCAAGCAAAGACCGGTACACAAATTGTATGGAAGCATTATGGGAGCCATCTCGTGAAAAACACGGTGTGTGTGGAGAAAGAAGCAACTATATTTTCATGGAATGATATTCCGAAAAAAACAAGGAGTGGGTTTGTGCAAAAGAACAATGTACTAGTGCATGGGGAAATGACAGAGAAGGAAATTAGCATTCCAGCACTAGTAAAACCTCATTTGTTAGAGTACATTGTGATGCAATTGGAAGAACTGGACAATGAACGACTACGAAATGATGTAGGTGCATACTGAATTTGAGTTTTACATTGAATAGGACTTTGAAGTTTGGTGAATTCAATGAAACAATGGTGTAGTAGGAGACCTCAGTTTAACATAATATTGCATGTGAAATACTGAAGTTCTTTGTAAATTCAATAAAGATTTTTTTTGTTGGTTTTTAAATGTTGAATTTTATATTCAAGTGCATAACCAGTATATTGAATTTTGAATTATTTTTTTAGAAAACTTTCTAATTTGCACAATAAAGAGGCAAATCAAATTTGAAGAAAAAAACCATTTCGTAAAGAGAAAGCATTGCTCCCCTTTTCAATTTTGTATGCCTCCCTCAAAGGGCAACTTTACCCCACCCTATTGGCGATGAGGTTGATTTTGCTCGAAAAATTTGTAAGTGCAATTTTATATGGCCAAGTGCAAAAATTACGAATTCTGTGTTTTTGGTGAATCTAACCATACGGATGGAATCTAAAATTCAAAATTTATAACTTTCATTTGTATAGAAATTCCAAAATATTCTTCCAAATAGTACTTTATGATGATTTTTTCCAAATTGTCAATTCTAGAGAAGACTATGGACATTTAGGGGTTAACCATGATTAATTCAGCTGAAATAAAATAAAATGCAAAAGCACGGACTAACAGAAAAGGAGGATCACCATGGATGAATGTTTTCAACCGACACAAAACCGGATGACAAACGTTGTCAGCATCAGGCAGTCTAGAGCTTCTTCTCCAGCCCTGAAGCCTTCCTCTTCGGCAGCCTGCCCTTCGGCGGATTCCCGTGCTCCGTCGCGAATTTGATTTGCGAACTTGAGCTTAAGGGCCTTTCGAGAATCTCTGGAAGATCATCGCCTTCATAATTTTCAAATTCCCGCCGACGCAGAATTTTTCAATTGGATTTGTGGTGAGTTTCGAAGGCGCCTGATTGCGGTGGCGGCTGCAGTGTTCTCGTAGGTGTTCGGAAGAGGACGGCGCAATGGGGAAGTGTCCGAACCACAAAAACAGTCATGGCAAGCATTACTCTCATAAATCGGCGCGGAGAACGAAATTCGAGAAGAAAGATATCCTTGCAACTTATTTTGTAATTTGTTTTCAATTTTCGTGTACTTTGTTTGAATTTTCGTATGTGAATTAGGATTCGAGGTGTCGCTCTCTTTCTTATCCCTCGTCTCTTCTTGTTTCTATCTTGGTAGGAGTTTAGGGTTTGATTCTTGTGCACATGACTAAACCCTAATTCAGGTCAGTGTGGGAATTTTCTCGATTTTGTGACGGTTTTAGATTTATATGTCGACTAGTTCTTGCTAGGTCTTGAAGCGTATACTTTTGCTCTCAATACTTGCAAATTTGGTACAGAGGTTTAATATTGGATTAAAGTTTCTACGAATGTGCACCAGCTAGGGTTGGACATGTTTACCCCATTTTTTGTAATCAGTGGTATAGTGTGTGTACTGCTTCTTTATTTTTAGTTCTGGAAACTGCAGGTCATACTTTAGGGTTTTCAATTTGCTAGGGATTTCACCCTTAACTCTATTGGAACACGTGACGACATGATTTACACAGAACTCCGCAAAGTGGATACACCGAAATCAAAGGAGATTGATCCAGATCTTCCTGGTTTGGGCCAGTTCTATTGCCTACACTGCGAGTAAGTTGCCTTTTGTATACACTGCAAGTAAGTCGCATATATTGTCTTACTAGGTTGTACATCTCACCAGTTTGAGCTATTTGAGCAGAAGACGACCGTTTTGTGCTTTTGGGGTGGGGAGTGGATCTATAGCTGTTGTCCTACACCCATAGTTTCTTTTGGTTTTCACATTTTGACTAGATTATACAGTAGAGAACCTAGAGAAGAAAACCCAGCACATTATAGGGTCAATTTAAGACCCCCGCTGTGGAAGACCGTCAATTTGGCTTTAAGATTTTCCTTAAAGACCCTGGTTATCACAAACCGTACTGAGCCGAGGAGTAGGGTTTGAGAATTCGACTTAATGATTTACTCAATAATTACCGAAACACATTCTCCGAACGGTTGATCTCATCGACCTTTAGTTTTATAAGTGCACTTGGGTCCTCTATACCATGGGTAGGACTTTGTGGCCTTTGATACCCTATACCACGCCGGGTCCTCTATTCTACTCCTGTCCCCGCTTTTCGCGGACTCTTTTGAAGTTCTAAAGTTGATGAGTAGTTCTACTGACTGGCTGACCAGAGAGCTTGCTTAGGAAGGTTCAGGAACCGCAAGTCTGCTGTAATTGACGAGTGGGATTATGTAGACATTGAAGAGTAGCTCAAGCTTGTGCTGAGAACCGTGGTTTTTTTACAGTCGTCACTTCACAAACACAACTATTCGCGATGAGCACTACAAGACAAAGAAGCATAGAAGAAGGTGATATTTCACACTAGTACTTTGAGCTGTGTTCATCTGTTATCTTATTGTTAACTCTACTGTGTTCATGTTTGTCAGTATGTATTGAGTTTACTTTGTTTCAAACCTGCTGAACTTAAATTCTTAATATTGTCACAGGGTGAAGACGATGGAGGGACCTGCTCCCCATAACCAGATTGACGCAGAGGTTGCGGCCGGAATGGGTGTCCCGGACAATGGTCCAAGATTACGTGTTGGTGAAGGTTTGGCCATGGCTATGTAAAATCTGATCTCACATTGGAAAAAGGTGGAACTCTGCAAATAGGGACGAGCTTGCCATTACAGTGTAGTCAATGCTGCAGAACTTAGAAGTAGAAGCTTCCGGTTCATATGTGAGCTTTGAAAATCTCTCCGTCTTTTGCGGGCTAGAATTCTGAGAGATTCATACTCTGTTGGTTGTCGCAAAAATATGAAGTCTCAGGATTGTTGAAAACAGTGCAAGGAAGCAGTCAACGTACTTCCCATCCGCCAGAGAAATTGAAAGAATTATTGTTGTGAGTTTGCTCTGTACATGGAGAATCTGATGTTATAGGATCTGTATTTGTACAGTTTTGTTTTCTCGGTGAGTTCGCTACAGATGCTTGGAGTTCGCGGAGCTCTTTTACACGTTTTCTTCGATTGCGGTCAAAGGTAAAACTTCTCAAATGCAAGGACCATCTGAAATAGAATACCTCACTTCTAATTGTTGGTGAAAGTCTCCCTAGAAAAGAATTGGAATTTCATTCGCTGTATTTCATTCGCTCCAAATGCAACCAAACTGCCAAGTGCTGCCTGCAATCACCCATGTCTGTAAGCTTTCTTTAAATCCAAAGGATGTGAAGTTCGACTCACTACCATTGTGTTGCAATGAAATCATGATCATCATGATGTCACATGAAGCGTCTGATTCTAAATGAGAAAGGTAGATTTTCAATTATTGCCCGTCTCAAAATGATTTTTCTGTTGGACAAAATGTTCTAGATTAAGGCTAAAAATAGCATTTAAAAAATCAATTTTGTGCTATAAGTGGAGTTTGGTGCACTCCTAGTATTATAGAAACTTTGAGTTTTGGAGTCCTTTTTAAAGTGAAGTTTTGGAATTATATTGAAAAGTTGATTTTGGGGGGCATTTTCAAGGAGCACCTCTAGTGAATTTGTTATTGAGTGTGAAGTTGTCATTTTATAGGCATTTAGTATACTAAATGGACCCTATGTGGACTTTTGTTTCCCAACTTCATCCTCTTCAATCATGCAAATATTCAAAGAGATGCAAAACATAAGAATGAACAATGTTGATTGGCTCCTTCATTTCATTTGTCTTTTGATCGATGATTGCATGGATGGAAGAGTAACTACTACTTGGAGTTGTTTTGTTGGTTCCAAATAGTAATTGAAAAGTAAATCTAATCAATTTACAACATCACAAAGTGCATTAGGAAGATCATTTTGGATTAAAAAATTAAGGTCAATTTATAACGTTACTACGTGCAATAGGAAGTGCAATAGGAAGATCATTTCGGGTTAAAAAATTAGCAAGACAATTACTAAGTGCAATAGGAAGATCATTTTGGATTAAAAAATTAGCAAGACATTAAATTATACCAACGAAGGTGGGCCTTGGTGAAGTAGATTTAACTTGGGGAAAACACATAAATTTTTTATTTGTCATATATGATTTTTTTTGCAAATTTTGAATTCATATTTGCAATCAAAGACCCCAAATTAGTTAGTGAGGTCTACAACATACCCTAGACATGGTTCAAAATAGAGGGCTTTTTAAAAAAATTTATTCCTAAAACACAAATTTTACCCTGTTGAAACTACCTTTGTTGGCATGATTTAACGTCTTCCAAAAAATTAAGGCCAATAGGAAGATCATTTGGGGAGTACTTCCGTACTAATGCTTTATTGTTAACATGAATGATAAGGCTTAATTCTTTATTGTTGACATAAATGAGAAGGCCAACTCAAAGATCATTTGGGGTGAAGGGAGTACTACCATACTAATGTTGTACTATTGACATGAATGATAGACCCTTGTTGGACAAGGCCTCACTTGATCCCTAAATGTCAAGAATCTTTTTCAAAATTTATAATTTGAGAAAAATCATCATAAAGTACTATTTTGAAGAATATTTTGGAGCTAGTATACAAATAAAAGTTTGAGTTTTACATTCCATCTGTATGATTAGATTTACCAATGTTATAACCAATATTTTCTTTACAAAATTTTGAAAGGAAAATTTTCTAAATTTGATTAGAAACAAAATATTATCATTTTTTGAGTGCAATTTTTTTTAAATGAGGTTCTCTTCACATCGTGATTTTTTTATGCAAGTTCAGTTTTGAACTAGAGTCAATGTAATTTTGGCTTGGTCAATCACTTTATATACTTCCACATTTGTAATTTTAAAAAAATATGTACTTTAAAAACACCAAATCCAACCATTAGATAGGACAATAACTTAATAAAGTATCTCCACAAATTAAGATGACTTTCATCTATCCAAGCAGTAATAAGAATGTAATAAGAATGACTCATTAAGAAAAAGCCCCTTGTTGCAATAGTATTGTTGCAATACTGTTTCAATGCTTGAATAGTAAAGTACTAAAAACATATTGTTGCAGTACTACAACAATACAATTTCAATGGGGGAGTGTATTCTATCCATTGAAAGTATACTATTGTAGTATTGCAACAATATGTTTTTAGTACTCTACTGTTCAAGCATTGAAACAATACTGTTGCAATGGAGTACTTTCCTGATGAAAACTTACCGAGTTTCAATCTGCTAGTCATCCAAGAAGTGGACGGTCCTTGAAGAATAGGCACGGCATACAGATGTCTTTTCCCTGTGCACACTGAAATACAGGTCGAAATGAGCTTAGTTTGTTAAATTCACGTTGTGTCTGGCTTCTGCAGTTGAGACATGAGGTTGGTGCCCTTCGGAGAGGCATACCACCTCCAATGATAAGCATCGGCAGTCGGCTTGGAATGTCAGGCTGTAACTTATTTATAAGCAGGAGGGTACGTTGGCTTAAGCCTTGAAGTTCCTTGCAGCGGTGCCACAGTCAAAATTAAACTGCTGAAAGCTGTTCGTTTGAATCCCTGCGACAATCACGCCACTAATTAATACGTGGTACTACGTATCTTCTTCCCAGCAAATCAATAGCCAGTTAACACCCTGCGAGAGCAATCTCTTTCTATAAGTCGACAAGCATGATGACAAAGTTGTGTCATCATGTGCGCTTGAAGTGCACTTGGACTATCACTACCTACTGACAATTAGGATTTCTAGTGCACAACCCCCCTGGAGCTTAGGCTTATTGAGCGAGAGATGTTTTTTAAAAACTTCAGGATCCTGCACCAAGATAGACAATTTTTTCCTTCTTTAATTCATGTCCACACGCGTCTTGCAAACTCTAAATTCAAAGACGAGATCCAGCATTCATCACAAATTAAAGTAGGCAAAGGAACAGAAGAGATTCAAACAGAGAAATTTTCAGATGTTGTGGACAAATCTTCAAAAAAGGGTTGAAAAATATTTCTGCACTCACAACTTCCAAACTGACTGTCTGGTTTGGACGATGGTTTGCGGACGGTCAACTCATATATACTTGGTGCCAAGAAATCAGTTGTTTCAGCTAAAGAGGAACAGTCACTGATAATCCATTCGATTCCAAAACAAGGTACAAAACGTCTACACAAACAAGGTTCAGAACTTCCTGAGCAGCCCAAATTCGTGGATATCAAAACGGCAGACGGACAGCCTCGGCACCATCAACTTCCCTTCATCTGCAAATAAGATATCCAAGTGATCCAAGTATATAAATTATGACAATGTGACGACCAAGAATGACTAACCTTTTCTTGCATGATTGTTGTTTTCGCATTATTTTTGGTAGCATGGAAAGCCATCTCCAGTGGAATGGAGAAGTATTATTTACATACATCAATATGGATGAAACATACACAATGTAGATGAAAATGCATGTACTCATCTAAAAGTATTAAAATTCATCCACAATAGAACAATATTTTCTTAAATTTTTTTAAGCTATTGAGTGATTTCATCCATTGAAAATATAGGGATCTATATACACCAAGCATGTGTATTCCAAAATGGCATCTGTATTCTCCTAACCAACATCCTAAAGGGTCCTTGGTAACATCTTTGAACCTTTATGAAGACCTAATTATGTGTGGGAATATATTTTCTTCTTAGTTAATAAATACTGAGTTAAAAGTATGAAGTATGGAGTCTAATGTATGTCAATAGAAATCTTGTTATCATTGTCTTTTTGACATTCTCTAGGGCTATACACATTGGATTAACCCTTAAAATGATGGATTGTATGATTAGCAACAAATTTGTACTACCACCAAAATCTTTGGAAGTCTTTGGACACAAGGTAGAGAAATCCAATTCTTATTATCAATAATTTGTACTACCACCTAAATCTTATCAACAATTTGTACTACCACCCTAATCTTTGGAAGTCTTTGGATACAAGATAGAGAAATTCAATTTATTAGCCTCTACTTCCATACCAAAAAATCTTCAACAATGATTACATACCAGTATTCATCCATTAAGTTAGTCTATTTGTTTGTTTTGTTTGTTTGATATGTTTGAGATTGTTTTGTTATGTTTCTTTGATATGTTGAGATCTCCCAAGCCATACATCCATACATCCTCCATTGGGGTGCTTGATACTGTCAGAAAGCCTCAGTGAGGAGGGGTGCATAGGCTTTCTTTCATGGCATTTGGACATATGGCATGAAAGTTATTGAATTTCTAAATTTTTATGAGTTAGAAAATTAATTTTATTTTGCTTTTGCCTGTGGCAACGGCACAGGTCACAGTAGTTAACTATGAAACATGAACAGCAATATATTGAAGTATGCAGATGTTCCAATTTTTCGTTTCGTTGAAATTTGCATCAAAAACAGGATCAAAATGGGAAAACAAATATTAAAAAACACAGGGTCGTCAACTGCAGGATTTGAACCTGCGCGGGGGAACCCCAGCAGATTTCGAGTCTGCCGCCTTAACCACTCGGCCAAATTGACGGGCCGACCATGCTGGGGATCGAACCCAGAATCTCTTGCTCCGTAGGCAAGCGCCTTATCCATTGGGCCACACGGTCCGATTGATGAAGAAATTCATTCAATTAATCATAAATAAATAAATGATACTTAGAACAAATTTTCACAACACCCAGTTTCCAGTCAAACAATTTAGTTTTACCGAACATTGACAAGAACTGCACCCATTGTGAACCACCTACAACAGTATACTACAGCCTCAACTAGGAAAACACAAATATGTTTTAGGATGATTTCATTACTGTAGTATGCCAAACACATCGTCGGTGCGGAAGTTCGTGACTTGCAACACCAAAGAAAGCCCACCAAAAGAAAACTAAAAAAACAAAAGATCAGAGCTCCGCTGAACTAGCCTCTGAACTCGACTTTCTTCTGCCACTGGATGGGGAGGACGATTTTCTAGCTGGCTTCTTCTTGCCATACCACCAACTGGAAACGGCTCGAGCTACCTTGTTCACATTCTTCACTGTAGTCTGCATTACCCTCTCCGTATGGATTCCAATGTGAGTCCCTAGTTTAGCAGTCCACGTTTCCACCGCTGGTTTTTTCTCCTGCAAGATTTACATCACCAAGATATGTATCAGAGCACTCCTCCAAGCAAAACCAAATCACTGATTGAAGAAAAACAAAAGGAATCTGAGCTACTCACAACCTTGTGGAGGCTCCAATTTGTGTGATGGCTGTACCAGTCCTCCATACACATAGGAACTTAACCACTAAAACCCAAGGATTCATGGGTAAGAAACGATTAGTTCGATTGATGTACTGTGCTAAATATAATTCGGAAAGGTAAAATTTTCAGATCACTGGAACTAGTGAAGGGGCATTACTTGTGTTTGTCAATTTATTTTGTCTTTTAAGTGGAAAAAGAAAGTCTTGATTTGACCCACTCAAGACAGCTACACTAAAATTGGTAAATAGTGTTGGGTGATAATTAGTGTTGTTCCCTGTTTTTTACCCCCAACATTTCATACACCGCTTTTTCCCCACCATTCCAACTTCTGTATTTTGTTCCCATCTAACACTAAATGCTCTCTCCTAGAAATGTTGAAATGACCAAATTTTACTATAGAGTTAAAATAGTGTTAGAATGGGTAAATAATATTCTAACACTAACCTTGCAAATCACAATTAGTGTTATTGTTGACAATTAGTGTAGCCAACACTATTTACCAATTTTAGTGTAGTAACATGCGAAGTCTAATGTCCGTTTAATGGTAGTTTAAGGGTTTAGGGAGACAGTCATGAATGGAGATGCAAATGTAGAAGCAGTGCAGCTTAAAGATATGACACTATCATTAAGGTAACTTTTGATTTTATCAGCTGCTGTGCAGATGCATGTAGAAGTAGAAAATTGCTACAATGGCTATGTTGCAGAGCGTTATTTAAAGCTGTACTAAACAGTAGGCACACTGCAGCACAAGAACGATCTTGACCGGAAAGACATGGAATATTCAAAACGGTGGACATTGAAGCAGATACCTGACTCGTCTCAACAACATCTTCGTCATCATCTTCGTCGTCGTCCTCGTCATCCGCATCAGGATCGCGAGGAGCACCATCATTCATTAAGCTAGGATTTTTTTGAAGCTCTTCTCTTGAGAACATTTTCATTCCAGGTGCCCCTGGCATGTCCTGCAAATATGATGTATTGCCATATGATTCCAACAAAGTATGATGTGGAAAATGGAGTTGAAAGCAGGAGTAAATGACTTTTATTGCACGCAAAATTGAGTACCAGACAATCGTCAAAATTCATTCGAACTTACATTGAGAGAACGCATGAGCTTCTCCATTTCAGCTTCTTTGCCTTCTTTTGGCGTGAACGCTTCGCCTGCCACTCTGTCCTGTTCATTCAAAACCCAAAACACTAACAGTTGACGAGGAGTTGAAACTAGAATGAATAGACCCAAATGATGCTGTCGACTGCAATCTCAGACTTGCTAACAAACAGGTCTGCATGCCCGTCATTTCGACCCTCAACAGAAGCATTGGCAAGAGACAAAGAAATCCTCGCAATAAGTATAATATCAATCAAATACACGTGTAATATCAAGGTTTGTGAAGTAACTAGTAGTACCTTGGGCAAACGAGGTAGTTTGCCTACACAGGCTTTACTCAAATCTTTGCACAGCAGCTTTACCACACCAGCTCGCGTTGCTCCAGCTTTGTAAAGATATTCAGCAACATCAGTGTCATGATCTCCCATAACCTATGTCATAGATCAGAAGTAGAATTGCACTCAGTTGCAATCATTTAGGAAGCTTCAAGGAGGGTAACAAACTGTCCCAATACAAAAAAGATATCATACTACACATTTGAATGATTGAAATATGGTTTTTGAAGTTACTATAATCAAACAGTTAGCTTCCAGAGAGGACTTTCTATTTTTCGTTTGCGCACATAAGGGTTAATGAGCATGACATTGTGGGCAGTAAAACAAAGAGGAAGCCAGTACATACCTCTTGACAAGCTCGTTCTACAGTTTTGCACTCCGTCTTGCAAACCCCTTCCACCGGCTGCTCTACCAGCTGCAAGAGGACCACCAGTCCAAACCAACAACAATATTAAAAGACGAATCCTGCATATGCGTCGAATCCGACTGGCTAAACACAAAATCCATAAAAACGGAGAATTTCGTTCAGCAAAGTATAGTTCCCCAACTACAATCGACAAATTAGTACCGAGCCGATCTGCCACGAGAGTCACATTATACTCCAGATAAGTTCTAGATTACCCTACCTGAAGCTTGTCACCTTTCTCCACGATGTCCAGTTTTAAAATCCAGTCGCTTTCCTCTTTCTTCATGTTGCAGATATTCTCAGCAACATCGATAATCTCAAACTCAGAAATCTGCAGAAAGTCACCTCATAATAAGATCCCTTGAAACATCTGAAGCAAATGTCAACAACTTTCGATACATTGTTCCTTAGATTAAATTCGAGAAATCAATGGAGTGCTGCGAGATCAAATGTACCTTCTTGGAAGCAGACTTCTCACGTTTTTCCTTGACTTGCCGCACCAGCTGCTTAGCGATGGCCTCACACACACTGCATTTGATAAATGGAATGTCGTCCTTTCTCGCTGTGATTATTTCCTTCTTGGCTTCAGCATGTCCCAAATCAGAGATGAATATGCCGGCTATAACCAGCAGCAAGATCGCGGAGACTCGGCAAGAAGCCATAGTTGCAGGGTTCAGTATAGCTCAAGCAATCAAGTCCTTCCGTTCGATCCAATCAGATAAAAATCTGCAAAGACAGATAAAAATAGATCCACACATTGGAGTATTTCTTGAATTCAACACTATTTCAGATTCGTGATTGAACCACCCAGAAGAAGACTTGCCAACACTTCTTCACGGCATTATTGATTAGGTTCACCCTAATTTTTTCACTAAAACAAAGGTCAACCCTCCGACTTTGATCGACGTGGAATACAACTCCCATCATCACAATCACCAGAGAATTTTGACAGGACAATCGTAGAAGTAGTCTAGGAAATCACACACACCGCACCTCAGTACTTCCCAAACGTCCAATGCGCTAACGTCAATCACAATGCCACCGAAAAGTTTCCAAACAGAAATTGCTTAAACCCTAACCCAACAAACCCCTTCCATCGATCTCCAAGGAGCTCTCGATACCAACCAACTCTTCCGTCTTTCAATACCAGCCCGTCAATCCTTGCATACAACTCTGACGAATTCACACGACCCAACAAAAATCAAACAGATCCCCCCCCAAAAAAAACATTTGGCGGAGTTTCCAAGAAGGTAGAAAACCCACCGCCCAAAGCAGATTGATCGCAAGCACTGTTTCACCTATCGCCGCAACATTTCTCAAATGCTTTTCATCTTTCATCTTGTCCACTTACCACTGCACGCCCCGGTCCGAGCCGATCCTGATCACCACCAACAATTGCCCTGCCAATTGCCCTGCCAACAACGTGCACAAGAATATTCTAGAAAGTGTCCATTCCGACACTCTGTGTAGACCTGTGGTAACCTCCGGGGAGGTCAGAAATTAAGTCATATTTGGAAGGAAATAAAATAAAATTGGCACGTGTCCTCTTGTGAATGGTCTGAGGTGACATGGACCCTGAGAATCTGATGTGGAAACTCATTTTTTGGCACGTGAAACAAGGCTAGATATAACTTAAAGAGCTGCAGATTTTGAGTTGAGATATAACTTAAAGAGCTGCAGATTTTGAGTTGTTTAGCATCATCACAATGAGGATGTTGTAATTATGGGTCGAAATAAGCCATTCAGCATACTTGGAGGTCCCTTTTTTAAGAAATAACATTTTTGTGGTATTAGCCATTGAAAATCATGAATTAAAAATTATTTAGAATAGGATTTTTGACTAAGACATGTAATTACTATGAAAATTTTAAGAAATAACATTTTTGTGGTATTAGCCATTGAAAATCATGAATTAAAAATTATTTAGAATAGGATTTTTGACTAAGACATGTAATTACTATGAAAATTTTAAGTACAAGCTCCCTAATTTGGCCTTTGAAACCAATATGTAGATAATCAACAATCAACTAATCACAATTAAGTAAGGAAACACTTTAATAACTCTTTGGGGGATACTTTCAATAGAAGTCTATTTGTTGGAATGCATATATGAATGGTTTTGGGTGTTTTCACTTCAATTAGTCCCAATCAAAAATTTGAATGGTGGAGACAATGATATCAATCTACTTCACCAAAAAAAATCATCATTCTTAAAAAATTGTACATACTTTAGACTTTAATTAGGGTACCCTCCCTATGCTCATTCGCCCTCTATAGCTAGCTTGGGCAATGCTAACAAGTTCTTTTTGGTTCAAGGTCACTAATTAACCCCTAAACACCCCAAGGGACCAAAAGTATCTTCTCATAGTTTAAGTCCAATTCAAAGTTCTATAACTTTTGCATATGATGTCCCAATTCAATAAAACTTGTTGAAAAATCTAAGTTTCTAAGTTTCTAAGTTTTTTCTTCTAATTTGTGTGGTAAAATTTTCAAATCAATCCAAGATGTATTGATTTTTTATAAGCCAATTGAAGTTCAAAGGTTCAATTTGAGTTTACCAAAGATCATTTTGATGGTGCAACTTTTGGGGCTTATATCCCTTCATCGAATGTTTGTTTTCAATTTTCAATAAAATTTTATTGGGTTATGTTTCCCTCGCAATCTAGTTAATGTGGTAAAATTTTCATATTAATCCAAGTTGTTTTGAATGTTTGGGAGCAATTCAAAGTTAAAAATTTGGACATTTTTGGATTATAGCAAACTTCAGCGGCTTGTTTCTTCTTCATACAATGTCCATTTCCAATAATAAGAAGATTTTAAAAGTTATTTACACTAGTCTAATTTGTGTAGCTAAATTTTCATATCAATCCAAGAAGTTATGAGTAACTCAAAAGCATTTTAATAGAAGGAAGTTTGACCTCAAATGTGTTTTTTTTAACTTTTCTTGCTACTTTTTTACATTTCAAAGCCATTTTGGAGACACAATGAGTCAATGAAATGATATTTTCATTCACCAATGTGTTTGTATACTAGTTTTGAATTACTTTTTAGTTTCAAGTTTTTTCATTTGAGTAGTTTTAGAAATTGAATTTCACTTCCAAATGTGTTAGGAAAATTTTAGTATTGTTTTTCAACACTAAAATATTATAATCTTGCAATCTATGTGGTCAAATGATTCCAAATTTGATTCATGCCATCTACAACATATACACTACAAGATTGTCCGGTTGAGATTTCTATACTTTAGTGGCATCTAGATCTACAATACTTCAAAAGCAATGATGTTTTTGAACCCCCAAAGGCCTTGAGCTTTAACCCCAAAATGACCTCGGGGACACAATCTGTCCTCAAGGATTTTTCAAAGCCAAATAATTCAAAATCAACACAATATTTTGAAAAATTGTCAACTACTCGATTGTCGAGCTTGAAATTGTGAATCCAGATGTATCTTTAAATTTACAAGCTAACGTGTCTTTGCTTTCACAAGGGGCAAATTAACATACACTGTTCCCTAGCCTAGAAGGGTTTAGGGTGCCACCTAGACATCATTGGCTAGGTCCACGAAAGCACGACCCGGAGAAAGACTATTGGGGGACAAAGTCCGTCATCATCCTTCCTGCCAAGGATTTAGTGTTTTCTATTCTCCTTCTTCAAGTTGTGCCTCCTTTCAGAAGTGACATTGTGTCGCAGGATTTGTTAAAGAGCATCGATGTAGCTTTCCGGGCGTGACCTTGGCAGTTGATTCTATGGAACAGTACGGGAGCCATTTGGACGGCAATTTCGACATTGAGACTATACAGTACTTGGCATGGCTTGGATCTCTATAGTACATTTTGAATCTTTATAGTTTTGTCATTTCATTTGAATTTTGACAATTTGTTTCAGTTTTGGCAGTTCATTTTAGTTTTGACTTTCATTTTAGTCACAGAAGTCTTATAGAGTGTCATGAGCCTCGGTGCTAAACAGCAGAGTTGCACATTTTACTCTGCCCCTGAGGCAAATACTATTTTGATCAACATTGATGAAATTTTCCTTCGCATTTACTACAAATTGGTTTGTGGGTTCTTGTAAATGATTACTCCAGAGTGTTCTTGAAATTTTTTGTTGGGGAATTGTGTATATGAATTTGCTCATTACCTTCTGATCAGACATTGCTCGAAGAGGACGGCGCTTCTTTGGGCAATCATGCATCGTTCTTGTAAATTGCGCGGGAAGCGGTTAGTCCTTCCATGATGCTAGCAATTCCTTCCATCGCCACGATGTCTTCCCGCATTTTCTCAACTTGTCCACGACTTCTTCCCGCCAGCATTACCCTCCCATTCACCGGGTCACCCCCTCAGGTGCACCCGGACATGATTTTCTTAGAAATGCACTATCGGATTCGCCTCTTTTTTTTAAGTAGTTTTGCATGTTTACGATTCTTCAGCACACCATCTGGATCGACGTCTATCACTTTTCATTTTTTTTAAAAATAGTTTGTACCATTTTCCCATGCATTGGCACTGTTTTGCACATCGAACTTTGGAGTCGTTGCAATGAAAGTGTATTGATTCTTCTTCCAATTTCTTTTGGTGCAATGGCAAGACATCTTGTGAATTACTAGTTTGCAGTGGTTTCATTTCAATTTGTGAAGGCATGTGCAATCGACAACAACCAAAGTACATGTGAACATCAGCAAAAGCCCAAAATGGTACTTGTGCAACGTACTGCAATTCTAAATTTGTGGTAATTTTAGATAATATTTGATACTGACAAAATTCCAGAACCTTGCACATGGACCCTACTTCCAATTGGAATGCCTACATCTCCCAATGAATTCAATTCCATTATTCTAAAATTCCAGATTCATGGGACTCTCCATCGTTGCCATAAACGGACGGAAATTGCAGGGTCATTTTGGGGTGAAGGGATTAACAAATGGTAGAGCAATATACAATCAATATACAATTGTAACTAACTTAGATAGGTTTCAAGCTCTAAATGCTCCTATACAATGGAGCTTGCAATTCTTGACATTCACTTATCACAATTGTGTGCTTATTGTGCATTGCTCCGCCACCTACATACAACTTGGATCATTCCACTAGTAGAAAACAATGCCCAAATTAACAAACAATCAACAATTTTTTGTTAATTTGGATACTGTAACGTCCACTTTCACAATATTTTGGTAATTTTGTCCAAATTAACAAAAAGATCTCATTTTTGTTAATTTGGATAGTACAACTACCAAATGAACAAAATTTTGTTAAATTTTTAGAATTTTTTTAGAATTTTTTAGAATTTCTTGGAATCTTTTAGAATCTCTTGGAATCTCTTAGAATCTTTGAAAATCTTCATTTTACAAAGTAGATTTTTTATAAAACTAACTACTCAAAACTCGGTGTCTTTTAAAGTCAACAGACTTTGGAAGCGATTTAGACCTCCAAAATGACATTTTAAAAAAAAACTATGAACTAAGAAAAGTCTGGAAAATTAAGCAAGCTTAGGATTGGTTGTTTATTTGTTTGTTTTTTAAAATTTGCCCAAATGAACAAAAAAATTAATACTTTTTTGTTAAAATTTTACGTGTTCTTGTTTAAAAATCAACACTTTTTTGTTCTCAACTGCTCAAATCAACATGTCCAAATTAACAAAAAAAATCAACACTTTTTTGTTGAATTTTGTTAATTTGGGCACTATATTTTTCTAGTAGTGTTCCCACATCTACCACCTATTGGGACAACTCTGCATCTGCTCTACAATTGGGCTTAGGGTTATTTTGCAACAATTCCCATCCAAGCTTTAATGGTGGTAACAAAAAGGACTAGAGCTAGTACTATTTGAGGAAGTAAGCCTAAAAAAACAACAGAAAGTCATGAAAAAATGTACAAGGTGAGGAAACAATTATATAAAATAAGAAAAAAAATTCATAAGGTAAGGAAAAATATAAAATGTGACAAAAAAAATTATACAAGGTGAAGAAATAATTATACAAGATAAGAAAAAAAACTTCAAAAGATAAGGATAAAATGTAGAAGGTTTGAAAAAATATTTAGAAAGTGTAAAACAAAAATAGAAAGGATGACAAAAAAATTATCAAAGATAAGCAAACAAATAGAAAAGGTAAGGAAAAAAATATGGAAGGTTTGAAAAAGTATCTGAAAGGTGTAGGAAAAAAATAGAGATAGTGATAAAAAAAATTGTAAAAAGATAAGTAAACAAATAGAAAAAGGTAAGGAAAGAAATATAGAAGATTTTTTTTAAAAGATTCACAATAAGAAACATTATATAGGTCACAAAATTTGCCAAAACAACATTCAATTCACCTTATGCTCTTTAGCAATGGTTGCTTCCATTGCAATTTTGGGACCTATGGTAATACTTGTCAAAGCATCTTTGATTTAGGCACAAGAACATCTAATTGCAAGTTTGGTAATAGTAGCTTCATTTAGGGTTTCTACATGTTATGTATAGATGCTTTAATTGACTTTAAACTTGCATGTGGAGATATGGATAGTCTTCTTTTTCATTCACATGAGTTCCTCGATCACATCAATTGTATGTGAAAGCATCACACAAATTAGCCTTGACATTAGTAGAAAAATGAGCGACCAAAACAACTAAAAACTGTTGATCATTTCTGTTGTTTCGGTCGCGTTGTCTCGGTCAAAATCTGACTGAAATCTGTTGATTTTTTTTTGTTGTTTTGGACAAATTTTTGGAAAATTAAAAAACCAAAAAAACAAGAAGAATAATTTGGGGGGCTACTCGAAAATTGCGAGTAGCCCCCCAAAAGTTTTATTTTTTTTGTTGTCCGCCCTGCTCGAGCAGGGCAAGCAACCCATACCAATGGTGACAATCTATGCCAGCGGTGGGATTTGAACCCCCACTCTCCAGCTTGGGAGCCTCAAGCCCCATACCAACACACCGTCCTAAATCTCACATGAACAAAGGGGTAAATTCTTTTATTTATCCACTTGAATTTGGTAGTTTTTGAACTCAGCCGAATTTGGCGGCCATTTTGGCATAGTAAACTAACTTTTTTGGAAATACTTTGAACTAATAAAAGTTGGAAAATCAAGCAAACTTTCATCTCCAAAAATCTGTTTGGGATTTGGAGTTTTTAATCAAAAGTTATAAGCGAAATTCAGAGATGATGTTTGAAAATGTCATAAAAAATATCCCTTTGAACCCCTCTCTGAATTTTGTCCATAACTTTTGATTAAAAACTCCAAATCCCAAACGGATTTTTGGAGATGAAAACTATCTTGGTTTCCCAGCTTTTCTTAGATCAAAGTTTTAAAGAAATTATTTTACTATGCCAAAATGGCTTCTGAAGTCTGCTGAATTTTAAAAATACCGAATTGAAAATAAATAAGTAAAATAAAATTTGGTCATTGTATAGTTGAGTACAATAAGTATTAGTCCTCCTTCTTTCTATCTCATACAAGCATCTCTTTTCACAACTCAATCTCACGCAATGCTTTTACTATTGCATTCTTATAGAATGTCATTCAAGCCCAATTTTTAAAAAGTTCATTTGTTTTTCAAATTCAATGTCATTATCTCCAATTTTGATTTTAAAAGTTTGAATTTTTTTAGTGAATTATTTTATTGTATGTTTCTAGCTTTATGTAAAAATTTATTGAAAACATTTGTGAAGAATTCTTGTAATTCAATTGCATGACTGTATAGAAAACAATTACATGCACATTATTTTATCAACTAGCATCTCCAAAATAGTTTGAAAATTTGCCAAAAGATTTCAATGTTAAAGATTAGACAATGTTCAAAATTTATAAAATAGGTATTTTTTAATTATAATATAAGATTTCAGCTTGTTGAAGGAAAGATGCACATGTATTTGTTTTCTACATATCTATGCAATTGAATTTAAAAGATTCATCATTAATAATCTTTAATCAAGTTTTGCTAAACCATCAATATTGAATATTACTTTGCATTGAGAAAGACAAATTATGAATGTACTAATTAGAATCCTAAGATTTTCAAAGATTCTCAAATATTCTAAAAAGATTCCAAAAAGATTCTACATTTCAACTAAATTTTGTTGATTTGGTCATTGCACTACCCAAATCAACAGAAATTTCTGTTGATTTTCACAAAACTTTAAAAATCTGTTAAAATGGTCATTCAAGTGCCCAAAGCAACTAAAATTTGTTGAGTTTTTGTTGTTTTGGTCATGATTTCCTAGTAGTGTGAATTGGACGTGATGTAGAAAAATGGTACAAATGAGTATAGTGAATTCAAATGAGTTGGATTAACTTGTGATCAGAGTCACAGATATATAGAAGAGAAAGGGCAACTTGTGCCAAACACACTACAATACCATTATAGCACCACTATATACACTTTGAATGTTACAACCCCACTACAATCCATAAAGTTTGTACATGAAATGTCTGTTACTAACTAATTATAGTTAAACTATAGTATTGAATAGGATGAATGAGATAGTTTTAACAAGCTGGTTTCAAGAGCGTCATTCAATATACTCCCTTGCTTGAGAAACTGTGGTTATGGAAAACCGAGTGGAAAATGTTAGTCTTGAGATATGTTAACAAGGTGATTCTAAAGTGTTAGTTCCTCTCTCCGAAAATTTAGTTAGGATTTCAAGCAACTACAATGTCTATGATGCTATAGCAAGTTCAGAGGGAATCATAGATTTTTATTGGCAACATCTAATTGACAATTTTGAAGAGTGGTGGGACAATTGATTGTGTCAAAAAAATTCAAAGGAACCAAACTTAAAGCACAAGACAACAAGAAAGGTAAGATGGGTAGACAACTGGCAGATTCTTGTTTCAACACAAGCTAGGTTTCAATATTGATTGGCATGGGAGGAACAATATCTGCATTGTGACAATTTGTTATGAAGCTTATATAGGACAATGGTTTTATAAGAAAGTTTGCAAGTTGTGTTCTTGTGGACACATAGTCTACATGTATTGCTCTTGCTTAAGCAACTTCTCATATAAAGTGATGTTGGAGTTCAATGTACTTTGTTCTTACGTATAAGATCAGGTTTTTCACAAGTTTGATGCATGATTGGTTGTCACTATGGAGTGGTGTAGATTTTTCCATGTCCAGTTCAAGTTGTTGAAGAAGTCTTTGGAAATAGATGATATCTTTGGTTGCATTTGTCAAAACCTGGTATTTTACTTCAATACTAGATAGTAACACCGTAGGTTGCATTTTGCTACTCCAACATATACTTGAGTCACCCAATTTATGTAGGATTTCTGAGATAGAACGCCTAGTGTCAATATCCTTTTTCCAATTGGCATCAACATAAGTATGGTATGCAATACTACCATGAAAAGCCAAGAGAATTCCATAGTCGGGTGTACCCCGTAGATATCACAAGATTTTCTTTATCACTTGAAAATAGGCTTTCTCAGGTTCTTTACTACATAAGCTATATCAAGGCGTGTGTTGGATAAATAAACCAAACTTCCCACTAAAGTCAATAGGTCATTGGGTCCGTTTTCCTAGTGCCCATATGTTTTTGGAGCAGTGTCTTGGGATCCATTGGGAACTTTGTAGGATTACAGTCTTGGAGTTTGAATCACTCAAAGAGCTTGAGGATGTATCCCTTTTGGTTTAAAAAAATGTCGTTACTCTATCAATGGATCTCCACCCCAAAATATTCAATGGCCTCGCCAAGATCAGTCATTTTGAACTCTTAATTTAATTCCCATTTGAGCTTAGATATCTATTGTTAGTCATCCACAGTTATGAAAATGCCATCCATATATAACAGTAGTATTGTTAACTTGCCATTTTGATGTAAATAATATAGGTTGGAGTCATTTTTACTTCTAGTCAAGCCTTTTTTTGTAGCCATTGGCTAATGTGGTCATACTAGGCTCTTGGTGATTGTTTTAATTCATATAATATTTTGTGAATTCTACATATTTTAGTTGCATCTTGTGCTCCAGAAAATCCATTGGGAATTTCCATAAAAAAATTCATCAATACTATTGTTTAGAAATGCAATAATAACGTCCATTTGGAAAAGAGGCTAGTTGTACTTTGCAGCAAGTGCTAGGATTAGACAAATGGTTGACCACTTCACAATTGGTGCAAACACATCCTGATAATCAATCCTTTCCTTTTGCTAGAAAACCTTTTGCGACAAGTCTAACCTTGTGTTTGCTTATCTTTCCATTCAAGTTTCTCTTAATTTTGAACAATCATTTTGCCATTATGGGCTCCTACTTGCTGGACGGTTTACAATCTTCCACATCTTATTTTTCAAGATCAAGTTGATTTCACTTTTAATGACTTCTCTTCATTCATGTCGTTGTACTATTGTCTTGAAGTCTAGAGGTTCCTCCATAAGTTCATATACTAGAGTCCAGTAGTCTTGAAATCTTGTGGAAAGAGCTCTGTTTTGGCTTGGGTATCACCAGACTACAGGTCTTGCATTACAATTTACTAGAAGAGGGCATCTGGGACTTCTATCAAATATTGGCAATTTAGGACCGGGGCTTCACTAGTAGAAAACAGGGCCCAAATCAAGATGTCCGAACCAACTCAAAATGTCTGAATTAACACAACTATGCTAGAAATGTCCGAATTAAGATGTCCAAATCAACTAAATATTGTTAATTCGGGTCCTCTTTTCTAGTAGTGCTTTGAGATCTAGTTGATTTTATATCTAGAATTGGTGTTTGATCTATAGAATCAATTGTCGGATTCAGTTCGTCAACCAATGGCATTGGTTCTAGATTAATCTATTCTTCATCAATGTTCATTTTTGGTTTGTGAAACTCAAGGCTATCTATAGATTCACTGGTTGTATCTTCGGATACACTAGTTTTAGGAATTTCAATAAGATTTTGATCAGTTGCAGGCATGCTTAAGAATTAGAATCCTACTTTGCTTTCCTTCAATACTACATCCCTACTCATGACTATTTTTCATCTAATGTTGTCGTATAGCTTATAGACTTTGGACTCACTATCATACCCTAGGAACATGCATGTTTGTGTCTTGCTATCTAGTTTCCTATGATTGTCTTTAGGTACATGTAGGTATGTAAGGCATCCAAATTTTTTAAATTTGAGATGTCTGGTTTTATACCTAAATATTTTGCTTCTAGAGTGTCATCATAATTTGTCCTAGTGGGGCTCCAATTCACTAGGTAGTTTACGTGGGAAACTGCTTCCGTCTAGAAGTAAATTAGAAAGTTGTAGTCTTTTGAAATGTTGCGTGCGTATTCCATTAGTGTCTGATTTTGTCTTTTTGAAACACTATTTTGTTACAGAGTGTTAGCTTGTACCAACTTGTGACATATTCCATGTTGCATACAAAAATTTGTGAACTTGTGCAAATGTATACTCTTCCCCTTTGTCCAAGCAAAACACTTTTATATTATTGCCACTCTCAACTTCAACCTTATTTTTGAATACATAGAACTTTGATATCATCTAACTTTTGTCCCTCAATAAATACATCCAATTCTTTTGAGAGTAGTTGTCAATAAATACTAGAACATAGTGGGATCCTCCAAGTGATGCTTTTTGCATTGGATCCATATGGTTGGAGTGAATGTGTTCTCTTGATTTCTTAACTTGCATTTTGGATTTCTTGGAAAATCTCTCGCTATATTGATGGCTTGCTAAACAATAATGGAAAATCTTTCTTTTTGAAGTGATTCTTGGCAATTTGATAATCTTGGCTATTCTAAATAGATGATTTAATCTTGCATGTATAGCTCAAGTGATCCATGCAACGGTGCCAGAGCTATGACAACTCGTTGGACTCTGCCAACAAAGATGTAACATGATTTCTAAAGCAATATAAGTCGTTCGATAGATCCCTTTGCCCGATTGCGATGATTTTGTTAGTTTTGTCAATAATCCAACATTGTTGCCTCGAGAACACTACTTGATGACCTGAGTCTACTATGGCACCTACTAACATCAATTTTTTTTCATACTAGGGATATATTTAATTGTTTTCAATTTTATTTCACTACCTTCTGTGTGTACAATAGCTAAACTTGTTTCGCTTACTAGGTGAGCTTCTCCACCTCTAGTTTTGACTTCACTGATTTCTACTCCAGAGGAGCTTGGATAACTATCTAGTTTTTGGTAATCTAAAGCTATATAGTGAGAGGCTCCACTATCTAGGTACCAAGGACTGTTTCCCCAATAGTAATAGGGGTCGTATCCTTGCTGCGCTAATTGAAAATCAAAGAGACCAATATAGTTGGCATATTTAGTGTTCTTTTTTGAATGTATATGAGAGTTGTGTGGCTCTCTATAGTTTTTAGCTATATGTCCTAATTTGTGACAATTGAAACATACTAGTGGAGGTAGCATTTCGTAAAGTCTTAGTCCAAATGGAGGTCCTGGTGCGTCGTAAGGTCCCTTATCTGGATATCCATGTCCTCTCTATGGCGAGTAGCCTCCTCTTCTATGACTTGAGCTTTGTGTTGTTACTTGCTTCTGAAAACTTGTTGCCAAAGATTCTTCATCACCAAACTGCTAATTTGGATGCACTCTATCTCTCAAACGACATATCAAGGTCTAGGTGGATAAGTGTTTGAATTGTACTCTTGGACAAGTGCGATAGACTATTCATCATAATTTACATTACGATCCAACAATGTTTTTCTATATTCCCCAAGTGATTCTTCAATTCTCTAGCTTTTTTGATATAATCTTCAATCAACCCACCTCCATTCATCTTAAGATTCTGCAATTGTCCTATTAGTGTCAAGATTTGGAATTGGTCTCCCACATTGAACTAAGCCTTCAACATTCTCCACTCAATAGCTAAATCCAAATGTTTTGCTATTAGGTCAACTAGATTGTCCAATAATTGTTGCAAAAAAGATGATAGGTACTTGTATTGTTTCTGTTAAGGCCTGTTGGCCTTCAATTCTTAATATTGCCCACATTTTGAAGGCCCATACATAGTAGTTAGAAAACCTTTCAACTTATCTCCCTCTCTAAATACCAAACTTGAACTCTTGGCCATTTCTTACAAGCTCATCCAGTTGATCTTGATTGTGACCTAGGAGTAGTGTTACACTATGTCTTTAGCTCTAAAAAAAATCACGTTCTATTCTCATTATTTCTCCGCTAAGTGCACTTTGATACCATTTAAAAAGATGATATAAATGGGTATAAAGAATTTGAATGAATTGGATTAATTTGTGATCAAGGTCACAAATATATACAAGAGAGAAAAGCAACTTCTGTTAGTTCTACTATGATACCGTTATAGCACCACTACGTACACTTTGAATGTTACAACCCCACTATAGTCCATAAAGTTATACATGAAGTGTTCGTTACTAACTAATTGCAGTTATACTACAGTATTGAATAGGATGAATGAGATCGTTTTAAAGCATCATTCAATAGGTGAGTAATTGTTTTTCTCTCACACTAGCATTAACCCAAGGTCTTTAGGTAGATTACATACATATTGACCACCATAATATTCTATAGGTAGTAAAAAACTTAGTGCCACCATGTGCACAAATTAGTTTGGCTAGTGTATGATATTCTCAATTAGTCTACAACATTCCCTCTTATATAGATGGTCTACTTCCAATGCATAGGGAAAATTGGTATTGGGTCCCTTGTTGCCTCATTCCTACAAAGGCCCATGGATACATGCACACATAAAAACTCAATAGGCAATGCATGAATGGAAATGAAGAAAATTAGGTGTTTGTTCTTCCACAATATACATGCAATGCCACAAGTTTCATACATTTCCCATTGTATTATACCTTGAGGTGAATTGGTTCAATTTTGAACAACTTTCAATTCCATTGGTAAAATCATCTAATTAAACCTTATAGTGGCAACTAGTGGCATAATTTATGGAGTGCAACTAACTCTGTAAATAACTCATTATGGTTTTCAAAGACTCCATACCTACTTGCAAACTAAAACTCTTCATAACTTTCATCTCATTAATCAAAATGAAATGATTAAAAACTTCCCACTTATATATAAATCTAGAGAACCAATTTCAAATTTTTATTTTCTTAAAAAGTGATTTTAAAAAAAGTTTTTTGAGCTACCTAGGCTACCCGCCAAGGAATGAAAATGACATATTGTGCAATAACTTTTTAACCATGTAGTCAAAAGTTATGAAAATTGTCAGGCCTTGAAGCTACTCCTTGGGAAAATGTTGTATGAAAATTTCAGCAAAAAAGAATAAAAATTCTAGTTGTAGTGAGCTGCCCAAAATCACTACGTTGCCAAAAAAAACACAGTTTTTACCTTTAGGGGTTAAATCCTCTTTTTATTCAACATACAGTTGGTTGAGTATTTTTTTCAATCCATGGTAAACACGTTGACCAGGAATTAATGAGTGACTCTTTACATTTGGTACTAGGTGAACACTTGAATTCTTTCTCGCCATTTAACCCTAAAAGGCCCAAGGCCATTTCAGGTATGAAAACATCCTTACTTTTCAAGCCTTATAAGTCTATGTCTCGCTAAGGTATGAAAATCTCAACCGTACAATCTTGTAGTGTACATATTGTAGATGATGTGGATCAAATTTGGAGTCATTTGACCGCACGGATTGAAAGATTATAATGTATTAGTGTTGAAAAAAGATGCTGAAATTTTACTAAAAACACATTTGGAGGTGAAATTTGATTTTTAAACCTACTCACATGAAAAAATTTTAAACTAAAATGTGCTTTGAAATCAACATACAAACTCATTGGTGGAAAAAAAATTCATGAAAAAGACTCATTGTGTTTGCAAAATGACTTTGAAATGTCAACAGAATTGCCAAAAAGGGTGCAAAAAACACATCTAAGGCTGAACCTACTTCTACTAAAATGCTTCTTTGATTAACACAAAATTTTAGCCACACAAACTAGGCAAGTATGCGCAACTTTCCCAAAAAAAAGATTTGAAATTGGACACAGTATGAAGAAGTAACAAGCCGCCAAAGTGCAGACTAACCAAAAAATGTTAGGGTTTTGAACTTTGAATTGATTTCAAGCATTCAAAACAAATTGGATTGCTATGAAAATTTTACCACAATAACTAGACTTCTAGAGGAACAAAATCCAACAAATTTTATTGAAAACAAACATTGGATGAAGGAGATACAAGCCTTCAAAGTTGCAGCCATGACAATGCAGTGTGTTGAAGTCAAACTGAACCTGTGAACTTTGAATGGCTTTCACAAACTCAATTCGTCTTGGATTGATCTGAAAATTCTACTACACAAACTAGACTAGTATGCGCAACTTTTCCAACAAGTTTTACTAAATTTGGTCATTGGATGCAAAAGTTACAGCACTTTGAATTGTACTTCCAAACTATGAACGGCCAGAATCTGTCCCCTTGGGCGGTCTAGGGTTAATGAACATAAAATGTTGCAATTGGGATGAATTCATATTTAGAAGGCTCCTGTTGAATGTATTGGGAATTTTGTTAAAATGGCAACTTTGGTACTATTTACAGTCCATGCCACACGGTCTGAAATCTACATCAGCTCTAGATGGTTTAGATTGCACGGTTTGAAAATGGCATATGAAATATTGCCATTTTAACAAAACTTTTTATATGTCAGTAATTTTTTTTAACCTCTAAATGCTTAAGGCACCAAATTCTAATGTCGACAATACTTCGAAACTACATCAAACCTAAAATTTTTGCTATTTTTAGTAGTTTATATTTTTTCCAAATTATTTTTGAAGTCTAGGTTTAGCATCAAAATTTTGATTTTGAAAATGATTGATTATAATTTATTTAAGATTTTGTGCAAGGGTGTCCATTGCAATCTTGACTTTCCATAGTGTTGAGGGCTCTTCAAAATGAACCTCAAATACATTAGACCTTGGAGAAAAAATCACATTAGAAATTCATTTAAAAAAATTGTAGAGTAGATTTTGAGAAGCTATAAATTGATTGGGGTTATGCATGTTGGATCTTTTAGCCTCATATTTTTTTGGTGACCAATTTTTTAGATTTGACATGCAAAAAAAGAGTTTAAAAGATTTTCATAGTTTTAACACCATCATCGAACATTATAATCTTTCAATCCATAAGTGATATTGTTGTGTTTTCTTTTCCTATGTGATTTTCAACATGTCTAGTTTGAATTTGAACAATTCCATTTCAAAAAAATTGATACAACTTATCAAAATGTTGGCTTCTTGTTCAATTTAGAGCAAATTCATAGGATCTCAAAATAGGCCTTGAACATTTAGAGATTAATTGTCAATCAATCAGTAGCTTTAAGTTCTGATCAGTATGAGCGGTTTTTTGCGTTGCTTTAATTAGCCTTGCAGGTTCATTCATATTGCCTTTGTAGCTACTCTTAGCTTCTCATCTCACATCTCCACCATTCACAGAACTGACTAAAATTTGTTGCATTACTACTTAAAATTTTCAATAGGTAAATGCACATTGGACAAAATCCTTGAAAAAATTAGATTTTAGCCAGGATTGCAACAAGCAATAGGATTTGATAGCCAATTTGCAACTTCCTCCTTATTTGAATTAGCATCTATTTAGTCTGTTTGTGTTATAGTACTCCCAATAATCCTTTACAACTTGCAAAATCCTTTCTTTTCTATTTTTTTTAACTAATCTCTCTCAAGGTAGCCAAAGAATATGCCTGTTTGTCTTGAAGGTAGCATATTGCACTAAATTCCATAAACTAGTCTCTTTGGATGCAGCTTGCAGGGAAGAACTCACATCCCATCACAGAAGTCACATTTAAAGCTTTTTGCGAGTGCTCTGCGCCAAGCACCTTAATATGATGTTCGTCGCAAGGGAAGCATACTTTACCGAGGTCATTTTCGCTAAAAGCATCAGAGTACACATGCTGATGGAGCTGGATTCTTCCAGCATAGAAATTAATGAATTTTATGCTTTGATTTTCCCGACAATATTTTATTCATCAAATCTTGCGCTGTTATGGTTACTCCTGTAACAGAGTTACGTAGTAACGCTGCCTGCAAATCATATGGGTATGGGGTGTCTTGGGAGCAGTCACTGTTGGGAGTCAGTATTCTGCTATTTAGAAATGGAATGCTATATTTTTGAAATGTGTTTAAGCTTTAATATGCAGTCTATTGCTCTCTTTTGCCTGCAGCTTTAAAGCTGATATTGTCACGAGCTGGAGGCAAGAACAACGGCTTTGAGACGTGCACATTGCCAGTTACAAGAGACGACAAAGGTACCATCGAATGGAAAGTGGTATATATCTTCGAGTCACAACAATCAACAATATTGAGAAGTCTCTTGAAATTTGATGCTAACGTCAGGCAGGCCAAAGAAAGTTTCGAATGGGGACACTTCAGTTTTAAGACTAGTCTGTAATGTGTTTCAAAATTAGCGGAGATTTCAAGTGACCAAATGGTGCCTGGAATGATAGCTATTCTCCACATGTAAAACATTATTAGCACTGTTGTATTGCATCGATACATTTTATGTCCTTATTGATCATTACATTTCAGTAAAAGTGGTTACCGATTCTCCTTGTGCAGTTCCGTCACTGCAGATCGATGTTTAAATCGGTAACGACTGGATTCTATTGTTTTTTTCCTGCCTCAACGGTGTAATGCGTAGCTGCAAACATTGAAACATGTACAAAAAATCTCTCCTTTCGGTGAGGTGCAGACTGCGAGTTTGCGATACAAATTGTGGAAATTCGATCGAAAACTGCGGTGTTTCTATCCTACCTTGCAAACTACTCAAATTCCTTTTCGCTTGATATTAAGTTTCCCGACTCTTCAGAGACGGACTTCCAACTGAGGCGCAATAGCAACTCGTCCGTCTTCATTGCGTGAATGAACAAAAACAGGATTATCCAGTCCAGTCCAGTAAATGCAATCGATCTGGGCATTATTCCGGTTAAATAATGCCCAGATTGATTGCACTACTGGACACACTACTCTTCTTTTAATCTGACTGCTCCGGAGACCCTCGTAGTGTAGGGCGAATCCTTTGAATGCGAGACTAGTGTGCTCCAAGGAATAATAGTATGGCAACTTGGCAAGTGTGCAGAATATTCCAGGATTAAAAACGTCTGCATCATCAGATTCCAAGCACAAAACACATATGGTTTTCGCATGATTTGTATGGAATGCGTGACCAAATCCGATCCAAAACGGCAAGGAGGCGAAGAGATTCAGACAGCTGGAATGAATCGAATGTTGTGTGGTGACTGCGCGAATTCGAAGTCTTCCTGCAGGATCTCCGTCAAAGGACCAAGTGGGTAACATATTAATGATTTATTTATCTTTTCAATTACAAACTTGGATGTGTTTAAGCAGGTTTTTATTGGAGACGAGGTTTTCTTTCACTTTTTCTTCACAAAATCACAAATTTTTTCATAGAAAAGATCTGATAATGTTAAGAGAAAACACTGCGTATTCTGTCATTTCTAAATATGAAAAAATTTCAATCAAACATGGTTATAACTGAATGAAGTTAACCAATTGATGGATTTCGAAGTTTGCATCCGTTAGTGGTTAAGGTAGGAGCTCCATAAAGTGCTTGGGCTCAAAAAAGTGTCCCCCTCCTAAAATGTCCACTATTTGTACATTTTGTTTCGATTGCACCATCAATATACACTTCAAGGAGGTGGACGCTTCTAATGCTTCAACTTCAAAAATTCATAACTAATTTCATAAAGCTCCAAAAAATATAAAACGCATAGGAATAGATGCCAATTCTATTCATCTTTCTAGAAAAACATTTACAGAAAGGCTGTTTCAAGAAGTCTATACCTCCCGAAATTAATTTCCAGCTCTTCAATGTAGTCCTCCTCCCTTTCCACCTTTCAGGAGTCTCTTCGTCTTGCCGCCTTTTGCCTATTCCCTTGTGCTGGAGGGAAATTCACGTCACTTAATCACGTTTCACGTCCTTGCCCGCCCCCCTCCTTCCAAATGTTTTTTTTTTTAAACCGATGACGTGGTACTCAAATCCTGACACCCTGGAAAGATGCACGTGCTGTGATTTCCTCCTCGTTAATCGGAGGAAAAGAGTCACCAGAAAAAAACTTGTTTGTACTTATTTGCATAAATGCTAAGCTAACTTATTATTCTCATGATTGATCATCAGGGGTTTTGTTTTTTGCTTGTTTTTGAACAAAAATGATTGATCAGTTTGACAAATTATCCCAGTCACCCAAATCTCTGCTTCTCCACTTGCCAAGTCGCCCAATGGAGGACCTCACACAAAATTCCTCTCCAGCCGAGATATTTTCCCAAGTACGATAACAATCACCAGATCCGGCAGGAAAAGAAACATTCTTCACGGACTTTGTCAATTAAGGTAGATTGAAGTACGTATTTGTGATAATTTAAGCATTTTCAGCATGTAGGAAATGGGAAGTTCGTTCAGACAGTGAGCTTCGTGTGTGCAAACATAAGGAAGAATGCAAAAACAAAACAAAACAGAAAATGAAATTCTTTCAATTTAAACGTGGATTTTTCAATTGGATCCATTCTGGTCTTACATACTATTACGGTTAGTTTTGGCACTTCTTCCCAAGCATGGAGGGAAGAGAGATGAATGGATAGGAAGGTAGAGATAGAGAATTTTTTTCAATGAACAATGCATGCAACTATTGGACACATGCATTGTCCACAATAGGTCTCTCTATGAAGTTGAGATGGGGCTTGTATGAAACAATAGGTACTTCTACCTTGAAGTAGCAACACCTAAAATGTCACTAATATTTTTTGTTGCAATCCAATATGCTTTAGAAAATGAATAACAATTTCTACACATTGGAGAAGGATGATGAAAATGCAAGTCGTTTTATAATTTTTGAAGGCATTGTAAATTAGTTACAAATTTTCAAAGATGCAAGGTGTAGGGTGCTAAAAGTGTCATATAGGTGATGCCAAAACACATTTGATGCACGTGAAGAAATGACACTAGTAGTAACTTATCAAAACATGTCATAGAGAAGAAGTCAAAAACAACAAAAAGTGTATCCAAAATTGACCACTTGTAAGGTTCTCAACTACACAATACTACAAATAGGGTTGCACACTACTCAAAATGGCTATCAACTCCACCTTACACTTATCTTTGTAATAGGCATCATTTGGAGTATCCTCCCTATTTCAATTTCCTTCAAAAATAGGGGTCGATTTTGAGGAATGGTTCATTTTAGATGTAATTACTGTAGTGATGATGTGACAATTTGAATTGTTGTGAATCTTTCACTTATGTCTTCTCAGTAGGTTGTTGTCCGTTCGTTCATGTCAGTTGTTGTATCCAAAATCAATCTTAGGTTCTCATAAATGAAGGCTACTAGTATACATTTTAGTCAAAATCCAATGGGGATTAGTTTTAGAAAACAAGTTACAATTAGTTGCAACTTTCTTAAATATTGCCACTCCAACATAACCAAATGAACAAACTTGCTACAATTGTAGGTTGAAATTTGGCAAGCCTTCCAACTTTCTTGCCTCCCACCTCTATGTACCAAATGTGTTTCATACAATTGATACAAATAGTCAATTGACTAATCAAAAGTGGAAAGGGAGAAAAAAAAATGTTTGAACTTTTCCCTATCCTTGGCACAATAGGATGAAGAACTCGAAGAAAAATTGGAGGAAAGTAGAGTACTTCTCCTCCAATAATTTGACTCTGCATCAAACCTTGGTTGTATTGAGGTGAAGGTGCTTTTAGCTTGATGCTCCAAGACCCCTTTTCTACCATATATTAGTTCAATAGCACCTTGCATTTTCCCTTTTCTCTTTTTTAAAATTTTAAAATTTTTAGAGTAAGGTAAAGCACCCAATGTTTTCTACCCAACAATTGCACTCTCCGGATAAGTTGCTTGTTTTTTTCATCCCAAATCAAATTGAAACCCTGATATGAGTGAGCCGCTGAAATTGAATTGACTTGCTTTGAGGATAGAAAGAGTCCCTTGTAATCATTCTGCTTAAGCCTTTACAGCACAGATCTTGTGTGCAGCCATACTTTGAGATTTATGATCCAGGCCATCCAATAACTTAACAACACTTGCAGGAAGAAGTTTAGTAGGAGAGCATCTCCTGGAGGCTAAAATTCCCTTTCTCATCATAGGCTGAGGCTTTTAGTGTTGGTTTTGATTGGGTACTTCATCTCTCTATTGTTAAAAAAATCTCTTCAACTCAATTTTTTTCTTAAAAATGCAACCAGGGTAAGGAATCAATGAAAGCTATGGAAAAACTTGAATGTGTCATGAGCCTATTTCCCCAACTTGTGAAAGTTCCAAAACTTCCTTGAGTGAGTTGGCTGCTTTTTAGGTTTTGGAAAATTAAAATGTTTCCGTTGGGGATTTATTCCTATGGTTATGTGTATTTTTTCCTCATATCATGTGTTTAAAAAAAATACATTTTGAATTTTTTTTTAAAGTTCCAAAAATTCTAACCAATGCTATTGATTTTCACAAAATATTGCAACATGTGTTCATGTACATTGACTAAGGTGAAGACACCCATAATCTTTCAAACAAGCAATTCTAGAGAAGATCTATAATAGTGCAAGGCAAAGCAAATATTTTTGGAGGTGCATTGATAGAAATGACAAGGATTGCAAAAAATTTGGTAATCTTATCACTTGAATTGAAATCACTATGAATTTTTGTAGACAAGAAGTGTAGTAGATACATAGCTAATGTCTAGACTCTTCCAATTCCAATCATTCAAGAACTACTTTTCCACTCATTGTTTCCTACTTTCTTGCTCACTATTTTAGGATATGTGTCATGAACTAAATAGTCCAAACCTTGAAAAGGAGGAAAAAACACATTCCAAGCTTCGATTGGAAATTTGTTCCAACCTTGGTTGGAAATATTGCACCCTATTGATTGTTGATGGGATGCCGGTTAGTAATGGGTGCCTTCACCTTACATTGTCCTCAGTGATTGTAACTTGAGATACTAAACTTGTAGGGTGAAATCACCCATTTCCAACTAAGGATCCATACCCAACCTATAGGGTGCAACTATTTCCAATCAAGGCAGGAACAAATTTCCAACCAAAGTTTGGAATGTGATTTTTTCTTCTTTTCAAGGTTGGGACTAATAAGGTCATGATATGTGTTCCGATGTAGTGAGTAAGAAAGTAGGAAGTACTGAGCAAGAAAACAATTCTTGAATGATTGGAATTGGAAGAGTCTATACATTGGGCATAGGTGTAGGCCAACTTTTGGCTTCCAAAATTCATAGTAATTTCAATTCAAGGCATAAAATTATCAAAAAGAAATTGCAATCCCCATGATTTCTATCTTCCTACATCGCAAAAAATTTACATTGTCTTACACTGCTCCAAAACATGTGTGGAATTGCTTATGGTTCTAAAATAATAAAGTCATGACACATGTCATGATGTAGTAAATAAGAAAGTAGAAAGTAGTGAGTACGAAAGTAGTTCTTGAATGATCATAATTGAAAGAGTCTATACATTAGGTATGAATCCAATTCAACTTTTGGCTTCCAAAACTCATAGTAATTTCAATTCAAGGCATAAAATTACCAAAAAATTTGCAATCCCCATGATTTCTATCTTCCAACAAGGCAGAAAATTTGCATTACCTTCTACTACTCCAGAACATGCATGAAATTGATCAAGTGGTTGCATGAAATTGCTCAAGTGGTCGACTATGGGTGGTTCTACCATGATGGATCTTTCCACAAGTTCAGAAGAAGCTGTACTGGTCTCACATCCCAATGCAATACAGAACAAGTCACTTCACCATCAACATCAGTTTCAGTGTGATCAGTGTAAGATCCTATTGAACACACAACAGAGGAGGAACTCCCATTATTTCAATCTTCAAATACACAAATCCTCTTTTGAAATCAGCATACTTTCTTGTATTTCATAAATTAAAAATATTCTCAATGTCATCAAACAGTAATGGTCATAATGAAAGCTTGTTTTTTAAAATTCAAGGCATTCCAACACCAAAATGGTTTATTTAGTAAGGTAGGTACACCCAAAACCGCCACTTTTTGCTACTGAGCCTATTTTCTATTATTAGACTGATCAAATTTTCATATGTTCTTGTTAGCAAGTGAAAGGAGGTTCCAACGCACCAGAGAACGTGGCATTTGGATACTGTACGCAAAAGTTATTAAGGAACAAAGTTTGGTTGTGAAAGCGTTTCTTTCACATAGGTACATAACTGATTTTGGAGATGTACATATCGTATAGATGGCGGTTTAAGGTCAGTGGCACATTTGGGTGTACCTACCTTATGGGCTTTTGCAACATGTAAGAATTTCAGTTGTTCATACTCGGCGAGGTAACACAACATTAAAATGATTATTTAATATGAGTGGATAATAAACCCACATGAGAATTAGGATGTTCAATCTAATGGTGCCACCATTGCACACCACAAATGCAACAACACCTCAGCTACAACAACTGCAACTAATGTCGATTAGTATGACCTTGAGATAAATAGTTTAGACCGTACTAAATTGTCGTTTAGGATATGTATGTGTCATCGTTCTCTTAGTGCCATGTTCAAGGTGAAAGATTTAAATGCATCCAATACCACTCGGAGCTGAAAAGGAAACCTGTTGCACAACAGCAGTGCCAGAATTCAGCATGGCTTTCCAGTACTGTACAGTCAGGTACCAAAAGTTTCCGTGATTGTCACTCTAGTGCCAAGTGAGCACCACCGAAACTTTTGGTACCCGACTGTACAGTACTGGAAAGCCATGCTGAATTCTGGCAGCACGGCACTCACTGAACAGATGCAATACCAACAAAGAAACTCTCATTCATGCAACGAAGCAACCATGCTCCAACACAGCAAAAAAACATGATGCATACAACAAGAACCAGCAGCGAGGACTCTCCAGAGATCATCACTCTCACGTCCAGAGAGCCTTCAGACACTAGCGATGAGGAACACATGCTCTGCAATTGATAAGAAAAAACTCGGATCTAACCTTTATTGGCTAGAGTGTTGAAAACCCCGTGCAAAAATGGTATGGTACAATGGTTGGATGCGTGCTGCAGCTGCCGCCGCCGCCGCCGCCGTGAGGGGAGCACAATCCGCTGGCCCCCAACGACGTTAAAGTCTCTCAGTGTTCCTCACCGTCATCTTGCCTTCCTAAAAACAAGAGAAAGCCACTCGCCTGTTGTGTGAAATCTCCTAAAATTTTAAACTCGCTAGAAACTAATGAAACCGTCGTCCTCATCAACACTTCCAATCTAGAGAGTGGGCATTCATAAAAGAAACACCTTCATATCTGGACCAGCAACAAAAAGAAACTTCTTCGCTACGCTGTGTTTTTGATCGCGGGGTTACTACTTTGGATTCGACGTGCCCTGGAAGGAGTCGAAAAAAACCCGACAAAATTGATAGGATGAAAGAAAACGGCCAAATTGATGTTGAATGACTGGAATATGTATCAGGAAACTAGACGAGGGCGGTTACGTCCAAGTCCGTTATCAAGCATGACCCTCTCCTGCAAACTAAATCAAGACCATCAACTCTTGGGAGCTTTGTGCTCTCTTCAAAGAGCTTTGGAAAGATGAGGACATGACTCTAAACCATCCTCCGTTTTTCCAACCACATTGCGTCATGCTTGAGTCGCTTATCAGACATAAACCTCTCATCCACACTAGATCAAAGAGCATCAAATCTTGAAGATCTTTGACACTCTGAAAGAGTGAGTGTGGAGGATGGGGTTGCGCCTCTGAAACCACCAAGCCCCGTTAACCGCATGGCGCCATGTGACAATGAAAGAGATACAAGAGGGTTATGAGTTGGATAGTTGCTGTGAAGTAGAAGAGAAGAAGACTCTCTTCTGGGACTCCAGCTCGGCGGCAATGTAGGCGCTGCTGATATCCTCAGCAATGTTTTTGGCATCGAAGGTCGCTCCCAGTATCCCTTTCCTCCCCAGCCCAGCAACGTAAAGGCCGCGCTCGCCCTTCCACGTCCCCCGCGAAGGATTCTTCGGCAACCCTTCCTCCGAAAAGAAGCCGCTGTCATCCTGATGTCATGACAACACCTACGCTTCCATCAGAACAAGACCCTCACTAAAAAAAAAACTCACATAAAACACACAGACACACGGTTACAAGAAGACCCACACACTTGCTTGCAGTCGGTGAAATCAGTCCAGAATTGCGGCGGGAATTACCTGAAGCCATTGAGGAACGTTGCTGCGGTACCCTGTGGCCAACACGATGGCGTCAAACTCTCGCTCTTCGTCGTTTTCGAACTTCGCACCGTGGGCTGTCAAATGATCCACACCCGGAAACACCTGCAGAGTGAAAGCCAGCACCATAATTAGCAACAACACAGCCACTCGGTAGCCCATAAACACATTAAGCGCCATGTAAATCACAGCAAAGCCGTAACATGTACCGTAGAGTTCAAGAATTGGGTTGAGAACCAAGAAAACATTTAGTATGAAAACACTCGGTGTACCTTGATGTCTCCCGTTTTGATTTTGGCGAAGGTGCCGACATCCAGAACCGGCGTCTTTCCTTGCTTGCACTTGATCGTCATAGGCCCATCCTTCGGCCTCTCAAACCCATACACCGACGTATCTCCCAGCATGGCAAACGTGTACCACACCAGCACCAAATCCGTAAACCACAACGGAAACGACTTCATCATCCTCATGGCCACCGCAAACGTACTCGTCCCAAAGATCTCCCTCGGTAGAATATGCACAGGCGAGCGCACCACCAGCGACGGGCGCGCCTTGAAATTCGCCAAATCCAGCGCAATCTCCATCCCGGAGTTTCCACATCCCACTACTAACACCCTCTTCCCTTCATAATCCGCACCCGTCTTGTAGTTACTAGAGTGCACCACACCTCCTTTAAAATCTCTTAAGCCCTCCAAAGCAGGACTCACCGCCTCCGCATTCTCCCCAGACGCCACCACCAGCCACCTCGCACAGAACTCCTTTCCACCCGATATTCTCACCTTCCAGCACTTCAGCTCACTGTCATACGAAGCTCGCTCCACTTGTGTGTTGAAAAGCGCCTGCATGGAGAAGTGGCGGAAGTAAAGCTCGAGATACGAGACGAATTGCTGGCGGTTGGGGTAGAGAGGGTAGTCTTCCGGGAAGGAGAAGTACGGAAGCTCGCAGAACTGTTTGGGGATGTGGAGGTGGAGGCGGTCGTAAGCTTTGTACTTCCAGAGGGAGCCAATGCCGTCGGACTTCTCGAGGATGAGAGATGGGATGCCTTTGATTTTCAAGCAGGCCGCGGCTGCGAGACCTGATGGTCCGCCGCCGACGATGAGGGCGCCCTTCAAAAAGACGGGCGAGCTTGTAGGATCGTTTGAGGTCTTGTGCCAGTACTCACTTTCGCAGGAGGCGTGGGCGTAGTAGGGCGGCATTTTGAATGAAGAATTGGGACACTCTGGTAGATTCTAGGCCTCGGGTACGAGGATTCACAGCGCGAACTCGGAATGCTCACTCGCAGAGCAAAAGCGCTGGATTTCTGGATTCCACACCTGCTTGACATTGAATCATTAGAAATCAAAGAAAGCGCGGAAGAGATAATCCTCCAGTATAGCACCAAAAACAAACTCCATTTCCGTAACAACGGTTGCATTCAAGCACAGCCCCGCAATTTCAAACAATTCTCTAAATAACTATCCTCTAGTATTGCACTTCCACTATGACCTCCACTTCCACAACCAAGGTCGCATTCAGCACCGGAACCACTACCTCGAAGTAACGTCTAATCTGATGCTAATCACAGACTAATCACAACTAACGACTGATTATTACTCTCCACTCCCCAGTAATACAGACTCCTCTAGCTACTAGCTTCAATCCACAACCACTCTACCTAGCTACGAACTTTTGACTGCGACGATACAAGTACGCAAAAAAGCTCCCAGTTTTGAACCAACTTACAAGTCCTAGAAGCCATCCCGTTGCAATCAATCCACCACAAATTCCCTCCCGGCCCCAACACAACTCCACTGCACACTTTTCTGTTTCAACTGATACAGGCGTCGTCTTTCGGGAACCACCAAGCTCCGAAACGACTCCAAGCTCGAGAAAGTACTCCAATCAACACCAAGATTCAACTGCTAACTACCCACCCTCTCTTGATTCTCCGCTCCAGTTGAACACTGGCACCTCCAACCGAACCTTGTGGGACTGCAAGCAATGCGAGACACAGAGTGATAATCTAAGCTTAGATCATGAGTGAGATCTGAGAGCGCGAGAGGAGAAAGAACGGGGACGTGGAATGAAAAAAGCTCGTTCGCGACTGACAGTTATGATGGAATATGAACGCTTATATTAATGCTGATGAGTATCGCCCAGAACCCGAGGCTGGGTTTGTGGCGGGCACTGATCCCCAGGACTCGCTGCCCGTGCTCGGCCAGTCGGCCTCGGCAGCGCAGCCTTCCTAGTTCCTACTCTAGGCTAGGTAGGGTCGCCCAGCTATAAAAGTCTGTCTTTGCTTCCTGTAGCTGCGGAGCTCTCAGAAAGGGCAGGTCTACTGATTTTTTATAGCACTCCGTCCGCCACTGAGTGGGATTTTATATTTTTCCCACAGGGGAATTGATTAATTTCGGATGCAATTGGACGCACTCCGGGGTTCGGGGAGCTAGATGGGATGCATCGCTTTAGCTCTGCGACGGAGGTCGTGGTGGTGGTGCTGCTGCTGCTACTAAACTTCCGTTGTAATAAGTAAGCTAATGAGAGTAATCATAACTGCCTTTCTATCATCGTTCCACTGGGCTGGCTTGTGGCTTTCAGTTGGAGGCTGGCTGCTCCAGTGCTGCACTTTCTTTTTTGGAACTTGGAAAGGACGTTGATTCCGATCCAGTGCAAGAATCATATGCTGGATGAAGCTCTGCAGCAAAGTACTTTGGGGGCTCGAAAAAGCTCCCAAGAGACATTCTTACATTCCCAGTGACAAGGAGAATGCTGTGGCTGTGGCTGTGACTGAGACGGGTGACAAGGAGAATACTGTGGCTGTGGCTGTGACTTGGAACTTGGACTGAGGCGGGTGCTGCGAACTTGGGAATTGGGTGGAATGCTGCGATTTACGTCGCGGATTTCACGTCGTCGTCACGTAATTTTCATCAGTTCAGCTTCGTTGCGCCTGTTCCAACACGAAGATTCATTGATGTTGGGGAGATCGATCTGTGATCTGTGATCTGTGACGTGGGTCAGTAAAAAAACATTTTAAAAGAAGGAATAAGTTAACTTCCCAGGCTGTTGAATGCGGTGTTTATTTGCTGCAAATCTCACTTCCACGAGGGCAAGGTTGATGGCGATCTGACCCTGTTCACTCTATTCGCTGCAAATCTAAGTTCCACGAGCTCAAGGTCGGGCAATCTAGGACCCTGTTCATGGTGGGCTTGGGGAGGTAAGCTTGTTGGCAAACATGGGGAATGTTGGGCCACCCTGGAATTTTTGTCATGAGGTACTCAAGGGGGATATGCCTGAGCCTCCATCAAAAAATACGCAGTCAACCGCGCGTTTCAGGGTCGTTGCCCAATTTTATATTCACGCAAGTGCAATCACGAAGTCACAAAGAAGAGGAGTAACTTCCATTTTGCAATTTTGTATTTTTTTGGGAAAACTGGAGGAAGTTGTTATCGTTGCCTGGTTGTGGGCAACTTTTGGGGAAGGATGATTTTCTATTTATTTTTCCTTGTGTGTGAATATGGACAATTACCACTCACGCTTCATTGCTCTTGATGGGTGTGATTAAGCCTGCTTTTAATGATGATTTTCAATGCTCAACTCACAAGTTCAGTTATCTTAAATTAAAGTGCGCCCTCGAGAGTTCAGACTTGAGAATGGCAAAGTCATTAAGACTTATCATATACCAGTTTTAGATCTTTATTACGGCGATACTGCTCTTTATTCCTTTGCAATCACCACTCGCTCACTTTGCACTTTGCAGCTGTTTCAGTTAGTTAGTGATGGTAATGAGACAAAAAGATCTCTATGCTAATTGAAGAGTTTAGGTGGGTTTATTAATTGTGTGGAGTTGCCACTCACTTGTCCTAAGTCCTAACTTATCGTCCGTTACATTTGCTTAAAAAACAAAGTCTTCAAATTTGAAAAAACAACAAAAACACACCTTATCTCGCCAATTGTTTACCCCCACTTCGTTGCCCATGATTGTTTGCGGCCTTGAATGGGGCTCATAAAGCAGGCGGCGACTTACTCCTATTTTTCCTTTCTCTTTTTCTTTCAATGCAGCCAATGCAGCCAATGCAGCCATGCTTTTTTCTCCAATTAACACTCGGCTGGGAGCCTCGGCTATTTCCTACTGCAGCCCTTTGGACCCATTTGGATGGGGTTTTGTTTTTGGACTTTGGGTGGTGGCATTTAGTGTGGAAATAGGTCGCCGGTGCATTGAGTATGAAAAATACTGTAGTTGAAAAATCCATGGGCAGTTTTGTCACTAGCACAGAAGCTTATTCATCAATCAGTTGGGGGAGCGAAATCGAAATGAATTTTTTTTTTTTCTCTTTCAAGTTTTTCTATGGTTGGATTGCCTTCGGAATTGGGTCGTTTCTATGATGCTCTCGTTTCCGTGTGAGGAAGGAGAAACTATAATTTTGGAGTAGCTTTATTGTCAAACGAAAAGCAACTAGAAAGTTCAAGTCCAATGTAAAAAAAAAAGAAAAAAAATTGGAAGTTGGAATTTTTTACCTCCCTCACTTTCCATGAGCGTCAACCAAAAAAACTTGTTGGTCAACAATTTGGATTCAACCTCCTCCTATAATTGTTGTACGTACACTTCATGTAGAATTATGATTATATTTTGTTTTTTTGTGCGATGTTTTGCCTAATTTTAGGTGCATATAAGTCTATCCTAAGAATACCCTATATAAAGGTGAGTTCCAACATTGAATTAGTTGTTGTTTTTGTTAACCTTGAAAAGGACATTTCATATTAGGGCTTAATCAAAATTTTGATATTTTCACATGTAGTAGTATATATCTAAAATTCATTGTCATTTTTTCATAATAGAAAAAATATAATTAATTTTATATGATTTTTAAAAATAATTATTATAATTAAGATTATAATAACTACAAAAAATATCTTAAAATAATACATAATTTTGAAGAAAAATGGAGATAATGGTCTATGGTAACATCGTAGTATAATTGGTATACTTCTTGAACTCACACCATAGGAAATTCAATAGAAAGAGTTCCAAAATGGTATATTCTAAAATTTCAAAATGTTATTTTTAAAGTTTCACAAAATAAAGAAAAAATGGAATAAAATACTTATTATTAGAGCTACATCTTCTTAGTTGAGCTTAAAAACATTCAAAATCAGTAACTATCAAAATTTTAGTTCAACTTTCAAAAATGTCCATAGGAATTGCAATGTCCTTTAAAGGTTAAAAGTGCTATATGTCATTTTGTGATTGGATTAGGATGATGTTAACTTTTTGAAATCTTTTGCAATATACACCTTTACATACAAAAGTAAGAAAACCTCACATATTAATTTGGATGAATATGATATAATAAATGCACACATTGGGATGAAATTTAGATGATAAATCACATTATTTGAAATAGAAATGTAATGTAGAAAATAAACATTAGTATAGTGAAAATAGACATGAAAATAGTGTAATTTACAGTATATTGATTGCATCTAACCTACTATGGATTTTTGTCATGTTGTGGAAAAAAAATTTGGATGTTTGTTTGTACAACTATAAACACATGGAAGTTAGTGAGCAATGAGCACAAGCATTCCAATCACTCACCTTACAATACAAAAAAATTAATTGCAAAGTGGACTATTAGAGTTAATCGTAAAATATGCAGAGTGTGCAATGAGGGACCAAGAATTGGAGGTTGAGAAAAACACAAGACTAAACTCCTCAACTAAAGTCTCATAGAGTTTGGTGTTGTGTTTCTTTTTTACTATTTGTAATTATCCCCTAAAGTTTTTTGACTATGTTTTCACCAAAAATATAATAGAGTGAAGTGGTGATTACTTCACCACCTTATTTCCATTTGATTTCCTCTTGTTTTTGGTAACATAGCTCCAAAATTGTCATTTTTAGTACAAGTACTAAATTTTAGGAAAAAAAATTGAACACATGTAACCATAGGATCTTGTAGTATTTTGGTTTAAGAAGATGTAGAAAAAATTTCAGAAATTTACACCATGTAGATTGCAAGATAATATCATTTGAAGTGACAAAAATCCTTTTTTTGGCCTATGAAAACCTGGACAACTACACTTCACAAGGTCACATTTTTATGAAAAAATGTCCATGTTGGGGAGATTCTTTGGATTCATTTTTCAAGGCAAGTTGGATACAAGCTTGAAAATTTTTAGATCATTTTGAATTGTACAATATATAGGAAAAAATAATAAGTAAAAAGAAGTAGATAATTTTTAAAAAACTAAATTGATAAGAATTTAGTTATAGGATTTAAAAATGCCAATACCAATGGTTTTAATGTTGTAATAAACAATCTACATCTTATGATTTTATTTTTTTCCAAAAATATTGAAAATCAAGTTGAATAAAAGACTTCAAAGTTTATTTTAGAGTAGAAAATCCATAACTACCCTCAAACTAAAATTTCTCATAACTTTCATCTCATTCATCAAAATGGAATGATTTAAAAGCTTTCTATGTATATATAAATCTAGAGAATTGATTTGAAAATTGTATTTCTAAAAAAAACTGTTGCTTAGGTTGTCCATCATTTAAAGAAAATTATATATTATACAATAATTTTTTAACCATGTAGTCAAATTTTATGAAAATTTTGGGGCCTTAAAGCCACTCCTTGGGCACATGTTGTGTGAAAATTTCAAAGAAAAAAATAAAAATTCCATTCATAGTAAGTTGCCCCAAATCACTATGTTGTTAGAAAATGCAATTTGGTCCTTTAAAGGTTAAACCTTCCTCTTACACTCGTGTTTCAAGTAGGAGTTTCCTCTACAATTAACTCTATTAGGGTTAATTATAAAGCGTATTCAATGAGGGACCGAAAAGAGGGAGATTGGAAAAAACATTAGAAAAATCTCTTTAAAGCATCCCAACTGAGGGGTTGATGGAGTTTGGTATTGTATTTCTTTTGTATTATTCTTAATTGAACCTTCTCCTAACACCCCTATTTCAAACTAGGATTTCCTTTATGATTAACTCTATTGTGTACAAAGGTTCATTTGAACCCAAAGTGGCCTTTCTACTTCCTATGGTTGAAGAATAACAACGTTTTCGATTATCATACATATGGTAAGTGGGATGAAAATTTTAAATTATTCCTATTGCAAACCTAAATTTTTTGTTTTAACCCTTACACATCAACGAGGACATTTGGTATTCAATGGATGACAAAGAATCTTTCCAATAGGACAAAAGAGCAACCACTCATCCTCAAAAAAATTGTTGTAAAAAAGGGAGGTCTTCTATAGTAGTTTGACTTCCAATAAGTGTTTTTACAAAAACAAATTAAGCCAATGGTTCTCATGGTAACCAAAGAAATGATTTCCATAGTCACTAGTCTATCCTTTAACCTTTAAACGTCGAGGTGGGCATTTTGCATCCGATGGATGACAAAGGATCTCTCTATGTAGGACAGAACTGCAATTGTTCATCCTTAGAATTTTGCAAGAAAAGGCGAGGTCTTCTACAGTAATTTTGTCTTGCAATGAATGCTTTTACAATTTTTTAAGCCAATGCTTTCACATGGTCATAAAAATTGATGATTTCCAATGTCACCCATCGTCCTTTTACAAGTTAAGGATTGATGTAAGGTAGTAGAACCTATTTCAAACAAGTCCCCCATGATGGTTGTATAGGCTAACCTATTGTGAACAGCAGTTGAATGCACATTCATCTCTCTTTTTTCTTTTGCTCTTTTTTCTTGGATTAAAAAAAAGTGCCAAAGGTAATGAGAACAGGTGAGTCTATGAAACCAGAATGGGTCCATATGAAAATTTTCTTTCATAAATTCAATAAAATATTCATTCTAGGAGAAAAAATTCCGTTTTTTTCGGCATTCTTCAGCAACCTTTTTTACGCACACCTTGAACCAATTCCTCCATGACTTTCCCAAAACATACACATTGAAATGCTTAAGTTATCCGAAATAGGTACTTCTACCTTATAAGATCTCATCAAGGGTTAAAACTTAGAACCCCTTCCCTTCCTAATTTTAAACCCCCCTTCTAAAGTAGCCCCCCTATATTAATTCGCCTTTCGTGATTTTTTTTTCCTAGCCTCCAGCAGCGCCAGCTTGGTGCGGTGCCATGATGTGTGTGCGGCAACTGGGGTCCCCAAGAGGTGAGGTAGTTGAAGAAATTAAGCCAAGCCCCTAGGTAGGCCTATTTATGAGCGACCCATTTACTAATTTAACCCCAGACTGCTGTGCCTTCCATAACGAACTCCCCCTCAAATAAAACTTATTGTTATTATTATTATGAAGTTATTCTTCTTACCCTTCCAATTGCGCAGCCTTAGGTTCCTGAGTAGGGCCAACTGGGCAAGGCCCATATTTTGGACAGGCCCTGAAAACCCCCCATTCTTTATTTCCAAATAATCCACGGCCCTCGCATGATTCAGTCACGGTGGGTCCAAACTGGGGGCCCCCTTGCCTAGGGGGCGTATACAAATGGAATTAATTAATTAACTAAAACTCCAACGAGAAAATGCCAAATAACGGGGGGGAGTTATACAGCATTCCAGGCCCAGGGGGCTATAAGGAGCTCGAATGGAAATTGGGTTCATATAAAATAAGAAAACTGAATGGCGAACTAAAATAAAAACTGAAAATAACTAACTTAGACAAGGGAAAAATGGCAACTGAAGAGGAGGAGCAGGGAGGGAAGGAGGGTAAAATTAGGAGGCCAGGACCGTACTCCTTGAACTTGGGAGCGCCCCCTGGGACAGAGAGATAGGGGCCGTCGATGTGGGTCAGTCCACGGACGAGATCTTCCCCATAATGGAGCCTCCAAGGACCCTTCGGCATCAGTCGCATTTTAGGGTTTCTTTTCTCCCCGTTGCAGGCCCTTAACGCCAAGGCAGACCCAACCAAGGCGGACCGGAATTGCGGGTAACCCTCTAAATGAACTTCTAACTTTTACTTTTGACTTGGTTTAGAATTAGAGATAGAATTTATTTTAAATTTTTTTTAAATTTTTTTTCCATTGGAAGCACATTCGAAAGTACTTTGGAGAGGTACAAGAAACTCAAATTTAAACAATGGACAATGAAAATGAATCACTTTGTAAGCTAGCTAAAGCACTTACGAAGTGGTTTCTTAGTAGTAAGCTAGCTTATGAATTGGGAGTGTAGAGTGCTTGACAACTAACCCTAAACCAATCATTCTACAATCCAAATTGCATCAATTTGGAGTGAAATGTGCATTGGTAATTATAATTTGTCAAGCACTTTACACTCCAAATTCCACTAGAAGAAACCCGCGTTTTAGGTGATGTTTTGTAATTTTTTCAGACGGATTTTAGGTGACGTCGGAAAAAACAACTTGTGTTTTTTTGTGTCTAATATAACAAAAAAACACAAGTTGTTTTTTCCGACGTCACCTAAAATCCGTCTGAAAAAATTACAAAACATCACCTAAAACGCGGGTTTCTTCTAGTGTTCATAAGCTAGCTTATGAAATGGTTTATTTTTCTTGTCCGCTGTCTAAATTTGATTTTTTTGTACCTCTCCAAAGTACTTTTGAATGTGCTTCCAATGATAGATATTTCAACTTATAATTCCAAAATAGTGAAAATTTTATAGATTCTTTCATTGTTTTCTTGTCAATGTTTTCCACTATTGCAACTAGGATTTTTTCCCCAATTCCACCAGCTAATTTTGAACTACCGCCATTTTTTCCCAAATACTAATATAGTGATTTGTTTTACCATGGAGATGGGTATCAATTAAATAATAACTATAGTATATCCTCTTGCAATGGGACCAACAAGTATTCATCAAGTTGTGTAGGGGTATTGAGAGGTTGTCTACACGTCATCTCAATTTAGCATGAATGAGTGAATAAATGAATGATAAATTTTGTGAATGAAAATGTGACAACATTGTGATAGATGAAATTGTGAAACAGTTTGTACTTAATATAAAACGGAAACAAAGCATGTGGTAATGCAACAACACCAAAAGGATTTTATCAAGTTGTAAGGATTCACTAAGAAGATGTTTGGATGTTGTTAGGGTTTAGCAAGAACAAAACAAATGAAAAATTATGGTAATCAAAATGTGGAATGTGAAATCATAATTCAACTATAGTAATTGTTCTTCTTTGAGGCAAATTCTATATTTCACTTATAAAATTAGTCACTTCAAAATTTTTATTTTTGTAAATATTGGTATAATATAGTGATCTTTTAACTAACACTAATTCAAAATAGTGCAACTTTGGCAAATTAGTGCCACTTGTACTATTATGACAAATCCTCGGACAAATCAATGTAGCAACATGCAACTCAAATTGCGACAATTACCATGGGATGAAAATAAATCAAATATGGTTTATTGTAAATCAATCAAAATCTTAAGTGGATTACATTTGGTGTACTAGTGGCACCAAGACATAAGTACTTGTGTAGAAGTGAAGTGGCAATCAAAAAAGTGATTTGACCCAATTATGGACAAAGAAGAATGGGGTGAATATTTTGTTTTTCCCAATCTTCCTCTACTCTATGTGACCTCCCTTTTGGTTGGTTTTGTGTGTGAAGCAAACTTTAACAATAGTATTTGTCAATACCCTCAATGGACAAATGTAGTGCTTAAAATTAATGTAGACTTTATACTTCACAAGAATTTTGCCCTTCCTCTTTGCATTTAGAGAAAATTAAGGGCACTCTCTATGAAGGATGAAAAGTAGGTAAGTTGTCGTAAAGGATAAAGAAAGAGAATCAAATATATCATAGATACCTCACATAGATCTCAGAGATCTTCAACAAAAAATTTAACATGTACAAGTTAAACTAGCCTATGATAGTCCAAATGCCAGCCAATTCATCACAAGCAAAAAAATTCTAGTGATGTACATTTCAAAAACTGAAATGTACACCATTAGTACAATTTTGTCTGTAATGAGATGGCTCCCATTTGGATTGTCATAGGCAAAGTTATCTTACTCTTATTGAGAGTGTTAACCCATAAAGTCATGTTGTCCCTTCTGAGGACAAATGAAAGTTTGGGTAGATTTTTATGATTTCAATTTTTAACGTAATTTTTTGAATTGTTTTCTAAAGATGAAAAAACAAATTAGGATTATAAAAGTACGAGTTATATTTCAATTGGTATATGGGAGCAAAGTTATACCACCTTGAGTGCAAATTTGGACTTGTGGCATAAGAAAAGAAATCCACAAAAAATTGAAATAAAAAATTTCAATTTTTTAATTCTCATAGATTATATATTTGACTACATAAATTTTTTTGTCTTGCTCCATTTGACAAGTGATGAGAAAGTTATGGAGCATCTTGTTTTGTGAACAATCAAAGGATCTTCTTGAAAATAAAATATATGTGATTCAAGTTTGAACTCAATTACCAAATGTTTCCAAAAATATCCTTGGGGATAACTTTAATTGTTAGAATAATCTCACCATTAGAATTAGTGTATTTTAATTTCATCTTAAAGATATTATTTTATTTTTTTCTTCCATATTGTACCAACTTCTACTTAACAAAATTTTAAAGAATGAAAATCATGTTATTTAAAAAAAATTGTAGACTCTCAAATTAATTCTTAAAAAAAAATCTAAATGAAAAATCTAAAATGAAAAAAATTTAAGTTAGGAGGATTTGAAGTCTTATAAACTAGTTTGCCATACGCCACAAAAAACATATTTTCTTCACTTTTAATGCAATTATCTTGCAATCTATTTGGTCAAAGTTTATGAAAAATTTTACAGATATTCTTGTACTATTTTTTTGCAAGATCCTATGTTTGGATATGGAAAAAGTCCTCTTTGCACTAGAAATGGCAATTTTGAGCAATCCCCCCATTCCCTAAAAGAAGCCTTGGGACTTTATGGATTAAGAAGATATCATTGAGCCTTGAGACATTAGATAGTCTAGTGCAATTTATATTTAAATGTCTAAATTATCCAAACTTGAATTGGAACCAAACCTTTGTATTTGGAAGGAATAAATAGAATGGTTGAGGGAGTAGGATTTCTAGAACTAATTTGTCAAAGTTACAATATATCAAGCTAGGAATTTAGAAATAATAGACTCTTGAAAGAAGACACAAGCCTATTTTAATTTTTTCTCCAATGCTTTGGAGTGTCTAAAATGAAGATTTAAGTATTGGATTGTACATCATTTTTATTCAAGTTATATTTAATATTTATCAAGTCTCCTCAGTTATTTATACTTAATAATAAATTTTAAATTTTTTTTCTACCTTTAAATTAGCAATGTCTATTTTAAAACTATGCTATTTTTATTAATAAATTTTTGGATCAAAATTTATGAAGAAAGGCAATATTGACCTTCAATTTTAAACCTTGAGTAAATGTATAGGACTAAGATTGCTTCCAAGAAAATATTATAATATAGACATTGGAATTAAAGAAGTTTTAAGAAACTTTTACCTCACACCATGTTCCATCCATATGGTTTAGTAAAGAGAGAATCCCTTAAAATGAAGCAATATTTTCCTAGATTTTTTGGTCTCTTAGAGTTCACTTTGTTCTTTTTTATGAGCTAAAAAGATCATATCTGGACAATGATTTGTCGGATTGAAGACTTCAATTTTATAATTGGCAATCTTGTAAATAATGGTTTAAAACTTAATATGTCTTTTGATGCAATTATTGTAGACAACATTAATTTTAAATATGTTGGAGAAACAAGAATAGAATTTTATACTAATTACAGAAAGGATAAGTTTTACAAACTCATCATTTCGGATAATTTTTTGTTGGATTATATAATTTTAGTACTTAATCTCCAAATAGTCAAGATGTTTTTTCACATTTGGTACTTAAATAGTATTGGCAAAATGAATTTGTTGTATATAAATTCATTCCTAAGACATTTGGTAAAACCATTCTAATACCAGTTGATAACATACCTTAGAACAATGCCATTGTAACTACTAGGTTGTTAGACTTGCCAAAAGTTTATTGAGCATCTTATCTTGTAAATTGAACATAAAAGCTTTGTGGACCTATAATATTATTAACCCCAAGAGGACCATCTGTCCCTTAGGGAGACAAGTGGGATTTTGGGCAAGTACCTATGGTTTCATTTTTGTCCTGATTTTTTGAAATTTTATTTGAAGATAGAAAAATGGATTAGCTTCATGGGGATATAATTTTTTTTCCAATTGGTGTGGAACAAAAGTTATGCTCAAAATAGTGGACAAGAGGGAAAAGGGGGCAACAAAAAGAAATTGAATTAAAATAAATAAATTCTCTAATAGAAAGCTTTTTGTCTACATGAAAAGCTTTGATACATTCCATTTGAATTTGTTATGAGAAAGTTATAGACAATCTTGTTTTTTGGACAATCTAAACATCTTTTTGAAAAATAACTAATAGGATTCATTTCTAAATGCAATTTTTATAATTTAAAAATAAATTAAAATTCACATGGTTTAGTTTGCTTGCTAGAAGACTATCACCATTTAATCAGTGCATTTTAATTCCATTTTAGAGATATTAATAATTGAGATTTTCCTCTTGTCTTGTACCTAATTTTGCTTAATAATTTTTTTAAGTATAAAAAATTGATTTTTTCTGAATTTTTTATTTTTTCCCATACTTTCAACTCAATTCTCCATCATAAAGATTTAAAATTCAAAACTTTGTAGTGCAAAAATTAAAGTTAAAAAGGTTCAAAGTCAAAGAATCTAGTCCCGCAATGAGTTGAATTTTTTTTTCACTTTAAACTTTGATAGCTTGCATTTTGTGTGGTCAAAATTTTTGAAATTTTTCCCCACATTTTCATATTAATTAGGTGTAAGATCCTATGGTTAGATGTGCAAAAAAAACAATTTTCAAATTTTTTAAATCTTTGCTATAGAAAGGACAGTTTTGCGTGTTTTTTGGTAGAAAAAAGGTCTTGTCCTTTAACCCCTCACTGCCCAAGGCCTAACCATTTCAAAAAACAACCTTGCTTTTCGAGTATTATAAGTCTAAATGTGAGTAAGTTATGAAAATCTCAACCGTACAATCTTGTAGTGTGTATGTTGTAGATGGTGTAAATAAAATTTGGGGTCATTTGACCGTAAAGACTGAAAGATTATAATATTTTAGTGTTGACAAAAGATGCTGAAATTTTCCTAAAAACACATTTGGAGGTGAAATTCGATTTCTAAACCCACTCAAATGAAAAAACTTTAAACTACAAAGTGATTTAAAATCAAAAGACAAACACTTTGGTGGAAAAAAAAATCATTCAATTGACTCATTGCATTTGCAAAATTGTTTTGAAATGTCAAAAAACAGTGAAAAAGTAGCAAAAAAAGACACATCTATGGCTGAACCTACCTCTACTAAAATGCTTCTCAGTCAATCATAACTTCTTGGATTGATATGAAATTTTTACCACAAGAACTAGACTAGTATGCACAACTTTTCCAACAAAAATTATTGAAAATAAACTCTGTTTGAAGAAGTTATAAGCCGCTAAAGTTCACTGTAATGCAAAAATGTCTGGATTTTGAACTTCGAATTGCTCCCAAGCATTGAAAACAACTTGGATTGACATGAAAATTTTATCACAATAATTAGACTTTATGGGTCCCTAAACCCAACAAATTTTATTGAAAACTAACATTTGATGAAAAAGATACAAGCCCCCAAAGTTGCAGCCATCTCATTGCACTGTGGTGAACTCAAATTGAACCTGCTAACTTTGAATGGATTTCAAAAACTCATTACATTTTCGATAAATCTGAAAATTTTACCACAAAAATAGACTATTATGTGCAACTTTCCCAACAAGTTTTATTGAATTTGGACATTGGATGCAAAAGTTACAGCACTTTGAAGTTGACTGTTAGACTGTGTGAGGACACTTTTGGTCCCCTTGGGCGGTGAGGGGTTAAGGGCTAAGACAAGGCATAAAAGTGAAGTATTCTACAATTGACATATGCATAAAATTAACCAAACATGTATATTGTAGACAATAACTAGCATCTTGTAGTGAAGTAGAATGTCAAATAAATCTCTACAATAAAGAAATGATTGATTCCAATTGTTAATGGTTGTTATAATTGCATCACAAAAATTAATCCAAGGTGAGGAAGAAAAAACTTAATTTAAGGAGATTAAATTGTTTTTAGATAACATCATTTTTCAATTTTCTTCTTTTTCTTTGCACTTTAGATATTACAACACTCAAAGTTCAATTTAGACTTGTTCTCTCTTTCAATGAATACAAGAAGAAAAAGCTATTGGACTACATTTATAAAATTTCAAGTTAAAAAAAATGCCAAAGCAATATGATTTTTTTAACAATTTAGCTATTTCAAAAGTGCTTTTCTATGGTCATGGGTGCCAAGTTAATCACATAATATGTAAAATATTTGAGAATGCACAAAATTCATTTGTACTATAAACTAATCATTTAAAAAATTGAATCAATTACTTACTTAGATTATTTTAATTGTATTGATTAGAATGAAACATCTAAATATTATGGCAATTCATTTTTTTAGATAATCAAAATTATGTATTTTATGAACATTATGCATACTTTATATTGGATAATATTTGAAACCTCATTTGTACACCCTACTACATAGAGTCTTATATGCAAACCAACCTATTCCATTTAAGTTGAATTAAATAATATTTAAAAATCAAATATGCAAAATCAAAATAACTTTGCATGTGGCATTTATATCCTTATATTCTAATTGAAACATTCAATTTGCTCTTTAAACAACGTAAGCGACTACTCAAAAATACTTTATTAATCTCAACAATATCAAATGCTTTCCAAGAACATTACATTATTTATAGAAAGAGTTTCAATAAGTGTTTTAGTTTATTGCATATATTGAGGTAGACTTACAAGTAGAAGATTTAGCCCAACTTGTCTTTGCACTTCTTTATATAATATATAATTCATCCATAGAATTCTAAATTTTAACCATTTTTAGAATTTAAATAAAAGCATCTAGTCATATATGATGTAATCTTCAATGCAATTGATTAGATTTGGATGCAAAGTCTTTAATTCATTTGCAAATAATTTGCATTGTTCTAAAGTATTGACCAATTTGGGATAAAAAAAAGCTCCAAACTTTAGCTCCATTGAAATATATACATATAAGTTTTGAATTTTTTCTATATATGGATAAATTAATATATAAATTATTTTCAATTTATCCAAAAATGATGAACGTATTTTTTATGGAGTTTCAAGTCAAAAACAAGGCATAAGAGTAATTGAAGGATTGTTTTCATGTTTGAACTCTTCATTTGATAGATTCAATAAAACTAGGGATTGCAAATTTTTGAGGTCAATCTCTTCTCCCCTCTCTTAAAAAGATTCTTAAACTCTAAAGGACTAGGTGTGTTTTTCAAGAAAAATTATCAAAAACTACCAATCTTTAGGGCATTGGACAAAATTGAAAATAAAAGTTCAAAAAGAAAATTCAACCATACAAAAGTGTAGTAAAGTATTACGAAAATATGAGGTAAAAATTTCAGCCCATTTGACTTCATGGATTGAAAGATTATAATGTTTGATATGGGAATTTTTTTTAATTCCTAAAAAATAGGATCAATGGACTTTGAACCTTCTCAGGGTAAATTTTTTGCTCTACACAAAATTGAGCCTCTAAACTATAAAGTACAAAACCTTATTAAATACGTACACTCACGCAAAATTTTATAAGCAAGTAAAAGGGCTAACTTATTCTAAATCACCCAGCAATACCATATCTAGTGATCTCCTTCGGCACAATTTTGTTGAATAATTAATTAGAGTCCAAAATAAACTTTGGAAATTTAAAATATAATTTCTTTTAGAATTCTAAATCATAATAAAAAAATTTAAATTTATTTAACAAGTAGCTGACAAATTTGAAAGTCAATATAGTTGTAATTGAATGGAGATGAACACACAATCTCTTTTTACAAGTGGGTGCTAGGAGAAAAATTATTCTACTATGCCAAGATGAAGTTTGAAGATCTACATTGAATACAATTCTTGCTTTTGACTTAACTAGGTATAAACAGTTGGGTTTCTACTAATCCTAATTTACATATCCTACATGGGATGTTTTGAATTCGAAGTTTTGAAAAAAGGTATTATATTATGTTCAAATGAGGTCTAAAGTTCTACATTGAACAAAATTCTTGCATTTTGACAATAAGCAGTCAAATTGTCATCTTCAAATTGTTCCATAAACTTTGAAGATTGATGATGGACAATAGATTTTGTTATAAAAATGATCTCTCCACCCATTGATTAGTAGACATGTGTTGGCATCTAATTGTATAGGTATCTTTTCATTGTTATGGCTTTTTTTTGCAATTAATTTTTTTTGGATTCAACTACATAAAATAGTGAAATTAGGTTGCCTTACTTAGGAAAGTTACCTCATGACTCACCACTTGTCCAGATGGAGGCACAAACAATTCTCTATACCTGAGCCATGAATCAATAGGGGTAGTCACGACATGTTCTTGGGGATGGTGAACAATGAACATTGGTGTGGTGGCGGCCGAGGGTTGGCGTCCCTTGCATGGAATATTCTTAGCGGAACCTTGATTGTTCACTCCCAACATCCACCTCAAGAGGTGGATGTTGGGAGTGAACAATCAATGTTCCGCTAAGATTATTCCTTTGTTCTCTCTATTCTAACTTTTGAACTAGCACTTTAACCCAGAAAGGTTGCCGATTCCCTGGCTAGTTCCCTCCGGGAAGGTCGGCAATTCCTTCCAGGAAGGTCGTCACTTACCTCGGGTAATACCATTGTCCATTCTCCATTATTCTCAACAATTTTGAACCAAAAGGGTGGTCATGGCTTGTTCAATATTCGTCTCTTCTCATTGGCCCTTCAAAGCACTTTCCATTGTTCATTATTCATTGTTCACACACACCGTGAACATGCCGTGACTACCCCTAATGCACTAACCTATGCAATATACATGGTTCCTACATTACTACATCCTTCTACATATTTATATAGTGTGGAATGTTGAGAAATTAGTGAGGGGCAACCTAATTTCACTATTTTGTGTAGGTGACTTATTAATTCAAAATCATTTGGCATTGAAATTTTTAATTATTTTTTGCCAAAGGTAACTTGTGGCTACGGTGCAAAAGTTTTTTGTTTGAAATTCAAATGTTGAAGTCTTAAAGACAAACATTTTAAGTGTGGAAATAAATTCAAGAATTCTATGAACGCTAATTTCAAGATAATAGCATTTGTAGTTAGGCGATTTTTTTTTCAAATTTGTTTACATGATTAGTAGAATTTTGATTTCTCTTGCATGCCAAATTTAGAAGTAGGTGATGACTTTAGTATGAGGTGCCCAAATTGCCCAAATTGTATAGATTTTTTCAATCCGCATAACTTTTGATCCAAGCTTTAGATAAAAAAATTGAAGGAGGTGAATGTCTCCATCCCATGTCAAAAATTCAAAAACACCTTGATCAATTTTACTTTATAATCACCTACCTCAATTTCTAATTTTCCTTGAAAGGACATTTGGTTATTTGGTTTTAAAGGTTGTTAGATCAAAATATGAGTTTGTATATTTTAATTTGAAAATGATAATTTGATTTTTTCAAAAATTTGTTGGTTTGTTAAAAATTTATAAAAGGATTTGAGATGTAAAATAGTTCATATTTGATGAGACAATAAACGTTGTCATTGATATGTATAGAACTTCAATTGGCATTATCATACGTGGAGGTTTGATTCACATGAGAGTGTAAAAAAATATTTGCAAGTGGGACTATTTATGTTAGGGTTTTGGCAACTAGGTTTTTTTCTCTTAAGTAACATGTCATGAGGGGCTCAAGAAATGATGTAGGTTTTCAAATTTATTAAAAAAATTAGGCAATATGGATGAATTTTTTTTTGCAACACTAAGATATTATACTTGTAATATTCCAAACATTCAGACATTTTTAATACTTAATTTATGCTTGAATTTGATCTTCAAATAGGATATCTTTTTAAATTTGATTTAATGCACGTGGTTATTTTTTTCAAGTAGAAAAGAAAATGTTGCTATTGATATGTGTCTCATCTTAAAGATAGACTCTTTAACTAATTAAAACTTGAGAAGGAGAGAGCTAGATCGTGATTTTTTGCATTGAATATTTTAGACTATGACAAGAAATTGTTTATAAAACAAAACGTGATACAAAAATATTACATGATGTATCTTGTTATGGCTCAAAAAAATACAAAGTTATATGAATTTTTTTTTATTAGGATTTTTAAAATGTTACAATTTAGATATAAAAAACATATGGGATGATTTTATAGACTATTATTAAAAAAATTGTATTTTTTATATTCATATTTTTGTAATCACAAATATTGCCATATATTATAATCCCTCCATCCTAGATCAAGCATCCCTTTGCTATATTAAGATTTAGAATTTATGATTGAAAATTTAGGATACGAGGTTTAAATTTCAGAATTTAGGATTTAGAATTTAATTTTCTTTGGAATACAATTCTCCCATGTGTTGAAACAACACAAATCTAGAGAGTGGGGAGACTAAGAGATTGCTCAAAAAAATTCTAGAAAGTGGGGAAAGATTGACTATTTGGAATGAATTGCGGAATTACCTACTTACATTCATTGTGATGTAAGCAACATTCATTGTGATGTAAGCATTGTTCATTGTGCTCATGGTATTGTTCAATGTAATGTAAGCAAATATGATTCATTGACAATGTAAGACGCATTGAACACTTAATTCGGGACCAAAAAAACCATGATTAGAATCTATTAGGATGGAAGGAGTATATTTGTGGACATGTTACAAAATTCCAATCAAATTTAGAACAATTTTAAACAAATTACTATGTAAGTTTTTAAATTTCATCCAATGTAAATTGAAAGATGTTTGATAGTGCTTGAAAAATAATGACATCTTTGAAGTCTTTGACTCCAAATCAATGTATTTTTTGAGTTGATTACAGTCCTTAGGTGTCCAAAGTATGAAATCAAAACAAAAATTGAAAAAGACTATTCATTTGTAAGTAACTTCTTCAATACAACGTTTCTTCATTATTAACTACTAAACTTCTCCTAAATGATTCCACACACCAGCCATTTAATTCAATATATAATTGTGTATTGAAGATGTGTATTAAAGTCTTGATTTTAAATCCGCAATGATCAAACGATATTCCTTAATTTTGGAATTACATTCACTTCAATTTTTTAATTAATTATTTTAAATATTGAAAAATTTCCCTCCAAAATGAAAGTGATTAATTTAAAAAAATTTACATGCATGTAATTCAACAATATTTATTGCAATTGGTATACATAAATGTGTGCATTTGAAATCAATATGTGTAACTAATCATCTTTTAAGCCACAATAAGATCCTTGCTATAAATTATTCTTGAATATAGAAAAATTCATAATAATTTTGCATCTATATTTTTTGATTTTTAAATTTTCTAAAACAAAATTATACCTCTAACTTCAATTATTTTAGAATGTGGAAATCTATTTTATTGACAATTAAAAGAAAATTCTAGATTATTTTAATACATATTTTTGAAACACTATACAAACAAGTAATTACATTACAAGAGACTTTGTCCTTGTACCAATGGCTTGCTTTTACAAGGGCCTCCACAAGGGCCTCGTATTGAATCTATATTATGCAAAATATTCACACATAGAAGGTAGTCCCGTAATTATTGTGGAATCATCTACCTTATGTTAATATTTTGTACATTGGAGATTCAATAGGTTCATGTGATTTTAAGTAATGTCCTATTCAACTTCATCGCATGTAGTTTTGTTGATGCAAAGCTTCCTCCCCTTTGATCCAAAAGTAATACAATTTTGAATTTTCAAAGTGTTGACTAATAAAAAATAATTGCAACACCTCCTTTTCTTAAACAACCTTCCAAAATGTCCTTTATTGAACACTTCCATTATTTAAAATAGCACTACTTTTAAAAAAGCCCAATGATAGACGAGGAGTTTTTGAAGAAAATTAATGAAAATTGAGACATTTTGTGCTTCAAGAGTAATCCATTCTAGGTGAGTCTAATGTTATATATAGTGTTCCCTTTGTTCTCAACTTTGAAAATTTGAATAGTATTACTAACTAAAACATTGGAATTTTTTTTTTTTTTTTTTTTTTTTTCTCTTTCAAACTTGGAAAATTACAAAACCACTTGTATTGCATTTCTCTTGAGTTCACTAATAATCTCAACAATCGATTGATTAGTATTACGGTAGTATCTCTACAAGTGCCCATCTTCTTGAAATGACTCCTATAAAAAGGTATTGAATGGATATGATTTGATCCTTAAATGACCTCTTTAACTATTGATTGAATTAAGAAAAAAATATTCTTTATTGCAAGAAGCAATTAGTGGCCTTGATTTCCTCAATTCCCTTTAGAAATTGCAAGTGGGCACATTTTGGGAGACCTAAGTTCACAAATAGGTACCTACAACAAGTTTCTTTGAAAATTCATAACTCATTCAAAAATGCATCAAAAAATATGAAACCACTTGGGTTACATTGATCATTTATTTTTCTTTCTCTGAAAAATGAGTTAAAAAAATATTTCTGTTCATGCAAACCTGTGAAAATGGTAGACCAGCCCTTACATGGTCGCTTTCTGAGCATACTACCTTACTAACTAAAGTATTGGAAATGTACAAAACCACTTGTATTGCATTTCTCTTGCATTTGCTAATAATCCCATGATCAATTCTTTGGTCTTTTTGTCCAATCATTGAGATAGTACGTCTCAAAAATTAAAAGTGTTCCGATTATTAAGTGTTCCAATTATAAAAAAGTTCCAATCATTAAGTGTTCCAATCATTAAGTGTTCCAATCATTAAGTGTTCCAATCATTAAGTGTTTCAATTATGAAGTGTTCCGATTATGAAGTGTTTCTACCTACCTTAATTGGGTTGTACCCGGAGAACTAGGAATCACCGTAGCGAGCGTAGGTGTCGGTCGGTTAGCTCACTTACTTCCTTCCCCCAACCGGGCCTTGCCTTGCCTCGCCTCGAAAGCTCCAACCCATTTGGGTCCGTTTGTGTGGGAAGATCGAGTCCACAATGGGGAGTGGGAGCCCATGTTCCTGTCCAATTGCTGCAGTCCAGGTGAAGGTGCACCTCATGTTTCTGATGCTCATGACAATCATTGGGATCTCACACCCTCAAATCCCGATGTGCTGCACCGGTGATCTTTTGGGCAGCAACTTTGGATCAAAGCGCTGAAGACCAAGGTGGACGGAGGATTTGGGAAACGGGGCCGTATAATCCCCAAATCAAATCATCCGCACACCCGCACATTCACTTTCACTTGGGGGAGCAACCACGAACGAGCCGGGTACGAACGGGGTTGCCAATTTAACCGACTCAAGCTATGTGCACCTAAAAGCGACACTCTCCTAATTGCGACACCTACCTACAGTCGTCCAAGATTTCAAGTTTGAAACTTTGGATTGTTGCAGATAGGTGTCGTCATTAGGAGAGTGTTGCTTTTAGGGGCGCATACCTTGAAGGTGTCACAGGTGCCCAATCTAGGTTGCAAAAACAGTGTTTTCTTGTGCATTTGACGTACAAGTTGCGTGAATTGACGTGTGCAATCGCTACAAAATTTTGTATTTCAATGCTGAGTAGGATCCAATGACATATGGCACCGCCAATTTAGATCATTATCTAGCACCTCCAACATGTTTGAGAAGTTGTTAAAAGACCAAGTATTTATATGTATGTTGTGGTATTTGAACGTGATAAGGTTCAAATATTAAAATGACCTCCAAACAAAAGATGTTTGATGTTTGAGTTTTCAATCTAACAATGTATGTCTTGCCATATTTTAGTATATAATTTGTATTCTAAGAGTAAAATATAGGACCGCATATATAATCCCTATCAGACCATTAAGGGTTAACTTAGTGCATTGCTTAAAAGAAAATCTTTTAAATTTGAATGGAATCCACATACAAGGATGTTGGAAGAATGTCCTAGTAACACAAGTAAGTTTCTAATTGTATTGCATAATTACCTCCATTAACAAGTATTAACCTTGGGAAGACAAGTCCTATCATCAAGGTAGTTGATGAGGTAGTGAAACCAACATTGTCAAATTTTTGGGTGAAGAGGTGCATTTTATATTCCTACCATAACCTTGAAAATCATTCATCAAGTTTTCTTTAGGGCTTTGCCGAGGACTTTGCAGCGCCTCAAAGTTAATATAAACCATTTGTCACCTATGAAACAATTCCAATTCTACATGTGTTCAACTTCAATACCATCAAAGTGATAACATTTGAATTATGTAAAAACATTAGATGAATAGTGCAAATGGGAATTTTTTAGGGCAACTTCATGTCTTTCAATGAGTGGCAAGAAGTGTGACTAATAGCACTCATGCAATTCAAATATGATGCCATGAGATGAAAGTTTTAAATTAAAATCTTCATTCACTAGGAAGCGGTGCTTTAAGGGATTTAGTTTTATAATGTTATAAGGTGGCACTAGGATTTGAATGAGCTAGTTTAATTTTTTCAAAGTGGTTTTAAGTTACACTCCGTATTATGGATGCTTATGACCCCTGCCTACATGTGGTTTAGGGTTTTCATAGTAAACTGAGATGAAAATTCATATAGATTATAATTTTTATTGAAAATTATAATTCCATGTAGGTATGACAAAGACATAATTTTCATGTAGGAATAATTCTAAGTGAACCAAGACATGAAACTTGGAACTCAATGAGTATGAGTTGTGCTACAAGTCTCAATTGCAAGTTTTCAACCAATCACTTTTTGAAATTTTGGTTGAACTTCAATCCCAGTGCAATAAGGCCTTATATCTTTACAATTGTGGTAGATTTTCATATAAATTGGTTTGCAAACTTGCAACTAGCTCAAAAAAGTTTGGCAATTTTTGCCAAAGTCTTATCTAATTTTAGAACTAATTCTTCTAATACTGAAAAAAAATTGGAAAATTGAATGAAATCACCAAAACTGCCTCAAAAGAAGACTAAGGTAGACCAACCTATTTCCCCTAGTTGTTTAATTCCGTCATCCTACTTTTGTCCCCAATTTTGTCCCATAATTCATCCAAATCCATATTGCATTAAAACTAAAGGACCAAGTAATCATTCAATGCATGCAAGATATCTTGGGTAGGTTTCTACAAAGTCATTTTTGGTTGGATGTTCATGAAATTTGGACACAATGTGTAAACATGTATCTACTTGAAAAAAACTAAATTTTTCTCATGATAGGGTACCCGGATTAAAAGTTATGTTGCCATGAACTTTTGGGGTAGTTTGGGCAATTTAGGAATCTTTTGGAAATCTTTTATAAAAAAACTCATCAACTTTTGAAATTTTGCATGTATGTAACTTATAAAATATAGCATATAATTGTCCAAAAAAAAATTGGGGGTCTTCAAATCACATTCTAAGAGGGGTCAAGCTTTGTTAGCTATGTTAGGGCAATTTCAAGAGAAAGACATTATTTCTAACTTCAAGTCCTATTATCTTGCAATCTATAAAGTCAAAATTCTTGAATTGTTTTCCACATATTCCAAATTTTTGTCTCTAAATTTTCACCTTTTAGACTTCAAATAAAAACTTTCTTCTTTGCACAAGAAATCATCAAAAAATGACTAGTGCATTGCCAATTCAATTAACCTCCTTACATTGCAAGGTGATTTAGAGTAAGCTAAACTCCATATTTGCATCTAAATTTTTTCGTGAGTGAACCTTACATCATATAATTTTGAATGTCCAAAATCCTCATTTTTGTGTAGAGCAAAATATTTTATTCCAAAAGGACCTAAAGTTTGCTATTCCTATTTTGTAAGAATGGAAAAAAGGTTTTCTTCTCACTTCAAATGTAATAATCTTTCAATTTGTGTGGTCAAATGGGCTGAAAATTTTTCACACCTTGTTAAAATATTTTATTTCAATGTTGTATGGTTGAAGCTTCAAAAGAAAAGGAATTTCAAATTTCATTTTTGAACAACATACCCAAACCCCGCACTTTTGTGGCAATGTCTCCCTAAAACCCCCTAGTCCTTTATGGGTTAATGCCAACAAGAGGCAATGTGTCAATTCTTTACTGGAAAACACTTAAATACCATTGAATATATGGAAAGTCAGTTATGTGTTGTTCATACAATATTTATGAATCCACTCTATGAGTAGTTCTTTAATTTCAGGGCTTAGACCACTTCAAAAATTCACAAAAATTACAATTTTAATCGAAAAATTATAATTCCACTTAGGTTTGATTCAAGAAACAAGCACGGACCTCTTGATACTACATACCTCTCTTGCAACCATACCCAAGACGTTCAGATTGCTAATTAGTGTATCAACAAGCTTGTCTACAAACCTTTTTGATTCGCCAATCCATATACTACAATCTTATTAACCCTTCATCATGATGGCAATGCACTTGGGGAGCGGACACATCAGCCCGTGCTTCAACAATGGTTTGGTCATGCTTCAACAAGGGTCTACTCACAGTTTTACATTTCAGCTTTGAAAAATCACAAAAAATTCAATTCTTGTCGGCATGTCTTCATTCTTTTTGCAATTGACTTCTCTCAAACAATTCAATCTCTGAAAAATATGAGAGCTCGTAAATAGCTTCTCCAAAGTACATAGATAGCAAATCAGTATGGTAACGGGTAGTTCTACCTTAGAAGCATGATGAGACCATCGTTGAAGCGTGGGCTGATGTGTCCGCTCCCAATGCATTGCCATCATGATAATGGATTAGCAAGGTTGTGGTATGGTAACTCTGCCTATGACAGCCCCAATGGGAGCCATCTCATCATAGGCAAAATTGTACTAATGGTGTACATTCCAGTTTTAGAAATGTGCATCACTAGAATTTTTTTTGCCTGTGATGGATTGGTTGGCATTGGACTGTCATAGGCTAGTTTACCTTAATAAGGTGGGCCAGTGACGAAAATGGGAGGAACTTGTAGGTGGTGAAATTGGGTAAATGGTGGTATTGGGCCGAATTCTACCTTAGGCGTTCGGCGTTCGGCGTGGGGCGTCTCACTTATATTAACTTACCACCAGAAAGAAAAGGAAAGCAAGAAAGGGGGCGTGTGGGGGGAGCGAAATGGCTGCTGCTGCTGCTGCTGCTTGCAAAGCTGCCATGCCACCTTGCGGAAGTGGGTCTCTGCACTGGCAGGCTCAACATGCTGCTGGGCATGTTCTCCATGAGAATTCGTTATCTTGGGCGACCTTTTCAGGCTCTCAGGGATTGATTTGGGGAAGGCTGGGAAAGATTGAGGCCAGAGCCGCGGCTCACATGCTGTATGGGCCACAGCTAAGGGCCACGTGGTTTCAGGGGGACATGACAAAAAAGGTAGTTAGAGAGCAAGCACGAGGGAGGGGGAAGGGAGCAGGAAAAAAACAAAAAACAAAACCCATATAACATAGGGCCTCCTTACATGTATTGGTCATCATGGGAAGTGCACAGCAAGTGCTACAGGGGAAAATAGGCATTGCACTTTTGTGTAGATCCGGTGGGTGGGTGGGTGAGGGAAACGATAAAAATTTCACACGTATTAGATTCATTAGTCTCCACCAATGAGGTTCATCGGTATCGGTGAAACTTCAACTCCTCCTTTCCCACTTGCCTACCTTGGCAAGACAATTGGTAGAGCTGCTTTTGTCTTCTTGCTTGAATTGGCTGTGAACTTGCCCATGGGGCGAGCATGTAAGGAGGCCCTAAGTTGAACTGAAAAAAAAGGGAATGGAGGAAAATAAGTTAAGGATAGGCTTACATGCTTGCACAGTGGGCAAAGCTTTGCCTAATACAAGCAATAAGACAAAATGGCTTCAGTTGATTGTCTTGCCGGGGTGGACAATGGAAAAAAGAGGAGCTCGATTTTCGATAGATATCAGTGGACAACACCATTGGTGGAAGCTAGTCAATCTTGAGAGCATCTAATACATGTCACATTTTTATCATATCCCTTCTTGTCCACCGGGTTCACAACAAAGTGTAATTGGCATTTCCTCTTGTAGCATCCCTTGTTGCTCTTTGCCTATTAGGTGAGCATATAAGGAGGCCCTAAGGGTGTTGTCAATGGCGTCCAGAATTTGGCTGGCCAAGTAGAGAACAATCTAATTTTTTGTTGTTTTGGAATTAGAAGTTGTACTTTATATCATTGGAAGCACACTCTAAAGTACTTTGGAGAGGTATAAGAAAACTTAAATTTAGACAGTGGACAAAGAAAATAAACCACTTCATAAGCTAGTTAAAAGACAAAAAAATTTATAGTGGTATTGGTAAATCATGGTTACCAATGTATTTTTTATTCCAAATTGGGACAATTTGTAGATAGTAAAATCTACATTGGTAACTATGATTTGTCAACTTCTCTATCCATTTTGTCTATTCTAGATGTTTCTTATACAATCTAGATGTTTCTTATACAATCTTGAATATGAAGATAATGAATTTAGGGACAAATTTAGAAAACGTATTAATTCATTATTGACCTTATAAAACTTTGGCATATCATACCATGTTTCAACTTCACCCACCTTATTTTAGTTTGCCTTAATGTGACTAGAAAATGAGAACTCTGGCTTTAACACACAATAATGGATATTACTCAAAGTTGTTTAATTTAGAGTGATACCACCTTCAAATATAGGAGCGTCCAACAACTAAATCTTACACACGGCCAAAATGAATTAGGGAAGTTCATGAGGCCCATCCATATATTCTTTAAACTCTTTATCCTACAATGTTGGCCAAATGAGGCCCATCAAATTCAAGTTCGGTCAATTTGTTCTTACATTCTATTTTTAATTGGTTGATTCATTATTTATAGGACACATTTGGTACAAGAGGGTCAAAGACAAGACGTTGGAGGGTCACCAAATACAAATGTGAAATTATGACTTGTAAATTTAGCATGTAAGGGTATGAGTGCTCTTATGGCTAAATTCCTATACAAGATTTTTTTATATAATTTCTCTTCTTATGGAACCCTTGTAGGACCTAAAAGCCCTTTGTGGTCATAAAGTATATTATAAATTTGGTGGTATTTGATTAGAAGAACATTGACCAAATACTTTTTAGTACAAAATAAATTAATGATCATGCTAGTATGTAAATAACAATGTATCACAATTCATATAATTAACCACAATTGAAGAGTTATAAGACTAAATATAAATAATATAGAGGGACCCCAAGGGCTTTTCAAGGGTTAAAATCTACTTTGATGCTAATTTCAAATTTGAAAAAACAGCAAAGTGATTAGAAGGCCCAATGAATTAGAAAAGTGTATTTTACCCCCTTCAATTCCTAGGCAAAGAGTACACCTGAAAGGCCTGAAAATCATCACTAATGGACCAAAAATAATATTCTAATTAGATTCTAACCAGATTCTATTGAATCTCACTCTGCCACTTGAAGCACTTGAGCATGGCTGTATTGTAGATTTAAAATCAAAGTGTGCCCTTGCCCCAACCAATTTAAAAGTAAAAGCAATTTTCTACTTTATTTAATTCATAATTTTTTTTTAAAATTCAATAAGTTTCACATTGTAGTTCTAAACACCATGATACAAAGTTTGTGCACCCCTCTTTGTAGAGAGCTTTCCAAAGGTATTAAGAATGCAACTAGGGGACACATGGTTTAGTAGATATTACTATAACAAACAAAACAAAAGAAACAATGTGATTTGATGTATATAGCTATACACTAGTATGCCCATGTGTTGTTGCTACAATATAACCAAAAAAAATTTAAAAATTTAATTTAGAAAAACCTTGAAATTCAATAACTTTTCTACCATGAAATGAAACAAAGCTTGGCACCCTCCTCATAGAGAGCTTTCCAATGGTATCAAAAACAAAAACAAAGGATGCATGGATTCAAAGATCTCACTACAAATCAAACAAAAACGAATCAACTCAGCCTAACTTACAATTAAGGCACATTAGTTTGTATCCTTAAGCTTTTGCCACATATATAATAAAATAAAATAAAATAAAAATATTTTAATTTTAATTTCATAAATCCAAATGGTATAAATCAAAGTATCAAGAATGCTACTAGGTGACACGTGGGCTAGAAGATCTCATAGTAATAAATAACAAAACAAACAAACATATTTGAGGTATAAATAGTGTACCCTATACCATTTCACACCCAAAATAAAACCTCATTTAAGGTATAGATAGTGTATCCTATACCATTGTCACAACCAAAATAAAAATAAAAATAATTTTACAACTAAAAAATCCAAAAATAATTAAAAAATCCATAACTTTCACACCATGGGTCCAAACTCAATGAACAAAGCCTAGACATTATACCTCACACAAAGCTTTCCAACCATACCAAAAATGTGGCTAGAAGGTGCATGATTTAGGAGATTTCAGCATAACAAATAAACAACCTTGCTTACAATATGGACTACTATGCCATGTACCATTGCTACAACCAAAGTTAAATTGTATATGATTTTGTTAAAATTTAAAACTTTTTAATTTTTTAATTTATAAAACTTCAAATTCAATATCTTTTTGTCAAAAGTCAAAATGCCACAAAACAAAGCCTATGCACCCCTCCTTATTGAAATCTTTTTGATTGTGCCACACATATATATATATATATATATATATATATATATATATACCATAATCTTATCCATTGTGAAATGATCAAAATATCTTTGTTTGAGCTAAATTTCCGAAAAGTCCTCTTGAGGACTCTTGAAGGTCTGAGAAAGTACCTATGATCTCCTAAGGTTTTTGAAACCTTTTTTCAACATAAAAAATTGATTAAATTTTTGGTAATTAAAAATTGATTAAAAATTTCAACATAGAAATATAATTTTTTAAATTTCAATTGGTAACTAGTAACAAAATTTTACCACAATAAGCCCCAATAGGCTAAGGTAAGTAGCAAAATAAATTCACAAAAACTTTGAAATTAATTTTAATTTTCAAAATTTCTTATAGATTATATTTTTATCTATGTGTAAAAGATTTGATTCATTCTATTTGAATAAGTGATTTGAAAGTTATGAAGATTCTTGTTTTGCAGGCAAACTTTAGCAAATCATTCTCTAGAAAACAATGTTTAGAATATGTTTTGAACTCAATTTAACAATTAAAAATATTGAAAATGATTTAGAATAATATTCGTTGAGATTAAAGTGTTTTAATTCCATCTTAAAGCTATCAAACAATTTAACTTGTCTTTCTATTTTGTATCTGCTTCAACTTAACAATTTTTAAAGAAAAAAAATTATAGGAAGGGGGTGAATTATTCTTTTTAGTCTCAATTCAATCTTTCAATATAAAAAACTTATTTTTTAATATTTAGTACAAATTTTTTGAATTAAGAGGATTCAAAGCCTTGTAATCTAGTCAAGTTAGGAGCAAAAGAACTTGTTTCTTCACTTTAAAATTTTATACCTTGTAATTGATACTAAAGTTTTTGAAACTTCACCCACACATTCTCATACAAGTCTAATGGAAGATCCTACAATAGGATATGCATAAGTAACAAATGTTAAATTCTTTTGTTGTTTGCATTGAAAATGACAATTTTGAGAGAATTTTGACAAAAATTGGCTTTGGTATAAAAGAGGTTTAAATCATGTTTATATATTAATTCTATATTTTTAATATGTGATATTATATTTTGGGTTGTTTATTTCAATTAAAAACTTGATTAGTTTCATGAAAAATTGCTAGTTTCATAATTATTGTAGGAAATAGTAAAAATAAATTAGTAAATGTAGCACAAACAATCCTAGTAATTTGATTTTTTCAAGAGGTAAAAGCAACAATGGAAATTGGTGTGAAGATTTATCAATTAATTGTATTATATTTAACATCCAAAAAGTTATTGCCAATGACCATCAAATCAAATGCTACTATCAAGCTAAAATTATACTTTTATATAATTTACATAATGCATTTTATATTATAAAAAGCGTTATCTAAATCTATTGATTATTTTTGAAAATTTTGATAAAAAAGAACACTAAATTTTAAAATATTATATATAGAGAGATATAGATATGAAAATAATTCGAAATTTTATTATACAAAAAGGTTATTATGAGAAATATAATTTTGTGATTTTAATATAGAACCATTTTTAAAAAATGAATGAAATGCATACAATATTGTATAATTTGGATTTTAATACATGGAGCTTGCAATAACAATAGTTCTTTAAATATTTGAATTCTTCAAGATTTTAAAATGCAATAAAAGTGGAACTTTATAAGAGATATTTGGTTTAAATCATATGCTCAAAATTGCTATTTTGAACAACATTGACTAAGGTACATCTAATATTTGAATGTGCAAACTTTTAGGAATTAAGGTATATGATTGATTGCTCATTTACAAATTCCTAGCCTTTTAGGCCCTTTTTCTATAGTTCAAGACCCTATAATAGGAATTGGTTCATTGATCCAAATGGTAAAATCCTAGAGTCAAACATTTAGAATATCCAAAAAAAATTCAAAATCCTTGACTTTATAGAGAATAAAATTATAGTGTTTGAAGTTAGAAAAAAATGATTTTTTTTTCAAAATTGCTACAACATAGTTAACAAAGTATGACTCTTATTAAAGTGTGATTTCAAAACTAAACTTAGTTTTTTTAACAATTTCATGCGATATGATATTATTAGTTACATACATGCCAAATTTCAAAAGTTGATGAGGTATTTTAACATTCAATTGTCCGTTCAACTAACAAAGTTTTGTCCTTTAGAGGTTAATGATTACTGAGATACATATTAAAACTTACTAATAGTTATTTTTTTGATACTTTTGCAAAAAAACAAATGAGATAGAATAGTTATTGGTTATCTTTAAATATTCCTTCTAATGTCAATTGCAGATGGATAGTGGTTAATTTCCACTTGTGGGTTGGAAATTGTTATCAATGTCACTTTTTGTGAGATGGACAATATTAGTTAATGTAACTTTTGTAAGGCAATGTGGCTCATAATTTAAAAAGGTAATCATAGAAAGTTTAGTTTGTGTAGCCCTAACAAATAGAAATTAACAAGCTTCTTCAACAACTATCTTATTTATTAGTCAATGATGGCACTATTTCAACTATGACAACTCAACAACTATGTAGAATTTGATCTATGTTTGATCTCAATGTCACTCATGAAGTTGGTCTTGAAGATGACAGTTAGAAAACTATATTTACATTACCTACATCCATCTAATCAGAAGAATGGAATGAAGAATTGTATTGGAAGTTGAACACCCTTTTCCTTTTATTGCACATAATACAATATGTGAAGTCCTAGCATATATTAAGTCATACTTAGAGCAACAACATGGTGATATTTGTGATTTGTTCAATAAGCTTGATGTGATTGGGAAAGATTTTGCAAATCTTCATTGTTAACACTACAAGAAAATGAATGTTTTATGACTGCAAAATATGACTGCAGTGAGTCACAAAATCAAAAAATGTGATTCAAGTATAATAAACCATTTTTAGACATATTTTGCCAATATGGCATATATGTTGACTACCCTTGGAGGCTTAACTTTCTCATGAGCTGTTCGGGCAAAAAAATAAATCTACGTGGCATGTGATTGTGCCCAATCATATTTTGGTTGACGTAGAATGTGATTGTGATAAATCATATTTTGAATGATATGCAATACAACTACACAAAGTTATATTTTAAAGAATATGGAATATAACCGTAGTGAGTCATATTTTGAATCATATTTTAAGTGATATGGAGTATGACTGCGGTGAGTCATATTTCGAGTCATATTTTAAGTGAAATGGAGTATAATTGTTGTGAGTCATATTTTGGTTCATGCAGCATATGACTATTGGGAGTCATATTTTGGTTGATGAAGTATATAACTATTGTGAGTCATTTTTTGTTCAAATTAGTACTAAAAGATAGTAAGAAGTAAAAGCTAAGGTATAACAAGAGGCAACAAAAACTAAAACTAAAAACCAATAAGAAGTAAGAATAAGGTAAGTGAAGATGCAATAAAAGATTAGCAACAACTATAAAGCAACAACAAATTAACAACTATGAAACAATAACAAACTAACAACAATGAAACAATAACAAACTAACAACAAATAAGATGTAAGAAGCAACAATAGACTAGTAACAACTAAGAAACAACTAAAACCTCAATAATTAAACAACAACAACTAAAACACAACAATACAACAATTAGTACTTCAAAAAACAAATGAAGGAAGAAGAAACAAGAGTTAGAAAGCAACAACTAAACAACAACAAATAAAACACAACAACACAACAATTAGAACTTCAAAAAACAAAAGGAAAAAGAAGAAACAAAAGTTGAAAAGCAAGAAGATGAAGTACATGAAGTGGCGGCTAGGGTTTCAAAACCCTAAAAAGTGGCAGCTAGGGTTTTAAAACCCTAAAAAATGATGGCTAGGATTTCAAGATCCCAAAAAACAATTGCTACGATTTTACAATTTTGAGCAATAATTTATTTACATTTTTTTAGATTGCCCAAATTTTTAAGGGGCTCCCTGGAAAAAATCTTCAAAAAAAATGTGAACTTACAAAAATGTGACTATAGAATATGACTGCATGTTGTCATATATGCAAAAATATGATTGACAAATATGACTGGTGTTCTGTAATATGTTCCCTACAATTCCCTAAAAAGTATTTTGCCGTTCCCGTACATGTATACTAGACATCCATGAAGTACAAAGGCAAAATATGACTGGCAGTTACATTTGCAGTTATGATTTTTCCCAACGTTGTGGGATCCAAAAATATGACTGTGAGCAATTGCCAATCATCCTTAGTCATATTTTTGCAGTCATAAAACACTTAAATCCTAGTAGTGTAATTTGGGTTTATCTATCACTTTAACTCAATACTTTCACTAAATTTTTTTTATCTTTAGTCAATAATATAGAATATTTTTGTCATAGTTGATTTCTAATGACTTTACTTGGATATTGGTTACTTATTTATAAGTGATGTGAGCATATACTCTATCCATATAAATGTTATAGAGTATTTGTTAACTAATGTGTTTTAGTAATATTAATCTTACTTCTAATGTATAATTGATAATCAAGTTTGATTATATTTTCAAATAAAAAAAGGTCTTTACCTTCTAAAGCCCAAAGCCATTTTTTAATCAAAAAACACTAGAAAAACTACCATTCTATTGCAAAGAGTAAACAATTGTTTTAAAATTGAATCTTTTGCATAATAAACTATAAGAAATTGTACTAGACTAGCATGAAAATGTGTAGAAGACAATTCAAAAACTTTGACCATATAGATTGCAAGATATTTGCATTTAAAATAAAGAAAATATATTTTTTCCCCTTGTATGTTTAGATTATAAGACTTTGAATCTTCTTAACATCTTCAACATAAAAAATTACAAAATCAAAGTTTATAGTACAATGATTGCCTACAAAAGAAGAAGCTCTATAACTTTTACATCATTCACCCAAATTGAATGAATAGAAACTCCCCATGTAGAAAAAAACATAAACTATGATATATATATATATATATATATATATATATATATATATATATATATATATATATATACACACACACACACACACATATATACACACACATATATTTGTGTGTGTGTTTTTTGCCAATCAATAGGAATCATATTCCTAAAAAGTTATAACCTTTAAAGTTTCAAAGTCCCCTTGGAGGGCTCTAAAGATTTCAGGAACCTAGTACAACAAAGTTTTTTATCATGTTTTTTTTCAAAAAAATTTGAGGATATATTATATTACACAAGGTTCACTAAAATGTAATTTCCGCAAAATTTTGACTCAAGGTATAGAAGATAAACTGTTTTTTTTGCTAAAAGCAATTTGAAGGGCAACAAGGGCATCTTGGAAATTCTTGAGTTTTGTGGGGGTTGCGATTGAAGTTTGAGTCTAGGTCAAGGTGGGTAGTGGGTAAAGGAAGGGAAGCCCTGTCCCTATGCCAACTAACAATCAAAACCTTAGGGCCAACAATCAATATGGTAGTCTGATGAAAAAACAATCAGTTAAGTGTAGTCCCACTTTTTTTGTAGGTTTTTGTGGACAAAAATATTTTTAGATCATTTTTCAAAGAAAGAGAAATAGATGTTGAACTTAACACAACTTGTTAAGTGTTTTCAAAATATTTTGAATTAGTAATAAATTTTGAAAGATTTGGGCACATGCACCTATTTGTAACCATAGTTCTCCCAAAATCTATCCATCTGCAACTTGTAAAGAGATGTGAGGAAATCAAAGACAATGATTGGCTCTTGCAATAAATCAATAATTTTTTTATTGGATTCATTCAATGGCTAAAGTGGTTCATTTAAGGATCATCTCATCTCTATTCTCTAGCTAATAATATTGATTTGAAAGAGATGGAGAAACAAATGATTAGTAAAACAATGAAAATGGTAGAAAATCTAAATGTTGGAATTTGGCTTTTCTCAAAGTTTTGACTAGCCTGGGTTGTTTGTCAGGTTCAAAAAAGTAAGAAAAGAGTCCATATTGACTTCAATCGGATATCGTATGTTCCTAGTCCATCGGTCAATTCATCACAAACTTTGTAAATTTATTAAAAGTCGTTGCCGCCACCCGCTAGGGTACTTATTGGTGTTGAAATGTCGTGAAATTTGGTTGAGCGCATATTTAGGCTAAAACGCACTATACTAATTTTTAGTGGGATTTTACCGCTACTTGGGTAATTTCTATGAATTTTCCAATGTCGATAAATGTGGTTGACTTCCCGTCATCTTCTATAATCCAAAAAATTATTAAACTTTTTGGGTAACTTTTGAGAAGTCCTCTAAAGCTAAGTGGAAGTTTAAATTTTTATCTTGTACTAGTAGTGGGAGGATTTAAATTCTAACATCTTGATTTAATTCGTTTAGGGAGGAATCATTCCCATACTAGAAAATCTTGGCAAACTGACTTCATTGTTGTGTTCCTCGTATGTTTTTATGCTAGAACATCTCTCTCCATTAAAGGTGTTTAGAATGTCCATCTCGTTCAGTTGTATGATTTCCAAAAACATGGACTTTTACTTGCAAAGTTACACTTGTTTTTTTTGCAATTCGTGTGAATTGGATAGTAACCTATACGTGGATTTCTTGTAGGGATTTCTAAGGCTTACTAATACTTTTGCAAACTTGTCTACCTACTTTTTTAGCCTGTGACTTGTTACATGCACCTTGTCAATAAATCCAATAAAAGTCTAATTTTGGTGTTCCTACTACTTTAGTTGTCATGGCTCAAAACTATTTCATCCCTTTAATGGACATTCTAAACACCTAGTTAGGTACTAGGAATGGTAAATGGATGTGCTTAGAGCACTTTTGGAATTTTTGGTGATAATACATCGTATTTGTAGGGATTTCTACCAAACATGATGTTAACACTCTTTTTAGGTCATTTTAACTCAAAAATATTAATAAAAACTAAACAAAAAAATCCAAGGCCTAGGTGACAAATATGGGGCTCACAAACCCCAATCTCTTGTTGTGAGAAGAGGGGGGATGAATCCCTAGTTCGTCACTCAGGATTTATGATTTGTTTATTTATGATTTGTATAGTTTTGAGTGTAGTTTATATACAAAAAAATCCCAAAAGAGTGAAAATAAAAATAGGTATGTCACATGTCAATATATCATTTGGTCCTAAATACCGCGTTTTTCCTTAATTACAACCAAATCCTGCATATAAATAGGGTAGAATCCTACAAATTGTACATAATAAGCTTGTTAAATAGAAATTGCCCAAATCACCTAAACTTGCTATGCATGTGACACATATTGGCTAAATTGGTTTGAGAGAACTATGTGAAAATCCTATAGATAATTCCCAAAGAGAAGTTTCAATTTTTCTATTATATTAATGAAATAGTATAAACTGCAATTTTTGATCTACAAATGAAAAAATTCAAGATAGACTAGTGAAGGGCATCTATAACCCAAGTATAGTGATTTAAGTTGAAGATCATGCCACAAATCCAACGGTGCAATTGATTTTCTAAGATTCATTTTCATATAGAAGATTATTTTTCATTGAAATTTAAAAGAGATAGCGGGATTTGATTCTCTTTCTTCAAATGTGCAAAGTAAAAATATGAGATTGCATATTTTTAGTTGAATTCTATAAGTTATTCCATAAAAAACTTCAAAATTTTCTAATAGTCAGAAGATATTCTTCCGAACGGTTAATCCACCAAAATTTACAATGGAAAATTTGTTGGAATTATCCTAGGTGCGGTAAAATCTCACTAAAAATTATCATAGCTTTTTTTATGTTAATAACATGCTCCAACAAGTTTCAAGATATTCTGATAGCTAGAAACACCCGAACCAACAAAGTTCTTTAAAACCGGTGAAGTTGAAAAAAGTTCATAGTGTTGATTGACGTTTTAAAAGCATATGAAATCGGAATGAGGTCAAAGTTAGATACTTTTCTACTTCTTTATACCTACTAAAGAGCTTTGACTAGTTTTTTTCATAGAAAAGTGAAATTCCAAAAGTTGGATTTTTACCCCTTTTGGTTTTTAAGTTGGTGCTAGGATTCTTCACGTTTTTGTTGTCAAATAAAGGGGCATGAAATTTGTTAGACTAAAAATGGACTTCTAAAGCCAATGATGCAATTTGCTTTTGATTTGGAGTTAATCTTCAAAAGTTAAAGTTTACTAATCCTAGAACAACCCCTCACTGAGTTTGGTGTTATTGTACTAACTTGTTTGTGTATGTTATTGAACTAACAAGTAGTTGTACTAATTTCCTTGCTCTAATGTAATTATGTATTGTTTTTTTTACAAGTTAACCTTGTTGAAATTGCTTTGTATATTTGTGGTCTTGATTTATATGGTGAAGCCTTGACTTATAGTATTTTGGTGTCCATAGAAATTAGAGTGTTTTTCCAAAGATACAACAAAGCTTTTACTTATAGTATTTTGGTATAAATAGAAATTAAAATATTTTTCAAAGATATGGTGAAGCTTTGAACTAGTATAGTCTTAGACAAAATTCCCAAGAAACAATGCATTTTGGTGGTGGTTGAAGTTTTCACTAGTCTACCAAGTTTAGTTTCAAAAATCTAATTTTTGAAGTCCAAGTTTAGTTTCAAAAAGTTTCATGACCAAATATGATGCTATAGTATTTGCCCAAAATTAGATGTTTGAAAAGACAACCTTGTATCTCAAGGTCCCAAAAATATGATAGATTAGTATTGAGGGAAATTCCAAATTAGCAAAAGAGTCCGAGGGCCAGAATAAGGACTAGTTGAGAGGGCCGAACAAAGACCAATTGAGAAGCCAAAATGGAGAGCATTCAAAGTAGAGGTTGGGCCAATCAAATTCTACCACATAGCTGCTGCCCTGTCATTGCTCTATCATCTAAGCTATAGGGGTGAGACCAATCAAATTCCGCCATGTGGCGTAGCCAAGCCAATTGACTACTTGAACGAGGCCAATTAGTTGCCTTGAAGCAAGGCCAATTGAATTGTCTGAATTGGGGTGCGAGTTGGGCTTGCCAAATCCAAAAAAATTCTTTGCTAGACTACATTTTTTGGCACTCAAACTTGGGCCAAAAGACTAGAACTAGGAAAAAATTGTAATTGATTCAAAGACTTATATCTTAGAGTAGAATTGATAATAAACTAGCATAGAAGTAGAATAGAATGAAGAGTTAGAAATAGAATAGACAAATGCAAGAGTCTAAGACAAGGAATATGTATAACCAATTCTCCCTTAAACTAAGTTTCCAACACCAAGAGTCACAAATTAGAAGAAGAAAGAAAATTAGAAGATAGACTTCATTTAGCCAAGCTTTTCATTGTCACAAACCAATCTTAGAAGAAAATAGAGGCTCAAAAAGAGACACTGAGACAAGCTAATAGATAGAACTTCTCTGCAATTGATGGAAAGAAGGGATAATTTAGAAGTTGAAGAGACATTTAGAAAGAAGAAGAAATAGTGTTTCTTCAACATCTAAACCATCCCTTCACCACAATAAATGTCTCTTAAAATATTTCTGGACAAGTTAAAAAGACATCCCTTGTAGTGCCTCACCTTTACTTACACCGACAAGATACAATTCTGTTCTTGAATACAAGTGCCTAAATTTTCGAGAATTTTTCCACAAAACAATGGTTTCAAGTAAAATTGTATTAGCACTATCACTATCTGGACCTTCTAAAGCAACACAACACTTTCAAGATGTTTAGTTTTCAAATGATTACTTACCTTAGACTTGATCAAATTTTGGATAGAAAATCCCCTTTCACATGCGGTAGTAGCAACACATTGAATTCTAGCAATTTCAGCAAGAATAAGTAGGTTAGTATACTCAAGTTGAAGTGAAGGGCTCCAAGAAATATGACTTCATAAGTCACCAAAACCCTTGTCCAACCATTCAATGGTTGCTTGAAGTTTAAAAGCAAAAAATTCCCTCTTTGTCATTGAGGGGTTAATTAGAGCTTCAATTTTCTTCCTATGAAGTTCTAAATCCTGCCTATAATGACCACACAATACATCCAACTCCGAAAAGCTCCAACTAGCTAAACCTACTTGCTTAGTAGGCATGCTAGAAGGATTCAAAATTTTAAAAGCACCTATAATTCCATTATCTACAAAACAATTTTCTAAAGCAAGACAAACATTTTGAGAATAATTTTTTGAAAGGCAAGGATAGATTCTAAATTTGCCCCTATCCTATCCCTAATCATTTCTACACCATGATACATAGAATTGTGAATTTCAGATTGCAATCTTCTCATATAATGTCCAGGTGGACCAAAATCAGGAAGAATATGATAATCAATACTCTCATTAAAGGTGGCAGCATTCAAATCAGTAGAATCATCCACAAACAACATTTAAATTTGTGCAATTTCAGTTTTAATTAAAGACCCAATACAAGAGACATCAACAAATTTGTATTAAAAAATTTTACTAAGAAAAGACAAACTATGCAAAATATCAGTCAAAAAATGTAAAACATAAATAATTTTAAAAATTGTAGATTATTGAACAAGATTGGGCTAGTACCATCATCTTTTGATGGTGGTGTGTTACGAAAATATACCACTATACTTTCCAAACTATCACAAAGAGTTGAAATTGCTTGCCACCTAGACAACTACGAGATTTTATGAAATCTTTTAAGAGTCTTTTGAGAGTTAAATAGTTCTTTTTGTAAAGTTTGCAAATAGGACTTTATTTTTGTAGACTTCTTAAAATGTGAAGCCATTGAATTAATAAAGCTATTTATTTCATTAGACAACAAAGAACAACCATTTTCTTTAGCTGCCTCTAAAGAAGCCAAATTTGTTCTATGAGCAACATAATACCTAGCAATCAAATGACCATGTACCTTGTTTTTTTAGTTGTGTTGCAACTCTAGATTTGAATCCCACCATTATAGATGCCCATCTGATCCAAAGCCTAGAAATTTGTTGAAATCCAATCCCCAATCCTTCAAAGTAGATATTAAAGTATCAACTTTGAAGGTAGCATCCTTTTTTCCACATCCACATTCTATCAAGCCTAAAAACACACAAACATACATTCCCCCTTCTATAAAAGTGGCAAAAACAACCATATGACTTGTGAGAGATATATTTGTTGATTCATCTATTATAATGCCAAAGTATTTAGAGTCTTTAACTCTATCAATTATTATTTTAAAAATCACACTTGATATTAAAAAAAATTAGGTCAAATCATGATTTTTCATCATGATACAACTTTTTAGAGTGATGCATGCATTTAAAGACACAAGTAGTTTATACAAACTAGGGAATATACAAAAAGACAATGTCTCCTTACCAATGAAGTAAGCTGCCTTAAAAAGAGCAAGAATAACATCATCACATATTTTATTAAATTCTATGATGACCTTCTCTATAATTTTTTGACTAGATTGAATGGCCCAAGTTAACTTCTTATGTTCATCAGACCTTACATGATCTTGAAAAGTTGAGACTTTTATACTTACTAAGCTTTATTTTGCAAAAAAAGATTTTCCACCTTTTTTTCTACATGTCTTATAGAAAACCTTACCTAGTGAGGTGTCAAATTCAATCCAATCCAATTGTATATACCATACATCTTTCTCTAATTTTGATGCTAATTCAATAGAATTTAAAGTTTTATTGTTGTTAGATGAAGTAATAGATTGTGATGCTTCAACTACGGCCAAATCATTTTCCTTTTGATTGGATAGCAACATATTTTTGATGGTCCTTTGATGCTTAGCTATGATCAAATTATAAATTGTTTAAAAATCCTTTTAAAATGTTGAGCAAAGAAAAAAATTAAATCACAATGAAGAAACAAAACATATTAGATTTTAAAGACAAAGATTTAAATAACTATGCAAGTAAGAGTGAAGGAAAAGAGCATATCCTTGAAAATACACGAAAGTCACTCCACAACAAGTATGAAGGGAAGGAGAAAATCCCTTGAAACTCACAAAAGTTGCTCCACAACTAGTATAAAGGGAAGTAGAAAACCATTGAATCAAATCTCTAAATTCACCTTATGAGGTCACTACTCAGTCTCTCACTAGTGAACTTCCTGCAAAATTCACCAATGCACATCTTAGTAAGCATTTACATTGTACAAGTTCTACTAAAAAATAAACTAACTTTCCATAATATAATGGAATCTATAATAGAGAAGCATAAAATCCATCAAAAAAAATCCATCAAGGATTTTGGATCAAGGTGAGTAGTTGTTGGTTGAGTGACTTTTCATAAGTTTGTACATATATTTTATCCTATAAGAATGGTAATCACTATCCAAAATAATCACAACTTAGTGAGGGATACAGTGACAAGGCAAATTTCTTTACTAATTCTTTGATCATGCAAAATCGTCCCCCCTTACTGGAATGGACTTTCATTCATTTGGTTTCTAAAATGACAAGTTAAAAGATTGAAAAGCAAGATATATTAATTTCTAAGGAGATTGGAAGAATATTTTCATGACTCTTGATTAATTACATTTCATACTCTCAACTGATCAAAATAAGTTAATGATTTGAATAGCTTTGATCGAATTTACCTTTGTAGCTTTGATTGAACTTACCTTTGTAGCTTTGATCAAACTTACCTTTGTAGTGAGAGGATATTTTTGTAAGCAAGAACGTGAGTTGGGAGGCAGAGAGCAAGGAGTTTGAGATCAAGAGAGGTGAAAACTACAAGCAAAAAAATTCTTGTGAGAACTTCAAAAGAAAATGTTCACCTCAAGAATACTGCAAACATGACATCTTTTATCCTAAACAACAAACCAAAAAACTCACATGAAAACTACCAACACAATCTCAAAAGTTGTTGATTTCAAATTCTCATTATCACGAACAATACAGTGATTACATTTATGAATGAGAGATTTAATAGCAATGGCAAAGGAAACTTGATGATTGGAATAACTTTAAATGAGCTTACCTTTAAAGAACCTGAATGAAAAGATCTTCTTATAACTATTTTAATCTCCAAGAACTAGCGACTTTTCGATCAATAAGTCAACAACTAAATTGATGAACTTGTACTGATCAAGTGGATCAAAAACAACTTTGTCTTTGACATTTGCCTCTTTGTCTTCACAACAAATATGCATGAGTGAAGAGCAGGTGCGTGCATGCACTTCTTCGTCTTCACAATAGGAGCGGAAAGGCGGAAGAGTAAGAGCGGAGAGGCAAGAGAGCAAGAGCACACTACAACAAAAGCAGTGTTTTATGACTGCAAAATATGACTGCAGTGAGTCGTAAAATCAAAAAATATGACTCACGCAAAAATCACTGTAGATGACTTGGAATATGACTGATTTTAGTAGTTTAAAAGCAATCGCTTCAAACATCAATCATATTGACAGTCATATGAATTGAAGGGTATAATTACCCATATTTAGCTATAATATGCCAACGTGGTGTATACTTTGACTATCATAGGGGGTCTTGATTTTTTCTTGAGTTGCCTAGGCAAACAAAAAAATTCTACGTGGAATATGACTATAGTAAGTCATATTTTTTGATGATATGGAATATGATTGCAGTGAGTCATATTTTTTGATGATATGGAATATGATTGCAGTGAATCATATTTTTTGATAACATGGAATATGATTGCAGTGAATCATATTTTGCAGTAATGTGGAACATGACTACAGTAAATCATATTTTGCAGTGACATGGAATATGATTGCAGTGAATCATATTTTGCAGTAATGTGGAACATGACTACAGTAAATCATATTTTGCAGTGACATGAAATATGACTACAAAGAGTCATATTTTTTGATGACATGAAATATAATTGCAGTGAGTCATATTTTGCAGTGATGTGAAATATGACTCTTCTGAGTCATATTTTGTAGTGATGTAGAATATAACTGTAATGAGTCATATTTTTTTATGACATGAAATATGACTACGGTGAGTCGTATTTTTTGTTCATGTAGAATGTGACTGCGGTGAGTTATATTTTTGAATGACATGGAATATAACTACAATGAGTCATAAGTTTGATTGATGAGGATTACGACTACAGTGAGTCATATTTTTTAGTAACATGAAATATAACTTTTCCTAGTCATATTTTTGAATGATGTGTAAAACGACTATGTGTAGTCATATATCAACATAATTTAATAGTTAAGTAAGAGAATTCATTTAATTAAAAATGAATACATATGATTTCTTAAATGGGCAAAAATTAATCACATTAGAAAGTCAAATACAAGAAAAAATGTGATTTTTTTCAATAACATTTATTAGTTACTAACACAAAATATATCACAATGGCTCTTTATATATGTATATTTCTACATACTTGTAGAACCTATATTCCAACAAAAATATAAAGATGTTACCTCTTTTGTATTGCAAGTAGCCTTCAATAACTTCATTTCAACCTCCAATGCCTACATGTATAAACAAAAAGGTTATTTTTCAATAAATGAACAATATAATTCAAACTTCAAAAATTTAAAGTACTACAAAATATGTAGACATGTTTAAGATAAAAAGAAGTTATAATCATTATATATTCAAAAAGTATAAATAACAAAAAAAAATAACAATAATGATAGAGGGACTAAAAAGCAAAAAGTAACAAAAGCTAAGTGACATTATGACTACAAAATATAATTGCAAAATATGACTAGGAGGAAGCAAAACTTAAGAAAGAAGAAGAAACAAAAGTTAAAAAGCAAGAAGAAGCAAAATTTAAGATGGAAGAAGAAACAAAATCTAAAATGGAAGAAGAAGCAAAAGTTATAAGGCAAGAAGAAGCAAAATTTAAGAAGGAAGGAGCAAAACTTAAGAAGGAAGAAAAAACAAAATCTAAGAAAAAAAAAGAAGTAAAACTTAAAAAGGAAGAAAAAACAAAATCTAAGAAGGAAAAAGAAACAAAACCTAAGAAGCAAAACTTAAGAAGCAAGAAGAAGGAAAACTTAAGAAGGAAAAAGAAAGAAAAGTTAAAAGGCAAGAAGAAACAAAACCTAAGAAAGAAGACTAAGACAAGACATCCCTTAACAGGGCTCCATCTTTTTTAAACCTCACTTTTTGGCCAAACAAGAATCACAACATATCTCTAGTAAAATGTAGAATAGTACAAAGTAATCTCAGGCAATCCCAATAGCATCATAAGTGTCAAAAAGTATCACTGTGGTACACCATGGTGTTGATATAGTCACATCTACATTGTAAACTCAAGTGTAATCCAAGTGAAATAGAATAATCCTTGTCCAAACACATAAGAGGATGGTAAGATATCCCATGTGCTAGAAAAAACTTTGCTCTATGTACTCCAAAAGTGGAAATTTTAGATCTGAAGGTTGAGCCTCACTTGTACCCGTCCCAATCACAAACACAAACCAATATGATGTTAGTGAGGATGCACTAGGTGTCTACAACTCAAGCCAATTGCTATCTATGTCACAAATCTGAAAAAAACAAAAAGGAGCCAAATGTGTCAAAACAATGAATAAAAATGTAAGCAAAATTCCAAAAACAATCCAAAATCACTCCAAAAACCTTTGCCATTCTCATGAGATGTAAGCACTAGAAGATGAAGAGTTGCCCACACAAACACTCTAAGTTGCCAAACTTCAATCGTCACAATGAGAGGCACAAACTATGGCAAGGAGGCCGCTTTTATACAAGCTCAATAGTTTGAATTTGGGAGGGAAAACACATGAAAGTGGTCATAAAGAAGTCCTATGACGTTTCCCATTAGGTAAATGAACTACATGTAGTGGTCATTGTAGCTTAGTGACATCTCACCCTTAGTGGGTGGGTGGGTGGTACACCTCACTAGTTAGGCTATTGTAAAATTAGGTTCCCAAAGTTTACCAATAAGGTGTAGTGGGATTAGCACATGTAACAACAAAAAATTACTTGTGGTTACCAAAATTTTAAATTTTTGGTGCCTAAGTTTCCTATCTCATTGGATTTACAAACATACCATGTGGGACTCTCATACTATGAGAGCAAAAGTAGATAAATTTGAAAAATAACAAAACTAGGGCATCATAATGGTAAAAATTAATCAATAAATTGAGAATTTTTCGTGGCCCTTTAGAAATGTGAAATGGTCAAAGGGACTACTTTAGGTTAATTTGGCCTAAAATATTGAACTAAAAATAAATAGTTGAAAGGCTAAAGAAGAAGAAAAAAAAAAAACCCTAAGAGGCAACAAGAAACATAACTTAAGAAATAACAAAAAGAAACAAAAAGAAACAAAAAAGAAAGAAGAAGGGGCGAAAAGAGGAGTGGCTATAAAAAGTGGTGGCTAGGGTTTTAAAACCCTAATTTAGTGGCAGCTAGGGTTTCGAAACCCTAAATTAGTGGCAACTACAAAAAAACGACTATCAAAATATATGACTACAAAATATGATTGAGGAAAAATATGACTAGGTGCTTTTTAAACATATTCCCTATCCAAATTGTTTTTGGACTACTCTAAAAGAAAAAATCTTACTATCATAGAGATGTGATTGCAAAATATGACTAAAGAAAAAATATGACTAGAAAACATGACTAGACGTTTCCTAAATATGTTTCCTATCGTTCTCTATGAAGTATTTTGGTATTCCCAATGGCCATATATTATACATCCATAATGTATAAAGCTAAAATATGACTCGCAGTCATATTTTTTTTACCTACAAAAATATGACTACAAGTAGTCGCCAATCATCTTTAGTCATAATTCTGCAATCATAAAATACTACCATTGTTGTAGTGGCGGAGAGGCAAGAGAGTAGGAGTAGAGAGGCAAGCAAAAGTAGAGAGGTGAGTGGGAGTGGAGAGGCGAGCGAGAGTGGGAGCAAAGAACAAGCGGGAACTCACGGAGGTGGGGAGTGTAGCCATTAGTGGCTAACCCTAACCTTGATGCTCTAAGATTCTAAATTAATCCTACTATTGATAACTGTTTATTTAGGGGTACTTTAGCTGAAATCAAAGCATATCCTTGAGAGATCCTCCAATATCTGGTTTTCTTTACTCCCAGACAATGAATTTTCATCCTCTTATGAAGAAGTGGATCTAATTTTTTGCCTAGATTTTTATTGCTTGGTTAATTTATGCTTTCTTTTTATTTAAACCGATTTTATTGCCTCATGATTTGAATGTCAATAGGTCAAGTTACAATTTTGATCAGCTCATCTTACACTAGCTGCCAATTCTTCCTGTATATTGAGTTAGATACGTCTTTAAGTCTTCAAGTATGTTTAAAAAGCCGTTGACAAAGGGGTTAATGCCCCAAATTGTCAACCTTTAAAAGAAATTTGAAGTTGACGTGAAAGTCAACTATTAGAAAATTCTCAATAAAATAAAACAATCATCAAAGTCAATGTAAAGGATAGAATAGTAGTCATAGAAAGAAATAGCATAGTATGCAAAAGACATTGTTGTAGTCCAAATAAGATAGAAATTTCATAAAACATTATAAAACAAACAATGTTTTAAAGAGAAAAATTAAAAATTGAAGAAAGGAATCATGGCTCAAGAGTAGGACTTTGAGGAGGCCTTGGAAACCCGATTTGAAGAAACAAACCCCAAGGTATTCTCCTAAACCTCTCTTTTTCTGTTAAATTTCTTTTAAAGTTGTTTATGCTTTAGGAATGAATAAAAGATCATGACACCCCAGTCTAGTATTCCAACATGGCTACAAAACTAAATTATAAATATATACTACATTGTTTGCATATGGGACGGATTAAAAAATTGTAAACTATACCATTCTAGTAGTAAGTACACCATCTTGAAAATCAGTATTGAAGGAATGATTTTAGAACATCCACCAAAAGAAACTTTGACCCTTCATAAATTTTCTAACAATATCCAAATTCCTCCAAAATCAAGATGGAAGGGATGGTTTTAGAACATCTACCAAAAAAAACTTTGATCCTTCCTTACTTTTGCATATGTTATTTAAATGTCTCCAAAATCAATATGAAAGAAAAGATTTTTGAGCATCTTCCAAAACTTTGATCCTTCCTAGCTTTTGTATACAACATACACTACATGCTAATTCACTCAAAGAGTCTTGAAGTTTGAATGAGTTTTTGAAATTGTAGTTTTTGAATACTACTCTGTAAACAATCTTGTAAACTGCAAGCATTGCCTAAAAGAAGGTGAAGAAAAAAGGGAAAACCTTGAAGGTCAATGCACACTCTAAACTAAGTCATTGATAAAATATTTTGAGATTTTTTATTCTGCACAAAAATTAGTCTACAAGTTGTTATCTCTATAACCAAAATACAAGTATTCTATAATATATTGCCACTTCCTTAGAGCTCACCTAGATACCTTGATTGACTTATTGCAACACTACTCATTCTAGCTACCTGCTAGTCTCTTGATGGAATCTGAATTGTTTTCGAGGGGATCATTGACAATACTATTGATGAAGGTGGTAATTTAAGGCTATTTCAATTGGGAAGAGAGTAAGTATGTACATATGTGCTTATGGATCCACCAAAGAAGAGGTGAAGTTCTAAAGACCATCAATGGGACATAACAACACTAACATAGATTTCTTGCACCACTACTAGAATTAGGCTACAAAAAATCAAATGTTAACTTTAATATGTTGCTGAGATTTTTAGTTGCCCTTAAATTATATATTTTTTACATTACTTCCGTGTTAATTCAACCCTAATAATAATGATTGGAGTTAACTTGTACGTAGCACAAATGCCATATATTCTTTTGCTTCAGGTAGGGGATTCAATTTCAAAGTGCCGTGTCAAGTAGAGGGAATTTGCTTTGGAAAAATGTTAGATTTTTTGCTACAACAAGACGTACCTCATGATATAATAAGATACAATAATATAAAATATAAGATGTATTACTTCAAAGTAAAATGAATGCATCATTTGTTGCATAAAAAGTCATCTAATATAAAGTGCATACAATTCCACATATATAGGTATATAACTTTGTATAGAATATGCACAAATACTATATTTCAATACATGTGTAATATGTACAAGTCAAATGTATAGATACTCATATATATTATGTATAAATATCATGCAAGTTGTATACAATACCATATAAGTGTTTGTAAAACCTTTAAAAATATAGTTAGACTTTTAATGAGTGCCATATTTGCTTCAAAACTCCAAATCATATGTATCTTAGTATTACAAAAGCTACTAAAATATTGTGGAACCACTCAAAAATCTAAAACAAAGAAAGATATTTTCATATGTTATAATTTGTTGAAGCTAACACTCTTAATTTTGAAGGTAGCTATACATCCCTTCACTTTAGAGCTCATAACTTTTACATAATCAAAAGTGTAATGACTTTTTGAAAAGATTAAAAAAAATATTATATAGTCATTCTAATATCAAATCAAAATAATATATTTTTGTATTTTATATCTTGTCAAAATTGAGATTTTCAATCTCAAAGTCAACTCCTCTCTCTTTCACTTCTAAACCCATAACTTTGATTTACTAATTCTAAATTAACAATATAATACTTTTTTTGAAAAGCTAACAAAAATATTTTCAAAAAATTTAGATTTCAAGTGAATTTTTTTTATTGTTATACATGGTCAAAATTTTCTCTCTTCAATTGAAAGGCAATTCTTCACTACTTCACTCCCTAGCCCATAACCTGCATTTCTTAAGTTCAAACTAAGAATGTGATATCTTCTTGGAAAGCTAACAATTTCACATATAGGCACACTAAATCTAAAAATTAAATACTTCTTCACCACATAATTATAAGTGCCCAAAATTCTAATCTTCAACTCTTTAGCAACTAATCTTCTCACTCCATTAAGTATGACTTTCTTATACAAACTCCAAATGAAATGAGTTAAAAAAATTTGAATTTAAAAAATAATAATAATATATTTACAATTTTTTAATTCAAAATTCACAATATACAACATACTATGTTCTTTAAATATATGACCCAATTAAACAATTATGAGAAGAAAGAAGAAGAATCCCTTCTTTAATTTCCACTTTATCTTCCACCTCCAATATACAAATCAAGTAGACATTAGCCCATATCTTGACCATGTGGCTCACTTAACACCCATTAGCCATCTTTATTGATCATACAAGTCCTTATCTTTATTTAGAAGACTTATCAGCCTCAAGTTCAACTAAAACATAAACTATTTTCATTTTTCTTTTCTACAAATTCATACACATAAAATTAAATTTAAAAAACTATTTTAAGTACAAAAATAAAAATTAGTATAGATTAGCTTTTATCCTAATTGAAAAATTAAGCTATAGTGTAGTTCATTCTAGGGAGGCAATTTAATAGGATTACTTTTTTATTTTCTAATTGGCCATAGCAACCAAAGTAATAAAGAAAAATGTTTCTTAACCACAAGTACATGTGTTATCATTGTGCAATAATACTAATTGCAGAATTTCACCCTTCGCTCTTAAGGGCCACAAGGGTTAAAAATTACTCCTTAATTCTATTTTTTTATACTTTATATTTTTTATTTTATTTTTTTGGCCTTAATCTTTATCTTTTTATCTTTTTCCTCCAAATCAATATTTCACCAACTCAACTTCATAGTATAGCTCAGACTCTTCAACTTTCAAATAGGACTGATTGCTTTAAATTTAGTCTTTGTCTCCTACTTGGGAACCCAGGTACAATTAGTTCTACTACAAGTCTACAACAAACCACGAGCGTACAAGTGGTTTCTAATAAACTATAATTTTAACTTCAAAATTTGAGCATTGTTTACTAATGATTATAAGATTCTACTCCCAAAATTTCAAACTCAAATAAAGCATGGAATGATTTTTACAAGAGGTTAAAAATGCACTAAAATGACATGTTTTTTAACTCAAATATTTTTAGAGAACACATTTAGATGACTATTGCATTAATATTTAACTCAAAATGAGCTTTCAATAGAGAGTTATTTTTAGGAATTTTTTGTTCATTTTTTAGACAATTTTTTTTATGTAATATAGGGGTGTGAAAGATATTTTTTAGTTCTATAGTGTATCTTTTTACTTCAAAAATTTGTAACTAATTATTATTAACAAATAAAATATCAATAATTCAAAATATAAACTTTCAAAGTAGGAAAATCTATTCATATTTTTTCAATTAATTTTATTTAAAATTCAAAAAGTATATAGGGGTCCAAAGGTTTGTTTGCATGCTAGAATCAAAAAAGGGGGAGTGCCCCCCAAGCTTGGGAATCATCAAATTTTCTTCACCAATTTCTCAAGATTTTTTTTCACTCATGAGGCTTTGACATTTCAAAATTACTCTCCTAATTGGCAAAACCTTATAACTTTCTTATAATATACCCAATTAAGGTACGTTCGCATTTACTTTTAGTGACCAGCAGAGAAAGAACGGTAATGAAGTCAAACACTTGCGACTACTGTATAGTTTATTGTTTCAGTTTCGGGGGCCACCTATCAAGGCATAGGATTTGAGAGTTGAATTAAGCAAGGACTGCTTCATTCACATATGTCAACGTTATGGAGACTTAGTACTTGACTATAACGTAGGAGCGTAGCTATAGTGCAGGAGTAGTCACACCAGACGAAAGTTGGTGGAGGTGAATAGGTAGAAGCAAGCGTGACTGGGCGTTGTTGATAGAGCTTGTCGAGGGAGGTGCCACTGTGAAGTGAGTTTGTTGGCATGGCAAGGTGAACGCAGCAAAGAAGTTTTCAGGTGACCACCGTGGAGGGCGTACGACGGAAAGGATTTCAGTCAAAAATGCTCGGACATGTGCACTAGCGATAGTCGTTTCCTTACAATCTCATAGAGTATCCAGACTGTGAAGAGGAGCTCATGATAGGCAAGTCCAGCCATTGTTGTGTAGTAGAGATCATTGACAAGGGAACAGGCCGCGCCTTTCAAAGAACAACAGAGCTTCGACAAAGTCGTCTACCTTCTCCTTCTTCTTCAGGTTCAAACTCTTCTCATTTAGCACTTGGACTTCCATGTTCTCATCTTCTTGTCACTTGAGTCCACTGCAGTTGTGGCGCACACCACGCTATTTTGTTTAGGGTTTCCATGTCGTAGGTGCTCAAGTCCCTGTCTGTTCGTGAAAGATAGTAGTTGTACAAGTTACTGTAATTATGTCGACGTATGCAAGTTCCGTTGCACAGCCATGGCATCGTCTCCATGTGCTAAAAGAGCGTGAAAATGAATGGCACAACACTGTCTATGGAATGAATTTTCATAACCACAATGACATTGTAGAGGGATCCTATAGGCTTTGCCATGGACACCGCCATGTGTCATGAGGAGTTCACTTCAATTACGTCACTCATTCTTGTCCTCTTGTTGAATACGCATCGGGACTTGGCCCTTGTGGCTGAAGATTTTGACAATGGCGACGGGGCTGCCTTCGATGATGCACTTATGGCTATCTGTTCAGACAGCGGCGCACCAGACGTGGACGTAGTGTTCCATGTAGCGTTGCAGCATTGGCATATATGGTCTAGCCTAAGTGTCCTTGACAAAGACCTCGGTTTTTGGGTGAAACCCCGATCCACCACATGGTTTTCAAGATTCTTGGTAGAGGAATACGACGATAAGTGCTAGATCCAGATTTTCAGGATGACCAAGCACTCTGTCTTCTACTTGTCCAATATTGTGGCACCATTCATCGCTAAGAATAACACACGGTACTGCCTAGCTATTCCAGTTCCCGTGCATTTGGCATGCACTCTTTTCAAACTCAGCCATAGAGCGAGTCTCCTCATATGTAGTGAAATTTTCGCCATGGGCCGCAGCATTGTCTCTATGATGCTGAGGGATGTCGTTTTTGCAATCAACATTGCTTTGCGCCAAGAAATCTCGTGGCCTTCAGGTGAGGCTGTCGAAGGAGTTGCAATTGACTTCCAGTGCCTCTACGGACTGCTTGGCATCGTGGGTGCCATAGATGGTACCCACTTTGCCATAGCCAAACCGAAAATTGGAGCGGCAAACTATTTCTACTTCAAGACTGGTGGTTACAGTAAACACTGTCAAGTTGTGGTGGATTCTGGAAAGCATTTTGTGAACATGAATGTCGGGATGCCCGGCTCCACGAATGACTCTCGAGTCCTTCACAGATATGTTCTCTTCCATCGAAGGCAACGTGGAATGCTGTGGCCCAGGGTGGAATCCTTTTATGGATTCACACCTTGTCTACTTTGAGACGTTGGTTATCCACTTCTGCCCTGGCTGATGGTTCTCCATTGCTAGGATAGAGACCTTCCTATGGCGGACACCTTATTCAATTGGAAGTTGAGCAAAGGGTGTGTTGTAGTTGCGTTTGCGTTCCTGAAGTAGACATTCCGTGAGCTGCATTCGAAGTCCGACTTGCATGTGACGTTCCTCCCAGACGTGGTAGTCTACTGCTGTATTCTTCACAACATTCTACTTAAACAAAGTCATAAGGAAGTAGAGTGCTTGCTTGAAGTTCTACAACATGAGGGGGGACACACTTCTTATCCGGATGAGGAAGCACTACAAGAAAACCTGTCCAAATTGACAAAAACTGGTCCGAATTGACAGAAATCAGCCCCTCCTAATCTACAGAAAATTGACAGGTTTTTGTCAATTTGGACAATTTTCTGTCAATTCGGACAATTTTTTGTCCTAATTGACAGAAACTTGTCAAATTTCTGTAGATTAAGAGGGGCTGATTTCTGTCAATTAGGACCAATTTCTCTTGTAGTGAAGGGCGGCCAACCATATCTGTCGAAGTTGCGGACCAACTTTAGGACATGCAGGAGGCTCTGCAGAAGCGGACACAATTAGGCATTCTATTGTCGCTACAACGAGTGGCGCCAACACCTAAATGTAGGTGCAGTGCTCCATCCCCAAGTCATTTTTCTTACGTGTTGTAGCTCTACTTTCATGCTTAGAATGTAAATTGTGGACTAATTGTGCTCAGACACGGAGACAAGGAATTTTTTTTCTTTATTACAATGTACACAGTGGACATATTTTCTTAGAGAGTGGGGGACTACTCCGCCGCCACGGACTATAGGGTGCCTTCATTGTCATGCATATACGTACATGACCCTGGCTTATTGGTAGCTACTGTCAACGTCGTTGACAAAACCCTGGTCCTCATACTCGATCGCTGACACTGTTGAAATATACTGCCGTGGTGTACAGTTTTTTGGGGGGCCAGAAGAGTGCCGAAACACAACTACGGAGTCTGAACTAAGCAACGCTACCAATGGCAGCAACGGGGCCTCCGACTGCACCCTCTGCATCTTCTTCTCTCATAGCAGTTTTGAGATGACATGTAGGAGTACCTGTAGACAGGTCTTGTATAGAGTGCACCTTCTTGTAGGATACGTCGGTGAGGCTAGTGCTTAGCACTATAGATAACTAGCCAAGCACTGTACAACTTCACCTTGCTTTTGAATGGCAAGTTTTACATTCTCGTTTGTCAATCACGCATGGTCATGGAGGCGGCGGTCACACTCGCGCTAGTACTCCATTTGTTCTTGGAAAAGTAGTAGTTGCTGGTTGATTTCGCTTGCCTCCAATTCACGGCTTGCATTGTCCATCTCCTTCATTTGTTCCGCCATTGCATTGCCTGTCATGCGGGTAGCATCGGCAATCACTGAATGTCCGGAGATGCTCTTCCTCCTAACACCGATGTTCCCCAGGTCGTCGACCGCCGCTGATTTCCGCTGTATCAAAGGAACTCAGAATCTGCGGCACAACTCCAGTTGGCAAGATCGGCCGTTGACCTACCGTGGGGCCAACTCTTGCTGTGGCCTTGTCTAAACCCAACAACACCCCCGCCTTTCTTCCACTAGCAGGAGTGCTGAGGTTTTGTCTTGATTGTATGCCATCCTCAGACATGTCGAGTGAGTCGAACATGGATGCGGTCTCCACAAAGTCTTGCAGTCCTCTAGCATTGTCCCCCACGTCTTCACTGCTGCTCAAAGTGGGCTTGTAAAAATAGTCAACTCCAATGTCACTGTTGTTCACTAGCGTCTTGTACACCGAGTCACCTATGGACATTAAGTCCCGCTAATGTGGTGGCATCATGGAGGGCTTGGAGCCATACTAGTCATTGATGTGGTTGAAAAGGTCTAGCGAGAAACATCGAGGCAGGCCCTCCGCTTTGCGAGATGAAATCAGCAGCTCCCAGAATGTAAGGCCGTTCTCATCACTGCGTGTTTGGAAGTCTGTGATGCGCTTGTATTCAAATATCATTTGGTTCCATTTGCTTTTACACGCGCTTCCATCGCGATGACAAGGTGAAAACCCCGCCCGCATGACAATGGCACTGATGCGCTGCCACTTGCTAGAATCAGTGTCCATGAAGTCTCTAGCATCAACGGTGTTCTGTTCGCGCATGAAGAGGTCTTGCTTGGCAGCTACTAGAACATGTACCTCCTATGCATTCCAATTCAGACCACGTTCTTTTCTCGGGTGCTTCAACGGTGCTCTAGCAGAGGCCTGGTCTACCTCTGTCATCGTAGAACTGCCTATACCCAACACCCTATGAGCATGGCGAACACCAGTCTGCTGAACACTGACCTGCATGCCTACGCATGACATTAAGATTGAGATGTTAAAATGTCAATGGTATGGCGTGCATGCGTAGAAAGAGTAGTGCGAAAGGCCCTACCCAGGATCAGTGAATGTACACCAACAAGCATACACAGGAGTGGATTTTCTGACCTTCACTGTTGAAAGCCGTGATTGTTATTGCTTGCGTAGAAGTGGGAGTGCGTTGCTGACCTGTACAAGGAATAGTACCAGCTCGTCAACAAGAGCAACAAAGTGAACTTCAAAATAGCAAGACAACCGCAATTCAATGTACAAAACAACTACGACAAGAACCCGGTTGATGTCACTAACCGGTAGTCCCGATAAAGCTACCACCGTAGCGCAGAAACCACATTCGACCAATCGAGGGATTCTCCATTCTACCAACGTTTTCTTCAAATGACCACTGTAGCTGTAAGGATGATGATGACAGTAAAGCGAGATCCCTTACACGGGTCTCACTGGACGACAGCGCTCATGCATCAGTAGATGGAAATGAAGCGCTCAATTCTTTGACTATTACAAACTGCAGTCTCTCACAATTTCTCAACTTCGATTAGTGAGGGTGATGACAATCTATAGGGACGCTTCCATTTGTACAGAATTCGTGCTATAGCGGCGGCTTCCTCATTCAATTCATTCCGGCCTTCTGTTGGTGCACATTACGTGCATGGCATGGACGCGCTGCATGGCGCTTGAAGGGAAATATTAAATTATGCTAACGCAGTCGTCTTAGATTAATCGGCCTCCCTGGGGCCAATTAACTTAAGACGCTCCTTCAATTCAGAAATCTATGGAAACGACTGATTTAGTAGCTCATTAATGTCCACCGTTGTCTGTTTGTAAGTACTATGTCTGTCCCTTGCCACGGAAGCAACCACTGCTCTTTCTGCCATCCACGTTGTCTTCCACATCGGCTCGAACGCTACAAAACAACGCAGGTGTGAATGTTCTCGCAAAGGAACTTCCTTAACAAGGGTGTAAACCTTCGTGAAGCAGCAAGTGCAAACGTACCTTAAACTCATAAACTCCAATTTTGGCTTATAGCACAACCAACCACACACTTATCTTAGCTACCATCTACTCTCACTTTGAATTGCTCAAGGACTAAATTTGCATACAACAAATTTCAACTAGGCTCACGAATCAACTTCCATATTAAATTTAATCAATCAGCTCACTTTTACACGTGCACCAGCTTAGATTTTGTTCCATAAATTTTCAATTACACACATACTTCAATTACACTCATTCTCAACATTGAACACCCATTTGGTTAGAAATGTTTTCTTTTATTAATCCACATTGGTGATCAAATCATTGTTATACAACTTGCCTCTTCCTATACCATATCCATCTAGTCTCTCATACATTGCTTCTCTACTTTTCCAACTTGAACACACCATGCTCATATACCAACTACACTCTTAATTCACAACTCATTCTCAAATTAAATTCCATCTCACCATCCACACAAACTCCAATTTGATCTACATAAAAGAAAGAAAATTATACAACTCTACTAGCTGGGACTTGCACTAGAACTCTTCAATAATGAGTGACAACAACTTCAAATTAGACATCTAAATAGGAATTGAAACTTGGTAGTTACCACCCAAGAAGAGACGACCTAACCATCTAGTATTAACTATCAAATTGAACTAACATCTAATTTGGCTCCAAATTTGAATTGGATATATTTAGCTACTTAGTTGGCATTCTACCATTTGTGCACTTGAATCCCAGTTTTGGCTCATACTTCACTCCAAAATTCACTCTAAATTGGTTAAATTTAGTTATTAAAATTACCAAATTGGACACTAAACATGGATACAACCTCTATCCAAAACAATATAAAATACAACCAAAATACATATCAAAAATCCAAAAATGAGTCTAAATTGGTTATCTACAATTAGGATTAACAATTGTTTACTAGAGGTATATTTATTTTTCAAAAGAACCAATATTCTATTTGCATGAACTTAAATATGCATTTAACAATAGTAATAACATACTTTGCATGGTTTGACTTAATCAAAGGATTGACTAGCTTTTTAACCAACGTTGTTGGTTAAGACTTCTTTCAATAAGTTTAACCATACAATAATATTGTTCATTATTACAACCTTTAAAACATCTTTTAAATGTCTTTTCTCAGTTACCATACAATAATATTGTTCATCACTGAGACCTTCAAAACATTTGTTAAATGTCACTTCTTGGTTGTTAAGCTCAATACATCCAACTTGCAATAAGATCGTCAAGGAATGAGCATCACATAGAAGATTTTCATACCATTCTTGAAACTTTCATAAATATGTTAATTTCAACAGAAATCTGTTGTTCAGTGACCGAAACAACGCGACCGAAACAACAGAATTCTGTTGAAATTCCTACGTTTTCTACTAGTGAAGATTTAACAGTAGAAGAAGTCGATCTAATAGTTGTAACAAAGAACTCAAGCTTTAGCTTTGATTGAGGTTCTATATTTTGAACCTCCAAAAGATTCCTCTAGTTTGACATACTAAAACTTTAGAAAATGAAAAATAGAAACTAAATTCAACAAGAATGAAATTCTACATTTTAGAAAAATCAACGCAAACTAATGAAGCTCTTACGGTCACTTTACACTATAGCCAAAGGTTGAGAGTTTGTCAATTTCCACCACTCAAAAAGTTGACTACCTTAAATTTGATTGGTGGAAATCCTTCATACCAGAAGGCACAATTTAGAGGTCATCGCTTTCCAAACTGCCATCATGTCAGAAAAATGCCTAGATTGCTATGGACTCTAAAAGTGAGTTTGTGTCATGCAAGATAAGAAATCCAAATTCTAGTTGAAAGATTGTTGAATTTTGAAAAATTAAAATTAAATTAAAATTGATAAGAGAAGGTGGCATTCATCAAGGAAAAGAAGAAAGTAGAAGGTTTGTCCATATCATGCAAAATCTCTCTATTGTAATGGGAGAGTAGGTCTCAAACTCCATCGGTAACATTGTATTTGTATACACAATGGGAGGAAAGGGGGGCATGGAGTCGGGCACAAATGCATGACAAAGGTGAAGAAAAAGGCCTTTAGGCCTTAATTTTCAATCTGACTTTTTTTGTGGAAAAATTTAAATTAGGATAGAAAATTCATACCTTCATTTTTGCCAATTTTGATAAATTCAAGCTCCATCTCTTCCTTCAACATGATCAATTGAAGCATGTTTGAATCCTCCCACATTCGATTTGCCTTCATCTTCTCCTTCAATTTTCATTGTTTTGGGGGGGGAAGTTGATGTTTTTTTCTTCAAACCAACCTTCTGCTTAGGAACAACTTTCTTTCTAAAGGATCCTATAATTTCACAATTTCCTCTCTCAACAATTGGCAATAATTGGCAAAAGAAAAAAAATTCTATGATGCTTTAGATGAGTGGTATCACCAAGTCAAGTAAATCATGAAGCATATCTCGGCTACAACCTCGAATAATGTACAATGATGGACTAATTCAGCCCAAATGTGGAGAATGCACCATCAAAGGTAAACAAAACTTTCATAATAAAGCCATTGACAAGCTCTAGAGTATGCTATTTTTCATCTAAGCTACAATCATTATCATTGTGTGTACAATTTTCAAATTGAATGTCTAAATTTCTTGCCAAATGACCTTTGTAGAAAATATCAGCTAGTAATAGATGAATTTGAGTTGAATCAACCAAAAATTCTTTTATTTTTTCTTATTTTTTTGTCTTTGTTTCTTCGCATGTAGGATTTTCTTCATTCTCTAGAATTAACAGATTGTGAAGACGTCTTCCTTTCAGAATTCCAAATGCTTTTTCCACATCCATATGGGTGCTTGATTGGATAAACTTCCAATGTACTTTTCTTCTAGGCAATCCTTATCTTTCTTCCTTGGATGGTGAATAAAACCAAGGCCTCATAGGATACACAACATCACCAATGAATTTTTTAGGAAAAAACCTCAAAAAAAGTACACCCCTCATAGTCTGTTTTCCAATTTCCAATTTATGAAATAAGGCCCAATCATGAATCCATCCATCCCATCCAAAATGGTAGTCCTAAAATGTGAAAATTAGCATCTACAACTCCTTGTAATAAACATGAATAATATCCTTTTCAATAATAAGATGCAATAGGATCATGAGATAGTAATGTAATAGGGATGTGGCTACCACCTATTGCCTCTAGAATAAGTGGAATACTATGTAGTGCTTCAAAACCCTTTACTATTTGTTTCATTCAAACAAAATTTGTTGTTTTTTAAAACCAATAGTCTCAAATGAATCCTAATAGCTTCACAACAATCCCTCACAATGATAAAAATTGTATTCAATTCTACATTAAATAAATCCCCGACCAATTGCAATGAATTACCTATTACTAATTGAGAAAGAGTTATAGCAATCTTCTACTCCACACTAATACTTTCTCTGAGATGTCTATCCTTCTTCTTCAAAATAGGCCCTAAAAGAATACATAGATATTGAAATGTAGATGGACTCACCCTCATCCTCTTTTTAAAAATCACAATATGATAATGATCTTGTAAGTGCATGTTCAAAAAACCCCTCCATATCTTAGAATTTGCCAACATTTCCTCTAAAAATTCACCCTACATATTTGGGCAATAAAAACTGTCATCATCATCATTTGGAATTTTGCTCAAAAATTGCAAGTTTTTACAATGCCAAAATGTCTACAATGACATGCTTTATGACCATAAAAAACAAAAGTAGAACAACAATGTATTCTTTTCAAGAATCCATGGTTAGAAAGGGTGAGAGAAAAATTTCAGAAATTGGATGGACTATTCATATAAAGAGAGATGGATACAAGCCAAACAAATGGTATGGGTTTGAACTTTGGGCTTGGCCTTTGGAGGCTTCACACTATGGTTGTTCAAGTTGAAAGGCCATGAGTTCATTGCCAAGGGTTCGGATTTTGGGTTTGACCTTTGAGGTTTCACACTATGGTTGGCCAAAGGCTCCAATTCCTATCATTTATTGCCTATTAAAAGTCCATTTTTTTAGACTCTCACCAAAGGTTTGGCCACTCACATTTACAACCTCTCAACTTGGATAGTCATAGTGTGAAGTGGACTTTAAATGGTTTTCTTGCCTTAATAAGTGGCACCTGCACATTAGAGAAGGCATCACCTTGAAGCCACTTAAAATGTTATCATTTTTTGTATTATTATAATTAAAATCTAACAAAATAATATATAATATAATTTTTAAAATATAATGTACACATTTATTACAGGACAATGTACACATCATGAATGTTTGAAAAAAATACATAAAATAGAGGCAAAAGAGATCAATTTGAGTTTTGGAATGCCTAGATGTACTACAACCTTACTTCATTGGATTGAGATTGGCAAACATGCCATCAACACTTCAACAACGAATTTTATAAACACATAGTCAAAGCTTGAGGGTGACTTTATTTCAAATATATCAATGAATATCAAGTGACCCACTATATAGTGAGACTACTTTAAACCATATGGAGGGTGTCATTTCTTACAAAATCTTTTAATAAATATATTGAAATGACAAAGTTTCAAGAATTTTTTTCAGTTTTTGTGTTATCCACATGTAACCTCGATCAAATGTATAACAATCCTTGCTTTTGAGTTGTAAGTTACGTGAATGTTACAATTTTGGTTTGTAAGTATGTTGAAGAATATTTCATTTACTTATGGAGAGTGAACAATTTAGTGGTGTTAGTCCTTTTGGTAGATTCTAAATATTACAAGATTTGTGAGGATATATTGATGCAATGGTGCAATCAAGTATATTTTCGTCATATTGCTTGTGGTTTTAAGATTGATGTGGTTGATTCATGTTTAGTCATTTTAGAGATTCTGAACAATGTAAGATTGTAGACAAGGTGAGAGACGAGGGAAATCTTTAGGTTGGTGAATTTGTGGAAGAGAATACTAATGGCTCAATTAATTTGCCATGCTAGATTGAATTTGTGGATTATAACACAAGATTGATTAACTACAAAAGAGGATTTAATTGACATTAACAATCTAATAGATGTCTTTCAAAAAATATCATTTATTAATATTGCAAATTTTTATACTATCACAACATGTCTTCATTTGCCATGCCCCATATTTTGAGGAAAAATATGACTCTCTAGGAGTGGGTTTTACCACGAGATGGAAAATAGCCACCATGCCACCAAGACTACATACCAACAACACATACAACACTCAAGTGGAAAAAACAAGAAAAATCCTTTCATTCAGACTTTTAACATTGGTATCAAATAATTGCATTTAGATTCTAAAATAAAAAGTTGCCATTAATATTGCTCAATTTATTTCATTACAAAGCAATTGCTGTAAGATGTAAAACATCTCTTAGTTTTTCTACTGCAACATATAGTATCCTATGGTGTGCCAAATGTACTCAGGTTGAAAGTAGGTGGGTTTCAAAAGTAGAATTCATTGAAGCTTAGTCCATATAATTATAGTTTCTATTGTCTTTCTCTAAATTTATTTATTTTGGTGGTAAAACCATAGAAACAAAATAATTTTTCTCTTTTCTAGTATTGACTTTTGTAGCTTGACCATCGTTGATAATGCACATTTGGAATTTGGACTCTAGAGCAAGTTCTATTTGAACTCCAACTTCTTGTCTTCCCATAAGCTTCATGGGAATATGATTTTTATTTCAACCGGTGCCCAAGAGCAAAAGTTATTCCAACTTAAACATAATTTTCACTTTGCCAAGTAGAAAAAGAAATCTACAAAAAATGAAATGAAGTTGAAATTTTTTTCTTATAGGTCTTATTTTTGTTTACAAGCAAAGCTTTGATTCAATTCACTTGAATTAGTGATGTGAAAGTTGTGAATGATCTTATTTTTTAGGCAATCTAAGCATCTTCTTGGAAAAATAACTTATGGGTTTCATTTTTTAATGTAAATTTTGCAACTCTTTTATAAGGTTAAGTTTTCTTGTAAAAACAATCTCACCATTTGGATTATAGCATTTCAATTCCATCTCGGAGCTATTAATAATTCAATGTTTTGTTGAATCTGAGACCTACTTCTACTTAACAAATTTTTAATGAAAGAAAATCAAGTTTTTTTTTTTTTAATTCCCCCCCTCCCCCTCCCTCCAAACTCTCATTTCAAATCCTCAACATAAAATTTGTTAATCCCAAATTCAATAATACAAAAAATTTAAAATAAGGGGATCCAAAGCCTAAAAATCTAGTCATGGAATGTGCAAAAAAATTTGTTCTCTTCACTTTAAATGCAAATTTCTTACTATCTATATGGTTAATGTTTCTAAATTTTCTACTACACATTCTTATACTAGTCTAGTGCAAGATCCTACAAAAAAATGTAAACTTCAAGAATTTTGCACCTTGCAATAGAAATGACAGTTTTGAGTGGTTTTTGAAAGAAAAAGGCCTTGGGACTTCAAGGGTTAAATAATTAATTAGTTACTCTTTGTTTTATGTTCCTTTGTATTTGATCCTAATTTTTTTACATATGTTACATGTTTTCATGCCAAACATTCATCCTAAAATTCTTCATTATTAAACAATTTAAAATTTATAAGTACTATAGCATGCCAAGAATTAAGCTAGATTTTCATTTATAATCACCTATAGTGTGCTTTAAATTAAAACCAAGTAGCTTTTTTTCTACTAAAAGGGCCCGTTAAAAATCATAATTAGTAAGTAAATAGCCCCCAAGCAAATATTTGGTTAATGCACATGGTTACAAAACATAAAGGAAAGTGACCATGAAATAAGTCTATGAGATGAGAATGGGTTTGAATGAAAAAACCACATTTCTATTGTACAAAATATTAATAACAAATTTTCCATATTATATAAGTTATCAGAAATAGGTACAGGACCTCTAAAATGAGGTGACCTTCAAATTTGCAGCACTTGCAGATAAGCACGACTGGATGGATGATATCCATCCATTTCTACTAACGTTCAATAATCAATTTCCTTGATTTCCAGGGTCCGTCCATTTCCAAGCAACTGTTAACCTCTTTTACATCCATCAGTGAGATGATGCATGCACGACGGATGATAACTTAAGTTCCCCCTTCACTTGCCATGCAATTTGCATTGCAGGACACTGAATCCTGGGGCAGGGAGTATTGACACCCCCTAATTGCCCCATTCAAGGGTAAATGTAAAAATTGCCACCTATTTTGTGCCGCATCAATTTCATATTTCTTCGCATATCTCAACTAATTTAGGGACTCTGATTGCAAATATAAATTCAAAATTTCCAAATTTTGTGATGGGCGGCAAATGAAAAACTTCAGTGTTTTCTCCAGGGTTAAAAACATGAGGCAATAAAGGGGTCAATCCTCCCTGACCTTGAATCCTGACCACGAAGTAAATCCAACAGGATAATTTGGGATTCTCCGGGGATAAAAGTAAAAACATGCCCCCTATTTTGAGCTGTGTCTAGGATATGTCCTAAACCTCTCCCAGCTAATTTGGGGTCCTATCCGACTACAAATACGAATTCAAAATTTGCAAAAAGAAAGAAAAAAATTACTTGAAAAATAAAAAATTCCTGCATTTTCCCCCGGGGTAAATCCAGCCTGCTGGCCCATTTCGTGGGCAGGGTTTACCCTAACGTCCCCCCATTTGCATTGGCGGCGTGCTAACTGAACCTATTGATGCGCCTCCCCCACTGGCGGGTGGCCTTTTGCTGTTCTTCTTCCATTTGTCTCTTGTCTCTTTTTTTCCCCATAAAAAGAGCCCCCTTATTCTATTCTAAGCCAATGAGCCGTTTGGAATGAACGAACTTAACAGTGCCCTACGTTACTGAGGAATAATGAGGGATTGAGGGCGGAGGCCCCTCACTCCGTCCGCCACTTGGAAGTCAATGCAATGCATTTCATGCACGAAATATGGATATTCTGGGCCTGGAAAGACAGGCAGGCGGCAGGGAATTAAAAGGAACCCATGAGTTAGTTATGAGAAAAAGAAATATCCTAAACTAAGCTTAGTTCATTTGAGGCACCACTACACTAAAATTGGTAAATAGTGTTGGCCATACTAATTGTCAACAATAACATTAATTGTGATTTGCAAAGTTAGTGTTAAAACATTATTTATTCATTCTAATATTATTTTAGTTCTATAGTAAAATTTGGTCATTTCAACATTTCTATTAGAGTGCATTTAGTGTTAAATGGGAACACTATCAGATGGGCATTGGCGACGGAAGTGATTTAGAAATGCTTGAATTATCAACCCAACATTAATTATCACCCAACGCTATTTACCAATTTTAATGTACTGTAGTACTCAGGACAATGAGATTCTTCAACTAGAGGAATAGGAATTGGACCCTAGTACCATCCTATGGTAGAAGTTCCAATGTTTGGAAAAAGTAGGCAGCTAGTTCAAAGTTAACCGAAGGAATTGTAATATCAACCTGTCAACCCAAAATATCATTAGTAACAACCCATCAACCCAAAAGATCATTACTGACTAGTCACATTTTTTAAGTCACATTTTCATTCATTTGTTTTTGGGTATAATTTCTTGTATTTTGCCTACGTGGCATATATGTTGACCACCTTTACAATTTGACTTTTTCTTGAGGTGCTCGGGCAAAGAAAAAAAATCCTACGTGGCATGTGATTGAGTGCAATCATATTTTCTGATGATGTGGAATATGACTACAATGAGTCATATTTTAGCTGATGTAGAATATGACTACAATGAGTCATATTTTAGCTGATGTAGAATATGACTACAATGAGTCATATTTTGGCTGATGTGGAATATGACTACGATGAGTCATATTTTGGTTGACATGGCACATAATTTTGTGTAGTCATATTTTTTGTTGATGTTGAAAATGACTTTTATGAGTCATGTTTTTTATTGATGTTGAATGTGACTCTTATGAGTCATAATTTTGATGATTTGAAATATGACTTGCATAAGTAATATTTTCTTTTGATGTGTAATGTGACTCTTATAAGTGATATTTTGGGTTGATGTGGAATATGACTATTGTGAGTCATATTTTGGTTGGTATAGCAATTCAATCGAATGTCATTGGTAATTTTGTGATTGAATGTACATCAATATTGTTTAGCTACTAAATATAGAATTCATGCAAATTCTTGAAATTTCAACTAAATTCTTCAACATAAAAATAAAACTTAAGTTGCAATTTGTATTACAAAAATTGTAAGTTAAAAGGATCCAAAGCCTTGTAATCTAGTCAAGTTGAAAGAAAAAACCTTGTTTTCTTCACTTTAAAAGATTATATCTTATAACTGATATTGTCAAAGTTTCTAAAATTTCTTCTAAACATTTTCATACTAATCTAGTGCAAGATCCTACAATTGGATATGCAAAATAAATAAATGTTTAGAATATTTATTATTTATATTGAAAATATCAAAGTTTCTAAAATTTCTTCCAAACATTTTCTTCCAAAGTTGAGCCGAAGAGAGTGTAACGCCTCCAAGCAATGGACTCTTTCAATTTTTTGGTACCATTTTCATGAATTGACCTTAAGTAGAAGAAGACCAGCCCCCTAAAACCCTGAAAAACAAGCCCTAAACTACCTCAATTTCTTAATCAAACCTCCCAATACCTAGGACAACTTCTTAAGTCAAAATCACATCCAAATATGCCCTTAGAGGCCTAAAATGGTCCAAATTGAGCCCTAATTAACAATTCCAGCACCCCATGCTAGCACAAACATCTAATTTTCACTAAACCCTAAGAATTAGACTTGCATGCAAATTCAATCATCCTCAAGCATCTACTTTGACCATCATTGCATTCAAGATCTCTTTCCATAACCATATGCAATCAAAATTGCAATCTTACAATGACAAGTGTAGAAAACTTCATCAAAACCTCACAATAGACCTCCTCCTAAGGCTAGCAAACACCCCTTCACCAAAGCAACTACCAACACCTCAATTCCACTCCAAATTAGGTGAGAATAGTCTTGTTTGGAAGCTTAACTTGAAGGTGCATCTGCTCTCCAAAAATCAACTTCATTGACGTTGCCATGCTCTTGCAATCGCTTGCCAAAGTCACTGCTCCCAATCGCAGCGGCACCAGCCCTCCTTTCACAAATTCAGTTGCCCCAATCTCATCCTTGCTCCAAATCGGGCGAGTCATAGCTTCCCGGAAAGCTAACTTCAAGGCGCTCTATCCTTCCAAAATTCAGCTCCATCCAAGCTTTCATGCTCCTGCAATTGCTCGTCAAAGTTACAACTTCCAATTGTAGCGGCAACACCTTCTTCCTCAAACTTTTCTCATCTGACCTAAACAACCTCCATTTTTCACCCCTTTTCTCCCTCTCAAGGTGAAAGCCTACTTGACAAATTGTCTATCATCCTAGTCTAACTCCTTGCAATCCTTGTTCTACCATCTTTTGTTCACTTTTCACAACATTCTTGACACCAACTTCCCAAAACACATGCACACCCCAAACACACAAGAGAGAGAGAGCGCTTCCAACCCTAATTCGACTATTACCTTTTCTTACTAACTTGCTAATCACCTACAGTATCCCTAATTTACTGAAATTTGCCTTTTAATTATTATTTTTGCCTAAATAGTGCTCCTATTACTAGGTTAATGTTTTCCTAGTAGTTATACGTTCATTAACATTTTTGGTGCTTTTTATGTTTATCATTTTTTTGTAATCTTCAATTTATATTTAGATCTTTGTTTTCACCTTATTTTTATATTTTTTACTTATTCTAGTTTTTCTTTGATTAGTGCTAAAAACCTTCTAACTAGTGATTGTGGTTAAATCTAAAATACTAACACTTTTAATATAATAGAAAATTATATATATATATATATATATATATATATATATATATATATATATATATATATAATTTTCTATTATATTAAAAGTGAACCAATATGGTGGTTCACATAATGTTTTTTGATGAAGAAATGGATTTTGGGTAGGCTCCTATGGTTTCAATTTTTGTTGCAATTTTTTGAAAACTTTGATGAAGATAGAAAAACACATTTGCTTTCCAATAATATAATTTTTTTTTAAAATTAATGATTGGGAGCTTAAGCCATGCTACCCTAAGCCTAGAATGGAGCTTGCTAGAAAACGCCAAAAAATCACAAAAAGTCAAAACAAATTTTTGAAAAATCATCTTTCTTATAGAAATATTTTCTACTTGAAAAAAATTGATCCATTGTATTTGAACTAGAGATTTTTTTGGACAATCTTGTCATCTGGACAATTTTCTTAAAATCATCATTTTGAAAGAATAACTTTTAGGATTCATTTTTTAATTCAATTTTCACGATTTAAAAAAAATCTATAAGGTTTAGTTTTTAATCTTACCGTTGGCATTAATTCCATCTTAGAGCTATTAACAATTTAGTTTCTTTTTAAGTCTCATACCTACTTTTGTTTAAAATCTTTTTTAAAGAATGAAAATTAAAATATGATTTTGGGTAAAATAATCCTAAACTTTCAATTCAATTCTTTAACATAAAAAAATTGATATTCAATATTAGTATTGGAAAAATTTTAACATAAAAAGATTCAAAGTCTCATAATCCAATCATACAAGGTGGAAAAAAAATCCATTTTCTTCACTTCAAATACAAATATCTTGCAATCCATTTGGTTAAAGATTTTGAATTTTTATGCACACAAATTCATACAGTTCCAGTCAAAGATCCTACAATTCAACATACCAAAAATCAATTAATTAATTTTTTGCTTTTTGCAATAGAAATGTCAATTTTGGATGTTTTTTTTTATGAAAAATGACCTTGGGCTTTTAGAATATTATGTCCCACAATGATCTTGAGCCTCCCAACTCTCAAATATAAAATTTTCAATAACATTATCTACAAACTCACACACAACATCTTTTTGTTTCTACTTTAATTCATTCCCAAACATTTACACATCAAATGAGATTGTTTACTTTCATTGTTCATTTTCTTTGTTACTATGAGATCTTCAAAACCACACATCTCACAATCACCTTCTTAGTACCATTAGAAAGCCTTCACCAAGGAAGGGTGCACGAACTTTGTTTTGTGGCACTCCAACTCACTAAAAAAAGATATTGAATTTCAAACTTTCACAAATTTTTTTTAAAAAATTAAAAAATTTACTTTTTCGCTTTCCCACTCATTTTAAGCCTCCCCACCCAATGTGGTACAGCATGACATTTCACATAAATGCAACCTTCTCCATGTACCCCGGGGAACAAATATTCCTTTTTTCTCCAATCCAATTCTTTTTGCAGGCGGATGGGCGGACGGGCTGACGAGTGGATGGACCTTCCTTTACGGCCTTCAAAGTAGCATCTGATGATGCTGAAGGTCCTACACCAACAAGAACTGAAGCCAGGCAGGCAGGTCATCACAAAGGGTTCATTTTGCCCATTAAGGACCCACACACCCCAACACCCCCACACCCACGTTCATTAACGCCGTGAGAACAATCCGAGGGAAACAAGCCAAAGAACCCACAAACATGCCCTTCCAAGCATCCAAGAGAGACATGTTCCTTCTACGCTAGCGAAAGGAACCAAATTTCTCGAAACCCGGACCCATTTCTCAAAAACCGGACCATTCATGAAAATGCCCCCACCCCCAAAAGAATGTCATGATCACGGAGTCCCTACCCGGAGTATCCCAACATGGGCAAACAAGGGCATGCAGAGAAGCCAAAAACTTGTATTGATTCCAAATGGATCCGACGACGGGACCGGGTAGGGACGAGCCAAAAAAATTTAGTGGGCCGAATATTGGAGCCCAAGTACGAGCAACAAGAATTTAGTGGCCGAACATTGGAGTGGGGAGCTTCGACCAAGGCATGGGAACAGTTGTCATACAGACAAAGGCATTTGTAACACTTGTCTCTTCCAGGGAGCACCAGCCTCAGAGCTTCGGCAGTATCAATGGAAACTGTCCATCACAGTCCAGGGAGATTTTCAGCTTAACCGGCTAAAATCCTACATTTTCTAAGACCAAACAGTTGCTTGAAGCATTCTCTCAGCTAGACCTTTATAAAATAGAGAATATTTTCTGATTTTCCTCTTAAATGATCGGGTTTTTTCTGAAGATTTTGAAATCCATTCGGAAATTCTCAAAATCAACCGGCTAGCTCGTAACTAAATGCCGGTACTTCCCATACATTGTTGTCCATGTGTTTCAAAAGATAAAAAAAAACCGGGGAAAAAGAGGAGGAAGAAGAGAAGAAAAAGAGGTCATGCAGTATCTATGGAAGTGGTAAGTTAGTGTACAACATGATCCCCTGCTCACATTCTGATCCGGTCGTACATGCCCAGAATTCCAGATGCAAGAAAGAAGAGAGAGCATTCGACCTGCCTTTTGTCCCAGAATGTGAATGGAATATCTGCAATGATAGATAAACTTCACTTACTGATGACAACCCCCCCCCTTGAATTGGGTAACGTAAAAATCCAACAATATGGAGCGGAATCTCATACAAAATTCACACCAACTATTGGCTGGGAAGTGGCCCCCCTTGGAGTTCTTTTGTGCCGGTGTTTGGGGCACTGCTTTACACATGGTCCGTCTCCATTCAAGCATTGCATGAAAAAAAATTTTACCCAGAAATGAAGTTGCGGCTGGTTTTTTCGGCCTATGAATGACGAAGGATCTTTTTATGTGGGATAGATTATTGCAATTATTCATCCGCTAAATTTAGTGTGAAAAAAAGGGGAAGGTCATAACATTGCTAACCAGCTTGGTTTCGTCCCCCCCAAGTGGAGGTATAATTCCCTCCTATATACCTAGGGGGAGAGTTTAGTTATAATGCTGCACAAATCATTGGCTGGGGAGAGGTGATGTAGCACCAAGTTGTCAGAGCTCGGTATGTCATTGGCAAAGCTACTGTTGAGGGCTCCTAGTTTTGGGGGAGCAAAAGGGTCCCCCCCAAGGAAGGTTAATAATGTTATGGTCTTCTACAGTAGTTTGACTCTCGATGAGTTATTTTTTTTTAAACCGATGATTCACACGGTACCAAAATGGGTGATTTCTATGGTTGCTAGTTTGTCCTTTGTGGGTTAAACTAATTGAACCATATTATTGGACTAAATATGTAATTATATAATGTTGCAATCAAATATTCAATGTATGTACTCCTCCACGAGCAAGAAAAAACTTGAGAATAACCAACCTCTACAAACATTTACAGAACCCCTTCAAATCTTATATTCATCATAAAAAGATGACCTTCTCATTAATGTTTGATCCTTTTAAATACTACAAAACGTATGTAACACATGCTTTTCATCTTTAAACTCCTTCAAAAGAAATTTTTGTGTGGTAAGCTTGTTGGGTAGTATTAATAGGGTCTCCTTTCTAACAAAGATATGTAGTCCAAGTGTAACTCTTGCTATTCAAATGAATTTCAAGCGGGACCAAAAATGGACAAATTCTTAATTCATGCCACCGCCAAAAGTAGAATGGGATTTTTCTTCTCCTCATTGGAATGGATACAAGTTTACATTTTTGTTTAAAATATGCCTATTACTGTTTCCGCCTTCTTACAAAATCTTACACAAATACAAAACTACCACATGGTTAAAATCTTGTACAACGTTCTTCAGTAACAATGTTTTTTTTTTTTATAAATGATTGTTCTCTAGTTAGCTACAACTAAAAGATGACTATTTTTTAGAAAGAAATTTTTATTTTATTTTGGTCAAAATAGCTAGATCATTGTATTTTTTGAAGACCAATAGCCAAAATTTAACCTAAGTATCATCTAGTTTTAATATAGATTTCACCAAGAAACACCTAAGTATTGAAAAAATAATTCGTTCCTTCTCCAAAATGATAAAAAAATCTCCACTCAACAATTGTACAAACTCACTTTTTTCCACTTTAAGTTAAGGTAGTTTGTCCATATTGTGCCCCTACTTTTGTATCACGAATTATTACTATATAAATGAAAAATTATCTAGTGATGAATTAGTGTCAATTTGGGATTCTAGTGCACAATTTAATGAGTAGTTGGAGATTGGGTTTGATTTGCAAGTAAACACAATTTCAACGTAAATAATGTGGAGTTGTGAGTGGTGGGACACTTTGAGCAATTCTAAGCAACTACATGCACCATATTGTTCAAGTTCAAGGTTTGTATGCCTTCATTTTTGAATTCCATTTGCACCATTGTTGGATAGCCTATGACATTTAATAGCATCCTCTAGCTTCAAGCTTTAGAAAATCATATCTATTTCAATTTAAGTCCAAAAATTATGAATCAAATTGTGATGGACGTGCCTTCCGCTCTTCTTTCCTTGAAAATTTGTTAGAAAATACTTTGATGTGCATAGAAGAGATCCTAAGCCAATATACTTTTTAAATGGACGATTTCTACACCTGTCAGATGTTGATAGAAAAATGGAAGTTTGACATTTGTTGAAAAGAACAATGCATATATGCACCCAATGAATGACCAACATCAATCTTGTTTATATAGTATTGCTTTGGTACTCCTCACTTGGCATAAACTCATTCAAGATTGTGCAATGGATTATAACAATGTGAGAAAAATTAAAAAGACTTATGTGTACACTTGCATTTGCCCTTAAAATGTACTAGAGAAAAGCATGTGGTCTTCCAAGTCATCCATCCATTAAGGTAGAAACATCCAATTCCGTCCTTGTATCTAATCCTTGTTCCATAGAGTGCCCTTAAAGTGTCCCTAGAGTTCCATTAATGTGTCTTACACATACTAAACTCTGATTTGCTGATAGCTGATTTTAGCGCAATTCAGTTTTGGGTGCACCTATGGGACAGTTCTAGTGGTCTAAGCAACCAACACTTTAAAAAATCATAAAAATTACATACAATGTCTGAAAAATCTATTTTTTTTTAATATTCACGATTTTCACTTGTATATACCACAAAAATATTATTCTTAAAAAATATGCCTCCAACTAAGTTGAATTGTTTAAAGTAACATTTTTGGATGTTTCTACTTTAAGTTGTTTTGTTTTCTTTCTTTGTTTGATATGTTGAGATCTCCTGTACTGTGTGTCCCCTGTTGACTTGCTTGGTACTGTTCGAAAGCCCTTGGCGAGGAGGGGTGCACAGGCTTTGTTTTGTGGCATTTGAACCTACAATGTGAAAAGTTATTGAATTTCAAAAATTTTGTGAGCTGAAAAATTAAAAAATTAATTTTATTTTGATTTTTGACTGTGACAACAGCACAGGGCACTACATGTAGTGAGCATGATATTAGAAATGCTATGTATGCCTAGAATCACAGTATATGCCAATTATTGCACAAACTACAGTAAGGAGCATAAGACTTGTGCACCGAGAATGGAGGTGATTGCAGAAATGTGATATGAAATCTCTCAGAGAGTGTCATTAAATGGAACAGGTCTGTTTCATGTTTGTTTATTGTAGTCTTTGGTTGGTTTTCTCTTGTCCAGCCTTTCCGCTTGGCTGCTGTGTATTTCTTGTTTTGCAATGGATTTCCATTTGTTTCCAAAACTAAGAAGAAGAAAATCTCTCTGAGAGAATGCAGAAACTTGGGTCTGTGTACTCTGACTGTTTTAAAAATGATACAATGCAGTAGACTATGTGAGATCAATTGAATTTTTTTTTTTCTTCCAGAAAGCAAAGTTGTAGAATACTTGGCAGCTAAGTGCAATGCTGACTAGTCTCTGAGGAAACATGCTGTTATATTCCTACTTTTACAAGTCCTGCCAAACAGGTATTCTAGATGATGCCTTCCATACATGTCATGGACTGGAATTGTTGGGCATATGCTGAAGCTACACTTCACAGTTTGCAATATTTATCAGACACACAGTCATGTATTCTGGTGATTTGGATGTGCAGAAACTTTTACTTCAGTTGAGGACAACAGAAAATTGTTCAACTCTCAGTTCGAATATTATATATAGAAATTAAACTGATTATCAGTCAGTTTCATATACTTTTGAGGAGGGGCTTTGTTCAGAGATGAGCAAAATGGTTGTTGCTCATGCAAGGAGTATTATGTCTATGTTACAAAACATGACCTTAGGGTGGTGGATATGCAGTATTGGCTTTCTCTGTCCAAGACTTGCTGATCCTTAGATCATGTAACATGCTGAATTTCCAATGTATTTTGGGACAAATTTCAAGTAATTTGGGATGTAGGGAGTATTTCAAGAAAGTTTTTTTTAGATGATAGAGTTAATTGTAAAGGAAACCCCAATTTGAAATAGGGGTGTCAGAGGAAGGTTTAACAAAGACTACAACACCAAACTCCATTAGACCCTAATTTGGGTGCTTCAAGGAATTTCATCCTGTGTTTTTCTTAAACTCCAACTCCTAGTCCCTCATTGTACAGTACATAGTTTACAATTAACTCTAATGTAGTTATTTGATACTTGTAGACCTCTGTTGGATAAAAAGGAGCCCAAAGAAGTCTCATTCAGATTCACACCATTTCTCAAAAGTCCTCACAGAATGTGGAAAACTGGAAACAACAATAACTTAGTAGCCAAACACAGACTCTTCTTGCACAAAAAATTAATGTGACGAAGAACTGGATATTTCTGAACTGATGGGTAAGAAATATTCACATTACATCACAGACAAAAACACAGAGGACTAGTATGCTCTAAAAGCTACCATTTAACCCTAAAGGATTTTGACTATGTTTGCACCAAAAATGCTCTAAAACTGCCATCTTAAGTATCATATTTTTGAATTTTTTTTTGATACATCTAACCATAGGATCTTATATTATTTTGGTTTGAGAATATGTAGAAGAATTTTCAGAATTTTTTACCGTGTAGATTGCAAGATATTAGCATTTGAAGTAACAGAAATCCTTTTTTTGTCCTAGCAAAAAATCAGGCAACTGCACTTCTTAAGGTCAGATCATTATGAAAAAATGTCTGAAATGGTGGTTACTCTTTGGATTCATTCTTCAAGGTAAGTTGGCTACATGCTTGAAAATTTTCAAATCATTTGGAATTGTACAACATATAGGAAAAAATAGAAAGTAGAAAGAAGTAGAAAATGATTCAAAATACAAGATTGTTAATGATTTATTTAAGAAATTGAAAAATACTAATTCCAATTGTTGTAATGTTTTAATAAACAATCTACACAAAATTATTCTATTTTATTCCAAAATATTAAAAATGGGGTTAAATAATGGACTTTAAAGTTTATTTTAGAGTAGAGATTCCATAACCACCTTCAAACTACACACAACTAAAACTCCTCATAACTTTCATATCATTAATCAAAATGGAATGATTCAAAGATATCCATGTATAAATAAATCTAGAGAACCAATTTGAAATTTTTATTTTTTAAAAATGTGATTTTTAAAGAAGTTTTTTTCTGCCCGAATTGCCCGCAAAACAAAGAAAACTACATATCATACAATAACTTTTTAATCATGTAGTCAAAAGTTATGAAAACTATTGAGCCTTAAAGCTACTCCTTGGGCACATGTTGTGTGAAAATTTCAGTGAAAAAAAATGAAAATTCCATTCATAGTGAGTTGCCCGAAATCGCCATGTTGCCCAAAAACGCCATTTGGTCCTTTAGGGGTTAAGGGTTGGTCTTCCTGTTTCATAGGTTTCTGTGGACAAAAGTATTTTTATGACATTTTTTAGAGAAAGAAAAATAGACATGGAACCTAATACAAGTGGTTTTGTATTTTTCCAAGCATTTTTGAATTACTTATAAATTGTCAAAGATTAAGGACATAGGCACCTATTTGTGAATGTAGGTCTCCCCAAATCTGTCCACTTGCAACTTGCAAAGAGATGTGCAGATTCAAAGACTATGATAGGCTCTTACAATTAAATTTTTTTTCCTAGATACATTCAATTGCTGAAGTGGTCCATTCAAGGATCACCTCATCTCCATTCAATCCCTAATGCTAGGATTCATTTGAAAGAGATGGTCCATTTTACAGCACACTAAGGTGGGTGGCTCTTAAACTGACCCTTTAAGAGCTGATTGCATTTTGGGGACAGCTAAACATCTCAAAACAATTTTCAGTGAATTTCGGTAGGAAGAAAAAAGGAATAGGCATCTAATCCAAGTCGTTTCATATTTTTTGGACCTTTGTGGAATTAGTTACAAATTTTTGAAGTTGAAATGCAGTGGTTTCTAAAACCGACCCCCTTCTGAAATGTACGCAATTAGTACATTTCAGAAGTAAAATGTACCAGATCGGTTTTAGAACCAGGTTGGTTTAAGAGCCACCTACCTTACCATAGTGTTGAGGACTCCGAAGTTAGAGGAAGACAAAACAATTGTAGAGCATCTCCAAAATAAAATCTGGCCTTTTATAACTTTTGCATGGAATATTCAAATGGAACATTTTTTGGTGTGTTGAAATCTTTTGTTGGTCTAGATGCCAACAATAAAATATAAAAACCTGATGAATCCAATGGTACTCCGTAGTAACTATGACTATGATCTGACAGAAAAAGTCCCTTACCATGTGAGGTCCCAAACTTTTTGGTGTTTGAATACATGAACATAGCTTGACATAATTTGAATGTGTGACGAGTGTACTACAGTCAAAGATATTGTGGCAAGGGTTGCAGGATATTTAGAATGTTATTTTTTTTAGAAAGTCACAATAAAGAAGTTTGAGTGTGCACTAGAGTTCTCTGTACTTTGGATAGGAATTCAATCATCTCTCTCTAGGTGACCTAAATCTACCCAGTACAACATGACTGAGATCAAATAGAAAATTCTGGTACATCACTAATCAAATCCAGAAAACCCAAGCATGAAACAGTCTTTTTTTTTTTCTCCACCAGGTAACTCATTCCTATAGAGATTAATGAGAAGCACAGCAAACGATAAATTGCCATACATTACATTGCATCCCACGACAGACACACACACTCAGCACAATCATGGTGCAAGCATCAAAGGCAACCTGAATTCAAACAAAGGAAACATCGCTCCTATAATTCTCCGTCAAAACACACAATTCCGAGCATGTCGTCGTGTTTCCGAAGAATCCCAAAATTCTTCCTCATGCAGACGATCCCGCAAGCTGTATAATCGAACTTGGAAACTCAAGAAGCAAGAGCAACACAAAAGTCTGGAACTCACAGGACAGACAGATGGAAACCTTCCCCCGTCGTGACAAGTAAGGAGGATGAATGTGGGTGTTTCGGATGGATGAATAAATTTTAGGGTTTGGGGCCGCCTCGCAGGGGTAAGTGCAACGCCTAGCACTCGCTTCACTCTCTTTTGTTTGCGTTTTGCTTCCTCGGCAGCATTGCACCGGCTCGCAGCGATGGCGGAAAAGGCGTGCACCGTCCGTACCAGGAAGTTTATGACCAACCGCCTGCTCGCCCGCAAGCAGTTCGTAAGCTGCCTGACCTACTTGCACTTCATTGTGTGTGTTCGAATTGCGAGGCCTTGTTAGATTTTAGGGTTAAGGGACTTCCCTCGGCTCTAACGATGAGACGGTTGTGTTTTGCAGGTTATTGACGTTTTGCATCCGGGTCGTGCGAATGTGTCGAAGGTGAGTATTGGTGTGAACTTTGCACAACTTGGGGTTTTTTAGGTCAAATTTTAGGACATCATGTGATTGCGGAGCTGAGGTTCGGATTGATCTTACAGGCCGAGCTGAAGGAGAAGCTGACCAAGCTTTATGAAGTTCGGGATCCCCAATCCATCTTCGTGTTCGGCTTCAGGACACAATTCGGAGGTGGCAAGTCCACTGGGTTCGGTCTTATCTACGATTCTGTGGACTCTGCAAAGAAATACGAGCCCAAGTACAGGCTCATTAGGGTAAGTTTCTAGTTTTACTCGTTCTTTTAGGTGTAGGCCATACGTTTGCGAGTGTTTTGGGTGGAGAGTTGTTTGTGACAGAAAAGAGGGGCTCTAGTATGGTACCGATGTTATGGATTTGGGTGTAATTGCAGAATGGACTGGCGACCAAGGTGGAGAAGTCCAGGAAGCAGATCAAGGAGCGCAAGAACCGTTCCAAGAAGATCAGGGGGGTGAAGAAGGTACGCAATTTTTCATGGAATTTGGTTTGTTTGCGATCTCTCTGTAATCCAATGATGGCGGATTAGTTTTTTTGATAAATGGTTTTTAGGTCAGAGTTCTTACAACATGGTTGTCTTGTGTTGCAGACGAAGGCTGCTGGAGATGGCAAGAAGAAGAAGTAAGCAGGGATGGTGCTCCTGAAGGCAGGAAGGATTCTTGTCCTGGTGGAATGTCTGAAAATTCAGATCAGATGAATTTGAATGGATCCAGGTTTTTATTTGACGACTTCATAGTTGCAAGTTCTTGGACTCCGACTGTTTGTGTCATCTGTCTTGTGCATTTATGTCTGGCTTCCACTAGGAAATATTTTTATGATCCATATGTGGACGGTATTCATGACGTGTTGGTTGCTTGATTTCACATATTTGTGAGTGCGAGTGGTGCGATGATACTTTAACATGTGTTCCACAATTGATCTTTGCAACGGCCATCCTACTGAACCAAAAATATTTCGTCACCTAAAAATTTTGGCTTCATGTTATTCCACGAAGAACCGATTTATCTTTTCCTTCAGGAACGAGTTCTTCGTGCGATCTTCCATCGGCAGATTCGATGCAGTCTTCTGCCAAAGCTTTTCCTGAGAAATGGAGTGTGCTTCAGAACTCTTTTGAAAGTGCAGTTTTGGAGTATTGAAAAGTGGAATTATGTGGGCATTTTTAAGGAGCACCAATGGACACTTAATTGTTGATTGTGAGGTGTCATTTTGTGGGTAGTTAGTATGGGCCCATCATTTGTGGACCTCTTAATCACCCCTAAAGCATCATTTCTTTCAATCAGGCAATAATAATTAAAGAGATGAAAAAACAAGAACAAATGTTGTTGATTGATCCTTTTAGTCATTTCATTTGTTTTGTTTTTAGATGATGATTGTATGGAGAGGGAATAATTGCTCAAATTTTTAATTTTAATTAATTTATTATATATGTTTTTTTTCTTTCTAATTGTCTGTTTGTAATCTCTCTTTTTTGGTGTGGGTTTTTTTAAAAGATAAATTAAAACAACCATATCTTGCTTTTGCTAAACAATCATTGATGGTTGTATGTTGCAATGGGAAGGCCTTATTGTACATCAAATGATTATAGTGGAATTTTTCTGTAGATTGTTTAATGTTGGGAGGTTATTATGTATTTCATATATATTTTGACTCCAAATAGAGACTCCTTACTATTCTAAGATTACATTAAGGTATATGATTTGTTTTCAACAATGTTAAGCATCTTAATATATGTTTGATTGAATGAGGGGATATTAGAAATAGTGAAGATTACATTATTTTTCACAAATTTTTCATCAAGATTGTGATTAGTTAAAAATAAGAAAGTGTAGAGTATAATTTGACTTGTTCTTAATATATAGGTGAACCTAGTTTTCAGAAGTGCAAAACTAAAAATTGGTTGTGGTGGTATACAAATCAAAGAATACAAAAAATTAGAAATCAATGTGTTAGGGTTTCATATCTTAATGATAAGTAGAGTTTTTGGTGCCATTACTATAACCTTTAGTATAAAATTTATTTATTGTGATATCTTAACAAATAAATTTTCAATCAAGGTAGCCCTATTTCTATCCACGGAAAAATTGCCACCTTTCCAAAAGATCATTTAATTCTAGTTATCTTGGATGAATGAAAGTCTACATTTTATTCCCTTCATTGTTGAAAATAGATAATACTATCTTGTGCAAATAGAACTTTGGTAAGAAATAGTGGGTATATTTTATTCAACTCAATGTATAATTTGTTTTTTTTTGTGTGAAATGAAGGTTTAACTTTATAGCGATTGAAGGTTGAATGTAGCAACATTTGATTTATGCCTTATGAATGACATTTCATCCATTTAGGGGATAGATGGTTGAACCATGTCGTCATTTTAATTCAAGCCATTTAGATTGTTATATAAGGTTCTAACCCTAATAGAATGGTTGAGAATGTGTTTAGAAGAACTTGAAGTGTGTTTTGGCAACTAATTATGTCTTTTCATTATTTTTGTGATCTATTTATAAAAAATAGAGTAAAATGATCTCAATTTATTTTTATTGGCTACATAGTTTTTGAATATTGAAAATTATTGAATCTTCCTAACAATATTTGAAGCATATCATTTGTACATTTAACAATTTGAAATGAAGGATATTTCAATGGTTATCAGGTGTGCAATGATTCCTTAGTTAGATGAATATTTACATTCTTGTATTCTATATATGTTGAATATCATTTATTCATATATTTTTTGGCTTCCATGTCTACTCTAGGTTAAAGAATTATTCAAATTGAAGAAAGTTGCTACCAAATCCTATTGAAAACATTGATGCCTTGTATTGGAAGGATTTAACATATACTCCCTATGTCCCTCTAAACCCCTCTAAATCATGCTTAATTTGTGTTCCACTATAAAGCTTCATTTATTGATTTTAACCATGGAATAAGCGTTGGTGGTGTTAAATACCCTCATGGGGGTAAGTGTCAAGTGATTGGAGAACATTCTTCTCTTAGCATTGCTACTTCTTCAAATAGTGGTGTTGACGATGGATTTGGTGACTACTTAGAAGTTATGAAGATTTGTTCATGAAGGGGGTTAAGTTTTTTTGTTATGGGTATTTAGGTTGGAAGCAAATATTTATAGAATCCCATTGTTGCCTCCAACTTTTAGATAATCATGAATGACAAACTAATAACATTCACAAACTATACTCAAATATGATACTATCTACATGGATTTGGGATGCCTCAATGATAGCACCTAAGCTGGAGATTTTGCATAGATCTAAAGGATGGGTTACTAATTTTTGAATGCATGTATTACTAGTACAAAGACTAAAAATATAGTTTATCCCTCATGATTGGAGAAGGTTTTTGGAGGTTTTTAGAGGGACAAAGGGAGTAGTTATTATTGATGAAATTTTTTTGAACCCTTCCAAGTAGCTTTTAAGTTCTTGATTTTTCTTCATCAAATAATCTCGGGGGGGAGGGGGGGGGGGCACTTAGTTCTACTACAACAAACCACGTGCGAACAAGTGGTTTCTTATAAACTATAATTTTAACTTCAAATTTTGAGCATTTTTTACTAATGACTATAGGATTCTACTCCCAAAATTTCAAACTCAAATAAAATATTGAATGATTTCTAGAAGAGGTTAAAAATGCACTAAAATGACATGTTTTTTTAACTCAAATATTTTTAGAGAACACATTTAGATGACCATTGCATCAATATTCAACTCAAAAATGAGTTTTCAATAGAGAGTTATTTTAAAGAATTTTTTGTTCATTTTTTAGACAATTTTTTCTTATCTAATATAGGAGTGTGAAAGTTATTTTTCAATTCTATAGTGTATTTTTTTACTTCAAAAATTTATAACTAATTATTATTAACAAATAAAAATATCAATAATTCAAAACATAAACTTTCAAAGTAGAAAAATCTGTTCATATTTTTTTTATTTCATTTTATTTAAAATTCAAAAAATATATAGAAGGTCCAAAGTTTTGTTTGCACGCTAACTTAAAAAAAAGGGAGTGCACCCCCCAAGCAAGTAATATCCCTTCAAGTATATGTTCACTCAATATATCCTACATTCTATTTGTAAACCCGAGTACTTTACTAAATCTTATAATCCATATATATAATTGTATGTGATTTAAAAAAATTAAGGGGCTATTTAGTTATCATTTCACAATAGATATGTTCCTATTTTTTTTACTTCTATTTTTTGCCCATTTTCTTCACCCCTATGGTAGTTAAAACTGAAATTTAAGGCATTCAAACATGTCCTATTGTAATTTTAAAATTTATACATGGTTTTAGGATTTATAAGTACAATATGTATACTCTACCTATTGTTGAATACAACCTATATAAACAATACATATACAATCATCATATATTCTCTTTGTTTCTAAATGGTCTTCATGTTGGCTTTAATTTTCTATCTTAAAATGATCTTCTTGATGCACTTTTTTGACATTATAAATTGGTCAAATTTGGCTTTCAATTTTTATTTGGGACAAATAAAACAACTTTAAGTAGTAGTCCCCCTCCATCCATGCAATTATTAATTGAAAGAAAAATGAAATGATTGAAGAAGTCAATTAAAAACTGTTTGTTCTTATTTTTTGCATCTCTTTAAATGTTTCCTAAGAGATGAAGTTTTGGAAGGTAGAATAAAGGTCCACACGTGGTCTTGGGCCTATATCAATGACCCTCAAAATGACATCACATTCAACAATTAGGTGTCGATTGATGCTCCTTGAAAATGCCCCCCCAAAATCAACTATTTAGTACTCCCAAATTGTATTTTGAAAAGGTCTCTAAATCTCAAAATAATTAGGACAATAGGTATGCACCAAATTCTATTTACAATGCAAAGTAGGTTTAAAAAAGTGTTATTTTCAACCTTAACCCAAAACATTTTGTTCAATAGAAAGATCATTTGGGATGGAGGGAATATCAAAGAATTCATATAGTCAAATGAATCATACATATACAAGAGGACCCCCCCACATAAAAACTAAAAATCCACAAGTAGTATTATATAAACTAAGCTTAACTTATGCAATGCGTCCTTAAAAACCATCCGCCACAAATATGAGTTGGAGTGAACGAAGAAATAACAACTCAACATGAGATATTAATTTGTCTATTTGTAAATGAAAAATGGAAGTTTGTCATGTAGGTTCTTCTCCTCCCTTTTAGACCACCCCTTCTATAGATTTACAAATTATTTACTATGGATCATTATTACATATAGTATAGTAGTTGTAATACAATAAGTTTAAAAAAAAGTAATACCATAGTAATTAAATTTAAAAAAATAGATTTATAGTTCCAACATTAAAAATATATCCTATAGTAGGTCTAACATTATTTCTAAAGTTACCATTGGTGAAGTACCTAGGTTTGTGAATGATCAATTTATTAGACACATTTGTAATGTGAAGGAGAACAACTTGAAGTTGGATTTAAGGTACTTTAAATATAATCCTATGAACCTTGGGGATATATATTGTAAAAGTAATGCTTTTGAGACAATTTTTTTGAGATGTGCAACAACCCTTGCAAAACAATATTAATAGTAAAATATACACCTCACTTTCTGTCATGTAAAACATGATCCATCCAATACAAAAGACCTGGTGTTGTTTTGAAAGTATCTTGTTATTAATATGTGGACTTTTATATGTGATAGAGGCAAAATTTAAACTTGCCAATTGCATTAATAATAAACTATAAAATTGCTTTCACAAGGCAACACCACCTAATTCCAATCCCTTGCTAGAATCAACTTCTATAGATTCTTGCCTGAAATGTATTCCATGGGAGTCTAGAGTTGATTTTAGAAGCACCTGTCTTCAGTGCTTTGAAAATTTATAGTTTATTAATGCGGAGTCCAAAAAATGCATTTTAAGAGAATCAAGAATCCCCTTTCGACTACCAACAAGACTTAAATTTTTTTTCTCGATATTGTAATCTATACATTAAATCAAGTTGTTTGTTTTGTTTTGTTTGTTTGTCTGTCACATTGAGATCTCCCGTACTGTGCGTCCCTTGGTCACGTGCTTGGTACCGTCGAAAGCCCTTGGTGAGGAGGGGTGTGCCGGCTTGGTTTCGTGGTGTTTGAATGTACGGTGTGAAAGTTGTGCATTTTTGAATTATTTTTGGTTCTAAAAAATTAGAAAATTATTTTTTCTTATATTTTGGTCACAATCTTGGTATCATCGGAAAGTTCTCAACAAGGAGGGGTGCACAAGCTTGATTTCATGGCATTTTGACTCATGATGAGAAAGTTATGCATTTTGAGTTGTTTTTGGTTCTAAAAAATTAGAAAATTAGTTTTACTTTTGTTTTGACTATGGCAACGGCATTGGGTACACTAGTAGAAATTGTAATGAATTGCTTATTTGGTCCCTTTTAGGCACATGCATATTTGCATAGGTTAATATCTTCATACCCACACAACATTAGATTAGGCATTTGGGTGACATATTAAAGCATGTGCACCTCAAAGAGACACTCCTAATTGCAACACCTATCTATAGCCTTCTAAGATTTTAAACATATTCCTACAAAATTCATAGACTAAGCCAATTGTTGCACTCATTAGTCTCCTTAGCCCTTAAAGGACAAGTTGGTCACCAAAGAGAGTTGGTCACCAAAGAAATCATTTGTTTTGGTACCATGTAAATTATTGGCTTAAAAAAATGCAAAAATATTCATTGAAAGTCAAACTATTATAGAAAAACTTCCCTTTTCCACACAAAATTTGAGACATGAATAGTTGCACTTATGTCCTACATAGAGAGATTCTCTATCATTCATTGGCCAAAAAAACATTCTCAGTGTTATTTATGGATTAGTGGTGCCCTAAAAATATTTTTGCTAAATTGTAGTCATCGCTCTTGAAAGCTACAAAGGTGAGCTTACCTAGCCATCAATCACTCCTACCTCGACATTGAAAACTATGGTAAAGCAGCGAATATATGTAGGATAAACATGCTCTCCAGAATCACCAAACAGAAGCCAAACCAAAGTTTACGTCAATTGCAGTACAAATTTGTAGTTGATTGTTGCAAGAGCTTTCAAAAATTTCAAGCCCAATTAAAATAGTGTCTCACCATTTACCAATAGGGGTTGTCACACCACCTCCGAGAACCAAATTTTCTTGAAGAATGAGAAGTAGGTGAGAGGAACAAGGAGCCAATGAGGAAGCCGCATGCATGGAGGTGGTGTGACACCCCTTTTGAAGGCAACTGGTGTGGAGAATGAAAATACCTGCAAGTAGGTTATCTGGAAGCATCCAGGTTCTTTCTGTTATCTTACTGCGGTGCTAAGGACTGAGGAGGGAGTTGAGTGGTGAGGACTGAGGAGGGAGTAGTGAAAGTGGTGCATGACTACGGTGAAACCAACGAGGACGATGTAAAATATTCCTCAAGAAAATAAGAGCAAGTGCCGTTTCTTCACCTGCAGAGGAGAAGAAACGGCACTCAAAATTATAGAAGAATGACGCCTCCACCAACTGCCCACCTTTCCCCGCACACCACACGGACGATATCGAAGAATGAGAAAGGCTTCGAAAGTGGTGTGACAACCCCTAATTCTTCAAGTGAATAAATCGTATGCATACAGCTCAAACCAATTATGTCCTCTTCCAGGATACTTCCAAACACTTCCAGGATATAACAGATTTCAGAATTGGCAAATGCATACACAATTATCGGACATGTTACTGCATTCCAAGTTTATTTGGAAAAAGCACTCAGCGTAGCAATTGTGGTACAGATTTCTAGCTGATCAATGCTTGAGTTTTACTATTCCAAAAGATCAAAGCCAACTGCAATTCTGCCTCACAATTTACAACTTCCTCAAATGTTCAAACCAACACGTCGAGCTCCTACATCCGCATCTCCTCTGTCCAGTACATTTTTCAGCACATACACACACAATGTAGCATAAAACCAAAATTCTTAAACCCATACACAAGTACGTCGCGCCACTGTCGTACGTGCTCCTGCCCATCAAATGTAACTTGGTGAATGCACTCTGAGCAGTAATTGTGGTTAACATTCCAGCTCTTTGTTGTTAGAGCTTTATTATTCTCCCAAAGATCCACCTTCGACTGAAGTAGTGCCTCACAATTTACAACTTCCTCAAATGTACATGTCATGAACGTACAACTTCTACATCCTGATCTTTCCTTTCCACTCTATTTCTCATCACACAAAACAACATAAACCCAAAATTCTCAAATCCATACACAAGTATTATCGTGCCACTGCCGATCGGATTTAGTTGCGAATTGCTTGCACAGCTTAGTTCTTGCCCTGCAGAGCGCGGCCTTGCTGCTTGATCTTACCAAAGAATCCGCCACTGGCGCCCTTGGCAGACGCGGCCGCCTCGTCCGCCTTGTTCTTCACATCACCGGCGGCGCTTCCGACGCTGGAGCTCATGTTGATCTTAGGCGGGCCGCCGAATAAACTCTTCTTCGCACCTTGGGTGACTTCGTCCGCCTTCTCTTGCGCCGTGGCAACTATGTCGTTGGCCATGCCCTTGCCCTGGCCCCAAATTCCGTCGATCCTGCGCTTTGTTGTGGCTAAGTTTGAAGCGAGTTTGTCGCGACCACTGGACACTTGGGCGCTGCCGGCGTCTTGAAGGCCTTGAACGGCGCCGCTTCCAGCCCTGCACATTACCAAAGGATGGTCAGATATGGGGGTTTCTTGCAGAGCGGCTATGGCGAAAATGCATGTCAAGTTCGAAGACCATGTACATCTGTCCCCGACAGGTTATCACGATTACGGAAGGCTGCAATTGCTATGGACTTTGTAGAGGGTTTGCAACGTTTGGTGCAACGACCGTCGGATATCTATTAATAATCTTATGGTTTACTATAACACTGTGATAGGAGATTAATTAGAGTGTTTTGAACTACTGTAGTGAAGCGTGTGCTTACTGTCGCGATGAACGGTCGCTGTCATCAGAGCCAAAGCCGAGTCCTTGCTGCGGGCCGAAGCGCTGCGGGGAGTCTTTCTTGATCAACGAATCGGCACCTTGCAGCAACTCGTTTGCCTTGCGCGCTGTGCGCTCTGCTCCCATTCCTCCAGGCCCTAAAGCTGCGAATGCCGACCCAGCCATCGTGAGGGCCAGCCCGGCTGCCAGAACAGAGCTCACCACCTGTCTTGTTGAAGAACCCTCTTCCTATACAATCATCAACAATGACCGCAAATTAACGCATCAACTCAAATACGACTAAAACTATTCCATCCTCTGTCACTAGATACAAGCCCAAACTCAATATCCCATCTACAATGTCCATAAATCAAAAACTCTAATACCACCAAATATATTCCACCCTCTGTCACCACATACACGACCAAACTCAATATCCCCATCAACAATGCCCACGAATCGATACAACTCAAATACCACTAGAAGTAGTCCATTCTCTGTCACCACAAAACCCACCAAACTCGATACCACATTCAATACATTCCCATCAAATGCGCCCCACAATTGCTCACCTCCGCGTACTTTGCCTTCACAGCCACAACGCGACTCCCGCTCACTTTCACATTCCGAAGAGGAGCGAACTGCCCCTGCGATGGACCGAAAGCTGCCGAAGACGACAACTGCTTCGCAGCAAGAGGAGCTCCAACAACAGAGACAGACGCCGTAGTCGCCATAGCTGCCATTCTTTACGATTCTCAACAAAATCAACAAACACGATTGCAGCGGAAGTTGTTTGCAAGAGTTGGGGATGGTTGCATGTATGAATTGGGGATTGCTGCTTGAGTTGCGAGGATTTATGGCGATGGAATTGAGATGGGGTAGTGATGGATCGATGTGAGTGAGTGTGTAATCTGAGCCGTGGTTGGGAATTGCCAATAGGCTTGACCCACGTTGAGTGATGGTGTAAGGAGGGTGCCACTTGGCGACGCTGGTGCGTTTGCAACACGCGTGCATGCAGCGCCTGCAGTCGGTCGTGCAATTCCAGTAATGAGCAATCCAGTCGTTCATTTTTGGCTACGACGGAAGTCTAGGATGGGTTTACGATTTACAACACGAGTTGCGAAGGCTTGCATGTGGGGACACGTCGAAAGGAGACAGTGATGGGCAGGGTGGGGGGGTCTGTTCGGAACTTTACACCTCCGTTTTTCATGCTTCGGGGGTAGTGGATAGGCTTAGTACTGGGTAGCACGTGAATGCTCGACCATCCGTGCGGTGGATGAGAAATGTGCGCTTCATCCAATCAACCATGAAGGGAAGGACCATCTGAAAAGTGTCCGATGGATGACTTCATTGGTCATTGTAGAAAAAGAATGCATCTATTGGTTCAATAATGAGAGCATTTTGACAACTATCTTCATCATGGGGATGCGTCCTTTAAAGGTTAATATATATCTATACTATTAATCCCTAAAACCTTAGAAGTACAACATTTTTTGGTATCAACATAAAATTTCTCGATCATCCATTTACAAATGGAATTTTCGTTTTTTTTGGTTTGAAATTTTCACACAATCATGTGGTTGAGGAGAACCCCAAGGCGTAACAATTTTCAAACACGCAGCTATTTCCAAACGCCCTTTTGACCACCTTGCGAGCTGCATGCAAGCAGCTTACAAACCCCAAATGAATGAACATTCAGATGTAGTGACTGTGGAGCGCAATAATTTTGCACCCACTGAAATTGGAGTGCACCCATTGTCAATGCTATGTACGTTAGTGTAGCTTCCTTTGAGGGTTGAGATCCAAACTTTTTATTATTTACAGAAGTAGCTCTACATATCTCCTTGCATATTACGACAATATCATTTCCTTTCCTATGGACTAAGCTTCATGTTGCAATGCACTGTTGCATTGTACTTCCAACTTTCGTCTGAATGATTTTCAAACAGTAAGTGGGGTCCCAATGGGGTCGGAGTGTCGTAGGATCATCTGGGAGGGTCATTAGAGAAGCTTGCAACAAACTCATAGGAGTCCATTCCATCAGTCAGAAGAAAAATTGCAAAATGAACTATTGAAAAGCACACTTCATGGCCACACCAAATTAAATACACCATAATGTCAAGTCCAGTTTTCAAATCTGGTTTGTCATCGTTCCATTTGATAGCCAGAAAAGTGTTATAACTCATAACACATACCCTCTTTCAACACCCTTAGATTTGCAAAAAGTAAGGTAGTGTGCTTTAAAATGGACCCGGTGGATACCTAGCTTTAGGGAGAGATCAAATGGAGGTGATCCTTGAATGAACTACTTTAGCAATTGAATGCATCTCGGAAAAATTATTTTTCTATTGCAAGAGCCAATCACGGTCTTTGATTTCTGCACATCCCTTTACAAGTTGCAAGTGGATGGATTTTGGGAGACCTACAATCACAAATAAGTGCCTATGTCCTTAATCTTTGAAAATATATAAGTAATTAAAAAATGCTTGGAAAAATACAAAACCGCTTGTGTTATGTTCTATGCCTATTTTTCTTTCTCTGAAAAATGATATAAAAATACTTTTGTCTACTAAAACCTATGAAAAAAGCAAAACAACCTTTATATGGTTGCTTTTAGAGTATACTACCTTAGTATAGATACAGACATTTGTGATGAAATATTACACTTGGCATTATATCCCATAATGGTATCGAGCGTCCCAACCTTAGCATTATCTAGTCCATAATTTTGGACAATGATAAATACTCCGTACAAGACACCCCAGTAACACCTATTTTGACAACCTTGCAAGCTGCTTGCAAGCAGCTTACAAAACCCTTTTCGAACATGTGGACCCAATTTCTGGGAGCACGATAATTTCTCACTCCTCGAAATTGGCGTTAGTGTAGCTCCTTGCGAGTTGCGACCCAAACTTTTTATTATTTAAGTTCCAGGAGTAGCTCTGCTATTGAACTGCTTACTACTTCACACGCGTGGGGTCTCCTAAGAACGGAAAGTCAATGCATAGGCCATGTATATTTTTCCAGACTAGCTATTCCTTGACGTGACTCTCAAGATGTTTTGGTATCAATGTCAAGATATAAATTGCCAGGTGCGACTGAGGCGACTTCAGACATCAGATCGAGTCTGTATTCTCTGCAGCCAGAGTATAGTTTTGCTCATTCTGAAGCTCCGTTAGGATCCATGCTGTCGACTAGTGCCTACAAAGTCACATGAAAAGTAGTAAGAGCTTGATGGCGAGGAGAAGAGAAGAGTAATTGGCGCCAAATGTGTACATTCAAGCGAGATCAGCTTCCTTTCGATTCATTCATGAGAAAGCCGTGTGATTAAGATCAGTTACAGGGAGACTGTCGATTTCTGCTTCCCGGATTATATAATTGCCATTCAATTCTCGGTTACGTTTCTCATTTTGCCAACAGCGAAAGTTATTTTTCTTTGTTAATTTTCTGCTAACGAGGTTAGGTTTTCTGCAATAAGTCCCGAAACCCCAAAACAAGGAACTTCGATTTCATTAATGTGGCTTCTTCGACTACTTTGGCACTTTCAGGCCACGCGCGCTGCCTGAACCATAAACCTACCCTGTTCTATCTATCTAGTTTTCAGAGCTTAATTTGTGTAGATTGAGTAGGGATATCAATACACCGATTCGATCATGAGCCGAACTACTTCAAGCTTGTCGGTATTTCAGCAGATCGTCACAGTCCTGGGAGTGTTTCTGTCTCAAACGATTATTTCTATTTCCTTTCAGTGCGCTGCGCAAACGACACCCGAGAACGTCGCCCTCTTGAACCAGACTGGAGTGGTGGGAGTTTGGATATGGAACACCACGAATCCGTACTCCCCTCTCTCCGACTTCCGCAACGAGACGGATCGCGAGTACTATACCGTCTGGCCAGAAGACATCCCCGACCATTCCTTCCAGTTCCCGTGCGAAGACCGAGCCTCCAAACTGATGCTGGAGAATTTCACCTACCCGGGGAGTGGAGGGCTCATCCAAACTGTGCAGTACTTCGATCTGGGCATTGTGGAGCATTATCGTCCGTACTGGATCCGACCCAAGCTGTGCCCCCAGTGCTGGCCCTGGAACAAACCGCTGGGGTGGACTCCGATCTATTGCGAACGTGACGACGTTTCCAAGCTCTATATTTCCAGGTACGTGCACATGTCAGCTCTTCAACTAGCTAGGTTGGCTGATGTTAGAGTGCGAGCGTTTCGAATTTAAAGGAGCAACGTCAATTCCGAAACGCCTTTTTTGACAATTACAATTACATTAGCTTGTGCATACGCAAAATAGATAGATATGCAAACGCAAATGACATTTTATCCATAGCGTGGTGCACCGCTAAGCTAGGATGTTCACCCATTTCCCTTCCTGGCTTGACGACTCACCGGGCCTCTTGATTGGAATTTGTGCCATGTTTATGAAATTGGGCGTGAGGGTTTACTGGTGAGTCGAGAATTCCCATAAGGCATTCTAGAATACCAAGTCACATCATATATAGTTGGCAGAATTGATGTTTAAAACTGCCTTAGATGGTTTCAATAGTTGGGGATGTCGACTAATTAGTTTACCGAAATTTAGTCATTTTCGTTGAATTGGCTTGATCCTGGGCCAGAAATTGTGACACAAATCTATACAAAGCTCTCGCAAACTAGATCAGGAAGAGATTTACGTTTCAAGTCGCTTGGCCTGAAAGTGCCACAGTCGTCGAATACGCCAATTTAAAGAAATCGATGTTCAATGATTGTGGAGAGTTTCAGAGAAGTGATGATATATTCATTGGTGTACTGGAATCGATATCTCTACAGGGCACTGAATACGATCCTCCAAGGATTGCGCTTCGGCGTCATCATGGTGCTCATCCAGCTAGCAGCGTTCGTCGTCCTTGCCATCCTGATCCCCGTTTATTACCTGAATCGAAGCCAAAGTTTCCGCAACATGGCCCCCTTAACTATGCAGCGTTTGCAATGCCTCAACTGGGGGGCGACTTTCGTGGAGAGCTTGCATCTGCTCGCCCTCGCAGTGGCAGGGTTTCTCCTCGTGGAAGGCTATGGCCACACGGGCGACTGGAGAACGTCGTCCATGAACACGTTGGCGTACTACTACCGCGTGCAGACCGCGTGCGCGTTCGTAGCCTCCTTACTCCGTCAATGTGCCGACAGCATCAAGGGTAGTCTTACAGTGCAAAGTGGAAACAACGTGCAGACAGAGGAGAAGAAGGAGAAGGAGAAGAAGGAGAAGGAGAAGCCGCCCTTGGGAATGCTGATCGGCCAAGTGGTGGTGTGCGTGGTGATGGTGGAGTATTTGTACATAACTGATGACGATTATCTCAATGTCATGATCCAGGTCGTGTTTGGTGTGGTGACGGTGGCGGTGACTTTTACCATGAGTACTGTCGTCGACGTTGGGGGCTCGTCGTTGGGGTCGATTGTGAAGGAGCTTTGGACTTTCGGGAGAAGCTAGCGGGATGTAATGGAAGGAATTAAGCTAAACTAACCCATTACGGGTGATACTGTTATCCAGAAAATGTTGGAACAAATTTCAGTGGTGTGGTTGAAACAAGGTTACGATTGAAAATTTGATTTTTGGATTGCATGTGATTTTTTAAAATTTATAGAAGGGTCTTGTCTTAAGCATTTCATTTCAACTCACAAGCATACTTGTCATCGTTAGAAAAATAGCTATTGTAGGGCTTCTACAAACTAATGCTCAACTTAACACATGCCTAATCTAGTCCAAAATGACCTCAATTCCAAGTACTAACCTCTATAGCTAAAATGAATTGATTTGCATTGATTGGTAGTTAATTTAAAGTAAATTGATGAGAGTGTGTAATTAAGGTATAGATTCTACCCATTCTAGTTATACATTATCCTCATTTTGTGAAATCAACTCTTTAAAAGTAAGCAATTAATTCCTTCATTTGTATTTTCTGTTTTCTAATGCAAAGAAACTAGAATGGGGCTTTTTCAAAATGTTCAGGATAGAAGTTGGGCCTAAAATGTGGTAGTTTACTTTAATGCAAATCAAGAAGCTTAAAAAGAAGAATTTTGGTGCAAAAAGGCATCTCCACAAGTAGCTTGGTAACCTTTTTAGATGACTCTCAATAAGATCTGAGACATAAAAGTTGCACACTAGAGACTTGAGACAAAGGAATTCATATAAATTTCTTTTGTGATTACAAAAATACTACCCATTGCAAAATTTTGAACATCAAACTTTGTAGCAACAAATTCCTTTAGTTTAGATTCCAAACTATGGAAGAAAATCATTAGATGAGTTTTAGTTGCATTAAAAGGCCATTTCAAAATTATTCCTTGTATTGGAAACCAATCACTATTGGCTTGTTTTAAAAAAATTAATTTTAAAAAAAATTAATAATTTAAAAATTAATTTTTTAATTTTTTAAAATTAGTATCAAATGTGACAGTTGTTGTGTCACACCAAATTGTTGCTATGGTTGAGTTCCCTACATTCCTATAGTCTAAAAATGCAGGGAAAAGTCAAATCTCATCTAATATTGCCTGTCTACATGACAAATGAAATTGTAACAAATTTTTGTAACAATATGCATATACTATAGTTGATGTACCATACATGAAAATCTTAGTCATTTTCAATCTTTTTTCAATTCTATCTTGTAATTGGTTAACTACACTTGTTAAAATCTCTTCAAACAATCCAAACCTGATCAGATTATGTGATATTCTTTACATTGCTTTTTTAAATTTGAGTTATAAATATATATTACATATTTTTAGTGGAAAAAAATTATGATCTATAGTAATTTGAGGTATATGTCAATAATGCCATATTTAATTAAATTTGGACAATTTGAAGTCTAAAAATAATATTCCCAACAAAATATCTTAGAAAAAAATTTCTCAAAACATATTGAAAGATCTCTCAATATTCTACATGATTGATAGTATACCTTTTATAATTATATGAATATGTAAAATATGAAAAGATCTAAATAAAATGAAGAGATCTCTATATGTTTTGCAAATATAGCCCCTATAATAAAACTTCATATTGTCCAAAACTAATGCATAATTAATTTTGGAAAAAATCACAATCCAAAATTAATATCACATATGTTGACAAAAGATTTATAAATGAAATATATAGTCTAAATGTTGACTTTAGAGTTTAAAATAGATAAAAAATCATCATTTTGGATCAAAAAGAAAAGAAATAAATTGACAAGTGAGGGCTACCATCTAATAAATTCAATTTCCATTACAAAAGGTGTCTATAATTCTACAACCTACATAAAGTCTACAATACACAATGTTGAAATAATAGGGTTAAGGGATGCATGAGATTTAAAGATGATATCAACAATGGAAAATTGAAATCCCATTTGGAAGTAGAAGTAGTCTAATGTATTTCAACTTTTCAAGTACTAATATTCTGAGAGTTGGTTTTCTTACACCAAGGAACACAATGGAGTATGGACTATTTAGTTCATCTATATAAGGTAGAACAACCCTTCACTACCTGAATTTGAGAGTTAGATACATTGCAAATGTGATTTGAGGTTGAATATGTAGCCAAATCATAGAAAAACATGGCTGAATTAATGTCCAAGTAAAAATATAATTTTAGAATGCATATTCTAATTATAAAAAATCTCAAAGGTGGTTCTGGAGAAATAGTAACCGTAAGTAGGTGGGGGCCAATACTACTCCCAAAAAACCCACTGCCATATTCAAACATGCCCAAAATTGTTGTACCAATGATAAAGCAGTGGGTTTGAATGACCTCAAAGTGTACTAGTAGCTCCTAGAATTCCATTAGAGGGACCATGCCTGAAGCACGCTTGTCAAAATGCCAAAACACCTCCTCATGAGTTGAAAACCGTGTATAAGCAAATTCTGAAATCACTTAATGGGTACGGAAAACAATGCATACTTGACATGCTGACAAGGCCAATGGTTGCCTATCCTGCTCGGCGGACATTGTTGTTGATTGTGTTACTCAACGGTCTTAGTGTGCTCTGCTACTTAGGATGCCCGTGTCCTCCACATGATGGTCAGTTTGAAATCAAGTGGCAATTTTTACACTTCCCCTTCCAACCACTCCCTCTTCTTGCTCACCTCATTCCCCCGCAACTACTATGAGTAGACATTGTGTGAGTTGCCACTGAGGGTGTTGGGGTTAGGGTTGAAATGGCGTTGAGTGTGAGCTTCGGGTCTGGTGATGAGCTAACTCACTCTCACCATGTTGTCCTCGTCATGATAATCTCCATTTTGATCATCGTATTTGTGAAATAATTGGTATCCGTAATGATCCGGAGGTCTTCAAGGGCTGCATGGGCTTTACATTTTAATGTACATTGTCGTTTCATTGAGAGGTTTTAGGGTTCCAGAGGAAGAGAATTGTCCAAACTTCATAAGGTGCAATAGGGACAATTAATGGACAAGGGCACAGAATCACCGATGCGAAATGGATTTTCTTCTTTTCCTTTCATAATTTGTAAGAATGACAAAAGATTAAAAAAATGTGATTATGTAGTGATTTTTTTTATTCTGAATTTTTCAATGTTCAAGTAATTTGGAATAGGAAAGCTAGACTGTTGATTAGTAGAATCAGTATTCACAGAAATGCAAGGATTTTGTTTGATCTAATTTAAAGTTCGAATGCTTTGCTGTTTAAATGAATGATCCTCCACTGACCACTGCAATGTCCAACTCTGAGGTACAAACTTTTATCTGCTAACAAATTTTGCATGTTAGCTATGGAGTATGATAGCAAAGGTTTCTGGAAAATTGAATAAAATATTTTCCCAATCTGTTCCCCAATGTCTTGTTCAACAACAATTTGAAAGTTTCCAAATCTTTTTCAAATTTTCATGCGCTCTTACACCTTAAAATCAAAGTTATTGAGAGCAACATCAAGAATAATGCAAATTAAGGCAATTAAAGCTATAGATACAATTGAAGTATAAAACTAAGGCAACTAAATATGGGATACAACTAAAGATTATATTTTCCAAAAATGGTATATAATGCCTAAGTTCGTAGGTCTATAGAACGACGAAGGAGGTTTTGATAGGGTAGAAATGTATCTTAGGTTTAGCATTTTGGTCATGGTGTATGATGCCTTAGTTTTTAGATTTGTGGAACGAGGCAAGATTTAGGTGAAGTAGAAATGCATTCCATTGTGGTGGCATCCTAAATTATTACATGGTCTGTGACATCTACTTGATGTATTTTTTTCGATCGCCTAATATTTGCTCATTTTCCCTAGGTCTGAGATTATTGAATACTATTCTCAAACAAGGCTGTGAATATTGTTTTGTATAGCATCACCTGGGATTTTTACAAACACTGGAAGATGATGGTAGCACCTCCTTGAAAAGTAGGTTGAAGAATCACTACAACAATGGCAGTGTTTTATGATTGCAGAATTATAAGTGAGGATGACTGGCGACTGCTTGTAGTCATATTTTTGAAGGTAAAAAAAATATGACTGCAAATATGACTGCGAGTCGTATTTTAGCCTTATACATCATGGTCGTAGAATATATGGCCATTGGGAACACCAAAATACTTCATAGAGAACGATAGGGAACATATTTAGGGAACACCCAGTCATATTTTCTAGTCATATTTTTTCTTTAGTCATATTTTGTAATCGCATCTCCATGATAGTAAGATTTTTTTTCAAAAATAATTTGGGTAGGGAATATGTAGTCATATTTTTTGACGTAGGATTTTTTTGTAGTCATATTTTTTGAAAGTCATTTTTTTGTAGTTGCCACTAATTTAGGTTTTTGAAACCCTAGCCACCACTTTTCGTAGCCACTTCTCTTTTTGCCCCTTCTTCTTTCTTCTTTGTTCCTTCTTCTTTGTTTTTGTTGTGTTTCTCGTTGCTTCTTAGGTTTTTCTTCTTCTTGCTTCTTCTTGCTGCTAAGCTTTTGCTTCTTCTTCTTTATTTTTTGGTCCTTCTTCTTTGTTTTTGTTGCTTCTTAAGTTTTTCTTCTTCTTGCTTCTTCTTCCTGCTAAGCTTTTGCTTCTTCTTCTTTATTTTTTGGTCCTTCTTCTTTGTTTTTGTTGCTTCTTAAGTTTTTCTTCTTCTTGCTTTTTCTTACTTCTTCTTGCTCCTTCTTACTTCTTGTTTCTTAGGTTTTGTTTCTTTTTCCTACTTAGCTTTTGCTTCTTCTTGCCTTTGAACTTTTATTTTTTTTTCCTTTTTAAATTTTTTTTCTTCTTGCTTCTTAAGTTTTTCTTCTTAGTTTTTTCTTCTTTTTTCTTCTTAGATTTCTCTTTTTCTTCCTTCTTAAGTTTTACTTCTTCTTCCTTCTTAAGTTTTGCTCCTTCCTTCTTAAATTTTGCTTCTTCTTGCTTCCTAACTTTTGCTTCTTCTTCCATCTTAGGTTTTATTTCTTCTTCTATCTTAGATTTCGCTTCTTCTTGCCTTTCAACTTTTGTTTTTTCTTCCATTTTAGGTTTTTCTTCTTCTTGCCTCCTAGTCATATTTTGTAGTCATATTTTGCAATCATAATGTCACTTAGTCTTTGCTTCTTCTTTTTTTGCTATTTTTTGCTTCTTAGTCCTTCTATCATTATTATTATTTTTTGTTATTTATAATTTTTGAATATATAATGATTATAATTTTTTTAATCTTAAACATGTCTACATATTTTGTAGTGCTTTAAATCTTTGAAGTTTGAATTATATTGTTCATTTATTGAAAACTAACCTTCTTGTTTATACATGTAGGCATTGGAGGTTGAAATGAAGTTATTGAAGGCTACTTGTAATACAAAAGAGGTAACATCTTTACATTTTTGTTGAAATATAGGTTTTACAAGTATGTAAAAATATACATATATAAAGAGCCATTGTGATATATTTTGTGTTAGTAGCTAATAAATGTTATTGAAAAAAATCACATTTTTTCTTATATTTGACTTTCTAATGTGATTAATTTTTGCCCATTTAAAAAATCATATGTATTCATTTTTAATTAAATGGATTATCTTATTTAACTATTAAATTATATTGATGTATGACTACACATAATCGTTTTACAAATCATCAAAAAATATGATTGAAAATAATTGTTTTACACATCATTCAAAAATATGATTGGGAAAGTTATATTTCACGTTACTAAAAAATATGACTCACCATAGTTGTATTCCTCATCAACCAAACATATGACTCATTGTAGTCATATTCCATGTCATTCAAAAATATGACTCACCGCAATCACATTCTATATGAACAAAAAATATGACTCAACGTAGTCATATTCCGTGTCATAAAAAAATATGAGTTACCACAGTCATATTCCACATCACTACAAAATATGACTCAACGTAGTCATATTCCGTGTCATAAAAAAATATGAGTTACCACAATCATATTCCACATCACTACAAAATATGACTCACTACAGTCATATTTTACATCACTACAAAATATGTCTCACTACAGTCATATTCTACATCACTGCAAAATATGACTCACTACAGTCATATTCCACATCATTGCAAAATATGACTCACTACAGTCATATTCCATGTCATCAAAAAATATGACTTGCCACAGTCATATTCTACATAGGATTTTTTTGTTTGCCCGGGCAACTCAACAAAAAGTCAAGACCCCCCTAGGAGAGTTAAAGTATACGCTATGTTGGCATACTATGGCTAAATATGGGTATTTATACCCTTCAACCTATATGACTGCCAATATGACTGATGTCTGAAGTGACTGCTTCCAAATGACTGAAGTCAGTCATATCCCAAGTCATCTACAGTGATTTTTGCGTGAGTCGTATTTTTTGATTTTACGACTCACTGCAATCATATTTTGCAATCATAAAACATTACTTTTGTTGTAGTGAATGTGAGCTTCTATGAAGTGATGAATGCAGCTCTTTAACACCTCAAAGGTAATTTCAATTTGGAAGTTTTTGTAGTTTGTTGATGTCGATGTTGGTGGTGGTTTAGAGTCTGGGAGCTAATCACGCAAGTCATGTACATCACAAAGTTTAGACCCTATAGTTTATCAACAGTTATCATGTGGTTATCGTTGTTTTATGGGTTTGTACGTTAATTACAATTTATCGCATCATTACAATGCATTACTTCGCATTGTTACAATGCAATTGCAAGTAATGCATTGTAACGATGCGATAACAATGTGAAGTAATGCATTGTAATGATGCAATAAATTGTAATTAACGTGCAAACCCATGAAACAACAATAACTACATGATAACTATTGATAAATTGTAGAGTCTAAAATATATGATGTAGTTATGTGCCTTATCAACGGTCTCACAAGCTTCTGTTTGGCATGTTGCTTGTGTCTTACAAACTTGACTTCAAAATACGTTGGCAACATCCATCTTTGTTAGGGTATGCGTTGAAATTTGATGTCCTTGCACCTTTCTTTTATTGAAGTGTGTGTCAGCATCTTCCAAATTATTTTGCAAGTTTTCACATACTTAGATCAGTTTTGAACTATGCTTCAACAATGGTATTATTATCTTCTACACTATAAGAAATTGTTGGCCATCTTGTTAGTAGTACATCGAAACTTGTATTGAAAGTTGTTTTTCTCTGAGTCTAGATAAAAAATCAAATGAATTATGTTTAAATGTTAAGGTACTGTTGTATCGTTGTTGAAAATTTGTATGCTTGTTTGGTGTGTCATTTTCAGCCTATAGGCTTTTTGACATTGACCAGGAATATTTGCCAAGCCAAAGTTTGTAGATTCAAGCTCGACAAAGGCAATTGCACGCTCTGTGTCCAGTGAAGAGAATACACAAGCTAGTTGAGACTAAATGGGGTCTGACTCCATTATGGCTTGAATGTCCATTCTTGGAAAGTCCATTTTCCAATTTGACGAGTCAAAGGTAACTCGGCAAAAGAATCTGTCATGCCTAAGCTCTGCTAATCCAAAGCTTCGACTTGAGCGAGTGGATACTTCTAGCTTTCAAATGAATGTGTTTTTGTTCTTTCCAGATATCAAGCTTGATAGTGAGCAGCAGACTTGTCGTCTTCAAGGTATGTGGACTCTATAATATGGCTTTTTTCCAGGTTTTATTTCATGATCACTTGCATTTTGCGTTGCATCGGTGTTGGAAATGTCGGATATGTTTTTGACGTGGTTAGTAAATGTTATGGCCTCTTCAATTGAACAACTAACTTGAGTTAACAAGGAATTTCTCTCCTTCATTGATTCAAATCTGTTATTGTTATTTTATTTTTTGTAGTGTTGGCTTCACACTAGTCCATGTAATAAGAATGAGCTTCAAGATTTGGCATTTACATGGCTCCTACGTATCATAATTAATAAAATTTGAGATATCAAATTTTCACTCTACTTCCACGAAGAGGATTGAGGTCTTTGTTACCTAGAGTTTTTTCTTACTGCACACTCATATCGTTGTGAGTGGAGATGCACAACGGTTCTCCTCAAGTATTCCCTTTTGAGCCTAACCGCCTTTCATCTTCTCAATCCAAATTTGATTGTCGTTCAATCAATGCTTCTGTAATGTTGAGACATGTGAAGCTTAATCCATTTTATATTGTACTACAGTCTCATCTCGTTCATTTATTTGTAAATTGATGTTTGTATATGCACTACTTGTTTAGTTTTACGAGCAAAGGTGAGGTGGATGTCCGAGAACAAGAGAGAAATTTAAGTCAAAGGGGAGAGTGGGATACTCGTAGCTAGGTTGGTGGACCTTAGTGCGTCAATGCAATCCATCCCCAAGGCACCTTTCCTGTAAATTTTTGATGCAATTCTGACTTGCTGGGATATTGAATGCTAATGTGCATATGGATTTTTAGGTGGTCGCATGTTTGTTGCTGACTGAGGACTCTAGAATTTTTCTTCTCTTGAATGAGCTCGAGTGGAAGGAAGTGAATTCTTGTATAATGTTCTTCTTTTAAGCACTTAGATTAAGTTTTTGCTCGCAAGAGCAGCCATGTGGTCACAAGTGATGATCTTTTCCATTGCTTTAGCTCGGTTGAGTAACCCTAAAGCCCATAGCCATAAACCCTAGGGACCAAGGATTCAAAGTTAATAAATGACCATTTCAATTGATCATATCGTGGGAAGTATAACCTAAATGGAAACAAATTTTATATCACCAGGCTGAGTGAAGAGCATTGCATGTGTTGGATATAAGAAATAAAATTTTGGAACAAATTGAAATCTTTATATTGAATCTTCAAAAGAATAGGAGGGCAGATATCACTCTTTAATGAGTTAATTGAACTTTAAAGGTATTTTGTTGACTTCCTTATGCCGCAATTTCCAAGTATCATTCATCATTCTCTAGGGTCCAACTCCAGCGATGACTCAATGAGAGGTCAAAATGATATAGATACAACGGAGTAGTTCCACACTATGACTCACCACCGCCGCATGTTGCCTCACCAGCAGATTTATTGGCTATCCAACAATTGAAGCGAGTGCAACAAATTGTAGCAGGGTTGGTCTTGAAGTTTGCACAAAGAACATGGTCAGCATCGATGCTTCTTCTTTTGCCCTACATGTAGATTGTTTCAACCAACAGAATGGCAACTTTTCTGTACATTGGACAACTCATCTTCGCCTTGGTGTGCCTTGCCTTGTCTTTGTGGCGCTTGGTATTGCATGATTTTTTGGATAGGAGTGTCAATGCTTCGATCCATTTGAAGAAGACTGTTGTCCGCACTTTGTCCGCATACAATGTTATGGCATTTTTGAAGGCCTTCATCTTTCTAGTTGAGAAGACGTATTGGAAGTATAAGACGAGTTACCAGAGATTGTTCAAAAGAGTAGACAAAAAGGTTGAGCTCAAGGATGAATGCGTCGAAACAATTAGATCCTTATTCTCTAAGGTAACTACAATTGACAAGAATTACTTGCTAAACTAGTCTATTACTATGAATGTTATATAAGATTGGGGGTAGAAAGTAATTTAGTGGAATTTATTTTGATTTGTGGACAATTGTGGACCGTAGATTAGAACTGTGGATTACTTCCTCTACAGGTTTTAATCCATGGTCAAGCTCCGTGAATATACCTGACCGTGGGAAGTATAACCTAAATGGGGACAAATTCATAGATCGTAGATTAGAACTGTAGAGGGAGCCAAAACCATATATCAAAGCCTACAACTTCTCAACATGTTGGCAAACACAGTAGGCATCTCAGGGAGCATTTTGTGTCCGGCTATTATGAATGTTGTGTCAGCAATCCTTCATTTATGAAATATTTTGCACTCTCATGTTACAAAAACATCGAAGGATTTGCATGAGCATGCGGTGGATGTTCTCAAGCACCTAGCCCTTGACAAGACCTCGCGGGAGGTGATTGGTAGTACTAGGGGGGTCATCTTGAATTTGATGCTATTATTCACAAGAAGGTTGTTACATCATATGACATTTTAACACCGCTACAGTTTTCACAATGATTCATCCGTCAAAAAGGCTGCTATAAAGGTGAATAAGAAAATCTTAATTACACATGTTTTGCTAAATAATTTTGTTATCAATTGCGCATTTATACGTTGTCCACCCAGATCATGTCAAGTTTTCCATCAAGCAGGTTTCCTAGATCTCATGAAAACCTCCTTCTATTTTGATTTTATAGGAGGAAATAAACCTTAATCCAAAGTTTGGGACAATGCTGATACAATTTGCGCTTTAGAGCAAGGAAAATTGCAAACGTATTTTACGAACGCGGTTCAATGATCCAAGCTTAAGAGCCTGCACGGTTCTCCTCATGATTCTTTAGCTCAAGGAAAACAAGGAGTTAGGTGTCCACGCTGCAGGAATTCTGTGTGGCACATTTATGTACATGTTGCATTCAATGCAAGCAGAAGTATTTCAAGAGAGTGAATTTGTATTAAATAGGGCAATCTCCTACGATAGTTGTTGGGTCCGAGAGTCTGTATTGAAGCTAGCCATAGCTTTACATCGTCTTAGCAACAAGGAGTTTATGAATCTTTTTGAAACGTAGAATGTGGACCAGACTTGATTAGTCAACAACTTATTGGTGTGTCTGAGCCATGCTCCTTCAACCACCAGGTGGTCCAAAACTCAACGGTGAAGAGATAATGTTTTTTTAGTAGGACCTATTATTGTTTCTACTTGGTAAGGTGAAGAATCAACCTTAGAAACCTTCTATAATTATTGGTGTGTTTTTCAGAGCTATTGAAAGTATATACTAAGAAGGTCCAAGTTCAATCTCCTACTATTTTTAGCACTTTGCATAGGTTTTATGGAAGCCTTTTTTCATTCAATTTTATAAGTTTATTGACTATATTCTACACTAATTTTGGTGGTAAAAGATTTGGACTTATTTGAATTGTATTTTTGTCAATATGGTCAATTAAATTGTTTATTTTAATACTTAGACAAGCTATATTTTCAACAATTTGTAGACATTCATCTAATTTGTAATGCCTCTATTTTTATTTGGCAATCCTATTCTAAAAAAGAATTTTGAGACTGATCTTCTCAGAGGCAATTCACAACAATTCCATTTGAATGATCACAATTTGGTAATGTATCTAAGTTTTTTTTAGAATTGTGACTTGTGCACCTGATAATTTCAATGTCACAATTTAAAATTTTGCTCAATCCTCCCAACAAAGTTAAGAATCATTAGATTGCAATGAATAGGACAACTTCAAACTTATCAAAATGTTTCAAAGCATTCAACTCACCCTCTTTTTGGCTATTCCAGGTATTCATAACTTTTGCCAACCATTGGCAACTCCACTATTAGAGGGAGCGGCCATCCATAATCTCTTATGTGCCTTTAAAAAGACTGCAATGAATTTCTTCAAGAATATTGTTTATATTTTGATTTAGGAAACGTGAACAATACATGTGATACTAGCATGCAAACTAGGATTGCATGTTACAATTGTTGTCATTACAAGAAAATGTTTACAACAATATTCGAAAATATAGAAGTAGAAATGGAAATGAAGTACATACCTTTTTTGTCCAAAATTTAGTTCTTGTATATCTAACCATAGTGTATACTATCATTGCCTCACATTTACTAATATGTTCTTTTAACATTCTATACCTATACAATTAGATTTGCTCTTGGGACCTTGTGTGCTCCAAAAGGGTTGTAATGACTATCCTCTGTTGTCTTTGTTATTGTGTTGTGAAAGAGTATTATCCTTGTAGAGAAATCATCCTCTTGCACTCTCTGTCTTGGGCTCTTTTGTGTAACTATAGGTGATGACCTCAATTGGCTATGTTGGGTGGATGTAATTGATTCCACATGCCATGTAGTGTTTGTAGAGGTCCATATAATACTGCAATGCTCATTCTCCATGCAAAAGTCCAAGATACTTCTTTTAAATCAAAAAAGGAGGTAAGGGACTTCTTGTCAATTGTCTTGCGGACTCTTGCCTTCTTTGCTTTCAATTTATCCCTTGCAATACCTTGGTTAACCCTACATTGGAATGGTACAAAACCATAGTAAGGTGCCTTCCAACGTTGATGTGGCTCTTTTAATTTCACAAGTTTTTGTAGTTTCTCTCTTATTTCTTTAATAGCCTTAGGAGTTCATGATGCTTTGAACCTTTTTAGAGAAACCCTGTCTTCTTATCTTATTGTCTTTGTTGCTTGTTCTGTGCCTTTTTCCATTTCTCTTTTCTTCTTGTTCAATGCAATTGTCTCCTTTTTCTTTTCTTTCTGTTGTAGTACTTGAGCCCTTTTTGTGCAATTTGTTTCATACTGTCAATCTAATTTTCACTTGTCAAGAGGACTAACTTTGAATAATCCACATAAGGTTTAGCTCTTACTCCCTTCTTTTTTGTTTCCACTTGAGGCAAACAAAGAAACTCACTAATTGGCCTGTTGTTTGCAATTGTTGCTCCTTCTTCAACTTCAGTACATGATACCTCTTCTAAGTTTGTTTGACCCTCCACATCCATGAAATAATGTGTTGTTGCTTCTATAGTTAAAGGTATGTCTTTAGTTAATATTTCTTGAACTTGAACTTCCACAGTCTTAGTTGTAAAAGTTTCACTTGGTCTCATTTTATCTTGTAGTTTATTAGGATTATAAGGCCAAATGCCAGTAGCTTGAAATGATGACCTAATATTAGTAAGAATACATGCTCTTTGTAAGGACTGAGCAAGATCATCTTTTAACACTTTTTGTCTTCCATGATTCATACTCCAAATGTCTTTGTATACTCTGAATGCTATTTTAAAAGGTTTAAAAACAACAACATCTAAAGGTTGTAGAGAATGTGAGGAGTAAAAGGGTAGTGACAAGAGATCTAAACCTGTTGCCTTTGCTTTTTTGCAAACCTCCAATGTCATATGAGAGTTGTGACCATCAACAATTAGTAAATGTCAATTTGAGGTGCTTAAAGCTTCTTCCTTGCCTATTGTGAACATGAAGTGGTCTATCCGTTTGGAGAAGAGGTCCATCCATTAGATTGCATTGCCATTGTGAAACCTTTTTCACACATAGAAACAAAATATCTTCTTCTATGAACTCCTTTGAAGATGTAGAAGTTGGGAATTGTCTCTTTAGCTGCATTTATAGTAGTAAGCATTGTTATAGATTCTCTTTCATTAGGAATAAGTGAGTGGACTCTTCTTAATCCTCTTCTTGCTAAAACTTGCACCCCACCCCCTCCAACTTGAATACCACTCTCATTAGCATTCCAAGTGTGATGAGGCTCATAGTTGTGCTTCATATACAAATCTAACAAATTTAAAAAAAAACTAGAGACATTTTCAAGACATAAAGCTTTAACACAGTTCATCTACAGTCCTTCAGACATCTTCAATGTATATTGAGGATATTTTAATTTGAACCATTTGAGCCAACTCTCTCCATGTAAGCCCATTTCTAGTTGGCTTTTCTGAATGGAGTGAATTGTGTTTGTGCAATTTCTCTCACTTTCAGCTTTAATTGCAATGGTGATAGTGGCAAACCCCTTTTGAACATGGCATCTAGATAAATACAAACTTCTTCTTCTTCCTTTGAAGTACTCCTTTTGAACCTCTTTTTCTTAATGTAGTCCTTCTATTTAAATGATCCCTAAAAGAAGAGGCTGGTAAATTATAAAAAATGTTGACTTTGCTCAATGAGTGTCCATCATCTACTGCTGCCGTTGCCAAATGCAAAGTTTTTGTTGTCTATTGCCCATTTTTAGTTCTTGATTTCCTTTTGTTTGTGCCCTTGTTTGTATCTTGTAAGGGTTGTTGTAGCTTCTCAAGAAGATGCAAATTTTTCCCTAGGTGTGGACGTAGTTTTCGTCTTACTAATGATGTAGACCTTTCAAATTCTCCATGTGAAGAACTAGACTCTGAAATGATATTTGGAGGGCTTTCTAGCAACTCACCTTGTTTATTGAACTTGTTTTCTTGGTTGCCTTTCTTTCTTTTGATGCCAAGTTGTTCTCCTTCCTTGTCCTTGACTTCTTCATTGCTCACCCATGGATCTCCACCATAATGTTCTTGGGCATGCCCCTAGTAGTTCTCCTCATGATGTAATTGTTGTCCTTGTTATTGTAGGGAGCACTATAATTGATGTATATATTGTTGTTGTTGATACTGGTGCTCTCCTTCATCACTTGGAAAATCTTCTAGTCATATGTCACTATAGGTGCTTCAATGGCAATTGGTGAAGTCTTCTGCCTTGTTGTAGCATAAATTTCTTTGGCAGCCCTTTTAATGACTTCAAATGGGATTTGTTATACACGTCCTCTCCCTAGTATTCTTCTCTCTTCATGAAGTTCTCGTCCATCATCTTGAAATGTATTGGATTCATTGTAATCCTCTTTTTCCCTCTGATAACCAGAGGTACATGGTGATTTTTGGTTGGACTCTGAGTCTCGCTCACTTCCATTAGGGCCCTAAAATTCACCATCTCCATCTTCTTTTGTACTAGATTTTTGGTCATTATCATACTGGCTACATTCTACTTTTATGTCCATCTTCAAGAATACTTCTTTAATGTAACGAGGTGATTTTTCCTTCCTACTCATGGTAAATTTCTATCCACAATGACAAGAAAGAAAACAACTTACACCGTATTCTATCTACAAGTTAAAATATAGTGTCATACACAACTATAAATTTCAACAAACTACACTCTTACAACTCTGCCAAGCACAACTGTATTTAGCTTGTACACTGTAATCTAATTACACTTTGTTTTGTGCCTAAAGCTGCCTTTTCCCATTCATAACTTCCATAAATGGATTAGCCTAAATTGTCAAGTTAAGTCAATACAATATTTAAAAAATCCCCTTGGTATCTAACTAAATGCATCACTTCAAATACATACTACTACCAACTTCTAAACACTACATTGCATTTATTGCATTGTATTTTGTTTTTACTGCATAGTAGCAATCAAAGTTGTAAAGTTGATGGTAATGGGATGAACCTCTAGACCACACATTTGGATGAATAATGGAATTAGATGGTTCTACCTTAGTAGGAATCCCAAAGTACCATCTTTTTTTGTAAGTTGTAGTTGCTATTCTTAAACTCATTAAATTTTATATTTTATTATTAACAATTGAAAAATTGCATTGCACCAAAAAAATGTTTCATTTGAATATTGCATGGCAAAAGTTATAAATGTTCAAAGTTTTTTTGGTAGATGTTCTAAAATTGTTTTTCTAGTGGAGGTAAATATGTAGATATTGATTATTTGGATGTACATGCAGTGAAGATAGTATTTTGGGGTCAGGATGGCATTAGCAAAGGCTTAGATTGGTGGAGAAGGTTTTCCACAACTCACATAACTATTTCTAAAGCGGCAAAAATTGTACTGAACAATATGGTACACACAATCGACTACCTTCCTCTACAACCATTTTCTTGGGTTTATTACATTTTTAGAAAATATCATTACAAAGAGTTCAGAGAGTCAAAAAAAATTATAGCCAGTGTACTATACAACTCAAAGGTAAAAATTAGGTACCGTCTAAGACTATGTTGATGCTATCTACACCTGCCAATCTGTCAATGCAACAAGACTGAAGTGTACAAATCTCTAGCACAACGTTTTGCCACTCGCAATCAGCAAATTGCAGAGCTTCAATTTTTACATCATAATCCTCCAATTGAAAATTAAAGAATGGCGCTCACGCAAATTCTCTTCAACAATTTCAATTCACATACTGGGAATGACATCCTTCACGTCAACCGCCACCCCCTAAGTCCGATTCACCTAGTCTTGCACGTTGGACACTTACTTATTAGCCCCCTGCGCATCACAGATAGCAACGTTTTCAGAAACGCATTGCAAGACTTGTCTACACAGATATGAATACACATGAGAAATCTAAAATGTCCATCTATGGAATTTTGAAGAAATCCATAGTCAATGTCCAGTGCAAATAGAATAGTATTCACTAATATACATTACGAATGGCACTTGCGACCCAAAAGGACATTAGTCGCCTTTCCAATTTGGAGTTCTCTTGTGTAAAATTGTTTCATGGAAGAGGAAATGTTAAGCCATAGACGTGGATAGGAAAAGCCTGGAGCCATTACGTCGATACTGCTCTGCGTCTTCTTCACGTTGGAAGCGAACTTGTCGCGAGCCCCCGACACTTGGGCGCTCGTCCCGTCTTGCAGCTCCGGAATGGCGCCACTTCCCGCCCTGCACATTGCAAAGGAAGTCCAGGTGGTTAGATATGTGAAGAAGGGGCTTGTTGCGGAGCACGCAGCGGCTGTGGCGAAGGCTAGCGGAGAAAGTGAAGATCGAGAGGGCTCATGGATGGATGCTCACTTCTGGGAGAATCGGTCGACGTCTTCAGGGACGGTGCCATTGCCGAAGCCTTGCTCGGGGCCGAAACGCTGCGGCGAGTCGTTCTTGATCAATTCATCGGCCCCTTGCAGCAACTCGTCCGCCTTGCGAGCTGTGCGCTCCGCTCCCGTTCCTCCCGGCCCTGAAGCCGCGAAAGCCGACCCGGCGATGGTGATGGCCAACCCGGCTGCCAGCACGGAGCTCACCACTTGTCTTACTGAAGAACCCTCTTCCTGAAAACGTTTCATAAAATAGTTCAGACCACTGATCGAAAGATTGCTTGCCATGCGTTGCAACAAGACCTCGGAGCTAGAAATGACTGCGCATTCTGCAACACGTGAACCATTGAATTGATTTAAACTGGAATTGACGAGGAAATTCTCAAATGAACCCACTCACTTTCGAGGAGTTGGCCGTCACCGCCAAAACACGACCACCCTTGGTGTGAACGTTGCGGAATGGAGCGAACTGGGCCTGCGATGAGCCGAAAGCTGCCGACGATGACAACTTGGTGGCAGCTGTGGGAGCTGCAACAATGGTTGCGGATGCCATAGCTGCCGATGCCATTCTAAACTACGAATTGCTTGCGAGCCACAATATATTCCTTGTCGAAAGTGGAAAATCCACTGAATTCAGCAAGACCAAGGCGAATCGAGAGTTTGTATGAAACTTCAGAATCTGAAAGTTTAGCTGGTGTAACTGTGGAATGCGTTCTGGATCATCGCCAAGTCGCCAACGAGGCAGCTTGTGTTTACATACTGGTGCATGGCAAGCAAAAGTTCGGTAAAGGTGGAATTCTGAACCGTTGGAAGGTCCTGCATGTTCGGGGCCAGTCGTTGATTCCCACGTACTGTAGGTCTACGCTTTTGAGTACATAGCGAGAATCGTCCACTTGGCGTGCCAATTTGAGATACACGATGTGCGCTTGCGGCAAATGCTGCCCGTTGGCATCACCGCCTCCACAATGTAACTTAAGAATTCTCGATTTGCATGCTGCTGCAGTCAGTAAGTATCTCAGTATCAGTCGATTTATCAGCTGACGTGGTTGTTCGTAACGCCCTGTCACCTTCTGTGACTTTTTTAACTATGCTTTCTCTAATATCACAATCTGTTCATGCATTTAAGATTCATGTGATATTCTAGAATTATTTAGCTTTTCATGCCCAACTACTTTTTCAGGACTTTGCCTGTGAGTTACCTCAATTTCATTAGAGAAGACACCTGAATTTCATCATATGACCATAACATTGTATAACCAAGCAATAATCCTCCTCAGGCTTGGAAAGTATTGTGCCTCCCCAAATGCCTTGTAGAGACTTTTCAATATAATTCAAAGATTGGGGTTAGTTGAGGAGTCATATAAGACAATTTTGCTCAATGTAGGGGTTCCCTTTTCAAGGATGGAAAATGGAACCTTGCCTCATCAATAAACAATGTTTTGAAGTCATGGAGGATCAAGCTGCTTCTTCAAGATTCAAGAGTAAATTTGGATGAATAGAAAGTCATTTTGATGAAACATCACTTCAACATGTTGTGTTTATCATATAGAATTTAGACTGAGTGAGAATTACATTAACCCTTCAAGGGCCTAAAAGTCCTTTGTGGTCATATGGTATATTATGAATTCATTTGTATTTGATTAGAAAAACATTGACGAAGTACTTTTTTGTTAGTATAAAGTAAATTAATAATCATGATAGTATGCAAATAATAATGTATCATTTTTCACATATTAAACCACAATTGAAGAATTATAAGGCTAAAATACAAGACTACAAGTCCTATAGAGAAACCGTATGGGCCTTTGAAGGGTTAAGGGTTTAGTATTGTGACAATATAGTGTTGCATGTAAGAGTCACATCAATCCTTTGACATCCAAATCCTTTTTCAAAATTCAACTTCCATTATGTTATAACTTTTGCAAACTCAAGTCATAACTTAAGGTAATTGCACCTAAAATTACACAAATAAGCAATTTAGCATGGTTGCCATTATTATATTGAAAAACTTTTGGTGGAATTTAGTTGTAAGTCAAAAGGGGATTCTAGATTCTCTATGAATGCATTTTTTGAACACCATACAAATAAAGTAATAAACTACAAATTTTCAAAGTGTTGAAAATAAAATTTAGGACAACCAACTACAGACTCTCATAAAATAGTCAAACTACATTTCAAGCAAGAATCTAGCCTATGCGATTTTAGAAAGTGTGCGATTTAAGGTGTAAGATAGAGGTACCCATTTTTCTAACTAGAGTCCCATGAGCAATCAATAGGGTGTGTTAAATTTGGAGAGGCTAAGACTCATTTATATTTTTTTAATATTTTAAAGGTTACAAAAAGCTTCCTTGTTTGATTGACTATGCTACTATTAGTAGCCTCTAGTCTATTAGTGAGCAATTTTGGATGACTCTATGCATTGGCCATGGGTTGAAGAACTTTGGACTTTCAAAAATCATAGTAATTTCATTTTTAGCGCGAAAATTACCATACTTTTTGCAATCCCCATCATTCATGTTAGTGCACTTGGTGCAATATTTGCTTCACCTTCCGATGCTCCTCATTATGTCCCAAATATTTGATCAGTTATGGGTGCCTTCACTATAGTTACCTTACCTCAATTTCATCAAATTAATCAACAAAGGAAGGTTAGAGTTTTTTTAACGATCCAAACATTATGTTCCTTGGAAGAAATTCAGAAGAAACATGCATCACCGCCTTAAGTTACGAGCAGAGGCGCCAGAGTGCCAACCAGCTGGGTCGGGTGTGCAAGCGCAGAGCGTGGACCTCCGACTGCCATGCCAAGTGGCTGAGAGTCCTCTCCAGAACTCAAAAGCACAGCGCTACGTGGGAATCAATGATTGGCTGCGCACATTCAGACCCTTCCAGCGGTTCAAAATTCCACCTTGGCTGCACTTTTGCTTTCCTTGCTCCAGTATATAAACAGAAGCTGCACCCAGTCCTGATCAAAAAACATTCCATCACACACCCTGCTTGACAATTATCAAGACATACCCGTTTCTTCCCTTCAATTCTACTTGTTGAGTACAGTTTCCAGTCTTCGATCAGTTTTTTTGACAAGCAATTGGAGCAGAATGGCAGCGACGGCAGCTATGGCATCCGCGTCCATTGTTGCAGCTCCAGCAGCTGGCATCAAGTTGTCATCGTCGGCAGCTTTCGGCTCATCGCAGGCCCAGTTCGCTCCACTCCGCAACGTCCACGCCAAGAGTGGTCGCGTTGTGGCGGTGACGGCCAACTCCTTGAAGGTCAGTTTGTTGGTAGAAAGTTTCCCCATCAATTCATGTTTGAATTATAGCAATGGGTCATTCGTTGCAGTTTAACTAAGATTCATGCAGCCAGTTTAGTTGCTGAGTGACGATGCAAGTCGTGCAATTTTTCAGTGGTTTGAACCATTTTATGAAACGTTTTCAGGAAGAGGGTTCTTCAGTAAGGCAAGTGGTGAGCTCCGTGCTGGCAGCCGGGTTGGCCATCACCATCGCCGGGTCGGCTTTCGCGGCTTCAGGGCCGGGAGGAACGGGAGCGGAGCGCACAGCTCGCAAGGCGGACGAGTTGCTGCAAGGGGCCGATGCATTGATCAAGAACGACTCGCCACAGCGTTTCGGCCCCGAGCAAGGCTTCGGCAATGGCACCGTCCCTGAAGACGTCGACCGATTCTCCCAGAAGTGAGCATCCATCCATGAGCCCTCTCGATCTTCACTTTCTCCGCTAGCCTTCGCCACAGCCGCTGCGTGCTCCGCAACAAGCCCCTTCTTCACATATCTAATCACCTGGACTTCCTTTGCAATGTGCAGGGCGGGAAGTGGCGCCATTCCGGAGCTGCAAGACGCCACGAGCGCCCAAGTGTCTGGGGCTCGCGACAAGTTCGCTTCCAATGTGAAGAAGTCGCAGCGCAGGATCGACGGAATCTGGGGCTTGGGCAAGGTACATAGTGGCTCCAGGCTTTTCCTGTCTTCGTCTATGGCTTAATAATTCCTCTTCCATGGAACAATTTTCACGCGAGAGATCCCAAAAATTGAAATTGAACAAATGTCCTCTGTTTCCAAAATTCCAGTCCTATTCTATCACCACTGGAATCTGATTCTGTAATTCGTCACGCATACCATACATGCACATTTTGGATTTCTCTTATGTTATCGATAGCATTTCTTATACATCTAGACGAGTCCTGCAATTTTTCTTTACTTATGAGAATGTTGTTATCATTTATGCACAGGGCATGGCCAATGATGTGGTGGCCAGCGCGCAAGAGAAGGTGAATGAGATTCAGGGAGCGGTGGGAAAGTAAATTGTTGCAGCGTCAATGTTCAAAGATCACTCCATTCAATTTGAGCTTCTAGGAAGTGTGTTTTTTAATTTGTACGATATTGCTATTGAGGCTTGTTTACTTGCGGACGAGGATGGAGAGGAAGAATTGCGCTGTTTGGAGTTTGGAGATTCGTACACTGGATTAAGTGAAGAAGTAGTGCTGGTTTGCAAAGTGTAGATAGGATAGTTATTGCATTTGTGGGAGATTTAGTCTGGAATGGTGATACAAAAGCTGTACATTTCAGACATTTTTCAATGTGAATCACCTTTAAAACTATTCTTGACTGGCAGCTAGCATTAGTACACTCTGTTCGAGGTCACTCACTCTTAGTTTGCATAGTCTTTGATGTTCGTAATGATCACGGTTTCTGTCCATCACCGTGAGATGTTTGATATTCCGAAGCATGAAGTTTGTTGAGCAGTTGGTTATTTTGAAAATAACTCTTCCGGTGTTGGGGGATGAGTTGAACCCTAAGCTTCACAGTGCCTGACAATTTTTGTCGTATAAGGTTTGTTTGGGAGACGGTAATTTTAGGTCAGTTAACGCTCTCATGATCTACGATGATTTTTATTGGAACTACAGTACGATACAGTGGGACGAATGTCCTAGAATTTTCTTGATTTTTTTTCAAACATGGTATAAGGTAGAAACATCTAAAATTGTCCCTGTCCCCATTCCTGTACTTTAGACTATGACTAAATTTGTCCCTAACCATCTATTAAGATGTCATATAAATGTTTGATTTTAATTCGCTAACACAATTGTAAGACACGTATTTAATTTTCGCTCTTTGACACTTGATTTTTGCAGATTTCGGTTGTAGGTGCACCTAAAAGACTGTTTTAGTGATCTAGGAAGCCAACACTTTGAAAATTATAGAAATTACATACTATATCCAAAAAATCTATTTTTTTTTAATATTCATGATTTTCACTTGCTAATACTATAAAAATATTATTTTTTTAAAAGTGCCTTCAACTATGCTGAATTGCTTAAACTGACAATGTTAGGTGTTTCTACCATACTGTAGTTTAAAATTCATTAAGGGAGCCAACCCATTTTTATCACTTAAGTAAATACACATATATGCAAGGCAGGTTTCAACAATGGGGAAATTTTCCCATGTGTAGAAGTAGAGTTCATAAGGTTTTCATAATTTTTCAGATTTTCATTTCTCAAAACATATTGATTGAATTTTTTAGCTAAAGATTCTGCTCTACCCCATACTTGTAATATAGACCTTTCATTTTTCTTACCAAGGTTGGTTGCAAAATCCAACAAGTGTTGATTGCAATATTGAGAGCTTGTAGTCAATCATAATGCACTACAACTGTACTAGGAATTGTGCCATAATTAATCATTATTAATCACCTCCTGCACATAATTACTACACCCTATGGTGCTATAGCGGGTTGTTGATCAAGAATGGGTTGCCTCCCATATACGCACAAATTCGCTAGAAGTGGCCACACTTGATGCATGTAGAGCATTAACACACATGTACCATTTGGCACAAGAATCCAAATGCACTTGAAATTTTTTCATAGAATAAGGGCCATAGGTCTACGGCAACTAGTGTTGTGCACATTCGATAAACAAGATTATCAAAAGTAAAATTATAATCATTAAAAGTAAAATGACAACTCCAAGACACCAAACTAATTCCCTAGGACTCAAATAGCTTCCATAATATAGACCACGAAAAATATGAAGATAAACCACAATAAAAAAACATACTTGCCCCATTAACATGCATATAACAAAGCAACCAGCCACCTTTCACATCTCTCATGATGTGTTCTATGCTTAAAAAAGCTAAATCCACATGAGGTGTATAATGCATAGCTAAAGAAACGCCTGTAATTATTTGAATGAACAAGCAAATATTTGAATGAACAAGCAAAGACCAACCAATAAACCAAAACTCCACCAATAACTTATATTGCTTGGGGTTGGATATTTATTAAATGATTGTTAAATGTAGAAAATATAGGTTGTTTAAGAATCAATAGTCGTCTTATCATATGAATGTTTCATGCTTTCTCATTTTTGTAGATTATGAAAACTTTGTATTCTTCATGATTAACGCAATCCATCATGAGCAGGATTTGCCCATCATTACAAGGCCTTAGATTATATATATAAAATTCGTTTTGGAACGCTCAAAGAGAGAGAGGCCAAGCCTCTCTCTCCTCTCAAAGCCTACATTTACGAATTATAGAGAAATTTTTTCATGATGTCACTTCCTAAAAGTGAAGAGCTAGTATGCAACTATATATACAAACAACAATAAAGGTCAATTACATTGTAGGATAGTATGTCCTACAAATATTCCCTCGAATAGACCTAACATTTCTTACAAGACACACTACAGGACACCCAACTAGTCATTGGTCAGTTGGGTGGGGACACATGTAGTAGCAACGACCTCCTAGTCATTGGTCAATTGGGTGGGGACACGTGTAGTAGCAACGACCTTGCACATCATTGCCAAAAAAAATGAATGAAGCATTTATTGGTAATGTCTCAATTATCTAAGCTTCATGGATTTAGATTGCAAATTCCATCTTCAATGCCTATGTTAGGAAATAGACCCTATAAAGAACCAACATGTTTCTTTCTTTGAAAAAATTTCAAGTCCCATCTCATCATGAGGTCATTTGATCCCCCTCCATGCACCCACATCTATACACCCATATCATAGTTGGGTGGACTATGGTGGTAAGCCTAGACTCTTGTCCTAGACTCTTACCTCCAGTGATTCTCAGCCCTCAACAGTCCCACGACCCACGAAGTCCCTAATGACAATATAAACAGTTGTTTTCGAATGACCTAGATCTATCGAGCACTGTATTCCTTTAGAACCAGATTGGTGAATTCCAACAATACGATCGTTCTCCTCCAACATCACGCTTCACATCTTCGTAGTTTCAGTAATATCTATGAAGAGATATAAAAGATATAAAAGATTGCCATGTTTCTTCATCGTAGGGCACTGTCCGTGGGAAACTTGTGGTACCAACTGTAAGAATTGCATTCACAATCCAAAGCACCTCGGAACCCATGATACATCCTGCAGACTTCAACACAATCGTGAAATTCTTCCACGGGATGTCTGAAATAGACATCTTTGTCCATCAAAGTGGGGTCTGTGTTGCAATAACCGCAATCAAAAATGAGATGTAGGACCTCAGTTCGTCACTAATTCAAGCCAGCACCCAAGCTATACATCACTGCTTCCTGCATAGTGTCATGCCATCACCAATCGGTACCTGCAGTAAACTAAGCTCAGTACAATGTATTGAAATATAGCCTCAGAAAACAATTCAAACCAAGAAAAGACAACACAAACTTAAAATCTACAGGCAGTGAGAATGCATCAAGACAGAAAAAACACAAATTTCGTCACAAAGATGCGTGATACTAACCATGGAGACACTTATTCTTTCATCTACTGCTAAGAATTTGTTGAATTCCCGAAGAAATTGAGTTCTCTTATCGTTCACCTGTGAGGAAAAACCAATGCCCACCATCAAAGCCGACACAACATTTCATAGACCTCTCTTATGAACCGTAGAATGTTGTCCTTGATTTACTACCAGAATGCACTCTCTGGACCCAAAATACGCAAGGAAAGCTGGGAGTGGAGAAGTGAAGTGCACATACCAAGGGATCTGCGGTTCTCCCATACCAAAGCGTGTTATCAACAACTATTAACCCATTTGATTTGACCTGCAATGACAGAACACCCGATCAGAGAAATAGAGCCAGCATCTATCATGTTACGGACTCCCTGATGAACTCGAGAAAGAAGACCCACATAGATACTCTACCATGTTAAGGAAGCCACTACTAAAATTCATCATGGTCACAAAAGAGCCTCAACAGACATAATTAAACCAATTGCAGATCGAACCAAGAAAATCACGGGAATCTTACCAGCTGGAGTAAGAGTTCATAGTATTCACGATACATCATCTTATCTGCATCTAGAAATGCATAGTCATAACTGCGTATACACTCCACAAAGACGCGAGGGACAGAGGATAAGGAAGCATACAAATGGAAACAGTGACATTTACGGGACAAGAGGTAGGCACGATGTCAGAAATAAATATTACCCGGTAAAGAAGAGAAATATACCACTGTTGTTCTGATTTGAATGGGAATACCAATGTTAAATGAAATGATAGCATTTTTCTCATAATTGAAATCAAAATACAGAGGCACCGGAAAGAACGAAGGAGGTAGTTGCAACACCTGCCAGCTTCACCGTTTTGCAGAAGGTCATTCAATGAATCTACTGCTAAGCCATGCCTGATATCCACCTGGTCCCGACCCATCATTGATAGTCGTTAACACTTGGGAAGTAGCCAATTCTTAATTACTGAACAAGTCGCAGCAAAAAATGAACAAGATTAGCCAGATTGTAACAGACTACATACCTTGTGTGAAACACCTGCACGTCTGTAGTACTCACTTGCTACGGCTAAAGACCTTTCATCTCTATCACAGGCTACTAGCCGCCCTCCTTCTGGAAGCACCAAGGCTACAGCCAGAGAAGAGTACCCCTGCACAGGCATTCATGACTTGCCTAACGGTTCTCAGCACGTAATCGGGATTTCAAAACTGAAGCGGAACATATGAATGGGCCTCCCTAACACGAGAAGGGTATACAGACAATATCACTACAAAAATAGAAAAAGCGGACAGGAGTAGTACAGAGGACTCACTCATGCAGACCTGGCATTCTATAATTGCTAAACTAGAAAGGAACACAAGAAAGAATAGGTTTCGTACGTGAAACACACCAACTTCAATGCACCGTCTTGCTCCTATTAGTTGCACAAGAAGCGCCAGAAACTGTCCTTGATCTGGCGGAATCTGTGAAAGAGAATTCAAAACGAATTTCAATGTCACTCTTTTGTGGATTCTGACCTTCAGCAATAGTCAAGACCCATACATGTTAAAAGGACGGAAACAAGTCTTGAGTTAACAGAAGAACAATAGCAGGAGATAATCTACAGTGAGAAACACTGGTCAAATCAAATCAAGTATCAAAACCTTAAACCTAAACCCTAAACCCTAGTAATCCAACAGGGATCGTCAGGCTCAATGCAGGGATCACAAACCACGAAATCACGAACGCACCTGCATATTACTGCCAGGCGACTCCGCCATCTCCTCCCGCAGCTCTTGCAAGATCTACAAAACATTCGTTGGCCATCTCATTCATTCCCACAATCTAGAGTTTCGTACTCAATTGTGGCAGGAGAGTGAGAATGCTACCCAGAGAATTTTCTCAGAACTGCCCGGTGAGAAATTCCAATCCAAACCCTCACAACAATGACAGAGCATCGAATTCTGTCCAAGCTAATCGGATTGGAACACCATACTATTACCCCTCTCTGACATGACACTCCATCATATCATGTTCTACCAATAAAGACTTCACAATTCAATATGATCCCATGACACCTTTACATTAGGGCTCCCAAAACAGAGAGGTGAGATTGTAACCGTACCAGCGGTTCCCGTGTATGTCGTAAAATGTAGCTGTAGACCTGGTCCGTGAGAGCCAAGTGCTTGCCCACACCAAGGTCAAGGTCGGCTGTAGACTTGGTGACATTATTGTTGTCGAGACTGCAGGACAATCTAACGGGATGGACATGGCGAGCACTCAGAACGGAAACCCTAAACCGCTTGAACTTGAGATTTGTGGAGAGCAGGTGCAATGCGAGCGCTGGGCGAGCTAGCACCGCACTCATCCTTGCAGCAGTATAAGGAAGATTGTGGCGAAGAAATTGTGGGTTGCCTCGTTTTTGCTTCGTTCTCGTCGAGGTCTGAAATTCTCTAGTCTAAGGTAGGTCTTTGTGGCGATACAAAATCGTCTGCGCATCTCTGAAATGAGTTGGATATGGTCGTGGGTCAGGATTCTCGCTTCCGTTACTGAGCGGTTTACAGGGTTTCAGGGTTTCAGGGTTTAGGCAGACCGACGTTTAGTTACAAGTTAGCCGGTTGAAATCTAGAATTTTCGAATTGAGTTCAAAATCTTCATGGAAAAAAAAAAATCATTTTAGAGGAAAATAAAGGAATATTCTTTATTTTCTCAAGGCCTAGTCAAGAGTATACTCCAAACAACTAGTTGGTCCAAAAAAATGTAGGATTTTAGCTAGTTGAGCTAAATTTTCTCCTTAAACTATGCAATGGGTTGTCTTCTAGCGTGTGCAATGCATGGGCTTGCCCTAGCACTAAGTCCTTGACGTTTTTAAAGAAATGCTGAGGACCCACCTGCTGCCCACCATCCAACGCTATCCAAGCTTCAACCCTCGCATCAGCAACAGATCCAACTGCCCCCACATGGTTCTCAACAAACCAACGAGGTCCCTCCCTCATCATCGTCGCCTTGTCTTCATGCCTTTGATGACTCCTCCGAGGCTCTCTTTGATGCACTTCAACACACAATCCAACAGGATTGAGATCTTGCCCTAATCCCTTAATTTGTAATACTTCAGCTATTCTTTCATCATCATACTATCAACAACTTCTAACGTGGTAGTGTCTATACTTATTCACAATGAACTACTAGTGTACCCTTCATAACTTTGTCAATCTAATTGAAGTGGCCGCATTATAGAGATCTCTCAAATATGATTTAATAATCAAACTTTGGAAAGAAAAACATTATAAATCCCTCATAAAACAAATTTTCAATGGACTATTTTTGTTTTTTATAACATATTTTGGGATATATTTAAGATCCTATTTCTATAAATTTTTGTTTTTCTTTCAATTTGCATTCACAGTACTATGGCCATCACTCACAGAGCCTCAAGCATTCATTAATTGCGAGGAGTTTGATAACTTGCTTTTGAAAGAAAATAGAATCTCTGCCATAGCTCATTTGTTAAGTATTAGGATATACTCTCCAATACACAAATGACAGGTGGAATGAGGGAGGGCTAAGACAGTGCCTATTATTGGTGCTTGCTTCCACATATTGAATGATTTAAATGTTGAATGACATGCACGCTTGCTTCGCTTCGCATAGCTTCTCACAAAAGTTCATTTTCAGGGTTTCATTTTGTTTGCTGAGAGGCTTCTAAGGCAAGTCATGTGACTCTCCTAGCAAATCAATCCTGATTTTGCAAAAATCGAACTAAAGTAGAAGCTCATTCGAAGGAGATGAAGTGCGTTAAAAGAGGACTCAGAGTGTGCCAAAGAGGACTTAGAGTGCGCCAAAGAAGACTCAAAGTGCGCCAAAGATAATGATGGTTTGAGAACTGGGCGGGAGCGGTCGGGCCTGTTGCTAAGTGTGAGGGCTGAAGTTTAGGGTAGCATCAGGTGGCGGGTAGTAGATTGATCCCCGGTGTTTCTTTAGAAACGTCGGGATTTAGTGTTGAGGATGGGTGAGCCTTGGCACTATGTCCTAGGGGGATGGGGGTTCTACTTGGCATCTTGTCAAGTGGAATTTTCACCCACTGCCCACTTCCTTCATTGCTTCCCCTCATTGTTTGGGAAAAACACTGTAATTTTTTTTACATTTGGGGACCTAGTTGTAGTGTTAATTTTTATTCTATATTTTTTTCTCCCCCTAAACCCCTTTATATTTATCCTAAGCATTATTGAAGCTACGTGCCTAATAGTGCTTTAATCCAGGCCTAAATCCTACTCACTCCATTCCATAGGGTGTAGGTGCTACAATATAATTCATAACATTTCATTTTCAAAGAGAACCTATGATGAGTGATTTAATTCGGGTGGAGCAAAATTTTCCTAGGGCGGGTTGCCAAACAAAAAAAAACCCATCTCCCTTGGACATAGTACCAAGGATGGGCAAGTAAGGCATGTGTGACTATAAGGTAAATTACCCTATTACCACTCAAATTCCAAGTCTGCCCTCATGTATTTGTGGTATACAATTTTTTCCTAAGGTATATCCATTTCTTGAGATGTATCCCATAGGTATAGAAGGGCTAAATTGAAATGGGGTAGTAATAAGGCTATTTCCAAGATCATCTATGTTTGGAAATCAATCAACATTATACTACAAATATAGTACATTCAGTTCATAAAGCGATGCACTATTCATTAAGTTGTCAATAATACATGGTAGCATTTCCAACATGGCATTCTCCTATTCATACAACACTTGGCAATCCTATTCTAGTACTAGCATTACAAACAACCATCAAAGAAGAAATTTTATTCCAACCATCCCAAAAAACACGGAAAAAACTCTCATTAGATGAAATTGGGTTCCTGTAGAAGGCTGCAAGTTTTCCTGTGTTTCCAAATTGTAGGAATATAAGGGAACTTAGCCACAACAACAGTATAATGTGGCAAAGCAATTTCCACATCAGATAATATGAAAAAATAAATAAAATAAATTTTAAAAAAATTTTAAAATTTTAAAATTTAGCTAGCAGTGGCTATTTCCCAATATGGGGAAGAGGCCTGAAACAGCCCTCTAGTGCAACTAAAACTCATCTAATGTCCACCTCTCCTCAATTTATAACACCATATTGATTGATGGTGGGCCACTAGTTGGTAATGGGCAACTCTACCTTAATTGCAAAATAGGTCAAGTTATCAAAAATAATCTCTAATTAGAACCTACAAGCTAGGGACAGCGAGGTTGGTGAAGTTATCAAAAATAATCTCTAGTTAGAACCTACAAGCTAGGGGCAACGAGGTTGGTCAAGTTGGTATTGACTAGCGATTATTCTTGATGACTTGGCCTACTTTGCAATTACCAAACATAATGTCAATATAAGAGAGTTGAACCGTTTGATTTTTTTTATTACTTAACCAATCAAAACATGCCATAACAACAAAAGTCTCACACATTTAGATTATATTAAGTAGATCCACACACTCACTAAGTTAACACTAGTTGGTAGTAGTAGAAATTTCTCTTAGATTTCTCTCATTGTGAGATCAATGAAATTTGCACTTCATACCCACCCTCTTGAAAATTTGCACTACCCAAGTAGAGAACATTATCAGCTTGTCATCAATTCATCACTTTCTTGAGGTCGGGCACAAGAAAGGGCAATTTCTTTATAAAATGTAAGCTTAGTTTGGGTAGCGACCTTGCTCACAAAATTTCCAAAACCTTACAAGGACTGATTTGGTGTTGAATGTTGGCACTTCTTGTATAGGGCAATCATCAAGGTGAAGGGAATTGTGAAGGAAAAAAAGGATGACTAGGAGGGCAAATCTAAATGACAAGGAATGCCTCAATTTTTTTCTTCATAATTTCCGACAACAAAGAGATTGCTATACATTTGTCTAGAAATAGATGAAATATGCAATCAATGAATGAAAAATCCATAATCACCGATTTGTGAATTTCATGCGCTAGGTAGAGATTACAGAAAATAATCCTCCCACAAAATGAATGAGACATTTCTTGGTGGGGTTTTTGAACTAAAAATTACACACAATTCTTCTCATATGACCTCTACATGTAAATTGCATCTTTTCTGCTTCTTTTTTGGGTGTGTGTGGAAAGCAATTACAGATTGGGAGCATGAATGTTTGGCTACTATTAGCTGCTTGTCCATGCAAGTGATTCCCTGGTGCTTGAAATTCTTGCATCAGTGGCCACCTGAGACTTTTAAGAATCATGCAAATTACCGCCTTGATCTTACAGTTTCATAACATTGCATATTCAAACAATGATCCTTCCCGTGCTAGGAAAATATTATGCTTTGCTAGATACGTGAGAGGGGCTTATTAGTTAATTCAAGGATTGGAGTTGACTGAAGAGTCATACAAGACAATTTTCTTCATTGTAGAAAAACAGGTCTTTGGGGGGAATTTAACCAACCACAAGCCTTCAAACTTGTAGAGCTAGAGACAAATCTCCAAAGAAAAACACTATTGTAGAGCTTCCTTTTTCAAAGATGCAAAAAGCCATATGGCTCATTGGTAAATAATGCTATTTTTTTTTACAACTTGAATCTAAGAAACCATATCATTTCTCAACACAATTGTACTTTGCTCACTTTTTAATTCTTCTAACCTTCTTCTATTGATTTAGAGCATTAAGGGATTAATCTTAACTAATTACAACTAATAAGCATTATTAGTTACTATTATTAAATGTAAATGAATTTTGGAGGTTCACCTTAGCAAGTGGAAGAAGACTTTGACGCACATTAGAATACACTTTTGATCATTGTATAAATATGTAATCAAAACATGAGAATTTATATTATCAATATTTAGGAAAAAATGATGGGTTTGGGTCCATATGTAGGTGTCATATTTTAGGCAGTGTCAATTATGGATGCACATACATAACAACACTTATAATTATTGCTCTCATGGTTTGGATATAAACTATTATGTGCTGTAATTTGCCAAAATCTAATTACAATACAAATATTTCTACCTACCATATCCTAAGATTAATTTCAATACTAATTTTTGTTCGATTATTTATGAAATTTTTGAATGGTGCATGTTCATATTTTGTACCTTACATATGAGTCAATATTGACTCATATGTAAGGTACAAAATATGAACATGCACCATTCAAAAATTAAATTCTCTCTAGATCAATTTTTTGTTACTTAACAACATTTTTACTACCATGAAAGATGTGCATATGGATGTTTTCTAAATAACTACGCGATTGAATTTTGGAAATTCACCATTGATGACTTTTAGTAAATTATCTTGTAAAATTATTGAGTTTAATCTAAAAAATCACCAAAAACAAAATTTTGTATTTTCTATTGAAATCTGGTATACTAGATTGAAATTGTATAAAAATTCAATTCATATTGGCTATACATGACCAAAAATGGCAATTATCCTTTCTACTATACAAACTTCTTTGAATAGTACCATGGGTAGTGTGTATTTTTATCAAATTCTATTGCAATACAATTATAGTTCTATAGAAAGGCCTACACATAAAATATATCGCATATTTTGTTAAAATTGGTAATTTTGTCAAATCTACTTTCTTATTTACAAATAGTTCATTGTATTAGCAATGATGAAGATTCTTTTTGCTTTGGGACAGTAAAAAACCTATGATTTGTTGGTAGATATAATATAGAGTTGCACAAGTACAGTAAACAAAATATCCATCATCTAAAATTGCAAGCTTAGGTTTTGACAGAATTAACTTTTAGAAGATCATTCACAATGCTTTATTGCAACTCAATCAACAAAAATTGATGAGTAGAAGTTTGGTAAAAGAATATTGTATCCTTCTATAAAAAATGTAAAAATATCTAGTTCCAAATTTCATCTTGATAGAGTTGAGATGTAGTTTGAAAGCTACAAAAATTACAAAGTGTATTATAATGTGTAACTTATAAGAGCAATTCAATGACTACTTTCAAATAAAAGTTTGTATCGATGTGGTTGGATTTATTACATTACACAATATTTATTAATAATATGGAACCAAAAAATCAAAATTCTTTCTAAAATCAAATGCAAATTATGTATTAGCCACAAGGATTCTTTAATAGTTTTGTTTTATTTATTGAATAGAATCGCCTTTAATCCCTAAAGGACTAAACAACCTTTTTTTGGCAACATAGTGATTTTGGGCAGCTCACTACAAATGGAATTTTCATTTTTTTTCACCGAAATTTTCACACAGCATGTGCCCAAGGAGTAGCTTTAAGGCCCAACAATTTTCATAACTTTTGACTACATGGTTAAAAAGTTATTGTATGATATGTAATTTTCTTTGTTCTACGGGCAGTTCGGGCAGCAAAAAAACTTCTTTAAAAATCATTTTTTTTTAAAATAAAAATTTGAAATTGGTTTTCTAGATTCATTTATACATGGATATCGTTGAATCATTGCATTTTGATTAATGAGATGAAAGTTATGAGGAGTTTTAGTTGTGGGTAGTTTGAAGGTGGTTATGGAATCTCTACTCTAAAATAAACTTTGAAGTCCTTTATTTAACTCGATTTTTAATATTTTTGGAAATAAAATAAAATAAAATAATTGGATGTAGATTGTTTATTAAAACATTCCAACCATTGGGATTATCATTTTTTAATTTCATTAAAATAATTCATTAACAATTTTGTATTTTGAAACATTTTCTACTTCTTTCTACTTTCTATTTTTTTCCTATATGTTGTACAATTCCAAATGATTTGAAAATTTTCAAGCATATAGACACCTTGCCTTGAAGAACAAATCCAAAGAGTAACCACCATTTTGGACATTTTTTCATAATGATTTGACCTTCAGAAGTGTAGCTGCCCAGGTTTTCGCAGGGACAAAATAAGGATTTTTGTTTCTTCAAACACTAATATCTTGCAATCTACGTGGTCAAAATTCCTAAAAAGAATTCTACATATTTTCAAACCAAATTAATATAAGATCCTATGGTTAGATGTATCAAAAATATTTTTTTTTTAAAATTTGGTACTTGTATTAGAGTTGGCATTTTTGGAGCATTTTTGATGAAAACATAGTCAAAATCCTTTAGGGGTTAAATGAGCATTTTTCAACTAAGAAGGTTAGATTTTGAGATGGAACATACCCATATTTTTGGAATTTGGAAAAAATTAAAGATACTCGCTTGTTTTTAACAAAAACTTTTAGCTATATACATAGGGATTTAAGGATTTATATGGAAGCCAAATAATATAGGAGTTTTTTTTTTTTATAAATTTGCATTATAGTCTTGTCTAGTGTTCTTTTACAATTTTTATGGATGAGACAAACTCCAATACATTCATTAACATAGTAGTTTTGTCTAAATATAAAATTCAAAGAGATAATGACCACTTTTATCCTTAGAATTTATAAAGGATTAATCTCAAAAGGCCCATAGTACCTTAAAGACATAAGTCAAAAAAAGTGTCTTAGGACTTTAAGTTACAACTAGGCTCCTTAAATTTTGTAATTTTTTTTTCATTTTATATTGTTGTTTTAAAATTTCATATGTTTATGTCAGATTAATTTTTATGGACACATTGTCGGAGAATTTTAAAAGGTGACATATTATTATAAAGACTACAAAAAAAACTTCACTTTAGTTAACCTTCTACTTAATAATAGAAGATGCAATAAAGTTTCACAATTAAAATGAAGTTGAGTACTTTATGCTTTAGTTTCTATTTTTATTTGTTTTTTTACGTTTATTTTAAAATTAAGTTGTTACTTATATTTTTATTATATATATATCCTTTGTTTGCATTTTAATTAATCTAATTTGGCTCAGTGATATAATTTGCATTTTGAATTGTATGCATGTAATAGCATATTTTGTATTCTTGATGATTTTTCATATTTTTGATAATTATGGTATCTTGTGTAAGCAATATCAATTTTTATTTCATGTAAATGAACACATTCAATAAAACTATAGTAGTATAATAAATTAGAATAATGTTGATTCAATGACTATTATAAATGGAGGATTTCAATTAGGAGTAATGTTTTTGGCCAAGTCTCTATAATGACAAAAATGGAAACTCTCCACATCAATATTGATCCAATACAAACTCAAGATATTCCAAACATTGATAAATCTAATTCTCATGGAAATTTCCAAATGGATAGTGGTTTTATATGTACCCAAAATAGTTTGGACAATGATATCACTTTAATTTGTAGGTATACATCCATAAATAAATTTTCCATAGATTTTGAATATTCAATTGAAAAGTATATTAAACTAATTATATACATTTGACATTACTGCACGCGCTTTGAATTAAGTCAAAGAAATCTAATAATGAATTCTAATTTGATTTTCTAGAAAATTATTCCAATAAATTTTGTATCCCCAAAATTAATGAACAAGAATATTACTATCAAATAGTATAGAAATATTTTTTGTTGAATTAGTACAAATTTATGCGATCAAATTATGATTTTTGAAAATTAAACATATCAATTTTTAAGCATTATTAAGATTGAATATGTAAGAGTTAGTATCAATTTTTAGAATGTTATTAGTAACTATTTGTTTCTTATGTTACAAATTCAGGATTTGTATGGAGCAACAATTAGAAGATGCAAATCCTCTAATGTTTTTGGATTGTTGTTGCAAAGGAAGCCTTGCCCAAGCACACAAATATTGCTTATTGAAATGGTTCATTGACAGGGAACCTAGTATTTTGAAATGTTGTGAAATTTGCAAGTAAGTATACAAATTTTTAGACTTCTTAAAGAAAATAAACAAATATCATTTAACAAATAGATTTTCTTCATTAATTTTCTTCAACTTTGATATGAATATATTTTCAAATTAAAATTTTTAAATGTGTAATATGAACTTAAGCAATCATTTGATCATCATCTATTTTTGTAGGTCATATATATCTCCATCAATTATGATACTAGTTGCACAAGAACAACTTAAGGTAAGTGCATCTAAAAGTTACACTTTAAACTTAGAGCATAATTTCAATCATCAAACTAGTATGTTTTTAATTGGATTTATTGGCATTCAAAAGAAAAACCTAGCATTTTAAAATATAAGCATTAATCAAATTTCATATGTAAAATTTATGAGTACTTAAAATTTTGTTAGTATATGAATAATTGAATATGGTAAAATCAAATATCTAGATAGTATGCATTTTTATAATCAATACATTCATATTTTCCACAATTTCAGGATGTTAAGTCTACATAAGCTATTGTTTTAGAGATGTCAACTTTATTCAAAGGCAACAAGTTAAATTTGAATAGATTTAAATAAAGAGCATGACAAAAATTAATTATTATTTTAGGTGCTTCAAATCAATGGATTATTTATATGTATTTTATTGATGTGTGATGTAGATAACGGAGGCAAGAAAAACAAGGCAAGATTTAGAATCTTCTTCAAATGGTTGTTGTTATATAGGAATTCTTTTTAGGAAAATAACATCTTGTTTCTATTAAATAAGATAAGAGACCTTGATAAGACTTTTAATTAATAACTCTTGATTTACCAAATGAAGCAAAAAAATCATGAAGAAAAATTGACCTTGTGAATAAAGGTTGTAATATTATACGTTGGGAGATGATTTTAACCTTAAACCCTAAAATATTGATGAAAATTAACTTGCAACTAATCTCAATAAAATACCACTCAACCTTATTGAAAATTGTATAAGTGTTCCAAAAAAGAATTTATGCCTTCATAAAATCTTACCTTTTGTAAGTAGTGAGCATTTAAATAGTGAGCATTTATAGAGACACTACTTTAATCTTCATTTCATATTGTGTAGTTTCAAATTTAGCACAAACCAAAACTTTGAATTGAATATCAAATTTAAAGTATTCTAATCAATTATGGAACCATTTCTAACTACTATTTCTCAAAATTGTGCATTTACCCCCCTAAGTCCCAAGAATCCCCTTGGAGGATTCTTGAAGGTTTAGGTAGGTATCTATGATCTCAATTTGTGGCAAGATCTTTTGAATATTATTTTTCAAGATAGAAAAATTAGTTAGAGTTAGAAAATATAACTTTTATTCAATTAGTACTTGGGAGTAAAAATAGCAATAGTTATACTACAATAAGTCCCAAATAGGTGGACAACCAAAAAAATCACATAAATTTGAAATATTTAAAAAAAAATTATTTCTTTAATTTAATTTTTTCTATGTAAAAATACTTTATTCACTCCATTTGAATAAGTAAATAATGTGGAAGTTATGAAGCTTCTTGTTTTGCAAGCTATTTTTGCAAATTCTTGAAAAAATAATGTGTTGGATGTGTAACTTTTTGAAAAAAATTTGTTGATGATTTTGTTTTCTTTCAAGAAAAATCTCACAATCAAAATTAATGTGTTTCAATTCCATCTTAGATCTATCAACAATTTATTTATTTTTTCTATCTTGTACCTACTTTCATTTAATAATTTTTGAAAGAATGAAATCTAAGGAGGGGTGGGGGTGAAGGAATTGTTTTGCAAACCTCATCTCAATCTTCAACATAAGAGAATTCAAATTCACAATCTATGGTACAAAATTTTTAAATTAAGAGGATTCAAAGTCTCAATGTAATCTACTAAAGCTAGGAATAAAAAAACTTGTTTTCTTCACTTTAATTGTTTTTATCTTGTGATCGATATATGGTTAAAGTTTCTAAAATTTCGTTTAGAAGTTTTTGTTCTAGTCTAGTACAAGATCCTATAGTTGAATATGCAAAAAAATAAATGATCAAATTTGCATTGAAAATGATAATTTTGAGTGTTTTTTGATGGAAAATGGGCTTGGTACTTAAGGGGTTAAAGTAGTTTTTTTTTGGAATAGAAGAGGCTTGCATGCCTTCACGTTAGTGGCGCATTTATGAAAGGATTTCAGATAGGCTAAAATCGTTTGACAACAACAACACATCGCCAAAATAAACAACAACATTGGATTAAAGATGTTTAAGATTCACTTACAAATTGTGATGGTACTATGAGAGACTTTAAAGTTCACTAGGATTGCCACCACACCTATTGTGCCCTACTTAGTGAGATCAGAATTCAAAGTGTCATTGAAAATATACTTGTAGGAGATTTGAGTTCTCTTATAAGATTTCACTATGGTTTTTCAATATAATATGACATGATTAGAAAGTAAGAAAAACAATAATGCATTGCTAGAATGTCATATTTGATAATATGACAAAATGGCCTCAAATTTTGTATTATTGTTGATAAGATATATTAAAATATGAATAATACAAAAAAATTAAAAATGACTAAGATATAGATAAATGATAAGTCTATTAAAAAATGCATGTATTGTAACATCAAAGATAAGAACTCAAAAAAAATATTCAAAGTATTCAAAATATTCAAGTTCTTAGAAAATATCTAAGAATAATAAAGGGAATTCAAAGGTGGTGAATATCAAATCCTTAAAGTAGTGTATTCATTCACAATATAAATTTCCAATTTCAAGTTTTCTTGAAGCTTCCTAAAAGACTCCAAATTATGAATGGATAAAACTCCAATAATTTGATGCAAGGATTATTTTGTTAGTCACATTTCATAGTTACTACAAGAATGCTTGCATTAAAGGAAAATGTCTTACTGTTTGAATTGTACTCCCTCTATCACGAAAGAAATCTAAAATTTCCAAATATACATCTTCCAATTTAATTCAAAATTGGCTCTCCACAACTTATTGAACAACAACTAAAACTAGTTTGAACATTCTAAAGCAAAAGAATCTACACTCCACAGACAATATGAAAATTCAATCCCTACAAAGGAAATCAAAACGCAATCTCTAACTAACCAAAGGCAAAAAATTCAAACGACAACTACACAGAAAGTACTACTAACAAATCTTCTGTTGAAAATCTTTAGGATTTGAATCACAAGACATTGTTGGAATTGAATATAGAAGACATCAATGAACATCCTTGCACCAATGTTGCATAGAGAATGATCAAAATTAATACCACTAGAGCAATTCCAAAAAGGAAAAAAAAAATTGTTGATTTTGTTCCTTGTGTTCAACATACATTTTTAGAGGTACGAATGGTATTTAGAGGAAGGTATTTCAAGGTAAAAACTGCTTCAAAGTTCTTGTATTCAACGCATTTAAAATATCGCAGAACAGAAAGCTCACTGACAAACATCCCCCTTTTCTAATCCCCCCAAAATCACGTTATTGCTTTATCCAAATTCAGACGTTGAATAATTGCAATTCGTGGCGCTTATGAATAATTGCAATTCGTGGCGCTTATGAATAATTGCAATTCGTGGCGCTTATGAATAATTGCAATATGTGGCGATTATGGGAGCTCATATCTTACACCAGTCATTGACATTCATGAAAATACAATACAGTTCCATAGTCGTACAGGAAGTTGGAATGTACGCGTAAGTCTTCTCACAATATTGGAAACAGTAGCAACAGCCGCAATGAATGTGCAATCAAGACAACTATGCAGAGGAGGAATCTAGTGTGGAGTCTACAATAATAGGCACGAATCTCCACAAATCTTCTAACTGCAGCAGATAATTTAGACCTAAGAGTGCTGCATATTTAACTTCCTTAAAGGTTTCCAACAATATACTAATTACAGAAGCACTTAGGATAAACGTTGCTCCCTTCGTCCTCAAGGATAAGAGCAAACGCAATACTGTAGTATGAAACAGGAAGCTGCTGGCCAGCTTGCAATCTACATGGGTTCAGGCAGCCTTTACAGAAGTAGAAATCCCAGCTGCTTGCATCTGTTTCAAGGTAGTGGCCAGCCAATCGAGACCCTCATACAACCCTTCACCTTTCGGAGCACATGTGCCTTGAATTTGCCACCTTCGGTTGCGTAAACCAAACAGCCCTAGCTGTTCACACACCTCTGCAGTGCCCAAAGCTCCTTTCTGCTCCCGACAAGCACCCAAAAGTTACACGGGGCTAGTCTTTCAAGGGCTTATCCACAAACAAATATCTGGTTCCAGACGCAAATTTGTACGGAGCTACTATTTAACGGACTCTCCTCATACTAATATCTGATTCAAAAACGATTTCTGAAACAAGCACTTACCATGTCCTGTTTGTTCGCAAACACAAGGATGGCGCTATTCCTCATCAGTGGATCATTTATGATTTGCTGCATCACAAATTTAACCATGCAATATTTTACTTCGCTTGATTCAGTAAGAATTCGAATAACTAGAGCTCTTAATAACACGATTAATAACTAAAGACGCTCTAAACAATGTGTAACGCCTCAGCGACTCATATTGCAGCAAAATTAAAACACATCATACATACACGCTCCAGTATACACTCGATAACAAACGGAGGGATCGAGACAAAGAGAGAAAATCGTACAAACTGCATTTCGTAAGCTACAACAAGCATCCAATCCACAACCCTGCCAAGAAGCAGAACAGAATCAAGGGAGGTACCTGAAATTCGGTTGCTGCCCTGCTGATTCGTTCTCTATCACATGAATCAACCACATAAATCTGTAGGAGACAGGACAACTCGGGACATCAGGGAGCCTCAACCACCACTGTATCCCTGTACTACTTCACGAATGCACTACAAAAAACTTCAGAGCTCAAAAAAAGATCCAATAAACATAGAAATTGCATTTAGAACATTCTGAAGATTAACGATTTCATGAACTTCCAGGTTCACAAGATCTCCATCACCACTTTCTTTCAGGTGCAAGAAGATCTACCAAACCATCAGTATTGTTGAAGTAATGCCGCCAAAGCGGCCGCAATTTCTCCTGACCTCCAACGTCCCACACTGTAAACTCGACATTCTTGTACTGAACTTTCTCCACATTGAAACCTGCGTATTACAAAGCCACAAGGTGTTTATAGCAGACATCGACCAGAAAAAGGTGAATCACCGTAGAAAGAATAAAAATAAGTTAAAGTGTAACAGTCCGTTATGACACAATTCTCAGTTGTAACCAGAAACCAGCAAAGATCACATTTGAGAAGCACAACGTCTAATGACAAGTGTTTTGTATCATTTTACCAATGGTAGGAACTGTGGACAAAATCTCTCCAATATGCAGCTTGTAGAGAATGGTGGTTTTGCCTGCTGCGTCCAATCCAAGCATCACCACCTGCCAGATAAACGAAGCATCTCAGAGACACACGTATTTCCCAGTACAGGTCATCCAAACGTTGGATCCAGTCAACTTTCATAATAGTGGTTGATTTCTACAGAATTCTGGTGTTTAGAGTTTGGATTCAAGGGCCACTTAGATGGCCGGCTCGAGTCTTCAAAAAGCCCAAAGTATCCACAAAATCGGTGGCAGAATTTATACCCAACCCACTGAATCATCGTTACATATCTCCAAACCAAATCTCTTGCACATTAACAGAAACATCAGCCCTAATGTGAAGCGAATCACGGCAGTTGTAAAAGACTAGCGAAGTTTGCAGTCAAGTGAATATCCTTCAAAACCCCAAGACTGCATAAGCAAATCGAAGACGTTTCTACAGCTCGACATCACCTTTGACAATAATAAACATTCTATAATCACATGCCGTTCCCGATCCGTATACGCGTAGGTGGAGTGTTAACCCACTGGAGAGATGTACCAAAGGTCTACATTTCCAAGGGCAGGGTCACCCGCGCATCACTAGCCTCGTACGTGCTTGTAAATAATTAGGGTTAATGAACAAAATTCTCTGTAGCTCATGCACATCAAATCCAGATCTACAACACGCCACGCAAACGTCACAGAACAGACAGATGCGCACACAAACCCCCGCGATTCCAGCTCAAAACCTCAATTCCGGATCCTCCAAAAACCCTCCCAGCAAAAAAAAAACCCACTAAAGATCTGAACGCCACATCAAAAAAACATCCCACAAAATTCAAAAGAAAGAAAGCCTTGACGCAAAATAAAGTACGTACCCGCATCTCCTTGTTGCCGAAAATGGAGTCAAAGAGCTTGCGAAAGGTCTGCCCCATAGTTGTAAGCTGAGGCTACTCCCGGAACGCCCACTGAACTCTATACGCTGCCTTGTGCAATGGATTCTATAAAATGAGAGAAAGAAGAAGGCAGCGATGAAGATCAGCCATGATTGATGCTGTGAGAAGGTGCAAACTCAGAGAAATCACGCAACGAGGAAGACGAGAAATGAGTAGCAAGCAGAAAAATCGGTCAATAGGGTTCAGTGCGTCCCCTACTGTTCTTATAAAACAGGATGATTCTTCCAGTTCCTTGGCTTTGTTTCTGGTCAGTTCATGAACTTGATGAGTGATGCCAAACCTAAGGGAAGTCCGGCATGAGGGTTGCTTTTGCCATGTCAGCTGCTTGCTCGGGACTCTCCAGCAGGGTCGCGAGCGGCATCTTCGTCGCCAAAGGGAAAGGTGCTGCCGCTTTTCTATCTAAGGCTTGAAGCCTACAAGAGCATCCTTAGTCCAACCGGAAGGAAAATTGGCCCTCCATTTTGACTCATATATAATTAGAACTTGAAATTTGTATCATTGCAAGCACATCCAAAATTACTTTGAATAGACATAAGAAAATTCAAATTTAGAAATTGAACAATCACTTCACCTACTAAAAGTTAAAAGTAATTTTCTAATTTTTTAACTCATAAAAAACTTCAAAATTCAATAACTTTGGCATTATAGGTTCAATCACCACCCAAAAAAGCTTGTGCACCTCTTCTCAAAGAAAGCTTTCTACTAGTACTTAGAATGTGACTAGGGAACGTACAATCCAAGAGATTTTATTGTAACAAATGAAATAAAACAAACAACCTAATTTAAGGTATAGGTTTGCATTTGAAGTGTCAATGGTCAAATTTTGCATTGGTGATTATGATTTGATGAGACCTCTATGGTTTTTTACTTTTATCTTTTGTTTTTATGGGCAATTTCATTAAAATGGTGAAACTTGGCTACTTTGGCAATTTTTATGATTTAGATCGGGTAGTCTAAAATGTACAAACGTCCTGGATGTCTAAAATCTATACCATTTCTAAATGTCTAAAATCTACACCTATCCTAGATGTTACTTTCGTAGTTCAAACCAAGCAGTCTGAAATGTATACTTGTCATAGACTTTTAAAATCTATAAAAGTCTAAGATATTTGAAATATATGCTTATCATAGATGACATTTTTATGGTTTAGACCAAGTGGTCTCAAATGGCACATGAAATATTGCCATTTTAACAAAATTCCCTATTTTTGAAGTGGTTGTTCAATTTCTAAATTTGAATTTGAAAATTTGGACAAGCTCTATTGACTTCATAATTTGAAAATTTTGCGCAAAATTTTTAGGATGGATGCTACTTATCATAATCTACATATGAAGCTCTATTTCATGTCATTCTATAAATATTGCAAAAGTTAAAAAAATATTTTGATTTCAATGTCAAAACAGGCAACTAAAAATATATTCTAAAAAATAGAATATTATTTTTTGAAAATTATATAAATTGATAACTACTCAACAAATTTGAACCATTCAATTCCGAATAATGAGGTAAAAGTTATGAAGAGTTTTATTTTGTAGGCAATGAAGGTAGAAAAAACATTCAAAGTTGTCTTTCACTATCAATTTTGAAAATTTTCAAATAAAAATAAAAGCATGATATATTGATTATAAAGTAGGAAAATTTCACCATTGTTATTAACAATTCTCAATTTATTGTAAAAGTTATTAGTATATTAGTTTTTTCTTTCATTCAGTACCACCTTCCACTTTACAATTTTTTTAAAGATGGATATGAAATTTTTGTTGGTTAAATTTTTTTTTCATATGTTTTTAATCCATTTTCCAACATATTGACAAAATGCTTATAGGACATATGAGTTTTTTTCTAAAAATGTTGAAAAAACTTCACCTTTTGGAAGGGCTAGAAAAGTTTGCATTGTGAAGTTTAGGTGCATTGTACTTGCAATTAGTGGGGATATTTGCTTTAAATGTACTTGAGCAAGTTGACTAAAAGATCCACTAGTTGGATTTGTTAAGAATTAATTATTGATGAAGATTTTGACATTGCTTTGGAGATGAGTATTTTGAAGCAATTTTGTGCTTCTAAATATGATGGTCCTTTGGGGGGTAATGTTTATTCAAAGTATTTTTGAATGCACTTTTAATGATATAAATTTCAAGTTCTAATTATATATGAGTCAAAAGTTAGAAATACATCCGAACGGCCAATATACTAGTTTGATTGAGGATGCTCTAAGCTCCAAAATTAGATATTCTTTTATAGGCAAAATATTGCCAAATTTTTACAACTGCTTTTATAACATTAAGTAGTGGGCACAATTGTAGAAAGATTCTTCAATGAGTCATTCATTGAGTTTGAAAATGGTTATCCAACCTTTTGAGTAAGGATAGATTCTCTAATAAATTTGTTGGAGGCAACCACATAGATCTTTTGGAGTTTTTTTTTATAAAACATAGCCACAAGACTTTAGAGGTTAAAGGATAATTCACTAGAAATTATCCTTTAAGATTCTAGGTTGATTATCAATGCAAATAGAGCACATGCAAAGCTTAGAACAAACTCAAGATTGATGCAAATTTTGAAAGAAATTCAAAGTCTAAGCACACATTTTTCACATAAAATTTAATATAAAAAATTCATTAATACAAAGTACATGTAGATTCAATAAAAACTAGTGTATTCACATAAAATTTAATATAAAAAATTCATTAATGCAAAGTACATGTAGATTCAATAAAAACTAGTGTACCCTGTGCCATTGCCACAACCAAAATGTAAGCAAAAATAATTTTCTAATTTTTTAGTTCATAAAAAATTTCATGAAATTCAATAATTTTCACGCCATAGGTTTAAATGCCACAAAACAAAGCCCGTGCACCCCTCCTCACCAAGGGCTTTCCGACAGTAACAAAACAAAACAAACAATGGATGATTGAAAGTGTTAAAAGCATTATTTTTTTCATGATATTGCATCAAAAGTACATGATTTGCCTCACCTCTGTTGACCTTTACAGCATAGCTTTGGCTCTTTTTCTCCCTTAGTTTTAAAAAAAAATGAAAAGTTTTAGTTTTGAGATATGATTGTGGAAAATGGGAAAAATCCCACCGGGGGACTTTTTTGAGTTCTGTTTCGATTCATCAAAGGAAATTGTCCATGTGTTTCAAGAAAAAGAAAAGCACATGATTCAACTCTTTAAATGCATGTACTAAAATCTGTATGGTAACTTTTCAATATTGTTGTATTGAATTGGGTTTTCCTAATTTAAACCCTACACGAGATTGCCGTGGCCAAAAAGTCCCAATTAATTTTACTTCCATGATGCAAAGTTGACTGATTAGCAAAAATTGTCAAATTTGCTTCAGTTCAGAAGGATCACGCTACACAACCATCAACTTCAGAAATCATGTACATGTACAGTGCGTCATTTTTGAGTTGTCAATGCACCACTAAGACGATTCACCTTCACTTTTGATAATTTTCCCACACCTCTTTCTTATTGATTGTGAGCATATCTAAAATTCTTATTTTTCTTCTTTTGATTTATGCTTTGAACAAACCTTATGATCTTACAAATACTATGTTCAGTGATCATGAAATTTGCATGGTAGATGCATCTTCAGGATGCTCTTGGTTCACATTTTATCGTTCTGTCACGTGGACTCAAGCTTGTACAATTCTATCTTGGGCTTTTTGTTGTTTGGTGACAACTTTTAGTAGATGATCATACGTAAGATTACATAATTGCTTTTGTTCATGTTTTAAACGTGCTCATTTCTGCTTATGGCAGTCTGTACAAGATACAAAACAATTTTGTGAAACGTGATTCTAACTTACAGCCTGTGTGATTCAACGTGCAGTACAGTACAGTACAGTAGCCTCAGAGCCTCAATTGGTATATGACCGTAAAATTGTCATTCATTTATATAACACAAGTGCTTCGAATCTCTCACAATTATTATCAACTCCCCAGCACATAGTTCATACCCTGCTTTTGATCATCTTATTGTATTATCATCCACAACTCCAACAACATCGATAGGATATGCACTCCTAACACATAAGAGATGAAAGTAAGAGTTTCCAAGCGGACACTATAAAGTAAAACCCGCTACAATAACACACGAAGATTACGGTATTCATGTGACCAGTATATGAGGAGAATCAGTTGTCTGGAATTGTTTAGTCGAGGCTGAAGAAATGGTGTTTGTGTTTACGTTCACCATTAGGCTCGAAGCGTTCCAGCTCCTCGTCCTCCTCCCTCCTCTCGTGCCGTTCATGAACAGCATAAGCCGTGGCAGCAGCTGCTGCTGCTTCAGCTTCATGCGCCCGCCTCCTCTCCACTTTCAGCTCTTCCTCGAGACGCTCAACCTGAACCTGCGCAGGCAACTCGTACGGATGAATTTCTTTTGCCAAACAATCAAACCAAACTTCAACTTCTACATAAATTTCTTTAGATCCGCCACGAGGAGCACTCTCGATGTGCGTCCATGTGGAGTAGTTTGCATGACGATAACATACTCTTCGTTCTTGTTGATCTCGGGACCAGAGTTGGGATTCTAGCTTATACAGTGTTTGTACATGTTGGATTGCTACTTTCTGCTTCGTAATATAGTAAAAGAGACAGTAGGGTTGTTTAGGAGTAGAAGAACGCATAAAGAACTTCAAGATTTGAAAATCGATCAATCTTGGTGGGTAGTCATGTGAGAATGCGATGGTAATTCAAATTCTAAAAAAGCAGGGTTCAAGATAACAAGGAGTGAGAACTCCTTGTTGGAGGAGGGAACAGAAAAAAAGGGGGCCAAAATTGTTAGGAATTCGCTTACATTCTCGTACCCTCCGGTTCCATAACCAGCAGGGACCCCGTAGCCAGGTTGGTTTCTGCCATAGCCAGCACTGTAACCCTCACCGTATCCCCCACCGTAGCCTTCCCCTCGCAAACCCCCGCTCAAGCCCGTTCCCAGGTCCGATTCTCCAGGCTGCACATACACCACTTCTGGCTGGTGGTGATGCCCGTGCTTGTGGTGCTCATATCTGCACAAGGCGCAAAGGTTAGTCTCGTAATTTATTGCTGCAACTCATGGCAATCAGTCGTATACAACCAAAACATCAAATGAACCAAGCGTTTGCTGCTTATGAAATTGAAGCGGGAGGAAATTTTGAAACGTGGCCTCGGGAGATTTATATTCCTCAATACATACATTCTTGCTGCACTGTCTCTACGAAACATTTCAGCAAATTTTAGAAACATGGGAGATTTTCTCTTTACATATATTCTTGCTGCACTTCTGACCAGGAGAAAACATTTCAGCAAATTTCAGGAAAAGATGCATGAAGAAGCTTACTGTTCTACACCATACGGTCGGGCTCCGTAGCCCTCACTACCGTAAGGCGCACCATAGCCAGCTTCAGTGGCGTAACCCCGGCCATTGTATTCACCCCCTTCGACATAGCCATCTTCGCCATAGTACTGCTCTCGTCTGTATTCTCCCGGGTACGCCATCTCTCTATCTCTCTCTCTCTCTCTCTCTCTCTGCCAATCGCGTAACTTGTCTGATCAGAGTGGAAACTTTGAAATTGTTTGAAGACAACTCAACTCGATAATCTGCAAACTGTCATGCACATACTTATATGCATGTTGCGCAAGCTGCCGTCAAGGACCTTTCCAAAGGGAGAAAGTCATCTTCCGGGAACTTACGAGATGGATTGTTCGAGGTACAATTCCAGGTTCCAGAGTGGGCTTCCTAGCTACATCCAGAAGTAATGTTTTTGCGTGTAGGAAAGCTGTTGGATATATGGTTTTAGTGTGGAAGTGTAGGTGGTGACTCTAAGATTGAACGTGCGTAACATGCGGTGTTAGCACGTCTTGCTTCTTAAATTTGAAGCTGAATTATTATCATAATCTGATTGTCCTTCGTCTTCGGAAATGGAATTGTGGTGTTCCATGTGGAATCCAACAACGAGAAGAAGCTAACAAGAGGCTAACTTAGTTCCCAAGGAGATGGTGCGCTTGGTCTAGAGTTTGAGACGGAGTCAAGCAGGCGGCTAGACTAAGCTTGAGGCACCAATTGTCAACCACGTCCAGTACTCAGCGCAGTTGTTGGGAAGGCTAGAACAGACTTCCAACTAAAGCTTGGAATGTGTTTTATTGGTCTTTTACAAGGTTGGGATTCATAAGATTATTTCACATGTCCCAAAATAGTGAGCAAGAAAGTAGGAAGTAGTGAGCGGAAAAGTAGTTCTTGAATGATCATAATTGGAAGACCCTAAACATTGGCTACTAGTGAAGTGCACTTTTTGACTCCCAAAATTCACAATAATTTCAATTTGGGAATAAAATTTTGAAAATTTTGCTTATTCCCATATTTCCTATCTTCCTACATGGAATAAATTTTCACCACTTCATATTTCATATAATCTTGCTCCAAAATTGCTTAAATGATTGGCCACTAATGCCTCAACCTTATATCATCAAAGTTTAGGAATTATTGAAGAGCATTCTCGGGGGGGCACTTAACCCCTAAATGACCTTAGAATTTCTTGAGCTTCTAGGAATTTGCTCTAAATTAAACTAAAAGCCAACATTTTAATAAGTTGTATCATTTTTTTTGAATTGTAACCGTACAAAATCAATCTAGACATGTTAAAGATCACATTAAAAAAGAAAACACAACAATATCTCTTATGGATTGAAAGATTATAATGTTTGATCATGAGGGTGTTAAAACTATGAAAGTGATTTGAAGTCTTTCAATCCTCTTTTCACATGTCAAATCTAAAAAGTTGGGCACCAAAAAAATATGAGGTTAAAGGGCCTAACGTGCATAATCCCAATCAATTTATGACTTTTCAAAATATACTCTACAATTTTTTTAAATGAATTTCTAATGTGATTTTTTCTTAAAAATCTAGTGTATTTGAGGCTCATCCCAAGAGCCCTCAACACTACAAAAAGTCAAGATTGCAATGGACACCCGTGCACAAAATCTTGAATAAAAAAATCATAATCAATCATTTTCAAAATCGGATTTTCAAAGCTAAAACTAGACTTCAAAAAGATTTTTTCAAAAATATAAACTCTTAAAAAAAATTAATTTCATAAGGTTTTATTTAAATCCAAAAATTGGTCAAGGACACATTCTGTCCTCAAGGTCATTTTGGGGTTAAAGTATCCATTAAAAACCATGTGCAAACAAAACTTTGGAATCCTTATATACTTTTTGAATTTTAAATAAAGTGAAATGAAAAAAAATATGAATAGATTTTTCTACTTTGAAAGTTTATGTTTTGAATTATTGTTATTTTATTTGTTAATAATAATTAATTACAATTTTTTGAAGTAAAAAAATACATTGTAGAATTGAAAAATAACTTTCACACCCCTATCTTATATAAGAAAAAATTGTTTAAAAAATTAACAAAAAAACTCCTAAAAATAACTCTCTATTGAAAGTTCATTTTGAGTTGAATATTGATGCAATGGTCATCTAAATGTGTTCTCTAAAAATATTTGAGTTAAAAAAAACATGCCATTTTAGTGCATTTTTAACCTCTTCTAGAAATCATTCCATATTTTATTTGAGTTTGAAATTTGGGAAGTAGAATCATGTAGTCATTAGTAAACAATGCTTAAATTTTGAAGTTAAAATTATAGTTTATTAGAAACCACTTGTTCGCACGTGGTTTGTTGTAGTAGAACTAAGTGCACCTTCTAAGAGAGCATTGGACTATGAAGAGCATCGAATGTCCAAAACATGGAAGCATTATTAAAAATAACAAACTTTGTTGAGATATGAGGACAAACTAGGTAATTGCAAAACAGACCAAGTTATCAAAAATAATCATTGGTTAGGACCTATTGAGCTACAGGCAACGATGTTGGAAGTTGGTACTGACTATCAATTATTTTTTATTATATTGATGACTTGGCCTATTTTCCAACTATCAAACATAATCTCAATGTAGGAGAGTTGAGCTATTTGACTTCTTTGATTGCTTAACCAATGACAAAATGCAACAACAACAAAATTCTCTTGCATTTAGATTATGGTAGGTGGATCTGCATTTCCTAAGTTAATACTAGTTGGTAGTAATGGAGATTTCTTTGAATGCTAAACCAATGAAATTCTACTTCATACCTAGCCTATTGAAAATTTGCACAAGGCAAGTGATGAGCATTATCAATCTTAATCTTAATGTGCCTCTCCTCTCCTTAACCAATTGAAACATGCCACCATAGCAAAACTCTCCTACATTAAGATTATGAGGTACATAATGTCAAGTTTGGTTTTCAAGGAAAATTTGTCACTATTCCATTCAATAGTCAAAAAAGCATTATAACTCATAATGCAGACCCTCTTTCTACACCTTTAGATTTGCGAAAAGTACACATGTGGACATTTGTGATGAACTATTAGACTTGGCATTAAAGTAGAAGCACCCATTTAAGTCACGCATTCCTTAATTCACCGTACAATTCCCTTAAAGTGCCCTTAGAAGTACTTTGAAATTGTCCCTACACTTAATTGTGGTTGGTGAAGTGTTTTCTTTTTAGATTTTTGTGTTAAAATCAAGGAAACTTTACTAGAGTGTGGTTTTAGGTGTTTGAGGGAGTTGCCCTTTGAAAATTTGCAGAAAATAGATGCCTTGTCAAAAAAAAAATTTAATTCATGATTTTCAATTGCCAATACTGCAAAAATATTTTTATAGTAAAAGGTGCCTCCAACTATGTTGAATTGCTTAAATACACAGAAATGAAATATGTCCCATAATGCTCTCAAGCCTCCCGACTCTCGAGTTAGTATGTAATTGAAATGCATGCCATATTTTGTGGAAAATAGTGGAAGAGGTAGGACCAGTTAGCCTTTTCAAGGCCTGCTTTGCAATTGCGAGACATAATCTCAAATGTCTGAACTCTAATCACCAGACACAATCTCAATTGCAAATCACCACACAGAATCTCATGCCACTGGAAGCAACGTTTCTACAATGGAAAGGGCTCATTTCTCAGCAGTTTTGAGGAGTTTAATGGATGATTTTGACCCCCAAAAAAACTAATGTTCTGACCAATACATGCCCAAAGCACAACTCAAATGGTCATAATGAGATTCTATGCAAACTATGAATATTTGCATATTTAAGGTGATGATGCAAATTGTACAATTTTTAGAAAACATGAAAAAAGATTTATGTCTATTTTATAGCCTATTATGTGGTTATATATTTGGTATCTTGGGAAAACTACAATATTATACAACACAAACCAATACAATTGGAATTTTGGTAAAACTATGGTACAAACTCATACAATTGCTTAGTCTCTAAAGGCTAGAGGTATAGTTAATTTAATAAAGAAACTCATGAAATTTAAAGCTTCTTTGACACTTCAAGTCACAATCTCACATGTTTTCAATAAACATGCGAAAAAATGATGCGTTGAAAAAATCAAACTTTCCATGTGACAAATTTGTCTAGCAAAAATGCTAGAATAGGACTTGTGTGTGATCTTATAAGAGTTTTGTTAATGGAACACTCTAAACAACTCAGTAAATATATTATTATCTTTTGTTGGATATAAAAGACTTAAAACTTGTAATTATCATTAGTGGAAGTGAATCAAAAACCTCTTTAAATAGATAGAATAAAACTTTTATTTGAAAATTGAACAACTGATTTAGAGTCTATTGAAAGTAATGTAGAAGACAAGAAATTTAAATGCACCATAACAAATCATGCTTAAAAAAAATATCAATGGAAATGGCCAACAAACTTTAAACTCTATATGTGCCTTGGTGGAATTGATGTAAACCTTTCAAATAAATTATTGACTTTTCACTACTTTGTAATTAGAATTTGAAATTTTTAACATTAGAAGAACATTCAAAAGTACTTTGAATAGTTTCAATAAAATTCAAATTTAAACATTGGACCATCAAAATAAACTCTTTCAAAAACAAGCTAAAAGACAAAAATTATAGAGGCCTTGGCAAATCATGATTTAAAGCATTGGCAATCCTTATACATTATAGGGACTTAACAAATCTCAAATGCCATGCTATAACATAGTAGCAAGTTGTGGATTTACCACTGCATATTGAAGTCACCCATCTCTGGTACTAACTAATGATTAGAGCACTCAACCTTGTCCACACATGTGGGCTTGTTATAGTGACAAACGACCCTATTTTTGACACCATGGAGCTAGATTGCACCATTTAATGTGGATAAAGTTGCCAAATATGAATGAAAAAATGTATGAATATTATTGAAAAAGTATATTTGGTCCCCCAAATGAATGAATGTAGAAATACAATGCTTCACCAAATTTTAAGTGATCACCATTTTGGCACTTTCTCAAAAAGTAATAAAAAAGACTAGTAGTAAGTTCTAACATTTAGTGGTGCTAATAATATAAGGTGAGTACATGGATAGGGTGTCCAAAATAGCCCAAGGAGGTCATAAATATGATATTGACAAAACTTTGTTGTGCAAAGTACATAATATTGTATAACCAAGCAATGGTCTTCCCCCATACTTTGCTAAATGTTTAGGAGGGACTTATTAGTTAATTCAAGGATTAGGGTTGGCTGAAAGGAGTTTATTAAATAATTTTGTTCACTATAGGATCTCCTTTTCAAAAATGCAAAAGAGCCCCCTACCTCATTGGTAAATAATGTTACGTGGTGGCCAAAACAATATAAAAAATGATGTGTGGAAGTTAGAACCCTTTTGCTATACAAAAACATTAGGATTCTAGATACAAAGCTTGCGTGTTTTTGAAGGGGTTTGTTTTTATGGTCCAATGTCCAAATTTGAGTTTTTTGTAATGGGTATTTTGGAATGCACTTCCAATCATATTAATTTCAAGTTTTAAATATAAAACATTGAAAAGTTAGAGATGTATTTAAAGGGCAAGTATGGTAGAACCACCCATTCTTGACTAGGGACCCATACCCAAGCAACCATTTCCACCCAAGGCTAGAACAAATTTTGAACTAAAGTTTGGAATGTATTTTTTTACTCTTTTTCAAGGTTGGGGCCATTAAGGTCATGATACATGTTGTGAAGTAATGAGCAAGAAAGTAAGAAGCAACCTTTTTTTTGTACCATGGGGCCAGATTGCACCATTTCAAAATAAATCTCTACTTTTTGCTAGGAAAAAATAATCTTTTTTGCCAAAAATGTTGTATTTCTATTAAAAATGTGGATGAAGCACGGGGAGGACACTCTCACTACATTTGAGGTACCCACTTGTGGAGGAGTGATTTTTTGACCCCCTATTTACTTTTGAATAAACTATAATTTCATCCTAAAAATTTTGAGCTTTGTTTAACAATGACTAAAGGTTTCTATTGACAAAAATTTCAATTCCAAATAACATAAGATATATTGTCTAGAAAGGGTTGAAAAATGAACTAAAATGGCATGTTCTCCAACTAAAATATTTATAGAGCTCACATGAAGATGACTATTGCATCAATATTCAACAAAAATAAACTTTCAATGGAAAGCTATTCTATAGAATTTCTTTTTCATTTTTCAAATTTTTTTTCTTATATAATATAGAAGTGTGAAAGTTATTTTCAGCTTTATAGTGTATCTTTTTTCTTAAAAAATTTATAATTAATTACTATTAGCATAAAAAAATATCAATAATTCAAAACATAAACTTTTAAAGTAGTAAAATCTATCCATAATTTTTTTTAAATTAAATTTTAAGATGTATTACATGTATTATTTTTTCCACCGCACGTGGGTTGCTAAAATATGGACAGTGTCCTCCCCGTGGGATGAAGTAGCCAAATTTGGATGAAAAAAGTGCATGAATATAATTAAAAAGTGTTTTTTGGTCCAAAAGATTGATGAATGTAGAAATACAATGCTTCACCAAATTTTAAGTGATCTCTATCCCAACACTTTTTTAGATAGTAATAAAAAAAAGGATTAGTAGGAAGTAGTGAGTAAGAAAATAGTTCTTGAATGATTGGAATTGGAAGATTATACAATGGATATGGGTTCACACCAATTTTAGGCTTCCAAAACTCATAGTAATTTCAATTCAAGGCATAAAATTATCCAAAGATTTGCAATCCCCATGATTTCTATATTTTTATATAGTAGAAAATTTTACATTGCCTTATAATGCTCTAGAACATTATGGAATTTCTTAACCCTTAATAAATAGATTGCTGACTATAGAAATCATTCATTTGGTTACTGTGTGAATCATTCGCTTACAAAATTGCAAAAACACTCATTGGAAGTCAAACTATTACAGAAGACCTTTCTTTTTCACAACGTAATTATGAGGATGAATAGTTGCACTTCTACCCTATTGGAAGGATGATTCTCTGTCATCCATCAAATGCCAAACATCCTCGTCGATGTTTAAGTGAATGGCTATGGGGGTGGTTCTACCATATGCCGGTTTCAATGAGGACACCTTAATCTGCACGTAGGACACTAAATCTTGCCCATGAAGTAGGCCCAACGAGGTAATTTGGGATTCTCCAGAGGTAAAAGTAAAAACATGTCCCCTATTTTGAGCCGTGTCTAGGGTATGTTTTAGACCTCTCCTAGCTTTGGAGTCTCTGATTGCAAATATGAATTCAAAATTTGTAGAAAAAAATTCATGTGAAAAATTTAAAGAATTTTGTGTTTTCCCGAGAATAAATCTAGCCTATTGGGCCCATTTTGTGGGCAAGGTTTAATCCTTGGAGGTCGACACGAACGTCTGGTGTCCAATGAATGACAAGGAACTCTCCTGTGTAAAATAGAAATGCAACTATTCATCCTCGAAATTAGGGGTGGAAAGGGAAAATCTTCTATAGTAGTTTGACTCCCAATGATTATTTTTGTTTTTTTAAAACTCCATGATGCCACACGGTTCCAAAAAGGGCTGATTTCCACTGTCACCAGCCCAACCGACGTTTAAGGGTTTAACGTCCCCCAATCCGCACCGTGAACCCATTTTCCCAACTGAATCTGGTCGGTCACTGGCTTGTGCAGCCAGAATAGAAGCTCCAGTGTACCTTCTCCATGGAAAGGAAAGGCAATTGGAAGTACAGTCGTTGCAGCAACCGCGTCACATACATACCGTAACTTCTTTGCAGCAGCTTTAAGCTTGCGCGCAAGGCGCGTAACCTGGGCTCCCCGCTCCGCCGCCACCCTCGGGCATGACGTCTCCTCGCCAAAGGACTGAATTGCCTGTCAGGAGCTCCATTCTCTGGCACTTGCCGAGTAACATGAGTAACTTGAGAACTGAGGTTGCAGCTTACAAGGAACTGGCCCGACCCCAGCCTCGCTCGTCCTCCCCAAGTCCCCGACTTTTCTCCCCGGGTGCTTGTGAAAAAGGAGACCTCCATAACATTGTTAACCAGACATGGGGGTTCCCTTTTGCTCCCCCCAAATCAGGAGCCCCAGGGAAAAAGTGCCTCTGCCACCAATCAGATTGCAACTGTGACAAATTTGCTATAGCAGTACCTGTAAGAGCCAATCACCACTTGATAATTATAACTTCAATCTCCCCCCGGCATATAGGGAGGAATGATACCTCCACCTGGGCGGAGGCTAGGAAACTGGTTAGCAATGTTATGTCCTATTAGAGTTACGGTAAGGTAGAAGAACCTATTTCGGATAACTTAAGCATTTCAGTGTGCATGATTTGAGAAAGTCATGGAGGAACTAATTCAGGGTGTGCAAAAATAAGGTTGCCGAAGAATGCTAGAAAAAACGGAATTTTTCCTCCTAGAATGAATATTTTATTGAATATAAAAAAGAGGATTTTTCATCCGGGCTCATTATGGTTTCATAGATTCACTTATCATCTGGTTACCTTTGGCGCTTTTTCCTAAGCCAAGAAAGAAGAGAGATGAATGGGTGAGAAGGAACAAACAAAAAATCTTTCTCAATAACCCCAATGCATTCAACTGCTGTCGACAATAGGTCAACCTATGTAACCATCATGGGGGGCCTATCCAAAATAGGTTCTTTTACCTTAGTATGTTCTAAAAGCGCATGTCCTCTTGAAATGGCTCCTATAAAAAGGTATTGAATGGATATGATTTGGTCCTTAAACGGACCTCTTTAGTTATTGATTGAATCAAGAAAAAAAAATATTTTAAATTGCAAGAACCAATCATTGACCCTAATTTTCTCAACTCTATTTTATAATTACAAGTGGACCCATTTTGGGAGACTTAGGGTCACAAATAGGTACCTACAACAAATTTCCTTTGAAAATTCATAACGAATTCAAAAATGGGTCAAAAAATATGAAATCACTTGTATTACGCTCGGCATCTATTTTATCTCCTTTAAAAAAATGACTTAAAAATATTTTTGTTCATACAAACCTATTAAAAAGGTGGACCAACCTTTAAATGGTTGCTTTTAGCACACACTACCTTAATTGTAAGGTGAATCCCATATTAGATGAGATTCAATTGGTCTACAAGGCCACAAGTTTCCGGATTGTGGGAACTAGGCCATAGCAACAATCTAATGTAGTAGAACAACTACCATGTCAGATAATAATAAATAAATAAATAAAAATTTAAATTATTACTTATTATTTGTTATTATTTTTTATTTTGAACAATAGTGGCTAGTTCCTAGCATAGAAAATGGGCTTGAAATGGCCCCCAAATGCATCTGAAAAACATCTAACAATTGGAAACATGGGTGTCAGAGGAAGGTTTAACTAAGAATAAGGTAGGAGGTCCATGAATTGCCCATTTAAGAGCTAAAACTAAATTTGGGGGAGGTGGAGCTTCTTGAAATATTTTTTAGTAAGTTTTCCTTGAAAGACAAATGGAATTGGCAACTAACCCATATTGTTTCATATCTTTTAGAGTTTTGTAGAATTAATTGTGGAAATTTGAAGTTGAAATGGCATAGAACTCTAAAATCTCCCACCTCTTAAAATGTACATTGTTTGTACACTATTGAAGGCTACGAAAAAGTAGCATGTATAAATAGTGTACACTTGAAAAGGTGGAAAATTTTAGAGCCTTTGTGCTTTAGAACCTCCTACCTTAACACAAAATAAACACAATGCCAAACTCCATCAAATCCCAATTTAGTCACTTCAAGGAGATTTGTCTGATGTTTTTTTCAAACTCTAGCTCTTGGTTTTTCATTGCACACAATTTATAATTAACTCAATTTTGAGCTTGATTAATTTCTTGTTTCTACACCAATCCTAGATCATTTGGGGTCTTGGATTGCAAAAATGAATTCAAAATTTTCAAAGTTTATTGTGGGTGGCAAATAAATTTGTTGAGTGTTTTCTCCAAGGGCAAACTATAAGGGGGAATGAAGGTGTCAATATAGCCTAGATGTTTGGAGCTAATTATGTACAAAAGCATGTTCCTTCAATGTCTCAAATTGCCAAATTCTTGTAATTCACATACAAGAAAGGATGGTTCTTTGGTTTGATGAGTGGTTTGAAACCATATGCTTGAGAATTCACCACACTAATAATAAAATTTAGTGTTATGTATTACAAATGCTAATTGATTTGGAAATGCAGTAGCATTTTCAAATCAATTAGTTTGGATATCACTAAATTTCATTATTAGTTTAGTGTTTTGGAGATGATTTATGCCAATTTAGAATGATATCAATATTGTAGTCTAGTCCTAAGTTAGTGACAATAATATCTCAAGAGTTACACTGTACAATCATTTGTAATTGTAGAAGGTTAGCCTCTTGAAGTTGAAGTTGAAGAGTTCTTTTTCTAAAAATTTAAATTCTAGAATTTAGTGCCAATTTGCAACTATCTAATTTGTAAATTTGTAAACTAATACTGAAATTAAACTATTCATAATTTAACTAATTAATATTATTTTTCTTTAATTGATTGAGATTGGAAGCATGGGAAGCAATAAAAGCCTACGATTGAAACAACGCTAACCATTATATCTGTACTAAATTTGAAGGCACACATAAAAAAACAAATCACCTTGTAGAGTTTGATTATTTTTTTTGGCCTTTCACTATCGAGGTCATGGACCTTCATGTCTCTTGCACAACTTAGGCAAATGGAAGTTCTCACTTTTAGAAAAAGGCAATACAACATTTTTGAATTGTGTTTGCGAGGTCCTTTTGCTACAACACAATTCCTCAAAAATATTGTATCAACTCATCTTTTACATAGTTATATCTAAGACTTCAATTAAATTGAATGTACTCCTATAAATCTTGCAATATTGTACATTCCACCTATAATACCTTTGTAGGACATTCAACCCATGACTTTAAGATTGCTAGGAAAAAAACTTCACGTTTACTAACAAAAATAGTTGTTATATTTATCACTTTTTCAACACTTTATGTGTAAAAAACAAGTTTCATATGCTATAAAGGTATCATGAAAAGTATCAAAAATAGATTCACTTTTTAGTTCTCTAGTGTTTAATAACTTGATATACTAATAAATGTTATTAAGATTTTCAAAGCTCCAAAATACAAAGAGTAGGTAAAAATCTCAAAGCTAAATGCATACCTTGATACTTTCCTTTTCTTTTTCAAGTGTGGGTAGGAAAGCCTATAGGATCATAGAAACTCACCCTAAAAGGTAGAAACATCTTAAAGCAAAATTTTTGGTGGTTCCACCATTACAAAGGTTAAATGACCAAAAAAATATGATGAAATTATTAACAAACTAAAGAGAAACACAACCCAAATAGTTTCATAATTTTTTGATTCTCCAATAATATTTTATAAATTTTCAAAGTTGAGAACATAAGGTAGCCTATACATAACACTAGATTCACTTTAAATAGACACCTTTGAAGTACAAAATACCTCAACTTTCAAATGTTGGTTGTTTTAAAATTCCTCACCTCTTATTGGTTGCATCTAAGAAGTTGTATTGATTTAGAGTAAAAAATTATCCATTTTAGCCCATATTTTAGGTGTTGGTGTCAATATCCTTACTTTAAAGTATGTTTGTACTGCCTAGATGAGCAGGGGGCACATTAAGGGTGACTTCCTAAACTTTGCAAGAGACTAATTGAAAGAAATGAGGAGTTCTAATTAGACAAAGCATTATAGCATTCTGGTTAGAACAATTTAAATAGCATGCTATATATGCTTGAAAAGCTATTGAAAGCATGCACTCATGGATCCAAAGAATGCGAAGATCTAAGTTGTGAGTAAAAAATTATGGCTCTTCAAAGTTGACAATGTTTCCTTTACAAACTAAGGTATGGGATGTGGAAGTAGGGATTCTAGAAAGATTTCCTCTTCCAAATAGGGTATGTTGCATATTGTTGGAAAACTAATGAGACAAAGATTCCAAAATGCCAAGGATCACAAAGAGCATAGCTATGAGCTAAAAATTATGGGCAACCAAAGGAGGTAGAATATTGGAGAACTACACCTCCTAAGGGGACTTAGACCTTTGGAAAGACATAACTTGCTAAATACTTGTTGCATTTGGAAAGGTGAATAGTTTAAGGTGCTTTATAAAAAAATTAGATCATAAAAATAGGCTTGCTCTTTGGATTTGAAGTCCAAAGTTAAAACTTATCTCAATAGGAAGATTTGAAGGCCTTTGGGTTTGGTTTTGAGAATAAGGCATGGAATTAGGTCATTAGAAAGAAAAAGAAGCCATAGGAGGGCTACTTCATTGTATCAAAGCCTAGATAGGAAAATTGATATTCTTTGAATGGATCTAAGATGGGTGGAGATCTTGATTCCAAATAGAGAGATACAATAGAGGAAAACTTTTGGTAGGTTGGAAATTAGTGGCACTTTTTTATAGAAAAGTATGAATGTTTTATCTCCACCTTTGAGAAAAAGTGGGCACAACAGGTTCTTTGTTTTGGGATTCAAATCCTAAAGTTGTGTGTCTTAAGTATTGTCCAATTAGCCTTCTAAGCAATGAATAAATAACAAAAATTAGAGAATTTAGGTGTTTATGGCCAATCTAAGCCAAAACTCTAGGCTTTTAAATATTAAAGTTGCTAAATTCCATCTTTAGCTAGTCTAAGTTGTAGAGCATTGCATGCCTATCCTCCAATAGTAAAGAACTATACAATTTGAACATCCTAGAAAAAGTTATGGATAGATGAAGTTTTGATTCTAATTTGCCTTAGATAATTTCAACCATTAATTTTTGTTGGCTCAGTTATCCAAATTGATTTTTTTTTGGAATTTGGATTTAACTGTCTAAATTGTAACCAAATTTTGAGGTTCTATTTTGACCCTAATTGGATGAGTTTTAGTTCCTTTCGTCTAAACTTTGCCTTTCTAATGACCAAATTTCACTCTACTCTATCTTCTTTATTTTTTTCTATTTTTTAGGTATAAAATAGTTCTAAAAACCTCTAAAGATTTTTTATATCAATATAAAGTGAAACTAGCGGTTTAGGAAGTTTTAAAGGTTTGACTTAAATACCTAGTTAATGGTATCTACACCAAATTTTTAATTCTAAATTTTTACTTTTATATTTAAATTATTTTATGCTATAAAAAACTAAATTCACTTTTGACAATGGTAAGGCACTTTGTATTTGGACCTCCCTAGCAAAAGTTATAGGTAGATGAAGTTGTGGCTCTATTTTGCCTCATAAAACTTCATCCATCAATTTCTATTGGCTAATTTGTCAGAATCTCTATGGGGTATGATTCTAATTTGTGACTAGCCTTTGAGCGTCTCTTTTGACCTTGCTTGGATGAATACTGGATCTTCTAATGACCAAACTTCATCCTACTCTATCTTCTTTAGTTTTTTTAATCTATTTTTTAAGTATGAGATAGTTTTGAAAATCTCTAAAGATGTTCTATAGCATTTAGAATTCAAAGTTTATGTTTTGGTAAGCTTCTATAGGTATGAATGGAACTCCTAGCCTCTAATTATAACTATTGAAATTTGAAATGGGAACAAAACAAAATAGTGGGATTAACCCTTAAACATCAACATGAATGTTTGGCGTCCAAAGGAAGACAAGAAATTCTTCGAGTAGGACATAATTGCAACTATTCTTCTAGTAGGACATAATTGCAAAAATTTTGTTGCAAAAAACAGAGGTCTTTTACAATAGTTTGACTTCCAATGAGTGCTTTTGCTATTTTTTAAACCAATAATTCACAAGGTAATGAAAAAGGCTGATTTCCAAGGTCACTTGTTCATGCTTTAAGGGTTAAAGACATAGTTATCCTAAAATCTAGTTTCACCATGTACCCATCATCTATTACTTACATGATGATTGTATTAGATGGCTTATCAATTGTTTTGTTGTTTTTTGTTGCACATTGCTTAATCGATAATGGTGCAATAAAATGTAGATATTCCATCTATAATCTATTCTAATTCCTCACATATCTTTTTTTTTTTTTTTTTTCTTTTTTTAAAGATTTTTCTTTAAAATCTCAACTTATTGACTATAATACTCTTGATTGTCTTTGACTTTAATAAAAAAAAAATGGTGGCCAAGATATCAACAACAACGTACAAATAGTCTTCACATAGTCAATTATTCCCTTTTCTTCCTTTAGATAAAGAAACCAACCTTAAATTAAAATCAATTTCATCTCCTAACTCCTACTTGGCCTTGATATAACTACAAGTGTTTAGATCACACTATCATTCCTTCCTCTTCAAGTATTTAGACTTCCTCACATGTTTTTTTCCTTTCCTATTCAACTCACTTGCATTTACTCATAGCTAATGATTTGAATTCCAAATCATGCAATTCAATCCTAAGGTGCTTGATTCTAGTATTTTTGATTCCTAGTTTTAAAAAATAGAGTTTGATGAGTTCAATCATAGTTTAGTTGTGGTCCATTTTTGGAAAAAAGTTTTTGACCTTAATCATGCTTAGTTAGAAAAAAAACAATTTTATAAGCCTTGTTACCATGTAATTCAAAAGATAATTTTTTTTAGCTCAATCACATCTAGTTTAAAAAAACATAATTTTTTGAGACCAATGAATCTAATTTCATAAAAATAGATTTGTTTGAGTCCCATCACACCCAAGTTTAGAAGAAACCAAGTTTTTAGAGCCTAGTCATCCGAATTTAAGAAAAAATAGAGTTTTTTTAGTCCAAACATCCTACTTTCAAAAAAATTGAGTTTTTTTCAGCCAATTAGCCCTATTAGAAAAATTAAGGTTTGAGCCTTTTGTGAAATAAATAAAAAAAGAAGGAAACAACTAGCTTAAATGAGATTGAACTTGAGAGGGGAATGAAATGGTAGTTTTGTTTTTCCTAGAATCAACAATCCGTCATCTTTCCACAAGGGAGCTAATTAAATAAAACAAAACAAAAGAATGGATGATGAGTGTAGTAATGTTCCAATGGTAAGGCTAAGGCTTCACCATCTTGGCATTAATTAAGAAATAAAAGCATAAAATTCTTTAAAAAACAACAACTTGGTACAAACTAATCAAGGGGAGTTCACAAAGGTTGGAATTTCTCGAGGAATTTCCACCAAAGGTTCTTGTGCAAAACAACAAGACCACAAAACAATGACACTCTAAAGAACTCCAACTACTGGCACCACTAAGATTTATTGAATTTATCTAGATTTATTATTTTAAAAGAACTTCAAAAACCAAAAATGATAGAATCTAATGACAACACTAAATACAAGACAATAATGATGACACAATTTTAAGGGACTCCATGTCCTTCAAAGGATGCACCAAAACTTTTACAAAATGAATCAAGAAAACTCAAAACATTGTGTTAACATAGTTTGGTCAAATGTGAGCTTCCATTTTGTCACTTGGGATTCACTAGGGTTTTTTTGTTTTTTGTTTTTATAATTTTAAGTGTAGTTTTATATACAAAAAGACCAAAAAAGAGTGTAAAATCAAAATAAATATGTCACATGCCATTATTGATATTTGATTTGAAATAGAGTATTTTTCTAAATTAAAACCAATTTTTGCATGTAAATAGTATAGAAACCCGTAAATTGTACAAATTATAGTAGAAATTAGCAAAATTGCCTAACTTGCCATGCATGTGACAAAACTTGGCTAAAATTGGTCCAAGAGAACTTTGTGAGAACCCTAGAAATCAATTCATGGATAGGTTTCAAGTTTCCAATCGATTTTCACTTTTTGTAGAAACTCCAATTGTTAGTTTGTAGGTTGAAAAAACTCATGATGAATTAATGAAGAGTATCTATGGTCGGAAGATATAATTTTAAGGTTGAAATCACATTAGGAACTCAACAACAAAGTCTCTTTGCCAAGATTTCTCTCTGTATGAAAGATTCTCTTGAACCGATAATTAAAGGAGGTAGCGGAAATTAATTCTTCTTTGACAATTGTGTAGAGCTAAGAGATGGGCTTATACATCTTTTGTGAAATTCAATGAGGGATTCCACAATAAAATTTGGAATTTTTTTATATTCAAAAGATGCCTTTCTAGACAGTCAACTGCCTTAACCTTCAATGGAAAATTCCTAAAAATTACCCAGGTTGCAATCAAATCTCACTAAAAATTAAAGTATCTTGTTTTACTTTAATAAAGTGCTCCAACAAGTTTCAAGATATTCTAATAGCTAGAAGTGCTAAAACTGACGAGATTCTCCAAGTATCGACAAAATTAAAGATTATGGAGTTTGATTGGTATTTTGGGAGTATATAAAATTAAAGTGGGATCAAAGTTAGGTCTTTTCTTACTTCCTTATACCTACTTAAGAACTTAGGCTAGTTACTATTTTCAAAAAAGTCAACCTTCAAAAGTTGAATTATTACCCTTTTTAGGGTAATAAGTTGATACTAGCTTTTAATGAGTTTTAGCATAAGAAAAAGGCAAGGAGTTTTTCAAGACTAAAAATGGCCTTCTAAAGTCAATGGCACAATCCATTTGTGATTTGGAGTTAATCTCCAAAAGTTAAAAATTGGTTCAACATAGAAAGATAAAATTGGTAATTTCAAATTAAAATCCCAAATGATAAGATTACCATGAAAAAATGAGAGGAGGTGGGTGCCCTTGGAAGAGTATAAAAGAGCACCTATTCTCTTATGAACTCACCTCTTTGTAGCTATTTTTTGGCATTCTAACACGTTGGTTCATTTGTGTGAACTTTTTAATCATTTGAAGTCAAAGTTGTAAACGTGTGTATTTTTGGAGCATTTTAAGTTGCAATTGTTGTTTTGAGAAGCTTTGAAGGACTTAGGGGTCCTTTCAAATCTTACTAATTTCCTTTGGTATTGTTTAATTATATGTTGTTTCTATTTATTGAAGTTGTTTTTGGAATTTTTGATTGATGTTTTTGTACTTGTACTTATCTTAAAGCTCACCTCCCACCGTACCATGACGATGCTACTTTGGGGGGCCTCTAGTATATGTTTTTGGTGAAGTTTATGATACTAACTTGATTGTATATTAACTCGTTTGTGGAAGTTTATTTTTTGCACTAACACTCTTTTATTAATGTGTTTTGTACTATTTTGTAGTACTTATAACTAATCTTTGTTTTATCTTTGTCATCTTTGCTTTTGGATTGTTCTCCACAATAAAGTTTTGATTGTATGTGTGCTAAGTTCATAGAATTTTTGTTGATTTTAAAATAAAACAAAACAAAAATAGAGTGTTTATTAAAAAATCAACAGTTAATAAGGTAAGGTGAGAAGATTTTTGAAAGGTTTGATTTTGCCAAGTGAGGCCAAAGAGTTTGTGAGGCTTAAGAGTGCAAAAATTTAAATTTCTCAATGGTCAAACAAGTTTGACTATGGTCCAGAGTAATCAAATCTCAAAGAAAACCAAAGTTAGAGTGTCTATGAGGTTTTAGAGTGTAAAAATTCAAATTTTTCAATAGTCAAACATGTTTGATCATATTTCAAAATGAATGAACAACTAGAATAAATGCCAAATGAATGAGATTGAGAGAAATTAAGTCAAAATATTGTAGAGTTGAGTGAATAGAGTGTAAAGGAAGACATATAGAGTGATTGGAAGGTGTGTTAACAAGCATCTATGCTAGTTTAATTTTTAAGAAAATCTCCATTTGTTGCGCAAACTGGACAAGCCAAACATTGATAAAACTTCATTTTGAAGCCATGATCTTAATACAAAGACACATACACATGTACAAGAAAGATTAGCACTAAAGAAGATGAAGTAGGAATACAATTGCATTGAAAAAGTATTGAAATTAGAAGAAGAAGACAACTTAAAAAGTGTATAAATCATAGAAGATAGGGGGTACAAACTTGGCCCTTATTCAGTTATTTCCTTGAAGTTAAAGAAAGTCTTTTATTTCATTTTAGGATCAACTATTGAAATATAAATTATTAAGTGAAATAGTGGTTAAAGAAAAAGAAGTAGTGAGAAAAGAAAAGAAATAGCTTGACCTTAGGAACTCTCAAGCTTGTATTAACTACTTAATTTTAAGCGATGTCATGATGTGGGCCATCTAGTAGTTGAAATGATATTTTTATTTTTTAACAAAATGTATTTAGTGTTTCTAGTTGTTTAGTATTAAAAGTTTGATATTAATAACTTGGTGTTGAGCTTGTGTTAGTTAGCTTGGTAGAAGCCAGTTGATAACCGATTGGTTAGTAGTTGATATTTGGATTAGTAGGTTTAGAATTAGGGTTAGCCAACGGCTAGCTGTCTTGAGGTTTGGGGTTGCTACTTGAGGTAAAGGTTGGTCCTTTGTCTCTCTCTCTTTCTTGTTTTGAGGTGTGTGGGGTGTGTAAGAGGCACTTAAAATACTAGTTGTGGAGTTGTTGTGATCTTATGTTGAAAGGAGCATTGGTTTGAAGGATTCTTGTGTTATATTTTGGTTAAGTGATGAATGGATGTACACTTTAAAATTTGAGTTTTTGATCTACTATGATGCCAAGTTTAGAATCTAAATCTATTATAAAAAAAGTTATGAGGCTTTGAAGTAAAGGTGTTCAGATTCAAAGGTAGCCAAAGAGGAAGTTTTTGAAGAGCTTATTCTTATTGAGATCTTGTGCAATGGAAACAAAACTTTGAAGGTATCTTTTTTTATCTTATCTTTTAGCTTTCGTCAAAATTTTAGCTTCAATGGACTTAGGATCTAGGAGTTATGCATCAAAATACAATTGGGTTGAAGAGGCAGTGAAGGATTAGGAAGTCAATAGTATGAAAATGTTTACCAAAGTTGGACAATATCTTATACCGTACATTTGGGTCAGGTTTGTAAGACCCCATACGAAATGTTTTCTTTTTGACCCCGTATCCACTTCGTTATCTACTTTTAGAAATTATAAATTTTTGTTTGACTTTATTTTGAATTATTCATGGACTATAGTACAAGGCACTATAGCTTAACTATACTACACTGCCACTAGTTCAACTTTTCTTAAATTTTGTGGGACCACAAGTGGGGCTTTTACACTTTGAGGTGACTTTATTCAACTTTAACTATAGTATTTTCTACAATTTATTTTTTTAGATTTCATATTATTTTCATTAATATTTTCTACAATGTTCATACACACCATGTTATAATTTCTGAAAATTTCATACCCTATTTATTTATATTTTGATTTATTTTTTAACTAATTTGACCCGAGCGTAGGGTAGTATAATGAAATTTTATGAATGAATATTTGGTTAGTTGATCTATATTGTGGCAGAGTCTCAAGTTACTTGGAACTATTATTCAAAAGTTATGTTAAATCAAAGTTAGCTATGGCAATATCTAGGACATAGTGAGAAGGTAGAAAGTCAATAGTGGGAAATGTCCACCAAAGTTGGATAGTACCTTAGAATATTAATGATGAAATTTTGTGAGTAATTAGTTGGATAATTGATCTACATTGTGGCAAAGTTTCAAGTTATTTGAAACTACTATCTAAGAGTTATACTAAACCAAAGCTAGGTATGACAATTTGTAGGGTATTGTAGAAATTGTAGGATAGGGATTTGGAAAAAGAAAAGTTTGAGGGTTGGTTTAATAATATTTAGGTTATTTTAGGGTATTAGACACTACTTACAAAGAATTTTCACAGCAAAGGCCTTGTGCTATTCCAAACTTAATAGCAAAACTTTGTGACAAGGGTGAGCAAAAATACTATACAACATCAAAACATGAAAAATGATGAGGAATTTGAAGGCGTTGTTGACCACCTAATCGACAAACTAAATTACAAGACATGTTTCTAAACACCCTTTCTTCCATCAATTATCAAAGATTAATAAGATTTCAATAAGACCGAGGCTAAAATTATGTTAGACCTATAGGACATTAGGAATAGGAGTCAAATCACTTTTAAGCTTAGAATTCTATAGTACATCCTTTGAAGTTTTCAAAAACATAAAATACTTAAAAATTGGAGTTAAAACAAGTAAAATAGGTATGAATGAAGATTAGGACCTAAATTGGATGAAGAATACTTTAGCTTAAAACTTTGAAACAAGATTATAAAATTAAGAAGTAGTAAACACTTATAACCTATAGGTACAACGTACGAAGAGTTCCGGCAACTAATAGAAAATTAGCCAAATTAAATTGATAAATTATTGTTTTAACTTTGGTGTTTTCGGTAGTATAACTGAATGATAAATTGAGAGTATAGAAAATAAACCACTTCAAAAAACTAGATGACGATTTTCAGCTGTTCTCCATAAAGAAAAAGTGAATTTTAACTGCTTCATAGAAACTCCCACCAGTTTTTAGCTGAAGAGCCTAAGGTATGACTGGTTATAACCGGTTTTCTAATTAAAAACCTGATTATCTTTTATTATTGTAATACTGTAGCCAACTGTCATGGATATAGGGCTATAGGGCACTAAGGCACCAATGGCTTGCCTCTTCATAAGTCTCATAATGTTGCCATAACAATACCTTGTCTCTTGATGTTGCCTAGTCATTGCTTGACGTTGTGACTGCCTCGTGACCCTCGTCCCTCACATTCCCTCGTCTCTTTCACGCTTTGCTCTCTTTTGGTCTCTCACCTCTCAAATTTGACATTCTACTTCATTTTGCCTACTTACAATTGATACTTGATGCACTCTAGTTCTCATCACTTTCATTTGTTTACCTTCTCTCTTTTTGTTTTCAAATGTTTTCTTGGTATGCTACTCATTTTGCGGTGGATAACTATAGAGTAGGCATTGGTGTACTGCTCATCTTGTGGTAGTGGACGACGGAGGAGGTGTTGGGGCGCTGCTCATCTTGTGGTGGACGACAATAGAGTGGGTGTTGATGTGCTGGTACTGTACAGTCAGGTCCAGCTCAATTACGAATTCTGGACCTCACCCTTCTCGTTTAGTTCTGTAGTGTCCCCAGTTCACGATGTCACCCACATCACGGTTGAAGGTTTCCGTGGCCCTAACCCTGCGGTCTTATGCACCTCATAGTCTTCTTCCTATTCCAATTAAACGCGCCGGAATCATGGGCCCATGCACAATTTTTCATAGCTTCCCCCATTACTGCTCCAAAACTTGCCTGCGCTGCCACTGACTTCACCATCCACTCACTCCTCCATGGCTTCCTTTCCGATGCTCCCACTTGCGCTCGTTGATTGCCGATCTCTCCGGCTCCAGCTTCACACCGCCTTTCCATTTTTTGCCATCTACAATTCCTCACATTCTCGCTTGCTTTCACTTGTGCCTTCCGGTGCTCCTCTTCCCGTTTTTCAACTGATTTTTTTGCGGGGTGGGGTGGGGTGGGTATATACTCAGCCCATTGGGCTTGGCTCCTTTTGCATGACCAATGCATATGGTTTATTGGCCCTAACTTTGCTAACCCGCTGCATTTGCTCTTGCTTTGGTGCGATTCTAGCTTCTCTTCCGCATCCGTTTCTACTGCTTTCAACGACACTTTCTCGATTGGGTTTTCTCTCGCTTCTAGTACTCTATATTTTGGGGGTTGCACACTCTTTTCAAGGCTGATCTGTTGCCCAAGCTCGCACATTCTTCAGATTGCCATGCGCACACGGACGTTAAGCGATCATGAGAGGGGTCTCATTGTGGGAATGCGGGAGGGTGGAGTGAAATCTAGCCGCATTGCCGAGTTGATGGGAATGCCGTGTTCTACCGTGTCCACCGTTTTGACAAAGTGGAAGAAATTTGGGTGCGTTACTACGGGTAAGCTGAATCCTCCGCCAACAAAACTCTTAGTTCGTTCACTTCGAGACCTAGGTAGAGAAATCCAACAAGACCGGCGTCTTTCTTTAGCGGCACTTGCTCAAAAGTTCGGAGTCTGTCGAACCACCATCTGCAAGCATGTGCGACTACTCGGATTCGGGAATCGCATCGCTCTAAGGAAACATTTTCTTAGTGCAAAGCATAGAAATTAGAGATTGGCATTTGCTCGCAAGTATAAGCGTTGGACTGCAGAACAATGGAAGAATGTCATTTGGACAGATGAGGCTTCTTTTGAACTTGGCAAAGAGAGTCGGCGAATTCGAGTTTGGAAAAAGGTGCACGAGAAGTATGACGACCAATGCTTGGCACCCACTTTCAAATCAGGGAGAACGTCAGTCATGGTATGGGGTGCATTTAGTGGATTTGATATATGTCCACTCGTTTTTATACCACAAGATGAGCGCACTGCTAATGACTTCGTTCAGAATGTATATGAAGGTACTCTCTCCGGGTTTTATTTCATGCATGTTGCACCAGAACAACTCATTCTCATGGAAGACGGCGCTCCCGTGCATCGTGGCAAAGTTCCAGAACTTTGGAGGAAAGCTCACGGGATAGCCAAATTGCAATGGCCTCCGAATTCACCTGACTTGAACCCGATAGAGAACTTATGGAAGATCATGAAAGATTTGCTCCGCCACCACAAGAAGCCAAGCAACAAGCAAGAATGATGGACACCATTAAAGCGGTTTGGGAAGAGGTTTCTCTTGAGCAACTACAAAATTTGATAGAAAGCATGCCCAATCGAATGAAAGCAGTCATTTCAGCAAGGGGTGGTAGCACTAGATGGTAGGGACTATGCACAACAAATCAAATATGTTATATTCTTTTCCACTTCATATGTAAATATTTGTACAGATAATGAACTACTCTTTACTACGATTCCAACGCAACTTCTGCTTTAGGAATCCGTTCATTTTTAGCCCGGATATGGCTTCTTGAAGTTGCACCGATTTTCAGTAACGACTGACTCAGGTCCAGAATTTGTAATTGAGCTGGACCTGACTGTACAACAACAAAGCAATTCCAGGGTTTTCACAATAGACAAACAGAGAGTTCTTGTTTCTTGTTGTAGCCAAGCAAGCTTTCATTAGGGTTTGATTATTTCAATGTTGTCTTCTGCTTGGTTTCTTGATTGACTTGTATTTGAATTGATGTTGTAGAGTTTGATTTTCCTTTGAGTATTTGGAATCTAAAATTGGTTGTGTTAATGTTTGCATTTAAATTTCCTGTTAAAGAGAATGATAGTTTACAATTGATCTTCCAAGATGCTGTTCAAATGAGAGATTTTAGAACAACAAAACTATTCTTTGTAAATAATATTCTTTTTAAGGTTTTGTGCAACTAGTGTTGGAAGCTAGCATAGGATGTTGTGGACTATGCTATGAACTGTGAAGAGTAGAAGTTTGTATCTCACTCCTGTTAGGCATCCTCAGTTTTTCTACCAACTTAAGCTTAATAAAACATCCATCTCCCTTACGGAACTATGCAGCTATTTGTTGTTGAATGATTGAGGTGATTTTGAGCTTTTACAAGTTGTTTGTTATAGTACAGTGGGGCATGTTTTTGGAGAAACATTGGCAGTCAATTGATGCAAATTAATCTGACCAGACAATATATCACATTTACTGGTATGCTAACTATACTCTCTATTGTGCCAATACCTTTAGTTTAGGTATATTATAAGAAACATTTGTTGATTTTGATGAGAGTTATTAGATTTTGATGGGAGTTGTTGATTTTGATGAGCTCAACTTATTTAATACATAAGTTTACTTGTATTATAAGAAACCTTTGTTGATTTTGATGAACTCAGTTTATTTTATACATAACTTAGTTGTCGCCACCTCCTTCATTGACTGTTCTGTGTTTCTTTTTTGTGCAGGTGTTTGCAAGAATTATATTAAGGAGTTTAGGCATACTTATGTTTAGATAGAAATGAATATCTAATATTGCTTGTTGATGTTTGATGCTTGATGAATGATATTTGATGTTGGATATTGAATGTTATATGTTTATGTAATATTTGGTGTTGCTTCTATATTGTAGTAGTAGGTTGATGTGCTCATTATAATTGCCATTTCTTTTCAATTTTGCATAAGGGTTTTATTTTTTGAGATCTTTGCTTTTACTATTTCATTTTAACCATCATATTAAAATATCAAGATGTTTGCTAAGAAGCAAAGAACCATGAGGGATATGTTGCTAAAAGAAAAACAATCAGATTTGGTTGGGGCAAAGGTGGCTTCTTCTTTACAACCAATCTCATGTAACCCTAAAGAATTATCAGAGGTTGAAAAAGTTAAGTTGCTTTGGAAAGATTCATGGTGTGGGCAATTTGATTGGATACAATTTAACTTAGAGATAGGTAAGTTTTTTGCAAACTATGTAGAGAGAAAGGTGGTAAAAGTGTCTATGGTAAAGGAAGATCTTGTAATATTAAAGTATCTACATTTCAAGATCATTAGAATTCTAAAGAATATAAAAAATTAAGTTGGGTAGCACAACAAGGTGAGAAAATCATGGAAAATCATATTAGAGAAGCTTATAGATGTTGTGATGAAGCCCTTTTAACTTTGTTAAAGTCTGCCTATTTTTTGGGAAAGGAGACAATTTCTTTCACCAAATTTCCAGGTCTTTGTAAACTTTTACTTGCAAGTAAAGCTACTTGTACTAAGCCATTATACCATGATGAAAAATCTTGTACTAAGATGATATTTTTGCATTTCTACTATTCTCCACAAGTCAACCCTGGATAGGATTAGAGATTCACAATTTTTTGGATTAATAATAGATGAATCCATTGATGTCAGTGTTATAGGTCATGTTGTGCTTTTTGCTATTTTTGTTGAAGAAGGAATTCCTATAACTACTTTCTTGGATTTGCTTGAACTTAATGGTAGTAAAAAGGATGCTAAAGTTATCTTTGAATGTTTATTGAAGTCCATTCAAGAGTAAGGGTTGGATTTGCAAAAATGTGTTGCATTTGGGTCTAATGGGGCAGCTACCATGGTAGGGCAGAGATCTGGTGTGGCAAGCAGGCTTAAAAAAGTTAGCCCATTTGTCACATCAGTTCAATGTATAGCTTATAGAACTAACTTGGCAACTCTAGAGGCTACCAAGTCTCAAGATTGTAAGTCTATGTCTATTGAAATTGATCTTTTGGTTAATTCTTTGGCTACTTACTTCAAGAAATCTAGAAAGAAGAAATGTATATTTCATGAAATTCAAAAAGAGCTAAATGATGCCTAAAAATCTTTAAAAAGGTATTACAAGATTAGATGGTTGTCTAGATTTCAAGTCATATCTACATTGTGTGATTCTTTGAAGTCTATTATTGGCTATTTTTGTGATGTGCCAAGGGAGAAAGATGATGGGACAATTCCTTTTCTTTATAACAGATTGAGGAATTTAAATACATTTATATTTTGTATTTTTTTGGCTAACTTGCTTCATGGTTTAACTGCCTTGTCTACAATCTTCCAATTTAAATTTGTGGATGTAACAAGTATTAAATCACTTGTAAGAACTCAAATTGAGTCAATTTGCATGTTGTACATTTTGGATAGTACAGACTACTTTCAAAAGTAGCTGTACTAACACATTTGATGTTCTAGATTTGCTAATTTGATATTTTGGAGTGTTGTTTTCATGTTTTGGGGTTTTGTTTTCATATGGTTAAGTCCTATTTTCATTTTTTTTGTTTTAATGCATTTGATTGTTTTCAAAGTATGATTTGAAATGAATAATCTAATATAATAATTAATGTTAAATTAGAGTGCAAATTTCTTGGAATTGATGACTTGCCTTCAATTTAATATTTGAATTGATTTATAATTTGATTTGTTAGTTTCTAAACTGGTTGCTATTGTAAACTTAAGGAAAATGTCTGGAATCCCCCTCTCCAAAAAGGTTTTTTGCTGAAGTAAATGATTAAATTTAGACAACTATCAAATGACCATGGAGGATTACCGAATTACATGTGAAAAAAAGGAAAAAAAACAACTGAAAAAGTGTATAAACTCCCTTATTGCTACATAGGTGAAATTGGAAGTTGATTTCAAATTATACATTAGGAGAAATTAGCGGATGAAGATTAATTAACCAATTAGCGGTCAAACTTCATCCATCAATAACTTCTAGTAAGAAAATCCAATGAACCAGAATCTTAGCAATCTAAGAATCTAGAATTAGGCTTGACAAGAAAAAAAAATTTAAATAATAAATTGATAAAAATTAACCCAAAACCTTAGAATCTTGAATGGAATTTTTTTTGAATAAGTATATACACTATATACAAGGCAAAGCCAAGTGTTCACAACATTGCGAAGAATGTGAGGAGTTGCATGAGAGAGTTTAAAATGAACAAGGCATAGAGATGAACCGGAAGGATCCGGAGAGGTCCAACGGCCATGAATTTGTGCCGATTGCCATTAGAGATCCCTCCTAACGCTCTCCAAATCAATCAAATTGTAGAATGAGCCCGCAAATGTGATTTGTTCATTAGTATCTACATTTGTTTGATTTTGCAAATAAATCATGATGGATCTAGTCCCTGGCGGGCCAAACACTTCTTGGGCTGGAGTAGGTGGAGAAGTTGGCAAGGGAGGTTCTAGGCCAACCTGATCTAGCTCTTCTTGACACCATTGTCATAAAGCAACTACTTGACTTAGGCTCATTAATTTGGCTGGCAACTCCATTAGTCCTTCAAAGTGAAGGTTTGTTGGTAATCCCTCCATGATTTGGCATGTGAATAGCTCGCCCTCCGCTTGAGTCCAAGGCGCCTCCGTGGAATTGCTCTTTGGATCCATTTCTTGATCTTCGGTGGACTAAGAGATGGTGTTGGTGTTGGGTTGCATTGTCGCATTGTACATGCTTACATTATGTACAAATTCATATTTGTTGTTAAAGTAGAGGGTTTTTTGGAGAATTTAATTCATTTATGTGAAGTAGACTCTACCTTTTTTACTTATGTGAAGTAGACTCTACATTTTTTACCTTTATTAGACAACTATTTGGCATTAGTTTGTTTATTTTTATACTTGAATACATTTTGAGATTTTAGTTTAGGTTTAAAGTTGTTTAAATGAAAGGTAAAATTTGTTTTGCCTTTCTTTTAGATATATTTAAATAATTAGAAGTTTATAGAAGGGATAAGGATAGAATTATGAAAAAAAGATGAAGGCAACGAATGAATTTAAGCCCATGTGATTATTTAGGGGCCAAAATTCATTGGAATATGGGCTTAGGTGGAGAGTATGGGAGGTGAGGTGGAAGTATGGAGGATGAAGGGGAGGTTGAAGGGGAGGGTCATCTTCGTTCTCCTCATGGTTGCTTAGGAGAACCCTGAATTTAGGGAGTCCTGGCTCATTGTACATGGAGAGGTTTGTAATGAATTTTTTTGAGATTGTGTATCATATATTGGTGATTTCAAAATGCTATTACTGGTTCAATTTGGAGTTTCTATGCAAAAGTTATGGGCTTGAGAGTGACGGGTAGTGAGGAGCTGCCTTTCATTTGAAGTGAGAGAACTTTGACTAGCTGTGGAAATCGGACAGTATCTTAGTTTGAAATGAAATTTGTAGGGGCTGTAGATCTTTGTATTAGCTTTCCAAAAAGAACTCACACTATTCATTTGGAGTTAGCATAAAGAAGTTATGAACTTAGAGGTAAGGTAGTGAGGAGCTGCCTTCCATTTAAAGTGGGTAAACTTTGACCGGCTGTAGAAGTTGAACAGTATCTTAGATTAAAGTGAAATTTGGAGGGGTTTTATAATTTTGTGTTAGATTTCCAAAAAGACCTTACACTCTTCATTTGGAGCTTTGGGGCGTTTGTCACACTCAAAATAGTGGCGGATACTTCTTCAAAGGGAGTTAGGAGCTTCATATGTAATATTTACCCCTTTTGTTCAAATATGTGATATTTTATTTAGCCTAAATGGTACATTTTGGGAGTATATGATCATTTTGTGTTTCATATGGCTTACATGCTCTTATATGAAGGAATCATGAGCATTTATGTACACTAGATTATCTAAACACGGGATCTTTCATTTTCCGAGCCAAATCTAGTTGCAGCTAGATTCCCTGCGTTTCCCAAGGCAAGGCCTCATTACCCGACAGCGTAAATACTTCATTTGTAGTCTCCGGTGTAGGTTCTTCCGGGGAATGCACTGATGGTTCTGATTGGGTCGAGGATGATGGCGATGAAGATGGCAATGCCCCTAGGACATCATATGTGTGACTTATAACGATAGCTATTATATATTAATCCCTTAATGTAAGTAATGTCCGCCTCAAATGGAGCTGGTTTAGACCTATAGACAAGAAAGTTTTCAAACTAACCTTCCTCCTTCAACGGAGTGAGTTTGGATTTTTAAAAAAGACAAAAGAAGATGATAGAGGGAATGATTTAGATTTCTTACAAAATGCTTAGAATGATGGCTAGATCAAGTTGTACATGACACACTCCTAGGTCTCTTTGTAAGTGACAACTAGTACTAGTATAGGCCAAGGACTTTACAAAACTTGGTTGAGAAAATCTATCCCAAAGTGAATGAAGAGGAAGTTGGTGAAGGTACGCTTCTCTACACATTGTATTCGAATGTTCAGGTAAAACCAATGATAATCGATGCCAATTGCGATCCATGCGTTAATCAAATATACCTACAACAACACAACCTCTAATATACAAGGCAAGAGCTGCATCTCTTGGCCTTGTATACTAGGGTTGTGTATCAAGAAAGTAAGAACAAGGAAATTGTGGTTAGTATCACATCTGGCAATCTTAACAAAAAAAAGATCCTAGACATGAGATAATCTAGCAATTTTAACGCCCAAACCCAAGTTAGCCGTCTTTTTCAACAACAAAGGCATTCATTACAATGTGTTAGCGAGCCAAGCATTGTGAGTGCCCATTTGGTCACTTGAGACTCATAAAAAAAAATTTTGGATTTTATTAGTTTTGAGTATAGTTTTATATAAAAAAAAATCCCCCAAAAGTGAATAATCAAAATAGAGATGTTACATATCAATATAGCATTTGGTCTTAAATAGAGTATTTTCTTTAATTATAACCAAATCCCGCATGTAGATAGGGTAGAAATCCAAAAATTGTACAAAATAAGCGTGTTTAGTAGAAATTGCCCAATTTGTTAAAACATGCCTTTCTGTGACAAATCCTAGCTAAATTAGTCTGAGGAAACTATGTGAAAACCTTAGTTTAGATTCCCAAAGAGAGATTTTGGTGTCCCCATTCCATCGGTGAAATAGTAGAAATCCCAATTGTTAGCTTGTAGGTGAAGAAAACTCAAGATGAATCAAAGAAAGGCATCTACAACCTAAGTACGGTGATTTGAAGTGGGAATCATATTAGGAGTTCAACGGCACAATCGGTTCACCAAAATTCCCTTCCATTTGGAAGATTCCATGGTCACCGGAAGTTAAAGGAGATAGCGGGATTTGATTCTCCTTTAGATGTGCAAAGTAAAAATATAAGCTTGCACATCTCTTGTGGAATTCCATAAGAGTTTCTATGAAAATTCTCGATTTTTTCTAATCTACAAAAGATCTTTTTCCGAGCAGTCAATCATTGAAAGCCATAATGAAAAATTTCTAGAAATTACTGAGGCTGCGGTAAAATCTCACTAAAAATTAGTATAGCTTCTTTTATGTTAACAATAAACTCCAAACAAGTTTTGTGGCATTTCGATAATCAGAAGACTCAAAACTAACAAGATCCTCCAAGATTGGCACAATTGAGGATTAAACATGGAGTTAACCGGTGTATCGGGAGTATATAAAATCAGATTGAGGTCAAAGCGGGGTCTTTTTTTACTCCCTTACACCTACTAAAGAACCTAAGTTAGTTACTTTTCATAGAAAAGTTGATCTCCAAAAGTTGGGTTTTTATTTATTTTAGGTTGTTAATTTAGCACTAAATCTTTGTGGTTTAGACGTAGAAAAAAGGGGAAGGTAGTTTCGCAAGACTAAAAATAGCCTTCTAAAGCCAATGGCACAATCCGTTTGCAATTTGGAGTCTTTCTCCAAAAGTTAGAGTTTTGGACCAGCGTAGAAAGTTAAAACTTGAAGTTTAGGATGAAAATCTTTGGTGATAAGATTACCTTGTAGGAATTTGGGGGGGGGGAGTGAGGCCTTTGAAAAAGTATATAAGGGCTCTCATATCTCTCTCAAATCACCCCTTAGGTTCATTTAATTGAATTTTGGCCATTTTGGGGCCATGTTTCCAAATTGTCTTATTTTTAGAGCATTTCAAGCTCCTTGTTGCTACTTTTCAAGCTCTTTTGAAGAACTTAGGAATCCCTTCTAACTTAGCTATCTTCTTGTGGCGTTTCTCGTAAGTTATTTGAAGCTTTAGTTAATGTTTTGTTGAGTTTTGGTATTTTGTTGACATCCTTGGGTGTTTTGAACTAACCTTCCACTAATCCTAGGGAGTTTCATTCCCCTATGACTAGCGATGCCGCTTGGGAAAAATCTGTAGTGTTGTTTAAGTTATTTTAGCACTAACACATGCAGTAGCCTTCTTGTTCTACTAACAAATCATTCCCTTTGCGGTTGTCAAAATCTTCCTTATTCCTTTTAACACGGTGAAGTTTTGACTTTGATTGTTTAGAGTGTTTATAGAAATTGGGTATTTTACAAAGCACGGCAAAGCTTTGACTTCTTTTATTTAGAGTGTTTATAAAAGTTTGGATATTTTACAAAAAATATAGCAAAGCTATAATTAGTTTTTGATTATAAATCAAATTAGTGGCGAAACCCTAGTGTTAAATCTTAGAATTTAGGTGTATTTTGAAAATATGACAGAGCTTTGACTTAGAATTTCTTCCATCATCTCTCCAAGTTAGCTTCCTAAAGAAAAATATTTGTCGTAAAAAATCCCCTCCCAAATCTGAATTTTGGTTAAGTTTTGAGACCAGCCTCAAAATCTACCTGCCAGGGCAACCAAACCTTCGGTAGGGAAGGCTAGGTCCTAGCAAGGCAGACCGGATGGTCAAGCCCCAGCCCAAAAACCGGGTATTCAACCCCCGGCCCGGCGGCAGACAACCCGCCTGCCGGCCAACAGGCCAGCCCGTCAAGCAACTGCACCGGCCAAGGAGGGGAAGTTAATCACACACCCCAACAACAAAAATTGTTTTTTTTTTGTTGTTTCAAAAATTGTCTTAGTTTTTAGGAAAAAATAGAAGGAGGAAGAAGAAGAGAAAGGAGGAAGGAAAAAATAGAAGAAAATAAAATAGAAAGTAGAGGAAGGAGAAGGAGAATTAGAGACATTAATTCTCAATTAGAAAGGAGGGTTTAGCAACTATCTCACAAACTCTTTCTCTCTTCTAGCCTATCTAGTGAGTTCTTAAACTCAAGTGATCAAATTGTGAAGAATGAGTGAAGTTTGAAGGTAGTTATATCAATTTGGAAGAAGATTAGAAGTTGATAGGATTTAGGAAAAATCCATGGAATTCAATTCAAACTATTAGAAATTAGATAAGATAACGGTTGACCATCTAAAGGTCAAACTGATTCTTGTTTAGAAGTAAGTGCAATTATTTTGAAGTGCCAAGATAAACTCTTGGAATTATAAATAATTGAGGGAAATATTGATAAAAGAAAAGAGAGTTAGGAGGGAAAGGAGTAGTTAGTAAAAGATATACTTGTAATTTTCAGACCTACTTTTAGCCGTGGGCAAAAATTACCAACCAACACAAAAAGACGACGAACGATGGGAGTTTGAAGGAGTATACGACTACCTTAACAATGACGCCAATTCCGAGGTGAGTTACTAGGTACAACGCGTACTTTTCAATTATCGAAATTAAACATTTTAAAGTAGGTTCAAATTACAAAGCTAAGTCAAAATATTTAGAGTAGGTCTTTTACAAGAATCAAGTAGGCAAAGCTCTAGATCATAGTTAGAGTTTTTCAAAACCATATCACACTTAAGGATCGGAGCTAAATTGAAAAAGATATAGATGGATGAAGTTTAAGTTAAAAATCGGATGACTTGTAGCAAAAATCATTTATTGAAGTTAAGACTTGGAATTTAATTAGAAAATAGTAACTTAAAGATAGGAATAAATTTTCAAGGTAAATTGGAATAGAAAAGAAGGATAAAACCTTGGATGAAGTTTTTAAAGTCTCTTAAAGGTTAAACTTCGTCCGTCTATAATTTTTGTGAAGAAAGTCAGAATAGGGTGAATTTTATATTTTTAGAAATGGCATGAAGTGTTCTATCACTTAGGATGTATAAATTTAGACTATTTTTCAATTAACTAAGAATCACCGTGGCAAAAAAAAACAAGTTAGTAAAAAATATACACTTCCAATTTGGTTAGGTTTTGTTAGTTAATTTCAAAATAAAAGAATTAGTATAACATTAGGGAAAGATCCATTGCTTAAAAGGCAAAATGAACCGACGTTAGGTACCTATAGGAATTAATCGTGATTACTAAAACCTAGTTGTGCACACTGATTTAACAAGGGTGGGTAAATAAACGCTCATAAGCATCGAAGGCTACATCTAGCTGTTTTATTTTTTTATGCAACAAGGGCATTCAATACAATAGTCTAGGAAAATTGGTAAAACTAGTTGTTTTTTTATGCGATAAGGACATTCATTACAACAGGCTGGTCAGCAAAAGTTACATCCTACCAGCTAGTTTTTTTATGCAACAAAGATATTCATTACAACAGTCTAGGGTCATGGAATCTTACCTAGGAAGATGGATCTAGCTTTCCCTTGAAGCTTTCTTGTGACAATGGGTGAGGTTTTAGGCACCCACTTAAATACCATTAGCCTTAATGCCATCCTAAGAAGATAAACCGAAAACAAATCTAAACAAAGTATTGACTGGCAGTTAAGCCTTTCTTTTTATGTTAGATGTAAATTTCTTGATAAGTCTACATACTTACAAGATAACCTAAAAATAAAAACCAAGTGGCTTTGTCCATTTTGTTTTAGAACCCCCACGAGATCTGGAGTTTAAAAGGGTTAGAAGAATATTTAGGGTTAGAAAGTGTATATCAAGTCTCTTTGGTGGGCTTTGCCAACCAATTTTACATTACCTCTAACTTTAAGAGATAATCAACCAAAAGATACTTAACCAAAGGATAACATGATTCGACTGGTACAAAGGCTTTATTTCCATATTAATTAGAACTATTTTTGCGGAATTTACATTGTACTGCAGGTACTATTCTATGAAGTATTACGTACTGGCTCCTCACTACTCAATAAAATTTAATTATGATTAACAAAAAAGTAAAATTTCCCCTAGCGTCCCTTGAAAGCCTTGCCGGCTAGTTTTTTGTTAGTCCTACCTTTAAGAGACTAACAACCAAGAATGTACTAATGATTTATACTGCCACCAGTTGAGAGAACTTGAAATAACTTTGAAATAACTTAAATTGACAATGCATACTTTTTTCTTTTTTCTTTTCTTTTAAATTTTTAAATTTTTAGGAATTTTTGTCATTTTTGTCGTTTTTAGGGATTTTTGGTTAATTTTCTTTGAGCTACCTTTTAACAATCTAAAGGTATTAAATAATTGATATCCACATGTTTTTGTTGAGAGGGCTATCGATGGCTTTTACATCGTTTCAACCAGAAAATATTTCTCCTTTTTTTCCATGGGTAATTAATTGGGTCCTAAAAATAACCAATCTTTCTTTGCCATAGAAAAATTAGCAATTTCATTTGCAATTGGAACGATAATCCGTATTTACTCATATCTTGTATTCCTTGCAATGTCCTCCATTGGTCCGGGCCGGTTCCACAGGGTTCCCTGGGAATTCCATCTTTCGAGCATCCTGGACTAAAATCTACATGCTTGGTTCAAGGGTTCGTACCTTGCTTTTTTTGTTAAAAACTACTTTCTTGTGTCTTTGTATGACCTCTACATGTTGAGAAGATGCCCTTAGAAAGTGTAAGTTGGGAACAATGTTTTCTTCTACAAATATGGGATCCCAAGAAATGTCCTAAGTACCATCGATTTCAAGGTGGTACAAATCTTCTATAGAGATGTTCTTCACTAGGAATACAAATCCAGATATGGTCATCTTCAAGGAGCTCCAATTCCTCTTCTTTGGTTGAGATTATCGGGGCATGGGCACCGTCTACAATTGGAAGGAGCAAGATGCTCATCTCAACAATACAAGGGCCTAACCATGTCCACCACCTCCCCATCGAGGTAATCCTACAAAAAACAACCACTAGTACCAAAACGGAAGAACATGTCTCCTGGCAAACACACCATTATGTGAGTGCTTATTTATCCACCCTTGATAAATGAGCAAATACAATTAGGTTCTTATGTTGGTTCTTATCCTATGGGTGTTTTAACATTGGTTCATTGTGCCTTCCAAGCAATGGATCTTTTCTACTAATTCTACTTTTGCATAAATTTGAAATTAAATGGCAAAATCTAATTGCAAAGAAATAATTATCTTCTACTAATCCCTAGTTGCCAAGCCTCTGTGATTTTTAGTAATCGGAGAGACAGTCTAAGTTTAGTCACATAACTAGAAAGAACAACTTATACCATTTCTAAAAACATAAAACACATCTCTATCCGACCTTCTTATTTAAAGTTATGGACGGATAAAGTTTAAGCCTTTAAGAGACCAATAAAACTTCATTCACCACTTAAAGCTTATTCCTTAATTCAATTTCTCTTGAAACTTGACCTCTGGATCTACCTATGTGACTTCTACCTCCTTTACAAGTTTAGACTAGGATGAATGTCTTTTGCTCTAAACTTCATCCGGCTCTATCTTCTTTGTTTTTTAGTCTTTTTTTAAGAGTAAGATACTTGTGGAATCCCTTTAATTATCTCCAAGTGTTCACAATCCTAAGTTCTTTGTTTAAACTATCCTCTAATTCTTTAATTAACGTTCATTCAATTTTTAAGTCTCAGATGAACTTTTGTCAGTTTACTATTTTTAGAGTTTTGATATTTTTTCCTTATAGACACTAATTCTATATTTTTAAATTGATAAGAAACTTGTGAATTGGACCTTCCTACAGAAGTTGTTGATGGATGAAGTCTAACCGCTTATGGGTTCTTCAACCTTCATTTCATTTCTCCTAATTTACAATTCCAAATTGACTTTTGCTTTTGGCTATGAGCTCTAAATATTTTTATCTTCCTAAGTCTACACTCTTGTCCCAAGATTCTAATTTATGCTAATTTTCATTCAATAGAAGTTCTAAACTTCATCCACTAATATCTTTCTCACTTTAACTCCGATTTCTAAGTGTCATATGTTTTTGGAAACCTCTAGCCAAATTCTACAAGGTTTTCTATCTGAAAGTTGGAAAAGTCCTATTCTCAATACTCTGACATACATTTGAAGTTCGGCTAAACATAGAAATAGATAATGTTGGAAATTGAATAGAAATTGGAGGAATTAGTATCTTACCTCGGAATTTGCCTCATCTAGGAGTTGGTTGAATACTCCTTCCAATTCTTCATTGTTGGCCATGGTTGAATCCTTTGTAGAATTTTGCCCACCGTTTAAAAAGAGAGTTTTGATACAAAGTTGCCAATTCTTGAACTTCTTTTGTTTCTACTTTTTTTTTTCCTTCTCACTATTCTATTTCACTTATTATATTCTTCAAGTTGACTTGAAAGGGTTTTTACAATAATTGACTTGAATTATTGATTTGATAAGCTTCTTTCTTCTTTCAAATCAATAATTTAATCTATCCTATTTCTAATGATTCTAATCAACTCTTTCAAGATTTTCTCACACTACTAGAAAATTCAGATTTTTTGTTGATTTGAATGTGTTGATCATCAACACTTTTTTGTTCATTTTTGTCCAAATCAACAGATTTCTATCCAAATCAACAAAAAAGTGTTGATGATCAACATGTCCAAATCAACAAAAAATCTAAATTTTCTAGTAGTGTCAAATTCCCTATTATCTTCTAATTTTCTCTCCTTGTCTTAGATGAAAAGTCCAACCTCATTTTAAGATTCTCTAATGAATAGCTAAGCTTTGTTTGAGTCTCTTTCCATCTTCCTAACACTCCAAGGTTGCATATCTTGAATTCATTTCTTTCTCCAACTTTGAATGACAAGTGTATGAAACACTAGAGATGAGAGAATTAGACTTCATTTTTTGTCACAGATGGTAGAAAGATGGATGGGAAGCATCTCGAGCTTCTAAAATCATATTCTGTATCCAAATAGAAAGAGTTGAGTGACCAAAATATGAGCTGAGTGATGACTGATCTTTAATTTGGATGTGTCCAAATGGAAGGCTGATTGTGATCAAGGTGTGATATATGAAACTGCGTGATATTACAGAATTAGAGATTGTGCACTAAATGGTGGCCTAGTGATATTATAGAACCGGGGTAATAATATGGAACCAAATATTGTAAACTGAATGGGACCAATCTAATTAAGTAAGCTTTGGTAAAATTGAACTCAGTATTGATTTTTTTTTAAAGTTCTATACCAATTCTCCCTACCAAACTATACTCTGTTCCTTGAAAATTTACTCAATTAATTGGCGGTTGTTGCCAATCTTGGTTTTTAAAACCACACTAGGTCTCCTATTGGGACCCTTTATTAGCAAATCAAACTGGAAATTCTAACGACTAATGAAGCTTCGTCGTTCGGGGGCTTAACCCCAAGATGCTATTACTGAAAGTTAATCCTAAGTCGATAGCTCCATCGTGTTCAAAGAAAAGAGCCACAAATGTACAAGACTCTTTTAACAAAGCTAGTTTGTCAACACCATATAAACACACTAGAGCAAGGAAGTTAGTACAACCACTTGTTAATTCAAAACATAGTACAAATAAGTCAGTACAATAACATCCAAACTTTAGGGGATTTCTAAGTCAAGGAATTTCCCACTTAGAATTTTAGAGTTTACAAACATGGACTAGAAGCCCCTCAAAGTGGCACTGCCAAGGTATGATGAGGGATATTTCTAGGATTAGTACAACAACATAAACTCAACATTAACGGTTTCTCCTAAGCGGCGTTGCTAGTCATAAGGAGACAAATCTCTCTAGGATTAATACGAATGTTAGAAAAAAAACCTTAAAAAAATTTCAATAAAGTATCAAATTCCAATAAAATATCATCCAAAGCTTCCAAAACTTCAACAAAAATACAATTAAAAAAAAGCTAAACTTGAAGGGACCCCAAGTCCTTCAAAAGAGCTTGAAATTCTCTAAAAATAAGAAAATTTGGAAACATGGCCCCAAAATGGCCAAAATTCAATTAAATAAACCTAAATCGTACAAGGCGATTCAAAATGAACCTAAGGGGTGATTTGAAAGAGATATGAGAGCCCTTATATACTTTTTCAAAGGCCTCACTCCCCCCCCCCCCAAATTCCTACAAGGTAATCTTATCACCAAAGATTTTCATCCTAAACTTCAAGTTTTAACTTTCTACGCTGGTCCAAAACTCTAACTTTTGGAGAAAGAGTCCAAATTGCAAACGGATTGTATCATTGGCTTCAGAAGGCTATTTTTAGTCTTGCGAAACTACCTTTCCCTTTTTTCTACGTCAAATCCACAAAGATTTTTAGTGCTAATTTAACAACCTAAAATAAATAAAAATCCAACTTTTGGAGATCAAATTTTCTATGAAAAGTAACTAACTTAGGTTCTTTAGTAGGTGTAAGGGAGTAAAAAAAGACCCCGCTTTGACCTCAATCTGATTTTATATACTCCCGATACACCGGTTAACTCCATGTTTAATCCTCAATTGTGCCAATCTTGGAGGATCTTGTTAGTTTTGAGTCTTCTGATTATCGAAATGCCACAAAACTTGTTTGGAGTTTATTGTTAACATAAAAGAAGCTATACTAATTTTTAGTGAGATTTTACCGCAGCCTCAGTAATTTCTAGAAATTTTTCATTATAGCTTTCAATGATTGACTGCTCGGAAAAAGATCTTTTGCAGATTAGAAAAAATCGAGAATTTTCATAGAAACTCTTATGGAATTCCACAAGAGATGTGCAAGCTTATATTTTTACTTTGCACATCTAAAGGAGAATCAAATCCCGCTATCTCCTTTAACTTCCGGTGACCATGGAATCTTCCAAATGGAAGGGAATTTTGGTGAACCGATTGTGCCGTTGAACTCCTAATATGATTCCCACTTCAAATCACCGTACTTAGGTTGTAGATGCCTTTCTCTGATTCATCTTGAGTTTTCTTCACCTACAAGCTAACAATTGGGATTTCTACTATTTCACTGATGGAATGGGGACACCAAAATCTCTCTTTGGAAATCTAAACTAAGGTTTTCACATAGTTTCCTCAGACTAATTTAGCTAGGATTTGTCACAGAAAGGCATGTTTTAACAAATTGGGCAATTTCTACTAAACATGCTTATTTTGTACAATTTTTGGATTTCTACCCTATCTACATGCGGGATTTGGTTATAATTAAAGAAAATACTCTATTTAAGACCAAATGCTATATTAGTATGTAACATCTCTATTTTGATTATTCACTTTGGGGGGATTTTTTTTATATAAAACTATACTCAAAACTAATAAAATCCAAAAAAAATAATTTACGAGTTAGAGACCTTTAGTTCATGTTTTCATAGTCCATTTTGATTTTTATAATCTTATCGGATGAAAATATTCTTTAATTATACAAGAGTTTCTAGTTCACCCTATGTATTTATTTTTTATAGTAGGTTGCTAACATTTCACAATTCAATGATAGTATTAGCCTATATGAACACTTTATTCACACGTCTATACCTCTCATGTATACCTCTCATGTGCATGCAATTAGACTCAATTTTTTTGGTATTGTCACACCTAGAATTATTTGTAGTCTTCTGGAATGATTGTTATTGGATGGTTCCCACCATGTTTATCAAAACAATGTCACTATTTTATATTGAAGAGGTGAGATATCATATTTTTGCTCGTTGAATTATTTTTTATAATTTATTCTCACCTTTAAAATCCCATTTGCAATGGATTCCCTACCTTAACATAAGTAGAACATTCTCCTGTAACTTTTTTGAAGAATTGCCTTAACACCTCTAGAATTGTTTATGAAAATGTGTGTGGAATATTTTTGGATACAATCATCAACTCTTGAGCTCTTGAATTTTTTAGTTCCTTACAATGGTCCTCTTTAGTGGTAATTTTTCAATTTGAGTTTATCGTAAAAGGTGAGAGGTCCCAAAATATAATGCAAATTAGTTAATGGTTGCATATACACTTGCTAGGCTTTTCAACTTCCTGCATGGTAGATGTTGTCTATGTGATGTGCAATCCTTGTGGATTCTTCCTTTATTATTGACCATGGTGCAAATTTGCGGAATTTGAAGTCATATAATAGACAACAATAATTCCAAACAATTGTAGAATTATGACTTGACAAAGTTGTAATTGATCTTTTTTTCCAATGATGAAATTTATAGATTAAAATTTGATATATCCACCTCTACATCCAATGCTACATCAACACTTTCAACACATAGAAAATTGAAGCAATAATAATATACTCCCCTTAGTGTCAGTTCAAATGAGCTAGTGAAAAATGGCACCAGGAGATTACAAAGTGCAAGCGTGGATTGGTAAGAAATACAAGCTATTCATTATTCATGGTCAATCAACTTCTATACAAGCAATTTGATAGATTAAATTTTGCTAAAAATGGAAAAATAGTGACCAAAATATCAACATGTGGTTAGATAGCAATTTATATCATGTTAATCTCTAATGTAGAATACGTTCAAGATTAAATTCACTAACATCTTTATTGGAATTTGTAGATGATGAAGAAAACAATTTGCTTGGTGTGAACACAAAATTTTAAAATTTTAATGGAAATTGTCATTTTTATGTAAAAAAGGTTTGCATTGGAATTTAAATTTTAAAAATTCATGCAGTATGAATGCATATGCTCAATGGATTTTTAAAAGTGGCTATTGACAGTTCAAAGTGGTTATTCACAAGATCGACTATAGATGGTTAAAAAGTGAAGGGATGTTAATGCAAGAATTCTAGTTATAAGTAGGTAGCATTTTCCTTTCGTTGGGAGACTAGACAAGTATGGTCTAGCTTCCCTCAAGCAATTGTCTTTTCCATGAACATTTTTAAATATAAATGATTTATATATATAATTTTTATGTTTAATTTAAGTGACTGTAAATTGTATTGTAATGTGTATGTATGTGAAATTATGATTAATGGTGCTTGAACAGTGATGCATGTGTTTTTTTAGTGGAAATATATAAGTTATAATCTCTTGGTATTTGAGCATCAATGTAATGAAATCATTGTGATTTAAGTTTGAAAATTTGAGATAGATTGAGTGTGAATTAATGCAAGTGAATTACATGGATGCTAGCTATAGACTATGGAGTGATATGCTTGAGTCATGAAGTATAATCTTTCATTTTAATTTTATTATGAGTGAAATATGCATTATTAAAATTGGAATTTATTATGGGTAGTTGCTATAATCCATGTGTAGATAGGTTTTAATTTTTGTTAAATTGCTTATTCTATAGGTTTGCCAATTTTGGAGGATTAATTCAATATTTATCTATTGGATGTGAGAATGGAGTCTTAACTTTCAAGTCTAGAGAGTACAAATGGAAAATGCGGTATCCAAAGGGAATTTAAGAACCTAGTTGGAGATTGCTTGTCCAAATTGTTCAAGGGAATTAAATTCCAATAGTTGAGAATTAATTTCAAATTAATAGTTGGGGTGGTTGAGTTTGTTGACAAAGTATGGTATTTAGCCAACTTCCCAAGTTGGCATTTTTTCACCCATGGTTGGAGATATACATGCAAGTACCACCCAAGTTGGTTGTATTTTCTTGGTTGCCCAATTGGAGAAGTGTTGTTTTGAAGATTGTGTGGGTACTTTCTAACTGGCAATGACGTGAATGCTTTTTCCTAATGAAGAACAAGTTCATTCTTGTTATTCTAATTGAAAAGCTACAAAAGAAAGAGAAAAAAATGGAGCCAAACAAATTGAAAAATCAATCACTAATAGATTGTTGGATCTAAAGTTTTGGCTAAGAACATGAAGAGAGAATTATTTGCATCAAAATTGCTCGCAATTATTGGATCATATTGAAGATTTAGAAGAACAAAAGTAATAATTTGTTAAGTATATGAGATGGTTTGTGGAGTGAGAAAGCCAATTTTTTGTCAAAAGAGAAGAATTGTATTTTCAAATTTCAATCAAAGAAGAAATTATTTATGATTTAAAGGTAATATTGCAAGGGGAATGTAAATTGTCTTAATGTTGGAAGGAACAAATGTTGGAAGAAAGATGCCTTAACCCCTAAAGGAACAAGGCCTTTCTTTTCGCTAAAAAACACTCAAAATTGCCATTTCTATTGTAAAGAGTAAAAAAATTTGATATTTGTTTCTTTTGCACAACTAATTAGTATGAAAATGCATGGAATAAATTTCATAAATTTTTACCTCATAGATTGCAAGATATCTTTGTTTAAAGTGAAGGAAACAATTTTTTTTTGCACATTGCAAGACTAGATTATTTTACTTTGAACCTTCTTAACTTAATTTTTTTCTGCTAAAAGTTTTTGAATTTTAAATATTTATGGTGGAGAATTTAGTTGAGAGTCTAGGAAAAAAAGAAATTCTAATAACAACTTAATTTTCATTTAAAAAAAAATGTTAAGTAGAAATAGATAAGAGATAGAAAGAAAATCTAAATTATTAATACCTCAAAGATGGAATTAAAATGCACTAATCCCAATGGTGAGATTTTTCTAAAAAGAAAAATAAACCATGTGGAATTTTTTTCTTTTAAATTGTAAAAATTGCATTAAAAAATGAATCCTAATAATTTACTTTTAAAGAAGATGCTTAGATTGCCTAAAAAATAAGATTATCCAAAACCTTTACATCACTTATCCAAATTAAATAAATCAAAGCTTTTCATGTAGACAAAAACATAATCTATGAGAAAATATATTTAATAACAAAAATTCAAATTTTTGGAATTATTTTTGCTGCTTGGTCTTCCTTGTTTTGAGCTTATCTAGGCATAGCTTTTGTTTTTAGGCACCAATTGAAAAAAAATTATATTCCCACAAAAATAATCAGTTTTTCTATCTTCAAAAAAAGTTTCAAAAAATCATTACAAAAATTCAGCTTGTAAGTACTTGCCCAAAATTCCATTTGTCCTTTGAAGGAACAATGGTCCTTTAGGGGGTAAACTTATTATAGAAGCAGATTTGAAATTGAATTGCCAAAAAAAAAATAATCTCATCAAGGTATTTTCAAAGCATTGAATTAAAATTAAGTAAGTAAAGATTGATATGTCAAAATTGGTGCCATAATCAATGCATGATATGTGGTGCACTCTAACTGGTTGGTCCCATCATAAATGCCATTTAGCACCAATGTAGAGTGTCCTATGCTACTTCAAAGTAGAATAATGAGTGACAATTATCATAATGCAAAGTTTAAAAGATATGGCTCCTTTCAACAATCAAGCCCTATTTTCCCTCCAATGCTATATAAGACCTTATAATAGGTACCTAAATTCTAGCTAACTTGAGTCTTCTTTCCAAAAAATCCATCTTATTATAATTTCTCTGGTTTGGTTGGTTGTTACATTTTTGTATTACACTTAACTATATAAGTTGAGTATAAGTTAACTTGATCAAGGAAAAAAGAAGTGAAGTTTTTTGTCTCACATGCATGTATTGACAAGCTTATTTTACAGTCAACAAAAGAATCATGTCAATTTCAACTTATAATTGTTGCTTTATAAAATGGTATGTTTTCATTATAGAAAAAATTGAAAACTTAGGAACCACAAAGATTGATTACTCACCATATCTATGGAAAAAAAAGATTTAGTGGTTCACAGAGAAATTTTAATAAACTACACGATCAAAAAGTGAAAGAACATGAATAGACTTACAAGGAGTTTGTTTCAAGATTGCATATGACAATAACCGCTATTTTAAAAGAAATGAGAAATGCAAAGGTATAATTATAAAGATTAATGAAAATTCCTACAATATTTGTAGACAAATGAAACCTCATTGGAATCTAAGTGAGTTTGCCCAAATTGATGGACATGCAATGGCAACTTGGAAATTGGCTTGCACTATCATTGCTTTAGGGACAACAAAGAGATTGCAAAAACAAAATACAACAAATTCAACCTACAAATAATTATATGGGAGCAAAGAACTACAAGAGTGAACAAGAAAAATTCTTGGCTCTCTTATATTGAAGAAGGAAGTTGCTATGTTGGTATCATTTACATTCAAATCAGTTGAGGCCAAACTTACCAACTACTTGAATAAAATTGAGTAATTAATAGGACCATGAGTAATTTTAGAAGCATGCAATGAGACTACAAAAACTCAAATAAGATATAATACAATTTATAAAAAAATTCAAAAGAGGGCCTTATACTTTTATATTTATATATATGTATATGTATATATATGTATATATATGAGGCATTAGTATTGACTAAAAATAGAAAATCAAACAAAGCTTAGAAGTTGTTGATCTTGACAAATTAACAATCTTTTTTTAATCCCTAAAGTTCCATGGCCATTTTTTTTGCTAAAACTACTCAAAACTACCACTTTTACTACAATCACCTACAAAATAAATTTTAAAAAATATTTATAGAATCTAACCGTAGGATCTTGTTCTACACTTGTCTTTATTCATGTGATAATGTTAACTATTATTGTAGTTAAATTTAGAAATCTTGTTGTGATGAATTGGTAATTTTAGAGTTAACTTGCAGGATTAACCAGTTGGGAATGTAATATGTAGGCATATATGCAGTAGTTACCAATTAAGTATGAGATTTAGTGTACTGAGATGCTACAAGGTATAAAGCCAATTGATAGTCACAATTGTTAGCCAAAGTCTAAGTATTTTGATGCTAAGTGTTCCAATTGGGAGTTTGGTTGTTGTTTGCAATTGTGAATTCATGTATGTTGTGTGTATTTGAGATGCTGACTAGGTATGAGTGGTGTCTTATTGTGTGTAACTGATTGAGTATGCTGTGTGTGAATTATGAGCTGTGAGATCAATTGAATAAGTGGAGTGTGAGAATGGATTGAGTGTCAATTGGGAGATAATTGAGTGAAAAAAAGTTGAATGTTGGTTGTGTGGAAATTGCGTATGATCAATTGGAGTTAATTAATTATTTGGATATAGATTGTGTAATTGGAGAATGAACTACGTGATTGGAATGTGAGTGAAATTAATTTAGTGAGAATCAATTGGAATGATATTGTGAAGACTGTGTAATTGGAATAGATTAAGAAATTAATTGAAGCCAATTGGATGTTGAGAAATTGTGTATTTGTGATATGTGAATTGAATTAGAAATTTAAACACTATCAATTGGGAGGAGTCACTATATAGAATTTTAAATTATGGATGGGAGCTTAGTGTAAATTAGACAATTAAGTATCTAAATTATTGGAGACCAATTGAATATTAAACGTGGATGATGCTAAGAAGCCAATTGAAGAAAAGTCTATCGGAATATATGTTGATGGAGAAATCAATCACGAGAGATGATGAAGAACATTGAGGTTGAACCTATAAAGAAGAGATCAATTGGAGTTAACTCTTGGCTGGTGATTGAAGAATTGGATAAGGAGCAATTGGAATAAAGCTAAAGAAATATCGGCAAATTAATCTCATATCTTAACCAATTGATGTGATGGAATTAAATGTTTATGTCAAAATTATGCAATTGACACTTTTAAGGATTAAATAGTATTCTCAATTAAAATAGTTTACCTCCCAAAGTTTGAACTCATCTTCATAGGAATTTATTATAATAACTTAGAGAAATAAAATCCTACTTACAATTATTCAATGGAATAATGCTAGTATTTTTTCAATTGTATTTAATGTATCTATCTTTTTTTACAATAAAATCTACTAAAAAAATCTCTTCCAAACATTTATAATACAAATGTCAATTAGTGTCAAATGAGTTGAAAATAAAAATAAAAATAAAAATAAAAATATCTAATCAAAGACTTAATGGCATGTTCAAAGATAGTATTCCTTCAATGAGATGGGGTTCAAACTAATAATGAACTATAATGAGTCTCAACTATAAGTTGTAGTCAATATACCCATCATTATTTATAATAAAATGTACCAAAAAAAGAATCTCTTCCAAAATTACTCAAGATAAATGTCAATCAATGTCAATAAACAAATTGAAACTAAAACCAAAAGACTTGGACATGTTTAGAGATAGAAGACACACCATTGGTAATAAAGATAGAGGAGGCTAAATTAGTCAAGCTAAAGGGTTAAAATATATAAGCATCACATTAATTTTAATGAATAGAGTGTTGGATCTTGAAATAACAAAAAATGATGACAAATATTTTCCTTTTAAAATTAGAGCATGAAATTTGATCAATTAGATGGTTTAAAGTACCAGAGGAGAACCAAAAAGTTTGAGTTGGTATGAGCACATTCTTATCTACCATTAATAGGAAGCAGAATACAATTAGATTCTAATTTTTAGATACAATTTTGTCCTAGTGGATGCCTAAACGTTGATCCATTGTGCCTTTTAAGCAATGGATCTATTGCTAAAAGAGATTTACACATACAATTTAAAGAAAATAATATTACTATTATTACTATAACTATCAAAGTACAACCTCAATATATATAAGAAAGGAGGTAACATGAAAGGACAAGTTACTATGACACATCTCTTAGATTCATGAGACACATCATTATTAAGACATATCTCCTAGATGCTAGGACTATAACTTAACTAAATTGTAATACTACTAATATTCCCCCTTAAATTATAGGCCTAAAAAACAATTTTAATTTGTCTGTTTGTAGTCTTTGATGTCCTCTTTGGAAAACCAAGGTTGATGCATTAAATTTAATTAATGTGGCAATACCAGAACAAAGAGTGTGTATAAATTTGTTGAAAGATTCATCAAATTAAGTATGTCCATATCTTTGTTCATGTTCATGTCTTTGTCTATATTCATGCTTTCATCCTCTTCCATTGTGCAAAAAAGTTGATCCTTGAGAAAGAAAGATTTATAAAAGAGTTACAAATTGGTCAAGGTTGAAGTAATTGAAAACAAGTCAGACAATGCTTGGATATAGGTTGAGGTTTTCTTGATGGTTGATAAAGAACATTGTAAACACTTGGAGGATAACAAAAAGGTTCAAATATGTGATGAGACATCATAGCACAAGTGATAGTTGTGTGAGTATCTAAAGAAACTAAAGAGGTATCATCAGAAATAGGTGGATGAGGGAGTTGACCCATCAATGTCATACACTTAGAATGTTAACCTTTAGCTAAATTTTTGGTAAATATATCTACTACTATCATAGTGGTTGGAATATACTTAAAGATAAGAGTTTGAAATTCAAATGTTCTCAAATGAAGTGATGGTGAATAGCAATGTATTTGCTATAAGCATAAAACTTGGGGGTTTTGACAATGCAATAGCACTTTTGTTATCAACAAAAATAGTAGTAGGGTTAAATTGAGCAAAATCCAAATTGGAGAAAAGTTGTTAAAGACAAATTGCCTTAGTGGTTGCTTTTGTAAGCATTATATACGTGGACTTGAAAGAGATACAAGTTTTTGTTTTGTTCTTGACCAAGAAACAAATCCGCTAGTCAATAAGAAATAATTTCTTGAAGTGGAGCAATGAGAATTGCAATTTCCAACCCAATCAACATTAATGAAACCACTTAAAATAATTACTTGTGCAATACGTTGATATGTAATTCCAATATCAATTGAACCTTGAAAGTACCGTAAAACATGTTTTAAAGCTTGATAATGTGGATCATTAGGATGAGAAAGATATGAGACCATCATGATCTTCTTAATAATTGGGATTGAAGAGATCCCCTAGTAGATTGTAATACTTGTTGCTCAGACATTGATTGTATGTTGTTTGAGGGTTCACTTTCTTTGGAGGCTCTATCCATGATAGATGTGGCTGAAGGCATTTGATCTGTTTTTGGTCTTTGAATAGGCTGAAGGCATTTGATCTATTATTGGTCTTTGAATAGGCTCTAACACAGATTCAAATTCTTCTAAATGAGGTGTTGGAGGGCCTTGCAAATTAGATGGTATAATCTTAAAAAACTTAGAATCCAACAATAAACTTTCATTAGTAGCAACCTCTATATCTATGGGAGTTAATGATGGTAGATCATTTTGAGACATATTAGATTCCAAGAATGTTACATCCCTAAAAAGAATAATCTTGTGATTAGATTTTTGCATTAATTTGTATCTTTTGGTTTCATCATTGTAGCCCAAGAAAATATATTCTATAGTATGAGAATCAAACTTTTTTCTTTGATCTTTAGGAAATAAAGCAAAAGCTCTACATCCAAAGATCCTTACATGTAATAGATTAGGTTGTTCACAAGTCCATAATTCATAGGGTGTTTTATACAAGTCAATGGCACTTATTGGTATCCTGTTTTGTATATATATTTTGTATATATATTTTGTATATATGGTAGTTATGATTGCTTTGCCCAAGAATATCCTAGGTAATTTAGCATCATTGAACATGGTGACATCAACATGCATTCGACGAAGATTTACAATGTTGAATATGTGAGACAATGGAATTTTTAAGACAAAATTTAATAATAGACAAGGCCAATGCGTCTTTATCCTCCCACTCAGCAATGCTACCATTGCTAGTGGAAAATAATGCTTATGCATTTTCTACAGTGGATGTTATGGATTTTAACTCAATACCTTCAACTATCAGCCAAAACCTCTCAACCTTAAATAACCATATCATGTGATGTTTCCATACATTAAAATATGTACCATCAAATTTGTGACATTTTTATTTACTACTAGAAAATTTAGTTTTTCTGTTGTTTTGGTTGCGTTGATCTAGTCATTTCTGACAAAAATTTGTTAAAATCAACAGATTTCTGTCAGATTTTGACCAAAACAACAGAAAAACTAAATTTTCTATTAGTGATCGTCAATCACTCTATGACAACTTGCCATGGTTAATTTGTATTAACCATGCAACTTGCCATGATTAATTTGTATTAAATTCTATTTTACTAGAAGCTTCAGAAATTTCTTCATCAACTGTATCCTGTTAACTGTTTTGAATACATTATGTTCTTCAATGTAAACTACCTTTTGTGTTAAGAAACACATTCAAGAGAACACATATAAAAATAAATTAGATTGTTTTGATACCATATTTCTAAAAGAGTTTTACACATGAAACTTGAAGAGAAACATATTACTATTATTATTTTAATGAAGAAGGTAACATGAAAGAACAAGTTACTAAGACACATTTCTTAGATTCATGAGACACATTGTTACTAAAGACATATCTCCTAGATGCTAGGACTATAACTTAACTAAATTGTAATACAACTAAAAGGATCTTTTTGTGTAGTTCCAAAATAACTTACAATTGCACTAACCTAATTGTATTTCAATAGTCAAATTAACTAAGCCACTGTGAATTTTAGAACAACATTCTATAAACTATACTTAGCAATTCTAAGTTAGAAGGAATATCATGCTATTTCTAACAATATAAAACTCAAGGAAATGTAACTTTCTTAGCAAAAGTTATAGCCGAATGAAGTTTAATCTTTGGAAAGGCTATGTAAACTTCATCCACTTTTTTCCTTTGACTTCTAATTTTGAATTAACTTAATATTTCAGCTATCTATTTAGATTAAAGAGGGCTATCTAAAACACAAATCTAAACTGAAATAAGCAATTTCTAATGTAGTTCATCCAATTTACTTTCCAAACTTCATCCATTGTTATTTTATAGAATTTAACTTGGTTTTCTAAGTGTAAATCAACTGTGAACTCTTCTAAGTCTCTTCTATAGGAAACTAAACTAAGGCAAAGGATTCTAAATTGGTATTTATTTCATTCTTTAACGCTCGGAACTTCTACTATTAATTTATTATTTTTAAAGTGCTATATTTTTTCTTCTAGAGACTAAAATCAACTTTCTAAAATGCTAAAACACATGTTGTCTGGTAGAAGTTATGGGTGAATGAGGTTTTACTACCAATCAATACTTCAAATTTCATTTGTTGTATTCTACTAGTACAATTCAAAACTAACTTTTACTTTTGCTTATGAATTTGGTGTTTTTTTACTTCCTAAATTTTCATTCTTGTTTTCAATCTAAAGAGGATAGATTTAGCTAAATTTCATCCTCTTTTAGTTCTAAACTTCATTTGCCTATATCTTTCTTGTTTTAATTCTAATTTCTACTGATTTTACATTTTTGGATACCTCTAGACTTGTACTATAGAATTATAAGTTCAAACTTGACCTAATACTTAGTCCTAATGTTCCTAAGCTTTGGTCCTAATTAAAATTTGCTAATTAAGACAATTTGAAGTAAGAATAGAGGTTTAGTAACATACTTCAAAGTGTACCTCATTATAACAATGTTGAAGTACATCCTCAAAGTCCTCCATGTTTGCCATCTTATTAACCAAATTTTAATGTTAATTCATAGCTAAGTTTTTGAATGTATAGTACAAAGCTTCAAATACAACTAGCACTACTTCATCTAAGTTTTCATACTTCCTACTCCATCCCCTTCCACTTCCTCCTTTCTTTTAACTCTATTCTATTTCAATTATTTATATTCCAATAGTTGCCTTTGAAAAACCTCCTATCTTCTATTCAAATCAACTGTTATTTATTCAAATTTCTAATAGTTTGAATTGCTTTTCTTAGATTTCCACCTAATTCTATCCTACTTTCAACTCCTCAACTTCTACATGATCACTTCATTCCTTCAATCTTAAGGTGTTCACTATCTCTATTTTCTACTTCCCTTTTTTTTAAAAAGTTTCTTCCACTACAACAAAAGCAGTGTTTTATGACTACAAAATATGACTGTAGTGAGTCATAAAAACAAAAAATATGACTCATGCAGAAATCACTGTAGATGACTCGGGATATGATTGACTCCATTTGTTTAGAAGCAATCGCTTCAGACATCAGTCATATTGACAATCATATGAATTGAAGGGTATAAATACCCATATTTAGCCATAGTATGTCAACAAGGTGTATACTTTGACTATCATAGGGGGCCTTGACTTTTTTTTGAGTTGCCTGGGCAAACAAATAAATCCTACGTGGAATATGACTATGGTGAGTCATATTTTTTGATGACATGGAATATGACTGTAGTGAGTCATATTTTGCAGTGATGTAGAATATGACTGTAGTGAGTCATATTTTGCAGTGACATGAAATATGACTCTTCTAAGTCATATTTTGTAGTAATGTAGAATATAATTGTAGTAAGTCATATTTTTTTATGACATGAAATATGACTATGGTGAGTCATATTTTTTGTTCATGTAGAATGTGACTACGGTGAGTCATATTTTTGGATGACATGGAATATGTCTACGATGAGTCATATGTTTAGTTGATGAGGAATATGACTACGGTGAGTCATATTTTTTAATAACGTGAAATATAACTTTTTCCAGTTATATTTTTGAATGATGTGTAAAACAATTCTTTTCAGTCATATTTTTTAATGATTTGTAAAACGACTATGTGTAGTCATACATCAACATAATTTAGTAATTAAGTAAAAGAATCCATTTAATTAAAAATAAATACATATGATTTCTTAAATGGGAAAAAATTAATCACATTAGAAAGTCAAATACAAGAAAAAATGTGATTCTTTTCAATAACATTTATTAGTTACTAACACAAAATATATCACAATGGCTCTTTATATATGTATATTTTCACATACTTGTAAAACCTATATTCCAACAAAAATGTAAAGATGTTACCTCTTTTGTATTGCAAGTAACCTTTAATAACTTCATTTCAATCTCCAATGTCTACATGTATAAACAAGAAGGTTAGTTTTCAATAAATGAACAATATAATTCAAACTTCAAAGATTTAAAGCACTACAAAATATGTAGACATGTTTATGATTAAAAAATTATAATCATTATATATTCAAAAATTATAAATAACCAAAAAAGCACCTTCTGGAACATCTCTTTACTAAAAGAGCATCGATCTGCATATATCTTATCAACGGCATTGCTAGTTCTTAACTCATTTTTTCAAACTAATTTATTGCACCTCACCTAAAATTTCATCATAGCTAGTTCTCTCTCGATAGTACATATAAGCATAACCATTTGTTGGTCTTGATAAAACATTACCATCAAAGCATGACAAAATTAGATGCTAATAATAGCAATGAATAACAATTTTTCATGACCCACACCTTCAAGTGCCATTAGAGACCATTACAACATTGTTGATGTAGTGTAGAGCCCAAGACATCCATAAATAACTTTACATTGAAACTATTCGCACCACACATGCTCTTTTTTTCTAAAGTAGAATACTAAGGAGTTTAGGAAAAAGATCATATTTTGCTCGTTCCAAGTGATTTTAAGAGGACTAGGGCCTCACCTGCACCCATATACAAAATCCAACAATTAGTATGTTTTCATGCGCATGCAAGGTTAGGGTTGTCATAACAGGCGAACCGGACCGGACGGACGGGCAAACCGGACCGAACGGACGGACGGTCTGAACGGCTTTAATTTTGAGAGTTTTGCACCTTGACGATCCCGTCCGCGCCCCGGCTACAGCGTCCATGCCCTGTCGGGCGAATCGGATGGATGGGCAAACTGGATGGATGGGTGAACCGGACTCCACCCACTATGAAAACCCTGTGCAAGGTGTCTTAAGCCCAAGGTCACTTGTTATCGTTTTCACCTAAAATAACTCAAACGAAAACAAAGCATAAAATCCTTAGTACAATCCATACTCTATGCCAAATGAAATAGAATCCAAATAAAAAACCTGACTACTTGATGTTGACTGTGTAGAAGCCATTGTTTGCCAAGTTTTTCTGTTCACAGTTCCACAAGAGGCACACGAGCAGAGATGCTTCAACTTCCAACAAGCGAGGAGTAGACAAAGGACCAGAGATGCTTGAACTTCCAACAAGCGAGGAGTAGGCAAAGGACCAGAGATGCTTGAACTTCCAACAAGCGAGGAGCAGGCAAAGGACCAGAGATGCTTGAACTTCTAGCAAGTGAAGAGCGAGCAGAGCTATAGAGGAGCTACAATACTTTGTAGGAATCCCACTAGTGAGCATCTAAAACCGAATTTCAACTGTATCCAAGCTGAGGTACAGTTCGGCCAGTTTCAGTTGTATCCAAGTTGAGGTTGAAAGGAGACTTTATTGTGTTGAATTGTACCAACCTTGATGTTTAAGCACCATAAATAAGGCCAGCACATTAAAACACCTAGTCATTGAAGTTGCATTGGGTTAATTAGTTACTAACTAGTATGCGAAGTTCTGACTGCCACCAAGTTAGTTGGTCCACAGGATGTCATTGCAAGCCGCCACCGCCACCAAGTTGGTTGTGGACAAAGTTCTGACTGCCACCAAGCTGGTTGGTCCATAGGATGTCACTGCAAGCAGCCACCACCACCAAGTTGGTTGGTCCACAGAATGTCACTGCAACCAGCCACCATGTTTTATGTGGAGGCTAGATTCCGGATCTAATTTTTTTAACTCTAGGGTGGCTGGCAAGATTTTGTCCACACCAAAGTAGTGAGGCTCATAAAATTGCCAAGTGAGAGTGTAATAATGTCCACACTAGAATAGTGAGGCTCGTAAAATTGCCAGGTGAGAGTGTAATTAATGACCCACGCCAAAAATTAACAGGTCCAAAATGTTCACTGCTAAATGCAATTTAATTGCAATTGTTAGGTGCTAGATTAGTAACTATAGAATGCCGCCTATGTAGTAAAAACAATGTGCTAAATTGAGTCCCATAAGAGGTAATTAAGCACAATATTCATATAATGAAATGAATCTTCATGAATGGGAAATCATCTAATAGCAACTGCCAAATATCATTGGACATTTATTACTATAGACATGTTCCCACAAAGGCTTTTGTATATATCTACTCAGTCAAAAATTAGTTGTAAGGATTCTAAAACATTACACGTAGTAAATATCGTGTAGGTATTTTAGTTACATCTCCAAGCATATGTTTCCGGTCATAGCTTGAAATGTAAATCTGGAATAGAAAAAAGAAAAAAAGAAAAAACTAAATAGGAAGAAGAAGCAAAGCTTAAGAAGTAAGAAGAAGCAAAAAGAAGAAAAACCTAAGAAGCAACAAGAAACAAAACTTAAAAAGCAGCAAAAACAAAGAAGAAGGAACAAAAAGAAAGAGGAAGAAGCAAAAGCTAAATATGAAGAAGAATCAAAACCTAAGAAATAAAAAGAAGTAAGAAGAAGAAAAATCTAAGAAGCAATAAGAAACATAATTTAAAAAGCAGCAAAAACAAAGAAGAAAGAAGAAGGGGCAAAAAGAGGAGTGGCTACAAAAAGTGGTGGCTAGGATTTCAAAACCCTAATTTAGTGGCAACTACAAAAAAGTGATTTTCAAAAAATATGACTATAAAAAAATCCTGCGTGGAAAAATATGACTAGGTACTTTCTAAATATATTCCCTATTCAAATTGTTTTTGGGTTGCCCTAAAAAAAATCTTACTATCATGGAGATGTAAGTGCAAAATATGACTAGAAAATATGACTGGGCGTTCCCTAAATATGTTCCCTACTGTTCTCTATGAAGTATTTTGGTGTTCCCAATGGCCATATACTATACAGCCATGATATGTAAGGCTAAAATATGACTCGCAGTCATATTTGTAGTCATATTTTTTTTACCCTCAAAAATATGACTACAAGCAGTCGCCAGTCATCCTCAGTCATAATTCTGCAGTCATTAAACACTGCCATTGTTGTAGTGTTCTACTTCCTATGATATTTAGATTGTGCAAGTAAAGAATTTTGCAAATTTTTAGATCATAACTCTAATCTCCTTCTTTTCTCATACACTCTTCTTACCAAATGCTTAGTTTTGGGGTGAATTATTAACAATAGCCAAATGTTTTGAAGTCTAAGTACAATCATTTAGAACATCAATTTAAAATCAAGAGTCGAAGTAGAAGACATAACCTATAGCTATAATGAGTTGCTCATGCCATTTAAAATGAATACAAATAATTTCCCTTATCAAACTACCATGTGTCATCCCTTGGTTCATTGGGACCCCTAACCGTCTGCTAACTAGGTCTCATTGTGCCTATTGCCTCAAGTTGTTATGAGATTTGTCAAAATTTTCAAAGGATACAAAACACAGTTTTGGAATATTTCATTACCAATTTGATTTTGGATCGGTTTGGGTCATTTTTTGGCCTTTTCTTCATTCAAATTTAGGCTCTAATTTTTGAAAACTTAAACACAAATTTGGGACTTTCCTAGAGTAATTTGGACACAAATTTTGAAGATTCTAATTATAATTGGATTGGAAATTTGTCACTAAATTTTGGAAACTAAACCTTGAGTGTTTCCAACATATTTTGGAAAACTAAATCTTATATGAGAAACAAGGGGATTCAAAGTTTCACTATTACTTTTGAGAATTCATACAAAATTCTAACACTTCTAAAATAAGGGGTTGAAAACTATGCATTTAGTTTGAGATTTCATGCAAAATTCTAATACTTCTAAAACAAGGGAATTCAAGGCTTTGTTGTCAAATGGAAAAATCAAAAGAATACTATAAGGAATTGGGCAAGGTTAGTTTATAACATAGCTTAGAAGGCACAAGACAAATTAGTACGAGTTTGTTAGTACAAAACTTTAAATACAAGTTGGTCAACTATTTGGTTAATACAATAAACTCAACAAAAACTCACTAGAGGCCCCCTAGAGTAGCATCGCCAAGGTGTGGAGGTAGGTTGCTTTAGGATTAATACAACCAAAGAAACAAGTCTCAAACTCAACAAAACTCAAATAAAACTTTAACAAAACACTTCAACAAGTTAGTACACAATTCAAACAAAACACAAGGTAAATTAGTAAAATTGAAGAAACCTCAATTCCTTCAAAGCTTGTTGAAATAACAACAATTGGAGCTTGAAATGCTTCAAAAACACACATGTTTATCAACTTGGCTTAAAATGGCCCAAAAGTCTAATTAAATTGACCAATGTCTTAATGTGCCAAAAAATGGCTACAAAAAGTGTTTTGAGAGGCAAATGAGTACTCTTTTATACTCTTCCAAAGTCACCCACCTCTCATTTTTAAGTGGTAAACTTATCACATAAGATTTTCATCCTAATTTACCAATTTTGACTTTCTACATTGGTCTGAAATTCTAATTTTTAGAGAAAGACTCCAAATCACAAGTAGATTGCACTATTGGTTTCAAAAGGCCATTTTTGTCTCATACAACCGTCCATCCCTTTTTCCATCTTCAAAATCTTATCAAAACCTAGTGTCAACTTAAAACTAAAAAAGGGTAAAGATCTAATTACCTTTTCTGAGAAAAGTGACTAGCCTAGACTCTTTATTAGATATGAGGAAATAAGAAAAGACCCCTCTTTGACCTCATTTTGATTTTTTATGATTCCAAAACGCCAGTCTACTTTGCTAAGAATCTTCAAATTTATTGGTTTTGAGAGAATTTTATTGATATAGGAACTTTTGAATATCATAATGTTTTGAAATTTATTGGAGAATGTTATTAATACAAAAAGATATTTTCATTTTTAGTAAGATTTATTGCATCCTGGATAATTTCTACAAACAAATTGATTGCATTGTTGGACTCTTAGCATGATTTCCACCTTAAAACATTGTACTCTGGTCATAGATGTCCTCTAATGGTCCATTTTGAAATTTTTTCACTTGCAAGCTAACAATTGGGGTTTTACTATTTCATGAAATGGAATGGAAATTAAAACCTCTCTTTAGGAATCAACTTAGGATTTTCACATAGATTTCTTTGGACCAATTTAGCCATGATCTGTCACATGCAAGGTAAGTTTAAGCAATTTAGACAATTTCCACTAAATATCTATAATTTGTACAAATTTTAAATTTCTATCTTTTTTATATGTAGGATTTAGATTTACTTAAAGGAAAATATTCTATTTAGGACCAAATATTATATTGGGATGTGATATACCTATTTTGGATTTACACTTTTGGGGGGACTTTTTGTATATAAAACCACACTCAAAATTGAAAAAAAAATCATTAGTCCTAAATGATGAATTGGGAGCTCATACAAGCTAAACCTAATATCTAGAGGTGCATGTGGAACCCTTTCTTTTCAATTTCAGTAGTGTCACTACAAACTCTCACTTGTTTCTTCCTTGTTTTTCATTTCATGAATGGTTTCTAGAACTTTGGTTTATGTAATCTAATCTTTTTTCTAGGATTTTGTGACTTTCGCTTTGTGTTTGGAATCCTCTCATCATAGACATGAGTAGGAATTTGAATACAAGGTACAAACTGCAAGGTAGAGGAGAAAGCACATAAAGAAGCATCGCACACCATGCCTTGAATGCTACATTTAAAGTAATCCTTGAGAAGTTGGATCTAACTTGTCTCCATATGAATTATGTTTACGAGAACTCGACGCAAGATGCAATAAGTTTGTTGGCAGTGCTTAAATTTACTCACCTACATTTAGAATTTTTTTCTATTGAGTGGCTATTGGAATGCGGCAGTTGGAGTGTGAGTGTTTATAAGTGAGGGCCCCCATGGAGGCTCTTGGCACCAAAAGGATTCCCGTGGAGGTCTCTTTCTGGAACTTTTTCAATTTTATAAATTGTACTTTCAGATGCTCTTGTATCACATTTTCCATTTTGTTGTTCTCAATCCAAAACTTGCAACACTTTAGGATTGAGATCAATTTACAATTTGGGATAAAGTTCACGACTAAAAATGAAAAGTTTCATTTTTGTATCAATATATAAAGGCTTTTTTATTGATCCTCAACTTTTGCAGTGAAAGGGTTCACAAGTGAGGGACTTCCAAAGGGTTTCTCAGCATTGAGAGGGGTCCCTTCTCATTATTGCAATTTTTTAATATTCTTGTGCTTATTTTTCAATTACAATTACAATTTTTTCTTCAAGCAACCAAGGCTTGTGGCAAAGGTGGGCTTGAGATGGATACACTTCACAATTTTTTTAAATCAATACTGGCACACAAGTTCATACTTTCAAACTTAATTAAAAAAAAATACATACAATGCTTAACAAAGACAATTTGACTTCTAAAAGTAATAATATACTTCACTCCAATTAATTGACTTTCATAATTGAATGAGGGGAATTTTCTACATTCTCTCTTAAAGATAATGTATTACTTAATTTGCTAAATTCCTTCATTGTCTAATTGACCATACTTTCAATAAAGTTGTCAATCCTTAGCACTAGTTTCCAACAGAAATTTAGTCATAGACTAATTGACTTTGACTACAATGCTTGCACAAGGATGATTTGACTCAAAAGCGTATAAGTATCAATCATTAGCATTCAAACATACATATAAAACATGAACAATCTTTGGCTAATTGACTCATGCAAAAAAACAAAGCCAAACATTGGCAAATACAAAGACATTGATAATTGTCAAAAATTAGAATTTAAACTTAAAGAACACACAAATACAAAATTCAACAAGGAGGCGAGTAATCACTACAAGTTTAGAGAATAAAAATGAAAGGCAAATTGTCTAATACACCAAATTTGGAGTGTATCCTTCTATTACAAGAATCAATAATTGTTTGTCAATTTGTCTCTTCTAATCTCCTAGTAAACATCAAGTTCCAAATTTTAACTACTTTTTTATACTAGTAATTTGTCATTTTTACATTATAAGGCTAAAATATTTTTACATTATACCCAATTTATCTTTCCAATTTTGCTTGGAATTGTCTTACCATAGTCTACTCATTTTCTAAAGATAATTTGTCAAACTTATTTTTTTTAAATAATGTACAATGGAGCAACAATTGACAAACAAGACATACCATGTTATTAGAGAAAAAATGAACCATCTAGAGGTTTGTTTTAGAACCTTGGAAAGATCTCCAAGATTACATTTTATTTTGTTTAAGCATTAATTTTTCCCCTATTGCTACTAACTTTATGTTGAAATGTCAAATGATTGTTGATATATGGGGTGGTTCAACTACTAGAAAGTAGTGACCAATTTGCCAAAAACTCAACACTCGTTTGTTGTTTTGAGCACCATTGGACATAAATTGCAACAATCAGCAAGTTTCTATTGAAATAAGATTTCCATTTTGTTGATGTGGATACCATAGGATGTAAAAAAATTTAAAACCATTTTATTTAGGAATCTTTTGAAATATTTTGGAATATGAAGGAATATTTAAAGAATATGAAGGAATATTTGGCGAATCTCAAGGAATCTTTTTAGAATCTTAGAGAATCTTTGAATTTTTTTTTATTTATCAAAAAATCTTATAAAATCTTAAAGAACCTTATAGAATTTTTGAATTATTTTGAGAATCTCTGAGAATTTTTTGAAATCTTTTTTAATCTTTCAAAATTTGAATACAGAGGTTGAATTCTAATTAAACTATTTGAATTGAATTTTGATTTGATTTGAATAAATAAATTTGATTAAATTCTAATTTGACTAGAATTGAAATTTCAATTCATTTTCAATTGAAGTTTCTTTGGAATATAATCTAGTTAGAATACAAACTTTTATTTTGATTAAAATTAGTTCATATTTCTATTGTAAAATATAATGCAACAAACCCAATAAGTTTTAGAGTTTTTTGGATTGCCTCTTTTAATAATTTTGATAATATGAATTTTCTAAGAGTACTTTCAAAATATTCTCATTCTTGTTTTAAATTTGATTAGAATTCTAAATTTTGAATCTAAATTGCTCAAAATTCAAAATAGAATACATTTTGAACTTTAGAATATTTGATTCAAGTTCCAACTTATATGTTTTAATCTCATTTTTTCAACATTTGACTTTGAAATTATAAATTGTTCAAGAACTAAATTTGTACTATTCAACTTTAAATACAAAGTTTCAAGTTCAAAATCAACTAAGATAAACCGGCCCATTGTGGTCAGAGAGAGGAGTTTGGCATCATTTTGTTGTTGATTTCAATTTTTTTTTCCCACATTAGTACAAGTGTGAGAAACAACAAGTGCAATTGAGATTAAATTTTTTTTTGACAAAGCATGAATTCACTAGGAATTTTTGAAGCATTGAGCCCAAAAGAGTCTGTAGACTACCTTAAGACCAACAAAATCTAAATTTGTAATGTTCATCTCACTACCTAAGGATATGTTTGCACTGAGCTATAGATAGGAACGTTGTTATTGTGTAAAGGGCCGCCTCAAATAAAGAGAAGGATAGTTTACTAAGCAGCAGGCTCGGAACCAATCCTGAGGACTAGTTTAGAACTTTCCATCACTCATTCCTTGTCTGCTACAACTGATATCTGGCCTCACTATTATGTTTCCCACAAATTGTGCCACCTGAACTACTGATGTTTTCTACGATGGAAGACTCAGAGATGGACCATTTGAGTTTCATTAGTGGTTATTACTATTAACAAGTCATTAAAAAAGGTGGTTGTGTATTAATGGATTGCCCATTGGTCCATAACATTAAAATTGCCAGCACATGATAGACATCTCCCATTCCTGTACATTTAGAAGTACTTACTCCAAAACAATGTATACAATAATATGTGCCATAAGTGCTCACAACAACAACCTCAGCTGAGTACTAGCTCTACACCTACGCAAGCTTGGGAAATACTGTAATATTCTAGTGGAAACTCCCCCCCCCATCTTCTATCTGTTCCTATGCTAATATTGATGCCATAATTACTGGTGCGAACAGACCCTAATGTAGTCAAAATATTTTCTATTATAGATGGCCAATAAAGTCAATTTTTACAATGGACTTGACACTAAAAACTCAAAAGTTCCTAATGAGGTCAATGTTCACTCCATTGCTGTCATGTAAGACATGCATTGTTACTCACATCCCACATCCCGAAAAAAAACCCACAATGGGTCATTTCTTAGGCAACCACAATGGGTCATTTGATAGCAATGGGCCGTCTTATCTTGTTCAAATTCAACTATAGAAATTGGAACTATTTAAAAGTTAAATTCTATATTTTTAAGTATTCAAATTATTTTTAAATTTAGAATTAAACTATTTAAATTTTGAATTTTGAACTACAAATAAAAAGAATTAGATTTGATATTTAGACAAAGTTCCTTCTAATAAAATGCTTGTCAATAAACCTAATCATTCTAGAAAAACTAGAAAATTTTATCTAAAAAACTAAACTTCAACACTAAAATTTTCCAACAATTTTTATGAAAAATGGACAAAGTACGAAGGAGAAAATGGCCTTCAAAGTACAACTTTTTTTTATTAGACTTCATAGTAGGGTTGCAAGATTTTGTGGAGGATATTATATTATGAAAATATATTTTTTAACTTAATTATTCACAATTCAATATTTTTTAAACTCAATAAACTTTGGTGGTCAATTTGATGTAGTAAAACAACTTTTTTTTAAAAATTTGAACTAATAAGAGTTGTATAGCCAATCTAACTTTCATCTCTAAAAATCTATTTGAGTTTTTGAGCCTCCAATCAAAAGTTATGACCAAAATTCAAAGAGGGGTTGAATAGGAGATTTTTTGGGACATTTCCAAACATCCTCTTTGAATTTTGTTCATATCTTTTGATTGGAGGCTCAAAAACTCAAAAAAAAATTTGTACATGAAATTTAGCTTGACTGTAAAACTTTCCTTAATTCAAAGTTTTGTGAAAAAAGTTGTTTTACTATGCCAAAATAACCTCCAAAGTCTTATAAATTTACAAAGAAAACAAAAAAAAATTAGAAGTAGTTAAGTAAAATTCTACTTCACACATGTACAGTACTGTAAATCATCATGTGGTGTAATTGCAAGATCTTTGGGCCTCAACTAGGAGGTCCAAGGATTGAACCTTATTAGTGGTGTCTGCCCATGTGGCGGGGCAGTTCAGGTGGTGTTGCTTGCATGGTGGATAGATTGGGTGGCCATGCTTGCATAGACGTTGGGCAATATAAAAAAAATTGTTTTTTTAGGTCGCTTAAAAATCTAGGTAGCCAAAAAATAAAATTTTGGGAAATAATAAAACATTTCAGTAAAAAATATTCTAAAATTTTGAAAAAAAATATCTTCTTAAATTAATTTTTTTCCCAGATTTGACCAAAACAACAAAATAAATCAACAAATTTGAGTGTGATTTTGATTGGTACAACTCGACCAAAACAACAAATGTGAATAACAATTTTTGATTGTTTTGGTTGCAAATTTATCTACTAGTATTCAAATCTAACTCTTGAGGTGTATTTTAACTCTGACATACCTTAACCCTAATTATTAAATACTTTGTATTCTAATGCTACTTGCACTTTGATCAAATTGTCGAGAAAAAAATGTCCAAAATAGTCCAAATACCATCTACCATCAAGAATATTTTTAATGGTAATGCAAAGAACTTACTTCATTGACATTTGGCAAGAATGGAGGGTAAAAAGGTTGTTTTTATAATAATATCAATTGCCTATAAAGAATCCTTAAAGGATAAGGGATAATTTGAAGATAAGACCTTGATCGTTCATTGTCAAAATATAGGAATTATGCTCAAAATAGAATTTTAGACCTCATTTCAGCATAGTAGTGTAAATTTATTAAAATTTGAATTGAATGAAGTTGGGTAATCAATATAACTTTCATCTTCAAAAATCCCTTTTGAGGTTTAGAGACTCCAATAAAAAATTATGAACAAAATTCAGAGAGACTATTGAAGTTTCAAAATCTCAAATGCTTTTTTGGAGATGAAAATTAGCTTAATTTTTCAAATTAACTTAGAGAAAAGTTATTCTATTATGCCTAAATGAGGTATAAAATTTTGAAGAAAGTTATTCTATTATGCCTAAATGAGGTATGAAATTCTACTTTGAACACAATTCTTGCTTTTGATTTAATATAAGCAAATGAACTCTTATTAATCCTAATTTACATATCCCACATGGATTGTTTTGCACTTTTACCTACTACTACTCCACTTGCATAAATCGCTTCTCTTCTCATCTTTGAATACACCAAGCTAAGTGGCTTTTGAAACTAATTGCCAAAAACATTTGAGTTTTCTAATGATTTGCTTAATTTTCCAATTAAACACCATGTGTTCTAATGCATTTGATAATTAAACTCTTTGATGCACCCTCATTCTTAAATCTTGACATCCTTTGCAAAAGTCAGAGAAGGTGAACCTCTAGTTAATAAGATTCTATAAGACTAGTGGCGACGTGGAAATCCTTAAGGATGTCACTATAAAGCGGTCCATTAGAGACCTAATTGTTTTCTTAATGTAGAGCCAAAGTTCAAAATTGCTTAAGTTAGAATTGAAGTTGAAAATTACTTAAGATTTTTTGGTAAATCAAAGTGGTCAAGATTTCAATTCTAATTTAAGTATTTGAGAACTTCAATTCACAACAGTCTATCTTCCATAGTTAGTGAAATTAAGAATTTAGTGTTGAATCTCAGTTCTATCTCAAATAGTTCTAAATTTTCAACAATGAATATATTGAGGAATTTTATTACAATATTTCATTAAATAATCAATTATCAATACAAAAGTCTTTTGTAATTTAGACTTTGTGATTTGTATATATTTGAAAGTTCATTGTAGTGCATAAAAAAAACATTGAAGATAGAGAAGCTTTTTGCTAGATTTTGATCAAATTTTGCCCACAAAAAAAGACCACATTTCCAACCATGAAAAATCTATTAATCCCAAACTAAATCAAAAGAAGTATGAGACATCATCAACTTCTCACTCTAACAATATGCAACCAAAATTTGAACAATTAGATCCACTGTATTGCATTGTTGGATCTAAATCTAATTGACGTCAAATGTAGACATGTAGTACTATTGTAACACCTTTGCAACATTTGATGAATCTTCTTTCTAGAAAACTTAAGAATCCGGGCTTTCTATCTACCTTTCAAAACTATGTTTTTTGCATTAATTGCATGACCACCACATTTTCATGCTTATAGTTTAACCCATGAATTGACTCTTACTTTTGTAGATACCAAATTTCTATCACAGTTTATAAAATTTAACATCAAAATTGACTCTACCTCGAGGATTCTATGTTGATTCATTTCTGCTAATATCTTGTAAAATCCTAAAGTCCCATTGCAAAACAATCCCTAGAGAAAAAAAAACATTTTTAAACTAATGAACCTAAAACAACTACTTCCAAAAATTTGTCAATTACTTCCAAGTTGCACCAAACCATAAATTGAGACAAATCTTGTGTTTAGAATGATTAGTACAATGTAGAATATCTAAAAACAACAAGTATACACAAATTGTCATGAAACACCAAAAAACATCTTGAATTGTAACAAATAGTTGGCACGAGATAGCAAGAAAAAATTGTACAAAACAAGAGACAATCCAACAAAGACAACAAACTAAGAAACAGACAAGCCATAGAAAAAGTATTTATTGAACAAATCCTATAAGCAAAAGGACAAACCAATTGCTTTATCATGATTTTGTCTACATGTCAAATTGTCAAAACAAAAATTGCATGGAAAACAAAAAAGGCCCATTTTTTGACAACCAACCCTTTATTTTATCTCACAATCTTATAGAGGTCTATCTTTCTTTTTAATGAATCTTCTAATGTGTCTTAGATATCTCAATGATCTATAGAAACATATTGAATTTCACAAACAATATTATGCAGGAGGAAAGATGACCTATATCCTCCCTTTCAAATGGTGCCATAGTGAGCTATAGTAGCCATGGGCGGTGAAGTTGGTAATAGAGCCTCACTATTGCCTTTGTATTACCATAGTGATCTTTTGTACGTGTACTTTATAATACTGGTTGAATGGTATCCACTCTACGCTAGGTTATAATATGAGATTAGTAAGTCCTAAAGTGAGTTATGAAGTGAGATTGTTTGGACCTAAATGAGAAATTGGGTACCATTAATGGGTAATTGGATATTGTTCAAGTTCAATTAGAGTCAATGGAGAATAATACCACCATTGAGCACTTGGCCATAACTAGAGTTGAAACCTATCATTAAGGGTGTTTGGCATATATAGTGTTAGAAGATTGTGACCCTTGGTGCCACTAAAAAGTGCTATAGAAATATTTTGAGTGAATTTAAAGAGGTAGTGTTACTAAGGGATATAAAAGTTAGAGAACAAAAAATGGTGCTTACATATGTTTTTACTATAACTATGTAACAACACGAAGGCCTAAAAATATTTGATAAATGACAAAAAATCTTTCTATATAAGATAGAAGCATAGTTGCTTATCTTTGGAAAGTTGGAATTATATGTAAAAAAGAGAGATTTTGCATGGTAGTTTGAACTCCAAAATGCGCTCTTGGATTTTTTTAAACAAATGATTTACATAGTACCCCAAAGGATGATTTTCATAGTAAATAGTGTGAGTTCCTTATTTGTCACTTGGGACTTAAGATTCTTTTTAAAATTTTGCAAATGTAAGTCAAGTTTTATATACAAAAAGCCCCCCAAAGAGTATAAAATCAAAATAGGTATGTTACATACTAATATAGTATTTGGTCTTAAATAGAGTGTATTCCCTAAAGTGAGCCCAAATCCCGCATGTGAATAGGTTAGAAACTTGAAAATTGTATAAATTATAGACATTAAGTGAATGTTGCCCAAACTACCTAAATGTGCCATACATGTGATAAAATATGACTGAATTCATTCAAAGAAATCCATGTGACACTATTAGAAAATGCATGTTTTATGACTACAAAATATGACTACAATGAATCAAAAAATTTCAAAATATGACTCACGCCAAAATCACTGTAGATGATTCAGAATATGACTGGGTCCAATCATTACCGACGAGTCGTATTGGACATCAGTCATATTAGCAGTCATATACATTAAGGAGTATAATTAGCCATAATTAGCCATTTTTTGCCAACATGGCATATAATCATATACACCATGTTAGTTTATTTAAATCATATGTTCATATTCCACATCAACAAAAAATATGATTGTACAAAATCATATGCCATATTAGCCAAAATATGACATACTACAACCATATTTTTTATCAGCCAAAAATATGATTCATTGCAGTTTTATTCTACATTAGCCAAAAATATGACTATATAGAGTCATATTCCACGTCATTCAAAAATATAATTATATGGAGTCATATGCCATGTAGGCTTTTTTCCTTCTTCCCAAGTAGCTCAAGAAAAAGTCAAGTCCCAAAGAAATATGCCATGTTTTGAAATTTTTTGATGGTATTTAGAAGAAACATTTAAATAAACCAATAGAGTCTATTTTCCTTATAATAATGTGAAGATGGTTCTATTGAGTTGTAAGTAGCTTTTAACAACTTTGTTCCAACTTTTCATGTTTGTATATATACAATTAAAGAAATTGAAGGTTAATTTTTAGTAAATGAACAACAAAGCTCGACCTTCAAAAACTTTCAACAATACAAAATATGTAGTACAAGTTTAAAGTAGGAAGAATAACAATGATAATGGAGTGAAAAAGAAGGAAAAAATAGTAAGTGTTAAGAAATAACCAGCAAGAGTTAAGATGCAACAAGAAGCTACAACTAAGAGACAATAAGAAACAACAAGAAATGAGAGTTAAAATGCAACAACAAGAAAACTAAAAGCAAAAACTAAAAGCTAAGAAGTAGAAAGAAAGAAGAGGTATGAACTAAAGAATAAGAAAAAACAAGAAGTATGAACTAAAGAACAAGAAGAAACAAGAGTTAAAATGCAAGAAGAAAAAAGAATTTTAATGCAACAACAAGAAACAAAAAGCATGAACTATAAAGTAAGAAGATACAAGAGTTAAACTATGAACTAAAGAGCAACAAAAGATAACAACTAAGAAGTAAAATTAAGAAGCAACAAAAAATAAAAGGTAAGAAACAACACAAGACAAGGAAGAAGAGCCCAAAGAAGTGGCAGCTAGGGTTTCAAAACTTTAAAGAAGTAACAGCTAGGGTTTTCAAAACCCTAAAGAAGTCGTGGCTAGGGTTTCTAAAATCCTAAAAAAAATAGCATCTAGGATTTTTAAAAACCTAAAAAAGTGGCGGTTAGGATTCTCAAAACCCTAAAAAAGAGGCAGCTAGAGTTTTAAAATCTTAAAAAAATAGCGACTAGGGTTTCAACATCCTAAAATAATGTCTTAACCATTTTTTTTTGAATTGACCATATTTTTTGAGGACTGCCCTAAAAAATATGACTAAAAATATAACTGAACTAAAAATATAACTGGACACTTTTTCAATAATTTCCTTGCCTAAAACAAAAAAATGTAATCACTATGGAGATATGACTGTAAAATATGACTCACTAAAAATATGACTGTAAAATATGACTCACTAAAAATATGACTGTAAAATATGACTCTATGTTCTCAAATACATTCCCTATGGTTCCCTATGAAGTATTTGGTATTTCCAATGGGCATATACTATACATCCATGAAGTACAAGGTTAAAATATGACTACGACTAGTTGCTAGTCATCCTCAGTCATATTTTTGCAGTCATAAAACATTCATTTTCTAGTAGTGTGAAAAACCTAAATTGATTCCCAAAGAGAGATTTCAGTTTCCCATTTGATTTTGTGAAAAAGTTGAAACCTTAATTATTAATCTACAAGTGACAAGAAATCAAGAAGGACCAATGGAGGGCATCTATGGCCAAAATACAATATTACAAGGTTGAATCATACCAAGAGTTCATTGACAAATTAAATAGATTTACCAAGATTTTTTTCCGTATAGACGAGCATATAAAAGATTTCCTATTCATTAGTAATTAAAGGAGATAGTGGGATTTGATTCTCTTTCTTCAAATGTACAAAGTAAAAATATGAGCTTGCACATCTTTTGTGAAATTTCATGAGAGGTTCTATAAAAAAATTATAGAATTTTCTAACTTACAAGTTATTTTCTTCTAGGCAACTAACTATTGAAAATTACAATGAAAAATTCTTAGAAATTACCTTGGTTGCAATAAAATCTTACTACAAATTAATAAAACTTTTTTATGCTAATAAAATTCTTCAATAAGTTTTATGACATTACAACATCCAAAAATATCCAAACCAACAACATTCTTCAAAAATGACAAAATTGAAGATGATTCATAGAGTTGATTGGCATTTTGAAAGCTTATAAATTCAGAATAAAGTTAAAGGAAGCTCTTTCCTTACTCCACAATATCTAATAAAGAACCTAGGCTAGTTACTTTTCTCAAAAACGAAAAACTCCAAAAGTTGGATTTTTATCATTTTTCAATTTTAAGTTGGCGTTAGGTTTCAATGAGTTTTTTGCAAAGGAAAAGGAGATAATAGGGTACCTTACACTAAAAATGAACTTTTGAAGTCATTGGCACAATCCTATTTGTGCTTTGGAGTCTTTCTCCAAAAGCTAGAGTTTAAAATCAACATAAAAAGTAAAAAATCCAAGGCTTATAATGAAAATCCTAATTAATAAGTTCACTTATAGGAAAATGAGAAGGGGGAGGTGTCTATTGAAAAACTATATAAAGTCACCCATTCCCCTCTCAAAACATCCTATTTATTTGAATTTTGGCCATAATTAAGCCAAATTATCAAACAATTATCTTAGAAATTTTTTGTACTTCATTGTTGTTATTTCTTGAGATTTCTTTGAAGGACATTGGAGTCCCTTCAAAGCTTGCTCTTGTTGCACTTATTTCTACAAATTAGTTGTTGTAATTGTTGGAAATTGTTTATACTCTTGTACTAATCATTCTTAAAGTTGTCTTTCTCCGTATTGTGGTGATGCTACTTAGGAGGCCCTCTAGTGTTTTGTACTAGTTGAGTTTTTACAAACTTGGTTGTACTAACACTTCTTGTAGTAGTTTGTATTGTACCAAGTGTTGTTTACTAATCCACTTGTATTAATTCATGTACACCAACATGTTTTGTACCTTGTTATTATACTTACTTGTCTATAGTTTTCATATTCTCTAGGCAGCAAAGCTTTGAACCTATGATAGTTCAAATATCTAGATTTTATGTTAGAATTCAAAAACGGTGGTAGAGCTTTGAACCCTTTGGTAATTCAAGTATCTAGACTTTATGTTAGAATTTAAAATAGTGGTGAAGCTTTGAATCTTTAGTAGTTTAAGTGTTTAGATTTTATGTTAGAATTTAAAGCACAGGTGAATCTTTGAATCCATTAAATTAGAAAATAAAATTTCTAAGTCCTCAACTAAAGCCAAAATTGTGGCCAAATTAAACCTTACATTGCTTTCTAAGGTTTAGTTTCCAAAACATAAATTAGCAATATCAAGGTTTAGCATCCAAATCTAGTGTTAGAGCTCCCAAAACTTTGCTTCAAGTTGGTTCCAAGGAAACCAATGGAAAATTGAGTTCCAAATTACATAGATGTCAAATTCCAAATTTTAGAGCTCCAAAACCAAAGCCAAGGCTCTTTCTTTGGCTTGACATTGGTAGGCCAGGGTCTTTTTCTAAAAATTTTGACAATTTTATAAAAGAAAAGGGCAATTAAGGAGATAGAAGGCCTAATTAGAAGGGAATAGGCTTAATTAGAGAACTAGGAATAAAAGAGGGGGAGGAAGAATTAGGATCTATCAATTAGTCAAAGGAAGAAGGAAGGATAGAAGTGCCATTACAAGTTAAAATACCAACTCACTTAGAAGCAACCTCACAACTCTCATGCTTACATCCCATGTAGGGGTTGTCAACCTAAAAAATGAAGGCAATGTAAGAATGTTAGAGTGAGGTGGGGATTTAGAGGTTGAAGGTTGGCAATAGAAAAAAATTAGGAAGAAAATCTGAAGAATTGCTTTGAACCATTAGAAGTTGGATTATACAATGATTGACTTGGATAGGGAGATAGGAAGCTTGCAATTGTCAATTATTTTCTTAAAGTTTGTAGCTTGTGTTCTATTCTATTACAAAGTTAATTATTAGAATAACAATAAGCAAGTTGGTGAATGAGTATACATTTGAAGGAATCATAAGCAAGTTGGTGAATGACGACACGTTTGAAGGAATTTTTTATCACTTCATCAATGAGGTTAATACCAAGGTAAGTCCATAAACCCAAACTTTTTCATTGAAAGCTTTAGTTAAGAAGTCTAAACCATAGATCAAATCATAAGTTAAATTCAAACCATTAAGGTTAAATTTGATTTTGAATTTTGTGTTAGAAACATGTAGAATAGGTCTAAAGGTTTAAAAAAAAATATAAAACACTTAGAAAATAGAGTCAAAACAAATAGGTTATAGGAAGATGAATGAATGAAACTTAAAATGGATGAAAATTATTAAATTTCATCAAAAGAAATAAAGAAGGAAATTTAATTATTAGTAAGAATCTACATCTAAAGGTGAAAAAATAAGCTAGTTTTGAATTGTAGGTTAATAATAATTAAAAGATGAAGTTTAAACGAGAGTTTAAAATATGGATTAGCAGTCACACTTCATCCATCAATAACCTTCATTAGAAAGTTGAATTAACTTAGCAATTTGGATAAGGAAGATCAACTAATTTAAGAAACCAAATTCAAAAGTCTAAAAAGAGTAATTGAATAGAAGTAATTGAGTGCCTTAAGGAAAGATAGATGTTAAGTTAAAACTTAGAGGATAATCAATGAAGAGAATTTGATGTAGAAGTTTCATTAAAGAAAATCAAAAGAGTCCAAAACTAAGTTAGAATTTGAAAAATACTTGAAAACCTAAAAGATATTAAGGGATGAAGTTTAAAATGATGAATAGATGATACTAAGTAGAATTCATCCATCCAAGACTAAACTTTGAATTTAAATAGTGGGTGTCAAACTAAGATCTTAGGTAAAATTCCAAGCCAAATTGAATTTAGGAGTCAATAGAAAATGATGGGTGAAGTCTGAATTGCCATCCAAAGGTTAAAACTTCATCTAGTCATAACTTTTGCTTTGAGTGTCGGATTTTTATGAATTTTAGGTTTTTGAAAATTGCATAAACTGATCTTTAGATTATGCTTGATAAACTTGTATTGTAAACTCTTGTCCTAAAAAACACAGTGGCCTTAGATAGTTTGGTTGTTTGATTTAAATTGGTATTTAAAGTTAGTTTTTTACTTTTTTTGCAAGTTTAGGTCATATAAATAGATAGAAAAGATCCATTTTTTGGAAGGCACAATAGAGAATGCTTGTGCACCCAATTACTACAAATTTCCACATAAAACCTAGAACTTGGTTGTGTTCCATTTAACTACCAAAGGTGGGCATTGAAACGCTTAGAACTAGTCCAATATTCCAAGGTTAATTCTACAAAGACATGACCACTAATTTCAAGCCTCGGTGTCCATCTCCCTATTTTTTGCCTTTTGCAATTAGATATGAATGAAAAAAAAAATCTATTTATTTTTCATAGACAAAATCACATGCTTGCTACAAGTCATAAAATTTTCAAATTTGGGAGGAGAAATTTGAAATTATTATATATTTTTGAAGAAAAAAATGAAGAAAAAAATGAAGAAAATTGTATCAAATACAAAATATACTCAAAAAATTTGAATTTTTATAATCATAAATGTAAATAATAATGCATAACATCATGGTATAAACCAAAGTTACTATGTCATTTTAAATTAGAAAATCAATAAATCATGGTTATAGGTCCAAAGTTCATATTGCTATAAAATATCAAATTTTCAAATTTTCAAATTTTTCCAATTAGAATAGAAACTATATTTGATAAGCTTGATTGACATGATTTTTTATAGAAATTTTTTGGCAAGATTTTTCCTCCTTTTTAAACGGATGAAATTGCAAAATGCTATGGAAACTTAGGACAGTATTGCTCTATTTCAGATAACTGCACACTCTTTTAGATGAATGAATAAATAAGCTTTCATCCATATATTGCAGGTTTCATCCATTTCCATGGATGTAAATAGCTTCGTCACTCCGTTGAAGATTGCTTTTTGCACTGCTTAAAAGAAATGGGAAAAAAGAAAACCCAAAAACCCCAAAACCCCTTGTCAAGCAACCTCTGACCGAGTGCGTGCACTGTCCCCAATAAGATATTTTTTGTTTAATGTATATTTGGAATAGCCCCAAACACTATTGTTTTTTAGGGTTTAGGGTTTTGTATTTATAGCAAGTGGACCACTGTCCGAGGAGCCGGTCCTCCTACACGGCACCCCTTGCCCTAATCTCCTCCCTCGGAAAGGGAGCCGACCCCAAAGTCTGGGCCAGGTATTATTCTCTGCTGTTCCTTACCGGCCAGGGAGAACTGTCTGTGCCCTTCTTTTTCTTATTCTATTCTCTTCTACTTTTGGTTGACACATCATACTGACTGTCTGTGCCCTTTTCTCATCCCCGTCCGTGGGAAACATTGGAGACCAGGTTTGCTTGCTTGTTTCATTTATTCCAGGCAGCGCAGAAAGCCAGAAAGCGATCTTCACCGGAGTGACAAAGCAATTCACATCCATGGAAATGGATGAAGCCTACAATGTATGGATGAAGATAGATTCATTCATAAAAAAGAATATACATTCATCCCATGTGGATGAAACCTACAATGTATGGATGAAGATACATTCATTCATCGAAAAGAATATACATTCATCCAAAATAGAGTAATCCCACCCCAAGATTTTTAGTGGAAGAATCTCTAGTCAAATATTCCCTCTCAAAAAAATTGAGCACGTTTCAGGGAAAAATCACTTTAAAAAAAATCTTCCATTAGAACTTATTATTGACCACCTATAAGGCTATAATAAAATTTGGAGAGTTGGAAATCAAGCATCAATGTTTCATAGCATTTGGTGTGTTAGCTTTCATGCACCTAGCTCATCACATTGAGCTTCCACCTATGCACTTAAGCTTAGGTATTGATATATGTGGAATATTCCACACCATGTATTGTTGGGATGAGGTAGTGAGTGCGTGCTACTAAATAATATTGCCTCCGTCCCAAAATAGATTCAAATTTTCTAAAAAACAAAGAGAGATTTGTAATGGAAAATTTGGAGGGCCGAGTATACTTAGTCATTTGATTCTACAATTTTTCTTCATTATTCTAATAGCTCCTTATAAGCCAACACAAGATTTCTTCCAAAATGATGGGCTTCCAACTTATTCAAAGATGTTATAATGATGATAAATTTAATTTTAATTTTCTCATATTTGGTGCTTCAAAACTATAGAATTTGGGTGATTGGTAGAAGCACTTGTTGATTTGGATGAGTTTTTACAATCCCCTTGCTTATTTTTTTTGGAATACTTTAAAATTTGAATTTTCTAAATTAAAAAAATATGACCAATGTATAGACCTTTAAGTAAATTGTACCTTAGGAAGATAAAGTATAGAAGAATTTTCAATAATATTATTTGATGTGGTACAATCGCGACCACATTAGATCGTTCATTTGGTAGAGTTTTGATTGTTCCCCGTAGTCCGGGAATTCCTGAAAACTTGTGGTCTTGTTTTGGCCCCAAAAATCTTTTAATGATTTGTAACAATTCTACGGAGATGGTCATTTACCAACAAAAATACTAAAATAATATTTTACATGTTTCAAAATACAAGAAAAAAGAAATTCACTTTGTAAACTTCCATACAACATATAATTGACTATTTAAAAAAAATGAACAATAGTTGCTAAGCTCTTAGAATACCATTTGTCCATTTTTTCTAAATTTTAGCTTCAAATTTGTTTTTCTTGACTTAAAATAGTGATATTCAAATGGGAGCTTATTAGGAATAATAGTATATTTTTGAAAAATGAAAAAAAGTTAGAAAAGGTTTATAATAGTCATGAGTACCTTATCTATAAATTATGAGTCATTTGGAGTCATAAGACAAAAGTTATAGCTAAAAAACAAATAAATACAAAGTGTGTGACAAAATTACTATAAGTTTTTTTTGCATTCACCATTTATTCTATTTGGTATTATTCATGATTTAATGTAACATCAAGAATACCGATAGTGTACCATATAGTAAAGTGAGTTTTTTTGTTGAATTGTGTGCCTTGGAACCACCATTAAGAAGCTTTTGAATAAAATTGGTTTCAAAGGCCTTGAAACCAAAAATAATGTATCCATATAAAATATTAAAATGATTTTTTGTAATTTGTGCCAACTATTATACACAACTACAAAAATAGAGGCATAATTAGTGTAATAATATAGAAACTATTAGAAAAATAATATATAAATTCTTTTTAGAACAACTTATTCTAAAGTCTACTATACATTGAATGACAACAATTTGGTATTTAAAGCTTTATATAAGATAATATGCTATAGAGACCCTTAGAACTAGGTGTGCCTTTATTAGATATGCTTAGATACTATCCACAATCCATCAACTATGAACTTGCAAAAGATTATTGTCATAGTACCTTTGTTTTGGCATGGGCCTCACATAGGACATTTAAAGGCAATGTAGTAAATTCTTGATACCTAGGAATACTTGGGAATATTGATCTAACTATATGGCATTGACAAAGTTATATGAATGTAATATTAGTGTAATACTAGAATATAATGTGGTATCATTGGAATCTAAAGCTTTTAAATTTTAATGGCTTGAAAATAGTTCATAGAGTGGTATAAAAAAGTTTAGTTTCATAATGTGGGTTGTCTAATTGAAATAGAAATCTTCATATGTTAAAGAATCCATGGGCATTGCAAAAGACACCTCCTTTTTTGTCATTATAAATTTCTTTTTTTTGTCTCTATAAATTCCTTCTTAAATTGATTATAAATTGAGTATTTATAATTATTCTTGCAAGTTTCTTTTTTGACTTTGAAACTAGAAGGGTATGCTCTAATCATGGAATTTTCTTTCGATTATTATTTTACTTTTATATTCAAAATATTTTTGAAGAATTGAAGGGTCATTTTTGAACTAAGATAAAAAAATAGTTTTTGAGGTTAGATATACCAAGAGATATACTTATAACCCCTTAAACTATAGGAGATTTGAAAAGCAAAGTTGTGAAAATCTGCACCATACCCATGTAGTAGGACTCACACAAGAATCTACAATTATTTAGATGAAAAATTGAGGATTAATTGTTCTTGAAAGTGGAGATTGTTTGTGTTCATCCATTTTTCAAAAATTTTAACCTATAATCCTATATAGTCCTTTATTGACTAAAGAATTTCTCAAATATGATCATTCTAAGCAAGTGAAACCTGTGGGAACAACTTATGTCACGACCAATGCGCGACCCATTCTAGCCTTCAAGCCTGCTTCCCATAAACTCTCCATTAGTTATGTTTAATTGTGTGTCAAATGCACCCTAACACATTTCTATCTCTATCAATCTAGTCTCTATCAATCTAGTCACGAGAGAGTCGCTGCAGTGGCTATAGTTCATTGAACAATGAATCATGTTGCAGAAACAAAATGCACTTGTGTAATACTTCAGTGGTCCCGATTTAAAAAAAACTGGCATGCTAGTTTCTCAGGGTCAAATTAAATCGAACATCTCAAACAGTTGCTGACGGAAATAATCTAGGTTTAGCTTAAAAGGTTCAATTACCAGATGAAGGTAATTATCAGTAGGTATAATAGATAATGAATGTCTGTTCTCTCTGATTTCAAAAAAGGTGTTAGTGAGAGTGTCTGTCTCAGGAGTGACCTTCAATACATCTCTGAGTTCACTACGCTACCCCCCGTAACACCATGCAAACAATTTCTATCATAGCCAATAATTTCAAGCCTAGGAAGATAAAGTCCACTACAACACACATGGTTTACAAAGACCAATCACGAAAATGGCTTGGGAAGAAATTCAAGTCTGATTGGTCATGTGGATCTTCTTGCAACATGGAGCAGTTTCCTGTGTTTTCTACATAAGCCATGTTTCCCTGTTGAAATAACCAGGTTCCTTCACACCCCACTTTTTCAAGATAAGGCTAAAAGATAGGCCCTGACTGTCCCCGAAAAAAACTGAGAAATTTGATTCGTCCATGCGCACAGAAGTACATCACACCTTCTGTTTCCTGTCTGGCTAGACATGGAAATCGACGACTGTGGGATCCATTTGGCCATTGTTGCTACCGAGCTCGCACCAAGCATCCTCCACCTTTCATCGTCGTCGTTTAGTTTATTGACAGGAGGCGTGGCCGGTTGCAGGTCTGCGCGCAGGCTGCTTCGAAAACAAGGCAGCGTTCCCAACTCGATGGAGCCAGCATGGGCAGCCTGGTGAAAGTTTATCTTTAGGACAAGACGCCAGAAGTTCAGGGGCCCAACAACTGAAGAGACCAGTCTGCCCAGATCAACGCACCAGTCCAGGCAAGCATTGTTGGTGGCGGCCCTTTTTTCATCTGAAGCAGACCATTGAGTGAGTGGCGTAGTCCCTTTTGCTGCCCTTGTTTTATGCATGTATCTTTTTATCTTCTTCTGTATCAACAGTGAGAATCTTCAATTCAATTTTTGTCCTTCTCACTCACTCATCTGGCTTCGGCCATCGGCCTTTAACTTCTTCCCCTCATCATCAGTGGATCTCATCATCGATCTCAGTAAGCGTAAGTTTTGGTGATGAAGCTTTTTTGCGGTGCGTCGTCGATCTCAGTAAGCGTAAGTTTTGGTGACGAGGCTTTTTTGTGGTGGAGGGGAATAGGAGATGGTGTAAGGAAAGTCAAGGCTGGAAAGGGATGCTCGAAGAAATTAGGATATCACCATCGGAGACAGAAACGTCATCTGCACCGAAAATTTACCGTGTTGGAAACAGAGGGCCGGCCGCTTGTTTATTCCATGACTGACTCCAACCGTGCAACTAAATATATTATAACCCCATAAACCGCATAAGGAGGTGTCAACAAGACCTTCTCTTTTCACACAAAATTCCAAGGATGAACATTTGCAATTCCAAGGATTCTCTATACCATGACACTTGGTGCATGCGGCATCCTTCTAGAATTTTCTTCGAACGGATTGTAAGTATTCTTCTTGTGCAAAAGCAAAAAGTGAAGCCATCATTGGTTACAACAACTTGCCAACCGTAGATGGAAAAGTAATGTTTGGAGGAGTTGCTGGTGAAAATTGTTTATTTTTATTTGAATAAACAACGAGAGTTTGACGATCGGGAGTCCTGAGATACTTTGTACACTTTTTTGTCCGCAAGTACCTCTTTGAAACAGAATAGCTGGAATAATAACACGATTTCATGCAAATAATCACCCCTGCCATGCAACATTAGAATCTTGATATCCAAAATGGACCCAAGTTCACTTTAACTCTTAAAGTCCAAATGCCATTTTTCAATAAAAAAAACCCATTCAAAAATGATATTTCTATGGCAAAGAGTGAAAAAAAAATTAAATTGTTTTTTTGGCATATCTAATCGTAGAATCTTGTACTAGACTAATCAAAAAATGTAAGAGTATGTGGAAGAAATTTCAAAAACTTTGATTAAGTAGATTGCAAAATATTTGCATTTAATTAAAGTGAAGGAAACAAGATTTTAGCATCTTGCTTGACTAATTTTTTTGACTTTTGAACCTTTTTAACTTAAAATTTTTTGCTCTATTGATTTTGAATTTCTAATTTTATATGATGAAGAATTGACTTGAGAGCCTAATTTTTTTTTTTAAAAACACACACTTAGTTTTCACTCATCAAAAAAGTGTTAAGTAGAAGTATGTTCAAGATTGAAAGGAAAACTAAACCAATAATCGTGCTCTAAGATGGAATTGAAACACACTAATCTCAATGGTGTGATTGTTCTAGCAAGAGAAGGCCCTAGTCTCCTTTGCCCATCTTCAAAGTATTCACTATAGATATATCCACACTTGTTTTCACAATTTATCAAATGAATACACAATAGCCCTCAAACATTTTCCAAAGTCCAAGGTGGATTATTTGATCCTTTAATCCCTAAAGTCCCAAGGCCTTTTCCATCAAAAAACATTCAAAACTGTCATTTCGATAGCAAAGAGCAAAAAAAAAATTAAAATGATTTTTTTTGCATATCTAACCGCAGGTTTTTGTACTAAACTAGTATAAGAATGTATAGAAATGGAGAATTTCAGTAAAATGGCAGCATTCCATGTGCCATTTTCAGACTGCCTGTTCTGAATTGTAAAAGTGACATCTAGGATAGGTATAGTTTTAAGTAATCTTGGACTTTTATAGATTTAAAAAATCTATGACAACTATAGAATTCAGATAGCACAATCTAAATTGTAAAAGTGACATCTAGCACAGTTGTAGATTTCAAATATCTAATAATGGTATAGATTTCGGACATCTATGATATTTGTACACTTCACACCGCCTACTTTGAATTGTAAAAAGTACCAAAGAAGCGTAATTTCGCCATTTTAACAAATTGCCCACAGAAGAAATTTCAGAAATGGTCAATTTCGTTAAAATGGAAAAATTCCTCTACTTTGATAGTTTTTATAATTTAGAGCGGCGATCTAAAGTGTACAAATGTCCTAGATGTCCAAAATCTATCTCATTACCAGGGTTTTCATAGTGGGTGGACGTCCGGTTCGCCCATCCGTCCGATTCGCCCGACAGGGCATGGACGCTGTAGTCGGGGTGCGGACGGGATCGTCAAGGTGCAAAACTCTCAAAATTAAAACCGTTCAGACCGTTCGTCCGTTCGGTCCGGTTTGCCCGTACGTCCGGTCCGGTTCGCCTGCTATGACAACCCTGCTCATTACTAGATGTTTGAATTCTATACTTGTGATAGATGTCACTTTTACAATTCAGAGTGGGTGGTCTAAAATCTATAGTAGTCATAGATTTCCTAAATCTATAAAAATTCAAAATTCTTGAAAACTATACCTATCCTCGTACCTATTCTAAATGTCACTTTCACAATTCAGAACGGGTGGTCTAAAAGTGGTACATGGAATGCCACCATTTTATCGAAATTGTCCATACAAACTTTGACTGTTGTACGTTGCAAGATACTTGCATTTAAAGTAAAGAGAACAAGTGTTTTTATGGGCAATTTCGTTAAAATGGGGAAATTTTGCTACTTTGGTAGTTTTTATAGTTCATACTATGTTGTTTGAAATGTACAAAAGTTCTAGATGTTTGAAATCTACATTTGTCCTAGATGTCACTTTTATAGTTCAAACTATGCACTTTGAAATTTATACCAATTCTAGATTTCTGAAATCTATTAAAGTCCAAGATTTCTAAAATCTATAATTGTTATAGATGATATTTTTACAATTTAGACCGAGTAGTCTAAAATGGCACATAGAATACCACCATTTTTATTAATAAAATTTCCCACTTTTGTACTTTATTCAGCTACATTTTTTGGCTTTGAATCTTCTTAGCTTATAAATTTACTTGATGAAAAATTAAATTGAGATCCTAGAATTTTTTTCTTAAAAACACATTTAATTTTCACAAAATATTAAATAGAAGTAGGTTTAAGATTGAAGGAAAAACTAAATCATTAATAATTCTAAGATAGAATTGAAACACACTAATCTCAATATGAAATTGTTCTAGCAAGAGATCTTAACCTTGTGAAACTTTTTTTTATAAAAACTTATGAAAATTGAAGTCATAAATGAATTCTACAAGTTATTTTTTCAAGAAAATTGTCCATAAAACAAGAATATCCGTAACTTTCACATAACAAATCCAAATGGAATGAACCAAATCTTTTTATGTTCATAAAAATACAATCTATAAGAAAAATTTTAAATTTTTTCCTTTAGTTTGTTTTTATCTACCAAATTTTTAAAAAAGGCTTTTTGTGGCATAACTTTTGCTCCAAGATCTAATTGAAATAAAATAAATTATATTTTTGGAAATCTAATGTGTTTGTCTATCTTTACAAAAATATTTAGAAAATCATGAAAATATAGAGACCATAAGAGCCTTTCCAAAATCCATTTTATCCCCTAAGGGGACAATGGGACTTTAGGGGTAACAATTAAATATCATCCCATAATTACAATATCATCCAAAAACTATCTATGTCATTCATAGGTAAGATAGTCTATTCTTAAAGTGACCATTTAACCCCTAATTGCATTGACGTCTAGAAGTGGAGGATGAACAGAAGGCTTGCAAACATTGTTCAATCCAACTAACTTCTCATCCATCCTATGTAATACTTGAATGTTGAAAAGACAACCTTCTTGAATGACCATTTTCTTGAAATTGCAGTAAATGATATTTCTATACAAAGATCTAAGTAAAATTGTGCCAAAATTCAGAAAAGGATCAAGGCATTAAAGGATTAAGAGTTGATTGCATTTTCAAGGAATCTAAACTCATTGAAACAATTTTCAGTAAATTTTTGTAGGAAGACAAATGGAATTGACATCTAATCCAAGTTGTTTGGTATGTTTTGAACCTCTATGGAATTAGTTGCGAATTTTTGAAGTTGAAACACAATGGTCACTAAATGCGAACACCTCTTGAAATGTGCACTCAAGAAAGCAAAATATACCTATGTGTCATGATTGCTTTTAGAACATGGGCACTTTTAGAGCAGACTACCTTATCCTAAGTAAAATACTCCGTAAAAGAAGTAGCCTTCGTAGCTACAGTAATGTACTCTTCCTTTTCAGTGTTTTCTCAACTCTCCAAAAGCTAGAATAAACTTCGCCACCCCTGATGTTGCTTCTCCCGGATTGCCGCACTAATTCTCGCATTCGTGTTGGGTTGCCATAATGGAATAATTTACCTCCACGTAGGTGGAAGGGCATTGCAAAAGTGTCGGTTCTGCTACAGTCTCAGGAGGCAGGAGGCCTCGCCCTAATTAACTTCCTACTTCACCGCATGCAACTTGCGAGTCACGCAGCTAAACTGAACTTCAGCTGTGTTGCATGGAGAGTGCGCTGTCGTGACCCACCACACAGGCAAGGATTTTCGGTGCTCAATTACGGGGTAAAATCATTCAGAGTACGAGGTTTGGTAGCACTAGATTTGAGGACGATCGAGATTTTTGCAGCATAATTTTTAGCATGCTGAGTTCGGAGACATGGTGTGCATCGACGCGAGTGCTGCAGAGCAAGACAATTCTGGGCAATAATTGCTCATTGAGTGATTGTTGAATGTTTGTGTGTTGACGAATCTCTGTAGTATCTGAATATTGCGTCTGCCCACGAGTGAAATCTATATGTATTTGTCGATCAGTTAGTGAAAGCTAGCAACTAATTATTTCCGAAGGTAACCGAAGGAGAGCTAGCTAGGTCCGACTGCCGAATTAGACTTCAAATTTTGCGTTTGTTCACCGACAGAATCTAGCTAGCCAGGACCTGTATTGATCATGCAGAGGAAAACGGCTTGATTGCTTGAGGAATCTCAATCGATTGAAGGAAATTTAGGTTTATTGCAATTGAATCGTTACCGGTGTCGTCGACACTTCGAAGCGCCATGTCTGTCAGTAGCGCCACCGGTACCGCGGACACGAAATCCACCAGTGCCTGCAAGCGCGCCTTAGGCGATCGCTCCGACGCCATGGACGACTCCGGGGACGGCGCCACGCCCGCGGTGAAGAAGTTCCCCGACCCCGTGCAACTCCTGGCCAATGCCTCCTCGCAGCAGCTGGGGCAGTACGGCGGGGTGAACCCCTCCATCGAAGCTTCTTCCACGTTCGCCATCATGGATACCCAGACGCTGAACAAGCTGTTCGCGGGCGAGCTCGGCCCCGAGCACGGGCTCTACACTTACAGTCGCCACTTCAACCCGACTGTTCTCAGTTTGGGTCGCAAGATGGCCGCGATGGAGGACACGGAAGCCGCTTACTGCACCGCCAGCGGCATGTCTGCCATATCTGCCGTCGTGCTCCAGCTCTGTTCCAGCGGCGATCACATCGTGGCGTCGAATCGTCTCTACGGGGGGACACAAGCCCTTCTCGCGCATTTCTTGCCGCGCACTTGCAACATCCGGACGACGTTCGTGGACGTGGACGACACGGAAGCCGTCCTCGCGGCCGTGCGTCCGAATTCCAAGATTCTCTACTTCGAGTCGATCTCTAATCCACGTCTATCCGTCTCGAACATCCCCACACTTTCGAATTTAGCGCATAGCAAGGGACTCACCGCCGTCGTGGACAACACGTTTGCGCCGCTGCTGCTCTCGCCTGCGCGTTTGGGCGCGGACGTGGTTGTGCACAGCTTGTCGAAGTATATTAGCGGCGCGGGGGACATCATCGCTGGCGCCGTCTGTGGCCCCGCGGATCTTATCAGCGCCATGATGGACCTCCACAACGGTGCGCTCATGCTCCTGGGCCCGACCATGGACCCCCACGTCGCCTTCCAAATCGGTCTGCGCATCCCACACTTGGCCATCCGGATGAAAGAGTTTGGTGCGCGCGCGCTCGTGTTTGCGAAGCGGTTGAAAAAGCTGGGGTTGAAGCCCATCTACCCAGGACTGGAGGATCATCCCCATTTCACACTCATGACGAAGCTTATTAACGAGGGGTATGGCTACGGAGGCATGATGTGCTTGGATTTGGACACCAAGGAGAGAGCGCAAGAGTTCATGCGATACTTGCAAAACGTAGCCCACTTCGGGTGGATGGCGGTGAGCTTGGGTTATCACGACACGCTCATGTCGTGCCCAGGATCCAGCACGAGCGCGGAATTGTCAGACGAGGAGAAAAAGGTGGCGGGAATTTCACCCGGGCTGGTGAGGATGTCCATTGGGTTCACGGGCGCCTTGGAGCAGCGGTGGGCGCAGCTGCTGGAGGCGCTTGTCGCTCTCAAATTGGTGAATCCGAATTCTGTTACCAATGGGCGCTAGCTGTGTGATCTCCGTTGCGGAATCCGTGAATTCTCAAGGTAATCCTCAAGATCAATCATCTCACGACCACGTCCCTTAAGTCTATTCACTACCATTATCTTTGTTGATGTGATTCATGGAGTAGAGACTTCGCCAGCCATATCCAAATGCTCACCCTCCTACCCAGATGGTGAGTTCATTCGACATAGCTTGTCACTCAAACTCTTTCATCCCTTCCCACTACTGCAGTGCATTAGAAGAAAGCATTTGGATCTGGTCAGGACTGCAATGCACTAGAAGAAAACGTCAGCGCTTTGGTCCCCGAGTTTTATTCAATTCCCAAAGTTACGTCAACTTGATTGTAATGGTGGACATTCATGAGGCTGGTACTTAATTGTTATGCAATAGTGAATCCAGTCTTTGCAGTCAAATGACTGACTGATAACCCTTCTAGCAAATGTGAGAATTCTAAGGTCTTAATTCAAGATGATTGATGAAGAGAATTTTGTAATTCGTTTGGGAAACTCCAGTTGTAAATTGTATGCACTTACTGGAGTTCAATATTGTTGCCATACAGGTAGTGAGTGGCAAGGGTGGTTCTGAGCTCCTGCCGCTGAATGACTCTCGAGAGAATGGAAGGTCAGAAGGCTCTGACGGAAGTGACCTAATTACGTCGCACGGATCTACGTGATTGTGAAGCTGACAATTTTCTCATACATGAACTAGCACAAGAAATGTCGAGATATAGGTGGAGCAGTGGATTAGGAGAGTCTAAAGGAAAACCAGCCTAACTTCTGATGCCTATGTATCATAAACTGTGTGAGCATTTCAACTCTGCTGTTCTGTTATCCAAATCACGTGAGCATGCTGATAATTTACTTACTGGTCTTGTTGTGGAGTGATCAATGAAGTGAGCACAACAACGTTTGCAAGTGGATGACCTCACTGATGTTAATGAACTTGGATGATGCTCATCACCTGCACCCAATATTTGTCTGTCAGTGTAAGCGCCCGATATTTTAGACCATTCACTTTGCGTAGCCTCAATGGAACCTGGGTTTGTAGTGGTGGCATCACTCTTGTGGCTCCATAACATTATTCAGCAATGACAGCGCTCAGAGTTCATGTAAATTGACTGCATGATGTCAATGCTTATTCTTGTTGACCTCCGTAGAATATTTTCCCTTCTCTATTCTTGAGAGGCTTCTGTCTTGCTGAATAATCTTATGTTGGCCAAGCAAGGCTCTAATTTCACTTCACTGAATTCATAACAATCAACAATTGGCATCATATAATTCGTAATGTCTGACACAATGTAGCAATCTACACAATGCATTGAGGTTTCAATGCATTGTTTTGAGTTGGAAGTGGATTGATTACAGTTAACCCTTAAAAGGATAGAATGGTGACTTGCAGAAATCATCCCTTTGGTTATCATGTGAATTATTTGTTTAAAAAATTGCAAAAGCATTCATTGGAATTCAAATTTCTATAGAAGACTTCCCTTTTCACAACAAAATTTTGAGGATGAATAGTTGCACTTCTATCCTACTAGAAGGATTTTTTGGAATTCATCCAATAAAAAACATCCTTGTTGGTTTAAACAACAAGGCGATCAGCATAGAAGTCATCTGTTTGGGTACCATGTGAATTGTTGGCTTAAAAAAAATAAAAAAGAACTCATTGGGAAACAAGCTACTATAGAAGACATTCCCTTTTCCCACAAAATTTGGTGGATGAATAGTTACACTTTCTATCATGCATGGAGAGATTCTTTGTCTTCGCCTTGACGTTTAAAGATTAAGGGTTAAGTTTGAAGAAAAGGACCTTGGTTTGAAAATAAGATAAAATTATTCCTTGTAATGTTTTTCAATCTCATTTGAAGCAATCAAATTTTTTTTGATACATTCCATCACACCCCTTGCCTTAGGAATTGCCATTAGTTCCTAGGCATTGGTATACAACATCAAGTTTATTTTTAAAAGAAGGCAACACAAGTAACCCTTGCTATCTATGCTTCTAACACATGTTATTCTAAGTCTCCCTATATTGTTCATTCTTTATGATTGAACCAAATTATTTTATTTATATAATAGAACAAGAGTTCATTGCAATGCAATGGCATAGAAAAGGTTTTTTCAAATCAAACTAAAGGGTTTCATTGAGAAGTTATTTGAATGTCATTAGAGTTTAGCAAGAGTGAATGAATGAAAAAGGAAACAAAAATCACGACACAATTTGCATGAAACCCTCAAAGGATTCCAAGGATTAGAGTGGTTCAATAGATGACTTTACTATTAACTTGTAAAAAAAATAGAATACATCTATTGATCCAATAATGAGAATATTTTGATGACTACCTTGTTCAGGGAGACTACATCCTTCCAAGATTAACATGAAACAATCTAAAACAAAAGTTATTGCTATTCAACAAAAAGGATTATTGAAACAAGTTGTAAGGTTTCAATAAATAAAGATTTGGATTTCATTAAGATTCAACAAGAATGAATGAAAAACTGTCAGGATGAAAACGTGACAAGGTTTAGTACTAATATGACATCATTGTTCCTGTAATCAAATGTTCTGAACTGTTTCTCAGAACATTCTTCACACCTTGTTTGTCTGAACAATCCACTTTTAGACTCAATGTGAGTGGCGTGTTGCTTGCGTTGTAAGTTACAACATTTCCAAAATTTTAATGAAGAATACTTTTGGGCCCTTTTTGTAAAGGAAAATTATAATGTTTTTACAAAGTGAATTTCTTCACTGCACACTCAACCGACTGTCATTAAAATGGGCTTGTCCCACCAGCTGGCTGGCTGAGGTGCCTCCGTCTGGCCCAAGGCTCAGAGAAAGGAAACCTAACTTAACCCTAGAAGGACGCCGCACCAGACATTAAGAGGCATATGGATGACAAATATTTTTTCTATTTCAAATAGATGTGCAGATGTTCATCCTCAAAATTTTATTCAAAAACAAGAGGTCTTGCACAATAGTTTGACCTCCAATGAGTGCTTTTGAATTTTTCTAAGCAAATGATTCACATGATACCAAAAAGAAAGATTTCTACGGTGACTAATCTGTCTTTGTAAGGCTAACTTGCATGTTGAAGCAAATAAAGAAATTCAATATGAATGTCATGTAAGGTTTGAACACCTAAACATATCAAAATAAGAATTTGAGTATGGTTTCTATCATTAATCTCTAATTGCTTTACCAACCATATATGGTCAATCCATAATTTCAGCTCATTTGTGTATAGGTAATTAAATTTCTATAACCATTTTGAACTTTTTAATGAGTAATATTGAAGGTTGAGTATTGGAAGCTTTTATATTTAAAAAGATAAATATTTGATTTTTGAGAGGTCCTCAAAGGCATATATGTACTTTTTGTAGAAGTGTACCAATTTTACTTGATTTTAAGATCTAAAGAATTGTATTTATTCATTTGCTTTGAAAATGGTCCCAATGGAAAGAATAAAGTGTTTTCATGATTTTTGTTGTTGAAAATCTAAACATGCAAGTGTTGATTTGGAGTTATTTGCAATTTCTACTTATCAAGTATAAAAATAAAAATAAAAAATACATATCAATAATTGCAAGGTAGATTGTATTAAAAGTTTGATAGCTCTTCATTTCAACTTAAGGTTTTTGAAATGCATTTTAGTGTGCTAACATGATTTCTAGTTGCTCATGTCACCTCTATCCCTAGAATCTCTTATATGCAAATTTTTCAAAAATTGTTGAGAGGAAAATCATACTAAAAATAGGATATGTACATTCCTCTCATTATAATCTTACAACTCCTATGCAATTTCACACCCAAATCCCCAATAAATCTTATTAATTGTAAGCTTGCCATTTTTTAGTGTGAAATTGTATAGGAGTCATAAGATTATAACAAGAGAAATGTACATATTCTATTTTTATACTCAAATTTGTTCAATAAGATTCATTGAAAAAAAATTTGCTTCATTGAGGATAACTATAAGTCCATGCTCTTTTCTATAGAAAGAACACAATTAGAAGGGCTATGGGAGCAAAAGTTATGCCACAATAAGCCCAAAACAAGTGTTGATAGGCAACAATTATTTTTAAAATATTTAAAAAAATTATTTCATTCAAATTATATTTTTGTATATGTAGAAAGAATTTGATTTGTTCCATTTGGATAAGTGATGTCGACTTCTTGTTTTGCAAATCTAACCATAGGATCTTATACTAGACTAATATAAAAATGCTTGGAAGAAATTTCAAAATTTTTGACCACATAGATTGCAAGATATTTGCATCTAAAGTAAACAAAACAAGTTTTTTTGTACCTTGCTTAACTAGATTTTTTGGCTTTGAATCCTCTTAACTTAAAATTTTTGCACTATTGATTTTGATTTTCTAAATTTTTATGTTGAATACTTGAGTTGAGAATCTAGAAAAAAATTCAAGAAAAAAGCATTTCATTTTCACTCATTAAAAAACTATTATGTAGAATTGGATTCAAGATTGAAAGAAAAACTAAATCATTTATAGCTCTAAGATGAAATTGAAATACAATAATTCCAATAGTGAGATTGTTCTAGCAAGTAAGCTTAACCTTGCCTAACAAGTTTTTTTGGAAAATTGTAAAAATTGCATTAAAAAATGAATCTTATAAGTTATTTTTTCATGAAGATGCTTAGATTGCCTGAAAAACTAAGATTGTTCATAACTTTCTCATCACTAGTCCAAATAGAATGAATCAAAGCTTCAAATGTAGATAAAAATATAATATTTTAGGAATTTAAAAAAAAATTATTTTGGCTTTCTATGATTGTTTTGTTTTATTTATTGACCTCCATTTTTGGCTTCTTGTGCCTTAACTTTTTCTTTTAGTTACTAATTGAAATAAAATTATATATCTATGAAGTTCTCACAAAACCACACATCCTCAAAAAGTTTCAAAAAGTTTTGCTACAAATTGAGACAATAGGAACCTACTTGGATCCAAATTGTCTCCCAAGGGGACAAACAATCCTTTAGGGATTAAACAATAAAAATTATAATTTAAAAAAAAAATTCCAAACTCTCAACTCAATTTTTTAACATAAAAAACTTGTATTTATAATTTGTAGTACTAAATTTTTTAAATCTTTGAATTTGTAGATTCAAAGCCTTATAATCTAGGCATGCTACAAAAATCTGGTTTTCTTCACTTTAAATGCTTATATCTTATAATTAATATGGAAGAAATTAAACAAAATTGATCATATAAATTGCAAGATTTATTCGTTTCAAGTGAAGAAAATAAGTTTTTTATACTTTGTGCGATTAGGTTATAAGACTTTGAATCTTCTAAACTTCAAATTTTTGCACTACAAATTTTGATTTTCTATTTTTTTGTACTAAAGAATTGATTTGAATCTAGGAATTAAAAAAAATGAAAATTGATTTATGTTCTTGAAGAAATTATTTTAGAAAGCAAACTTAACTACGAGGAACTTTTTTTTTTAAATTGTGAAAATTGAGTTAAAAAGATAATCTTATATTAAATTATTTTTTGAAAAAGATGCTTTGATTGTCCAAAAAGCAAGAGTCTCCATAACTTTCTCATCTCTTATAGAAATAGAATGAACCAAATTTCTCTTTTAGAATTGATATGTTTCAATTCCATTTTAGAATTTTAATAGTTAATTTTAAAATGGAATTAAAACATATCAATTCTAACATTAAAATTTGTTTTAGCTTGTAATCCTTGTAGATCATATGGATGCTTTTGTTTGAAAAATAGTGAAAATTGAATTCAAAATAAATATAATACAACAATTTTTCATGAAGATATTCTAATTGCATGCAAAACAAGATTCTTCATAACTTTTAAATTCCTAGTCCAAATGGAATGAATTAGAGAATTTCATGTAATTATAAATAAATTCAATTAGAAAAAATTAACAATTTGATTTTGAATTTATATATGTTGTCATGCTAAAGCGATTAATTGGTACTTAGGAAGGCATAATATTTTCTCTAGGACACTACCCAAGTTTTATAGAGTCCAAATGTACATATATAACTTGATTGTGTTCTATCATGTCTTTGGTCTATTCGCTTTTAACTTAGGGTAAAAGACACATGTTTAGGGCAACAATGCTAGCATGTAAGTATAGAAATGCAAGTATATGAGCCTTAAGCCTAGATATAAGTTATCTGTTGACTTTTGTTTTTGGCTTATTGTGCCATAACTTTTTCTCTCGGGCACCAATTGAAATAAAAATTATATATTCACAAAGCTCTCAGCAAACTCCACAACCTCAAAAAATCTCAAAAAGATTCACTACAAATTGAGACAATAGGAACCTACCCGGACCCAAATTGTCCCCCGAGGGTACAAACGGTACAGTCCTTTGTAAATGTGTTGATTGGGGACATAAGAAATGAGCAAAATTTTTTTATTCATGTGAACTCTATATATCCTATCATTCTTAGATAACCTTATATTATAACCACACAAATGTTGATGAAGGTCATGAACAATAGATTAGTATACATTAGGATTAGAATATGAGATGGAAAGCAAGGCATGCAATTTTTGACGGATTGTAAAAATCATGAGATAAATCATGAGAATTTGACAACTTATCTTTTGCTAAAAGTGATTAGAGAATTTTGGGGCAATTTCCTTATCATAAGAAGGATTTTTCACTACATCCTATAGTAAAGTGGGATTGCAATGGTATAAGGGGTGATAGATTCTTATATAATAGAGGATTATATGGAGGTGAAGTTGAAGTCAACAAGTACCAAGATGAAGATGAAAGGATTGAAGACTAACGTAAGTTCACATAATTTTTCTTGTTAAACTAGCACATCTTGGAGGATGTGCATAATTTTAAGGCATAGATGTTATGATGTGGACCTTATATTAGTTAAAAATAGACATGTATATATTTTGTATTAGTTATGTTATAGGAGTTTAGTAACTCAAAGGGTGATTGGTGGATATTTTTAACCCCTAAAAGATTGTTTGTCTCCTTGGGGGACAATTTGGGTTCAGGTAGGTTCCTATTGTCTCAATTTGTAGTGAATCTTTTTGAGATTTTTTGAGGTTGTGGAGTTTGCCAAGAGCTTTGTGAACACATAATTTTTATTTCAATTGGTGCCCAGGAGAAAAAGTTATGGCATAATAAGCCAAAAACAAAAGTCAATGGATAGCATAAAAAAATCAGAAAAAGTCAAAATATTTTTTCCTAAAGTCTTATATTTTTGTCTACATTTGAAACTTTGATTCATTCCATTTGGACTAGTTATGAGGAAGTTATGGACAATCTTAGTTTTTCGGGCAATCTAAGCATCTTCTTGAAAAAATAACTTATAGGATTCATTTTAGAATGCAATTTTTATAATTTTTCAAAAAAATTTTTAGACAAGGTTAGGTTTGCTTTCTAGACACTACAAGAAAACCTGTCCAAATTGACAGAAATCAGCCCCTCCTAATCTACAGAAAATTGACAGTTTTTTGTCAATTTGGACAATTTTCTGTCAATTCGGACAATTTTTTTGTCCTAATTGACAGAAACTTGTCAAATTTCTGTAGATTAGGAGGGGCTGATTTCTGTCAATTAGGACCAGTTTCTCTTGTAGTGAGAACAATCTCACCGTTGGGATTATCATATGTCAATTCTATCTTAAAGCTATTAATGATTTAGTTTTCCTTTAATCTTTAACTACTTCTACTTAACAATTTTTTAATGAGTGAAAATTAAGTGTTTTTTTTGTTGAATTTTTTTTCTTAGATTCTCAACTCAACTACTCAACACAAAAACTTAGAAAATCAAAATTAACAGTGCAAAAGTTTTTAGTTAAGACTTAAGAAGATTCAAAGCCAAAAAATCTAGTCAAGCAAGTTGCAAAAAGAACTTGTTTTCTTTACTTTGGATGCAAATATCTTGTAATCTACGCGGTCAAATTTGATGAAATTTTTACCACATGTTTCCAAACAAGTTAAGTACAAGATCCTATGGGTGGATTTTGAAAAACATATATTTTTGGTTTTCTTAGGTGAACGCAATAGAAGTGGTAGTTCTAAGTGGTTTTTGATAGAAAACACCCTCGGGGCTTTAGGGGTTAAGTTAGCTTTTGGGTGTAGTGAATTTGCTAAAACAATAGTGGTATTCTTTTTTATCTAAAAGGCAAGTATTATTGGAAAATTGTTTTCATTTGAATATTGTGATTGGATTGATTCCTTGGTCATTGGCATTTTTGATTCTTTCACAAACATCTACTGCACCTAGAAGTCTATACTTTTCTGGACTGACCACAAACTTCATGACATCTATGGTGAACCATACATGAAAATTTTAGAATGTTTGTGCTTTGTATTTTGTGTGAGCTATGGAAAATCATCATGGACCAAGAGGTGGTCTACTTGACATATTGGATGATGGCATGATTAGGATGTTTGAGGTATTTAATTTGTTTATGAAGCAACAACAAGTTGAACAACGAAGCAAAGCAATGACAACCAAAATGTTGCATTCTATTGTGAATAAGATGGATGAATTTAATGGGCAATATTTTTCAAAGTATATTTGGTTTTACACAAAAGAGATGGAGTTGAATAGGATCCTAAACTCCCAAAGCATGAGTTGGTTGAGAGCTTTGAGTTCTGTGTGGTTCTTGAGATTGTGAAAGAGTAAAGGGGTTAAAAGATAATGACACTAGAACTTGGGATGCATTAGAGCAAGCATTAAAGAAAGAATTTTTTTATGAAGGATTTTAAAATAATAGCACTAGTATGTGAGCTTAGAAATGCAAGCCTATTAATCTTAAGTCTAAGTGTAAGTAGGTATTCTACAACTATTGAAGGTGCCTATGACATAAATATCCTATAACTGTGAAAGGTGATTATAACAAAGGTACTTATAACATAGACACTTGTAATATAAACATTATATAACTACAAAAGGTGCTTATAATATAGGTACCTATAACAAACACCTATAATATAAATATTTTATAACTATAGAAGGTGCTTGTAATATAGGTATCTAAAATATAGGAGCTTAGGTTCACTTGACACATGCTAGCAACCTTAAATTCCAAATGAGTAACCAAGAAAACATTTTTGGAGTGAGTTGAATGTTTGAGCAAGGGTTTATTAACAAATGAGCTATTGAGGGAGTTTGAGTACTAATACTTGCAATTGATGGAGACAAAAAGAACAACTTTGGATGTTAAAAAGACAATAATTTATACAAGCAACCAATCTTTGGTTGCAAGAAAAATTTGAATTGCTTTTGGAGGACCAAAATGAAGCCAAGTGGTTTTAAAACCAAATGAAAAGAGGTTGAAGGGGCCATGTCACTACTTACAAAAAGACAACAATGTTTCTGAAATAAAAGTGTTGTAAGTGATGCTAAACCAGAGGGAACTCCAACATTACACAATTGGAAACATTATTCAATTGAAAATTTTGAAAAATACAGCATTTTATAGAAATGTTCACACCTCATTCTCATTTACTTAAGTAGTTTAGGAAGTCAAGTACTACAAGAGAAAGGGGTGTTTTAAGTAGTGTCCTAGATATCACGTCTTTTAAGTAACGTCTTTTAAGTAAGTTTTTGGTGTCCTTCACATTTGTGCTAATAGGACTCCTTGCAAATGCACTTTTGAACATTAAAGATGGTTTCAACTTCATTCTTTTTGGGAAATCTAATCACAAACAAGTCTTTTCAAATAGTCAAATTTTAATTTTTTCTATTAATTTATACCTTGTTGTATCTATTTTTGTGACAAATTGTCTTTTTTCCACAAAGTATTGTTTTAGTACTTGCAAATAGTTCATAGTACTTGCAACAACACTTTTAGTTGTTGATTTTTTCAATCAATGGCTAAGAATGTTCTACTACAAAATAGAAAATACTCATAGTATTGGCCATCAAAATCCCTATTTTTGCCAAAATCCTACAAAAAATGGCAAGTCTTTCTTGCACCACCTTATACTATAATATTCATCTATATTGAAATTTTTAGATCTTTTCATTTGTATTTAGTAGTTAGAATGATTTTTCTTCACCTTTTCTTAAAAAATTCAAGATAATTTTAATTCTATAAAAAATATTTGGAAATATTATTATTCATAGAGGACGTGTGATTTCATCTTTCAAATTTTCTTGCTTTGATTATATACATAGACAATAAGGAACATAAAAAGAAAGATTTTCAAATTTGAGTACACAAATTGAAAAGCTATACAGGCTACAATCTAAGATGTAATGTAAAAAAATCAGACAATCATGCCCTTGCAATAAAAACTAGTTAGTGCTAGTTACCATTTTCATGGCCTTCATGTAGTAAGATCATTTAAAGAAAATTTACACCAATGAAGTAGGAGAAGGTGCAACTAAAGTACCCTCGACAAAGCTATGTGAGAACTCCAATGTATGATAAATTCCACGAGGCTTGGTAGATGGCAATGATGGCATTAGTATCGTCGTGATGGGTGATACATTTCCTATGTCTCGAATTTGCCGCAATAGTGTATTTATTTCTTCCATAGAAGGTCGAGCCTTGGGATTGGGAAGGCAACAAAAGAGTCCCAATTGAAGCAAACTCACAATTATTGCTGTTTTGATTTCCAAGTTCATATCTTCGACTATGGATCTTGGGGCAATGTTACAACTCAAATGTTCAAACTCGTTTGATGGTTGAAAAGTCTCAAGCATTCTTGGATCTGCCATACTAAAGAGTGACCCACCTTCATAAGCTCTCCAAACCATGAATAATAATACAAGGTCCTCAGGTTCCACGGTTTGCAAATCCAAGGGGTGTCTTCCACACACCACTTCCAACACCAAGATGCCAAAACTATAAACATCTGATTCCTTTGAGGCTTTGCCTGTGTATGGCAACTCAGGAGCCATGTAGCCAAATGTGCCTGCTGCCAAAGTGGTTTTTTCCAATTTGTGGTGGTCCATCAAACGAGCAAGTCCAAAATCTCCAATATAGGCATTGAAATCCGCATCCAATAACACATTACTAGATTTGATGTCGCGATGCAAAATACAATTCAAGCAATCTTCATGCAAGTATTTTAGAGCTGCACCTATCCCTTCAAGAATGGAATGCCGCATTTTCAATGATAGAACCTGTTTTCTATCATTTTTGTGAAGCCAATCATTGAGAGTTCCATTGGACAAGTATTCATACACCAATAACAATTTGCCTTTCTCTTGACACCATCCTAGTAGTTTTACCACATTTCGATGTCGAATTTGGCCTAAACTTCCCACTTCAGCATGAAAAAGGGATTCAGCATGTGTGGATCTTGACATATTGATTTGTTTCACAGCAACCAAAACATTGCCACCTGAAGCAAACGTGGATTTCAACAACATCAAGTTAAATTTGAATTTTTTTCCAATTGAATAGAAACATCTTACAAAGATTGTGTACAAAGAAGTAACATGACTACATAAGTTATGAATGCGATTCATGTACATGCCTATATGTTCTATTTGGAAAAAGCTTTTGTTGTTGTCTAGGACTATTGTTCAATGTAAGTTTCAAAACACTGTCATAAAACACATGCGCAGGATTTGCAGGAGTCCAGGAGTCCAAGAATCCACACATGGTTGACAACTTAGCGTCCACCCCACCACAAATCATCGTTGATGTCCAAAATTCCCTACAAAGTCTACTTGAAAACCACTCTGAGGTCTCACCTTCCAGAGAGCCTCTGTAAACAACTCCTGATCCGCCACGTCCGAGCACAATTCTTTCATCAAAGTTGTCGGTTGCCTTGCAGAGCTCATTGTACGAGAAGACACGTGGTACTGTGGAATAACTCAAAGCAGTGTAACTGGTGGATGGCGATGTAAATGAAAAGACGGACCAGAGAATCAGCAAGGCAGCAAGCGTTCCAAATAGGACTCCTGAAGTAACACCAACCCACACTTTTGACTTCAAATACTGAAGCACCAGTTGGAACTCTGACTCTGATATCCCGGTGCTGACGAAGTTCCAGGACAAGAGCTCATGCTCTTCCAAATGGTTGACATCTGAGCCTCCACAGAACGAGATCATCACCTCATCTCCGATCCATCTCGGAAATATGTAATTGGAAATGAGCAACAGAGGCTGGACGGGCTTGGGATTTGATCCGTTGGATATTCTGACTTCCAGAGTCTGGGATGAGCTAGTGAAATCAATCCAAGCAGTGAAAACTCTCCCATCGGAGAAATACGAGCAATGCGTGTCATTACCACAAAGGTTGTGAGTGTATGCGTCGATGTCATATTCATATTCATGGTTTTTGGAAACCCTGACGAAGTTATTGCTGGGCTCACTGTCGCGATTTGGATTGTAATCTGTGTCAAATTCAATTGAAAAGATTAAAGATCTCACTCGAACGTTTTGATTTCGAGGTATCATGCATGCACCGAACTGTCCAAATTTGGAGAACACATCGTGCATTGAAGCCCTGGGTATGTTCTGGGTCATGGCAAAAACGAATCCGCTCCCGTCCAAGATGTTGCTCATGTTATCCCAAGGCACGCCGTGCGTGGTGAATGTGAAGGAGAAAGAGGAGCTGAAGGAAGCCACTCTCCCAGTTGCTACATCTTGAATGTGAACCTTTTTCCCATACATCAGCACTCCACAAGACCCTCTGGAAGCTAGCGTCCTGGCACCTGCGTTCATGATGTAGGAACGGTTGTCGGGATCGTACACAACGTCTCCAAATGTGGAAAAATCGTCATGAGGCGAGAAGTTGGGGAAGGTCATTAGCGTGTTTGCAGTTGCAATCGGGTTATGGAACACAAACAGGACGATGAGAATTAGAACAGCCGTTGTGGACAACATTGAATCAGCAACAATTTGCAATTGTTATGAATGATCTCAATGTTCCTCCCACGACACCCCCAGGGCCTCCGCTCTCAGGACCACGGTAAGGTGATTATTTTTTTGGTTCCCGGATTGCCATCCAATACCGGTTTACAGTCTAACCAAACAGAGAACTTCCTGTCACTAATTCTCTCTCTCTCTCTCTCTGCCGCTAACGATAATTATTTTCCCTGATCCCCCCTTCCGAGAACAAAAGCTAGGATCTGGGAAACGTTTGATATTCCCGTAGAGAAACAAGCCAGAACACATGCACTTGAGTTCGCAGTCCGTAACCCCCACACACACCCTGCAAGACCGCCTACCGGAAGTGGGAGCGGCAAGGACACGCACAACGTTCCCAACCCATCCCCAATAGCAGGATTCCCTCGACCTTCGCACCTCTGAAGGCGCAAATCCAGTTACTGACGTCCCCGAAGACGAAGAGGACTCATCATGCCCACTTCAACCGGCGATTTCCTTTTGCAATTATAGGAGCTCTACGTACTTGTTGGCTGCTTCACTGTTGCCCTCAACTCTGAAAGCAATGCCAATCTGATCTCTGTTCTACGTTTGAAGTATCGAGATCGAACCTTGCATTCTAATGCAATCAAGTTCCTCCACAATGATATTACTTGCGAGGGTGGCAACCTCATGACCAAGTTGGTGGTGAACTGCGGCTGGGAGCATCCATGTGGCCACGTTGTGCGAGCCGGCAATGTGGACAGTTCCACCTTATATGCTTAGAGCCAATTGAAAGGCATCATAGCATGGGGAGTCAATTTTCCTGTCTCTAATGTAGAGATCTATATGTAAAAATTAATTGCCTATAATTTTATGAATATTGAATACCTTAGCTCGAGTTCACCTATGACAATATACGTGGCCACGTCGGTTGTGTGGGCCGGCAACTTGGACAGTACTACCGTGTAAGGTAGAATGCTCATAAAGCGACCCTTGAAGGGCTGGTTGGCCATTTTGATGGGCTCCAGATTTAGTAAAGTATTTTTCCTTATTTTTCAATAGAAGAGAAGTTGATGCAAAATCTAACACAAGTGGTTTCATATTTTTCGGAGCATTTATGAATTACTTATGAATTTTCAAAGAATTCTACAATAGGCATCTATTCATGATCATAGGCCTTGCAAAATCCACACATGTGCATTCTGAAAAAAGATATGGCTTGACAAAAACAAAAATTGTGGCATGCAAAAAGTAACACACAAGGTTCCTAAATGCGACCATTACTAATCTTAAATGGATCTTATATTCTTTTTGCATTTGTAAAAAGGCAATTAGGCAACCAATTCTCATTTAGAAAAATTAAGTAAACACACCATGGCTTTGAAATGAACCCACCCTAGTTCTAATTCCATTCATTGCTGAAGTATGAACCAATATCAAGCAAATCTTATTATGCTTCTACATTATGGGTAGTCTATTTTGGAACCTCTTATTATCCATTTTAGACCTTCTTGTAGGGATTATTTGAAGAAGGGAGTCGCAATAAGAGACCACTATTATATGCATTAGAAGTAGTTTGGACTCATCAAAAGACCTTTGGAAGGCAACAACGATCAACTTGTAGTACAACATAGTTCAGAGTGCCTCGTTATTACCAAGGGTGACAATACTCCAACTACATGTGAAATATAGTAGCTAGATGTAGCCAATTAGCAATAGTTTTTACTTTTCTCACATGCATGTTGAAATTCATTATCACTGCTGTTTAAAATTGTTAGTGGGATAAAATAATCCAAATATTGGAAGCAAACTACATAAAAGTGATAGTTGCATTTCCATAAAAATATCTTCGGCTTCTTGGGAATGTGTAATTTAATTTCACTTAGATTTATTTTTTATGGTAGAAATGATGTTCATGTCAACACCAATAGAGACCAATGCTAGTGAGATCTATTAAATCCATTAGAGTTGCATAAAAAATGAAAGTCAAGGTTAAACAAAGCATGTGGCCATACGTAGTAGTCCTCAAAGATGCCCACCTTGCTTCTTAATCAATGTTTTGGTATGATGTAAATGTCAAGGCTAGAAATTAGCATACAAAATTCATAACTTGAATCTACTATGTACAAAACTCTTTTACACCTTGCATGACTATGATGCCATTGAGAAGAACAAAACATTTCAAAACATCGATAAATTCATCAATAAATTGTTTCAATTAAGACACGATGGTTTTAATTGTAATTTTTTATATTCGTTTTCATTGAAAACTTTTGATACAAAAGTGACCATTTTTTTATGGCTAGGCTCAAAATACAACAATGGAAAATTTCATTGAAATGGCGGTATTCCATGTGCTAGATTTAGACTACTTAGTTTGAACCATAAAAGTGTCATCTAGAATAAGTATGAATTTCAAAAACCTAGTACTAATATAGATTTTAGACCTTGCAATCTAAGTTGTGAAAGTAACATCTAAGACAAATGTAGATTTCAAAAGTTGAAAATTAGTTGAAGACTATAATCAATTTACAAATTAGGCTTGACTTCATTGAGTTGCCTAAGTCAACAGGTTGAATACTAGATGTGATCAAGATCATTGCCACGAAATAGCTTTACATCACATCAAACTAATTATTGCATTCTATCCTAGAATCAAGGTGTCAATGCAAAGGGAAAAAATCTTAACCTCTAAAAGTCCAAAGCATTAGAGAAAATATGAGCCCTTAACTAGGCCACTATAGAGTGACAATTTAGTCTATTCTTTGAGGTTTAAAAAGCTTATAAAATATGTCACATGTGTACAATCAGAGTGTGTGGATTTCAGCAAATGCAGTTGAATTTTCATTCTGACAGATTCTGAACAATATTTAAAATACATTAGGACAAAAGAGTACAGATAGTTGAATACAAGGTTAATTAAAAAATTACACATGTTATGTTGAATTAAGCTAAATTTAGCCAAATTAAATGGCTTTTGAAGCTAGTTGTTAAAGCCAAAGGCAATTGCCTTTGGCTTTGGCAACTAGCTTCAAAAGTTACTTACTTAATTTTGAGTGTTTGAACAAGAGGAGATAAGTTATTTTTTATACAAGTGGGGTAGTGTTGGGTGCAACTATCTATATGGAATATGTAAATTAAGAGGAATAAGAATTCAACCGGATATTCCACATAGATAGTTATATAAAAAATGGGTCATCTTCTCTATCAACACACAAAATTGAGTGAGTGACTTTTGAAGCAAGTTACCATTGGCTTTAGCAACTAGCTTCAAAAGCTATTTAATGTGGCTAAATTTAATTAAATTTAGCTTAATTTGACAAGGTCCTTAAAAATAAGGGCTAAGATGTATTAATATACTATAAATTATAATTATAGAATACTTTGTCCTTGACTTTTGAACCACTGACAATCACTTAACATTGCAATTCAAGGTGAACAACAATAAGGAAAAAAATTCAGTAACCAAAATAAAATGCTTACTGTAGGATCCTTTGAGGGCTATAGAGTGGCCCTTGAGAGGGCTACTTTTTTCTTTAATGAAGTTCGGACAAAACACAAATGTGTTATAAAATATAATTTCTATAACTTTTTTGAAGTTTATATCAAAAAAGATGATGTGAAGCATGAAAAGTAGAAATTATCTATTTAGTCAAAATTATAAAATTATTTTTTGTTTTCCTCAAATAAATTTTGAAGGTATAACTTCAAAAATGCACTCAAAATACAATTTTATCTTTAGCATTAGAATTTTTTTATTGATCAAAATTGTGGTTTCTATTGATTTGTAAAAAAAATACATAAGATCTAATAATGAGAACACTAACATTTTCACCAAATAGTAAGATTTTCACATTAAGCCAATTCTAAATACTTGTTGTTTTTCTTATCATTTTTATTTGACCGTAGCAATTTTAGTTAGTTGGTTTTGAATAAAAATATTGAAAGATAGTCTAATCTTTAAAAAATAAAAAATAAATAAAAAATAAATAAAAAATAAAAAATAAATAAATTGCCTGAAAATGCTACTTCAAGTCGACCAACGATCAAAAAATGGTCATTTGAATGCTTAGGGGTTAAGAATGCAGATATATGAACATAGGTTCCAACTTTCATCCATTATTCCATTTGCACCCCTATCCCAAGTATATATTTAATGTATCCCTACCTATATACAACCTCACGACCTACATAGAGGCAATAGAACATATTAGAGAAAAAAATGGGCTTGAAAAGGGCTGCTTGGCAATGACATTTTTAGCAATTTACATGTCATTTTTTATCCTATTCCCAATGGCTAATACAAAGTTCATTTGATTTGACTTTTGCAAAAGTTATCAGACCGGGGTATTTAAAATATATTAGGGCAAAAGAATACAGGTAGTTGAATACAAGGTTAATTAAAAACATATATATGTTATGTTGAATTAAGCTAAATTTAGCCAAACTAAGTGGCTATTGAAACTAGTTTCAAAGTCAATTAGCTTTAGAAGTCATTTACTTAATTTTGAGTGTTTGAATAGAAGAAGATGAGTTTTTCTTTATATAAGTGAGGTAGTGGTGAGTGCAACTATTTATATGGGATATGTAAATTAGAAGGAATAAGAATTTAACCACTCATATTTAAAGCAAATGCAGGAATTGTGTTAAAATTCAGATTTTAAACCTCATTTAGGTATAATAAAATATTTTTTTTCAAAAAACATTGAACTAACAAAAATTGAAGGATCAAACTAAGTTTCATTTTAAAAAATCTGTTTGAAATTTCAAGCCTTTATTCTTTAATAAAATGTTATGAACAAATTTCAAAGAGGGATTGGAAGGGACCTTTTTTTTTACATTTAGAAACACTCTCTTTGAAATTTATCCATAACTTTTTAGTAAAGACTTGAAATCATAAACAGATTTTTGGAAATGAAATTCAATTTGATTTCCCACTTTCTTCTAGTTCAAAGTTTGTTGAAAAAAATTATATAACTATGTTTAAATGAAGTTTAAATTTTAATATAATTTTTGCATTTGTCTTAAATATGAGCGATTAAATTCTTATTTCTCTTAATTTCCATATCCCACATGAATAGTTGCACCTACCACTATCCCATTTGTATAAAAAGTGGCTCATTTCCTTCACCAACACACAAAATTGAATGAGTAACTTTTGAAACAAGTTGTCATTGGCTTTAGCAACTAACTTCAAAAGTCACTTAATGTCGCTAAATTTAATTAAATTTAACTTAATTTGATAAGGCCCTTAAAAATAAGGGCTAAGATGCATTAGTATACCATAAATTGTGATTTTAGAATACTTTGTTGTTGGCTTTTGTGCCATTAATAGTCATCTGACATTGCGATTCAAGGTGAACAACGATAGGAAAAAAAAATTCAATAATCAAAATCAAAATACTTACTATGAGGTCCTTCACTCCTTTGAGGATTGTAGAATAGCCCTCTTGAGGCCCGTTTTTTTCTTTAATGTGTAATGTCAATTTTGTTAAATTGACAATATTTCATGAAACAAAATTGTAACATACTTTTCATCTAGAACAAATATATATATATATATATTTCAATTTCAAAAGTCAAAACATATGTTGTAAAAGGTGACAAAGTAATGGAACACCGCGAATTTAACAAAATTGACTTTTAGGAACAATATTTAATTTCCTTTACCTGCAAACATGACCTCGGTAGTACATACTGATCACCTCCATATGTAGTCATAGCCTGTCGACATTGGCACTTTTTTAACTTTCAAGGTGGCCTCCGCCTGAAACCGAATCTGCACCAATGCAAGTTTTTAGAGCTTTGAGCATTTGAATGTGACAGTTACGGTGCTCTAAATCACGCCCCCAAATCGAAAGTGATGTTCCAGATCAGGACAAGGGAGTGAAGGGACTAAAGCAGTCGTACGGTATGTTTCCGAAACATGCCAATTAATTTGATATCTTGGTTTCTGGCAGAAGGAATCTGAAGTGCCACAACCTGTAAGAGAAATGATATGCCCACATAGATATATACTGGACACAACAAAACACGAAAAATGTTCCAATTTCTAAATGAAAGTAACAATTCATTATTCATGTTACTCATTGAAATTGTTGGATGTGTGTTTTTGGGTGGACATGGCCATTGCACGCAAAGCAATCGAATTCACGGTGCCTGATGTGCCATGATGTGCCTGAATGTTAATTTCATGTTCACAGATCAAGGCATCATCACAGCTAGTACTTTACGCATCCCTCCAGGTAAACCCAGCCTGCGTAAAGTACAAAGGAGTCTCCTGGGATAGAACTGATTGTCAAGGCCGTGCATGTTAGATGCAAAGCTTGCCGAATACAGAGAAATTATTATCAGTAAACATCCTTGGACAACTGGGCGCTGTTGAGTGATGCATGACTTCATCCATCATGACGGAGAGGATTTACAAGAACAAAATTCCTCTCCTGCAATCCTTATTCTGTACTGAGTTTTAAATGGAATACTTCTTAGTTTATTGATGGACTGTAAGCTGGCCAGACATCGACTGAGTCGATACGTACAAGGTTGGAACAGGCCAGCAAGGTTGCGAAATGGGTTTGACTCTGTTGCGATCTCCGTCAATTACCTGTCTTACACGCGAGCGCGGGGCCTAATCTGGGCATCAATCATTCACGGAATAATATCTCCGAAACTGCATTTGAGTTGAGCGCGCATTTCTGTCTTTACTTCCGTACCAGAGACTCAATTTGTCACACTCACACGAGCCCTGGGTATATATGGATGCAACTGAGGGAGGTCCCAGATATCGACACTAGCGCCAGCACACTCACTCACTCACCCATATTTCAGCTCTCTCTCACTTGTCCATTCAGCTCAGCTTAGATCTGTGAATCGATCTGCAGCAGGCAGCAGCAAGAAGTGCAACTGTCGATCAACGTGCAGGAGCTAGGCTGGGCACCAGGCGCTGGGCAGCTGCCCTGTGATGGAGAATTCGAAATTCCACGATCCCGCTTGCTGACTGCAGAGCCTGGAGTTACTCTCGCAAGCATTCAAGCTTCCCCGATCAGTTGGAGGGTCAGGATCGAATTTTCACTGAATCCAGGCAGCTGCTACTTGGTGGTACCAGTGTACGCCGGGAGCGGCCACAGGCAGTTGGAGTGCTGGACAGTTTCTGAATAGCATTAATTTCTCTTCGGTAGCTTGAAGTTAGAGAGAATGGCAGCTGCATGCCAAGCCGTGCTCTGTTTCACGGTGGCGGTGGCGTGGAGCCTACTGCCGAGTGACCAATTCGCCGCAGCCACCACCAGTCTAGGCGTGGCGGGACTAAAGGAGGATTACTACGTGGGCAAATGCGGTGACGAGGACGTGGAGGCCATCATTTTCAAGTCCATGCAGGCTTCGTTCGAGGACGACAGCGGCATTGCGCCCGGCATTCTGAGGATCGTTTTCCACGATTGTTTTGTTCGAGTAAGCTAGAAATTCGATCTCTCGATAGAGAGAAAGAGAGAAAGAGTTGCGTTGTATTCTTCCTTGGATCGTTGCACTACACTGCTCAATGTCCATCCTGGATACTGTCTCTGTCGGGATATATCTCCATGGCCGTCCTGTGATTTAATTGGTCAAGTACGTCTCTCAATTATAGATTGGGCACAGCTGTGAGCTGTCAATCACGAAATGGTGCGAATTCGCCCATCGATTGACAATTCCTATGTCCAAGGCTAGTTTACCACTCTTTTGATAATTAATGCGTACGTCCTGTTTGTACTTGCGAGTTGTTAAATTGCAATTCTAAATTGCGAGTCGATATTTGACGAATTCGAAGCCTTCAACTGCAACGGTTACTACGTCCGCCAACTGATCGAACTGGTATACAAATTAGGCTAATTAGCTCTAGCAAGTATACGTAGTACTTAGATCAAAAGCTAGCCCGACATAATTAGCCCAAGCGATTTTACTTTGCTCTTACAACATGGCCGGTACACTGGTTCACATTCCGAATTAGGCGACGGATCGTATGAGCTAGAGGAATTCAATTACTTTAAAATCTGCGGACAGAGAAATCGGTCCGAGCTTTTCCTTGTTCGAATTAATGAGCCTTGAAAGGAGCTCTTTAATAATCACTAACCGGGTATATGTGAAGATTCAGGCTTACGTTTGATCGATTTGCATGCCAATTAACCACTTATCACTGTTCCAGGGCTGTGACGCTTCGTTGCTGTTGGACGGAGCCACGACCGAGAAGTTTTCGCCCATCAATCTGCTGCTGAGGGGGTTCGAAGCGTTGGACGCTGCCAAGGCTGCCGTGGAGGACGTGTGCCCAGGTGTCGTGTCCTGCGCCGACATCGTGCAGTACACGGCCCGCGACTCCGTGCTGCTCGTAAGTCCGTCCAATCCCCTCACATGCTCAGACTAAGAACTATGTTAGTGTGCCCTGCATTGGTTCGTTTTTTTGAAATCTAGGCATGTTCTAAATGATCCACAACGTCGGACTTCTAGTTATCGATCCATGTCCTATGTGAGTGAAATGTATAATTAATATGTTAGGGGTTCAGAAGTATTGGACTGCAAATGACCTTGGAGCTGGATATATGGAAAGTATTGACTCGCGCTTATAATGAAATTTAAACAGTCACGGTCGCACTTACCGGCAATCTACGTACTGTAACCGCACTATCAACCGTTCGTTTCACTTACATGCTCTCACTAGCTAGCCTTTGCTGCGAATTATGCTAAGAGTGCTAATCCATTAAGACTCGGCATTCTGGCGGGCCCGCTGGATCAGAATGCACGATCGATCGATCGACCATGACCTGCAATATTACATTCATCAATGATCGTACGAGTAACAGCATATATCATTGATTGTCGATCTGCAGACCGGCGGGAGCGGGTGGATCGTGTCGGGCGGGCGCAGGGACGGTCTGGTGTCCGACATCTCGGACCCGCTCCTGAACCTGCCCAATCCCAACATGACGGTGCCGCTGCTGCTCCCCGTGTTCGAGGCCAAGGGGATGAACGCGGCGCAGATGGTGGCGCTGTCGGGCAGCCACAGCATAGGCCGCGCGCACTGCCAGTTCATCACCAACCGCATCTGGACGTTCAACAGTTCCACAAATGCCGACCCCATCCTTCCCGCCGACTTCCTGGCGTCGCTGCGGTCGCAGTGCCCGTCCGCGTCTTCCACGGGGCCACTGGACCTGGACCAGGTGACGGGCGCCGACTTCGACCCGCAGTACTTCACCAACATTATCCAGAAGAAGGGGCTGCTCACGTCGGACCAGAGCCTGCTGGACGACGCTCGTACGCAGGGCGCCGTGCACCAGAACAACGGCAAAGCCTCCTTCGACGATGCCTTCGGCGACGCAATGATCGCCATGGGACAGATCGGGGTGCTCACGGGGCCCGACGTCGGAGAGATCCGAGCCAACTGCCGCCAAGTGAACTCCTAAAGAAGCAAATATACGGAAGCCGCCAGGCCAGCTATTTGATACACATTGCTTATGTTTGAGTGCCGCCTGCAATTGCAGTGCATGCCGGATGAATTCGATCATATTGATATATAGGGGATTAGTTGGTGAATAATGCAGAGAAGAGGAGATCGAATCTCTTCATGCATGCAATGGGAATAATTCTTGGTGTAAAATTATATAGAGCTGAATTTTCGGTTTAGGGTGATTCGGCACACGTCTTTAGCTGGTGAAACAGACAGTAGTACCAATCTAGCTTTTGCACAGCTAATTCACTATGTGGGGTACCAACTCACAGAGTAGCAGTGAATTTGTTCAAGAGCAAGCTAATTGTCGTGCTAACTCATTTGTGTGCTAGGTTGTCTGATAATGTTCGTAGCCCAACATGTGCCAGGCAATGAATCGAATAAAATAATGCCAACTGTCTAGTATTATTCTACTAGAACTTGAAGAATTCCGCAACATTTTCAGCAATTTCTTGAGCTACATACGACTTTTAAAAACATGCTTCATAAGCAAACATGCTAACTTTTTCAGGATATATGATTCAAAACGTTGTTCACCTTTATGTAGAAACGTTGAATATCGACTTTGGAATCACGTTTCAGTGTTACCCAGCAACGTTCAGACGTTGCTGAAAAAAGTCGTTGAAGGAGGTGAACTCTACTCCTTAGTATGGTAGTACCGCGAGTACGTTACAAATTATTTTACCGACAGCGCTGGATTGGAGCTGAGAGCCAGGCTCCATTGTCCCCCGGAGGTCCAGAGCCTGGACGGGGGCCCGGACCTCCGCATGGGACGCTGCTTTTGGGGAAATCGGTTTTACCATCTGCTTGCCAGCAACCAAGTTCTTGTAGGGACCCCTCTTTGAAAGGTTCCCCTCTTTTTTTAATTTAAATATGATTTAAAAATGGAATATAATTTTAAAATGGAAAATGTTTTAAAAATTATTTTAAAATAGAAATTATTTTCTAAATGATTTGAAAATGATTTGAAAATGAAAAATGATTTAGAAATTATCCCTTGAGATTATTGAATATTATTGGGATTATTTGTTTTTAGAAATGAACTACTTATACAATCAAAGAAATCCATATCAAAATTTGAATTTAAGGTTTCGTAAATAATAATTACATTATGCACAAAATCCTAGTCCACAACAAATATTTTTTTCACTCACGTGAAGGGCCTTGTGCAAGAGATTGCCCAACCAAGTTCTTTTACCGGCCCCTCTTTGAAAGGCTGCCCCTCTTTGATTCAGCTTCCCATCAGGAATTCAGTTATTTTTTTAAAATTAAAAAACATCTTTGGAAAATAGTCTGTAGTATGAATCCAATGGGGGTACTTTTATCAAATTCCGAGCTAAAGAACACCTTGTGGAATTTTTCAAAGTTAAGTGTAATTTACAACTTATTTTTCTAGGTTAATTGTGTACTTTAGGTGTAATTATTAACTTTGCATAAATGGTATGGACAAAGTTATGGAGAAAAAGCAAATTAAGTTACAATGGAAACACATTACAAAATTAGCCCTTGAGATTATTGAATACTGTTGAGATTATTTGTTCTTAAAAATTTTAGTGTCAAAGGCAGATTATGAAGCGTCCAGCAAGAACAATGTTCAGACGTATGGCAAAACAGGTGATTGAAGAATTTGACAAGGTTTATTACTTTGGCACAAACTTATTGCAGCCAAGTCACAAATTCACTAGGGAGTAATTTGTCTCGAATTCACTACAGGGAATAATTTGTCTACAATTCACTACAGGGAGTAAACGACTTTGTTTGCATTCTCAAAAAAGGGGTCCGGCTCGCCCTCCAGGCCCTCCGGTCCCTGCAATTCCGAATTGCAAGGACTGGAGCCTGGAGGCCGGGCCGGACCTCCAGACCGGACCCTCAGCTGAATGGAGCCCCCCTGGACCTCCGGAACCTGGAGGTCCGGAAGCCCAATGGCCCGGCTCTGAGAGAGCTGCTTGCGGGCTGCATTCTCCGGAAAACTAGCACTGCTGATTGGAGTAAATGTCATTGTGTTTTGCACCCGATCTCGTGGCCAGGTTGCCATATATTGAGATATGTCAGCCTGCGTTTGTGATGATTTGCAAGTCAGAACACCATGACACCTTACACCTACCTTTTGAAAAGAATATGTTTCGATCGCTGAAGAAATAGATGTAGTCCAAATCTTCACGTGTCTGAAATCCGGAAGTAGTTCTGTACTCCACTTGGATACTAGCGGCATTGTGAATGTCGAAATTCAGTGAGATTGTGGTTCTATGCTTAGGTCGAGGACGATCGATTGGAACACTTTCCATTACAGAATATGACTGCTTTGTAATTATTTTATATGTCTAGCAATTTAGTTGGAAGGTCATCCCCGTGACCATTGTTTTGCCACTCGCATTTGCATCTAGTAAAATCTGCACTCAATACTTTCTCACAAAATCCACAGTTTTTTAGAGGCACGTGGTGAAATGTATGACTGATATGAATTCGAGCAGACGCGTCGTTGCCATGTGGCGACTGGGATTCTCTCTGGAACTGCTGTCGAAGTGAAATTCCATTGAAAAGGTGGAAGGCATTATTTTGCTTGTGTTTCGAGAACTGTGTAAACCAATTTTCAATCTGAAGTGCTGATTTGTGAATTTCCGCCAATTTCAGGAATTTGTCTTATGAGAGTGATTGAGGTGACATAGGTAGGAATGTAGAAGTTGTCGGGGCAATATTTTGGAGGAATGAATCTTGAGGTCACCTAAGAGTGGCAGCAAAACTTCTTGGAAAACTCGATACAAATTTGGATCTCAAATTGCAAAATCTTTGGTAAGAGGCCTGCAGGATACGTATCAAGAATCAAAAATCCCCCATCAAGAGTATTACTCCCTCCATCCCGAAAGGACTGTCCAATGACAAACTTTTCCTAAAATTAAGGCGAAATTTGAGAGTTCGGTAAAGTAGTACTCAACTTAGCTGCTTTTGTTCTTGCTTGTTCGTTGCTTTCAGTTGTGACTGACCATTCCCCCTGGGTTGTAGTTTCCTTTGTCTGTAAGCATCACGATCTCGTCCCTTCTGTGACGAAAACTAAATTAAAAGGTGACTGGAACTGTTTGCAGCCCGAAACATAAAATAAAGTAGTATGCTGCAGCTCCATTGACATTGATGACTGCACCAGTACGAACATGCATGTCAACGTTGTGCGTGCAATGAATCACTATACAGTTGCATCGAATGTTGAATGATGCAGTTCGAAAGATTGGACTGTACATGTATGATTATAAAATAATAATAGTTTAATTTTATGAAATACGCCGCACCAAATTACAGGATGACTGACTGACTGACCTTTTGAAAAACCAACAGTATATACAGAATGTCAATACTATTTACTGTTGCGGCGACTGGATTTTGAAAGCCGGCCCTCATCTTGTCGACGGCCAGGGAGAACTGACACCTCATTGCCCCGGCCAGGATTAATTGTGAAAAAAAGCCCCCTATTTTTTTTGCCATGGATTTTTATATTTCTACACTGCCCCTAGCTAATTTGGGGCTGCTGATTGCAAATTTGAACTCAGAATTTGCAAAAAATTCATCTGATTGCAAATAAAAAATTCCACAGCGTTTTCCCAGGGGTAAAACGGGTCAATGAGGGGGTCAGTTCACCCTGGCCCTTGTCGACCGCCTTCCAGAAATTCAGCTTGGAAATAGTTGTTTCACGAGATTATAAATTTAATTAACGAGCTTTATTTATTTACACAACTGGGGTGCATGCGCAATAATCTCCAGGTTTGACCTATTTGTCTTACTACTTGGTCACCGTGAGGCATGCGGCGTGGGAGTTCGTTTCTGTAAGTCATTGGTTTCCTTAGAATGGAAGACGGTTAGGATGGGTTACCTTGACTTTGCTAGACTTGAACAGCTTGAATGTGTATCTTAGTACACTTACTTCGATGAGGATTTGTCTTTCAATAATTGAGCTCTCACGAGGGTCGCCAGCGTTTTTACAGTTTTATACTCACTGACTGAACTACACTAATGATGATAAATAGTGTTATGTTGTGATTAGTGTTACCTGAACTTTTACCCCGTCACTCTAAACTTCAATTAGTTGGCATTTAGTGTTGTGTTCACTTTTCTGAGTAGTAATTTTTTTGAGCATGTCATAGGTTTCTTGGGTTCATACGTTTTTCTTTGCATTTTGATGAAATAGTTAGGTAACACTAAATGTAAACTTGTAAAAACTTTATACCCAATAGTTGACAAATAGTGCCTATGTTGACATTTAGTGTTGATAACATTAACCAAATTGTTGACAATTAGTGTTATGCTTCGTGATTAGTGTTGCCAACACTATTTATCATCATTAGTGTACTGGTAATGCAGAGTGAGAGCTCCGGTATTACTCGAAGTGTAGGTCATATAACTGGAGCTTCGTTGACTTTCAGCATTGAGATCAACGTGCATCGATGCTTTTTTCTTGTTTTTTTCAGATACAAATGAAAGAAAATTCTTGGCAAGAGAAGGAGCATCGATTTGTGTTCATGCCCAATATTGACGAACACGTCCCAACCTATTTTGAGAGGCTGGATTTTAGACTTTGCTGCGGTTCGATATGCACGAGATTGATAAGAAACAAAAGTAGATCAGCACTGTGATTACAACATCATTCCAATTATGGAACTCACACCAATGATGCCAGCACGCACGTGGTGCGTGCTTGCCATTTTGTTTGTCTGTATGTACATTTTTTTTCGAAAATATCCGTGACTAACTCGTCGGGAATGGACGTGACGGTCATATTCCTTTATCGAAGAGCAAAAACTGTGTCATTCAAGTGAAAAGACTAGGACTGGTATTGACTTGAGGTTATATATAACGTTCAGTGTTTGTTTTTTTCATTTTGGAGAAGGAGACAGTTGGTTCTTCAATACTCATGTGTTACGTGGGTGATACTGGGTTCTATTTTGACCCCCAAAATGAAAATTCCCTTTACAAATGATAGCCAACATCATTTGTTTAGTCAATTGGCAAAAAATTGTGCATAAAAAAAACACTGGTAACGTTAAAACTTACAAAAGACTACCATATAAGGTAAAGCAGCCCATTGTGGTCAGAATTTGGAGTTTGCCTTCATGCCACTGCTGAAATTTTTCAGATTTTTTCCCACATAAAGACAAGTGTGAGAAATTGTGAGAGCAGTTGAAATTTTATTTTTCAGACAATGTATGAATTTGTTATGAACTTTTTAACTAATTTATCCAAAAGAGTCAGTAGGCTACCTGATAACCAACAAAAACTATATCTAATATGTTCATCTTAATCACCTAAAGCAGTCACAATAATTTCTAATGTGGAAGGCCCTGAAAAAGTCACATTCTACCATGATTTACACTAAAAAGTTGGGTGCTCCTAATGAGGTCACTAATCACTCCATGGGTGTCAGGTTAGGCATTGATTATGGCTTGAAAAACTGTCATGGGGCCGTTAGGTGTCTGCTATGGGTCATCTAACCGCAATGGGATGTTTTACCTTATAGCATGAACAGTACCAATTTCATGAAATTTTGCCATTTTAACAGGAATATGACGCACTACTGATTTTTTAAGCAGAAAAAAATATGCCAGGATTCCAAATTGAAAATCTGAATTTGGAGCTAAGGTATCCTCACCCTTTTGCAACACCATCCATTTGCCACTAGCTCGAATAGAGTTCTTGAAAAACTCTCATTGGCCCAAAATGACAAAGAATGTGCTCAAATTCAACACTAGTTTTCGAAAGGAACCAATGGAAGTTGAGGAATTCTTTGAAGCTAGCAATGAGAGTTGAAGCATTTTATACTTCAAAGATGTCCAATTAAAGATAGTCTAGTGTCAATAATAGGTGGTACTATGACCTCAACTTTGAAAATTCATAGTATATTTACACAAACTTTTAAAATACTCAAAACCAATTGCATTCATGATTGCTTTAGTTTGTTAATATGGTGATACAATATTTTTCCCAAAATCACGTTCAGAATTCTTCATTCATTTGGAAAAAAAAGTGTTTGTTTGAGGCGTGAACTGAATACCTGATCACTTGATTGATCAGAAGTACTTGTCAACTTAATTCACAATTATATGCTGGCAATCTGCACGTTGTTGAAATTTAAGGAATACGTTTCATGTTGTACATGACTTGCGACTTTCAAAATTTGTAAGATCGCTCCTCTTTGAATTATGGCATGGAAACGAACGGGGTTGTCGATCTGCTGCCACTTGAGTTACACGGATCTGCACCTTCCCACTTCCACTTTGAAATTGCATAAGCTAGAAATTCATCCTTAGAGATAAACATTTGATCCCAGACACAGGAAGACCGGCAGGGTGTTACCCCGGGGTATTATGTTTCAATATGAAGCTTTACCCCCAAAACTTCCTTAAAACAGAAAGTTTGGGGGATTGTAAAGCTTCATGTTGAAATATAATACCCCTGTGTGACAGATTGCGTGCTAGTACCCACCCAGAAATATTGAATGCACAAGAAAGTCTCTCACACAAAGGGAAGTGAGACAGTGGACTCCTTTCAAAGCTCTCAGTTTGAGGTACTAAAAGGGGAATGTATATGGGTTCCTTGTGGTCTCACTTTTCCCCACTAGAAAAAACCCATGTCTTTTTTGACACATTTTCGTGACATCACTTTTTTTATGTTACATTTGATGTTACAAATAATGTCTTGATTTGATGTCATTGTTGACATAAAAATAGGTGGATATCTCAAAAAAATGCATCATGAAAAACACAAATTCTTCTAATGTCCCTTAAGGATCAAAGAAGTGTTGCAAATTCCCTCATAGCTAGGTCAGAAGGAGAAATGTTGAGTTAAAAACTTACATTTGGGGAAGATGAATAGAATTATCATACAAAGATTATTTCACTTTCCTAACTACTCCATTATTTAAAGGTAGTGCAAATAATATTCTAACCCTACCATGTATCACAAATTGGCAAATCGTTCCTAAGCATGGTCTCTCCAATGTGTATTCATGATCTACCCAAACCGTTTTATATTTTTGGGAATTTCATGGAATTAGTTATGAATTTTAGAAGTTGAAATATAGTAGTCACTAAAAGCATAGTGGTCACTAATAGTATACCATTCTTGAATTGTATACTATTGATGCATCGAAGAAAGAAAACTGTACCTCTACATTACTACATTAGAGGATGCTTAAAGGACACATGCTTATAGGACACATGCTTATAGGACACAGACACTGTAAGAGCAAACTACCTTACTTTTTTTCTTCACCTCCCGCTCCCTCAATCCCTCAAATGAAAATTTTCCCGTATACCGGTATCAAAGGCCACTATATCATAAATATATTTGTGCCAATGCTAGTGTAGAGCAATGTAGAAAGGGTACATATCTCCTCTTAATCAGGAAAGATATCGACTTCTAAGAGTGTCCCGGCCTTCTATGAAATCTTAAATTAGATTCCACTCACAACGTTTGGAAACATGAAAATAAAATCAAGATCAAGTATTATTAATATACTAGAACAAGATCCATTGCAATGCAAATGGCACCAAAAAGGTTTCATCAAGCTATAGGGTTTCATTGAGAAGCCACAGTTTGCATATAACCAGGAAGGACTACAAAATCTTAGTTTGTCCCAAGCAAAGTGCTCTATCTGACACTCGGCGTTGATCAATACATGCAAGACAAACGAGCTAGCTCCAGTTCCACTATTTCAGGGGAAAATTACGGTCATGTAGCGAGGTGATCTCGAACAATATAACCAGTTGGATCCGATGGGCTTGCACCAGGCCTTCAGCAAATACGTCAACCAGTAAGATTTTGTCATTAGCATGTACGAAACAACAAGGATAGACAATATGAAAGGATAGTGCAATCACATGACCAGGTGATTGCCAAGTAAGACGACAGGGTAACAAAATTAGGAGAGAAAGATTTATAAACATATAAGCAGAATTGAATGATGTTTCCACGAACATTATGAAGCTTATGTTCCATCACTAACCTTTTAACAATGACCCCATGATGATGTCTTATACGACCTGCCTTGACATCTTCGATGTACTGCAAAGACGTGGACCACTTGTCAGGAAATACATCAGAAATCAGTCCGCCTCCAGAGAGTCTTGCCTAATGATAAGACCACATGCGCCAAAATAATATGAATGAAGACTGTATTTGACTCACCATTTTCAGAGCAACAGTTATGGATGAGAATGCAATAGATTCGAATGGTATCTCGTCAAGAGAAAAAAGAGCACACTCCAACGATTCTGGACCAGGAGAGAAGATTGGCTCCTTGAGCCGAGCCCGAAAGATTATGTAGCTCTGCACTGCACATGGCCAAGAACCTATTAGATTAAGCTTAAGTACTGCCAACTCTAAACCTGTTACCAACCATCATTTTTTCTTTGTCATCATGTTTTATGCTTTAGTAAAAGTTTTTGTACAAGAAAGAGAAAAATCATTGCAACACTATTAAACCATGAATTTACGTTAGATCGAGATATTCCCGCCACGATTACAAGATTGTAGAGACGCATACCAAATACAACCAGTAAGCTCTACTTAGAGCACAAACCTGGCCAATTAGCGGGATATCAAGATGGGCAAAATGGCCGACAACTTCTACGTCTGCCTGAGCTTCCTCTAGAGTCTCTCGTGCTGCACCTTCGGCTGCAGACTCTCCGAGCTCCATGTACCCTGCTGGCAGGGTCCTGCAAACCAGTTGTAAAGACTCAGAATTTATAAAATTACCAATTTATAAATTGGATAACATTTCATTTCATAAGCAGCACAAAGAGATGTCTGATTATTCAGCAAGTACGTAAAATTTAACCATAAAAGGAAAATGATACCCTCTTCAAAGTAAAAGCAGTGGTTCCTCATGTAATTCTTGTAATTGTAGTCTGAAAATACAGATTTCTCACCAAAGGCCATAAGATGGCTCAATACTTCTCCTGCAGAGCAAAACCTTGTTCTCGTGCTCAACCAGGCACCCTACCACCTGAAGCAAAATGTCAGAGAAACAGCAAGTCATCGTTTAAAATTTGTTACATACAATTTTTCATGGCCACCTGATGTCAATATGCAGGGCAAAGGATCATCACAATGAGAGAAGGTCTATCATTCATACCATTTTAGGATTCTGGTAATGTATTGAACCGCATTTGGAACAAACAGCTCGCATCTCGTGCTCGCCCTCTGGTATCCGCTGCTCCATCGTTCCACCACACGACTGGCAGAAGCTCACAACAGGCCTAAAAAACTGCAGGAAACAAGAAACAAGAGTGAATCTCTCGCTAGAGTTGGAGGCAGAGCACCCACAGCATACATCAAAATATCTGATGGACTAGTGCTTGTGGTACATACGTGGATTCAATCAGGAAGATAGAGGATCCTAAAACCGTTAAAGACCCGATGCCGAAACCTATACCTGGTTCCAACAGCAATTCAACTAGTCATAAACTCGGTTGGCATTATATTAGAAAGTGGGGTAAATGACTTGCCTAATGTCTATGGCCACCGATCTTTGAATGGAATGAGGTTTTCTATTGCCCTCTCAATAGTGCTCTACAACCTCCCACTTGCATAAGAAATTCATACGTAGTGATAAACTTTTGGGTCTCAATAGAGTTTGGTTCTTGTAGCACCCAAGCGATCTCTCCGGTGAGCTATATACTGATCTCCCAATGAAGCATATTAAACATAATGCTTAATATGCTTAAACGTGACACAGATGATTTCCTCTACGAAGTAGAAAAAAATGGCGCAAAATTCAACTACAATTCCCTGAGAATTTTCACATCTTACAAACACATCGCAGTCGCGAGTATCCACAACCTTACCTTCGGCACTGCCTGCACATTCTCCGAGCTCGACGTCTCCGCCGCACTCGAGCTTCCCGAACACTCCACTGAACCCTTCCTCATCTTTGATATCCCAAGAACAGTACTGCTTCTCGTTCCGCGAACTCCTAGAACAGACCTCCCGAAACTCTGTGGCCTCAAACCCGCAGGAACACCATCACGCATGAGCTCTTGAACCCTAATGTTGCACAGGCTGGCTCGCCGAAAGAACGCCGCACCTCCTGAAGAACAAGAAGAAGAAGCAGAAGTAGAAGAAGAGCAACCCCCGGGTGCTCCTGCTGCTAACAACAAGCACGAATTCTTCGGCGATAGAGGCAAGAACGAGTGCGCCGAGAGGGTGGACAACAATCCTCGTACCACACTACCTCCCATTGATAAAACCCTCGCAGTGGCTCAATCTCATCAAATTCAATCGTTTCCAAAAGACGCCAAAATCGGCTTCCTGACCGCGACGGATCCTTCAATCTACCCCACCACCATCCGCAAGACTTCTCCGAGTCTCCCCACGCACCCGACACGGGATTCCTCCGCCATAGCCAGGATGAGGAAGCTCGCTCCGTCTTTCCGTCGTTCGTTCGTTCGTCCAATCTTTAGCTTTTCGTTACTTCCCTACTTTTCTGTTGGTCACGTCGTCGCCTTTCTCTTGTCTCATCTCTCCTCCAAGGAAGCATCTAAGGTAGGAGGTCCTTAAATCGACCAGGTTCTAAATGCGTCTTTATCTAGGAGTGAGTGACATGCTTCTTGAAATATCTATTATTGTCATTGATGAGGTAAGTAGGCTTAAATGGACAATTTATGAACCTTCTATCTCAATCCTGTCACTTAACCCATAAACAACGTGCCAGACGGGTTTTTTTTCATGAATGACAAGGAATTTTGCTATACAAGACAGAAATGCAACTATTCATCCTTGGAATTAAGGGTGGAAAGGGGAGACCTTCTACAATAGTTTGACTCTTAATGAATATTTTTGGTTTTTCTAAACTAAATGATGTCACATGGTTCCAAAAAGGCTAATTTCCACGGTCACCAACTCGGCATTAAGGGTTAAAGCAATTCCCCATACTTTTAGGTGGAATGAATACATGGTTGTATTTTTATCATATCGAAAATTGAAAATGATGACTTTTCTTCAATGATAATTTTTAGAATATATATTGATATGCAATAAATTTTTGAAGTTCAAATATATAATATACCTTGAATTTGATGAATTGATGGGGATTTTTTTACAATAAAAAATTTTGAATTTTGAACAATCAACTAGAGGTTTAAATCCATAGCTGAAAATTATATGGTGTGAAAATCACCTTGCAATGTTACAAATAGTCAACACTCTTTTGTATGATAATTTAAAAAAATTCATCTATAATCATTCAGAAAGAAACACCTCCCTTGCCTTCACCTCCTATTGTTTCAAGGCCATTTTTGTCAAAGTAACACTCATAACTACCATTTCCATTGCAAAGAGCAAAATTTCTAAGCATTTCAATTTTTTGCATATCCAAATATAGAATCTTCCTCTAAATTTGCATTAAGATGTGTAGAATTTTTTTTGAAAACTCTAAGTGGGTAGGTTGTAAGATATTTAAGATGGACTTAAAGCATACTAATGTTAATAGTGACCTATCTTTTGAGTGGATAGTGAGGCAGAGGTTCACCCCCACTTCCCCATTCAAATTAAATATATATATTTTTTAATTTCCCAATCCAACCCCAATCCATTTTTTTAATCCAACCAATCCAACCAAACCCCAACCTTATCCAAACCCTAAATAGCCCCCAATCCTAATTTGTAATTTGAGATTGACATGTGATTGTACAATTGATATGGGATTTTAGTGTGTATATGTATACATCTTTTGCATTCATATTTGTACTCGCATCCATAATTATACCATATATATTTTTTATATTTGTATCCGTATTCTATATTCTATATTTGTATTTTGTGCATGTATTCGTATCCGTCTTCTTTACATGTACCCTTATATCCATCTTTTGTATAAGTATCTGTATTTATTTTTATGTATATATATATATATATATATATATATATATATCTTAGATCAAGGACTTAGAGATTGGTTTTATTTTTTTTCCTATGAGAAGATCTATGGTCTGAAATTTTTCTAAATAAAAGATGAGGGGGGGACAAAGTAGGTGTGTGCATCTTTTCACCATATAATAAGATTGTTTTAATTGAAGCAAACTAAACCTTGCAATTGAATTGTGCAAAAAAAAATTAATTTTGAAAATTAAATTAAAAAATGAATCCATTATATTATTTTTCCAAAAGATGCTATAACTGCATGAGACAAGATGCTCCATAACTTTCACAATATTAATCTAAATGAAATGTATCAATCTTTACATATAGACAAATTTAAAAAATAATAATTTCAAGTTTTTGTAAATTTTTTTATATTGCCTAAAGTTGACTACTTTGAGATTTTGTGGCATAATTTTTTTTCAAGCATTGATTTAAATTTAAAATTATATATTCCTAGAAAGCTAAATTGTTTTATTTATTTTAAAATATTCAAAAGTTCATATACCAAAAATTAAGACCATAGGAACTGAACTAAATCTTCATTTGTCTTCCAAGGGGACACTTGGGACTTTAAGAACTCCAAATTAATCATAATAGATTGAATCAAAGGTTTTGAACAAGCATTAATCTATATAATAAAATAGAAAAATTTCTTAATTTTCTTAAGTAAATGTATTAAGATGCCTACATTGTGAAGAGATTAAAAGAATCTTATTATGACTTTTGCAATAATTTCCTTTTGAATGCTATAATTTTGTTTCTAAGGAATGTAAAGAAACTATTGTACATGATGCAAAGTTTTGTTGAAAAAACAAATTTTTACCTTCAACAATGATGTAGTTTAGATTTTGTTTTTTTCTAAAAACCCAAGACTATAGTATAGGGGTTTTAAAATCTAGGGAATGGTCAAGTAGTTTAATATTTTGTGGCTAAAGTCAATTGTATTTTAGATTTAGATGGGAATTAACCCTTGAACGTCCATTAGGCTCCTCTTGTATGCAACCGTATCTGTCAAATATGTCCATATGGAAATTTCGTTTTGCCTCAATTCGCTCAAATTTGGGGTTTGAGTTGTTGCGATTGGGAATATATAAGCTTCTAATCACAAGGAATTTTTCTCAAGGCCCTTCATTTCCGAACTATTTAGAATTTTCACAAATTGCCTTGTCAACGATACTACAGTGTCTTGTGCGGAATTGTTTTGATTTTTATAAAATTGGGTCGTGAATCTCTAGAAATTCACTCTGGTGGAGGGCATTCAAATGATACAATGGGAGCTCACAAATAATCTTGCATTGAAATTTGCAGTACCATGGTCAATGTGGTGTTCACATTGCCATATGCAATAGGCAATGGGTTGCCTGGAGATGCGACGGATCATTTGCAAATACATACTGCGCTAGTGTTTTCATTGCTTTGTGCTATTGCTTATTGGCTTAGTATAACGCATGGATTGTGCCAACACTATTCATTATTAGTATTGCATGACTTTTGAGAAACGCTTGTACGACCTGAGAATCGAGAAATTTGAACCAAGACGACTTGTTTCAAGCAGCCTCCCATGAATCTCATAGAATTATTATCAAGCTACAATCAAAATTGGATATATACATCTCTCATTGCTAGGAGGTGGTATTGATGATGGGACGGCACCTCTACACTCCATTGTCCTTTATACCAAATGTGCATCTAATTGCCCAATAAAAAATAAGCAAAGTTTACTCATAACGCAATTAGTTAGGCAAAATTAAAAGAATTATCCATTGCCATAATTCTAGGGAGCTTACCTCAACTTGCGAGCTTTGTACGCTTTCTATTTGTTGTTAGAGGCATTGGGAAGCCCTTTCATTATTGTTGATATTGATTCTTGTGGTAATAGGAACTTACTTCCTTTATTTATTCTCATGCCTATTCTCTAAGCATCTTGCAGATTGATATTTGCTTGCTCTTAGACTGCTTAGTGGTCTGGTCTAGCACTTCTTCTCTAATTAACATGGGTGTTTAGGTGTTGGTTGCAGAATAGGGATAGAGATTCATACACAAATCTTGATGACAACAATTTTTACATGGACCCCACAAATAAATTAGCAGCTGTTAGGTTGCGAATTAGATGATGATGTGTTTGGCATTGAAGGGGAAGATGGGCAAATGACAAAGTTCAATGCTAGAATGAGGGTCAACATATTTGAAAAGTGGTTTGGACATGTGTCTAAGCACTGGACCATTTGCAAGGACATGAGTTCAGAGGCAGATCATTCTTACCTCAAGATCTACCTCCTCAAAGTTTAGGGTTTGTAGGTTATAAGTTATAGTAGCTCTTTCAAAGAACACTGAGACTTAGGTACAAAACATACTATAATTCCTTCAAAATGTCGCATATTATAACTCATAATACTAAAGGCCACAAAAGTTTGGACTGCATCTACTAGTCAATATAGTCACAACTATAGCTCTCACACTTCTCTTACAAAACCTTCCTACCTTGCACGCTCTCTATATGTTACTACATGGACGACTTGCTACATTGATCTTACCTTTAACAACTCCAAATGCCATAGTTGCATCACAAGCACTCCTAAAGATCATCCAACCACACCACAAGTATGACTTGCCCACTTCTATTATCACCATTGAGCTTCCTTTCTGCCACATTTTAAACCGCAACCAATATGTTGGCATGATATCAACGTTGTGTATGCACTGCATGGTAGCATACACCCTCACATTGAAACATGCCACCACAAATAGGACACATACATCAAGTCCTCTGATTGCAAACCACACAGCGCCTACAAATTACAGGGTGGCCCTCACTGAAATGGAGCCCTCCTCTTGGGTGAGTGCAAGAAAAACTAGTCCTTTTTTGCATCACACTTCGAGTGATAGAGTTGTCATTGGCCACAACTTTTGGAGGTTCAAGAAAATGAAGTTGAAATTTTTTTGGGAGGTGGAGAACTCCATAGCCACGAGAGGCTATATTTTCTAAGAATTAAAAAAAATCAAATTCTAATTAATTTCTAATTTAGCTAATTTGTCACACTTTGTAGTTTAGGGTTTTTTAGTATTGGGGAGTATTCAATTTTGATCATTTTGAGCTGAAATTTTTATGGGCTCTTTCTATAATGTATTTGCATGATCCTACCAAAGGATTTTAAAGAAAACTCAATTTCAAGTGCGTCACGAGCGCTTGAATTGCACGCGTCATTTTGAACAATATAGATGATTTGGGGGGGGGGGCAGGTGAAATGTAATGAGGACAAAGTCTATCAAAATGGCCATCTTTTATTTTTTAAAATAATGGTTCTCTTTTTTTTCTAAAAATTTAAAAGTGGACTTCACTATTTTCAGTGAAAAACTAGGACCCTAGGCTACAACAGTACTATAAGACAAACATCTAGTATTTGGTAATACTCTTATAGCTACCCGCCTTCATCAAGTTCTACCCAAGTGTATAATAGCTAGACACTTGTCAATTGTAACCTCAATCTGCAGTTTTATCAACGGTCCATGTAATGCTTTCCAATTCTGCAGTACAGTAATGTAGTACTCATAGTATTGAGTCGCTGAAACTAGGTACTAAGCAAAACGCTACGAAAACTGGTGAGTCTTTCTTGCACTCACCCTCTTGCCAAGTTCCGTATGGGACCTTGTATGTACCCGACATTGATCCGAGGCCTGATTAGGTACTTTGCCAAAGTGTATTGCTACAAACTCCTTGAAAACAAAGAGAGGACTAAAGCACAACGATCACAAACATACAAGATGTATAAATTAAGCAATTGGGAATCGAAAACAAACATGAAAATCCTGTGCCACCATTTGTGGGAGTGCAATTGGGTACTATACTCTTGACATTGCTGTCCACAAAATCCACACCATGCATCCTTGCTTGATACTGCAACAATATTGGAGACGTGGGGAACTCTACTCGTTCCCGCCCCACTCAACGTCCAACATATGAATCAACTCCAATAGGGTCACACGATGTAGACAAAAGAAACACCAACTTGGAGTCCATCCAACAAATGGCGACTATTTGACGATTGCGATGCATTTTGACCACCAAGTGTCCTCGTTCAATCTTTTGGATGCTTGGAAATCCGGCAAGGCTTGGTGGAAAGCCCTTTTGAGTCTTCCTATATGTTCCAATTGCCCAAAAGCCATGCTTGAGGAGCTCCATGAAGAGTCGAGGTGATGTGAAGAAGTTATCTGTGATGATGACATGGCCATGTCCTTTGAGGCCAATAACCGTAGTGAGAACTGCATCTTCTCCAACCGACTCACCCTCTACACATGTGTCATTGGCTCCTAGATATACTATGATGTTTGACACATATCTATGCCACAAAACAATCAAAAAGCCACATCAAATACAAAATGAAGAGGACGGGAAAGTTACCAAAATCCACAAATTTCAAAGAAAATTTCATTGCTCCTACTCCTTTTTTCTCTCATTTCTCACCATCTACTTGCAACATAGCAACTAATAACACCAATGTGACTTTCCAAAAAATTCAATGTCACCAAGCAATTCATAAGAGTCTCAAAATCAAAGCATTCATTTAACTGATTCAACAACCATTAGCAGAGGTATTGAGAAATTCCAAGAAAATCAACACATATTAAATTATATTACTCTTATATAATTTCTTAAAATTTCCTACTATACTATCTTCAAAGAGTTTGTTTTTGTGGTAATCAACTAAATCACGCCACAACAACTTTATCCCCAGACATTGACTACCAATAATTGCACGTCATTCTTGGAATGTAATTTACATCAATGATTTGTGGAGATTTTGAAGACACATTTGTACAAACGGAACAATTCAACTTTCTCATACAAAAGGCAGCTTGCATAATTTCACGTCCTCAATTTTAACTCCATCACATCCAATAAAATTCCAATCAAGAGGTGTTGCACTAGAAAACACACCCTAAGCCTATGAATAATTCACAGAGACAATGCACTTTTACTAACTTGTCATAGGTTGGATCTGCTTAATCATTCACTATGGTTTCATTGTTCACCAAATGCACACAACGAATGATTACCTCAAACCGCTTTCGAGGCATTGTTGCAGAGATTAATGGGCACTTATAGAATGGTTTCTGGTCCCAATAACATCGGATGTGTGGAAATTCTTTTAGCCCCATCAACATAAGGATGCCAAACCATGCAAGCAACTCTTCTGAGTTCAATGGTGGCCATTCTAGCTGCCCATTTGTTACTGTTGGGTTCTCGTGAGAGGATTGGGCTAATAGTCTGCCACAAACAAGTGGACAATGAGTATCATCCTACATAATGATGACTAATAAAATGCCATGAGGAAGAATTGATGGGAGGATCATGGGAAGTTTGAAAGATCATTCATTTTTAAAATTTTAACACCCACTACTTCCAATTCACTAAAGAATATCTAAAATGCAATGTACATAGAAGTACCAAAGAGGATCCTAATTATTCAATTTTCCCTCAAGTGAAAAATTGGAGGTCCTTGTACATACAATTTCCTAAAGGACCTCAATTCTTTTCTTGCTTATGAATATCAATGAAGAAACCAAGTAATAATTTGACTATTTGAGTATTGCAATTTCTCAAAATGAATCCCGATTTCTAACATGAATATCTTATATTTTGTGACTAAATTTTAGCAAACAACATATGAGGTGCATATAATGTGCCTACATTGTCTATTTAGGATGAACCCAAGAAATTGAAGACTTCATTTACATCCTTGCTATCTCAATTAAAGTCACAGGGAATTTGAAGACCATAGCAATACATGGAAGGAGGTTAGAATGACCCTAACTTGTTAGTCTCATCAACAACATGTTGGAAAATCTTAGGAGGCCAAAACCGAAGAAAGTAGTCACTTGGGTGGCTTGCAACAGCTGACGTAGGGCCAAGTTGAGGCCCTGAGAAGTTATTGGTATTTTGCACCAATGTCATGGACTGGTCTTGCCATTGGTCATCAACAAAAATTCTTTCAAATGTCCAATTGGACACATCTTCATCATAATTGTATAGGCCTAATTCTCTCAATAGATCTTCTATGTAGGAACAAACATCGTCACTAGAAATGGTATCAATTGATTGGAAATCCTCGTACTCTTCATATTAATCGGTATCATTGTCAGAGTCACCTTTAACTACTAGCTCAAACGGTCCTCCAATGTCACATATGGGGAGGGTACTAGGTAGACTTTCTCTTGGATAGAAAAATTGGACATCACTTGGTACTAGTAACATATCTTCATTCAATTTGCCACATTATGAATTTGGCAGTGTTGATTACTCAACATCAAAGGCTGCATCATTTGTCTTTGTAATGTCTATGAACCCTTCACCTTCTATGGGTGTTATAGGAATTCTTGATCTCAACATAATAGGGCTCCTTTGGCCCAACAAAATTTGAGGTGGCTCCCAACCTAAAGGCACCTCCACAACATTTTTCAACAATCCATCTAATTGGAGAGCTCATCCCATATCGTGTCTCTTGTGCACATTTTTCCCTCTATGATTGTTGTTGCATTGCACTCCCTAGACACTAGCATTGTTTGTTGGCAGGTCCTCTATCGCATCCTCCAAGCGCCTCCTCACCCCATTTTGTCCTCTTCACCCACGGCTCAGGTTCCCTTGAAGAACTTGTGTCAACTCCCGCCGGTTCACAATTACATTTGGAGGACCCCATGACATTGGTGATGGTTGTGGCATGGATCCAAGGTGGAGGACAAATAATCCTGATGCTCTCCATTCACTGGACTTGTGTGCTTCCAAGTGTATGCAAGGATTGCTTGACTTGGAGACAATGTCACCATGCATTCTTGGCTATCCGGTGGAGGATCTGCTCCAATTGCAGCCACTTGTACATTTTGGACCTCCAAATGACTCATCTGTAATATTATAGCTAGTATTTAGTAAATTAACGTAGTTCAAAACAACATCCAAACAAAGTTGCTCTATTTGTTTATGATTTCCATTAGAAATTTTGAAATTTACATAAGCTTACAAAACCACAATGAAGATTTGCAAATACAGTAAAACATCTTAGTAGTATTGTTAGAAGAAGAAATGGATCAAAACCTCAAGTATTCTAAGGCTTGTCTTGGTTAGTTGACAAAAATATATATAACCGCTCCTTCAAGTTACCACATTCAATGCCCGTTAGTGGTAGATACGGTGCTTTGAGCACAACTTTGCTCTCAAAGTAGCATTGATATAGAGGTACATTTTGTTTTTTGCAAGTGATACTATAAATTCATAGTAAGTTACTTAGAACTTCCTTGATACTATATGATGAACATATGGTTGACATTATTGGACGATAATAACAAGATCAAGTTGTTACTCACGAGCATTTTGTTTGACAAATTTTGGGGGACAGTAAGAAGGTTGGGTTGTTATTCATAAATAATCTAGTCATTCGTATTGGAATGGCAATATGAGTATCAAGTTGTGATTGTTGACTGCAAGGATTTACAACTTCGCCAAGCGCATAAAATAAGTCTTGAAGATTGACTTATCTAAATTATACCAATTCAAGTTCTCATTCTAAAAACAACAAAGTGTGGCCTCACTTCTGGTCCCAAAAATCATATGCAATTAAAAAGTCCAACACATGATTATTTAATAGAGGACTTGAAATTTTTTAGTGAATAACAATATGAATTCAAAAAACATACAGTGGCCATGAACAATTGTCATAGAATGGACTCTAATGTGTATTGCATCTCATTCAAACATTTTTCCACAATTCTACAGTGCACTTGGTGAAGTTGCATTTCTAAAATGAAAACAGGTACTACATTGATTGATCAGAATCTCCTTATGACACACATGAGGAAGCTCCTATATTGGCATTGAGTTGCTTGGTAGTGATGTCCTCATTGTTGGGTTGGAAAAAGCTTCCATATTCCCTGTAGTCATTCTTGCTTTTTCCGTTGGTTGGTGCATCGTGCGCTTCCTGGCCTCTAGTTTCAGTCGCATCATCTTTAAGAACTTTGGGCTTAGGGAATAGCCTCTCCTTGATCAAAATATTCCCCTTGCTTCCGAAACTCTTTAGATCATTTTCCTCTCGATGCATGTCGTCCATTTGAGAATGTGACTTACGTGCCTACGAAAAAGGTAGCGGAGCCAAAGATAATCAGGAGTCCTTGCTTTTCTGTAAGTACATGGAGGCAATGAGATCTTGCACATCTACTTCACATTCAAGAGTTCTACAATGCGTTGAGCTTGTCTAAAACTTGCACCACGTGAAATTGCCTATGTGCGCAAAACTTCTGCGTCTTTCTGTAAATGGGTTGGGGCATCAAGTACCATTGCCATGGAGTTCGGTGAAATATGCATTACACCCACACTTCCCAACAAGTGCATAAAAAACTGCCAAACACTACCTAAAATTCGCAATTGTGCCGCTTTGAAGCAAGTACTTTGAATTCCACCAAAAACAATGATCATTGCGTCCTCTATCGTGGAAGCAAGAAGATGTTTAACTAAACCCTTAATCCATCCCACTACCTACAAATTGGGACGAACCCAACTCGTCATGATGCAAATTTCACCATGCAATTACCATCTTGAGACCACTAACAGAAAACAAAAACACTACAAAAACCTCGTCCTCACTCGAGAATTCTAAGCTACAGTCTCCCTCCAAAATTGTGTGTTCCCATGACGGCCATAGCCACGTCTGCACTCTATGACCCGCAAAAACATTGGATCACGATTCTACATACTTATCGCCATATTGTAGTGCACAAAGCGTATTCTTTTATGTAACCATCGTTCTACTTTGAATTTCAAAAGTGGCAACACAACATTCGACACACATTTTTTGCGTAGCCAACCTTGTTGTTTACTCCAAACCCTAAATCTACCTTTATACTAAGTAATATGTAAAAAAGGCGCACATATGGCCACAGAGGGCCTTCAAGCTGTTCTAGGGTTAAAGTCAAAAATAACAATTTGTTACACTCTTATCTCCCCAAAGTATAATTTGGTGGCCAGTCCTTCATAATGCTATGGATGCATGTATGTTGTCCTAGTCTTGCCTAGCACAAGTCCTAGTCTTTCTAGAATTTAAACTATTAAATTTTTTACTAATTAATGGGATTGTGGTGGGTTTGGATGTTGGTCTCAATGATTCTAAAAATGGTTGGTTATAACAAATTGTAGATGTAGATTTATCTAAAATTTACTTCTTTGGAAAAAATTGGTTTATACCTCTTCTATCAATTTTTGCCTTGTTCTTTCCCTAATATAAAATTACTTTTGATAATTTTATTAGCTATTTTTTCACTAGTTTTTACCTTGAAATGAAAAATTTAGTATTTCCCATTTACTAAATAATTTATTACCTTCTTAGTTAGGATTTTATAAAAGAAAGCTATTAGGAAAAATATGCATCATTCTTTGAAGTATTTAATTTCCTCAAAAAATTTACACATCTCAATTTTTCTAAATGTTTTTTTATTAGTCTACCATCAATATAACAATCCCATCATACAAAAACCAAGTCTAAATTTTGAGCTTTGCATTTCACAATATCAATACTAAAATACACCTAGACTTCTACCAATGAATCCAACCACAATTTTTCTATAACACCAACATCTTTTAGTTCACTAATGCCCCATCAAAGAATTGGGTATCATTTTCCAAATTCCATTTGAGTAACTCTTAATCTCACCAACTCTTTTACAAATCATCCAACACACATATTGATTCAATAACTATGAGTTTGATTTTTGAATGAAAAAACTAACAATTTGTCACACAACAATAACCATCATCTAAATTTTTATATTTACTAGCAAATGAGGTAAGACTGTCATGATACTCAAAGAAATTGATCTATCATGGATAAATACAAAAACAAATACTGAAATAGGGCACACAAAATCAAGTAGACAATGACTCCACAAATTGTTTCCAAATTGTACAATCTTGCTTCTTTATTTCTCCACCTTGTGAATCCCACCATACAGCAACTACATCAAGACAATTAGTCAAACGCTCTTCTTCATACCAAATTTAATTGTCAAACTCCAAACATACACAAGTAGACCTAATACTAACAAATAACCAAGTATCCTACTTCAACTTAAGTTAGACAATTTGTTTGGCTACGAGGTATATTACTAACAATACTTAATATTCCATAGTAAAAAGTTTTAATCGATCAATTATTTGTTGATATCAACAACAAAACAATTTATCTAACCTCAAAGATCAAACAACCTGTTAATTACATTGTGATCTTTCTCAAAACCTAGATTGTAATTCAACAACCATTGGATCTTTTTCCCTCACAATTTAACAATTTATAATATTCCAATTACATAGGTCCATCTTTCAACTAATAACCCTTTAAATTCCACTTAAGATTTACACATAATTTGAACAATTAATTCAACAATTACTCCACCAATATACAAACAGAGTAACCAAACAACACATGACAAATTGCTTAAAGTGTAATTACATATACATTGAAGGAGTTCAAAGTATAAAAAAGAAAGTTTTTAACAAGAACTAAGAAGACCAAAAGAATGAAAGACAATTTTCAAAATTTTTGACTCTTATCAATTGCATTAACAACTATTGTCTTTTAGGGTTACGAAAACAAATTGTCTTTTTGTATATCTTAGCTATTCATGGCATTTCAAATTTGTATTTGCATTCTCTCACTAATATGAAAATGAACTAATATTTGATTTTTGTTATAGGTAGACTACAAATGATCATTTCTAATGGAAGTTGTTTTATCCAATGATGGATGTGATGTAAAATTGTTTCTATGACATTGTGTTTTTTAATTCATGCTTTGTTCAAGTTCATTGTCCCACTACGTGCTTGTTTCCTATAGGAAGGTGACCTATTTTGATGACCCCTCTTTCTAGGTTTACATATCCTATCTCACTATGTGAAGGTAACGTTTCTACTACCAATATCTCCTAAGTTGGAACTAGGGCCATTATTAGTAGCATAGAGAAAAGTAGAGACCTAGTTTGTAAATAAATTTGCTCTTGAAAATAACTCTTCAACTCTTAAAGGTCTAATTTATTCTACTTCAACGTAAGTTTTGCAGAGATGTAATTACATGTCTTCTATTAGTGGTAAAACTTCACATTATTTTAAATAAATTTTGAGATTACGATGAATTTTAAAATAAAAAGCAAAAAAAATTCATATCAAATGCAATTGATGATCAAAAAATTTAAAAGTCTTTTTCAATTTATATTATAGTGTATTGGTGCCAAACATCATGGTAGATATTTTCCTTATTGTGTCATTAGAAAATCAATAGTCCATAGTTATAGATTCAATTTATTAAATTTTTGGTCAATATTTTAGAAAATTTTATAAATTCTAAGTAGAATTACAAATGGATAGGTGAAGAATATCAATAATTTCCAATAGAAATCTTATGATTTCTAAGCTCCAATATCTGTTTGAAAATTTTCCATTGTCAAGGTCTTCCAACCAAAAAATGGAACCTCAAAACCTTTAGTGAGGCATCATTTTGTAGTGTGAAGAGTAGCAAAGCCGTAATTAGATATCAAAAAAATATTTTTCTTATATTTGGAATTTTTTATAAAATATTTAAATTTTAAAATATTTTTTTAATTTAATTTAATTTTTAAACCTTAAAGGACAATGAGGCTAAAAAATAGCCAATGGATTTTTTGAATATTCACTATTGGGCTATTAATCCAAACATTTTGGCAACTACCTTGGTCATGGGGGCCGCATCCTTCAAGGGTTAATGATGATGTAGGACTTTTGGAGGGACTAATTTTCAAACTTAAAGTTATTTAGATTACAAAATAATAAACCATAAATTTAAAGTTTAAAACTTAAGATTTAACAGAATTCAAAATTCACATTTCATAGCATTCAAAAATTTAAGATATTGAAATTTCAACTTTTCAAAATTCCTAAATCTTCAATCAAAAGTCACTAGTAAACCAATGAAAATTAAAATCCTTGTGGTTATTAAAAATATAGTATCATAAAGTATTAAAAGATTAACTTTATATCATATTATGTAAACCATATATATTTAATTTATTAGTAAAATAAATAAATAAAAATAAAATATCTCTATTGAAATAAAATAAATTATTATATTAATTTTAAATTTTAAATTTTTGTATCAAATCCTTCTATAGCTACAAAATAATTAATTGTGTTAATTATAAAAGTTTTGTTAGTTTGTTTTTGTTGTCATTATACATACTTTTCAAATGTTACGGAAGTTTCAAATGTCATATTAGGTCACATTGTGTATTTAATTTTTTTCTAGTTTTTTCATATAATGGTGATCTATACGTTAAATGAGGTGTTTTTTTTGTCACGTTGAGATCTCCCAGACCGTGTGTCCCCCGGTTGCATGTTTGGTATCATCAGGCAAGGAAGGGTGCACGGGCTTAGTTTCGTGGCGTTCGAACATACAATGTGAAAGTTATTGAATTATGAAGTTTTTATGAACTAAAAAATTAGAAAATTACTTTTACTTTTGTTTTGACTGTGACAACGACATAGGGCACACTAGTTTTAACTTAAAATAGCTAAAACCCTAATTCCAAAGCAATTCGTCAATTTTGAACTAAATAACGTCTAAAAAATTATAATTATATGGAGAATTGGAAAAAACAACTATTTCAATGAGTATTTAATAATTTCAAAACTTAAGTTGAATTTTTCATATCAACTGAAAAATTTAATAGAAATATTTATAAAGTAAAATGAAATCCAATTGATTTTAATTCATATTTTATCAAGAAACAGTGTTCAAAATGATATTGAGATTTCAAGCTAAAGAAATATTATTTCAGATTTTCTATAAATAATATATGAAAAAAAATCAAATGGATGAGATTTCAATTGAATTTGACCTAAAGTACTAATATAATCTTCAAAAAAATACAAATTCAATTTAAGTTTTGTGGAATCTTCAAAACAATGCAATGAAGAATTACTATAGAAAAGAATGAATTGCAAAACTTCAAATTGTATTGAATTTCAAGGTTTAGGTCATTTCCATTTATTATTCTTTAAATTCACAAAACAATTTTTTCTTGACAAATCAATATTATTAGACTTAGGGAGATATAAAACTATTTTTGAAGCAAACCATTAATATTATAAGAATTTTCTAAAACTAATTTCAGATTTTTGCATGTTATATTGAAAATTTTAATAAAGCTTTCATGGGATCTAAAAGTAGATTACAATGGTATATAGTAATGCAATATATGATTGGATTTTACGTGCTTATGTGTATATTACACCAATTTGTACTAAAAGAAATTCTAGGGTTTACCAAAGAATTCAAAATAAAATTGGTATAGCTTATTTTGATGTTTAATTAATTATAAAGAAAAAAAAGGCATTCACTTCAATGTAAATAATTATTTATAAGCTTCAAATTCTAGTTTCGATTTATACTATTGACCAATACTCTTCTCCAAAAATTCAATATAGAAAATGATGAAGAATTAGTATTTTTTAAATTCAATTTCTTATTTATTTAGAATTACAAAAATCAACTTCAATATTGATTCTTCTAAAAAATGGGTGATAAACAACAAAAATATGAAAGACCATCAGCTACTGTAGCAGCATCTATTACAAAAAATATACTTCTATCAGTACAAAAAATTAGCAAACAACATGGATTCAAAATTAGTATATCTAGCCTTAAAAAAAATCAAGGAAAGAATAAATTGAAAGACAATTTTCAAGGTCTTGCAAGTAGTTCCAAAAGTAATAGTTTGAAATCTATATCAAGTCAACAATCAAAAGAAAATAAAGAATTTGGAAGAATTCCAGCAGAAGTATGGGAAGATGATGCCTCTAAAGATCTTGTTACACAAATTGGACGATATCGTGTTTGGCATCCAGAAGAATCAATTGTTAAAAAACCTCCGAGCTTTAGAATACCTCCCAATGAAGAATTGGAAATTATTTATAAAATGCCAGTACAAAGATTGCGTCCACGAGAAGATGGTATCGAAGGAGCAACTTTATGGCAACCTTATGAACCTATACCTCCAATTGGTGTCGAAGCTTCAATAGCAAAAAATCTTGGAATTCAATCTCAAAAGGATATAGATGTTTCGTATAGTCATTTAGGAAATTGGAGGGATGTTTTACAAGGTCCATTAGAAGTTATCAAAGAAAAAAAGTCTAAAAAACGTTCATTGAGGTAATCAATACAAGATTCTTACATTCATTTATTGATGTTTGTTACTAAAGATAATTATATTATCTTATTAATAATTATAAAATCATTTGATATTCAAATGTTTATATAAAAATATAATATAATATATTAATAAATTTATCAAAATTATCATATTAATATTGATGGTATTTATCATTATTAATGTTGTATGGGTTTGAAGTGCCTCTAACTTTGAACAACGCAAAAAGTCAACTACAACAAAAAACATCATTACAATAGATGAAAATAATAAAACTAAGGTATTTAGTATAACATTTTGTTTAGTATTTGAAATGTTTGTCATTATCTTAGCATTGATGCATTCATTACTTAGTCAATAAATTCATTATTAATCATACAAATGCTCTAAAATTTGTGGCCATGTATTTATAAATATTGTTACATTTACTTAGGTAGATGAATTGATTGATTTGGAACTAGCACATATTAAAACTGGTGACGAAGCTATATATTTTTTTACAACAACCGAAGGTCAAGCTCGTGTGAAATTTTTTTATTGTAATTTGGTGCTTTGTACTCCAAGAGAATATAAACCATATGACATGTATGTGGTCAATAGGCTTGATGTAAACGATGAATATTATACTGTTTCAAATTTTGGAGTTGTGCACATTGAACCTATTGAAGGTAAGAATATAATTTATTTTTTACAAATAGTGTATATAAAATATATTGCACCATGTACATTTGGAATCTCATATATAGTATACCTTATTCAACTAATATAATGATGAAATGTTTTATAAGGCACATATAATTCACTTGAAAGTAGTTTTCAAACTTTGGAAGAATACATGCGAGAAAAATATATATACACACTTTTACGAAAAATAAAATTCTTCAGAAATTATGTAAATCAGAAAGCTATGAATATATGGAAGAGATTCATAGGCATGATAAAGTTTTATCGAGTGAAACAAAGACTTATCAAAGGATTTTTTCACTCGAAACCACAATTCATCAAAGGTTTAGTTACCGTGTATCCATACATTTATGAATTGACCGAATTACCAATTATTTATGTAACTCAAAATCATGTTCATCAATTGGATGAATTTTCTCACTCCCAATCTGAATTACAAAAACATAGCGCGATTCCAAGCATCGAATCTTTGGCTGAAAAAGTACAAGTTGTAATTGCTAGAATTTGTGAAGAAGCAAAGAGACAAGCTACAATATATCGAGTACAACAATCAAACTTAATACTTTTATAATTTAAATGAATCTATTTCTACTTATTCATCAATAATTTATAATTCTAAAAATTAACTATTATTGTACAATTTCTAATAAAATCCAATTAATTTTTTTATAAATTAAAATTAAAATTAGTTGTAAAGTGTGCTCAATGAGGGACCAAGAGGTGGAGTTTGACAAAAATTTAGGACAAAACACCTTGAAGCACTCAAACTTAATCTAATGGAATTTGGCATTAGAAGGGATTTGAAGCCTTTAGAAGACCATTTACAAAAAGTTCCCCTTGCTGTGAAAATATTAAATATTTAATAATTAACAAATTCCAAAAAATAATTAAAAATAATTATTTTATTATTATTATCATTTAAAATAAAATAACTAATATTATATAGCGTGGCAATCTCTCAATCACATCAAACTATTGATGTGGCAAAATTCTTAAGTTTTTCATAGTCTAGGAACTCATGGTCTTATTTAGGCCTAAAAAAACATCTAATGTATTGTGTTTCTTTGTACTATTCTTGATTAAAACCTAGTTCCTTTGACACCCCTTTTACAAACTAAAGTTTACTTTACAATTAAGTTTAAAAGAATTAATTGTAAAGTGTGTACAATGAGGGATCAAGAGTTGGAGTTTGAGAAAAACACAAGATGAAACTCCTTGACTTAAGGACCCAAACTTGGTTAGATAGAATTTGGTATTGTGTTTTTTGCATACTATTCTTAGAGTTAAACCTTATAATAACACCCCTTCTTTGCATTGGGGTCTACTTTACAATTAACTCTATAATGAATTCTAATGTGTCAAATTTTTTAATTAGCTAATATTGATTTCCAATCAAGACTACATTGTAGTTTTACTACTATAAATAGTTACTTTCCAATAAATTTTTTGATTTCAATCAGGAAAGTGTACGCAACGAAGCTGAATTAAATGATACCACAGGCGTCTATTTGCATGCAACAGGAAAGGCAAAGTCGCAAAGCATGGTGAGTATCAAAGCAGAGAAGATTGAAAGAGCCAAGACTTATAGACGTGTAATGGCCGAAGAAAAAATGCTTGGCAATTACATTCGATTGATTGATTATATGTTTGTTGAAAACCTTGCATTGCGATGTATAACTTCAACAGAAGAATTATTAGGCATGCTTGAGATTTGTCGAACTGGTCAAGAAAAAAATCCAAAAGGGGCTTTTGTAACTAACCTTTCTTATGGAAAGACAAATATGCAATTTACACCAGATGAGGCTGATGTCCTATTGGTAAGTAAATAATTATATTATAGAATTTATGAATATGGAAATGAGTTTTTAAAAATAAAATTAGTAATAAAAAAATCCTTTCAATTTTTTTTATCATGTAAATGTGATGAATTTTTGTAAACCATTGAATGTATTTCATAAGGGCAGTAATTCTCAAGGATACACCACTTTTCACAAATGCACTCAAGTTGCTTGAAGTTCTTTTTTTCATTGGTTTGCTCTTTTTTCATCAAAAAATTTGAAGTAGGAGTTCCAATCTATTTTTCCACAACTAATTCATCACCTTCATTATAAAATCCAATAACAACTTCATTTCAAAATTTGTAGAGGATTAACATTAAAAAACAAACATACAAAATATTGTTTTTAACCACAATAGAGTTTTTTTTAGATTTTTCATATCACACTTGAATCTAATAATACGCAAAATCTTGAAAACAATATAGATATGAAAAATGCAACTTTTTTGACATTAAAAACTTATAACAAATTCTTGAAAATAATTTTGATATATATTTATGAGATTTTTAAATTAAATTTGATTCACCTTAGTGCACCTTATTGGCATAAGGTTTCTAAAGTTTATCATCTTTATTACATAAATTAGAATTAATTGTAAAGTTCTCCCCAATTTGTACAAGGGCTGTCAAAGGAAAGATTAATTAGGATTAGTAGAAGAGATACACAATACTAAACTCCATCAAACCTCAAATTTGGGTGCTTCAAGTAATTTTGTTCTCTATTATTATGTACATCCTCAAACTTTAGCTCTTGGACCAACATTTCAAGCACTTTACAATTCATTATAATTTCTCACAAAGCTTAGTGATTTAATGGTGTACTCTAGATTCCAACTTTGCAAAAGTCTTTCATCCACTTCAAGTTCAAAGTGCATTTGTTTGCATAAACTTACAAAATTATAAAACTACTACAAGTAGTTCACTTTGATAAATTAAATTAAATTAAATGACTATAATTTGCAATTATCCACGGACATGTAAATTTGACCAATAATAATAATAATTTATTTTTAATATTAGAAAAAATATCATTAACTATCAACATTATGCAACAAAAATTCAAACAATGTAACAAATAATAGGTATTAATTTTTTTGATTTTTAATCCCTTAACCCCTTAAGGCTTGACAACTTTTTGACAATGGAGATTTTCAATAAATTGTGCCACTTTGATATTTTTTTGCATATAGATGTGCTTGAAGTTTTTAATTTCAACTATACAAAAGTAAAGACTACTTTGTCAAGTATATATGGAATTAATTGAGGAAAATTTTGACTATTGGATTATTTGATTATAACAATTTTCAATGATCAACTTTATAGGCAAAAACACAACTTTGAGGGAAGAAAAATTATAAGAAAATTAATAATGTTTTTTTACCTCTCCCAAAATTGTATTGGAATCTAAGATAATTTTTTAAAAATCAATTGAAAATGTTGAAAAATAAAAAAAAAATTCTCAAATTTATACATGTTTTCAAATAAAAAAAGTAGAAAGCCAAATTGTATCCTAATTTTTAAAAAAAAAATTATATATGCGTCAATTTTTTAAATTTAACAATTGATATTATTAGAACATGATTAGCATATTGTTTGGAACATCTTCGAAAAATTTGGAATCATTCTAATTATTTTGTAAGCATGATCATACAAGATTGAACCTTTTATATTTAAAATTGCTAAAAATAAAAATTTGAAAAAAATTCTCCAGACTGAGTTTGTTTGTGAAGAATAAAGACTAGAAATGTCTATGAAAATGTTTTTTCCATCTTTACTATTCCTTTCATTGGAAAAATATTATATTTGTTTCTTTTTTTATTACATTATATTTTAAAATAAATTTTAAAATTTCTTTCACAATGGAATTTTGAAAATAGAAAAAAAAACAAGTATATCAATTTATTATTCTATAAGATCATGGTTTATAAAATATTGAGATTTGTTTCACTCTATTAAGAATTTGTCGTTGAAAATTTGAAAAGAACACATTGTATTTTCTTGACCCTTGAGGGGTTAAGGACTAAAAGATGTCTAATTTTTTAAAATCAAGAAGATGAATCATAGAATATAGCTTTGAAGATTAATTAAATGATTAGTAATTTTTAAATTGTACTTTATGATCATTAGATCATATCCATGTAGTTAAATTAACTACTACACTAACCAATATTTTTCAATAAAATTTGAGACTATAACTTAAATATTCCTTTTGAAATTCAAATGATGTGATTTTTATAAGATTTTTCTTTTTGAGTTTGAAATGTAAAGTTCTAACTACGGTGATTTTTGGGGATTTTTATTTTATTCATTCAAGTTATCTTTGAAGGGTTAATTTTAAAAATCAAACATATTTATACTACTTGAGCTATAGAATATTTGCTAAACAATCCTTTGAAATTTTTATTGTAAAATGTAAGAGAATTCATACAAGAATTTGCAAGTATTTCAATGGAATAAAAATAAATATTTCATATGCTTGTTTAAATTTATTCATTGTCCAAAATTTGATTGTCTTGGTCCTCATATGAGTATATTATAATTAAGACTACACAATTTTTTAATAAAATTGTAATTTTTACTAATATTAATGATTTATTTTCTTAATTTGTGATTTCTTTGGCATGAATAAATGTAGGTGTTGCATAGTGCAATTGAAGGTCTTCTTCAAATTGTTCAATCTTCACCACGTATATTGTATATGCGTGTTTTTTTACAGTATTTTGACATAAAGTTTACAGGAATGCCTCCAATCAATATCATTAAAGGAACTCCATATTTTTGGATTGTTCGTGATCAAATTTTTGAAGTAGTTAAGCTAGACTTTGCAACATCTCGTGTTTATGCAGAAGTAAGTAATGCATAGATTTATTCACAAGTGAATGATGTCAAATTTTTATGCATATTTTTAGCAATCTTTAGTATTGAAATCAAGTTCATTGGTTTATGGTATAAGATCAAATTTCAACAAATTATATTTATAAATAAAATAAAAATAAAAATAAATGTATCTATTTAATATTAAAAATAGACATTATTTAATAGTATAAAAATAAAAAATTGATCCAAATATAAAACATTTGCAATGGATTTATAGGCATTTGAAGAGTATAGATTATTACATGAATTTGGCGAAGCATGGGATGTCCTTGCATTTGCGGCAATTCAAAGGTCAGTTCGCCAATATAGAGAAGAGATGGCTAAACAACGTGAATGGAAGATAGAACTTGACAAGATGCGCATTGGATGGTGAAATTTATTTTTACTTTAATTTCTATTATGATTGTTTTATTAATTTTAAATTATTATTATTATTATATTTGAATTTAAATATTCTATTCAATATATTACATTTCTAATATATTATAAAATAGCCAAAAATTGACAATTAGAAATACTTACTATAGAGTATAATTTTTAATAATATTATCTATTAAAACATTTTTTTTAAACTTAAATTTTCATTATACATGAACACAAAATTTTAATCTAAATGTTGAATATTTGAAATCTAAATTTCAATTATAAACTTGTAGTATAATTGGAGTGTTGCAAGTTGATTCAAAATCATTGCGAAATTCTCTTATTCCAATTACTATTCGAACATTAGATACCCTTATTGCAATTCTTCTCAAGCATGCAAGAGAAGATTGTATATCAATTTTAAATTCTTTCACTGAAAAGATCAAACTTCTTGACCAAAGACCTTTGCAGCTTGATGCATTTGTTTCATTTGTTATTGTAAAAACCATATCTTTTATATTATAGAATTTGAAATCATTTATTGTTTCATTGTAATTGCATTGAAATTTAAAGTAAACTATATTAATAAATTTAATGTGCTTTGTATTTTTATTTATAACTAATTTATTCAAATTTCATATATTGATATTATAAGTTTGTTGTTTAAATTATAGGCATACAATAAAATCATGGCTGAAAAAAAGCAATCTTTGATGGATGCATCTGTCATAGATGATATGTATGAATTATTAGCAGCTTATGAAGTGAAAATACCTACGAATGATTCAGTTAAATTAGATGATTTACACGACATTATAAATACTTTTGAAGATTCTATTGAAGGTGCAGATCTTCACACCACCACATATAGATTGGAAAAAATAGAAGATTTGGAATCACAAGTTTCATTAATTAGTGATGAACTCATGACAATTTTAGCAACTCTTCATACAGACTTGTATTTGTTGCCAACATCTGATCCTAAAGAAGTTGTTGAAAGTTTGACAATTATTAATGATCGTATTCAAGAAATAGTTGAATTGGTTTCTCGCTATCAAGGTTATCAAAGACTATTTAAGGTTGGTTATTTTTATATTATATATTAATTACTAATTACTTCAAATTACTTCAAAAATCATAATATAATGAATCTATTTTTAATTTTCAAACTCTTTTTTTTATTAAAAAAACCCTATCATATATAGATGCAAGTAGACAATATGAGTAATTTGGCACAAACTCAAAAAGAATTTGCTTTGAGATGGAATGTATGGAAGGCTCTTTATGATTGGATTAATATGACAAAGGCTTGGCGAATTTCTCCTGTACAAGAATTAAGTGCTCCTCTTATCATTGGAAAAGTAGACGAGTATTCTAAAGATGCATTTAAAATGGGTAAGGCCAACAAAGAAGATACAGTTGTATTTAGGCTCAAAGATACTATTGATGAGTTTAAAACAGTGGTACCACTAATGGAAGAAGTAGCAAATCCTGCTTTAAAAGTACGTCATTGGAAAAAAGTTTTCGAACTTTTGGAACAACCATTTGACCCTGAAGTGCCTTTTAGCACTAATGATCTTCTCAGTTATGGAGTGTTAAAAAAAATTGAAGAGGTAATGATATATATTTTTTACAATAATTGTATTAATTTTCTTACTAGAATAAAATTCAAAAAGTATTTTTTGAAAAAAAATAATTCAACAACTATATTATTCCATCAACCTTCACATTCAAGTTTATGTGTATATTTGTGAACATTTATTTTTAATATATAAAATTTTTATCCTTATATTTATGAATTAAAAAATTATATATGATAATTTTATTGATTCTATTTAGAAATTATTTATAATAATGATATACTTTTTTCTAATTATCTTTAGACATTTTTTGTAGTTGTTCATTATAATTTCAAATTTATGATATGAAATGAATAACATTAGTGTTTTAAATCTTATAGATTCGAAATATTAGTGGAGCTGCAAGTAAGGAATATTCATTTGAAAAATCTTTAGAAAAAATGTTGAAAGATTGGGACGGCATGGAATTTTTAGTAATGCCATACAAAGATTCAGGAACATTTATAGTTGGAGGAGTGGATGAAGTTCAAATGATTCTTGATGAGCAAACTGTAAAAATATTGTCCATGTGTGCATCTCCATTTGTGAAACCATTTGAGTATCAAGCCTTTGCTTGGAAAAAATTGATTCTTGATCTTCAATCTTTAGTAGACAATTGGTTAAATTGTCAAGGTACATGGCAATATTTGGGGCCTATTTTTGGCTCACGAGATATTATGCGTCAAATGCCAACTGAAGGAGAGTTATTTCAAACTGTTGATCAAACTTGGCGAGATGTGATGAAAAAAACTTATGCTGTTCCTAATTGCTTAGAATGTGGTAGAGACCCTGAACGCCTACAAAAATTGAGAGAAGCAAATCGTCTCTTAGAACTTGTGAATAAAGGATTAGCTCAATATTTAGAGGTAAATTTGGCATTACAACTTACAAAACCTTTATATAAAAGAAAATTGAAATGTGTATTTAATATCTACTATTTTTTTAAAGGTCATTGTATGTTGTTTTCAAAATTTTCTTTCAACTTATTGAATCAACCCAATGTAGGTGAAGAGAATTGCCTTTCCACGCTTTTTCTTTCTTTCAAATGATGAAATGCTTGAAATATTATCTGAGACTAAGGACCCATTACGAGTGCAACCTCATTTGAAGAAATGTTTTGAAGGCATTAGTTTATTAGAATTTCAACACAATTTAGACATAACAGCATTGATATCAGCTGAAGGGGAAATTGTTCCTCTTGTTGACAAATTCAACCCCAAAACAGCACAAGGCTCTGTTGAAAAGTGGCTTTTACAGGCAATTTTCTTTTCATATTTAGTACAAATAATTTAAAAATAAAATTTGATAGTTTATTATATGTTATAATTCATCTATCAATCAATATTTTAAAGAAATCCAATGTATATGTTTGAACATTGATGACTTGTGAAATGATCATTAAATAAAAAGATGTTCTAAAGTTGAAATATCCAATTAATACAAAAATTATTTGTACTAAATTACATTATTATCTGTATGTAATTTTAGGTCAGGTTGAAGAAGGAATGTTGGTATCGATTCAAGATCAATGTCAACGAGGAGTAGAAGCATATGCAGTTACTATTCGAATTAAATGGGTGTTAGAGTGTCCCGGTCAAGTTGTACTTGTTGTAAGTGCAATATATTGGACTAGTGAAGCAACAACAGCTATCATCAAAGGTGGAAATGCAGTTCAAGAATTTGAAGACTTTTGTACAAGACAATTAGGGGACATTGTTAATCTAGTTCGAGGAGAGCTTACATTTATGAATCGAATGACTTTAAGTGCTCTTGTAGTGATGGATGTACATGCTCGCGATACCATTGCTCTTTTGGTTCGAGAAAAAGTTAGTCAAGAAACTGATTTTCTTTGGCAAAGTCAATTGCGTATGTATTGGGAAAAGAATACATGTATGGTACGAATGATGAATGCGCAAATAGAATATGGCTACGAATATCTTGGAAACTCTTCAAGACTTGTAATTACACCACTTACTGATAGGCATGGTTCACTTTCTATATATTAATTTTACATGAAGTATTCATTTCAATCTACAGTTTAATAAATTTAAGATAAATTGCTATATAATCTAAATTTTAATACTATTGAAAATGAATATAAATTATAATTCATATAATTTTTAGTAATTTGAATATTTATTTTTTATATTAGAAATTTAGAGAGAATTGAATTTTTTTTAATTATTATTTTATAATTATTTTAGGTGCTATCGTACTTTAATGGGAGCCATCCATTTAAATCTTGGAGGTGCTCCTGAAGGACCTGCTGGAACAGGCAAAACTGAAACTACAAAAGATTTGGCCAAGGTTGAATTTCTTCATTTTATAATCATCATTTTAATTTTTTAATATAATAATAATTAGTTAAATCTCTCGTAAATTTTTTCTTAAAATTCTATTCTAATTGATTATAGAAGGATGTAATTGTAGGCATTAGCAAGACAATGTGTTGTATTCAATTGCTCTGATAGTTTGGATTATTTGGCCATGGCTAAGTTTTTCAAAGGCTTAGCAACATCTGGGGCATGGGCTTGTTTTGATGAATTCAATCGAATAGATCTTGAGGTCTTATCAGTGGTGGCTCAACAAGTAAGCTAAAATTAGTAAAAACTAATTTTGGCATGACAAGTAATAATAAAATTTATATTGAAATTTATTTTTGTAATGAAATTTTATTAGTATAGAAATTATGGAGCCAAATTAAATTGTTTTAATTACTTATGTATTATATTTAATAATAATTTTATATTTAATTTAGAAAAATAACCATTAATATCAAAATGTTATATTTTATATAGGTTTTGGAAATTCAAATAGCAATTCAAAACAAAGTAAAGACATTTATGTTTGAGGGTTCAGAGCTTACATTAAAGCCTACTTGTAATGTTTTTATTACAATGAACCCTGGATATGCAGGCCGTTCTGAATTGCCTGACAATTTGAAGGCCCTCTTTCGTACGGTGGCTATGATGGTTCCTGACTATGCTATGATTAGTGAAATTATGTTGTATAGTAGTGGATACTTACAGGTGATTAAATCTCAATACTAGTCTACATTAACCACTATAGGTTTTAAACGGGAATTATATATTGTAAATTGCAACAAAATGAACAATTTAAAGATTAAAAAAAATAGAAATTATGAAAAATGCTCAATATATTATATTTGTACAATTGATTTTTTTAAAACAATACTTGGTAGCAAAACTTGAAGTTAAAAGTAATTTCAAAATTTGATATTGAATTGGATATTAGTGACTTTTACGTGCAATTTTTGGCTATGGATTTGAAATGTGAAGGTTTAAATACATGTACTTATTTATTTGTATATACATATAAACATAACTTAATTATTGAATGGCCATTTTAAACCAAGAAAGCTGGATTTTAAAAATGCCCATAATTCTCTAATTATTTGAATTTTAGATTTTAACTAGAAAAACTTTAGAAATATTTGGTGTTCAAATTACAAACAAATAAGAAAATTTTTCTTATAAGAAATAAATATGGAAATTTAATTTAGATAAGGAAAAAATGTTACACAAAAGACTTATAGGATTCCTAAAAATCTTTTGTGTGACAATTCTAGATGAAGACTTTTAAGATTAAGTTTAACCATCATGGTAGTAACGTGATTTGTTTTTTATTTTAATTATTTTTTAATTTAAAACACAAATGTTAGTATCAAATATTTCATTTTATGTCTTTTTTCTATTGAATTTATAGTAATATGTAATATTCCATTGCTAATTTGTTGTTTTTAGTTTTGTAATATTATATGGAATATTGATAAGTCAATTTTATATGAACCTCTTTTTAATTTGGTGTTAACTAATACAAACTAATATATATATATTTTTTTATAATATGATTTTACTATGATTCTTTTATTTATAAAGGCTCGAGATTGTGCAAGAAAAATTGTTGCCACATATCGCCTTTGTAGTGAACAACTTTCAAGCCAAGACCACTATGATTATGGTATGAGAGCTGTAATGGCTGTATTGCGAGCTGCTTCAAATCTCAAACAACGATATCCAGATGAGGAAGAATTCATTCTCATGCTTCGATCTATTATTGATGTTAATTTATGCAAGTTTTTATCTCAAGATGTGCCATTATTTAATGGAATTGTCTCTGATTTATTTCCTGGTGTTGTTCTTCCGGAGCCAGATTATACACTTTTAGATAAAGCTATGTCATCCAATTGCCAACTCATGAATTTGCAGTATACACCTTATTTTATGCTAAAACTTATTCAACTGTATGAAATGATAATAGTTAGGCATGGGCTTATGTTGGTAGGTCTCTCATTTTCAGGAAAGACATGTGCTATTAGAGTTCTGCAAAAATCTCTCACGGATATGTCTGAATGGGGTAACAACAAAGAAAGAAAGGTTTATGTAAGTATCAAGAATTTAAAAAAAGATAAAATATTACTACTATTATTTGATTATAATAATGAGCATCATATATAATGATTTGAAAATACTTTTTAATTTTTTAAATATTTTTTATGTTTTATTAAAAAAAATTAAAAATTAAAAATTATTGAATAAAAATAAATAAATAGATTTATTAGAATTGTTATTTTAATTTTATTATTAAACAATAATTTAAAAAATATTAAATTTATAATTAAATTTAATATATGTAATAAAAATGATATTTCTTCAAATTTATTTAAATTTTAAATTAAATATAAATAAATCTATTTCATTCAATTTAATTAAATACTTTTTATTTTTTTATGAATTTTGTTTATTTTTTAAATTTAACAAATTTTAATATCAATTCTTATTCTATAATTAAAAATTAAATTCATTTTTTCTTTTAGGTTTCAACTGTAAATCCCAAGTCTGTTACCATGGGTCAATTGTATGGACAAGCTGATCCAATGACAGGTGAGTGGCAAGACGGAGTACTTGCAGTGAGATTTCGAGAACAAGCTTCAGAGCCTACAAATGATCGTAAATGGATCATCCTAGATGGCCCAGTGGATGCCATTTGGATTGAAAATATGAATACTGTTTTAGATGATAATAAAAAATTATGTCTTCCTAATAGTGAAATTATTCAAATGTCCTCTTCTATGAACATGATTTTTGAGGTAATAATATGTGATTTTAATTTAATGATCTATTTTATTTTATTTTATTTTAAAGTTTTGATATTTTTTAAATTTTAAAAACATTGATTGGTTTTTTTAGGTTGGTGATCTTGCAGTGGCATCTCCTGCAACTGTAAGTAGATGTGGCATGGTTTATTTAGAACCACATCAAATGGGATGGCAACCCCTTATGCGATCATGGTTGAACACACTACCACCTACAATAGTTGGTGAAAATAAAAAACATTTGCAAGGATTATTTGAGTGGATGGTTTCTGGTTCTTTACGTTGTGTTCGAAAAAACATTAAAGAAATTTCACCAACTTCTGATGCTCCTTTGGTAACTTGTCTAATGAAAACTTTCGATAGCCTCATTTATGAGATTAAAACTGATGAAGGTGCCAAAAGCATTGGAATGGAGCGAATGGTAAAGTGGATAGATGCAATTTTTCTCTTCTGTCTTGTTTGGTCAATTGGTTCTACTGGCGATACAGATGGCCGTGCAATTTTTGATAAGTTCCTTAGAGAACTTGTAGTTGATATCATTCCTGAAGGTTTTGACTTAGTGGTACCATTAGTTCATGATAATTTGAAATTTGAAATGTTTCCATCAAATAATGGTAAAAATGATGTATATGATTTTATGTTTGACAAACCAACTTGTAAGTGGAGGACTTGGATAGATACAATCATTCCACAAGAAATTGAAGAGAATGCTTCTTTCAATGAATTGATCATTCCCACAAAAGATCAACAACGCTATACGTACTTGCTTGATAAGGGTATCCAACATGGAACACCTCTTTTAATGGTCGGAGGAACTGGCACTGGTAAAACAATCTATATTAATCGTCATCTTCTAAAAGGCCTTTCAAGAGAATTATTTGCTAATCTTCTCGTTGTTCTTTCTGCTCGAACATCTGCAAATATGGTACAAAATCAAATTGATAATTCATTAGATCGTAGGAAACGTGGTGTATATGGACCAATGCTAGGAATGAGATTCATCATATTTGTTGATGATTTGAATATGCCACAGGTTAGTATTTTAATTTTGATTTTAACAATCATCTAATCAAAGGTATTTTATAAAGTATAGTAGGTGGATAGCAATTAAGGTTGGTAAATACTTGTCAAATAATTAATCTTTATTTTAAAATAAGTTTTGATACATACAAAAAATAAATTCTTTCCTAAAAAATTTCTTTCATACAAAAAACTTAGTTTTCCAAAAAAAATTCATCTATCTTTATAATTTTTATATCTAGATTTTTATGTCCACCTTTGGATTATGGTACAATTCTTCATACAGTAAAATTGATGTTATTCAATATATTATACATTTATAAAATATTCTAATTATAATATTAGTATTATATATAATTAAATTTTAAAATTTTATTTTATTGGTTGTAATTGAATAATTTTAGTATATTTTCATTTATTTTGGCAATAATCTAAAATATATAATTAAATAGAAGTAGCATGTAATAATTTGATAGTATCAATTGACAATATGATATAACAAAATTCAATATACTAATAAAATAATTATTTAAATTGGTTCATTTCAAATTAAAATTTAATACTATATTATACTATCTATAATATTATTTAAAATAAATAAAATACAAACACAAATACAAAAATATAGAATCAAATAAAATATTTTTATTTATTGAAATTATTTACCATCACTAAAATAAATAAATAAAATTATAGCCTGAGGTTTATGGAGCGCAACCACCAATTGAATTATTGCGTCAATATATGGATTTTGGAGGTTGGTATGGAAGAGATAATGACTTTAGAACCTTAGTTGATTGTCAATTTGTTTCAGCAATGGGACCTCCAGGTGGAGGTAGAAATTTTGTAACCAATCGATATTTACGACACTTCAATCAAATTGGTGTAGCCTTGGTACATATTGAAAATATAACTATTATATGATGCATTTATATACAATTTGAATTCAATAGATTAAAATGAAAACATGATTAATGGACATAATATCATTATTTTAAAATTTATAATTTAGAATATTATATTATATTTAATGACAATCAATAAATATACAATTTAGTGATTTGCATTATTTAAGATTAAATAAACAAACATTTGAAGGTTGGAGAAGAATCTCTACATCTCATATTTTCAACCATTCTTAATTGGCATTATTCTATCAAAAATGACTTTCCACAAGACATTAAAAAGTGTTTAAATGGAGTCATTGCTGCTACTTTAGATATTTATAATGAAGCAAAAAACAAGTTGTTGCCTACTCCAACAAAATCTCACTATACCTTTAACTTACGTGATTATGCTCGAGTCATTCAAGTACATGTCAAAAATTGATACTTTTTTTGTTATATTTTATCTATTGCATTAGCATTTATTACTTTGTTTTAAAAGGTAAAATTTTATAACTTTGTATTCTATAAATTTAAAAACATTGAAAGCTAAAAATAATAATATAATAATAGGGAATGATGTTACAAGTTCCAGATACAATTCCTTTTGGGAAATTAGGTGAAGAGCAACATATACGTTTGTGGATCCATGAAGTGTTACGAGTTTTTTATGACCGTTTGGTTGATGATAAAGATAGAAATTGGATGATTGATTATTTACGGAAAATGAGTAAAGAATATTTTAAAAAGGACTTTGATCATCTTTTTGATAATCTCCTTGGAGGTGGTGTTGATAAAATCACACAATTTGAACTCCGAAGGTAATGCCATTTAAGTTAGTGTAAAATAAATAATTAACTACAACAAATTTATAAATTTCACATTTTGATGTTTCAAATATGAACCAAACTATATTATCGACTTTCAATGTGGTCTTAATTTAAATTATTATTTTTTGTTGATTGTAGAAATTTTTTTGGAGATTATATGATTGAAGACCCTGAAGAAAGAAAATATGATGAAATCATAGATATTACTCTTTTAATTAAACAAATAGAGTCCTATTTAGCAGATTTTAATGGTGTTAGTAAACGACCTATGAATTTGGCAATTTTTCTTTTTGCTGTTGAACATGTATCTCGAATTTGTCGAATTTTGAAACAACCAGGTGGACATATGTTACTTGTAGGAATTGGAGGTAGTGGACGCCAAAGTTTAACTCGACTAGCTGGTGCTATTTATGGGATGGAAGTATTTCAAGTAAATAAACTTTGTGCTTCAAATGAATAATTTGAAAACATCAATTTATTAATTTCTTAAAGTTCTAAGTGTTTAATATGTCAAACTAGATTAAATTGTTATTTTCCAAACCAAAGCTAAATTCATTTATTTATTTTAATGAATTCAATCATAAGAATTTTGTTTTAATTTTTTTCTATATTTTTTCAAATCCTCAAAGCAAAAATATCTACTACTAGTAATTGCAATATTGAAATGTTTTGATTTTTTTAATACAACTTTTTTCAACCCTTTTTAAAAGAGAAATTTTGTTGAATTGAGCTATTTAGTGAAAAATTTGAGTGTTTCAAAACTTATGAATATCAATGATATGATAGAAAAATTAATTAATAATACAAAAAATCAAGTACTAAAAAATTGTATTCATTTCTAAAAGAACATAAAGTGAAAGGAAGTACATGAAAAGAATAATTTTGCGTATAAATTGATATAAAAATAGAATTTTTTAATATTAGATGTTTTAGTAAGAATGATTTATTTAATTTTAAAATTTTTTAAAAAAAATTTAAAATATTTTCCTAAAACAATTATTATGATAATTAACATGAAAACTAGAAATCATTCTAAAATTTAATGAAAAAATTTCAAAAAAAATTTAAGGCAATAAAGCTTGCCCAAACTTGTAAAAACAACCCCAATTTTTTAAGTGGACTCTTTAAAATTTTAGAGTTGGAAGTATGCAAAATTATGTTCATTTGCTTTTGCCATATTATTTAATTTGACTATAATCATCCAATTTGCTTCATACATAATAATCAAAAAGGCGGAAAAAATCAAAGGATGCTCAAATTTTTTTCTAAGTATAAATTTTGTGTAAAATTACTTAATAGAAATTAACAATTATTTTTCACTTTTAAAAAGTTAGTTACAAATTTTTATTATTAAAAAAATTTATTTTAAAATGATTAAAACTAAAACATTGATTTTGCTTTCATCCATTTGACATACGTAGTTTAAAAAATTATGTTAAATCCTATATCTTCTTCTAAAATTTAATATTAAAAATATTATACTAGATGATAATATTTTATTTTTTAAGATTTAAGATCATTAATAAAATATTTGATTTTTCAAATTATTAGAATAATGAGAAAAAATATTAATTAAAAATTTTATAATCCTTTGATTTTTATCATCTTAAAAATATAATTTTTGGAAAAATCCACCTAGTAGAATATTAATAAAGTGATAATAGAAACTTTTAAAAATTGATTTTCTACTTTAATTTTTGGATATGGGCTTTTTGTTTATTAATTGAAGGTCTCTGTCTTTTATAATTCGATACTTACACACTTTAGTCCTAAAACAATCAAATCTCTTTATATTATTGATTATTTAGATTATTATTTTAATTGAAAGTATTTTTAGTAAAAAACTTTTCATCAATCTTATGTTTTTTCAATAGATCTTTCTCATATTATTTTTAATAACTTTTGTATTTTTATATTTGTATATAAATTTTTTGATGCAATTTTAAATTGAAATAAATATAAAAATCATCATTTCAAATTAAATGTTCATAATATTTACTAATATTTTTCTAAGAATGAATGAAATTGACGTCATTTATTTCACTTATTTTTAAGAGCTAAATTTGTTCAATACTTCAATGAATTGTTTTAAAGTTTATTATATTAATTTATTCTAATGCTTGTTGTAGTTCTAATTGTTTTAAATGAATTAAATTTAAGTGCATCTGCAATCAAATTATGGCATTTTATGTTGATTTCCAAAATTTTGTAATTAAATAATAGTTTCATTTTGAAATCTCAATTTAATTTGTTGGAAATTATATTTTAGGTTGAAATTAGTAAAAGCTATGGCAAAGTAGAATGGCGGGATGACTTGATGTTGATGTGTAAAAAAGCTGGTGCGGATCCGTGTGTGCCTAGCGTATTTCTTTTTAGTGATACTCAAATTGTTGATGAAGGATTTGTTGAAGATATCAACAATCTTCTCAATTCTGGAGAAGTACCAAATATGTATCCTAGTGATGAAAAAGCACAAATTATGGAAGCGGCACGAGATAAAGGTGCAAAAGCTGGTTTGGTTCTTGAAACAATGGCTGATGTTTGGAAGTATTTTGTTGATAAAACAAAAGCCAATCTACATATTATTTTCGCAATGAGTCCTGTTGGTCAAGCATTCAAAGATCGATTGCGGCAATTTCCATCACTTGTAAATTGTTGCACGATTGATTGGTTTCAGGTATTAATCTATGATCACTTCTTTATTTATAGATGTATGTTATGTCAAATGAATTTATATTTATATTTAACTCTAATAAAAATTATTAGGCTATTAAAAATTATTTTTAGTTTAAAAAATAATATAATATTATTTATTATTAAATTTTTTAGATTTAAAAAAATTTATCCACAATTATGCCAAATGTATCCAAATTATATATATAATTATTAAAAATTTAAAGAATACCATTTGCCTTAGTTCCTAAAGGACCTCTAAATTGTTAGCAAAATTTAGGTATATTATCAAATAACACTAATATTAAAAAATTAACTTAAACATTTATTAAATCCTAAAGTTTTGTTGTATTTTAAGGTTCAAAATTGCTTTACAATATTTTTACCCAAGGCAAGGCTAAATTCCTTATATTTTATTTTTCATTTAAAAATTTAATTATAGTGTTTTTTAGTTAATTTGTTCAAGTGTATCTTTTTAAATTCTAAAGTAAAAATCCCTACTAATTGCAAGGTCAATGAGCCTAAACCTAAAAAAACGTGTTTTTTTTCTAAATCAATGATGACTTTGAAAAAAAATTGAGAATTATAAATCCAAATGGTAAAAATGTTCTAGTTTGGCACAAATTAATTAAAAAAAATTAATCTAAAAAGTTGTAGAAATTTTTTTTATTGCTGAATTATAAGAAAATTCCTATAAACATTACATAGAGGTTTGATGCAGAATGATAGAACTTTGATGTAGAACGCAAGCAACTTTTACATTATAAAAAAAACACTTCTAGATTTCAAAGGTCACCAATTCAAACTTTTTATGCAATTTTTTTGAATTTTCAAGCGCTTGTAAATAGTGAAAATTAAATTTATTGTTGCCAAATATTATTTTTGCACCTTAAATAAATATTTGGCAATTGAGAGCCAAACCTATTATAAATGTAAGATATAGGTTATCTTTTTAATTCAACAATTTTTTATGTTTTTTCTAATCTTATTGCCTACAAAATTCAACTTCCATAATATTCAATTCATTATTCAAAATAGAATGGTTTACAAGTTTTTGTGTAGGTTTCAATCTATCCAATAAAATAAAGTTAATTAATATGTTTCTTAGAATATATTTTGAAGTGATCATTTTTTGCATTGAAATAAATTTAAAGAACTAATAAAAAATGTAGTACATATCAAAATGATATGAAACAAAGCTTTACATGTATTGTATGATGATTAGGGGCTATCCTAAAAATTTCAAACAATAATTTTCTAAATGTGAAGTCAATAGAGTCTATCCAAAACACAAAGTAGACTACTTAGGATATTATTGTATGAATTCATTTGATAAATAATCATCATGTGGTGGCTTCACAAAAAAATCTTGCAACCATATTTTAATTGCATGTTCCTTTAGAAGTTGAGTTTGAAAATGCAAAAAATAAAACCATCTTAAAAGTCTTGAAGAGGACCTCAATTATCAAAATTGTACATTCTTATTATTATTTTTACAATTATTATGGTGAAAGATAGTTAAAAAATACAAATACTTGTAAGTTTTATGTACTTGTAAACATTACATATATATTATGTAAACATTAAAGATTAGTTTTCCAATTTGTATATATTCACTAGACACTACATAGTTGATAATTACATGTGATTTAGGAATGGCCAAATGATGCTTTAGAAGCAGTGGCTTTAAAGTTTTTGTTGCAAATGGATTTGGCTCAAGAAATGCGTGAAAACATTGTCACTATATGTAAGGTGGGTTCATTATTATAATTTTTAAGATAACTACATTACCAAATTTACCATATAAATATCTATAAAGTTTTTTTGATTAAAATTTGATTAATTTTGCTCAAATGTTTTGGAATTACTAAGACTAATATGATGAAAGAATTTGTTTTTAAAGTTAATCAATTATATTAACAAAACATAATTATATAGATAGTTTTGGTAAAGTATGTTTAGAAGGATTGAACTAACTACAATATCATTTTGTTGTCATTGTTTAGACATTTCATGAATCAGTACGCGTATTTTCACTTGAATTTAAGGAAAATTTGGGTCGATTCAATTATTTAACTCCAACATCTTTTTTAGAACTTATAACTAGTTTTCAGGTTTGTATATTTCTATTAATGTAATTATATTTCTATATTTCAAGAATTATTTTCTTAAGCTTATAAGTTATATATTAATATATAAATATTTTCATTTTAAATATTAAATATAATTTATTATATTATTATTTTTAAAACAAAAATATCAAATCATTATAGTTTAAATTTATAAATTTACAAAATCTCAACAAAATCCAGATTGAAAATTAACAATTCATTTGACCTTTTAAGGACAAATAATATCCTCCCTTTTCATTAGTTTTCTAGATTAAAGTATAAATTTCAAATGTTTAATATCATTCTTGTAGTAAACTTCATCTTAGATCTATTTTAATATTTAGATCCATAATCATAGTACTTTGTATTAAGATTTGTTTTATTAATAATTTTATTTTAGAATTAAAAATTTTAAAAATAATTATTTAAAAAATAATTTATTTCAATTACTATAATGTAAAAGATCAAATGGAGAATTTTATTAAAATGGCAAATATTCCTTGACTTTGGCATTTTCAAGGTTCAAATTGTGCAATTTGAATTCTATTACTGTCACAACTTTTAGATATCTACACCTCTTCTAGATATCTGAAATCTAGACCTTTTTATATTTTATAGATCACTTGGTCTGAAATTTATTGTTGTCCTAGATTTTTGATATCTAGGAAAAATGTGGATTTCAAAAATTTAGGGCAATATTAATTAGATCACCCAGTTTGAATTGTGAAATGGCATAGGGACTATTGCCATTTTAATAAAATTCTCCATTCACAGATTTGAAACATTTAATAGTAATTTAGGTAATTATAATAACATCCTTGATTCTAAATTTTTTTAATTTTAAAAATGCAACATTTTTAGAATTATATAGTAAGAAAATATTTCATGTCATGAATGGAAATAATAAACATTTTGTAGACTCTTTTAGAAGCAAAGAGAAAAGAAAATGTAATGCAAAAAAGAAGATATGAAGTTGGTTTGGAAAAATTGGCATCTAGTTCTCAACAAGTTGCTATTATGCAAGCAGAGCTCACCGACTTAATGCCTAAACTCATTCAAACGGTAGTGATTGAACCTCTAGCATCAAATTGTTATTAGAAATATCTTCTATCATCCTCTTAATAATATTAATAGTAATTAAAATTTTAATTTACAATCAATATTATAAATTAATAAATAAATTTGTTTTATGAAAAGAATGTTCTAGCCTATAAATATTTTTATTGAATATGATGTAGTTAATATTCAATGTGTAGGTGGCAGAAGTAGAAGCAATGATGTTAGTAGTAGAAAAAGAAAAAGTTGAAAAGGTACAATATGTACTATCTATATTACGTTTTAATTTCATATTTTCATATTTAAAAAATTGACATCAATAGGAATGGATGAAGGCATTTATTTTTATTTTTATAATTAGACAATTAGTATATAATTATTTTTATGTGAATATATTGTATAAAATTGAATATAAAAGAATGTGAGGTATATTAAAATAATCTTTAAATATGAATCTTCAAAAAGTATATTTACTATGCACCCAAAAATGTCACCTATTTTGTGTTTTATATAGATTTGATATTCAAATACATTTGGAAGATATACAATGTATGAATGTTATTAATAGATATGGTATATGATGCAAGGATAAATAAGCATGTTATATATATAGATACATGTGTATGCATTTATTATTCTATATCATTTGAAAAGTTGAACTTTTGAATCTCTAAACATATGTATCCAATTCTTTCAAATATTTTTTTAAAAGGTCCTTTGTGGGACATGGGATGCATAGTGTTATGTTGTGCACCAAATTTATATCAAAATAACCTTTAAAATCACTTATGAATCTTAAAAAGTTTATTTTGTATATAAACATAGCATTGGTTTCCATTCTTAATTGTTTAATGAAAGAATTTGATTTTTTGGGACACAAGGTTACTTTAGAAATTTAAAATCACATCAACAAATACATAAATGGTGTGTAAGTATGATCTTTAAAATCAAGGAAATTGATTTTGATCCAATTTTAGGAAATTTTTTATATAGACCTTCCAATAAAAAATAAATAAAATCCTAGTTCAGATTACAAATTTTTCAAAGGAAATATTCAATCTCATTTATTTTGTAATGTAAAAAATGTTTATTAAATTTGAGCATGTTTTCTACCATGAATTAGTCCTTCATATAATCACTTCTTACACTAGGTGGAGCCAAAAAAAGCCATTGTAATGGTTGATGAAGCTGAGGCTAATAAAGCTGCTGCTGCAGCTAAAGTAATTAAAGACGAGTGTGAGGCTGCGTTAGCAGTTGCAATGCCGGTTCTTGAAGAAGCTCTTGCTGCATTAGATACATTGTCAGTTAATGACATCAATTATGTCAAAAAGCTTGCTAATCCGCCATATTTGATTAAATTGGTGTTGGAAGCTGTTTGTGTCATCCTTGAAGTGAAACCTGCAAAAGTTCCTGATGGAAAAGGAGGTCAAATCATGGATTATTGGAAACCTTCAATTGTCCTTCTCAATGATAAAAATTTCCTTCAAAATTTAAAAGATTATGATAAGGATAACATTAAGCCTCCAATTATTGATAAAATAAGGAAGGTTTACGTTGCAAACCCCGAGTTTACACCAGCCAAAGCTGCAAATGCATCGGCTGCTGCCGAGGGTCTATGCAAATGGATCATTGCCATGGATAAGTATGATGCCGTCGCAAAAGTAGTGGCACCCAAAAGAGCCAAGCTCATGGCTGCGGAGGCAGAGTATGAATTTGTCATAGTTGGCTTACGAGAAAAGCAAGCTGATTTGAAGGGGATCCTTTCCAAGCTCCAAGATTTAGAAGATGATCTTGACTACAATATGTTGAAAAAAGAAAATTTACAAGTAACATTTCTTATCACAAAATTGAATGTAATTATTCAAAAGTTCAAATAGATATCATTTTTTAATTATGAATTTGAAGTATCATGGTACTAACACTAGTATAAACCTTGTTACTTAAGCTAAATAATTGTGTCCCAAAAGACCCATAAGTGGTTTATTTTGCTATGTGGTGTGCTAGTATCTTCTATTTTCTTTGAACTCCAAGCTTCTATCAGCATAATCTTCTTAGGATAAAATACCAAAGTATTTCAACCATCATTTGGGAATAATTACATTAAATAACGTATCATTTGTAATTCAAACAATAGACATTGAATTTTTAAGCATGGTGTCATTAAAATGATGAAAATTAAAGACAATAAAAGATAAAAGAATTACTACGAACATAAGATAACCCAAAACTTGAATACTTGAAAAGTTTGAAATATGTTTTATTTTGTAATTGTATCATGGATCTTCTCTAGTATCAAGGTGATGGAATGTTCTTTGTATTACAAAATCCCTCAAAAATAGATTTGTGCACATTGCAAGTCTCCTTAGACTTACCTTATTCTAGAATGAGAAATATTAATTTCAAAGTATTAGCCAAGCAAAGGGATTTAGTATGGACTATGGCATCAAAGATTGAAGCAACAATTCAAGTCATACCAATCCATACAACATAAGGAAGTGAATGTAGCTTGCTTTGGGAAGCAATTGTTGCATTTGTATCCACAATCTAATTTACTAGTAGAAATGATGGTTTTGTGTTGAAATTGGGCAAAAACTAATACAAAGTCATTTAAAACATCACTAAAACTAACACAATTGTATTTAAAATAACATGTATTTAACACAAAATCATCAGTTGAAGTAGTTTTCTACTAGTCATTGTGACAATTCAGTGTGGATTTCTACCAATGATTGTGCAAATACTTTATGTTTTAAGATTGAATGATATGTATTTATTTGCAGCATGAAGTAAAAATGTGCACAGTAAAGATTGAACGTGCCGAGCAATTGATTGGTGGATTAGGAGGTGAGCGGGTGCGATGGATTGCAGCGGCAAAAGATTTAGGTCTTGCATTTCCTTCATTAACAGGCGATAGCCTCCTCTCTGCAGGCATCATTGCTTACCTTGGTGCCTTTACTGCCGGGTATGTATCGAATATTTGAATTTATGTTTCATGCACATATTTCATTCATATGTAAAATAATATAAGTTTCTAGTATTTTGATGTGCTACTAACAATAGTTTGGTTTTCATTTTCTTTGTGGTAAGGTATCGAGTAAAAATTATTGAATCTTGGAGAACGTTAGTAAGAGAATTAAATGTCCCTCATTCTTCCAATTATTCATTAACTGGGAAACTAGGAGATCCTGTGAAAATCCGAGAATGGATGATTTATGGATTGCCCAATGATCCGGTTTCTATTGACAATGCCATTGTTGTAGCGAATGCTCGCCGTTGGCCACTTATGATTGATCCACAGGTGAAAATTTACAAACATATATAACAATAGGATGGATGCCTTGATGACATAAGTGATAGATAAATAATTTGATACTAGTTAATATTTTAAATACATGATATATTATTCATATCCTTTTTAAATATTCCTTAGCACTCATATTCATGTTCATTGTTGCATTAGTATGAAAAGGCTTGAGATCATCTACAAAGATCATTTTGACATAGATATCTTGACAAATTAAAAGGTGTTCACAATTGCTTAAACATACTAAAATACCCCCTTTTTAATAACATTCTCTTAGCACATTATAATGAAAGGTTTTAAAGAAGTGAACTCAAAGCTTTGACACCTTTTCCTCTATATTAACTATTTTATTCAATGTTATGAAGAATAGTTACAAACCATGTATAATAGATGCCATGCACCCTACCCAAAATTAGATTGGAAGTTCATACTTGGTGCAAACCACACGCATATAAGTTGAATAAGTAGTATCATTGTTAAGCAATCTTATTGTATAAGTAATTCCAATAATATTAATAAAAATGCAATGCATTCATCATTCATTATCTTGATTGAATATTACTTATTAGAAACATTTTGGTTGTAAAAGGGTCAAGCAAATAAGTGGGTGCGTAATATGGAAAAGGAACGAAATTTGCAAATTATTAAACTTGGAACAGACTATATGCGAACACTTGAAAATGCCATTCAATTTGGGCAACCTGTTCTCCTTGAAAATGTTGGAGAAGAAATGGATCCTTCATTGGAACCTGTACTTCTCAAACAGGTAGCAATTTTACAACATTCAAAATTTTCACTCCAATATTTGTGGGCATGGTTTTACATACTTGAAGATTTATTCATATTTTAAAGATAAAGCTTAAAGCAAGGTAGAGTGCTCTAAAAGCAACCACTAATACACAAGAACATTTTTTCTTTCTTCAATGCACCAATAGTGTACATTTCAAGAGGTGGTCAATTTTACTAATCACTACATTTCAACTTCAAAAATTCATAACTATTTCCACAAAGGTCCAAATAAATGTGAATTAAATGTCAATTCTATTTTTCTTCCTACTAAAATTTACTAAAAATTGTTTCAAGGAGTTTAGTTTCCCCCAAAGACAATTAGCTCTTAAAAAGTCGCTTTAGGAACCAACCCCTTAACATTTTTTTCATGAATTTTTTTTTCACTTTAAAAATTTGGATGGCAGATCTTCAAATCAGCTGGTATGTTGTGTATCAAGTTGGGGGACTCAGTCATGGAATACAATAGCGAATTCCAATTTTATATCACGACCAAGCTACGCAACCCACATTACCTTCCCGAAACCTCGATGAAGGTGACATTGCTCAATTTCATGATTACCAAAGAAGGTTTAGCTGACCAACTTTTAGGTGTGGTTGTTGCTCAAGAGCGACCGGATCTTGAACAACAAAAGAATGAGATGGTTGTTCAAGGTGCGGAAAACAAACGCAAGTTGAAAGAATTGGAAGATCAAATTTTGGAGGTTCTATCAAATAGTGAGGGAAACATCTTGGAAGACGAGACGGCCATCAAGATTATTTCAGAAGCTAAGGTCGTGGGAACGGACATTGCCATTAAGCAGGTATACTAATTTACACCATTTCATCTTTAAAAAAATATAATTTAATCATGTTTTAACACCAACAATTGGTATTTAAGTTTGTTTATACAAGAATCTTTTAATCCCTTGTTCCTTGGCCACAATTTTTGTGTTTTTTTTTTAAACACAAAATAAATATAAAACACTTCAAACAAATATTAATATTTGTAAGAGCAAGAAGAAATAACAGTTGCTTTAATTTGAGCTAATTATAGAATTTAGCCTTCGCCTACCAACAAAACGTGATAATTTTTTTCTAAATAATCTTTTCAAAATATAGAGTTATGGAATTGTAAGGTACTTGGCTCAATTAATTTCTTTAGGTTTGTTTACATACCATTGAACTAGTGACAAGATAAGAAAATATAGCCATAAATTTACATAAATGCAATTAATATAAAGTTGTCCTTTGGGGTTTAATACCTGTCCAAAGAAGTGATGGGTCAAAAAAAATTCATTGAATAATAAAATGACATTGGACATTGACAAGTAAACACATTTTGCAAGATTTTATTGTTTTAGTAGTGATTTGTGTGAAGTGTTCTTGAAAGCATGATCTCTTAATATAACCAATAAGATACAATCACTTCCTTAATCAAATTTTTGATGCCATATACAAGTAAGGTTATCAATCCTAAAACTAAACAAATTTATCAACCCATCATGATAAATAATCAATGCAATTTGATTCATTGATTAATTTCAAATTCATATATTAATATATTGAAACTAAACTACAATGAAGTTCAAAAGAGTATTTGAATGTAATATGCAAAAGTTATGAAAGCCCTTAGTTATATAAATGGATTTTCTATGTCCTTGCACTTATTATGCAATGAACATATCTATATACAATCTAAATTTATTAAGCTCATTTTTTGATATATTAAACTCACATTTTAGTCATCCTACCTTAATTAAACTTTCATAATAGACAATAAAACAATAGGACATGCAATTGTAAACAATCCTTTTTTGATTGCATTGTTGTGATAAGCAATGCTTAAAAATTCAATATTGTAGCTTGAGATTACCTAAGACACATTTTTCCAAATTAATTATTTCAAATTAAAAGGGCTAATTTGGTAGGATTTATTTTATTAATAAATTATTGGACAATTATTAAATGGTTCTTTTTAATTTTTGGCAACCCTTCAAATAATCTTAGAGGTTGAACCGGTTTTCTTCATTGCATAGCTAGGAAATTGAAAGTCATGACTTTCAATGAATTCATTATTTTTCATAGTGTCCCTACTTTGTTGTTGGATTTAATATTTTTTGCCATAGGTACCTTAGGCTACAAGAATCAAAATTCTCAAGGTTATGAATTCAAAATTAATCAATATTGTATTGAATTTTCATTGAGTTTTGAGTATATAATGTGAAAAAAATTGTTCTTTTTTCTCCTCAAAGGAAGTTAAGCTTGACTTATTTAGTTAAAACAAGAATATTTGAAAACAAAAACCATTAGATGAGATTTAATTGGTCAATAGGGCCATGAATTCCCTTGAGTTCCCGAAATGTTGGAACTTAGCCACAATAATAACTTGGCATGGCAGAGCAACTACTATGTTAGATAATCATAATAATAAATTAATTTAAAAATTAAATTATTTCTATTATTTATTTCAATATTTCAATAATTTTAAAAAGTAAATAAGATCATAATAAATGACATATTGATAAATATGTGATAAATCTATAATTGTTGAAATAGTATAAAATATAATAGAGTTTTTGTTCTAAATTTTTATTTGAAAAAGATAAAATATATTAATCTATATTGAAAATATTTTCATGAAGTCCAATTTTAACAAATAATAGGAATATTATTGATACATAGCATTACAGGGTTGCTAACATATGAGCCTAGAATCTTGAGTCCATGGTTATAGGATACCTATGCTACAAACATCTTTCTTGGCTATAGGATACCTATGTTATAGACACCTTCTATGATTGCATAATGTCTATGTTATAGATATGTATGCTATAGGCATAAGCAATGGTTGTAGAGTACCTACTTACACTTAGGCTCAAGGCTAGTAGGATTTCATTTGTAGCTCACATACTAACATAGTTGCATATCATAATTTGCAATAATTTGTATATCTTGTTGTGTACTAAATTAATTTGTATGGTCAAATTGTAGGCACAAGCAGAGATCACTGAAAAGATGATTGATGAAGCTCGCTTAGGTTATCAATCATCTGGAGCATACACTGCAGTGTTTTTTTTTTGTATATCAGATTTAGCTAACATTGATCCGATGTACCAATATAGTTTACCGTGGTTTGTTTCGTTATTTATCATGTCGATTCAACATAGTGAAAAAAACTCAGATTTAGAAAAGCGGCTTGAAATTATTGCTGCTCATTTTTTATATTCACTGTATTTAAATGTATGCCGATCACTATTTGAAAAAGATAAACTATTATTTTCATTATTGTTGGCAACAAGGTTGCTAGAAATGAGGGGAGAATTAGATCTTCAAGATTGGTTATTTTTCCTCACAGGTATACAACTAAACTTTTAGAATAGTAGAAAGTCAATGCAAATTAAATGAAGCATAAATTCAAATAAATCAATTGATTTTAATTTTTAAATCTATATAATTTTCATTGATTTTAATCTAATAGAAGCAAAGTGATGGATTTTTAAAATTATTAATTAACAAAAATGAAGATTTGGCAAACATTGAATAAATAGAAATATCCCATTAGATTTTTTTTTCCATACAATTTTTTTCCAAAACATTTCCTTTTAATTTGACATCTATTTTTAGAATTGTTCTCCAATCTTACACTATATACAACTACAGTATCATTGAATAGCGTGAACCTTATTCTTCAATAGTAAAATTAGTGTGCAATAGTAGTGTACACTTTGAAAATATAAATTGCTAACAATCCTAAATTATTTTTTGAATTGTGATATAAATCATTCTTCTCCTTCATAAAGTTCATTGCTTCATTGCATATAATTAATCTCTTTGTACACAGGTGGCATGGCTAGTGGTGAACCCCCACCAAACCCAGCTCCTCATTGGATTACAAATCGCTCTTGGACTGAACTTGATCGGTTATCCAAAGCCTCTGATTTCAATGGGCTCAATCAACACGTCGCAAATAATTTAGCAGATTGGAAAGCCCTTTTCGATTCCCTTGATCCACAAAAAATGCCATTACCAGGCCCATTTGCGTCGAAATTATCCGGATTCCAAAAGTTGTTGGTCCTGAGGTGCATGCGACCTGACAAAGTCATCCCGGCCATTCAAGACTTTGTAATTGAGAACCTTGGAACCAAGTTCGTACTTCCACCCCAATTCAACTTGGACGCTTGTTACAAAGACTCGAGTTCCACATGTCCGTTGATCTTTGTATTGTCACCAGGAAGTGATCCCACTGCTGCGTTGCTCAAATATGCAGCTGATATGGAGATGTCAGAGAAGCTTGCGCCCATCTCTCTTGGACAAGGCCAAGGCCCCAAAGCTACGGTTTTGATTAATGATGCCCAAAATTCAGGTTAGTTGTTAGATGCCCAAAGGAATGCTAAACATCTTGCAACATTTTTTTTAATCCTTTAACTTCTAATGTAGGCAAAGAACCTAAATGTAGTCTTCTATTAGGGTTTCTTCACTGCATTTTGTTTGTATGGTTTCCGTATGTTAAGTTTCAACTTGCATTAGGTGTTAACCTTGTTGTGTTGTTGCAGACATTAAGTGTTCAATGGATGACAAATAATCCTTTTATGTAAGACAGAAATTAGAGTAGATGTTCATCCTTGGAATGTTGTATGAAAGGGGGAAGCCATGAGTGTTGTTGGGTTTTTTTAAGCAAATGATGCACACATTACTCAAAAAGATGATTTCTATCATGACGAGTATGGTGTTCCATGATCAAATTATTGTGACATTTTGTTACAAATTCTCAATGGGACAAAAGATATTTCATCTTCTAACACAAAGACAACCATGGGAACATTATTTACACTTTTATGAATTAAATTAAAAAATTATATTTCTTTGTGATTGGGCATTTGATACTAAATTAAAGTAGTAAGAGTACAAAGAAATTATCAATGGCACAAATTGCTTTTAAAAAATCATGCCATGGTTTTCAAAGCATATAAAGAGATATTTGGGAAATGAAAAATTTTAGGTCAATGCACAATTTAGATTTGAATTATTTCACATGCGATCTATGAACTCAAGATGCAACTTTCTATTGGTTTTATGGGTTTAAAAATGAGTTTATAATTAAAAACTACTTATTTAAATCGATGAAATTGGATGGATGTTTAATTTGACTTAATTTTTCTTTAGGATTTTATATTTATTTTATATTTTGAAAAATCTTTAAAAAATGCACAATGTTTTATTTTTAGTGCCAAGAGCTTCTCAATTTGAATACAGTGTGGTTGAAAGTTTCAATCAGTATTAAAAAATGAAATAATGCAAAGACAACGGTCTAGGAGTTCTTAAGTTGGCGGGATTTATTTTCACATGGTCACAAGAAGAAATAAGAAATTAATGAACCTACATTATAATTAGCCATCTAATTATAATTAAAAAAATAAGGGACCTTTCTTGCAAAAGTGTCTTTAATTAATGCCATTAATTCATTTTATTACTAATTTTAATTTTCAAATAGTGAAATAGGCTACAATCACCACATTTTATGTATATTAAAATCATGAAATTAATTAATTGCAATTATAGACTACAAGTTTGTTTAGCTATAATTGTTGTTGATTGAGTTGGTAATTCTAATTTCTTCACAGGTAATTGGGTTCTTCTTCAAAATTGTCATTTGGCACCATCATGGATGCCTGAGTTAGAAAGAATTTGTGAATCTACCGGAGTTGATTGCAACCAAGACTATCGGTTGTGGATGACTTCATATCCTAGTCCAAAATTTCCTATTACTATTTTACAGGTACCATACTAATTGATTTATTAATAACAATGGTTGATATGTTGTTACAAATACTAAAATGTAACTATTCTAATATGCACCATCAATAATTTTGATATTTCCTTAAATTTTGTAATTTTTGATAAACGATCGTAAACACATTGATACAATTAGCTTATAGTTGAAATTTTAAGATGTAAGTAACATATACATCTAGTTTAACTTTTTAAGATTTTATTGTGATAACATTGATGATTTTGGGTGCATAGAATGGAGTTAAAATGACAAATGAGCCACCTAAAGGTCTCCGGGCCAATATAAGAAGGTCATACTTGCTAGATCCTATAGCAAATGAAGAGTTCTTTGAAAGTTGCAACAAGCCGATTCTCTTTAAGAGCTTGTTATTTGGATTGTGTTTTTTTCATGCTGTTGTTCAAGAACGGCGTACTTTTGGACCCTTGGGTTGGAATATCCCATATGGCTTTGATGATGGAGATCTTCGAATAAGGTACATTTTTTTTAATATTAAATGCAAATTGTGTCACAATTTCATCCATTATACAAATTTTCATTCATTCATTATACAATTTCTCATTCATTCTAAATCCTAATGACACCTAAACATCTTCACAATTAAACCTTGGGTCTTGATGGATTATTTTTGATGTTGTTGCATTGCAATAGGCTTTTCTATTAGTATTTACAAACATCTATATTTTATCCCTAAATTTTTTGTGTTTTGAGACTTGAAATTGTTCTAAAAACATTTTTCTTTTTCAACAATAATGCTAAATTTTGTTTCTTCATGGACTTAAAATATAGGATTGCTAATGTACATGCTCTTTAGTTTTGTAATAGAAATCTCCATTGATTACAAAATCATAGTGCTCTAAACTTCAAAAACATTTACAAGACCTAAAGATAAAATTGCTCTCATTTTTTATCTAAAAGAAAGTAATTAATAAAATACAATTAATTTTTATTATACAGACACTCATATATCTCAGAATATACATTATTATTAAAAAATAAAAATAAATTTTTTGTTGCACATTTTAAATTTAAATAAATAAAAACTTATGAGCCTTACACCATATATTGCAATCACATAAAACAAAGCTTCAAACATAGAATATGATGATTGAAAGCTATAAAAAAATTCCATACAAATTTTTTTAATTTGTTAAGTCACTAAAATTTATACACACTATTTAAAAAAATTCCAAAGTGGACTATTCCAAGCTTTAGGGTTTCACTAATAACAAGTATAAAGTGTTTGTTTGTAACCTAATATGGGCATGGGTTTTTTATGGTTGGAAAAAGTGTGAGACAACTTCACATGTTTATCCACGACACAGAAGAAGGAAAAATGATTCCATTAGAAGCTTTGAATTATGTTACAGGGGAATGTAATTATGGAGGACGAGTAACAGGTTAAAAAAAATTGAATTTTATAAATGCAAAATAATTTGATATATATTTGTAATTAATATTATATACAAAGATGTATTACTAAGCAATATTTTTCATTTTGTATTACAAAGATTTTCTTAGAAAGAAACATTAATTCACATTAACTTTAGAAGGAGAATTGAGTTTTTTTTCTTAAATCAACTAATATTAACATCAATTAAATGATTAAATCTAAGATGGACTTATACAACTATTTTAAAAAATTAAAAATATCATTGAAACTAATATAATATTTGTATATTGTGGTTTGTAGATGACAAAGATCGGATCCTTCTAACAACAATTCTTAGAACAGTATATTGCATAGAAATGACAGTAGAAGGATATGCTTTGTCTGAGTCAGGTCTTTATCGAACACCTGTAATGGGATCTAGAGAAGACTACATGAACTATGTTGAAACATTTCCTGTGATACCAAGCCCAGAAGCTTTTGGACTACACTCAAATGCAGACATCACAAAGGATATGAATGGAACAACCTTGATTCTATATTCTTTGTTGCTTGCATCTGCAGATGCCATTGGTAACTTCAATGCACATACAAAATCATACTTTCTATTGGTTTTGGATTGATAAAAAGGAGGCTATACATTAACAAAAGTTGCATTTACTATAAACGCGAGAAAGTTTGAGGATTTGCTATAGGAATAAAGTCTCTTATAGTATAATTGATTGTTTGTAGATGATCATAATACTTTTAATTTGTTACTTGGATGCATTGCTTGAACCAACTGCAATATGGTGGTTGCATAAGCTTAGCATCATCTCCTAATTCAAGGAAGAATTTAGGATATCTAAGATGTTCTAATTTTTTAACATTTCCAAAATCTTTCTCTTACAAGTTGCATTTGAGAAGTTTCAAGAAGGAATCCTAAACATTAATCACTTCAATAGATCCCTAACAATTATTTTTAGATTGGCATTTGTAAACCTAGGGGTAAATCTACGGATGAGAAACAAGAACAACATATTGTTGTACAGTACATATTGATTGATGAGACTAAATAATATTATGTTCTTGTATAATTTTTCACATGAATTGTAAGATGTACAAATGTTCTCCCAAAGTATAAAACATTCAAATTTAACATTATATATTTACAAGTTTTGTAGGAATAAATTTTTTTGTAGAAAATATGCTAAAATTAGACACATATGAGAACATTGTTAAGATGGATGTAATAGTAGAAAAAATTATGCCATTATCAAATTTTAATTGTGTTTTAATGTGTTCAAATATGGTGAGACCAGGAACTGGAGGAGGAGGTGGAGGTGGTGGAGGTGGAGGAGGAATCAAGTCTGTAGTATTGGGAATGCTTTCAATTCTTCCACCAAATTTTGACATAGAGGCTACAGAGCTCAAATATCCAGTCCTCTATGAAGAGAGTATGAACACTGTCCTAGCCCAAGAAATGACTCGCTTCAATAAGCTCCTCAACACGTGCGTAGCTCTTCAAAACTTCACCCTTCAATCACTTGTGCAATTCTTTGTTATCATTCTACAAATTGCGTACCATTCTATAATTTAGAGATTTCTTCTTTCAAAATTCTTGTGCAAAAGTTTTAATCAAAGCTTTCCACTAATATCTCATTGCTTACCTAAACTTGGAGTCATAAATCCCATGTACAGCAGAGGGACTCCACTACTAGAACTAGCTACTACGAGTAATAATATTACTAACATGCATATTTGAATTGCAAATAGTTAAAAGAAAATAAACCTTTACACAAGTATTCAACATGTTGAGCAATTGGAATGATTTACCGGTGTTGTTCTAAAAAACATGTCCAGAATTCGTGGCTCCCTTCAGACAATTGAGAAGGCTATTGAAGGCTTGGTGCTTATGTCTGGAGCTCAGGAAGAAGCATTCCGGAGCATTACCATCAACATGGTCTCTTCTAGTCCCACACACACACTGTTCAAGTTTTCCAATTTACCACATAGAACACTATTGCATGATAATCCTTAACACTTTGTGAATTACTTAGTTTCATTACAATTTGCACAAATTGTGACATCACTGCAACAATGTGAAGGTCATAAAAACATTACTTGCAATTAGTTTAAGGTGGTAACCTCCAAATCAACAATTTCTTGCTATTGCATCTAGTTATTATTATTAGATTGGTCAAATTTTCATTGATTTTTTTGTAGACAAGTGAAAGAAGGTTCTAATGCACCAAAGAACATGGCATTTGGATACCATATGCAAAAGTTATGAAGGGTCATAGTGGTGTTTGGGTAGATGCTATAAAATCATTTTTCAAAATACACACATAGTGATTTTGGAAATGTACAGTACACAAAGTGATGATGGTGGTTTTAGGCAAGGTGCAATTCTGGGTGTACCTAGCTTATATGTAAGATAGGCACCTCCAAATGCTCCATTGACCCAAAACCACCCTCATCACTTTGGGTACATCTCCAAAATCTCTCTATATATACTTGTATGGAAGAAACAATTCTAGAACCTCTACTGTACCAAAAAAACTTTGACCCTTCCTAACTTTTGTCTATTGTATTTAGTTGCCATGTTTTTTGGTGAGTTGGAACCTCTTTTCACTTGCCAACAAAAAAATCAATGAAAATTTGACTAGTCTAATAAAGGTAACTAAGACACAACAACAAAAAATATTGGTTTGGGTATCTCCTTTATTTCATAGTAATGGAATGTGTTTTAATACTTGTGTAGACTGCCAAACCAAACTTAGAATTATATGAACCCTAATTTTGACAACTAAAATTGTTTGTGATGTTGGATGCTTAGTTGCCGGCCATGTGGGCAAAGGTTTCATATCCGTCATTGAAGCCGTTGGCCTCATACATGAAAGATCTTTTGGAGCGTACTAATGTAAGTACTTCAATCAATAATTTAGAATCTAAATTGAGCCTCTCCGTTTGAGCATATGGAGATCGTTGTCAGTCATGTAACTTAATAGCAGTTTGCCTTAATCATCATTTTCAGACCCTTGATTGAGCAGTATAATTGAACTAGAAAGTAGAATCATGTATTCAACCCTATATCCTTTAAACCTTTTAAGAGCTAGGAGGTTCAAGAACATTATCAAACATTACGTCAATTCATTTCCAGTAATTCTTAAGTGTCCAAATATGAAGGTTTCTTCAAAATTTGAACATCCCTTGGAAGGTAGCTTGTGTGTCTTGGAATGTTACTTCTTGTAACTAGACTTGACTTTCATTTGACCTTGCCCATAACACAAAAGAAGAACCATTCCACAGACTGTAAGATTAATGTGATGAAGTTTTGTATTTAATTCTTTGTATTGAAGGTTACTAATCCCAGGACTTCAAAAATATTCCACTTTTATGTTTTCGTGTTCTTAACACAAATGAACCATCCATGCAGTGAAGTCTTTGTAGAACATGATGAAGTTTCATATTCCTTTCTTGTGCTAAAAATCACTTAAATCCCAAGAGCTTAAAAAATGCTCTACTTCCAAGTTTCCTTGTGTAGTACTCTATACCATCCAAGTTTTTTTTAGAATATGTTTTAAGTAGCTATTATATCTCCTTCCTTGTACTGAAGCTAACTAATTTTGGGAGCTTTAGAAATGCTCTACATTCATGTTACCTTGTATCGTTCAATCCATCGTAAAATATATTAACACTATAGTTTTATATCCTTGTATTTACAATGTATTAATTCCAGGAACTTCAAATTTAGAAATGCTCTCTTCAGTCTATTGTAAAACAAGTTAACATTATTACAACAGTTATCCTTCCTTGTACTAAAGTTCATCAATTCTAGGAGCTTCAAAATTGTTCAACTTTCTCTTGTCCAACCTTTTGGTTGGCTGTTGTAATTCTATTGTTTGCAATGGAATTTCATTTGTTTCAAAACAAAAGTAAAAAAATAAAATAAAATAAAATGTTCTACTTTTATTCTACCTCATCCAGTCAATGCATTGTAGACCATGTTCAATGTTATTACGTATCTTTCCTTGTGCTTAAGAAATGAAAAAATTCCAGGTGCTTCAAAAATGGTTTGAGAACGGGCGCCCCGCTGTGAACTGGGTGAGCGGCTTCTTCTTCGCCCAATCCTTCATGACTGCCGCCCTTCAGAACTACGCCCGACGCCGTAAACTTGCCATTGATGGCATTGGCTTTGAATTCTTCATGTTGGACAGTGAGCCCACCGAAGTGCCCTCCGAAGGCGCATACATCAAAGGCTTATTCGTGGAAGGTTGTGCCTGGGACCCCAAAGACAAAGTGCTATGTGAGTCCAAGCCTAAGATCCTCCACGTCCATGCGCCTTGCATGAAACTGCAACCAGCTTTATTGGTGGACATTGTGCCAGACAAAGTTTACAACTGCCCTGTATACAGAACGGCGGAAAGGCGAGGGGTGTTGGCTACTACTGGTCACTCCACAAATTTCTTGATGAGCATTAAGATGCCATCAAAAGAGCTGCCTAGTCACTGGACACGAAGGGGAGTGGCCATGCTCTGCAGCTTGAACGACTAGAAGATTGACTATAAAAGACTCTAAGAATTCAACACGTTTGAATTGACAACAACAAAATATATGTTTGAATCAACAACAACAAATGTTGATTTGTAGTGACTATTTTTTTACTGTATTATACATTTCCAATTTTGTATGAGGGTTGTGTTGTTTGTAGCACAAGAAAATTACAAATGTCCACAGATCTATGGAGTTATTGAAGAATTTCATAGTTGATGTCTAGTGATGGTAGAATAAGATACACTAAGATTGACTAGAAATAGAATTTGGACATAAAAGGATGTTGATTCAATTTCCAAAGATGCAAAAGGACTTTTGTTCAATTTTTGGAGGAGTGTATTTGAGATTAGGAGCTTGGGGATTGGTACATTTAGTTAGGCCTTTGTTGATGATCACCTCGAAGCCATGGTGTGTTTGGGTAGATTTTTAGTGAGTTTGGGTGTGCGAGGCAAATAATTTGTATCCTTTTAAAAAAATAAAAAATATTGCATGTAGTGATTATATTATAAATTGGTTTGGTAGTACTTGAAGAAGTGATCTAGTAGAGACTGGTTTTGTGAGACAACCTTGATTCCACATCAAGCAATTACATAAAATACTCAATCACAGGATACAAAAGATGAGAAGTTTAAAGACTTGTATAGACAGAGTAAGATACAAATACAAATATATTTTTACTTCATCGGCAAACACTACAATGTTGAAACATACTCACACACTTGCCACTATAAACGTAGCATTTTATTTTCTGAGAACCAAATTACTAAATTCTGAATCACACAAAGGTCAATTGAATACTCTAGTCAACAGATATAGTCAACAGATACTCTTGATGTGATCAATTGTAACTCTGGGAGAGAGTGAGTCCGTCACATACATTCCAGTCAAGCTCTTCAATTGAAATCTATGGTTCGTTGATGCCTTCAAAAGCAAAGTCAAATAAATACTTCTAATACTAGCATCCTCAAAAAGTACTGTCAGGGTTCTCCCGGACGAACATCCATCTGAAAATCGCGTCCAAAAAACGGACGTCCGGACGTGTAGATGTCTATTTTTAGAAGACGTTGTGAACGCGAATGGACGGTGTCCGGTCACCATCTAGAGGTCGGGCAGACGACGCGGACGGCGCGGACAAACAGACAGTAGTTTAGTTTTAGTGTCATATATTCGTGGTTTAACATTGAGAAATTTTTATTTTGTTGCAAGCCTACTTCTTGAGGTTACTTAGTTGTGGCGCTTCAGAAATTGTCTTATTGAATACGTTGAAAATTCATACCCAAATAACACACAATAAAGATTTCTTGAATTTCATTTTTAACAAAAACTAATAAACATAATAGTTTCATTACATTTTTCAAGATAAATAAACAACTGGTACTATAGAGCAATGCTCACAAAACCTAATTTTTTCTTGGTTCCTCAACTCCTTCAATCATAAGCATTTGAACACCTATCCATGTAATGTCCTTTGTTCTAACCCCTTCTAAGATTTAATTCCTAAAGGTGGTAATCACTATCTCCTTTCACCTCTGTCCCACTACTATACTCTCTCGATTTCCATCTGTCATCTTCGTTGTCGAACGTGTTGTCTTCATCATTTGACAAAGATGATTGGGTTTCCTCTATTTTTTTCCTAACTTTCCTAGATGTAGAAGCTTTCTTAGGCTTGTCCAATTTCGGGTCCTTCTTCCTTTGTATCAAATTTTTCCCTAGTATGTGTTCTCGAAGACCAACAACCACTTTTCCTTTCTTTGAAGGAAGTATTGCAATAGGTTGATATGTGTTGAGAGGGGGTCTTCCTGCATGTACTTTCTTTCTTGGGAAGATAGCAAACGGCTCTATGACTCATTTTTTCTTAGCTTTAGCAAATTCTTCCATCACTGCTTTGTCTGTTTGTCGACCCTCATTGGTGAATACTTCTATTTCATTCAAAGATCGTAGTTTAATGTCTGATGGTTTAAAGGAAGAGTGTGGTGGACAACCTTCTATGCTCTTCAACATTGAGGCCAATGTCTCATCTTCCTCGTAATTAATGTATGAAGAACCATTCAATCTTCGATTCATACTACGTCCAGTTTCCTTCAGAATTATGTTAGAATCTTGTGTTAGAGATTGAGAACTTCTTGAACCCACCAAAGTATTACTTCCACTGTTAAATAGTGTGTGTGGACCTATTGGAAGACCACCACACAACGGACGTTGTGAACTTTGCATACTTTCCTTCGTGTTTTGGCCATTGTAGAGCAAGTTTGGGCTTTCACATTTTATTAAATGTAAACTTGCCTTGTCTAGTGCTTCTTGCGGTTTAGGATTTAGGGTGCTTGGTCCTCCGCTACTCTTGTCTGCCAATTTTTTTCCGAACTCCAAGCTTGTCTTGTTTACATTCATTTGCTCTTGGTCATTTAGTTCATCATTTTTTTCGGGTCAGGCCAATGGTGTGGATGGAGACTTGTCACTTCCAATCACTTCATCTACTTGTAAAATTCCGCCGTTAGCAACCGTTATTCCATTTTGAGCCTCTTTTGGGATATTTGTTTGCCAAAACCTTATCGCTACTCAAAAGTTGGCTCCCATCTACAAATCTTGCTATGGAAGGTACACCTTTGTCTTCTAGAAAGTCATATTCGTCTTTGTCATTAGTGCCCAAGTCAATGACGTCATCATCATACTCATTCCATATTTCTAATGGTCCACCATAAAATCGTACGTGTCATCATTCATACCCTCTTCTTCATTGGATTTGAGGTCGTCATCACTTGTTTCTTGTCCCAATTTGAATTCTCCTCCATCTTCACCAAATTCTTCATTTCTTTCAACATGAACATCTTCTTCCTCGACATTGTCATCACTGCTCTCCTCATCCTCAATGCGCCCCTTGGATTCCTCTGTCTCTGCATTTTCACAGTACCACTTCTTCTCATCATTCTCCTTTGATGCAGCCACGACTCTTGAATTGGTGTACACATATACCAAATTCATGGCTCTCTTTGTTTTCAACTTGTTGCAAGATTTGTTGTGAACAAAAGAATAGCTACTCCAATTTCATTCACATGAAGATGAGGACACCGGTTGTCCTAATATCTTCTAGGCAATTGGACCAATGAGCTTCTCACACGCACCTTCAAAATTCCATCAAGCATGTGTGTCGTAGACCAAAATGAGAGGATGAGGATGGTTATATAGAATATATAAGTAAGGAGTGGACATTGGTAAATTTTTTTGATTTGCAAGATGGCAAACTAATTATATTACCAATATTAACCCTACCTCACTATTGGATTAGTAGTAGATAGATAATTTGGTTAAGAAAGATATTGTAAGATTCCTATTTTCCTAAAGATCTGGAACCGGATCCGCATCTGAGGAACAGAACATGGGTTGAAAAATATACCTGGGCCGGAAGCAAACGCATCCGCACGCTACCGGCAGATTATCGGGACGGGAAGAGGAAATCCCGGATCCAACGGTAATCCCATACATCACGGAGGACCATTTTAATGGCTAGTTTCCTCCGCGGTGATTGCGGAAACGGCTACTTTCCCAACGGCTGTGACTGCTAGGAAGGGATATGTAGGGGTTTGGTTCCTCAAACCTCATTGTGTCTTTGTGGTTTGGGAGCGCTCTCAGAGCAAGGTCTGTCTTTAGAGGTGTGAGAGGATTGGGTGATCTTACTTTCCGGATCCTGTCGTGGAGAGGAAGAGGATTGACCGGGAGCTGTGGAAAGAAAAGGCAGGAGGTTTGAGTGGTGAGTGTTTTGGAGACTTCTGCAACCATGATGAAGGCGGAAGCAAACGGCTCATCTCCTTTCAAGATCAAGAGCATCTGTCCAGTGATTCCGAAGGATGAAGGAGAGCAAAAGCAGTTGGAGGAGGATCTGGGCCAACTCAGGTGTGCGGGATTCCTCTACCGACCATGGAGCTTGAAGAGCGAGGAAATGATCCAGGAGCTGATGAAGGAGAAATCAAACGAATGGATCAAGACCGTCCGAGCTTTGCCAGGAAGGTGGACTGTGGACATCTGGAAGAAGGTCTACGACTTTCCTCGACCTGGAGAGGGGATGGCTTCGCGGGTACACAAGTTTGCGGAAGGTAAATTCTCTAATCCTCCTCACCCTAAGGATGGCTACGCAGTAGCAGATTGCAAGGTGGCAAGAGAGAGGAGGGTGTTAGAATTTGTAGTACCGATCCTGTATTTGGAACGGCCAAACCGGGTCACGGTAACTTGGGCCAATACGATCTTCGTAGCGTTGAGTGGGGAAAGGAAAGTGTTTTGGGGAGGAATAGTGAAAGATCTGGTAGGGAAGATGGTGAACGCCCTAGGAAACGCAAAGGCCACCCCCATTGGGCCATTCCTCTTTCACCTGTATGACTCCCTAGGTACTCTGAAAACTTCAGAGAAGCCCATGTACAAGGCCGCAGCCACCCTAGTGAAACTTAATCTTACTCCACCTCGAGAGGAAGAGGAAGAAGAGAGAAAGGAGGGACCAGATGAGGGATCTGAGAGGGGATCCTCAGAGAGAAGGAAGGAGCCTTCCGAAAGGAGGATAGAGGCTGAGAGGGTTTCAGTCTCTTCTAAGAAAGGATCCAGAGAGAAGAGGAAAGTCTCGCCGGAACCGGAAGTTCTGGGAGAGGATTCTTTGGGGAGGATCATTTCGGACTTAGGGAGAGTCCAGGAGGAGCTTGATACGGAGAGAGGAGCAGTGAGGAATGTATGTGGACTGCTTGGAGGGATCAATGTGTCAGAGCTCGCGGAGAAAGTAGAAGGGTTGATCTAGGATAGTGAAAACCGGAAGTGGGAGACCCGCATCAAGGAGTTGACTGAGAGGAATGCGGATCTCCAGCGGCAAATTGAGAAGGGTGAAGAAAATAAGAGAGAGGTGGAACGGCTTACCTCAGAGTTTAAGGCGACCATTAGGAGAGTTGGGGCCTTTGTTTCCAACACTGCGGATGTTGTAAACAAAGCCAAACTCTATGATGAGGGAATCCATAAGGCAGGACCGGAAGCCCCAGGTAAGGCTGTCTTAGTTTTGACAGAGTATTCCAAGGAGATGGAGAGGTTCATGTTTGAAGTCCGAGATGTTCTTCACCAAGCAGAACGGTTTCCGGAATCCGGAGTAAAGAGGAAGGATGAAGAGATGGAGCCAACCAAAAAGGATGCGCCCACAAAGACTTCAACAAAGACGCCAGCCAAGTGGGAAAGGCAGGAGGATGAGTTGACACCAACCTCTAAGGGTATGGAGGGGAGGAAAGAAGGATCAGTGCACGGATACGGATCAAAGGATCGAATCCGGAAGTCGGAATCCGACTTAGGCACACCATAGAGTAAAGGCTCTCAACCCTCACCTGCCAAGAAGATTGTGAAGAAGGTTACTCCCGTCAGAGGAAGAGACATGCCTCTAAGGAGTCAACAATCCGCGGAGGATGAGTCTCCAAGCCAATCCGAGCGGGAGGAAAGTCGGTCGGGATCCGGAGAAGAGGATTCGGAAGACACCGGATCAGAAGAGGAATCGGATCCTGAGCTTATCTCATCAGCGAAGTTCAAAGGGAGAACTTCAACACCGTCTAAGGGGAAGCCGCCCTTGAGTGGGAAACCGTCAGCCAATAGGAAACAGCCAGCTAGGAAGGGGGCAACAAAGTTAGAGGAACCTTCTCCAAAGAAGGCTAGGAAATAGATAGGAAAGTTGTTAGGAAGTTTTTGAGAAGCGACCCTAGCATGGTCAACCAAAAACTCAAGTTTTTGATAGGTAGAAAGTAGCTTGGGCGGTGCTTTTCAAGTGCATGCACTTGGGCTGCACTTTCCGGATTTTTAGGATCTGAGATCCACATTTTGCGGATCGGATGGGGTTGGTAGGAAAGTCAACTTAGAAGGATAAGGAATGACACCTGTCATTCTCCTGTCCTTTAGTTTTATTCCTTGGGACCTTTTTGGGATTCCCTAGAGTGTGTATTTAGGGGGCTGAAGTTAGTTTGAAGCCGCGGGTGTTTTCTTATTTGTGTTTTTCAACACTTTGTGAATTGATTTCAGATTTCCACTTCATAAGTGCTGGCCTGAAAAGGCTAAGTTCTGTATTGGTATGCCGTGCAATGCTAGAACCATTGTTTAGTGCGGGTAGCTGGTTTGCAGGTGTGGAGGAAGACAAGTAGCCCCCGGATTCTGTCCAGGATCTGATTTTGAGAGCTTTGAGGATTTGGTTAAGGAAAACTTTGTGTACTGAGAGGGTATTTTAGTTGTTGAAGTTCCTTGGGAGTCTTCTGAGTAGGATAGCCATTCTTAGGTTGGGTGAATTCTTCAGGAGGGAGAACGAATGCTAGCCGATGTCTGATGAGGTCCTGCTGGATCCGGAAGAGAGGAACATGAAGGTAGTTAGGATCTCTCAGTTATCGGGTGCCGGATCACGCTCTTGGGGTCCTGTCTGGATAGGTCTGTCATTGTAGTACTGGAAGGATAATAGGGGTTTCCTGAGTGACCTGCTAGTTTGGATCAACATCCGGATTAGTTGTGAGGAAGTAACTATTTCCTATTTCTTTTTGGTATTTGTTGTTGTTATTCTAAGTGGATCTTCATTTCACTCTAAACACGTTTGAAGGGTAGGGTTTACGTTCCCTTCCTAAAACCAAAGAACGGAACCCTCTTGGTAGAGGTAAAACTAACATTTTGTGAGTCACTGCAATCGGATAGAAATCCTCTTTCCGGTTCCACATCCATCTAAGTCGATCCGGATAGGGAGGGGTAGAGGATTATGACCATTCTCCTTGTTTGATTACTGGTGGTAGACTTGGAGTGGATGTAAGGGAATCAGAACATGGGGAAGAGAGGGTATTGAGAGAGAGTTTCATGTTGCAAATATTTCGATCCGGTTTTGCTTGGGTTTGGTGTTTTTCGAATCATGTTCCGAATATCTTGAGGAAACTAACGTTGAAATCCTGTGGGAACGATACACGAGTCATCTAAGGTGTTTTACATCAATTTTAACACCTAAGGGTAGGATTTGTGCTTCCTTGTGCTATGACAATGTGCCGATAATTTTGACTCACTTGGATCCAACATGTTGTGAAAAGGAGGCTCTCTATGTCAAAAAGCCATGAACTCCTTCACGACGTTTGCACATTCTTCACATTTACATATTTGCATAAGGACATGTTTGCATGTGTTGGTTGCGTCACCATCGTCTACTAGTTCTTTATTGTGAAGTAGTTAGGGGTTTAGGAGAGTTCCTGCATATTAGATATTGGTCTCCACCATTTTCCATCGCTCTTGGAATGCCGTCCTCAATGGTTTCGCAAGCTCAAAGCTTAGTTTAAAAGGCAAATTCTCTAAATTCGCCACATACTTCCGTATTGTCCTCATAATATGCAAAACCTTGCTTGTAAATGGTGTCTTCACATCTAAATCACGTAGGCCAAGTACCACGGGGCCCATCAATTGAGCAAAATTGGTACAACGCTTCCAAAAGTGGTCACTATTTATTATCTTTGTCGCATGTTGAGACTTCTTGCAACATTTCTTGGTCTTGTTCTTCAATGTCCTCATGTACGCTTGCCAAGGGGGGTCTGTCACACTTTGTTTTAAGGCTCCCTTTACCTTCAACAAATGGTGAAGCGCAATATAATTTGAGGCGAATCTTGTTTCCTCCGGCATCAACAAACTATGGTCCTTTTTGTAACTCCGAAATATTGCAAGCGGCATGTGTTGCTTTTTGAAAAATGTACAAACCGCACGGGCGTTTATTACTACCTCATCCACCCACATTTGCTTTCCCCAATCTTTCAACAACAAATTCAAGGCATGGACCACACAACCTTGGAAAAAAATGTGCAGTTATTTCTCGGTTATAATTTCACACACTTTGGGGTTCATAGGAGCCTTGTCTATTATTATTTGCACCACGTTCTCCGGACCCACCTTCTATATGAATTCATCCAAAATAGAGGCCAAATACTCTGCATTTTTTTCATGCCCTCTTGTGTCCACTGATCCCATAAATTGCTCCTCCACAGAAAACACGAGCATGGCATTCACCAATGGACAATTCGTAACCGTGGACCATTCATCAATAGACAATGTTGCACCAAACTTTTTGATACTGTCCTTAGTCCTCTTATGCAACTTCACCTCAAGATCTGCGTCTAGTAATTTAGTTCGTGTTGTACGCGCAATACAGATATAAGTATTTTTAGCCACAAAAATGTGCTAACACTAGAAGAAAACGTGCTGAAAAAAACACCTTCTGAACTCGAAAAACGCGTTTCTGTAAATGATTTTGGCGAACAAGGAAGTATCATATGGATTTTGTTGAGAAATGCGTTCCTAACAAGCTAGAATTCCAGCGTTGTGTCCCTTTTTTGCGTTCATGTGAATGTTTACATTGTTCAGAGAAACGCAGTTTGTCCATGCTGTCATTATCCATGTGTAATTTCTTTTAGTGTTTTGAAGAAGTTGGATATAATAAGGTAGCCTACGTGGAACAATTTGCACTAGATGGCAAACATCTGTTGCATTGTATGCTTGTACATGTGGACTCCTATGATCCCGCTTGCCACATGTCAAGATGGGATTCTGTCCTAATGCGTCAGCCATATGTAATTTCTACCCCTTTTGTTCAAATATGTGATATTTTATTTAGCTTAAATGGCACATTTTGGGAGTATATGAGCATTTTGTGTTTCATATGGCTTACATGCTCTTATATGAAGGAATCACGAGCATTTATGTACACTAGATTATCTAAATACGGGATCTTTTATTTTCCAGGCCAAATCTAGTTGTAGCTAAATTCCCCGCGTTTTTTCAAGGCAAGGCCTCTCTACCCGATAGCGCTCATACAAATCCAACAGGAATTGAACCCGGACCACTTCAATGAGATGAACAACCCCTCACAACCAACCGTAGAGCTCATGTCTTGGTATTCAGAAGATGACATGATCTTTATTTATATTAATCAAAACATTTACCTTAACCAAACTACATGTGTTTGAACAGTCCATCACTTAAAAGACTCTCATGTTAATGGAAATTGCGCAATACAACTAGCAAATTTAGTGTTTGCCCACCTAAACTAGCTAAAATTACAATTCATTTTTTAAGGTCTAAATGGACAATATTATTTTGAGAGGCTCCAAACCTCTCAAAGTATTGAATATAGTGTTACATATATATTCTCCTAACAAGTTTCATGCTCCTAGCCCAAGTGCAGAGGATAGAGAACCCTCGCACCCAAGTCAGCTAGTATAGATTCTAGGGCATTACATGTCTAATGTATCTGTGAATCCTATCCTATGGAGCGAGGGTGCTATTCAATTGTCTACTAAATTTGAAGATTACTTGGACAGGCGGAAGAAGAAGGCTGCGTATGAAATAGTGTTGCACGACCGTGCGAGAGCAAATTCAAAGGTCAATCGGGTGCACGTCTTTAACAATGGCGAATTGACGAATTGGATCCATATTGTGATGGGAAGAATGCATGGGATGCAACAGTGCGTGATTGGGTCCCAAAGATTTTGGACATGAGCATCGTGGATCTCGTTTGAAATCGAATGCCATAAAAAAACTACGAGAAAAACTAGACTCTGAGTTTGAGTACAAAGGGAATAATTTGAGCTCACTAGATTTTTGCTACGCCATCATAAGGAACATGAAGGCTAAGAGATCTCGTGTGAAGGAAAAGAATGTGCTCAAGTATATGCAAGGCAAAACTACTTACCCTATTCACATAAACAAGGACCAATGGAAGAGGCTGATAGAATTTAGAAGATTCTAGCTTAGCAGATGAAGGCTAGTAAAATGGTAGCTACAAGGCACTGCATTTTATAGTGGGATGACTTCTATAGTAGGTACAGCAGAAGTTACATTGATGTAGCCAATGCTATCTATGCAGTAATTTCTTGTCCTCCTCCTTTGGTGTGTAGGGTACTACCATACAAGTGAAGCTTCCAGAAAGTGTTGCACATCTTGGTGCTAATGGCCACTCACTAATTTGCATATGGAAGTGTTCCAGACTTAGGTTAGTGCTCAAGTTGGCAAAAGTATCAGCCGTGACTAGCATTCCGTGAACTACAACTTCATTATCTCCTCCTAGAACCCTATGTCTGAACTTGAACTTCGAGTGCAATCCTTTTCTTACTCCCCTTGATATTGAAGTGACAACTCTGTATCCGAGAAAGTCACTGCACAGTCGTGGACATGTTGTGTCTTTGTAGTAACGCAATTGTTGTGTAGTTATGGGTCTTGTTTTCATAATTTTGATAATCTAAATTTTGTTGGCTGGGATGTTACAATTCAATGTTGGCGACAAAGTGGTCTTCATAAATCCTAGATCCATTATGCAAAAGCTAGTGCTTGGGAGTATTTCCAAGGTGCCAAGGGAGTACAAGTTCCATTGTCAAGACATTCCTAAGTCATGGTTTAAGGTTTCCATCCAAGAAATCTTGCAGGGTGGTGTGCAATTGATGTATACAAAAAAAAGATGTAGACATAAACAACATTGAGGATGCGAAGGGTTCGACAACAATTTGGGACCAGAATTACATACAACTTCAAACGTGATATGTTCTTCATCCCTCTCATAAATAAGTGGTACGTAATAAACCTCGTAGATTGTAGCTGCAAACTATATTCTTGTATATTTTTTTGACATATTTACATCCTATTCCTTTAGTGAATTTTGAATTGGCACCTTTATTTGCATTTATACTCCTTTAAATGGACTCATAGTAGCAAATTCTCTTTAAATTTCCTTGTTTTGGGGGCTATTCAATGTGTAGCGCTTAGGGAATTGTTGTTTAATCTGAGAAGCCCCTATAGAAGTCCAAGTGAAAATGCATACTGGTTTGTCGATGCTTGGTCTAATTCTATTTGTAGTAGTGGTTTAACTTTGATCTTCGGCAGTTACAGTCATAACTTCAATGTAACGACAATCACTGTAGTCATGATTTCAATGTAACTTACGTATGACTTAGCCACACTATATTGTTCTAACAACTGTATTCCTGAAACTGAAAACTTTCCCACATGACACCACCCTAAACCTAAACACTTAAACCCTAAAATCACATGGTAACTAGTCACGCGATTCTCTAATGACTTCAATGACACTAGACATACCTTCAAACGTGATTGGAGAACGACTTTTTATATTTGTAAAATACACATTTGAAGTATCCCACGTTACTTCAACGCGACTCTGCAATGAATTCTTCATGCATTGTCCACGTTAGATTTAAACAGGGTCCAACACGACCTAAATATCCCTATCCACATGTCTCACCACATCAGATTTTAAATGGATCCGACGTGACTTTAATGTGACTACAACGTGATTGGACACGTGTCACTAGCTCATTCGTTGAACCCTCAAATCTAGAAGCACTTTCCACGTATCAACAACATGAGACATTTTCTTTAGATCATCTCTTTTCTTTATTCTCCAAACCCTCTCAATTTGTCATCCAATCCTACATCCAAGGCAAGAGTCGTTAGTGATAATAAGAAAACTTACACTCTAAAACATGACTTGTCCACTATGACTAGTAACTGCTGTAGTTACAACACAATCATAGGTGTTCGGAATGATTGCGGGGTAGTCGTGGAGAAGTCACATTTTGCACTCACAAAAGTGACCATTTTTGTAGTGCATGGAGTTAGTTTGGATAGGAGCTAACTGTGTGGGTTGGATTTTATATGATGGTGTATATTTTTGGCGCTTTGGCTGTGGCATTAAAGAGATCTAGTGTTATCTAGTACTGTAGTGGATAGATGGTGTTTTACATAACATCTTTCTTATTCCAAAGTACTTGCCTTACTAAGCTTATGTATCCAGATGAACACTAAACTGGGAAACACAAACACACTTGTGCTATATCATCATTTGAATTTGCATTTCTAGATAATGCAGACAATGTATAGAAAGGAAAATATGGACAAACTCACCGTCGCTGCAATTTTATTGAATTTCCAAGCTTCAATTCCACCGAGTTCAATGGACAACTCTCTGTCTTGAATTGTTAGTCAGGTCTAATTAACATATAGCCAACATATTCATGTGATTCATTACTTGATAATATTTGCAATGAAAACCAACTTTTTAAATCCCCCACTAATCATATCCAGGACAAATCATAATTTACAATTCATGACACAAACAGATTCACCTCCAAACTCAATCACTTAGAACTACACATTGCAATCATAGATGCAGCTTAGTATGACTAGATTAAAATTCTACCCCACTACAACCGATCGTCAATCAAAGTGTAAGGAATCAAAAATCTAAGGAGTAGCATCCCCATGATTACACTATATGTGAGGTGGAATTACCAGGACTATTATTCTACACAATCTGTGTTCTCGGCTTCTCGTGAACCCTAGATTTTGTATACCAGGCCCAAACTACACTAGCGTCACCACCACATCCATGTAATTCTACTTCCTCAGTGTCTCCAATTTCGTCCGTAATACCACTCACCACTCGCGCTCATTCTTCAACTGCACTTGCCCAACGTGTGGAATGTGATTGAATGTGCCAACAAATTTAGGGCAGCTCACAGACGTGCTTGTATCGGTAGACGGGTAGAACAGATTCACTTTCCAATGCACCTACAAGAAAGGGTCTAATTGAATCCCCAAGATCTCAAAAAACTCTTCGCTATTACTACTCTATTCTGGGCAAAGTATGTGGAATTAATGTGAGTGACTGCAATGTCAAAACATCACTTGTTTGAAGCTCAGGCATGGTGAAAATCATGGCACATGTCTGAGATGGATTCATAGGGTTGCAGAACGGGCCGATTTGTTCTTCACTAGCTCTCCCCATTTGTAATCCATGCCACAATCAACTCCTCATACTCGTATCCCAAAATCTTTGTATCCAGCATCTAGAACACATTCATGATCACGAGATTTGTGTTCTCATCGAAGAATGTGAACTGCACGTCAAAGAAGTTTTGGTGCACGAGCTCCTAACACTGCTCCCCTGGTAGCGTCTTCCAAAACTCCCAAATCCGATCAACATTCCCATGTTGGCTAAAAAAAATGGGGTCTCTTACGAACCTTCCAAAGTTGCCCATGTTGTCAAACACCGTCGCTGCGTCGAGACTGCCCACCCATAAGTGCACGTTTCTATAGGGCGTGTCTTCCAACATCCCGAGGCCATGGCCACGAGAATCACTATAGTGATATGGTTGTCTAAAGAACAAATTCATCGTTGGCGAGCCGGCCACAATTTGCATATACATCAATCGCATATTCTCGACCCTCAGCTCCTCAGCTGTCTTGGTTGTGCACTCACCGGCTAAATTCAGGTCCATTGTAAACGGTGGATGCACACATTCATTTCGATTCCGGTTCCACAACGATGAAGATTTATCCACCGTGTTGACATCCGGCAACGTATTCACAAAAGGTGCCTCTGGCGTTTGGTTGTCCCAGTTTCAGTAAGGCAATGCAAATGTGTTGTCATCGAGCAGCTTTGCCAAGATGCACTTGTGAAAGTACACAAACATATGGTGGTAAGGCAAGAACAGCCAACTGTTGTGCATCTCCAACAACTAGGGCATGTCAAGATAGGAATACACATTGTCAAAATACAAGCAGTGCAACTTCATCCACTATAAAAAAAAAAACATTTTTGGGGTGTTTTTGTAAAACAAGCCATGTTGTATTAGACATCATTGCATCAATGGGTCCCGAGCCTCTAGGGTGAGAATTCAAAGTGATGTTGATAGAAACATATACAGAGAACTGAAAAAGGATGTCATGTCAACATAAACAAGCTTGTTAAAAGTGACATCTACAAAAATACGCAAGTGTTTTTTTAAACGTCACAGACAACACAAAGATACCACATTAGCAAGTACATTCAATTTGACTATGAATAAATTTATAAAAATTACTATGATCAATGATAAAATGTTGACCATATGTGAAAAATTGAAGGAAAAGGCATCCACATGGTATACTTTGCAAAAAGTAAAAAAAAAATGGATGGATGTGCATTATGCTACTATGGATGAAAAGAGATGGTCTTTATATAAGTGAGGTGGTGGGAAGTAAAACAATCTATATGGGACATTTAAAAAAAATTGTGTTCAATATAAAATGTTTGTGATGTTTTTCCTAATGTTTAAAACAACATGTAGATGTCCAATATCTTTTGTCTCATCATGGACAAACTATAGGTATATATTAGAATATATATTTATGCCTTCAAAAATGCATGACACATAAAAGACATTTATTAGATACTTCATGTAGAATTTTTTTTCATCAAATATGTACTAATTATGAAAGAATTTATACTATTACCATAATATATGTAATTGAATTGAATCTAGGAATGATTTGTGCAAATGGCTCAATCCATGTTGATGCATATAAATATTGATAAAGACATGTATGAGCTCTTTTCCATTCACTCTTACTAATTTTAATGAAGGAATTCCTTCATTTCACCATTAAAAATTCAAGGAAATGGTAGATGGTGAGTTTTCTGCAATTCTTGTTGAATTTAATATTTTTTATGTTTTTATATTTAATTTATTTTAATTAATTAATTTCTACTGATATTTTCTTGAGGGTATGGTATGCACTAATTGATGTCTTGAAAAACATCTAATTTGACATCTCAAAAAAAAAACATTAAAATTTTTAAAAACTAAACTAACATCAAGTGCCACATCACTCTTTTGTTGGGTCGACGTCATCCTCCACGTCATCTTACTAGTTGTCCACATCATGATTTTTCGTGTTCCATGTCACCTTCCACGTTAAAATATTTTTAGATGAAAAAATTGCCTATGGCATTTCCCACGCACTTTTGCCCTCTATGTGATGCACTCACAATTGCTTCCAGAAACCCGTTGTAGGTGACGTTTTCCAAAAACAAGCTATGATTTTGCACGTTTTTGGGAAAACAAGACATGTTTTTGGCCACATTGAAATAGATGGATTTTTGGTCACATTGACTCAAACACAGTCCTTGTTTTACTAGACATCACTTCATGTTTTTTTAAACATAAAAAAAACTGTCATTTTCTTATAGTTGTCTAGTTGAAGAGGTGGCAAAGGTCAGTGTCGAGAAGAATGCGTTGGAGAGTGTAAGCACGTTCAAGTTTGGTGATGGCGTCCATAGAAAGGGTGTGGATGGAGCAACAAAGTGGCGTTGGGGGTGAATTGGTGAACTCATTTGCCTGTGTAGGGGAGAGGCATGCAGCAATGTTCCTTGTTGTTGTAGTAGTTGGAGATGTTGGGTACAGGGATCAGAGTGGCGAAGGCAGGACGTGTACCTAGAGTCTCATAGATGAGAATTATTATCAGCAATGTCAAAATTAGACTCGTGATGATAATTGGACCTCACATATAGAAACTTGTTCGAATTATCTCCTTGCACCGATCAACAACGCACAGCCCATGCACATAGTTATCCCTTCATGATTGTTTCTCAATGTTTCAGCTTGTGATCAATGATGTGTACGGCATGAATGTAAATTCTCTTGAGCTATGATGGTGATTTGAATTGTGCTTATTGTGAGCACCTGAAATTGCTTCATGAATTCTTAAAAGCACCCAACAAAACAGCAATTGAGAAATGATATATAACATCTAGTACTTTTACGTAAGTCCTAAACAATTAGGTGACTAATCAATCAATTTTTGCTATAGTTGGAGCATTTTTGTACATGTAAGTTGAAGTATAATCTTCTCATAATTGAATAAAAGCAACAGGTCACCAAGTAAGCTAGTAAGCCATCTGCATACACGCTACAAACTTAGTACATTCTTGATCGATACAACCAATACTCCAAATAAACTCCAGTCAAATTGAATCATTTCGTAGAAAATAATTAATTATTTTGGAATCAGTACATTGGGAAACAATCAAAAGGTTATTGTTTAATGAGTGAAAATTAAAGTAGATGAAAGTTTGATTTGTACGTTGTGCCCAATTCAAAGCAAAAATAAGGGATGACATGGTCAACGCTGACAGCAATCAACCTAGCTTTCATTTTGCATACATCGACCCTTAACTATTTTTGGAATATTTGTTCAATTAGTCTTTTCATGACTACATTTTTGCAAAGTTTTGTTCATCTTAGAGTTGGGGCTCGCCGTGTTTGGTGAATAGAGCGTGGTGAGGAGTCTACAAAGGAATTTTGATTTCCATTACAATGAAAATTTGCAAATTGAATGTCAATCTCCATGTATTAGCGCAATTCAAAGTTGTAAATAGAGCCAAGATTGCAATTTTCAGCTCCACAGAGCTCTAAAAACTACAACTCATATATCTTTACATTTCAGGCACTCTAGTTGAAAAGTGGTTATGTCGTAAATTTTTGCTAAGATAATGAGATTAACGTTTTAGTTAAAACGGCAAAGTTTAGAGCAAATGCTTAACTTACCTATACCTATCTTAGATACACTACTAGAAAATTCAGATTTTTTGTTGATTTGGATATGTTGATCATCAACACTTTTCTACTGATTTCTATCCAAATCAACAGATTACTGTTCAAATCAACAGAAAAGTGTTGATGATCAACATATCCAAATCAACAAAAAATTTGAATTTTCTAGTAGTGATATCAAAGAAAGCCTTTTGTGCCTTTCATACTAATTTGGCAATTGTCTTCTAATGAGCACAAAGACTGAGTGGAAACTGTGTCGTTGATGGTAGGCCAACAATAAAGTAAGTAATCAAAATGGTCACTGTCCAAATAATAGCTCAAGCAATTCATCCTCATGATGCCAAATTAAAATTGACATTTGCCTTATAATTTAGCCAATACACGTGGTGAGTGATGGCACCCTCCTTTTTGCACAACCCTTCAATATTCTGAAACAAGATTGTGATTTTTTCAAGAGGCTATTTCTGGTTAGGAGTGGTACCACCATGCTATGAAATCAGCTATGATATCAACATGCTCCACCTAAAATTATACAACTCAGGGTAAGGGAGAAGCAATTGGTAGATATAGAAGGATGAACCCACTACCACATTTAATAGTGACGATGAAGTCACATCATCTTTTATTCCTTATCCCTTTTCTAGAAAGATTTGGTTAGGATATTACATTAATTTTGTTTAGTTTTAGATTCTTGGTATTCTTTTGTAGTCATTGAAAAGTTAATTGTTAGGAAGTTTGAATTTTTTTTTATGTTCATTGACTTGGCAAATTCATTTGCTTTGCTTTTGCATTGAGTGACCTTATTAGCTCACTTGTATTGCAAGCATTCAACTTGAAATGTTGCTCACACTAATAGCCAACTATTTCTAATCCGGCCCAACTGTAGAGCTCTTATTTTTTATTGGTTGCATTATATTGTTGACTACTATTTCTCATTGATATACAACTTCATGAATCTAGCAGAGCAACTTTGCAAATCTTTCTGCAGTGGGTCTTATAGTTGCTAACTTAGATTAGTATACTGGACATCAATAATTTGGTAATTTCCAACTTGATTTGGAAGAAAACCACAATTGCAAAAGACACTTCCACAATACCAAACTTTTAGTAATATAGTGGCATAGTAGCATGATGTCAATGCACACTTCCTTAGCCTTCAAGGGATAACCAAAAATTATTTATTGTACAAGCTGTGAAGTTTTGTGCAAGATTATTGAATCTTGCCATGTACACTTTCATTGTTGGCAATGCAATAGCTAGCATAAGTCAGTAGTCACTACTTGATGATGAAAATTCTTAACTTCATTAAGACTAGATATTGTAAGTCGGCTATGCATCTTTTTGAGACAATGAGACTCAAATGAGACTCATGTGTAGGAGGCCATGAATGATAAGAGGGTATTGATCCAAGAGACCTCACTGGTGCTCAATACACAATAGCATGATAATCAATTTGATTTCCTGGATTAGAATAGGTGCTCTCCAAAATTTTCTTAATATTATTTTATATATATGAAATACCAACATTAACAAATAGATACAAGTACATTGAAATAAATTGTAACATATTTGTTTACATACAATGCAGACACTTGAGCAATCTTCACTAGCATAAACATGAATGAAACAAGAAAAAGATTGATTAAAGTTCTGTCAATTATTCATTCCAAAGTGTGTGCATTTGTACATACAAGAAAGAGCAATAGTGCAATACTATCCCAAGAACTTACAAACAATGCCATCCATTGAGAAATGGGCAGTAACGTTGCCAAATATTCCGTTTGGATTTATTTTTCTTGTCTCTTTTGAATGAATTTTTGCTCAAGACAAAAAACTTGGTTCCTTGTCAAAAGCAGTTTGATTGTCACATCTCTTCCAATTATTTGTATGCGTCAATGAACATTCCAAGCACTACAAAGCTTATAAGTATAGTTAATTAATTATATTGACCTTGGAAAGCATGCTACAGTCCTTGTGAAACTTAATAGAACTTTGGTGCCCAAATAATTAATCTACTCCCTTTTATATTTGTAGGAGTTGAAATACATTAGTTAAGGAAAAGTTACCAAATGAGCTAATCAAAAGTAGAAGTTGAATTCTTACAATTATTTTTGAATGAAAAAATATATATTTTTGAACATTTTTGAACTGTTATAATTGAATTGATTCAACTATTAGAGTTGACTCATCTACTAGAATTGAATTATTGCTTCCAATGTGGACTTTCTCTTTCTTGATTAGACACGTAGGGTTGAAGTTCACCTCCAATGGTAACTGCAAAACCTCAGTTGTTGAGAATTCATTGTCTGTAAGTTTTGAGAAAATTGAGCTTTGTAGGAGAATAACAGGTTGCTTCACTTAGTTTTTGAATATCTAGTGCTAAATAATGTCCATGTTCATGAACAAATTCCCTAAATTCTTTTAGTGTGTCTTTTTTACTTTGTTGTGAGAATTGCTAGTGTTTTAAGGCCATAGCAAAACTTTTACAATCAATGACACTTTTATGAGTCAACTTTATATGTCCAACAAAACATCAAGATCAACATTGTCATGTTTTGTTGGACATTACAGTTGACATAAAAGTATAGGTTGTCACAATAGACGTCACCAAAAACTGTCACCAAAAATACGGTTTTCTTATAGTGTGGAGCTCCCTATTCTTCCCATCCTTGCCCTAAAGAACTTGATGGATCACACCCCTCGGCAAGCACTCGGCTAGAATTGGCTTGGCTACTCCTACCACTCTTTCCATTATCATGTGCTAGTCTTGACTTGGAATTTCTTCCAAACCTTTGGGATTTCTGTCATTGATAACGTATTACATCCCTCTTCAGTATATTGAATATGTTAAGCAAAGCTAGTGTGATTTTAACTATAATGAAGTTGCTTGCAATTAGTTCTCTAATATAAAAGGGCACATGCAATTGCTTTAGTCCCCAAGGATCAATTCATCACCGGATCAATTCATTACCTTGACTTTCGATGGATCTTCAAGAGTTGGACAAACTTCCCGCTATTGTTGGTGAATGGTCTAGTAAATTTCAATGACTTGAGGGGTCTTTGAACCATTTGAAGGGATGCATGATATAGCTTTAGTAAAATCCTTAGTGGAATTTTTGATGTAAAGGAGGATTTGCTTCTTAGCCTCCACGGCCAACAAATTGTTCCATTGAATTTCCCATTGAGTTGTACATGGGTCTGATAGCTCCTTTTTCTTGTCTCACATATGTGACAACAGACTTTGTTAGAAATTATGTAAAACCACGTCTTAGATTTCATAATCCAGTGACCAATAACATTCATTGCAAACAAGGGGCGGTAGCCAAAAACTTCATCTGATATTAGAACTTTGTCAAACTATGAGTAACATATTTAATTAAGAAAACAAGCCCAAATTTGTAGGGCACGAAAAATGTGCATTACAAGAGAAAGGGGTGTCTTAAGTATAATCCTAGTAGTATAATCTTTTAAGTAATGACCTTTAAGGCATCTTTTTAGTAAAATGTTATTGAAAATACATGCTAAAATTTTACTAAAAAGATGCCTTAAAGGGCATTACTTAAAAGACTATATTACTAGGACTATACTTAAAACACCCCTTTCTCTTGTAGTGGTGGTTTCTTTGTACATTGCTCATTGACAACTCCACAAAATAGATTTTTTTCATGTAAGATGACAACTTAAATCAAAATTTGTGAAGAATAGAGTTGCTAAACTATAGCATTAGAACGCATCAGTTGATTATCATGAGGATATTGTTATTGGGGAGATAAAAATTATCTTGGAAGAAGTCTGAAAAGGCAAAAGCTCCTGCACTTTTGACCACATCCTTGCTCCCTATTGTGCCTCTACTTTGAGCGAGCTGTAAAACGGACTACAATCACCAAAAACCACTGAACTCAACCTACTGAACTCAACCTACTTTGCTAAAGCAGGTCAAAATACACTCTTTAGCAACATCGCAAACCTACTCTTAGACGGAGTTCAATATATAGATATCATGATAGGAAAAAATCTCAGAGAGTAACTTCATTTATCAATATTTAGCAAGACATAACTCTTTTCTAGAAGATTTGCACTCATTCAAACTTATAACACAAATCACCAGTCACTGACTGGTTGTACACAATGCACCCCTATGAAGGAGTGGCTAAATTGTAGTTGTAACCATACCTGGCCTTGGGTAGCATGAACATCATAAGCAGTGAGAACGCCGTCTCCCTTAATAGCGCGAGGAAGGTGATATTGTTCAAATTTCTGGTCATGATTAAAAACTTCGAAGTAGTTTGAATAGCTTGTGTCTATACCTCTAACACTCAAAGCCATAAAGTCTAGACATCCACTTAGGGGTTCCACAACCACCCCAACCATGGCCTTAACCACCCCTTGCATACATTCCATCGATGGGTTTTGTCATGATTCTTTTGACTCCATAATCCATCAACAATGTAGTTCCTTGGACCACGCCAATTCCCACGCTTGTTACTTTTCTCGCAGTCTCTTGCAACCATTAGAAAGACATATATATTCTTCAAGAGCCGCCAAATACGCAAATTGAGTATAAAAACACTTTAACTACTCAAACGACAGTGATAAAGTTATGAAACCTCATGTAGGGGACATCAAACATGATTGGACTCGATTAGCTCTATCAAAGAGAAACAAGAACAGTGTGACCATGAGGCTCTATCCTTGATACACAACAATACTAATTTATTGATAGTGGATAGAGGGGAAATTAAACACAAATATTAAAACAAATATATAGTGCAGAGATTGGTTAAAAAATTCATTCTAGGTGGCAAGTATTGGAACTATTTACATTATTTGATTGCAAATTGTTGCTAAAAAATCAGTGATTTTTTAAAAATGTATGATTGTAAAATTTTATGTTGATTTGCAAAAAATGTTTTGAATATTTGTAGCAAAATCATGAATTATATCTATATTTCTATTTTATTATAAGAGAAATTAATGTATATTTTTTCATTGCAAGGATGACCAAAAAATAATGTTGGAAAATTAAGTTAGGATGGTCATCTTCATTAGATGCAAGAAATAAATCATTTTCAATAGATGTAACTAATGAAAATTTTATCATAATCTTATACAATTTCATCATCTAAAAAGTTATACACCATTGTTTCTTTAAAAACATCTTTTGTTTTTTCTTCAATCTTGATTTGGTTTGCAATATCATCTTCAAAAATAGTTTTCCATTTTTGTTTGCAGATGTATGGCAAACAAACTATTATACTAAAGATTGATTTGAACATTTCGAGACATAAAAAGAAAAATACATATTAAATGGCATTTTACAAGAACCTATATTGTACCACTATCCTCAAGTAAATGAGGAAGGAATTATTGTGTTTTGTCAATATTTGTTAAAGTATTTATAATATTGCTATGCATTTATAATTGATCATAATTATGTAACTTACAAATATGTACAAAAACTTGTTATAAACAAAGAAGGATTGATTATGTTTTATCAATATTTTATGGAACATTTATAACACTGCCATACATTTTATATTGACCATAATTATGTAACTTATAAATTTGTGCAAAAGTTTATTGTGGCAAAATCAATCCTTTTCTAAAACTGTTGCTTTATATGTGTTATAATCTTTAACACACATAAATTGGTACATCATTTATTTCTTTGTTAAAATGAATATTTTTTAATCCAAATGTTAATAGTGATTTAGAATTTTTTTAATTTTATTTTTAACCATTTTTTAATCTATTAAATGAATAACTAGAAAGATTACATGTTTTCTTTAATTTTTTTTCTTTGAGGTTTCTAAATCTTTTAAAACTTGAGTGATTTTTGCTATCTTGTTTGTACTTGAAATTATTTTCTTTTGGTATCATTGAAAAAATTTGAAGATTAGATTTTCAGCTACTTTAGTTTATATTTGAATTTATATAATACTATATACACTGAAAAATATTTTATAATATTGATATTGTAGTATTTTTTATTTTAATTTTTAATTATATTTTATATACTTTAAACATTTTCTAACTTGATTATGTTATAGTGTATTCTTTCAAAAAAAATTCCCCAAAAATATTTTGCTTTATTTTTAAAACTACTATTTTAAAATCATTTAAAACCATTTAAAAGAAATTGTATTCTTTTCAATTTGTATACAATCAATTTCTACATCACACATTACTTTTGCCATCAAGATTTGCAAAATCATTTTCATTATTTTCAATAAAAGTGTGAATAAATTTGTATTGATGTTTTTATTGTTTTCTAAATTTAATATATTTATTTATTGAATAATACATTTAATTTCCTATATGTAAACATAATTTTTTTTTAGATTCTATATTAGTTAAACATAAAAGATGCATTATAATTTTTTGTAAAATTATTAATAATTGAATATACCATAGTATGTATGCAATAGAATCAAATAAATAATTTTCTACATTATATTGTAATCTATATTATATTTGAGATTCTAACATTCAATTTTTTGTCTAATTTTGAATGATATATATATATATATATATATATATATATATATATATATATATATATATTCGTATATATAATTTAAAAAAAAGTTATTTTGACATATCAAATACAAAAATTTCCACAAATTCTTTAAAACCTATACAGTCATTACAGTACAAATATACAAATATACCTGCAACAAACAATATAAAAATGTTAGTTTTGATAAAACAAACTATTTAATTGAAATTCAAATATAAACCAAATACAATCATTTTTTTGTTTTTTTATCAACTATTTAATTCAATTACTGGTTCACACTTTGACATTATAAACACAACGTTATGTTTGATGACAAATTTGGAAGAAAGTGACACCAAGAAAGTTGACATTAAAAGGCAACCTACCATATAGATGATCTTGCAAGCTTCCATTTGGATAGAACTCGTAGATCAACATTTGCTTGTTTTTGGCTTGGCTAAAACCCACACTAAAACTACTAGATTTTTTTGGTGGATACATGATAACAAATCCACTTTCAAGACCAAAAACCAAAATTAGTGAGATCGTTACCTAGCTACTTATTAGGCACATCTTCCATGTGAAATCTCAAGAATCTAACTGTTGGAATTAATGTTGTATAAGTAATTTTTGTGCATAAATGTTACATTTATATCATGTACATGTATGTTACAATTTTTTGGTGAAAAAATAAACTGTTCTAAGAATATAAGAAAGCTAGGTGTAAAAATCTCACTAATCCAAAGGAACCATAAAAAAGACTGTTCATTTGTACAAAGATATGTGATAGAGTTTCCACAGTACCTCGATAAAAAAATCAGAATGCCCTTGCTTTGAGAATCCATTCGAGATCTTGATCACCACTTCTTGGTCAATGGCCAATCTACCATAATACACACGGTCAAACCCACCTTCACCAATTTTGTCACTGAAGTTCTTGCTTGTGGTACGCAATTTTTGTATATTGAATTCTTGTGTATAGGTTTGGAAAGTGTGTTGCTTGTCAATTCTCTTCTTCCCTACATGATGGCCAAATACATCAAATTCACTGAAAGTGCAAAAACACAATGTGCAAATCTTTTGTGCATTGTTTCCCCAATCTACTTGTACAACCTTCAATTATACATTCCTTGTGTTTCCAACAAAGTTAGAGGGGATATATAGACTTCCACCCTATTCCCGATATCATTTTTGTACATAAACACTTGATAAGATTTTAAATAAATTCAAGTGTACTAGAAACAAATTTGGTGAACACTTATAAATGCAAGGTCCATCACTAATATCATGAGATTGCCACAGTCACACAAGAGTTGAAAGTAATATATAATTCCTCTTGGCTCAGCAAAATTAAGAACCCTAAACCATAATAATTCATTAACAAACATTGCATGTGTAACATGTTGTTACAAAGTTTTATGATTAGGTTTGGAATAGCACTAAAATTTTGTTGTGAAAGTGCTTTGTATACATCAATAATCTTCCTAAATACCCTATATAATCATAAACCTACCTTCAAGATCCCTATTTTCCTAAATCTCTCTCCTATAATTCCTTGAATAACTTAGAAATTGTCATATCTAGCTTTGATTTAGCATAACTATTAGACAATAGTTCCAAATGACTTAAAACTTTTCCGCATTATAAATAAACTACTTAAATACTCCTATACCAATTTTCAACTCAATCCAAGATAGTGTACAACTTTGGTGGACATTTTTCCAATATTGACTTTCTAACCCTTGTCAAAATTTCTTAAACTCTCATACCTAACTTTGATTTAGCATAACTATTGAAAAATAGTTTCAAGTGACTTGAAAATTTGCCACATTATAGATAAACCACTTAAATATTCCTACACCAATTTTCAACTCAATTCAAGATATTGTCCAACTTTGGTGGACATTTCTCCAATACTGACTTCTCAAACCTTCACTGCCTCCACACCCCGGTTGTATTTTGTACATAACTTTTAGATATCAAGTACATTGAAGCTAAATTTTTGATATAAAGTAGAAGATAAGATAAGAAAAGTATACTTTAAATTTCACGTTCATTTTACAAAAATCCAATAAGAATGACGCTCCTCAATATACCCTCCTTGGCTGCCTTGAAATTCAAACACCTCCACTTCAACGCTTCATAACTTTTTCTCTATAGTAAATCTAGTTTTGAAACTTGACAACCTTATGTGTCAACTCTTCAAAATTCTAGATTAAAAATATAACACTCTACCAATATTCTTGCAAAATGTTACACAAAAGCTCCCCAAATCAATACTTCACTTCAAATAAATCTCTCATAACAACAACACAATTCACTCACTCACTCAAGTACTCCCCTCCTTCAACCCTCCAAGAGATAAGAAAAAAAGCGCAAAGGACTAGCCCTTGCTTCTAGTAGCCACCACAAACCCCAACGGCTAGCCGTTAGCTAATCCTAACCCTCACTCCACTACCCTAGTATTAACTACTAACAACTGGCAACAATATAGTCAAGACCAAGGCTTCCAACACTTACATACCCCACCACTAACAACTCACAACACACTAATTTTTCAACTAACAAGATGTCTAATGGCTCACATCACAACAACGCTACTCAGGAGTACAACAAAAGCATGAAACAATCCTTGGTCGTTCATGGCATTCAGGGCTGAGCACTGAAGGCCCCAAAAGTTCAAATATGGCCTCATTTCTGTGGCAATTTCAACTAACTAGGTCAAATGAGAATTTCTTTTTTCTCTATGATTCGTTTCATTTCATGTTCTTCAACGATTATGGTGATACACATAAGATTTGTCCCATCTGAATGTATTTTATTTACAATATGCATGGTTAACCATGATACGCATGGTCATTTTCAAGCATGTGTACACTCTCTGTCCTTGCCATTACTCAGCATTCAAATAACTTCAGGTAAAATTTAAACACTATAGCATATCATACTAGTGGCAGTATATATTATTCTCCATATAAATTTTTCTTCACTATTTTTGATGATATAAATATATGTCCCATCTAAATGTATTCTTTTCACAATTATTGAATCAAATTCATTGTTGATTTCAAAGCATACACTCTTTGTACTTGCCATGAGGTGGTTTAGCATCTAGATTAGAACTTCAAATAAAACTTCACACTGTAGCATACCATATTGACTCCAAAAGTACTTTTGTTACTTGATGATTGTCAATTTATCAGTGCCAAAATTCTTCCAATTGAGGTGCAACAGATAGTAACTTTTTTCCACCAATGTGTACATTCCCTTTTCCAAGGGCCTTGGCTCCAGAGACAAAATATAAGGTACATCTTCACTCCCTCTTCACAGCAAGCAAACATACATATCCTCTCGTGATGCTTTGAGCACAACCTCCACGAAATCTCTGTTGAACGCATCCATTGACCTAATCCAAGTGGCCTTTAGACATAACAATGTCGAACTCCAACCATAGGCTTTGCAGGAGAAAACTCATCATGATGAGGTATGTCACATTCCTTGTCACGGACAACATATAGCAACTCTTGTTGCAAGGACCTGGGAACTTGTGAATGATGTTCATGGTGTGCAAGGGGTTGTAAATGAAGTTGTTGCCAGCGTTCTCATTGACGGCATTCACTCTAGAGGAAGTGCCGGAAGAAGTGTAGTCTGTGTCTATAGTCCAAGTTCTCTTTATATTTCTTTTGAGAACTATGTTATGGTTTGGAGCATTAGCACTACAATTGATGTTGACGAATTGTAAAGAATTCAAACAAAAAACATTAAATTAGGGAACAGATGTATATATAATGTTACACCTCAACACAAACTCTAAAGAAATATGATTCCCAAGGAATCATCAAAACATGAACTACAATTTGGATGATTCCTTCAACACAAACCCTCACCCAACATCACAAACCGATTCCCAGAAAATGATTTTCAAACTAACAAGTAAGGCCAAAAATTTAGTGATCTGAAGGGCGGAAACAACATTACAACAAGCTCGAAATATGACAAAAGGACAACCAAGTTCATTCCAAGTACCTGAGGTGCCCAAATTCAAACCACAACTACATGAAGAAAAGATACCCACAGAAACAAACAAACCACACCCACATCAAGCACACAACACACACATCTCACTTGTATTTAAAACACTGCAATCCTTGGCAACATGAGAGAGAATTTCCTTCAGAAGGAAGGAAAACAAAAGTTCGACCAACAAATTGATAAACATTAGGAGAAAACACTGGAAATGGTGATTGTAGATATGGTTGTGTGCCATTTGGGTCCAGTTTATCTGTGATAAATCTGGGTCACATCATCATGCAATGTGAATGTGGTTGTAGGTAAGTTTGGAAACTGAGAAACCAAAGTCGATGCATTACCAAAGGACAGTGCTAATAAAGATAATCCAATAGTGACTTGCAAAGTAGAACGATGGGTGAACAGAGATAGACTGAGATAATATACACTAATTACCCCTATAAATTGGAAATACAAAAATAAAACCAACTAAAGCTGATGCGGATCACCAATTATGACCTTCCACCCGCTATTATGATGCATATTGAATGCTACAATGCTGTCAGTCAATTACATTTTGCTAAGTGCTTTAGCTGATCAGTCCGCATCAATAAGGTAGAAGTACCTATTTCGGATAACTTAAGCATTTTGGTGTCTATTATTTGGGAAAGTCATGTAGTGTATTATTTCAGGGTGTGAAAAACAAGGTGGCCAAAGAATGCCGAAAAAAACGGAATTTTTCCTCTTAAAATGAATATTTCATTTAATATGAAAATGGATTTTCCATCCGGACCCATTCTGGTTTCGTAGACTCACCTATTGTGGTTACCTTCAACACTTTTCTCTAAGCCTTGAAAGAAGAAAGATGATTGGGCAAAAAGGTACCAGTAGAGAATCTTTTGCAATAACTAATGCATTTAATTGCTATCTAGAATAGGTGAGTCTACGAAACCAAAATGGAGGGCCTGTCCAAAATAGGTTCCTCTACCTTAATATTGTTTTCGTAAAAATTATATTTCTTTTTGTAGTAGTAGGGTTTGAAAGTTATAATTTTTTAAAAATAAATTAGAATTTTTAGATATGGCATGTTAATATCTTTAAATTAGTTTATTTGTTTTGTTTTGATTGTTTGATACGTTGAGATCTAACAAACCGTGAGGCATCTGGCAGCGTTCTTGGTATCGCTTGAAAGCACTTTACTCAAAGGGTTGCACGGACTTCGTTTTGTGGTGTTTCAACTTAGAGTGCAAAAGTTATTGAATTTCGAACGTATTTATGAATTGGAATTTGGAAAATAGAATTAAATTATCCGTTATTTTGGAAAATTCATAACTTTTGCATTGCATATCCAAACACCACAAAACAAAGTCTTTTCACTCCTTTGTGGGTGAGGCTTTTTATTCATGCCAATTCCGTGGTGTTTGGACCTATGGTATAGAAGTTATGGATTTTTTTAATTAAAAATTTGAATTATTGAATTTCAAAGTGTGAAAATGATTGAATTTCAAAATTATAATGGATTAAAAAACTGAAAAAATTACTTTTACTTCAGTTTTGGTTGTGGCAACGACACAAGGTACACTAGTCCATACCTTAAAGATAGGTTGATGTTTTGTTTGTTATGTTGAAATCTCACATTTTGGGTAATGTTGGAAAGCCCTTGGCAAGGAGGGATGCATGGGCTTGGTTTCATGACATTTGGACCTATAGGGTGAAAGTTATTAAATTTCAAAGTTTTTATCAATAAAAAAATTAGAAAATTACTTTTACTTTTATTAATTATGATTGTGGCAATGGCACGAGGCACACTAGTCTATACCTTCAATTAGGCTATTTGTTTTATTTATTTGATACACTAAAATCTAACAAACGATGAGGTATCCAGTGAAATTCTTGGTACAATTTGAAAGCTCTTTGTGCAAAGGGGTGCACGAACTTTGTTCTATGGCTTTTGGACATACAATGTGAAAGTTCTTGAATTTTAAAGTTTTTATAAATAAAAAATTGAACTAAATTATCTTTTATTTAGGAATGTTCATAATTGTCTTTTGCATTGCATGTCCAAACGCCATGAAACAAAGCCCTTTGCACTCCTTTGAGCATAGAGCTTTCTATTTGTGTCAAATTCATGGTGTTTTGACCTATAATCCCAAAGATATAGATTACTTTAAATTAAAAAATTGAATGAAATTATCTATTATTTTGGAAATAACATAACTTATACATTGCATGTCTAAATGTTAAAAATCAAAGCCTTTGCATTCCTTTTTCCATAAAGCTCTCTATTTGTAACAAGAATACAACCTTTCACACTTGTCAATGTCATTGAATTCCAAAGTCTTAATGAATTAAATGATTTAAAAAAAAAATTACCTTTCTTCTAGTTGTGGCAACAATAGAGAGCACAATTGTATTTTCTATGAATTTTCAAAGTGAGAGTTTACTAGACCACTAAAACCATCATATAGATGAACTTGAAATTGAAATAGGACAAAATCAGCAAGTCACTTTTAAGTAAGGAGACAATTTGATGATGTTTTAGAAGGTTACTCTAATAGAAGTCTACAAACACATTTAGTGGAAGTCTAAGGTACACAAATGGGTACAAGAATAGTTATGACCTTAAAGTAATAGGGCTTGGATCACTTGCCTATAGATTTAGAAAGGATTTGCGCATTCAAGAATTTGCACACATGTAGCACATGTTGAGGAAAAGAAGGACCTTGTTGTGATCAAGAAGCTTGTTCAAAAGCCTATTTTAGCATTGTTTTTGTTTTTGTCTAGCTCTCGTTTAGGGGTACCACTTATTATATCCTCTAAGTTGAAACCGCTCAACCTTATTATTTTAAAGAAGTTTATTGGCTTATAGAGTATTGACTTAGAGGGGCTGTTTTTTTAAAGCTCTCGTCAACGGCTTTTGATTTTTCACTTAGTGAGGCAAGGTAGTTGCTAGACAATTTTAGGGGGATAGTGAGAAAAGTGTTAGTTTTGTGCTATTTTTATGAAAACAAGAGATGAATACATGTGTCACTCTATTAATGGTTGAAAAAATAACATGAGTGCTTCTAAACTACCCACCTTTACCCCATATTTGTATTTTTGGGGAATATGCTTGGCTTGCAAACAATATGGGATATCTACTGCCATTTGACTATATTTGTATAATTCATACCCATATTTTGCATGGATATGTATGTATTCCATAATTATATATTTTATATATCATATTTTCTATCTCAAATTGCTAACGCCCAAGATTGTCTCTCACCACAATAATCGATGGCAATGGTTTACTTTTCTAATTAGAAATAAATGACATTGGAGAGGAAGGGGGAGGAATTTTCTTATAATTGAGATCAACCATTTTAGATTTTTTCAAAAGGGGGGGATTGCGAGAATGCATATTTGCAACTTTTGGGTGCATAATAATGCCATCACATTATAAATAGGTGGTTGCAAGATGGTTGATGCAATAAAAGAGACTACACTTGTATTGTGGTGGTTCATACCATAATGAACGATCAATCAATAACTTGTCTTCCAATTCCACTCATGGTTGGAATACCACTTGTGTGTCATTGTGGCATGTTTGAAAATGAGTGAAAATGAGAGCCATGTGCAAAAAAAATGTTGAATTGAAAATATATCATTTGAACAAAAGAATGTATAAGGGAGAGCAATTCGAAGCAACTAGGTATTGGTCTATTGAGGTCAAGCATTCAATTTAAAATCACCACAACAAAGTGACTTACTAGGCATAATAAAAATTTTGAGTGTGACAATAATGGGCTCACTATTTTAGGACCTTGATGTTGTGACCACTTAGAAAAATATTGTGGCATATAATCGTTTTTTTAGTGAATATGATGACTCTTATACTTAAATGCTCTTTTTTGATATTGAGTTTAAGGGAACCTAATCACTCTTTAGGACTATGCAAATAGTATAATTGACAAATTTATAACAAATTTAGACTTTGTTGAAAAAATAAATTTGAATTACTAACACCTTCTCAAATTTGTCAAAAGACAAAAGAGCTTCAAATTTTTCAACCATTCTATAGAAGTAATGGAGACATTTTATCCACAACAAGCATCTAAGACAATTACCAACATAACATGACTTTAAAGGTTGAATCATTCTACAATAATGCTTGAATTTTTTTTTTAAATTTGGCACATTTTTTATTATTTGTCCAAACATACTACCTCAATTTTATCAACTTGGTTATGAAGAAGGCTATCTTTGAGAGTATTACTTAGAATGAATGGAAAGTTATTAGGACAACTAAAAACATAGTACCCCAACTGAAAACATTCTTGTTCATCATCCAAAATATGGATTTCACAGCTCTATCAGGTTAAAAATCAGAGTGTCTACACATTCAACATATTGTACCGTACCATACGTTCAAAGTCATGACTATTGATGAGAGCTCTCTATTTTGTCAAAATAAATACGTTTCAAATTTTTTCCTAAGCATTCATCCTAGAATTTGCTGGAGAATCCAACATGGCATCCTGAAAAATTCAGATTTTAACACAACATTTGTGGTATTTATAACATAAACTTACACATGAAATTGTCATCCATGAACACAGTTACTTTTGAGTGTCATTCCATACAATGTAGCTCAACAGGGGTGTTCGAGCTAGCATACAGGAAGGCAATGTCAGAATCATGTTCCAAATTTCTACAAGGGACAGATTTGATGAAAGAAAAATGACATTGTATCCAATCTAGCAACACATCTGCAAATCGCAGTCATGAGGTCAAAGAAACAATCCCTCTTACAGCACCAACATCTAGCCTTACACAAATCAGGCTTTGGCTTTGTTGGAGTTGGAAATTAACCCCTAAACATCTAGATCCTTTTCCAAAAATTGATATATGAATAGAAGTTGTAGATTTGGAGTTTAAGATTCCATTTGTATGGTTAGATTCACTACTCCTATCACCAATATTTTTTTTTATAAATTTTGAAAGGAAAATTTCAAAATTCCTTTGAAGTTCAATTATAAGCAAAATAGTGTCATTTTTTGAGTAAAACTTGTTGGAATGGATTTGAAATGTGGTTCTCTTGATATGGTGATTTTTTGAAATTTTTGTGTTCCATAAATCTATGGCCTTACTTTTGCAAATCCAATTTTGAACTAAAATTGATGCAATTTTTGGCTTGATCCACTTCCACATTTGTAATTTTTGAAAAATATGAACTCTAGTAACACCAAATCCAACCATTGGATGGGACAACAACTTGATAAAGTATCTACACAAATTAGATGACTTTCACCCAAGTAGTAATGAGAAAGAAAACTAAATTTCAATCTATTCATCATCCCAAAATTGGATGTTAGAGCACTCTAGGGTTATTGAAGTTGCCCCTCAAATTTAAAAATTCTAGTGTTGCATTGACTAGAAAGAGTCCACTATAAAATAATATTTGTAGTATTTTCCTGAGCAATCAAAATGTCATGGTCTTGAAATAGTGAGCCCATTATTGTCACATTTAAAACTTTTTTTTATACCTACTAAGAGTTACCTCATTGTGGTGATTTTAGGTTGAATGCCAAACCTTAACAAATCTATTCCTAGTGAATGATGTTAGCATGCGAAGATGAAAATGCGAGCATATGAGCCTTGAGCATATGTATAAGTAGATATTCTACAAATATTGACATGGTTTATAACATAAATATTTGTAACAAAGGTAGTATATAATCATAGAAGGTTTCTATAAAATTGATACCTACAACATAGGTGTACAATCTTTTAGCTCATGCACTCATGATCCTAGGTTCACTTAATAACACTCTTCCATTCCTAATTGCATGAATTCAAATTGCTCATTTTCTTTATGAATTTTTTGGTTTGAATGATATGTTTTTGATGAACAATTTTTTTATACATGACTCTTATTTTCAAAGATGCCACAATGACCTCAAGTGGTATTCTAGCCATGAGTGGAATTAGGACAAGCTATTAATTGATTGTTCATTAAATTATAAACACCCACATAATTAGTGCAGTTTTCTTTGTTCTAACACTTTTTTTTATTGCATCAATCATTTTGCATCCATTTATAATTGTTTCAATACTATTTATAATATGATGGCTTTACAATGATATTGCCTTATTAGTTACGCTCACATGCTTCAATTTCAAAGCAAGGTGTCCTTTATATTTGTAATTATCAATAATAAGTAGACAATAGAGTGTAGTTAAGTTGTAAATAATATCATCATTCATAATTCATTTTGAATTCTTTTATCTCTACAATATCATTTACCAATTCAATTCAAGAAGCACTTCAAGGACTTCTAATACATTTGAGTAGGCCATATGAGGTCATTTTTTTGGTACATTTTCTTTATTTTTTGACATATTCATGCAATTGTTTCCACTAATTGTAGTAATATAAAATTTGATCCAACTAGAATTATAGTTTCTATAATATGATCAACCAAAAGAGTCATTATCAAATTAAGAATACTTTGTCATTTAGATGGGAATTAAGTTCAAACAATGAGATTTGAGTGTCTACATCCAAACTACTAGCTTAATCTCTTTTGGATTAGGGAATAATCCAAAATTCCCAAAATGTAAAGAGTTGTTGTTAATCCTTAAATGATATTAGAAGGTAGATTTGGCCTATGTTTTCAAATACCAAAAAAATTTACATACATGACCATTTGGGTTTAAATATTGATGAGATCTCTGATTGATTGATTGATGACTTGTGGGACATTATTATTAAAGATTTGGTACTTCCTACTTGACTATTTTTAATTGGAGAAAATTTATTCTATTCAATTTTGTTGGGGCCAAACTTCCTAACTTTCTGACATGTAGCCAACACATTCACTTGAATTCACTATTTCAGCGAGTTACAAGTTGCATGTGGACAAGATTGGCAAGCTGCTCATGCAACACTTTTGACATCAAGGTAGGATGGATTGTATGTAGATTTTTTTGTATATAAACCATAGGCCAATTCGAACATCCTGAAGGGGTTTAATTCAACTATAAACTATAATGATGATTTTCAAGAGAAAGTTCATTAAGATGACAATCATGTGATTGAATCGACCATTATTCCAACAAATAATGGATTTTTCGTTTCATCTTGTGTAGGCAGGACAGAAGGCTATGTCATGAAGCTCTTTCGATCCACATGAATGGATGAAACACTCCAAATGTGGATGAAGCTCTTTTCTTCATCCAAAAGTGTGCACATTCATCCCAAATTGGTCGGTACTTTGAACACTTCTGCGATGAAACCAAGGGCGCGATTCCAGTGCCAGAGAGAGAGAGAGTGTGTGTCCCAGCGCCTTGAGCAATTCGTGTGATGTTGTTCTGATTTTGCAAGCGGCAGTGGGATTCATCTCTACGCGGGATTTTGTTAGCGATTTTTTGATCCTTTTTGCGGCCAGAGAATCAAACGAGCAATCAAGGAAGCAATCCATCAAGCGAGCAGCTGATTGATGGCCATGGACGTGTCGGAGAACAACAATGACAACAGCAATTCTGTGACGGTCGCTTCGGGCGTGGCCACACCAGAGCACATCGACGTGGAGAATTACGCCTCCCTGTACACCGGTCACACCAAAATCGCACGCCTGCATTTCATCGCCGACCACTGTCACTCGCGCAATTTGGAGCTCGAGGCCCTGCGCATGTCGTTGGACGAGATTCGCAAGGGCGACAACACGATGCTATTCAAGGAGTGCGTGGAGAAGATCAACAACCGACTCGGGCCGGCTTACGCCTTGGACCAGGAGTGGATCGACATGGTGGACCGCCGCGCTGCGTCGCGCCAGGAGAAGCTCGAAACGGAACTCAATGGATACAAGGTGCACGCGCAATGCTCTCCGAACGAACTTTTAGGGTTTCGTGAAAGTTTCGAAAATTTCGTGTGTGTGTGTGTGAGGAATTTTTGCAGGTCGTTCGATTTTTCGTTTGAGATGAAAGAATCGTTAAGGAGATTGCAATGATTAGTCATTCTGAGCTGACCAATCCGATCAAGAAGAGCATCTTCTTTCTCTCTTTCTCTCTCTGGCTGGTCGAACGAGGTTTTAGGGTTTCTGAAACTTTGAGTGTGTCGAAGATTGTGAATAAGAATGAATTTTTCGTTTGAGATTCAAGAATCATGGAAGAATTTGCAGTGTTTTATTTCCACGGTGGTGATTAATCATTATGTCGTTCTGAGCAGACCAATCTGATAAGGAGAGGACCTCTTGTCTCTCTATCTCTCTCTGTGGCTGAACGAGCTTTTAGGGTTTCTTGATATTTTCCAAAGGGGTGGGGGTGGGGACTCTTGAGAATACAAGAATTATTGAGGAGGTTGTAGTGTGGTGATTAATCTCGCATGTCGTTCTGAGCAGACTAATTTGATCAAGGAGAGCATCCGCATGGGTTATAATGATTTGGGCGATTTTCATTACGCGCGAGGTGACCTTCAGCAAGCGTTTAAGTGCTATGTGCGGACTCGCGACTATTGCACCACCTCCAAACACATAATTGCAATGTGCTTGAATGTTATTTTGGTTAGCATTGAGCTTGGCCACTTTGTCCATGTCTCCAACTATGTTTCTAAAGCAGATCAAACCCCTGATGTGCAAGACCCCGTCGTGTTAGCTAAACTCAAGTGTGCCGCCGGTTTGGCTCACCTTGAGAGTAAGAAGTACAAGCTTGCTGCCCGCAAGGTACATCATCTATCGCTATGCCTATTTTTGATCTTAAGGATTTGTATTGCTATTCAAAGACACCATGACAATGGAACTAATAGTTGGTAGCTTGTTATGAGAATTGAGTTTTAAAGCTTCATCTGAAGTTACAAGACGTTCTGCTGTTCGCTTAGGGTGGATTAGTTCCACGAGGGTTGCGAAACGCTCGAGGATGTACATATGCTCCGTTTATCAACTCCATGAGAAGAGAAAGTGAACTACTAGTTTTAGTTCCGGTCCAATTTGAAGGCGTGTAGCAGCTCATGCCAGGGTTTTGTACGCAGTTTGTTGATTCAAATTTCGAGTTGGGAAGCAATTACTCAGATGTTATAGCCCCTCAAGATGTTGCAACTTATGGAGGCCTTTGTGCACTTGCATCGTTCGACAGAGCAGAGCTTAAGGTAAAGAGTAATGCAGTTATCTTTAATGTGAAGTGTTGTAGGGTTTTGTTTAGAACAACTTTGAGATTGTTTTGGTTCAGTTTTATCACTTTGAACCTAAACTCATTCTTTGATTAAAACCTTTTTGTGCAGAGTAAAGTGATTGACAACATCAACTTCCGGAATTTTTTGGAACTTGTTCCTGAAGTGCGAGAGTTGATTCACGACTTCTATGCGAGGTGAGGATTTTATTTTGAGTACCAGCTTTTCTTCATACATCTGCACGAGAAGAGATTTGGAATGCATGGTTCATGTTTTTAGCATTTATTATTAAGTGTATGTTTGATGATAATCTTACAGTCCGATTAGTGGTTTATTGATTTCCATAGGTCTTGAACATGAGCATCATCAGGGCATTTGGTGTTCTGTAATTTAGTGGACATGCTTGTTTGATTCTATTGCTAATTATGTATTGTTTTGGCAGTCGGTATGCTTCTTGCTTGGGATATCTGCAAAAGTTGAAGCCAAGCCTATTACTAGATATTCACCTATACGATCACGTGGAGACATTATATGAGCAGATTAGACACAAGGCCCTCATTCAATACACAAACCCCTTCATCTCAGTAGATCTCAATACAATGGCCAGTGCGTTTAAGACAAGTGTAGTAGGGTTGGAGAAAGAGCTAGCCGCCCTGATCACGGAGAACCAGATTCAGGTGCTTGTCATGTTTGTGTGTGGATTTATCTTTTTGACTTTTGTTTAATGAGCGCATATCCATTTATACTTGATTCTGATATTTGACATAGTGGCGGTGGGATAGTTCAAGATACACTTATGATTCTTTCTCATAGGAAATAGTTGCTGTTAATTATATCTGGCTTTCTAGCTAATAATTAATTTCTCTTTTACTGTGACAGGCTCGAATTGATTCACACAATAAGATTCTGTATGCTCGGCATGCTGACCAACGGAACACAACTTTTCAGCGAGTACTGCAAACAGGTTCTGATTTTCAGAGAGAGACCAGAGCAATGCTCCTTCGTGCAAATCTTATGCGTCAAGACTTTGTTATGAAGGGAAGTCGCAAACAATCCTGAGTGAGTAGCACACCCACTCAAGTATGAGGGTTAGTTTTTAATGTGCCCTGGTTGATCTCCTAAGGCTCTACCTGTAAGGGCCCCTTCTGGGTTGTGATCGACTACTGACCAGGGCTTTTGTTTTGGCGAAATTTCGCCAGACTGTCAGAAATCTGACCTCTCTGGCTTCGTCCCTCCAAAAACTGGCGTCTGTAGTGTTGCAAACAGGTGGGACACTGGTCCAAAAAAAAAGCCCTGCTAATGACATGTTTCAGGAGGGAGGCTAGTTATGACCCTTTGATAATACTTCAGCATACATTTTATGTCATTTTCCTTGCATGGAGTAGGAGCAATGGAAATTCTGGTGTCTGTTTACAATACGGAATAAATTAGTTTTCAAAAGTGGAAGATGAATGACTTTTCGTAGTAAGCTCTTTGCCTGGCAAGAGAGTTTGCGAAAACGTTTCCATTCTGCCGTTTGTTACATTTTATAATACATTGTATCAGTAATGAGTCTCATGTCTAGAACTCTTTCTTTGACTCTAAGAACTGTCCTGGGTGATGTTAAGGTTTGTCCACGGGGTGACACTTGGATAATGACAGTATATCTGTCTCCATAATGCACCACTTTCTGAGTTTGTTAAGTGTGACTCCTTTTGTCCTTTCTGAAATGTAGCACTTTCTTTGTTTTGCAAAGTTTCCCTCAACTGTGAGCAAATGATCTATAGAAATTTCCGAAAGCTTAAGGTGGATAGAACGTTTTTGAGCAAATGCCTTTGCACCCTTGCACAGCATCTTAAGCTTGTAATGTGAAATAGTGTATGGCTGTTACAGCCACTTTTGGGTGCATTGTGACAAACTGTGTCACAATCCACCCCAAATCCAATTATTTTTTTTATTAATTCTCTGGTAACCCCCCCTCCGGCAATTTTTAGAAATTAGTTTTTAAAATTTAAAATTCTCATACTCTCCCGCCTTCCCCTTGCCCTCTTGTAATTTTCAGAAAGGAATGCAATTGACAAACAATATGGGATAAATACCATCCCGTATCTTGTACCTGTATTTGTATTCATATCCAATATTGTACCATATCTGTATCTGTATTCACATTCAATATTTACTGTGTATTCATATATGATATCGTATCTGTACCCAATATTCATTTTGGTATCCGTATCCGTATTGATATTTGGATGGCTCAAATTAAATCTCACAAAATCAACGGCTTGTAATTTTTTGAGAAATCAATGGCAATTTTGGAAGGTAAACATTTTTACAAAACAAACAATCAACGGCCTTCAAATTTTTTGAGAAGGGGGGCAACTAATACAAACTAGAGGTGACACCCTCTTTTCAGTGGATTATGAAACTTTGTCAATATCTACAGGTTCTCACTCAATTCACTCATGGCTCCTAATGTTTGTTACTTTAATATATGATTAAAATGGCCACATTGGTGATAATTGTTTAATGAAAAAAAATGAAACAATTGCTAATATTTCATAAATATTGAATTGGCACATTTGAACTATTAATTCAAGTATCTTTTCTACAATTCAAATTTTTGCTAGTAAAACATGTGTCATTGAAGACAAGTATGGATTTCATCCTATTCCACAATCCTTTGAAAAGTGGCAAAACAAATAAATTATCAAATTATCAATACCATTCTATGGATTTCTATATCCATACCTCCCATCAATGTTGGATTGTGAATATGTTCTAGTATTTCTTCTCATAGAATTTATTTCAAACTAATTAATTTTAAAGAGCCATGACAAAGGAAATGGTTTCTTCTTAAAAGACATACATAATGCCACTTTCTTCTTAACCCTTAATATGATAGGTTGGTGCCCATTACGCATTAGAAAATCACGGATATTCTGTGACAGATTTTGTCTCAAAGAATTATGATGGAAATACTATAAGAAGTTAACGTACACCATCTTGGCTTGATGATATACAAATCCAATCAAACAAAACAAATAGCTCAAATTGGGCCAATTTGGCACCTTAGTACAATGTTCACAACTACTAATGCAATTGTCACCTTCTCTGAAGCCTAAAACTAGAGACAATACAACTCCAAAAATGCAAACAAGCTAATCATCCTTGAAAATATTCGAGAGGTGTTGCTTGATTCTCTAATAGTGATCAATTGTGATGCATTGGGCCTAGTGAGTGTTTCACAATGTTAGAAAGACCCTAATGGCTAACTTACTAGACTTCACAACATCCTTTAGTGCCTATAGTGAAGCAAAGTGGACCAAATTATTGCCCGTTGAGATGCATGTCTAAGACAACTATTGCACCATTGGAATTTGATGCTACATCTTCAATGCTACCACAACTCTCTCCATTAAATCACAATCCATCATACCAATATTAGTTGAATTCAAAAATGTGAAACATTAAAACAATGAAGACAAGTGATACTATATGAGAGGAATTGAAAAAATCCTAATTTAGAGCATTGTGAAACATAGGCTCTACAATCTAAAATTGATAATCCCTAATTGTAGTGTCTTGCTTGGTAGAAATCTTACAACTAATCATAATTGTAGACTAATCACAAACAAATACAAAAGCTTGGTGATTAGTTCTATTCTCATATCTACCAGAATGAAATATTTTCTTTAGTAGAATTTAACCAATATTTGATTCTGCATTCAATAGAAACAAAAACTACTTTCTTCAACAATTCAGAACAAAAAAGTTGACCCTTACCACACTAGCTTCTATTTCACCAAAATACAAGAAATGAGGTTCTTCATATGGGGCACTAGGAATGTTAACTATAAGAAACCAAAGTTTATTGATGTCAAAAGGAACGGATTTTAGGTGATATTGAAAAAAACAAACCCATGTTTTTATGTCAACAATGATGTCCAATATAACATCAATGGACATTGTTGTTGACATAAAAACATGTTTTTTTTTTTTTATGTCACCTTTGATGTCACCTAAAATCCGTTCCTTTTGATGTCAATCCGTCACGTAAAACAAGGTTTTTCTTATAGTGGTTGGAATTGTGGACAGACTCTTGTCTTCATAATAAGGTTTCCGTTCCTCAAAATGTTGTTTGATGAGCTTCACTACTTCTTGTAAGGTATCAAACAAGGCACCTTTCCAATTGATTAGGACAAAAATAGTAAATATTTAGTTCAAAGGATGACAAAGGAAAGATAGTACAATCTTCAAACATGTAAAGCAAGGTACTATGTTACACAAAGATGCTAACAAAATAACTATTAAATGTTCTAATGAGGTTAGCAACACACCATTAGAATTGAACCACATGAAACATGAAAACCAAAATCATGGAACTAAATCAATTTAAAAGAAAACACTAGATCCCAAAACAATAGCAAATCTCAGAACTGCACAAATTATTTGGGAGGTCAACCACTGATAAATACCTCAGTATTTGAGAAGTCACCAATTGCTATGATGGCCATATGTTTTGGCCTATACCAATGGTGATAGAAATTTTTGACACGAGCTGTTGTGACATTCTTTAGAACTTTCTCTAATCCAATGGTTGTTGGTTCTCATACTGCAAAATTTAATACCAAACAAACCATCAGAACTCCAGTTATCATAAAGTTGTAATGGATATTCAATCTCCAAAGTGGATGTTCAATATGCTTTTCAGCTAAAGACATATTTTAGATTATCCTTCATTGGTCACATCTATAATATAGGCATTCTTTGCATACAAGCTAATTGTTACAAACAATATCAAATTAGACAACGCAAGTAATATAAGAAAGACAACACACTCCATAGTAGGCAAATTTGTGAAAGGGATAGTGACCATTGCTATAAGAACAATATCATAGTAAAATGAAAAGACATGCCCTGTTATGGTGGCATCTAGACCCCTAAATGCAATTCAACTTTTTACAGTAAAAAAAATCAAAGAATTACTGGTCATTGAATAGGAACATGGAAAGAAATGGTACAAAGTCTCCGAATAAGGCAAATAAATACATAGTCAGACATAATCATCAAAGACAATCGAGTAGTCATACCTCATCACCAACATCCAATGCACTTCTTGAGTGCGACCCATTGCATTTCTCTCTCCCTTCAATTCTTCTTATACAACACCCCTTCAACTCAAAAGTGAAACACTAAAACAATGGATTAAAATAATCAACTTATGAAGACAAAATTTTGTAAAATCGGATCCTGGTCATAAAGATATTTGCCATCTCCAATGTCATCCCCGCACTTTTGGACTAACCATTTCCAGATCTCACCCACGGAGATGACAAGGTCCCGAATACACCACACCAAGAAAAGTTTCCTCAAGTCACTCACATCCTTCTCCAACATGACTATACGAACGGAATCTGCCATCAGAGGAGGAACCACTAGAAGCAATGGGGGAAATCTATCATAGAAGGGAGCCCAAACTCCGCCAAAGGGAGTGATAGAGATGAAGAAGCATTTGAAGTCAATATCAAACTCCACCTACCAATTTCACCACGCCACAAAACAAAACTCATAAGATTGTGAGAAATTTCCATTTACAGCCTAAAGAAGACATTGCGAGTTCAAATTATGCTTACCTACTTTCTTTAGAATTGAGAATTTGGCACTCTCACAAGCAATTTTTTGCAAGACCTCTCCACAAGGAACTTCTCTCCTAAATGTGTAATAGAAAAGCATAGGACTTTTGGCTATAGTAGATGTTTGTGAATGAACCAAAAATATCAATGATCAAGAAACCAATCCAACTACAATATTCAAATGAAACCAAATTTTCAACAACAACAACTTACACAAATAATCTTCAAATTTAAAATCAACACTCAATATTATTATTATATAAAAATCAAATATATTTCTTCTTAATATCAATTCATTAGATGGAATTTGAAGCCTGCAGAGGGCCATTTCAGGCTTATTCCCTTGCTATTCCCTCGCGGCGAGGGAAAAGCCAATTGTTAGGGGAAATTTAAAAAAAAATAGTTCTTAGAATGCAAAAAAAAATTGAAAAAAAATTTAATTTTTTTTTCCAAAAATGACGTGGCTGGGTCTCGGCCATGTTAGCTTGCTGCGTTGTCACTGCTCTGTCGCTGCTGTAGTGTGTTCCCTGCCATGATAACTCACGGCCTTCTAAAGGCCTCAAATCCCATCTAATGCATTCTCTATCCAAATATATATATCTCTCCCCCATGAATGCTTTCACTCTTGTCTTTATATATCCGTTTTTAATTTATTAAACTAAGTTATTAAAAGCAATTTAAAAAAAATAAAAGTTAATATGGAAGCTAACCTAAAAATAAACACCAATCAAACCTTGAGTTCTAAACGCAAGTTTTTTTTATAAAACCAATTTTTTTTTAATGTAAATGCTTATTTTTAACTAATAAACGGTCCACATCATGACAACGGTCTATGGTAGGATTCACCCAAGACCGTCATTATAAGCAATTAAGCATAGTTGAAGGCATCTTTTCATAAAAATTATATTTTTTTTTGTGATAGTAGGATTTGAAAGTTATAGTTTATTTTAAAATTAAATTAGAATTTTTAGATATGGCATGTCAATACCCTTAAATTAGTTTGATTATTTTGTTTGTTTGATACATTGAGATCTAACAATTTGTAAGACATCCGTTAGCGTTTTTGGTACCGCTCAAAAGTTCTTCACTCAAAAGGTTTGCTAATCCAAGTAACATAGGCTTGGATCACTTTACAATTGGCTTGTGATTTTAATTTTTCAAATTGGCGAATTAAATATAATAAGACAAAATCTAGAAGTAGTTCTCTTTCTTATACTATAAATTCTTTTTTGGATTCAAATTTTTCCCAAATTTTGTGAAAAATAATTCGTTTTATGTCTAAAAGTAATCCCTCTATCCATTAAGATGCCATGTTGGGTTCTCCAGCAAATTCTAGGATGAATGCTTAGGAAAATAATTGAAACGTATTTATTTTGACAAAATAGAGAGCTCTCATCAATAGTCATGACTTTGAACGTATGGTACAATACAATATGTTGAATGTGTAGACACTCTGATTTTTAACCTGATAGAGCTGTGAAATCCATATTTTGGATGATGCACAAGAATGCTTTCAGTTGGGATACTATGATTTTAGTTGTCCTAATAACTTTCCATTCATCCTAAGTAATACTCTAAAAGATAGCCTTCTTCATAACCAAGTTGATAAAATTGAGGTAATATGTTTGGACAAATAATAGAAAATGTGCAAAAATTTTAAAAAATGAATTCAAGCATTATTGTAGAATGATTCAACCTTTAAAGTCATGTTATGTTGGTAATTGTCTTAGATGCTTGTTGTGGATAAAATGTCTCCATTACTTCTATAGAATGGTTGAAAATTTTGAAGCTCTTTTGTCTTTTAATGTAATGTGACTAATCGGATTACAGATTCGTTGGTTGTGAACACTGACTTTATCAAATAAAAACCATAACCCTGACATGTAAGTTACGGAAATTAGCGAGCTCAGTCATAGATTTGAATTCATAAGGCATTCTTACCTGACTTGCAATGAGATGAGCATTAGGATGTCATTAAAGAAGTTGCCCATTCATTGGACACGAAGAGGAGTGGCCATGCTCTACAATATATGTACAAATCAACAACAAAATGTCAATTTGCAGTCCCTGGCGTAGAAGCGCCTCAAATAATCTCACAAATAATTTGAACCACAGTTCTTACTTTACTTGTGTCAAAAAAATTGAAAAAGAAAATCATCTTCCAACAGTTCCCTTTATTAGTGTGTAGAGGGAGAGTTGGGAGGTAAGCTTTTCAACTTTGATAAGTTTTGAGTGAGAAATGAAGCTCACTATATACACATCCGGTGGTAGGAGGTAGAACAAACAATGTGGGATAAGTAGAATTAGAGTAAGCTCAACACTCATAGTTAATTCAAAGTTCATTCTATTATGCCTACTTTTGAATTAACTATGAGTGTTGAGCTCCTACTTACTTTAATTTTAGTTATCCCACATTGTTTGTTCTACCTTTTACGACACCATGTGTATATAGTGAACTTCTCTTCATCCATACAAATCAAAATAAGTTGGGAGTGCTTTTGAAACAACATGAGGTAATGCATTGAAAGATAAATTTTTTGTAAATTTTATTCCAAATCCTTCAAATTGTTTTCATTTAATATCCATTAAGCGCCCCGGCTTGGCGTGTCAGCCATGGGGTAGAGTCCTACTCTCCAAATGCACTCGCCAAGGCTGCACTTGGTGCCCCTACTTGAAGTGCAGCTGTGGTGATGCTCTGAACTACTGACGTTTTCTACGATGAGCGACCTCACCTGAGCACCAGCTCAGCACCCACGCAGGCTCGGCAAATATGCTAATGTTCATGTGGGAATCCTCCCTCCACTTTTACTTGTTCCTATCCTAATATTGCTGATATAATGACTGGTGGGAACAGACCCTTAGACAGAGAGATTTTTTTAGTTTAGTTCTTCATTCAACCTATTTCATCAACCTAGTTGGTAACCTAGTTAGATCTCAATAAACAAACTCAAAGTAACCAACTCACAAATTTCTTAGAATTTGTGTGGAAAACGGATTCTTAATCTAAACACATGTTTAAACAGAAATTTTGAACTTCACGAACCAATTCTCCCAACAATTTCTATCTCAAAATTGTAGTAGAAAGCAAAATATCAACGAATGACTGGATGATACAGATGAATATATTATATTTTTACTTCATCATCAAACACTAGAATGTTGAAACATACTCACACTCGCCACTATAAATGTAGCGTTTTATTTTTTAAAACCAAATCACTCAATTCTGAATCACACAAAGGTCGATCGAATACTCTACAGTGCACCTTGGTGTCGATATAGTCGACAATACTCTTGATGTGATCAATTGTAACTCTGGGAGAGAGTGAGTCCGTCATGTACATTCCAGTCAAGCTCTTCAACTGGAATCTATGGTCCGTTGATGCCTTCAAAAGCAAAGTCAAATAAGTACTTCTAATACTACCTTCCTCAAAAAGTACCGCGAGACTAAGCAATTCTATTGACTAGAAATAAGAACCTCTTTTCGCCCAAGACAAAGATAGAGATACATGAACATTACATTTGTACATCATTTGCCACAAGGTTAAATCCCTCTCACGACAGAGAGAAGGAAGTGTTGGTAATCTCCAGAAGTCTCACTTGCAATCACTTGCTCAAGAGGTTTATTAGTCAAGGCTAGAAACTCCTGTTTGATGTAGTACATATCGAACTCAGCGCGTGTGGTAATGACTCGTATCAAATCGTCATCCTTCGTGCCCATACCTTTCATTGCATCAACCAGCTCCTGCATATGAATAATAAAACTCAGTAACATCATTTGTTCTACGTAGCGTCATCCATGATTTTAATGTAACATCAAAATTTTGGTGTGATGAAGTAAATTTGTCCCACCTTCAAGCTTTTCAATGAATAGTCACTTGAGCAACAAGTGGCCAGTCAATGAGTGGCAAACTCAAAATCCAAAGCTTAGTCCTTCAATAGGTACACTAACACATGATGCTCATAGTGAATCAAAGGCCTACAAAATAGTGTAGCATACACAATTTAGAGGAAAAGGTGTAGTGATAGCATTGTGTGAAAGAGCCCAAACAAACTAAGCCCATAAAGCGACACATTGCTCTCTTGGGTTTGCCTTCCCTCTTTTGTTTGATTCATACAAATGGAAGAAGAGTCATACCTGGGCAAAGTATCTGGCAGGATAACAAGTGCTCTGAACCACAGCAAGAAGTGCGTTTTCAAAACGTCCAGATGTCTCCTTCTTTATCGCCTGTGCCATAAGAAGAAACGTTTAAGGACCGGACACTTTGAATCGCTGCTTACAAGTACCACATTAATATTAGTGAAGTTCTCTCTCATCTAGGGGTGTCAAAAGGGGAAGCTTTCGGTTCCTACGGTAGAGGCGAATCCGTCCTGGACTCCTCGGAGAGGCAAGTATATTGGAGAAAAGAATTTGGGCTCAAAATCGTGCAGTGCCAATTTGAGAACAAATTTGGAAAGAAAAGTGGTAGCACCCCTATTCGTATACATAATTTACGGGCGTAAGACCTCACAATTTCTGCTTCATAATTCCTGATTTCCGCATTTCGATTTGTAGGTTTGTCATCAAATTGAAGACAACCAAATTTCTTCTTTCTCCCTAGTAGAGCTTTGGAACACTATTCTCGAAGTCCCTTCTGCAGTAACCCTACTTCAGACACCCTCTATTATACCAAACCTTTCTAACTCTGAACCCAAGACCAAATCACTATAAGAATATGAAATACTGACTTAATAAACAGATCATCGAAAGTCTACTTCTACTATCCATAATTCATGGAATTAGTTGGAAAATCAACCTTCTCAAAATCACGGCGAAAAGTTTGCCGGTAGTATTGCAATGTCATGTTCAACTGCGCTGGGCTGCGTGTCGTCAGAATGTGTATGATGACGTCTTCATTTGTGCCTACTCGGGATTCGCCAGCCTGGTACAAGGCCTCAGCATCCGCTAAAGCTAAGTTGGGGTCCACAGCAAGAGTCTCCGAGCGGACTCCTCGCACAAGTGACAACAGTAACTGCAGTGGAAATATTAGTACACAAAATGGCTTGTTAAAAATTTCACCGCAAAGATGTTAATAGTGCACATGACTTTTGAAAAATGTGTATTACGCACATATTCTTGTCAAGAAGTTCTTGCACCAAAACGATCATCAAAGATCTTTGGAAAGCCCGGGTGAGCAGCCTCTAGCTCTAATGATCATATACAACTCGCAATGGATGTAATATTGAAGATTATATATACTGTATGTGGAATAGGATATAAAGCAGGAAAAAATGCACATGACTTTGTTCACTTTCGAGAAAAATTATATTGTTGATCAACAACTTTGCTCGATGGGCGTGTGAAGTACATGAACAGGACTAATGTTCACTCTGGGTTCTGACTTACAATTTAGCAGAATGTGACAATATGTACATGATCATGCCTCATCTAAGAACTACACTACAAAGAAAGGGACATTCTCATCCAGACACTCACCTTTCTGTAATCTCCCGACGTATCACCATCAATTTGCCGCTCCAGGGGTTGTTGATACATCGAATGATAAGCTTGCCTGATTTCATAAATCTGTGATGGAGTCCGGGTGCAGATGATGCCAATCAATGCCCGATCCTTGGTGCCCAACCCCTGCGTTGACTCGTATACCAATATCGCATCCCTTTGTGCAGGCCCCATCATCCATAAACGGATCGCTGTCTACAAGATGCAACAAAATAAACTGAAGTTCCAACAAATATGGTCCTTTCAGTAAAAATGGCTTGTTTTAGAACGCCAAAATTTAAGAATTCAAGTACACCGAGCTCTCAAAACTACAACCACAACTGGAATAGATAATGTCTGAAGTTCCAGATAGGCATCTGAAAAAGTACCCATTTCTTGAACTTCGCTAGTTTTGCAAATACAGCGATCAATGTACCATCTACCGGTATAGCAACCCCCTTTTTAAGAATCAATTAAGTAAAACGGTTATTGCCAAACATCTTAACCCAAAAGGTCAAAATCGGCGGCTTCCATGTCTATGGTAGTTGAAATAGATCATTATTAAACCTTCACAGAAGGTAACAAAATGTAGCAACAGAAAGAAGAAACCACACCTATATTTTTCAACAATTGAAATATTTTTTGAAAGTTACAATAATTGATCATTAATTTTTGAAGCGGACTTCTTATTGCTAGCTTGGGCACTTAAGGATTGAGTTATGGTCGTCACAAAGGAAAACAGTGTACAGATTGGGTCACTTATGTCATGAAAAAAGTTTCAATTCATCCTCATAGACGCCTTTGCAAATGGGTGACGTAACTACCTCCAGTTTGCCGTGAAGCTCAGATTTGAGGCGTTTGTGAATGCTCTCTCCATATTGTGCGTTGTATGCATCCGCTATTGCAACACGCTGTAATTGAGTCCTGTGCGCAAGGATTTGGATAACTTTCTTCTCGTCACAGCCGAAACCTGTCAAAAGTGCAATTCATGACCATTTTAAGTTGCGTGAATGACCAAGATTGAAACAACTACCTCGAATCAGAACTTTGCTGTGTCTTCATAACCCTTTGAAAAATTGTCCAGTCTAGAGTTCGACTGACTGTTATCAGACTAGCAGGATCTAATCTATGAACAAGATTTTAGGCTATCGATTAATTCCTGAAGGACTAAGGATTCATGGTTTTATATGACCATTTTCATTTCTCATGTTATGAAAATTATAATTCAGATTGGGTCAAATTTTAAATCACCAAAATCAATGAAGAACATTGCATGTGTACGTCAAAAAACAAAACGAAAGTAATCCTCATATGACTCACTCAAAAGTGCCCCAAAGAACATCAGACTAGCTGGAAGAGTACAAACCTTTGAATGCCTTATAGAGGCCACGAACGTCCTCCGCCATGTTGAGATACGGCGGCACTGTTACGGTAGACATTGCCTCCTATGAAAGGATTCAGAGTATGCTCCAATGATGTTAAAATCGTTCAAAACAAATGAGCACTTAAACAAACTGTAGCAAGAAAATGATAACGCTAAATAAAGAATCTTTCACAGAACTCTACATGAAGGGCATGTTCACTATTGCAACCCCAGGATAACACAATTGGCTTGAAACTGATTAGGTATCGAGACTGGGCTTTGAGATCAAACATACTACATGTACAACACAGCAGTTAGAAATCAAAAATTGAGGAAGAGCGGTCTTTCTACAAAATTCTGAAGTTTCAAAATACTAACCAGACAGCAATTCTCTTACACTTGTAACACATCAAAGTACTAACAATCACAGCAACAGTCGGTAACAGAATTTGAAGTTCAGAAATTTTCTCTTGTAAGATCACCATAAACAAAATAGTGAAATGTTTAAGAAAAGAAGATAACGGGAGAAAATAAAACTCAAACACCACGTCAATGAAACTCACCTTACAATTTGATTCCAAGTCGGGATGACGAGCAAGCAAACTAGGGATCTGTTGTAAAGCCACTTGAAAAACAGAGAAATTCCAAGCAGGAGTTAAAATTTTCAAGCTCTTTCAGAAAAAACGAATCTCCCACAATGAACAATCGGCAACAACGACAACAATTTAGGGCTGCTTGAAGGTCACGTCCAATTTCGGTTCCAAGTGTAAGAGAAGTGTTAAGTACGCCAGCTCTGTGCAACACATACAGTCAGTCCACGAAATTAGCAACAACGGAGAAGAAGAAACTCATCAATTTCGGGCTACAAGAATGCAACACCAATCGCCACTGCTGGAAATTCGGCTTCACCGCAAACAGTGCAGCAGATTCTTTTCATCCATTTGTAGGAAGCCTTGTCCATGTTTTCTCTGCTGTTCTTAAAAATTGTCCTTAGAAATACAAATTGGCCTGCAAAAAGCTTACCCAGTTTGACTGAGTCGGCATCTTGTTGCGTGACCATTGAAACAGCTATAGAGAAGCCAAGAGGAGTAAGCTGTAAAGTTGATGACTGGTGAGCAAACTTACGGTATTACTCACTGTAGAAGGTGGGACGTCACTAATGAGGGCAGCTATCGCACTTAAATTCTTAGGCCTAAATTAATCGCTAAGCCCTAAGGCCTAAAAACCCCTAAACCCTAATTCTGCTCTGCCATCTTCATCTTCATCTTCATCTTCATATGCGTGCATTCGAATGTTCGAGACTCAATTTCTCGTTCCTGGTTGTATCAGAAGTGGTGTTTGCTTGAAGGTGTGTAGTTTTCTCTATGGAATTTGTTCACAAGTGCTGACTTTCAAAGATAGAATGATTGCTCTGGCTGTGCATTCTGTGGATGTGGGGTTTGCTTATGGTCAATTGTCACAGAATTTGCTGTTCGGCTCTTGAGATTTGAGCGTACAAATTGAATCTCCAGACTTGTTAAATTGGATTACACCGTAGAGTGCTGGTAGAGCTTTTGGGGTTTACTGGAACTAGGTCATGGTGTTGAGATTCAGAGTGTGATTTTAGGTTCTGTTAATGCGGGGAATATGCGATTCGCTCCTTGTTTCAGGAAGCACTGGACAAGCCAGGAGTTTAAGGTTTAGAGTTAGGTTTAGGGTTTTTAGGGTTGTTGTTTGTTTGTTTTGTTTTGTTTGTTTTTAGAGTTTTAGGATTTACGATTTACGATTGATACCAAGCTTGGCAAACGTGACATGTGGAAGCTGAAGTTGAATTTATCAACTGTCATTGATTTGGTGGTCATTCCTAGGTAGGTTCACTTCTTTGCTGTATCGTCAATTAGCTTTGTGGCATGACCTAAATCGCGGAACCAGAAAGAAGCCATGATTTTCTCATTATTTTTTGGATACACAAGAATAATGCAATTTGGACTTCTTTGTATCACAGGTTGCCTCATGCTGGTGGAGCTGATATTGAGGCTCTTTTCTATGCTGGCGTGCTGCCTACTGCTGATCTCGCAATTCGCGAGAGGTATGCCTCATTGTAGAGCGGTGTGCACCGTGTTCCTCCGTATATTAGTTTTGGGATTGAAGCATCCGTTAATTCTTTGGAAGTGTGAGATTTCATTGTATTTTCTTGTATGTAGGAGCTTTATTACCAATGTAATCAAAGAAGCTACTCGTAGTTAATGTAGATTTGTGAAGCAATACCTACGTTTCTTTCAAATCTAACAATAATGTGGAATATGCAAAAAGTGGTCATTTATTCATTAACATGGAGAAAACAGCTATAATGAAGAAGTCCATTTGCACTGGTGTCAATGCTCCTTCGCTGTAATAACTTGTTCACATGTTCCTCCATTGCCTGATGCCCAACTGCATGCTAATCCAATGCACCTGCTTGCCGAATTTTTCAAACGTTGACGATTGTAGAATATTTTTCCTCCTCTTTTTATTAAGGGGAGCCTTTGCCTTAATAATGTTATGATTGTTGGGTTTTACATTGGAATTTAATAGTAGTAAGAAATATGCACCGCAATCGAGGAAAGATTAACAATTTTTTTTGGTAAAAGGATTGTTTGAAAGGGGAGTTTTAAAACTTCACACTTTTCAATCGAAACTTATTTTAAGCCTTAAATTTCAGAGTATGGATCGCATGCAGATATATCTCAAACCCAAAGTTCTTATTTAAGCTAAAATTGACACTTGTTAATTTGAAACATGTTTTACAACTAACATTTTTTTGTCAACATGCATCAAGTGCACAAATGTAGTCCAATCGATTACATTTGTAGCACAGAGATATCCTATGATCCTATCCTGCACTCACATTTGGACTAAAATTTGTTTACGCGGTTAGGGTATTTACTTCTTGTGCAGATTCTGTGCAGGCAGAAAAATCTCACGGGTAGGGACGACAACGTTGAGGTTTAGTGGGATTCCCTGTATAAATCATGCAAGTTAATTTTGTAGTATTGTTCTCACAAATTTTGCAATGTTGCCTTACAAATAAGGAAATGTGCTTAGGTGTTGGTAAACGGCCTAGTACATGCAACTAATAGAACAATACTACAAAATATAACCGAAACTTATTGCAAATGAAGTCTTTAAATTTTAGTGTTTGTTGGTGCTTTGTGTCAATCATTTTTTATTGATTGGGTGCAGGAATTGTTGACATCGTGTACCGTAACAAAATTCAGTTGCGGACTCTCCTCATGTTTCTTCACACATGATCAATGCTTTGTTGGTTTTGACCTACTCTCGGTGGACAATTTTGTGTGGATACAACATGAGGACTACATATCGTTTTGCAAACAAGTAAGAGGAGATTCTTGTCCTTTTCGATTTTGTGTGGGTGCATGTTTATTCTTGACTATGTCTCCTGTAAGGAGACTTTGATGGGTATAGTTTGAGTGCTTGTGGTTTATTTCATCAATACTTTGATTGCCTTTGCAGAATTGGGTGTCTGATTCCTTAGGATTTATGTTGGATGTTTTTTACTATTCAAAGTCTACTTTGTCTCAAGTATCGATGCTGTCTTTGTGGGTGTGAAAATTGAACCAAAGTAGAGGATACTATTTGCATCACTTTAAGAAATTTAAGGAAGTCGAGAAAGTAGTGTGCTTGTTGGGGACGTAGAGAGCTGTAGAGAGAACTTTGGGTACAAGAGCCAAATCTATTGAGATCAAGTAATTATCACTATGTATGAATTTCTTATGCAATAATTCAAATTGGGACGTTGTAGATTGCTGTATGTAATAGCAGTCAAGCACATGTGCATTCCAAGATCAGTGACCATAGGCATTTAGTCACTCGCTATGTGAAAGACTAATTCACCCTGTTGCAAATTTTGTAACATAAAACCTTGAAAAGAACTCCAGTCCGAAACATGGACGAAAAGGGTGATCATCCATGTGACATGAATGAAATCTTGACAGAAGGTTGTGACATTGTGAAATGAGTTGCTGTGTGTTAAAAGAGTAGTAGTCAGGGTGACAGGATCAGGTCCCTAACAGTTTGATAAAGTCATCAATGACTTTCAAAATACACAACTGAAGCTTGCAGATGAGCTGACTTTACTCCATGCATCCCATTTTGAAGTTTCAATAGCTCCTGGATTCAAAGTCCTGGCTTACATCGTCAGTTGCTATGGCAGAAACGTGAGTAATGAAGTCATCAAACATTTATGTGATGAAGTTGTGGAGCAGATTTGTAGTCAGAACTATCGAAATGAGTTCCTGTTGGTATCAGGGGTCAGTCAATAGGAGACAGGTTCAGGTTCCTAACGGTTTTAGCCTCCTGTAACTGCATCAGCCAATGGAGATAATGCTCGATCCCTGTATGTTTCCATTGCAGGTGCGAAAGATATCAATGTCCGGATTCGTGGTGAAACTATTCAGCCCATGCGTGTTATCATGGCCCCTCTTATTATCAAGTCTCAGGGGAATCTCAGCCTTACAGGTGTATTGTGCCTGACCTGTAAGGTATGTACACCCATAATCAGCACTGCCCAAAAGGTGACACCTACATTTGTACCAAAAAAATTTATATTGATTTCAGAAGGTTTACACAATCAAAACAGGAGAGTCTATGAGAGTCTAGTGTTAATTTTGTTTCACCTAGAGAAAGTACTTCGAAAATATAGCTTATTCATATGGTGTCCAAATAATGCATGGTAAAGTGCATTAAGATTCTCTTTCAATTGCTGATAAGATTCATTGAAATATTTTATGTTCAATGATAGTAACTATGCTCAGTTGTAATTAGTGATGATTATAGCTCTCGATTATGTTACTGTGGTGCGTTTAGCTTACGGGTATTATGATCTACTTTTGGGAGATGCTGATTTTCCTCTGAAAGCGCTCGTGGAACCAATCTATGGGAGAGAAACCTGGCGTGAAGGCGTTACTTTCCACAAACAAGATTTCTCAAAGATCTACCTCTCCTGGCACCACCAGTCCACGACTGTTAGATATTTCAACAGTCCTCTCCTGGTGCATCCGACAAGTAACAAACTACTGGTATACAGTACGTAACACTCTCTCTGTGGAATAGGGTGGGCTAGATCTGTCAGTGAAAGCATGACTTTGTTTGACTCCTTTGCAGTGCGATTAATTTGGTCCCTGCGGATCATACGCAACGACGTCGTGCTTATCGGCATTCACTAGATCCCTACAAAATGTCTTCAAAAGATTTGGTTGCAACTTGACTACGGAAGGGTAGCTTGGAATGAAAAAGCGCTTCTTCAGACGTTTTAGGAGTGGTGCCAATGTAGCTTGTCGGTGACAAGTCACTTTGGCCCCTCCCGGCCATGTTGCTCCTTATCATTTTACCAGAGGGACATTCTTGCGTTAATTTTAACAAAATTTATCCGAATTGAATGAAATTTCTTCCAATTTTGGATTAAGTTGCTCTGAAATTAACACAAGAATGTCACTACAAGGTGCTGTTTTCTTGTGATTGACTCTCTTTGACTTGACATGATTGCTTTTGTTCCTTTGATGAAAAAATTATGTGTTTTGCTTGTGAGTTGTAACCAGATGGTAACAATTCTTTGTTTGGTTTTGTGTGTCCAGAGTCCTCAGCGGCACTGCCCAGTTGTAAGGGAAGAGAGTCAGGTCTGCAATGAACTTTCGACGCTGGCGGTCATGAAATGAGATTGACTTACGACTGCTCAATTCTGTCCTTGCAAGGTCTGATGCAAACTGGAGACCTAGGCATTGGCAAGAAGCACAAGCAATTATCTAGCTTCAACTGTTTTGCATAGGTTGTGGAGAAAGACTGAGCATCTCAGTGTCCTTCTGGTAGGGAGTACCTGTAGGTCTATCTCTTGATTCAAACACACACACTGATACTTTACAGATTGGAGGTGAGGAACTTTAGTTGTTTGCTGTACATGTCAGCTGAAGACATGTATCTTTTGTTGTTTTGTGAAATTTCTTGACTCAATCAAAGATGCTCGTCAGCTGAGAGTGGAATTCTATAGTTTTCTCAACCCCAGAAATTAAGCAATTTTTCCCGTGCCAAAAAGAATCTTGTAGCAGGTCCAAGCATTAATTGCTCCATTTTCGTACTAAGGTTGCCATTGTGCGCTGATATGCTGCGGGGGGGGCACCTTCTTCTCCAAGTCTTATTAGTGGATTTTCATCATGCTTAAATTTTCTGAAGACACGCTTTCAACGACGTGATTGGCGTTGGTTAGACTAAGTGGTTAAACATTCATTGCCGCATTATTTTAGGCCCATCAATAAGTAAGGTAGATCTTATTTAAAGTACCTAGCCTCCAAGTACAGTGAGGAATGTACTTGAAGTCTCGAACCCCAAAACAATGGGGTGTACGTGCAAACTATTACACTGAGAAGAGAAGTACTCCACAATAAAATGAATCTTACTTTTTCGCTGTGTAAGACACAAAAACGAAAAACGAAAAATGTATTCTGAGGTGGACAAATTCCACTTTATTGGATTCTTTGGCAGGGTTGCTCAGTCATAAAGCTACTTCTCTCTGAGAGCACTTGATGAATTTTATTGCCAAAAATGAACCACCTATATGTTAAGTCACTCTACATACTGCAGGTGACTAGCAGGTTCGACAGAAAATAATTCTATAAAGTCATGTCAATCTTTTCTGGAAATTAATGTTTGCATCTGTTGAAATCAAGTTCAATACAAGCCACATGCCATCTAAAAATGTATTGTTTAAATTGGACCAAGTTTCACTGCACCAAAAGGTCAAGCTAAATCTGTAAGGGGGTATGCAGATCTAACTGCTTTGATATTATGCATGATTAGGTGGAGAGGTCATTCTTATAGAGAAGTTCATTGTTTTTTTATCAATCCTGAAAAGATATGGGATATCTGAAGCAAGGTGGGAGCTTGACTATTCAAAGAAAAAATGTAGTAATTGTGTTCACAATGGAACTTCAGACCTCATTTAAGCATTGTAAACCAAATTTTTTCAAATTGTGGGTATGTGAGAAATCAAGTTAACCTTCACCCGAAAAAATCCATTTGTGATTTGGTGTCTCTAATAGAAAGTTATAGACAAAATACAAAGACAACATATGACAATGTTCTTCCTCTAGCCTTCCTCTGAACTTTATCTATAAATTTCCATGAGAAACTCCAAATCACAAACGGTTTTTTTAAGGTGAAAATTACATGTATTCCCCATATTTTTTTAGTTGATCAAGTTTTAAGAAACACTATTTAACTATGCTTAAATGAGGTCTGAAGTATAATTCTAAAAACTATTAGTGCATTTGACTTGACTAAGAGTCTCTTTCATGTCTTAATTTACATATCCCACATAGATTGTTGTACTTCTTACCTCCCCCATTGTATATGATATAGTGCATTTGTAATTGGTGTAGAGAGATAAATTCTATCATGCATTACATTACACAATTGTACCTTCTTCCTCTGATCTATAACACACTTAACCCTTCAACTCCACTAACTCAGTATGTGGCTTGTGAAGTTACATGAGATGTACATGGACAAAGTCATGTATTGATTTCTATTGTAATTGAGTGAAGACTGTTAAAGACTTAGTAAATCAAAAGTTGGTTACAAACCTACTTTTCTGTCATACCTGCTAGTTGTGTACAGTAATACAATACCGACAATTTTGCAAGGTGCTTGTAAAGAGTGCTTGTAAGGACTGGATTTGGAGCAACCTGGTTTGCTGTGTTCAGTTGCATAGTGTTGACTTTGGGGGTCATAGTTCTGTAGGGCTGATAGTAACACAGTAACATAATCCCACAGTTACAACATTGGGACATGGGACACAGGACATGGGACATGTTGCATGTCCTGTAAAAAAATAATCACCTCTCTGTTCAGTCAAGCCACTGTGCATAGCTCCTCAAGAACTGCAACTTGAACACTATGCATGACATTGGATGATGAGATGAAAGATGTATTTGAAGGTGCATAAGATTTGTGATTTTTTGAGGACATTGCAGTGCAATTTTTATGAAATGTTGTACTCATAAAATAGACAGAAATGGTGCAATTTTGTAGGCACTACTTCTTTGTCAAGGCATGGACTAAGGAAAGAAGGTAAAATGAAGAAATTATTTCATTAACATACTTAGTGAGGATGAAGGGGGAAAGGTTCTTTTATAATGAAATTCATTGTTTGTCATGAATCCTCAAAGGCTATGGGATAATTTGAAAATGAGAACTTGACAATTCATTGTCAAAACATAGGATTCATAATGGCAAAGTAGAATTTCAAACCTCATTTTTGTGTAGTAGAATAATTGTTTTCAAAAAGGTTATGTACAAAATTTAGAGAGGATGAAGGTATTATTTATAGTTTGGCTAAAATAATTCCATTTTTTTGGAATTCCAATGCCTATATATATGAACTAGGTATACAACCTATTACTGATATTGTTAAGTGTTTTAGCATATGTTCTGATTTGCAATGATGGGGGAGGGGAACATTTCCTCCAATTAGGAAATACAAAAAACAAAGAGAGCACTATTATTTTTGCTAATTTTTCATCAAGTTTGCAAATTGAAAAAAAATATTAGAAAAGTGAAAATTATAGTCTGACTTCTCCTCAATATGTATAGGCAAACCTATTGAGTCCCAGAAGCACAAAACCACTAAAAACTAGTCTTCACCGGTGTCGATGTGTTCTTCGTCACACAACAACGTTGAAGTTGCTCAACCACTAACATCAATATATTCCCCTCCTTTGTCTATGTTCTCGTTTCTCTTCATTGTCCAGCCTTTGGTTTGGTTGGTGATTTTTCCAATGCAATGATTTTTCCACTTGTTCAAAAACCAAACAAACAACATATTCCCTTCATTCATTCACAGAAATAGGTCACCCTATCTTGCACAAATGGGACCCTTGTCGAAAACAAGTTGTAGACCTTTTTAGACTACAATGAAATGATTTGGCACCCAAAGTGCAGAACCTCACTCCGTCGCTGTCCTCCAAGTCCTCCAAGTCCTGTTTGTTGGTACCGTAGCGAAAGATTTTATGGGTGCACATCACCGTACCTTATTATTTTCCTGAGTCTTTGTCGTTTGTATTTTTCTTCCCTTGGACCTTTGGTCAGTATTCAGTAACACCGTCCCTCCGCAATACCAAGTTCTTCGTCCTTCTCAAAAGGTAGCCTAAGCAACACCAGGACAACTTTCTGTCAGAGAGGACGGCAGAGTCTTTGATTGCTGGATTGATTTAGATTCGGGTGCAGAGATAGTATCACATTTGACATTGGGGAGGGGGTCAGTCCAGTGCTCCAGTCAAGAGATTTGAAGAGTTCAAGAGGAAAAACTTTTGGAAAAAAAAATTCAAATTCAAATTACAGTTAAAATGAAAGAAAGAAAAGAAAAATGAAATGGCAATTTTCGTACTGTTTTTCAGGGTCTGCGTTTTCTTGCTCTGGCCCCTTTTATTCTTACACCTTGAGTTGTGTGGTTGTATATCAATTGTCTTGTTTTAATGCAATCAGTGAGGTCCATCAGCCTCGTTTCTCCCACCACCACAAATCAAAAACACAAATCCATCAATGGAAAACTCAATAGATAGAAGTTATGACATCACTCAACTTAAAGCTTTAACTCTTAAATGTCGAGGAGGATGTTTTGCATTTGATGGATGACAAAGGATCTCTCTATGTAGCACAAAAGTGCAACTATTCATCCTCAAAATTTTGCAAGAAAAGGGAAAATCTTCTACAATAGTTTGTCTTGCAATGAGTGCTTTTACAAATTTTTAAGCCACTACTTCACACGGTGATTTCCAAAGTCACCCCCATCATCCTTTTAAGGGTTGAGTTAAGTTTATTAAGAAGAAGCTCTTTGATGAAGGCCTCATCACCTCCCTGGACTACTTAAGTTTTAAGTTCATAAGATAACTTATTATTCAGCACTGGGCTGGGGAAGGTTGTTTCCTCACGAGTATCGTGCCTGTTGTTCTTGACTTTGCTGCATGAGTTTGTAGATTTTAACCCTTAAAAAACAGACTGGAGACCATGGAAAACATCCATTTCGGTAGTGTGTGAATCATTGGTTTAAAAAATTTCAAAAGAGGGTAGTGTGTGAATCACTGGTTTAAAATTTTTCAGAAGAACTCATCGGAAGTCCAAGTCCAAGTACTAAAGACCTCCCCTTTTCACATAAAACTTGGAGGATGAATAGTTGCACTTCTATCTCACGTGGAAAGATTCTTCGTCATTCATTAGCCAAAAAATGGTTGTAGCGTTGTTTATTGGTTAAGCTTACTTTTCAATGAATCAATGATCATTCTTTTTATTTGTGATGTTATTAATTGTATGTAAAGGGGAGAGATTAAGTAATGGTGTACAATGGTTTGAAAGTTCAAAAGGGATGAATTCTATTGAAAATGAAAGTGAGGTATGTATAAGTACTATGTAGTAGCAGTGGAATGTTCCCAACCATCATTCCAAAGAATGTGTTTTTCAAATATCTGGTGGAACTTTAACTAAAGTTGGTTGTCAAAGGGATAAGGCATCTATATCAAAAAACGACAACTTTGGAAATCTACCACCTAGGTTCAAGCCTGAAAACATTCTAATGGAGATTTCGGCGGTTTTAGAATTAGTGCTTCTTGCTTTTTGACATGTTGCATGTGCATGCTTGGCTTGCGTTTCCAACAAGTCAAGAGTTAGGTTGGAGGAAATGTATGCCTATATCTGCACGTTCAAACACTTCTGTTGTCATGGATGGTCTCAAAGTACATTAAGATGCTCCAAATTACATTTGATACTTCATGAATCTTTTAGAAGGGTGCATTTGTTCTATAAACAATGTAGGAAGCCTATTTTGGCTACAAGAGAGGAAGAAAAAGTGGTAAAATATGTCACGAGTATGTAAATTTAAGGCATCTTGTTATTCTTTTGCACTTGAAGTTGAAAGTTGAGGAGGCTACACAAATGCATGTCACACCTTTTAAGAAAGGGATTCCCAATCTTGGAGAATGAATGTGCTTTTGTAAACAACATCCAAAGTTGTCTTTGAAGGTGGTCCAAGGTTTAGACATAGGCCACCATGCACAAGGACTACGCCTTTCTAATGTCACCACACTTTACCATAACTTGAAGCTATTACTAGAGTAAGTATTTATACCTTCTCATATTTGGAATGCAAACAAGTCTTGTGCACGAGCCAAAAGAAATGGTGGTAAGAGGGGGTTGGACAAAAATTGATTTGAGGGTGGTGCATTATATATTCTACAATGAGCAGTTCTATTGAGATCCTATCAAAAGGTGTGAGGATGAGGCCATGATGAATATACAAGAAAAAATGTGAATGACCAGCCATTTTTTGGATTGGGCACTTTGTTAAGCACGTTCAAAAGTAGGGCTTGGAAATTTTTCTCATGCACCGGCATTTTGCTTATTCTAGATGAACAATGTTCACTTGTCACTATAGATGTTGTGAAGATTACTACTTTGCTTTGAGGAATGTACAATTTGACCTTTTGTCATTGTTATAAAATTATTTATTTATTTAATACCATATAAGAGAGCATTTCATCACAATAACATTTTATTCAATGCATAGGAAAAAAATCCAATATTAAAATAAATTATTCTTCTATAAATGAAAAAATGCTTTCAATTCTTAAGGTAAACCAACCTATGATAGGCAAACTTTCCAATGCAAACATCTAAAAAATGACCCATTACACTCTTGTATCAACCCATACCAAATTTTTTCTAATAAATGAGATTAGGGCTTCATTAGATTGGTTAGTGGCCAAAATCCATGCCTTAAGTGATGGTAATGGAGTTATTAGTGATTGTCTTAGGAACTTCTACCTTTTCAATACAATTGTTTTCTCAAGAAGTAGTTTTAATTCCTTCATGTTGTGGTCATGTTAGGAAATATTGTGACTACTTTAGGTAGTAAGATGATTATTATAGGTATACTTTTTGATGGTTTTGGGGTAGTCTAGAGATTGTTTTGGACCAATTGGGCAGTACACTTCAGAAATTTATAGCAAATTCATACTTTGTCAAAAAAATGAAATTTGACATACTTTCTTCATTTTTCACATTTGTCTATATATGAATTTTATTTTTTTATTTTAAATCCATAATGTTACCAAGGCAAAGGAGTCATTCTGCTTGTCATAGGCTGGTTGTCCAATGTCCAACACATATCCAAGCTACTAAAATTACATCAGAGTTTGATGCATAATTTCAAGATGTATTTCAAGCATACATTCATGGTAGATTTCTTTTGTGAAATTTCACTATGATGTATTTCATCCGTGTCACCTCTATTCACCATCAATTATTATGAATACTTAACACTTGTATTATATGAGTTTATTGCAAAATGATCACTTGTAATTAAAAAAAATCTATACTGAAAGTATCTACAACAGTGTGAGAAAAATCTCTGCATCTCTGATTGTTGAATGAAAAAGTGCACAGTTAACCCGGGGTGTTTCAACATACCTTTTGTTTTCTTGACTAGCTCTTGTAACCAGCAAAACTCTTCATTAGTGTAAAACAATTTTGATGATTGCCATCTTTGAAATGAAAGAAAACTCACATAGCTTTCTTATCAAAAAAGATATATTAAATTGCATGATTTTTGAGAAAATGTCACCATTGACAAGATTGATAAAAATATATTTAGTTAGGTGGTACATATGTTGAAATTGGAATATTGAAATCAAAATGCTCAAAAGTACTCCCAAAACTCTAATTTTTTTCCTCATGAATACTAAACATTGTAATGTGTATGTGAAATTTTTTCAAATCATTTTGAGGTGTGGAAAAAAAGATATGAGGATGTGAAGTGATAGCCTAAAGTGCCTTCTTCATTCTCAAAAAATTCACCAAAAATTGCACACTCATTCATTTCTTGATTGGATTGCACTACTAGATTCAAAAAAACCCATCTAGGGTCATTTTGTTGTTCATAGATTGTTAGTGAGGTTCACATTTCGAATTTTCTACAAATGTAGTTGCAGAATTCACCTAGTGGCCTTATGGTTTTTTAGTGGGTAACAATAGTTGACTCATTTCTTTAGTTTGTAAAATCATTACTTATTGAAAGATTCAACAAACCATTATAATATTTTTTTTCATGTCCAACACTTTTAGTGATGACATGTGAGCAAAATTTGAGCATAAAGCTTTCTTTAGCTTTTTTATAATACACAAAATGAAGTCAAGATCCAAATGTAATCTTAAATTTGTTGTCAAAAGGATTAGAACAACCACAATGATCTAAGGGAAGTTTTATTCTTGAAATTCAAAATTTTCTACATTGAGTGTCCAAAAACTTTGATTTAAAAAAAATGAAAGCTTTGAACAAACACAAAAAGAATCAATGGATTTGAAGTCAAACATAGGAAATTATGAATTCTAACATTCTAACCCAAATTATTTGAGGTGTAAGGGATAAAAACTTATAAATTTCAATGCTTTATGAATTCTCTCTACTCAAGCTTTATATACAAAGTTTGAGATTTTCCATGCTACAAGACAATCTTTGATTGTATTTAATATAGGCTCAAGATGAATTGTTTTTCTTCACTCTTTTTTGGAATTAAAAAAAACAAAACTAAGCTTCTTGTTTGAATAATTAGATTGTTGTTATCTTCTTTCCAAGAACATTTATATCATCTTCAAGGAACCTTTTAAATTTTTTTTATTCTACTAATATAAAAAAATAGGCACTTTGGAGCATTTAGGCCTTTACAAGATAATTTGTTTAATTATTTAAAAAATAATTTCTTTTTTAAGAAAAGAATTAAAGGTAGAAGTATCTATAATTGAAGCATATAAAATAGTTCTGTTATAAAATTTTCATAAATGATTTTGGATCTTACTGACAATTCAAAAAAAATACAAAACTCTTTGACATACACTTTTTGGATATTATAGGTATGAATTTTGATTTTTCAAAGTCTGACTTAGAAGATCTCTAAATTCATTTTCTAATTTTGATATGCATAGGTGGTTGAACATCTTGAATTGAATATCTACTTATTTTCAAGATTTTTAAGGTTATAGTTTGGGACGTAGACATGGGTATGTCTACCTTAACACCTATGGAATATAAATGACTCTTTTTGATACATTTTACTTAACTTGGCAACAAATTTTTACATATTTATAGAATTCAAAATAGAAAATCACATGAAGAAAATGCAAAAGTTGTGTAAGAATGGTCCTCAAAATAGAGAGCAAATATTAGCATAGCTCAACACCAAGTGGATGTTGTACAATCAAGTCTAGTTCATTTACAAATTGTGGATTTGAGGCATTCAGATTTTTGTGTATAATGTGTAGTATAATTGGTATATTCTGGTAAGAGTAATCATCAATGCATCTTTATGCAATTCCAATCAAGCATACCAAAATTCAGCTTCAAAAAAACAAAATTTCATTTTTAGTGAATTTTGGAAGTCAATTTTCATGGCTTTACGAAATATTTTATTGAAAAGAATTGGTGACAATTTTTTTTAATTTGATTGCATAGATATGTAGGGAACATCCATACGCACATCTTTTGTATTAAAAAAACACCCTCTTAAGTAACAAAAAGATGATCAATGAAGAGTTTAATGAAAAGTGTTGTATGACCAAATTTTGAAGAAAATGGATATTTCTACATTTTAACTTGATTTTGGCAAAGTAATTGTACCACCATGCTCAAATGTATAAAATTAGTTATCATATGAGGTGCAAATAGAAAAATATAATTACAATAATGAAATATCTATTCTACAAAATTTACATATAGTTACCCTAACATTGAAATCTCTATAGATGGGTAATTTCGTTAAAATGGCGAAATTCCGCTACTTTGGCAGTTTCTACAGTTCAGAGCGGGCAGTCTGAAGTGTATAAATGTACTAGATGTCTGAAAACTATATCATTCTTAGATGTGAGAAATCTACACCTATGCTAGATGTCATTTTTACCATTCAAATTGTGCGGTCTGAAATCTATAGAACTAATAGATTTATTAAATCTATAAAAGTTCAAGATTCGTGAAAACTATACTTGTCCTAGATGTCATGTTTACAATTCAGAGCGGGCGGTCTGAAAATGGCACATGGAAGGCCGCCATTTTAACGAAATTCCGCATATAGATGGAATTTTGAAGCTTTTTTGGAGATGCTTGTTAAAAAGAAAGACATGCAAATAGATGTTTCCTACATATCCATACAATCAAATTTTAAAAATTCATCACCAATGATTTTCAAACAATGATAATATTAAATCACAAATTTTAAATGAAATAATTCACCAAAAATAGAGTTTTGGTTTTTTGAAACTGAAATTTGGGTATGCTTGATTGGGATTGTATAAAAATTGGGTGTTAATTATGTAAGATGAAAAATTCCAAATTTTTTCTATACTATGCAATAAAAATCGGAATGGCTCAAATTGGCAATTTGTAAATGAACTAGACCTAACTATAAGATAAAATAGCCTATTGTGGTTAGAACTTGGAGTTTGGCCTCATGCTATTGTTGAATTTTTTAAATTTTTTCCCACTTAAAGATAAGTGTGAGAAACAACAATTGGAATTGCAATTATATTTTTTTTGACAAAGTATGAATTTGTTAGGAATTTTTGAAAAATTCAGTGCATCATGGCCCAAAGGTGTTTGTAGACTACCCCATAACCAACAAAATCTGAATCCATAATGCTCATCTTACTACCTAATGTAATCACAAAATTTTCTAATATGGAAGACCTAAAAAGTCAATTTTTACGATGAATTTCACATTGAAAAGTTGGACATTAATTATGGTCAAAATCTCACATACTAAAAAAAAGTAAAAAACCCACAATGGGATAATTTCCTAGGTGACCACTATGGATCATTTGACCACAATGGGCTGTTTTACCACATATCTACCCACTTGGGAGTGAAAAAGACTTTGAGGTCTCTTGAATGGGATTTTCGCTTCTACAGTAGTTTAGTTTCAGAAATTGTTGTTAGGAAGAAAAAACGAATCAAAAAAACTTTTTCTGGGCAGGTTTCTCGCTTGCAGTGGAGTACAGCTTTCACTTGGGTACAAATAAATATTAAAAAATTTACAAAAGCGTGCATGTATGCAGGGTTCCTGAGGAATATTCTTCTGAGGATTCTCTCGATTCTACAAGAAACGCCTGAATTTGTCATTCTGCAGTCTGGACTAAAGTGTCAGTCCCAATTTTTTTTTTAAAGTCACAAATTAAAGGTCAATACTTGGTCTCAAAAGTCTCATGTATGATTTGGAAGGATATAATTATTTACAAAATTTGCTGCGGTTGTTTCACTCATGATTGACAGAACAAACTCCTGGTCTCAGCAATGATAGAGCACCAGTGTCTTGTGGATTCCCTGTGGGGAATCTGCAAGTTATGCCTTTCCCTGCCAATCTCAGGACTGCTTCTTGCAGACATGGCTGCCTAGATAGAAAGAGAAAGAGTGTGTGTGTGTGTGTGTGTGAGGCGCACGAAAGGGAGTCCGCAGCAGAAGCAACATTGAAAGAAAAGAAATAAAATTATATTTTATTTTGTTTCTCTTGATGAAAAGAACTTTTCTGTGACTTACATTGATTTACCACCAAATGACTATCAAAGATTCTTGCAAAAAGTGAAGTGGTAAATCCCCAAGAGTGCTTTAGCTAGAAAAGGAGAGGAGAATAAAAAGTTTGGCTTTTCTCCTTGCACAACACACGCCCACAAGCCTAGCTAAGTCTTGGCTGCAGGTTCCCAGCGTACGAAGTGGTCCTCGTAGCTTCCGCAAACTTCAACACTTGCCTAGGTACTCTTAACGTAAACCTTCCCTTTCAGCAGGTGATCTAGACAGATATCTTATTTTGAACATCAGTCGGAATCACACATGAGACCCGAAGAGTGTAACTACAGATTAATTGATTACAGGCTAAGGTTAGTTTTTGGCACATGATCAGTTGATCATGTCACATGCTGTAACAGAATCCTGAACACCAGGAGTACATCAGGAAGACAAATCGGCGCAATGCCTTCAATTATTTAACAATAATAGACTTCAATTTAACAACTAGTTTATCCAGTAATTAGTCTGCGTAACCAAAGTCGTCCGCCCTGTAAAACCAAACGGCAAGCCATACTCCAATCGGAAGGTTAACGTAGTAACGTCCAGCTCACTCCCATTCATTTCAGCAGCCATGACCAAAGCAAACGATCACTATTGACGACAGTCATCACGCACTCTAATTCAATGTGAAACACCTGCGTCACTAACCAAGGTAAGTTCTTTCCGCAAGCCCACAGTTCACTGAACCTGGCCTCACAGCATGGTTTGGCAGGGAATACATTCACAAGTTCAGCAACTATGCAGATTACCCTTCTTGGAACTTACGTACTTGCATAGCATTATCAACAACAACCTCTCCAACAAATCAATGACATACATGATCCACTACACGTGTTGAGGAAGTTTCGTTGAGTAGGTCCATGCAAGCTATTCCTGCTCCAACACTAACTCCTTTCCTCATAACCACCTTGGTTGGAGAGGAATCGAGCTAGTGAGAGGCAGGAAGAGGCTGCTATGCTCAAGAAAAAACCTCCTCAAGAAGTGTAGCCGATGTTTCAACATATTACATGTAAATTAACTTGGAGAGATCGAGTGAGTGAGTGAGTGAGCGAGCGAAGTTGTGTGCGTGCTATTCCTGACCATCAATAGCTCCTTTCCTCCCAGACTACAACATCTGAGGCAGAGAGGGATGAAGCTAGTGAGAGGCAGGAAGAGACTGCACGCTTCCTCGCTCGCTCTGAAAGTCGATCACCAACTTTCTGGTCGTCAGTTCAAGTCGAGTGATCGATCGCAGCTAGAAAACAGAGGCCGGACACACCGACACACCACGGCAGGATACTTGTCAATGTTAACAAGAGCTAGTCCGGCCTCAGCTCTTCTGCATGTGTAAGAGGAACTTCTTCAGAGCCTGTCTGAGTGACACAGTACTAGAAACTCATTAAGAACAAGAGCTGTGAGCCTGGAACTGACTCCCGGATCGGAGCCCTGGGCAAGCACTGAAATGGGCTGCTTCTGAAAAGGAAGCACGAGCTAGATCGAGCGAGGATGGGAAGGAGAAGCACAGGACTCACGAGGTTGGAGCTAGGGAGATAAGCTTAATAAGAAGGGAGCGGTGGCCCTTTAATTTATAACAACTCGGGAGGATGGTTTTCCCTTAGCAGGGCCGGTTGCTTGGAAGTCGGAACTGGTTTGCATTTCGGGTCAGGACGGCCATCATTGTTTGGGGTTTGGATTCATATTTTCTAAAAATCTTAACCCTTGGAAGGACGCTGAGGACATTTTGTGTCCTTGGAGATGGTCAACCAAGCTTTGTGCATATTGAAGAGTGGATGATTTTCATCCAATTTTTCTATGCAACTTTTTTATTGTTGATGCTAAAGCTTTAAAACCACATCATTCATTGAGTTCAGTTCAAGACATTTTATTTTATCCATTTTAAACTTTTTATGGGGTAGTTTACCAAAAAATGTTTCACTATTGAGTGTATTTCAGTACTTTGAGTTTTTGTCCTATAAAACTTGATTTTGACATTTATAATGATTTCTTTTGCTTAGAAGCAAAACCAACAAATAAAAGCTTTTGAAGTGCAATTTCTACTTCACTTGAAAATTTTGAAAAATTCCTAAAAGAATCATTCTAGTGAAGTTTGAAGGTTTCTTTACACCACAATGTACTACACTATAATTTACTTTTGTTCTAAAAAATTTAGATTTTTTGAACATGATTCATATTTGATATGAATTTTGTTCATTTTTTCTTCAAAAATTCTTGGTAATGTGAAAGTTTCACAAAAAAAGTTGAAATTTTTTTAACAAATATTAAACATGTGATTTCATGCTTGAAAAATAAAACCAAAAAATTTCACTCACATTGAAAAGAGAAGAGATGGAAGATACAAAGTGATGGACTTTCAAGTTTGACTATATATACAATCATACGGGTTCCATTCTCTTAGGTTTAAACAATGGTTTAGGAAGGAAAGGAATTTTATCTCCACATGAAGTAAGGATTTGGTTAGTTTGGCATTTATGTAAATGAAGTGTATCATGTAGGATAGTTATCTTATTTGTATTGAAAGGACATGAAGCAAGGATTCATAATGGATAGAACCATAATTGTTTCAATCATTGAATATGTGTATCTAGTTTAAGAAGATGTTTACTACGTCAACATAGATTTGTAAACCATGGATTACTAATCTTTATCATATGTGCCTATAGCTAGCACATAATTCACTTTTTAAGTACAATTCAATTTAATCTTTATCACAATGGTAACTTTTGTTAGTTCAAAGTCAACAAAAGATAGTTTGTTCAATGTACTAATGAAGAATTAGAATTAACATCTATTATCTATGTCAAAAAGATATGAAGGAAAGATTCACAATGAATAGTTGTAGCTTGAGAGGATGGGCATGAGTCAACATCAATTTTGTTGCCCATGTATTAGAATTGTTCTTTTATCTATGTTGGTAGATATGAAAAGAGGATTCATAATAAGTAGATATAGTTTTAGATGATAAATATCATGTCAACATTGAATTTATCAACCATGGATTACTTAGTGCTCTGGATCTCTCTTATCTCTATCTATAGAGAGAGCTAGATATAATAAATGGTGCACAATGGTTTGGAAGCTCAAATGACAATGAAAATGAAACATGTATTAAAAGAAATATATAGTGGCACATTGAAGCCCAACATTCTCAAGAATTCATTTCTTATGTCTAATAGAACTTTGATGCATACATATACAAGTAATAGCATTCTAAGATTATCACATAGGAATTTTTTAAAATTTCAATCAATGAAATTTTGTAGATAATTGTACTAATTATCATATGAAAAGAAATATGTATGCAAAAGTAACACATATTTATTAGGATAGAGATACTTGCAGTTTGTTGTCATGATTTTTTAAAATTTATTTTGGCATTGAGAGTGCTAGAAGTGATCTTCATTAGTGTGAAGTAGTTGTTTACATGGAGCAAAATGCAAACATAACTTCAATTATTCATCCAAAAGAATGTACATTTATCCTCCAAAGAACAATATTGTCTTTAGAATATGTAGCAAATTAGTGACTTCATCCAATGAAAATGAAAGAATGTATTGCCTAATATTCCCTCAAAAAAATTATACCGATTATGAGTGAAATATTACTCATTACATCAATAGTGTTACATTAGTAGCTTTTATCACCACGAAGCTTCTTCCCCTTCAGTTCAAAGCCAACAAAAGAAAGTTTCATCAATGAAATAAGAATTAGAATTGAGCCTATTTCTAAATTTTGCACCCCAAATTTGCGCCAATGTATGAATTTTAAGTTTTTTTAGTATAGTCCAAGGCCCTCACACAAGGGCTTCCCATGATATGAAGGCCCTGCCTCGAAGGTGAGGGCGGGAGCCCAAGCCTAAAGGGCGGGATGCTCACACGATGGAAGGCCCGTGTGTGAGAGCCTCTTGCTTTGTTAAGAGCGTCTATTATAGTGTCTGATACCAGTTATAGTGCTAGACAATATTACCAATGCCAGGCACTATAATGAACACGTTATGCCTGGTAATTGAGGAGATTTTCTAAAGGGACCTTCACCAATAGTGCTTAACGTACCTATGCAAAATACTTTTGAATATTCTAATGGTAATGACTTATGTATGTATGCAAAATACTTCTAATGATAAAACATTTAAGTTCTCATCCTAAAGAATCCAAAGTTAGAAGGGATTTTTTTTTTTTTTTCCTTCCTTCCTTGAAACACATGGACAATTTCCATTGAATGGTTAGAAGTTTATTTTGGAGGGTCCAATTCCGGGGTTCATTGAGGATGCTCTCAGTAAGTTACGTTTGAAGTGGAAGTTTGTTTTGATTTCTTTCGTGGGGCTTCGGTGAGGGATTCATGCTTCGGACTGCTATTCTGACATGGCAGCTTTTGTCCCTCTAAAGTTGAAAGGGCGACTTTAGTGTACGACTTCTACATTATGATTGGAGGAAAAAATTCATTTCACAGTTTCATTCAGTTGCTGTTCAGGGCTCAGTACGAAAAAAAATCTAAAAAAATAAAATGTACTCCCTCTGTCTCAAAATTAAATCCTTGCGAACTCTGAAACTAAAGATTTATTTTGAAACAGAGGGGTAGCTAGTTAGTGATCTAGCCCACAAGACCAAACTTCCATGAGAAAAACTCATTTTCTATATTAGAGTTAATTATAAAGTGTGTGCAATGAGAGACCAAGAGCCGGAATTTGTAAAAAAAAAACAGGACAAAACTCCTTGAGGCACCCAAATTTGGTGTAAGGTAGCCGCACTTATAACAGTGAATTTAAGGATTTGGAGACATGATGTCTACTAATGAACAAATTATTGGCCTTACTAGCAAGAGAATATTAATTCATGTACACTTTCAAATGTATCATTTGGGCATTGCGAGAATAAGTTGTGAATTTTTACAAGATTAATACATAACTATCACATCTATTCACTTTGCAAGATTTTCCAAGATTTTAAAGGTGACAGTTATGGGTGTTGCTACCATAATCAAGTTTGGTGTTGTGTGTTTTGGTACTAAGGTAGTTTGCTCTAAAATCACCCCTCCTTCAAATTGCCCCTCTTATTAGTTGAAGAATAGAGATGAGGTGATCCTTAAATGAACCACTTTAGCCATTGAATGAATCAAAAAAAATAAATTTCTTCTAAATTTTTTCTAGCAAGAGCCAATCACTGTCTTTAATTTCTTCACATCTCTTTACAAGTTGCAAGAGGATGATTTTGGAAGACCTATGGTCACAAATAGGTGCTTATGCTTCAAATCTTTGATAATTTATAAGTATTTCAAAATGCTTGGAAAAATACAAAACCACTTTGCGAAGTTCCAAACTTATTTTTCTTTCTTTGAAAAGTTATCTAAAAATATTTTTGTCTATAGAAACCTATGAAAAAGGTAGACCAACCCTTAAATGGGCACTTTTAGAGTATACTACCTTATTCTTAGTTAAACCTTCCTTTGACACTTGTTTTACAAATTGGGGTTCACTTTATGATTAACTCTATAATACATAGAATTACGTAATTGATGAGGATGAGGAGAATTAGATTTCTTGATTGACAAAAATTTTGGCTACAACTTTTAGAAAATGGAGTCTACTTACTTATAAGGAGTTCAAGTGTTATTGATTTTGGCTATGGGAATTCCAACTTTGGGGTAGTATACGTAATTCATTTCCAATTCCAACGATGGAAATCTGCTTTAAAGGATATGGATTCTAATTCTCTAAAAACAAAACTAAATACTTTGTCATTATTGTTTTTTAGTAAATTGATTAGAACTAGCCAATATGTTGAAGTAGATCACGCAATAAATTTTGAATATAAGCATTTTACCAATTGCAAAATTATGACACTTGAATTTCTAAACAAATTATTTTAAACCATCTTAGAGGTGTAGTTTTATTTATTTTTTAAATTAGAAAACATTATGCCCTATAACCTAAGGAATAAACCATATCTTGAAGAAATAAGCTAAGAATATATGAATTTTTTAAATAATAAAATATATTTATATTATATTTGTTTTAAAATTTTCTTTCAAACAAAAGGCTATACAATGAGACAATGAGATGCAAAGAGAACTAAATTAGTAATGACTCCTCCAAAAAATTGAAAAATGTCAAATCCTTTGGTTAGAATATTATGTTAGGCAATTTAAATGGTAGGCAATTGTTTTCTTCTCTCTAAAACCATTAAAAATAAAATTAAGAAAAATTCAAAGAAATACTATTTTGTATAGAGATTATATGATTGCATACAAAAATGAAACTTGCCATAACTTTCATTTCTTCAATAAAATGAAAATATTCATAGGTTTTCACATATATATACATCTATAATTCCAAATCCAATATTTTTTATAAAAGAAGAAACAAAATTTCTTAATCACCTATACTATTGGACTTTGTTCCCTAAATGAAATACTTATTACTTTTGTAATACTTATCAAAGTTGCACAACTTAAAGCTTAACACAAAGCTTGACACAAAAAAGATGACGATTAGGACCAAATTTAAAATATCAAAACATCAAAAAATAAACTAGGACTTTGCTATTCTCCACACTATTGTTCTACTAATACTACCCAACAAAAGGTTTCAAGGCCTCATTTTGGCTCCAAAGACTTTGGTGACAATTATTTTTTACATAGATAACAAAGTATCGGCTTTGGATAATGTTACAAACCTCTCTTTTGTCAATGCAATTTTGCATGTGTACCCTCATTATAGAAATGATGTAAACTAACATTTTGGATGGGATGCGGAACGCAATGTTTGTGGCATTTCTGCTGCAAAGGTCTTATATGATAACCAAAAATACCAAAAAATATTCCAAGTACAAATCAAAAAATTATTTTTAAAATGCCAAAAAATCCTTAAAGAACAGACTTATGTCAAGCGTCATCCCAAAATTGAATTTTCAAAAAAATAGAACACATGATTGCTATAAAACAAAAGCTATTAGATTGATGAGAGAAAGACAAGATTGCATGCAGTGACTTCAATCCCCACTCAAAAAACAATTCAATAGAAATTGCAACTTATCCATGATCTCTCCCTTATCACACAAATTCTCACTACATTACACTCAATATCCTCAAACAATGCCCCCCAAATCCCAAATAATGTACCTAGTGCTTCAAATCTAATGAATCTATTTAAAATGCCAAAAAATTCAAAGGAGGAACAAATTGATCAACAACATTATCAAAACTCACAACACTAACCAACATTATTGAATTCAAAGAGAAGAGAGATCTAAGCCCTTTACATCTCCCAAGAATTAACGCAAAATTGTGAAAGCTAGCCCCAAAAGATGCTTGTAGACTTTTTGGAAAGTTGACACAATAGCGGGCAAAGTGATGGCAAGTTTCACCCATGAGCAAGATTAAAATCGGAAAGCTTTGGTGAGCAAGAGCATCTCTTAAATCTAGGTATGCAAAACAAAGAGGAGGGTCCTTGATGATTGCTTTATTTGTGCAAGAACCTTGACTTGCTTCTATCACAACCCTAATTTCTCGACCCTCTTAGACCGTGTGGTAGGATGATAGGTATGTAGGTAATTTATATGGTATACAATGAAACATTAACCAAAGCAACAAATATCCCAAATGTTTATTTGGTCACTTTTAGGTGCAAGTTTTAAAAAAAAATCTTGTATAAAAATCTTCATAAATAATTTTTTTAGGATTCAAATATAAATATATATATATATATGTATAAATTTTAGCAAAATATATATTGGGTTGGAGAGGTTGCTTTTCAACTCTATAAATATATTTCAAAAATACTTAGGTTTCTTGAGTGTTTTAGATTAACACTGAAATCCTTCAAAGAAAAAGTATCCTTTGGATGATTTTAGGAAAAGCAAAATGGAAACCTCCTATTTTTCATCCAATTTCTTTTTGAAGTACTTGCTTAAATTCATTCTCAATGAATGGTATTGTATATTTTTTCCTAGTAAAATTTTCAGCTTTCCTACAAGATAAAATGACAAATACATATAGTATATTTCAAGTGTATTTTGGCAACTTATACTCTTTTATCTTAATTTTCATTCTAACCATTCATAAACATGTTATTTTCTAAATTTAAGTTCAACTATTTAAACGAGGCTTATCAAATTTAGTTCCTACTTCAATTTGAGATTTTGACAAATTCCAAAAGTTTAATACTTTATTGCAATTTGAACTTTGGGCCTATAACCATAGAACATTGATTTTTCTAATATAGAATAATACGGTAAAATAATTTGCACCATGATTTTTTACATTGTTATATACTTATATGAACACATGGAGAAATTTCCAAATTTCTTTACTACAAATATTGCATTTAATAGGAGTTACTTCACTTTTATTAAGAATTCAAGTTCATTTCAAATTTCCATTAAAAAAATGTGAGATTGCTACAACCAATGGAAGACATATAATCGCATGTCTTATAAATATATATATATATATATATATATATATATATATATATATATATATATATATATATATATATATATATATATATATATATATATATATATATATATATATATATATATATAAATAATCACATTTATTTAATAGATAGTTGTAAAATGAAGTTCATGAAAATTGACATAGGCTTCTCCTTTTAATCCTTGAATGACACTAAAGCTAAAAAATGGCCAAGGGATGACTTGACTAAGCTTATTCACTATAGAAATAAAGAATGCACCCATTGGTTCAATAATCCAAGTATTTTGTTAACTACCTTAGTCATGGAATGCCGCATCCTTTAAGGGTTAAGGTTATGCGTTTGTAGATTTTAGTTGGCATAGAAGTTGTAGTAGTAGTGAACTTGTAAAGCTAAATTTTAGAAGTGTGAATTGACTAAGAGACAATGTTGAACATTATAAGCTAATCTCCAAAGATTGGGACCCCATTTGTTGCAAAGTGGACCCTACATTCCATTTGTTTTTAAAAAATTCATTGATTGCATCAAAAACCTTTCAACACTCTCATTTAATCTTGAAAAGACACTACAAGCTCCACAGACATTTTGAAAGTCAAAACCTAAATTTTCACATAGTTTTTTATTTTAAATGTTCTTGAGCTTATTTAAGAAAATGTAACTTCAATAATTCAATTTTTACTTTATATGAATTTTTTCAAAATTGCTAAAACTGTAATTTTTGTGACACTTTCAAAACAGCATCTTGAAAGCTCAAAATATACCACTTTTAAACATTTTATATCAATTTTTTCTTAGTATTAGAAATGTCTTTTAAGGGTTCAAAAACTAAAATTCATTTCAAACTATTACACTCTTTGTTTTGAAAATAATTGAACCCCAAAAGTTTCCATTGCTTCCATCAAAAACATTTCAATTGCCTTAAATGAAAAGACATTTAATTCTCTATGGATTTGAACCTATGGTTGCAAAACAAATCTTATATTCTACTTTGTAAGTTTCATTTATTGCTTCAAAAACCTTTCAACTTTCTCAATATTTTTTTATTCTCAATTTTTCATTGGTTTGCAAAGATTTACATTAATTCCCTTAAAAGCTTTTCGATTCCTTCAATTGAAAGGATACTAATTTCTTGGACTTTAGGGTGGTTGCAAGAAAGACCGGTACTATTTTGCATCACAATAGGAGTGACTCTCTTATCATCTGCTATAACTATTGAAACATTAAAGTTAATTAACTTGAAATTTGTACTGGAGATCGCTAATTTGATGGTATTCAAATCCCTTATTTTTCAAAAAAATTAAAAAATCATTTTATATTTAAATTTAAATTTAGCTAATTTGTCACATTTTGCGGTTTAGGGGGATTTAGTACTAGGGAATACCCCAAATTGATGATCTAGAGATGAAATTTTTGTGGTCTATTTCCACAATACGAGGGACATGTGCCTACCAAAGGAAATCTAAAAACACATTATTTTATGGCCTCCATATTTGTACAAATAGGGCTCCCTGGCGCATGCACTTCTATACATTGAAGATTGATTCAACTTCCATTTTTTGTGAAATGTGATCACTACCAAGTCTTTACAAATGACCAATTTTTAGTTTATTTTGTTAATGATTTTTAATTATTATTAATTTATATCTAATTGTATCTATTTTCTATGACAAATTGTCTCTTTTTCAAATAATTTTTTTTCAGTCACTTGCAAGTAATTAGTAGTACTAGTAGCTGTTGATTTTTCAAATCAACGGCTAAGATTGTTTTGTTTTATAGTACTAAGCAAAAAAATTGCAATTTTGGCAAAATGCTACCAACAATCATTCAGTCTCTCTTGCAACCACCCTTTAACCCCTACAATCCCAAGGCCTTTTTTCCATCAAAAAACACTCAAAACTACCATTTCTATAGCAAATATTTTTTTGGCATATTTAACAATAGAATCTTATACTAGTCTAGTTTTAAAATGTGTGGAAGAAATTTTGAAAGCTTTGATTATGTAGATTGCAAGATATTTGCATTTAAAATGAAGGAAAACAAGGTTTTTTGTACGTTGTTCAACTACAGTTTTTGGCTTTGAACCTTCTTAACTTAAAATTTTTGTTGTGTTAATTTTGAATTTTTTATTTAATATAATGAAGAATTTAATTGAAAGTCTATTAAAAAAAGTTCTAAAAGAACACACTTAGTTTTCACTTATTAAAAAATTGCTAAGTAGAAGTAGGTTCAAGATTGAAGAGAAACTAAACCGTTAATAGCTCTAAGAGTGAATTGAAACACACTAATCTCAACGGTGATATTGTTCTAGCAAAAAAATCTTAACCTAGTGGAATTTTTTTAAATGTGAAAATTGGGTTCAGAAATGAACAAGTTATTTTTTCAAGAAGATGTTCTAATTGCCCAAAAATTAAGATTGTCCATAACTTTTGCATAACAAATCCAAATGGAATGAATCAAAACTTCATGTATAGATAAAATAAAATTTATAAGAAACAAATTTTTTAGAAAATTATTTTAAAAAATTTTGAGTTTTTTTCTGCCTTCCAAACTAAAAAAGGGCATTTTGTGCCATAACTTTTGCTTTTGAGGACCGATTGAATAAAAATGTATTTGATGAAAGCTAATGTGTTTTTCTATCTTCACCAAAAATTTCAAAAAATGACAATAAGCATTGAGCCCGTAGGAGCCTATCAAAAATCCATTTTGACTCTTGAGGAAACAATGGGACTTTAGGGAGGTAATGCTAGTCAAGTGACTTCAAAATTCTATTATTTTTTTGTCATGGATTCAAAATTTTGTTATTTTTGTCTTAGCTTTATTGTAACATTTTTGTCCTAGCTTAACTCCACAATATTTGTTTGGTCTTTATTCTACCATTTGAGTCTTGGCTTCATTTCATTGTTCCAGTGGTAGCTTCAAATGCACTTCATGGTTGTAAAATGGACCTATATTTTGTCAATAAAAAATCCCAAAGGTCACTTCAAAAATTGGTTAAACCAATTCCAAATTATACAATACAAGGCTTAAGTTCTTGACATGAAGAAGATGAAAATTAGGAGCAAAAAAAATTAAAATAATAATAATAATAATTCACTAAAACATGCCCAAATATTAAAAAGCTACTACTCAATGAAGGAATGTACCAAGAATCAATTCTTTAGGTCTTAGAGTTGTTTTGGTGAGAATAAAAATATAGATAAAATCTTTAGCAAATGTGGGATTATTGAAGACAAAGGAGCCAAAGTGGAAATGAGTAACCATTCCAAATTCAAGAATGGATGTTATACAATGGGTATGCAAAATATGAAGACAATCTACTGTTGGCATTGTAAGAATTTAGAATTCTATAATAGGTTATACTACTCTATAGACAATGATGTATAAAAAATTATAAAAATATGCCTCCAACATAGTAGACTCATAAAAGATTCACTTTGAGGATCTTTGGATTTTATAGACGTTGTTGTTGTAATTCACATAGATTAACTATTACTAAAGAATACACCTTCCATATGTAAAAATACATATCTTATATAAGAAGCATTTAACACAGACATATACAAAATCTTCTATTTGAAATTGACACAAGTTCTAACTATGCTTCTTATGACTAATCAACATTCATATGAGGGTAGTCGAAGCCAATGTCTATTGATAAGAGATGAAAAAAGACTTGGGAAAAAACATGTAGTTGACTATTATGCATATAAAATTGTGTATAACAATACTTTCAATACATTAAAAATATTATACATTATACACAATTTTATATGCCATAATTTTATGGTGACATTCTTTTCCATACAGTGCCTATCTACTTGTGCCATATTTGTGTTTATTTTTCCTCCCCCAAAACACCAATGTTTTTAAGGTGCAAAAAGGATACATCTTTTGCACTTTTTTCCAATTATTATATAAGGACATGCCAATGTTGTAATGCATGCAACAATTGTATTGTCTAAATCTAACTGTTCAAATGAATTATTTAGTAACTTTCATTCCTTACTTACATCCAATTCCTTTCAAATTACACTATTAGAAACTAGGGCTATTGATAACAAAGGATCAACATGTACCAAGTGTCTTGACATTTTTGTAGAATTGGCTCTATCATCTTGGTACACTTGTCATAATTAGATTGATAGACGATTTTTGACAACAGGAAAATGATGTGATTTTGCTAACATGATCAAGTCCATCTAACACTATAAGTTGATGTAGAGTGGCCCCAATGTCACTACATGTGACAAAATGGTTGTTTGAGCCAACATATTTATGTCCCTCAATTATTTATTCACTATTGTCTTATTAAAAATTGAATTCAACAATTGAAGTGTAGAAAGGCTTTTAAAAGATCAAATAAAGACAATGGATTGAGATTCATGAATGACTCAATGCAAATCAATTTAAATTAAGTCTACAACAACCACCAAGATTTAGATAGTTAGAGTTATGACTTCAACAAAATTAAAGTCTCATGTAATTTCTACTAGCTGACTACTGGCATATACAAATTGAAAGACGCAGCAACTTGTTTACAAGCCTAGTTTCCAATTTGAATTTCTACTTTGAATTTTCTTAACATTACAAAGAAACACCATTAGAAAGGAAATGAAGCTTTGGGAGGGCCTCGAGTTCTCTATACAATCCAAAGGTTGGAAGTTCTCTATACAATCCTTTGTTGTGGTTAAATATTTGGAGTACACGTAGACTATTGACATGGCTTGAGTACTACCATATTCAATAATATTATTTGATTATTATTTGTTTTTTTAATATATTATTTTTAAATATTTAACTTATTATTATTATTATTTTAATTTTATTATTTTTTAATTATTTAAATATATTGACCAAAAGTATGTTGATTCCTAATTTGGTAAACAACCCTTGTATGGTTTCATTTCTTCCCTAATAAATTGCCTCCAATAAAAAGTTGAGAACTTAAACCTTGAGCCTTGGCTAGTCTCTTTTCTACAACTACTACAATCATATCAAAATGAGATTATAGTCTATGTTACTTTCAATATTGTACAAACAAGTTAATCAATATACACTCATGCATGGACATTTAAATTGAGAAGTTAACTTATAATCGGTAATCCTCAAATTGGATAGTGTTCTTCCATACAAAATCATACATCTACTTCTTCAATTCAAAGGATAGGACTTTTGGTTTTTTCTTCCCCTCCAAAATTTTGTCTATCATGGGCAAATTCTCTTTTGATTCCCATATACATCTTCTAATCACTTGTATGATACCATGTACTTTGTTATAAACCTCAGTGATTCCTCCACTTAATAACTTTGGATAATGCTTTCTTTTTGCCTCACCAAATTAAACACAAATCTTTTTCAATCTTTTGTGGTAGCATGGAATGGATACATCTAATGCATATGGACCAAACCGCACAAAAAGAGTTTTTCAACTAGGAAAATTGTCAAGTGGACCATGATATAAAAAAAGACAATTTTTTTTCTTTAGAGGTCAATGCCTTTGTTGCATTGGCCAATAACTCATTTTGATGTTTGAATCAACCAATTTGGGGTACAAATGTTAGTATACTCTACATTGAAGTTGTGTGACTTTAGCCTTCAAATCTTTCCAATGGCTACCCTCTTGTATAGGTTTGAGGTGTATCTCAATGGGATCTTTAATGCTTGTAACTTCTCTAGAAAACCCTTTTTGCCATTGGAAGAGAAAACATATGAGGCTCCTAACATGTACACTTTGTCTAAATCATTCCATATCTCTCTTAATCACAATTGTAAGCAAATGTCTTGTTCCCACATATTGACTTTTACTTGAGGTTTATCTTTCTCTCCGATGATTTTTTTCAAGACATTCTTACAAATATTCTTCTCACAATGCATTAGGTTTAATGTCTAATGCATGTTGGAGATGTAGGTCTTGCGTTGCCTTATTGTAAGACAAATAATGTTGCAAATTTGGTACAACATTGGTCACTTAAAAATGGTTTTTAATTAAACAAGAAACTATCCTCTAATCAATAAAAATCCTTTTGTAGGGTAGCATGACTACAATTGTTCATATGGGCAACTATTTTTTAAAAGGCATTTAGTTTGCTAGTATCTGTGGTTCATGATTTAAATAGTACTATTCCAAGACTTTCATTACTAGAATTTATTATAAATTTATTTTCAAAAACATGTTTTCTACATGGCATTAGAGACTACAATTTCTCACCTCCCAATATAGTACGGAAAAAATACATTCATTATTTTTACACCATGCACCTTAATTTACTAGATCATTGGCACCATTTGATACTTTTGTATTGATAGATAAGCAATTTAATCCTTGGCCTACCTTACAATTTCAAATCCAAACTTCATTTGGGGTATTGCACAATGCTCAAAATTTCCATTGAATGCAACTCAATCTTGTCTAAAATCTAAATGGATGTTGGAAAGGTAAAGCACACTTATGTCCTATATATACCTTTTTTTTTCAAAATGTATGAGTACTTGGCTCATGTTCCAATCCCTTATACAAAGCATCCTCGGCAACCTTTTGTTTGTTGAGTGGACAATGAACCATTGGCATGGAAGTCATATTAAATAATCAACAATATGACCCTCTTTGAATGAGGGTTGCTATTATGTGAGTATAGGAATGTGAGCCCATAAGCCTAGAATATTACACATCTATGTTATAGGTGTATATATTAGAGAAACCGTCTATAATTATAGGGTGTATAGGTACCTATATTGTAGGCTCAATGCTCACAAGCTTGCATTCTTGGGCTCACATACTAGCATTGTTGTTCTTTAAACATGTTATCTCCACCTTTGAGATAAGATGAATACAATTGGATTCTTAATTTTTCATTGTAAAATCCCTACATTAGGTGTCTAAGCATAGTCCATTATGCCAATGGACAAATGTTTGATGATTAGCAACTATATGATTCAAATTGCAAAAGGAGAAGATTCAACCTTCAAGAATTTAGTATTTTTCAACCATTTGGCCTAACCAAGCCAAAACTTTGGTCTTTTGATATAAAATTGCATAATATTATATGTTAGTTATGTTAAGTCAAAGTATGGTTTGCCATTTCCAAAATGATAAGAATTATTCAATTTATAGTTCATAGTGGAAGATATGGTCGGATGAAGTTTGGACTTGAAATTGCTCTTGTAAACTTCATCTGCAAATTTCTATTGACTTTTGGATTCAAATTGACTTTTAATTTTGGGCATGAATTGAAGTTTAATTCTAATGTCTTATTTTCAAATTTTACCTAGATTAGATGGATAATCACTATTTTTGTCTAATTTTAAGACTAAACTTCATCCTTTGTTATCTTCCTTAGTTTAATTCTATTTTCCAAGTACAAACTATTTTTGAAAAATTCTAAGCCATTTCTAAATAAAGGTAAGTTCCAATTGTTCTTCAAGTGTCTTAAAATTAAAGATTCTAATTGACTACCTGCTTAATACTTAACCCCTGAGCGCCCAACACAAATTCCAAAAGCAAGCTACAAATTGCCATTCAAAAAGACCCCACTCATTAAAAAATAAGATCCAAGAGACATGACTGTTTAGATTGCAAGAGAGGTAGGGAGGGCATCTTTGGAGAAATTTGTGGAAGTTTTCACCATACAACCTAGGACATTATAATGGTCAAATGTCTCATAGTAGGAGGCCACATTTGGATTGCTGGGGCGCTCAGGGGTTAAGGCTCTAAATTTCTTCTACTAAATTATCATTTTTAGATTTTTAATATTTATAATTTGTAGGATATAAAATTAAATATTTGGGTTTCCAAGACAAAGTGTGGATGTTCCTATTGAAAGTTATAGATAGATGAAGTTTGACTGCTAATCCATACTTTAAAACCTCATACACTAATTTCTATCAATTTACAAGTTTAAATTAACTTTTCTTTTGAGTTTTGACCTGAAAATTTAATCTAAATTCTAATTTTTCTAATTTAAATTTTTTGGATGAATTTTACTATTTTCATCCATTTTTACTACTAGATTTCATCCATTCATATCTAATTTGTTTATTATTTAATTTTCAAGTTTAATTTATTTTTGGAAAGCTCTAAAGATAATCTATACTAATTTGGATTTAAAAATATAGTTTCAAATTATTTTAAAGGTTTTAATTGAGCTTGTAAATCCTATTTTGTACTTGGAGTCTCAACAAAATAAAAGAAAGGAAATTACTTGTTTAAGTACATACCTTGAAGTTTCATTGTCTTCTTCCAAGAGGTGCTCAAAAATTGCCTCACACTTCCTGTTGTTCTCCATCTTTGTTAAAATGCCAAAGTTTATTTAGACCTTTGTCTCTTTGTTGCTCGTTACTTCATTGAGAAGTTTTCAATAAGAAATATGACTCTAATTCACTACTAAATTTTATTTTTTTAATAAAAAGTTGTATTTTTCTTTCTTCCTTTGATTTCTTTTCTTTTGCTATAGTTTTTGCAAAGTTAATGAATTGTCCAAACACAATAATTCTCCCTTTGCTTCCTAGTCCCTACTTCTTTCTATCCTAGCCCCAATGGTTTTATTGTTTTTCTCCTTCTTTCTTCTAAATCTCTTCTAACTTCTAACTAAATTTTTTTCTACTTCATTTCTTTTCTTCCTACTTCTTTCCCTTCAATTTATTGAAATCAAATCATTGATTTGACCTAAAAGAAAACACTATTCCCGTCTAAAGTTAGTTAGTTAATTTTCTAAGATTCTTATCCCCTACTTTGGAATTAAAAATCAATAATTGTTCTAATTGATTTTTTGTATGGCTAGTTGATGTTTTCCTTTGGATTTTTTCTAATCCCTTGTTCTATTGCTATGTTTCCACAAATGGTTGATCATTCTCTCATTCTCTTTGTTCTTTTCAACTAGTCCCCAGGGTTTCCTTTCTCTTTTGTTTGTTGCCTCTTTTATTTTTCCTAAACAATTACACAACCTCTACCTAGCTTCTGACTCCTTGCCTAGACTTTTGACTTTTGTGTTGGACTTCCTAATCCCATGTCTAGATTCTCAACGTCTGTCTAGGACTTTCCAACCCCTTGCCTAAACACTCAATGACCGACCTAGATTGCAACCTTGGTTATAAGCTTTTGGACTTCAGTTGGAGGGGACTTTAGTTGACCAAGGAAACTCAATTGAACACTTAGATTCTAGATATCTAAAATTCAACTAGGATGGTTGGGTGATAGATTTCTAAATTCAATTGGGGTGCTTGTTGTTATAGATGTCTAAAATTCACTAGGGGTGTGTGAGCATTTTTCATCTCCATCCTTGAGATGGAATGAGTACAACTATTTTTTTAAACTTTGCTTTGTAAAATGTCCTATCACTAAAGCCTAAGCATGGTCCATCATGGCTTCTAAATAATAGATTTGCCTAACTTCCTTATTAGTTTAAATTGCAAAAGAAAACAACTAATAACTTCAAACAAAATAAACTAGGCCAATCTGACTGAGCGAAGCCGAGATTATGTGGTTTTGATTTGAAAAATCTTCAATCAAGAGTTATCTATTTCAAGCCATAGATCAGAGCCTTTCATTTCTGAAATGGTAAAATTCATCCTATTCAAAGTTTCCTAGAAGAAGTTATGGCTAGATGAAGTTTAGCTTTTGGAAGAGGCAATTCAAACTTCATTCATGGATTTCTCTTGACTCTTAGATCCAAATTGACTTCTAATTTTTGTTATGAGTTTACAATTAAATATATTTTCAAATTTTTTAATTAGACTCAAAATGGATGAAGAATTATTACTTTTAACAAATCTAAATAGTAAACTTCATCCTTCGTTATACTCTTGAGTTTAACTTGGTTTCCTAGGTATAAATTAGTTTTGGAATTGCATGAACTTCTTCTAAGTGATGACAAATTCTAAATATTGTCTAGTTGTCTTCAAAAGATTCTAAATTGGTATCCTCCTAGTTCTTAAGGCTTTGAGCTTTTTTTTTAGTTTATTATTTTTAGGAATTTATTATTTTTAAATTTATAGATCCTAAAATTAAATTTCTAAAATGATAATATAATTAGAATTTGGATATTCTTAGTGAAAGTTAAGGGGGGATGAAGTTTGGCTATTAATTAGTATTTCAAATTTTCATCTGCTATTTCTTCTTAATCTACTTGAACTTTTAGTTTCTATATTTAAACTAAATTCTAAATTTTCTAATTCTAACTTTTTTGAATGAATTTTATCATTTTCCATCCATTATGACTATCAAAATTCATCCATTAATATCTCCATTATTTTTAAATCTATATTCTAATTTCAAAATATTTTCAGAGAGCTCTAGAAATCTTTGACAAGTATTTGAAACTAAACTTGAAAAACAAATACTTCTACTTACCTAAGTCAAGATTATAACTTGTACTATGTGTTTAAATTTTTAATCAAAAGACATAGAAAAAAATGGTTGATTTAGGCACTTACCTCGAAGTTAACTTCATCCAAGAGATATTTAAAGATAGCCTTGGCACCCTTATCATTTTCTATTTTGTACTTTTTTGTAAATTGCTCACTACTTAAGTTGGTAATTTTTAGTACAAAGGTACAAATTGTGGAATTAAATTCCAATCTAACTTCCTACTCTCCCTTTTAAGTTTCTTTTTCTTTTCTACTTCATCTTTTCCTTCTAGGACATGAATTATTGCCAATGTTGGCTAGTTGATTTTGCCAAAGGAATGCTTTTCAAATTCAAAACAAGACCCCATTCATTAGATGACTTCTGAGGTCATTGGAAGACTGTGAGTTCCGAAGATGTTCCCATAATTCCACCTTTGTTGGTGGTTGTTGTCGGACAAATTTGATGTGATCAAGACACTGCCACATTAGACGAGGAAATTATTGTACGTGGATACAAAAGTCAACACAAATTGATTAAATATGCAAAATAATACAAAGAATGCATTAACAATCCATTGAGTCAATCACCTATTTATCTTTTGACCACTAGACATCAAGAAACATTTTGATGGCATACTCAAGGAACGATTTCTTTGACATTGAATGGTGGAGAGGTCATTTTTATTGTGAAATGAATTGTTCATGAATCCTCAAAGGATATGGGATAATTTGAAAATGAGAGCTTGAGTACTCATTGTCAAAACATAGGAATTGTGTTCAAAGTCCGTATTCAAAGTATAGTTTCAGACCTCATTTAGGCATGGTAGAATAACTTTTTTCAAATACTTTTCAATTATGAAAAGTTGGAAAATCAATTTAAGTTTCATCTCCAAAAATCCGTTTGTGAATTTGTACCTCCAAACAAAAGTTATGGACAAAATTCAAAGAGGATGTTTGAAAATGTTGAAAAAAAATGTCCCTTTCAATCCCTTTCTAAATTTTGTTCATAACTTTTTATTGGAAGCTTGAAATTAAAAAAAATTGGAGATGAAAGTTACATTTATTTTCCAACTTTTCTTAGTTAAATTTTTTTTTTAAATGTTATTCTAATATGACTAAATGAGGTCTGAAGTTTTATTTTGAATAAAATTTCTACTTTTGAGTTAACTATTAGTGGTTGAGATTCTACTAATCCTAATTTATATATCCCACTTGGATTGTTTACCTAATACTACCTCAATTGTATAAAGGGCTTGTCTTTTCCTCTCTACACACTCTCATTAAGTGGCTTTTGATAATATGTGCCATTATACTGAATTTGTTTGATTTTTTTGGAGTGTAAAGCCAAATTCTTCAAAAAATAATATTTTAACTTATTGAAACTTAACCCTTAAATGTTGGGCAGGTGATTGTGGAAATCAACCCTTTTGGAACCGTGTGACATCATCTAGTTTAAAAAAACCAAAAATATTCATTGGGAGTCTAACTATTGTAGAAGATCTCCCCTTTCCACCCCTAATTTTGAGGATGATTCTATCCTACACATAAGAATTCCTTGTCATTCATCAAACAAAAAATGTTTATTGCATCATTTATGGGTTAAATAATTGACAATTTAGGAGCAGTGTGGCAAACTTGGACCACTAGTCTGCCAAACTTGGACCACTAGTCTGCCAATTGTCAATGCTCTTGAAAAACACTCACAAGCTTTCCAATAAAAATCCAATAAGTAAAATTTCGGAATTTGTATAGAGAGTGGAGATAGAAACTAGGTTAAAATAGTCTTCTAGAGGCCTTAGATCTTATGTAATGAATTCTAATCCTTATTCCCTTCTTGAATCAAAAATTGTTGATATAGATTTCTAAGGACTCAATGAAATTCTCCTTGGATTTCTCCTAGTGCAATCTTGATTGCAAATACTTGATACTATTATCTTCCTACATTCTAACTCCATGCTTCCTCCTTCCTCCACTTCCATCAACACTTCATTTTGTTTGAATTCACTCTTTCAATTTTGCAAATGGTTTTCTACTTCTTTCCTACCTTCTCCTTTAATTTCTTCCTTTTTCTTCCTTCTCTCTCCTTCCTTTCTTTTCTCCCCTCCCTTTTTTTCATACAATAGACTAGATAGCCATGGACCCCAATTTTTAGACCTCTAGATCCCTAATTCAACCTTGGTCCTTCAAGTTTAAAATCTTGGCTCTGCTACTCTATAAGTTTGGACTTTGAAATTGCCAATACAAATTTCTAACCCCACTCCGCCCTAAGCAATGACTCTTGATTGACTACGCCTCGAGAAATGAACTCCCGAATGAACCTCACATGAACAATGAACTTCCAACTTGACTTGACCTGGACCCTGTTTTGTTTGGATCCTATCTAATTGGCCCTACATGTTATTGGTGCATGAGGGAGGGTATAAAATCCTATCATGGGTTGTGGTGGCCAAACTTGGATTGGAGGGTTGGAAAATTGGAATGGTGGGGGTGGAATTGCACTAGGGATTTTGGAAATTCAATTGAAAGGGTTGGAATTGCATAAGAAGTTTTGGAAATTGAACTTGAAAATTTGGAATTGAAGCTAAGGTTTTGGGAATTAATAAGGTGCTTTCAAAACCAAATGGACTAACTTATCACACGCTAAACTAGTAGAGGAGTCAAGCCTTGCCAATACTTTGGATTTTTAACTAAAAAACAAAGCTTTTCGTTACTTTGGAATTTAAACAAAAGGCTATGAAAGTTTAACATTCATATGGTTGAAAGCTTTGCCGCACTTGGAATTTCAACACAAACTAAGAAATTTGATATGTGTGAATATCAAAGCTTGGTTGTATTTTGGTAACAAGAGAAAAATACTAAACCAATTTGACAAGAGGAAGTTAGTAGAGTATTAGTGCAATCACTTAAAATTCACCTAAACATCAATTTTGGTTAGTACAATACAATTTCACAAACTCTAAGATCATTCTCACAAGGGTTTTTCTACCAAGGAGTGTGTAAAAACAACATAAACAAGTACTAGAAGGCCCCCACAAATGGTAGCACCAAGGTGTAGGGGAACTTGTCTTTAGGATTAGTATAAGGTCAATATAATAAACTCTATCACCAAGTATTATTACAAAAACAACCTTAACAAAGCACAAAAGAATACAAGGTTTGGATGCACTTCAATTTCCTCCAAATTACAAATAAATTACGATATTGGCTTCATAAGGCTATTTTTATTTTAAGATACCCCATCCATTTTCTATCTCAAAAAAGCCACAAAAAGCTAATGCCAACTTTAAACAAAAATAGAATAAAATTCAACTACTGGAATTTACCTTTTTTTTTAAGAAAGTAACTAGCTAAGGTTTTTTGGAAGGTGTAAAGCAATAGAAAAAAACTCTACCTTGTCCCCATTTCAGTTTTTTATGCTTCCAAAATGTTGGTCAACTCCATGAATGTTTTTAATTTTTTATAAATAGATAATCTTGCCAATTTGGGTACTTCTTGATGCCAAAATGCCTTGAAACTTGTTGGGGCACTTTATAAGAAAAACAAACTATTTTAATTTTTAATTAGATTTTATCACAATTTGAATAATTTCCAAGAATTTTTCATTGTTGGTTTAAGTGATTGATCGTCTAAAAGAAGATCTTCCATAATTCAAAAGATTTTGGAAATTTTTATAGAACCTCTTATCAAATCCTATATATTATGTGCAAACTTATATTTTTACTCTACACATTGAAAGAAGAAGATTAAAATCTTGCTATCTTAATTAATTACTGATGACTAAGAAATCTTTCATACAAAGAAGAATATTGACAAACCAATTTCATTGTTGAATTCCTTGTGTGATTTCAACCCTACAACACCTCACTTCTAGTATAGATGCCTTCATCTAGTTTGTCCTCAATTTGTGAAACCTATAGATTAACAATTGGAGTTTTTATTATTTCTCATATCAACTAAGAAACTCAAATCTATCTTTGGAAATTGACTTAGGGATCTCACTTGAGTTCCTTTGAACCATTTTAGCCAAGATTTGTCACATGCTCTATAGGTTTAGGCATTTTGAACGGTATTCACAAAGTATTGCAAATTCCCACTATTTTAGTTTGGATTTCTAATCTATATATATGCAGAATTTTGGATCATTTTAGATATTTTATGACTAAAAATTATATTAGCTATAACATACCTATTTTGTTTTAACATGTTTTTTTTTGCATTTTGACATTAAAGCTTAATTTAAATTGTAAAAACAAAAAAATGAAAACTATAAGTACCAAGTGACAAATTGGGAGCTCAAAAAGTGGCTTAAGCTCTAAATATCTAAAATTTAACTAGGGTGATTTAGTGCTTTGGATGTCTAAAACTCACTAGGGTATCTTAGATTCTACATTTAAGTGCTTTTGGACTTTCAAAAGTCTAGAATTAATAATGGTCATTGGAAGAAAGAAATGGTCACCAAGAGATAATGCGGATTTTCTGGATGTTTTGTCCATAATTCATTGAATAGTCTAGAAGTAGTTAAATGTGGCATTTGGACTTTGAATGTCTAAAATGCACTAGGGGAATTCAACTCTAGATGTTTAAAATTCAACTTGTGTGCTTTGTGCTCTAGATGTCTAAAATTCAATTGGGATGCCTAAACTTTGGGTGTCTAAAATTCATTAGAAGGAGGGCTTGATGTGGATGCTTTATCCTCACTCTTAGAATAAAGTGTATACAAATGGGTTTTATGTTTTTGTCTTAGTCAAAATTCCTAGTGAGTGTCTAACATGTTGTCCAATTATGCCTTCCAAGCAATGGACAATTGTTGTTTTATCGTACTTTTAGTTTACCTAAGTGCAATTCTTAAATAGATCAACTGAAAAGTAGTAATTATGGTTAGTAGTAGTTAGTCAAGCACAAAGTTAAAATATCCTAAGTCATAGGGCTTTTCATGCCCTTCTCAAAATGATAAAGTTTGCTTGGTTTGAGCTATTTTCCTAATAATTATATGTGGATGAAGTTTAGCTAAACTTCATCTATAGTTAGCTTCTACTTCATCCATTGTTTCCTACTTATCAAACTATTGATAGGAACTTTGAATTTTTTTGGTTTGATTTTAAGTTTATTCCTACTATCTAGGTTCCAAAGTTGACTTGGATTGCTTCAATGCTAATGATTTTCATCCAAATTTGTTCTAATCTATGTCAAGACTTCATCCTAGGCTATTTCCTTCATTATAGATCTAGGTTCTTAGTTTGAATTGGTATCAAAAACCTTGAAATATTCTACAAATGATAATAAAAATCTAACTTGTTCTTTGGTTGTTATTAAAAGATTTACTTTAATGTCCTAGTTGTTAACTACTTTTATGGACCTTTGATTCTCTTTTTTATTTTTAGGTTTAAAATAATTTTAAATTAAATCTATTAAAATTCAAATTCAAAAAAATTTAAGCACTTATATTTTTGACATTCCTAGAGAAAGTTATCCAAGGACAAAATTTGACCGGTAATTGGTACTTCAAACTACATCAACTAAATTCTTTTAACTTATTTTTTCAAATTAACTTTAATTTTAGTTTTGTCTTCTAATTCTATTTTAGATTTTAATGTTCCTTTTCGGATTTCTTTGAATGAATTTTCTAATTTTTCATCCACTTTTACTACAATTCTTCATCCACTTGTAACTTCTTGAGTTTTAATCTATTTTAGAGGTTTAATAACTTTTTGAAAAGCTACCAAAAATAACCAATAGATTCCATTTTTCAACTTTTGATTCCTTTAACGTCCTAATGGCCTGAATCTACTTCCTAGATTCTAAGTCAATAATTTCAACGCTAAATTAATTTTCCTATATAGTGACACAAATGGGGCAAGGTAATTTCAAACACTTAACTCAAATTCCATAGATATGAACATTTTCTTCTTTATGAATCATAAGCATGATTTCTTTGTAATGTCCCTCAATCTCCATTTTGTACTTCTTGATGTTTGAATTTGATAAGTGTTCAAAACACACTAATGAATAAAGGAGTCTAAACTCCTTCCTTGTTCCCTACTCTTTTCATTTTTTTCCTTCTTTCTTTCCAAATCTCTATTTCTTTTAAGATATTCTTTGGGATGCAAATCCTAACAAATTTAATCTTCTTAATTGATTGCTGATTGTTTAAAAATTCAAACAAAACTTCAAAATTAGTTTTGTTTAACTTCTTCCAACTATAACTAAATTCTAGAATTATTAGAACTTTTTTTATTTGGACTTTCCCACTTGTCCATAACCCCCTAAAGCTTTTTGACTATGTTTTCACCAAAAATGCTTTAAAATTGCCATTTCTAATACAAGTACCAAATTTTAAAGAAAAAACATTTTTGAACTTATAAAATTGTAAAATCTTGCAGTATGTTAGTTTCAAAAGATGTAGAAAAATTTTCAAAATTTTTCACTATGTAGATTGCAAGATATTAGCATTTGAAGTGACAAAAATCATTTTGAGGGCCCTACTAAAAAGTTAGGTAGCTGCACTTTCACAAGGTCACATTTGTATGAAAAAATGTCCAAAAAGGTGGTTATTCTTTGGATTCATTCTTTAAGGTAGTTGGCTACATGTGTGAAAAATTTCAAATCATTTGGAATTATACAACATATAGGGAAAAAATAGTAAATTAAAAGATGTAGAGAATGATTCAAAATACTAAATTTTTAAAAATTTATTTATAGAATTGAAGAATGCCAATCTCAATGGTTGCAATGTTGCAATAAACAATATACAACTAATACTTTTTTTTTTTCTTCCAAAATATTGAAATTTGAGTTAAATGAAGGGCTTCAAAATTTATCTTATTAGTTTATCTTATTAGTAGAATTTTCACAACTACCTACAATACTCCCACAAACTAAAACTCCTCATAACTTTCATCTTATTAATCAAAATGGAATGATTCAAAGCTTTATATATATCTATATATCTATCTTAGAAAACCAATTTCAAATTTTTATTTTAAGAAAAAATGTTTTTAAAGAAGTTTTTTTAGTTGCCCGAGTTGACCACCAAGCAATGAAAACTACATATCATACAATTACTTTTTAACCATGTAGTCCAAAGTTATGAAAATTGTTGGGCTTTAAAGCTACTCCTCAAACACATGTTGTGTGAAAATTTCAAAGAAAGGAAACAAAAATTCCATTTGTCATGAGCTATCCAAAATAGCTATGCTATCAAAAATTCCAATTTAGGGCTTTGAATCCTCTCTCCATTCCAACTTAAAATTTAGCACCTACAACTATTAATTGGCCTAACTTCCAAGCAAAAGATTTGTTCTTACTTGGTGTTAAAGAGTGTTGTTATTGAGTGTCCTAGGAATGAATTCAAACTTACTTCTAAACTAGATTCACATTGCAAATGTTGCCCCTAACACCAAGTATGAACATACCACAATCTTCTTTGTTGCCTTCAATTTGAGTTTTGTTTTGGACCTCGAACTCCATATAATGTAAAACAACCCAATGTAGTCAAATGACCCATAGTAGTCACCTAGGAAATGACCCATCATGGTTTTTTCTAGTATGTGAGATGTGGGCCACAATGCATGTCTTACATGACAGTAATAGAGTGAACAATGACCTTGTTAGGAACTTCTAACTTTTCAATGTGAAGTTCATTGTAAAAATTGACTTTTTAGACCTTCTATGATAGAAAATATTGTAATTGCATTGGGTAGTAAGATGAGCATTATGGATTCAGATTTTGTTGATTATGGGGTAGTCTATAGACTCTTTTGAACCATAATGCACTGAGCATTTCAAAAATTCCTAGAAAATTCATACTTTGTCAAAAAAAATATAATTTCAATTGCACTTGCTATTTCTCACACTTGTATTAACCCCTAAAGTCCCATTGTCCCTACAGGGGACAAAATGGATTTTGGGTAGGCTCCTATGATCTCAACATTTATTGAAACTTTCTCATAAGATAGAAAAGCTTACAAGATTTTTGGGAATATAATTTTTATTTCAATACTTAGGTACTCAAGAGCAAAAGTTATGCCACAATAACTTCAAAATGGGGGAGACCAAGTAGCAAAAAAAATTCACAAAAAATTGAAATAAAAAATTTAATATTTTTTTCTTGAAGATTATAATTTTTTGGAAATGGGAAGCTTTGATTCATTCCATTTGGATTAAAAATGTGAAAGTTATGGAGTTTCTTGTTTTGTGGGCAATCATAACAACTTCTCGAAAGAAATTTTTTCTTTCACTTTGAATGCTAATATCTTTCAATCTATACGGTCATAAAGCACCAAAAAATTATCACGTGATCTAAGACAATTGTAGAATAAGATCCTATGGTTAGATTCTGAAAAATATTTTTAAAAATTTATTTTGTAGGTGAACGTAGCTGAAGTGATAGTTTAAAGTGGTTTTGACAGAAAAATGGCCTTGGAACTTTAGGGGTTAATGTGGGAAAAAAATTGAAAAAATTCAGCAACAAGATGATGTCAAACTCCTCATTCTGACCACAATGGGCTGTTTTACACCAGACTCCTATCTGGTATCTGATCTTGGCCCACCTAAAAATTGGAGGCTAGGGAGGTCTGCAAGGCATCTGTTTAGAAACTAGTGTGTATATTTGGACCATTGATGGATGTTTTTAAATTGGTGTGTTGTAAGCCCCATAGTTGTCACATGGGTCTTGAATTTTTTTTTGGCTTTTGCACATTTTTATTAGTGTTTATAGCTAAAATGTTAAAAAAAGTGTTTACATCGTATTTGGTAGAAGTCCCTACACATATGATGAGTTATTCTCAAAAGTTCAGAAGTGCCTTAAGTACTTCTATTTACTACTTCTAGTATCTAATTAGGTGTTTATAAGATCAATTTAGAAGCTTGAGACAGAATCACGCCTTGTTGGCCAAAATGGTAGAATAATAACTAAATCAATTTATAATTAGATTTATTCTTTAAGTGCATGTGACAAAATTTAGGCTATATAGGAGTTTGTAGTATAGGATAATAGAATTCTATTGAGTTCTAGAAATTGACATAGATGATCCTTGTAGAGGTCACCATTTGATTTGTGGAATCTGTAAAAAGTTACTATGCATTTGTAGGTGGAAATCCAACCAATTCATTGAGCATGACCAAAGATTGGAGAGAGGTGTTTTTAGTATAAAAGCATACTAGAGGCTCAATGGCAAAATTCATTCACCTAAATTCCATAGTACCGGAATGAATCCTCCTTAGAGGAATTAAACAAGAACTAGTTAATTTAGACCTTTCCACGAATAGCACAAAGTAAACATGTGAACTTGTACTTTACATTTGAAGACTTCTTAGAAGTCATTCAAAAAAAATTGTAATTTTTGAATCATAGAAAATGACTCCATGAAAAGTCCATGTTTACCATGTTTACCAACATTGAAAAATTCATAAAAACTATCCAAGTAGCAATAAAATTTCCATTAAATATTAGATAGTTTGTTTTATCATGGATAAGCACCCGGTCAAGTTTCAAGACATTTGGACATTGACAACTAGCGGTGGCAATGAATTTTAATGAAATTGGAAAACATACATTCGATAGGTTGACCAATGTCGGGAGCTTGCAATGTCCAAATGAAGTCAAATTTAATTTTTTTCTTACTTTCTCAAACCTTACAAACAATCCACGCTAGTTAAAATCTTTAAAAAAGTAAATTCTAGCATTTTGATTTTTTACCTATCCTTTGATTTGGAATTTGTTGGCTTTCACATGCAAAATGGCTTGGAAGTAGGGTGTGAAAGTTTGCTCGACTAATTTGAATTTTTTGAAGCCAATGACGGAATTCGTTTGGCATTAGGAGCATTTCTCCAAATGTTAGAACATTCACAACAATAGGTTAGAATTCGACGTAGTAAAAGTTAATTTGAGTTTTTCTTACATAGTTTTAGGTAATTTGAGAGGGAAGGGACCTTTAAAAAATATAAAAAGCACTCCTTTTGTCACATTGCACCCCTTTCTTATTTTCTTGTTTGGCCAACTCGACATCACCCCTTTTCTTGTTTTTGTATTGGGCCAACTTGTAGCCATATTGTTGAAATTTTGACAATTTTGCCAGAAAACTTTTGTTGAATTTTCATTTGGAGCCTTTGATCTTTTATTGTTGAAGTTTGATCTCACTTCAAAGAAGTTTGGGATCCTTTTGAACTATAAATTTTATAGTCATTTTAGTACTAATTATTCCATACCAAGTTTATTGCATAAGATTTCACAACTTTTATTGAAGAAAATCCCCATATAGCCTAAATGTGTAGAATATGTAGTCAATCATGGATCAAGAGTCATTTGAAAGGTGATGTATTTTGTACTCCTTCAAAAGTCTTGCAAATTGCTAACACACGTTGTTGTAGTTTGGAGTTCTTCCTCAATTAAAAATAGTGAACCCTTGCTTTTTATACTAACTAATTTTTGTGTCTTTCCTTGTATGACAAACTATCATCTTATTACTAACTTTTAAATCTTGAAAATTTGGAGTTAATCCCTTGGACATTGTAGCTTCACTCTTAAAATAGTTTTTTAGGACTTTTTTGTGTGAGTTCCTCCAAAAGGGAATTAAAAAATTCCTTTATTTGTATTAGTTCAAATAGCCAAAAGATAGAAGTCTAGAGGGTCAAAAAATTCAGTTTGGAAGGGGCTAGTCAACTAGTCATCGAAGATTAAAAAATGTGGTTCAAAAGGCCAATCAACCGGCCAAGCCCTAGCTAGCTAGGTAGGTTGATTTGGTTTTCAAGCAAGTCGATACAAGGGCCAAGTTGATTGCTTGATTCATTTGATCCTTTGATTTTTTTGACATCCAAACATGTCTGGATGTCCAATTTTCCCAATTATAAAGTCTGAGAGTGTTGGAAGCTCAAAAACTGTGCTACAAGGTTAGGAAGTTAAAACTTGTTGAGTAGGGACAATTTTTTCCAAACTCTAGAGTTTGAGAGAGTGAGGAAGCTAATTTTGCCCAACATGGTCTGATTTTCTAAATTCTATAGTCTAAGAGTGTCAAAGAAGCCCAAAATCATCCAAATAGGATTGATTTTCTAAATTTCAAAGCCAGAGGTGATAGGAGAATTAGAAAGAAGTCAACAAAGTTCAAAATCTCACATTCACAACCCAATCCACCAATTGTGAAGTCAAACAAATCATACACTTGGTCTACAAATCAAATTAAAAGGTTTTGAGCTTCTAGTTCCAAATTGGTTGTACAATTTCAATGATTCAAGTTCTATACCTTGCTTCTTGTACTCTATGACTAGCAAAGTAAATTGAAAATAAGAGAACTAGTTTGGAAGTCTGACAATTTAGTATTTGAGAGAAAAAAAAAGGATTTGAAGTTTGGATGTGAACCAATTATTGGAAAATAGTTGAATCCATTAATCAAGTTTGGACTTTGATTAGAAGATGAGGGAAAAATCTAAAATCAATAATATTGACTTTTAGAGATTCTAGCATTTAGTCTTAGTTGAAGAAGTTAAATTTCAAAGGTTTGTTTGATTCTTAGACAAATCAGCAAGCATTCAGGAAATTAAATTTGATAGGATTTGTGTTCTAAAAAATACCTCAAAAGAAATAGAATATTTAAAAAATAAAGTGGAAAAAGAAAAGAAGCTTTGGAACAAAGAAGAAGGGATTTGGAATTGATTTAATTGTTTTATATCCTAGGACATACCAATTTTGAATACAGAACAAACACAAGATGGAGATCAATGGACTTTCTGACAAGATTTCAATAATGGTGCACAAAGATTAAACCATCAAATCTGTGAAGTTTGAAGTAAGTCTTTGAATTTAGAATTCATTACACAATTTTAGTAGCTTTCCAAAAAGATATAAACATAAAAAATAGATTAAAACTACAAAAGTTATGCTTGGATGAAAAATAGTATTAGAAGTAGATGAAAATTAGAAAATACATCAAAAAGAATCCAAAAATAAAATTAGAATCTAGAATAAAACTATAATTTATTTATTTTAATTAAAAATTAATGTAGAAAATCAAGATAAAAGAAATTATTAAATGAAGTTTGAAACCCTGATTAGTGGTCAAACTTCATCCATGAATAACTTTTATTAAGAAGGTCAAAACTATATGTGTTTATCCTTTTTTTTAATTAAGATTTAAAAAATTTAAGATAAAAATAATCCAAACCTATAAACAATAAGTAATTTTAGAGGTCCAAAATAGTATCTAATATTTGAAGAATTTGAACTAAAAACTTGAAGTGAAACTTAGGAATAAGGTCAAAGTGGAATCTCTTAAAAAAATTCTAAAGTTTCTAAAAGTAATTTAAACTTAGAAAATAGAATTATAATGAAAGAGTTAGCATAGGATGAAGTTTTGGCTTAGAGTAGGATAATCTGGATGAAGTTTTAGAATCTAATTTTAAAGCTAAACTTATTCGTGGATAACTTTTAGATAAATAGTCCAAATCAAGTGAACTTTATTGTTTTGAAAAGGGCATAAAAAGTACTATGATTTAGAATATTTAACCTTTGTATTTGAATAATCTTGATTGGTCTTTAGTTTTAGTTGTCATAGTCAAAATTGATCGTTGTTATTCATTTGCAATTGATTATATTAGAATTTGTAATTAGGTAAACCAAAAGTAGGAACAAACAACAACTATCCATTGCTTGGAAGGCATAATATGATGGCATGCTAGGCACCTACTAGAAATTTCAACTACAACAAAACACTAGAACCTGATTGTGTGTACACTTTATCTTGAGGGTGAAGATTAAGTGCCTATAGGTGTGCATTTGGACAATTACATGAGGTGTGTATTTGAACAATTGGGGAGATTTGAAACTCAGCAATACAGGAATTGTTTTTGGAAACTAAACTTTGGGGCTTGTAATCCACATGTTGAAAACCAAACTTTGGAATCTAACTTTCTAACCAAACTTTGAAACTAAGTATTGGGACTTTAAGGTTTGCTTGAGAATTATTAGGAGTTTTTTCTAAGACCTATAAGCCAAATTGCTAAAGCTTTGGCATGGATTTGATAAAACTAAAACTTTATACATCTAAAGAAGTCAAAGCTTTGTCACAAGGTTCAATTTTCACATAAAATCCAAAACTTAGATATTTAAGGAACTCAAAGCATTGCCATGCTAAAAGAAACAAAGGGAATGGTGAACAAGTTTGGATGAAGGAAATTTAGCAAACTTGGAAGCAAATTAACATGTTAGTATAAAATCAAATTGGTACAAAACAAGTTAGTACACCTACGTGTTTATACAACCAAAACACAACTTTTAGGGGTCTCCTAACTTAGGGAATTCCCACTTAGTAGTGTGCAAACTCACAAACATATACTAAAAAGACCCCTAAGCAGTATTGTCAAGGTATGTAGGGGCTAATATCTAAGATTAGTACAAGTAAAGAAAACAACTTCAAAACAATTGGATAGTACAAAAAATACAATAACAAATATATGAGACTATAGGCTTTAAAGGGACCCCAACATCTTTCAAAGATTGGGTCAAAAAAAAGTACAATGAAGCAATAATAGCTCCAAAGACAATTGTTTAATAAGTTTGGCTAATATGGCCAAACATTCACTAAAATGGACCCAACAAAGTGAAAATATCAACAAGGGGTGTTTTGAGAGGGGAATGGGTTCCCTTAAATATTTTTCATAAGACACATTGTTTTCATTTTCATAATGGTAATCCTATAATTTAGGATTTTCATCCTAATTTTCAAAATATTCCACTTTCTTCATTGTAAACTGGTCCAAAACTCTAACTTTTAAAAAAGACTCCAAACTACAAATAGATTCACAAGGGAAAGGGGTCTAATATGACAAGGATTTAACACAAAATTATTAGAAATGACAGTAGCTATCAATTGCGAACCTATTCCTATCAATTCTTTGTTTTTGTCAATACTTTCATACAAAACTATCCAAATTGACAATAAGTATGTATTAACAATATGCTACTATCAAATGATAAGAATTATGTGAATTAAATTTTGTATCATTGCAGGGTAGAGAGGTTGTTTTTATAGTGAAATGTATTGTCCATCAAGAATCCTCAAAAACTATGGGATAATTTAACAATGAGAGCTTGACCACTCATTGTTAAAAATTGCAGGAATTGTGTTCAAAGTTTACATTGTCTCTAAATTTTATTCATAACTTCTGATTGGAGAATCTAAATCTGAAACATATTTTTGGAGGTAAAACTTAAATTGATTTCCCAACTTATCTTAGTTCAAAATTTTCTGAAAAAAGATATTCTACTATGCCTAAGTGAGGTCTGAAATTTCACTTTGAACACAATTCCTGCAATTGATATATCCCATATGAGTTGCCTTGCCTACCACCACCCTTTTTGTATAAAACAATTGTCTTTTACACTCTCCTCACATGCAATAAGAGGCATTTGGAGGCATGTTTTAGAATGTGAAGCTTGATTTTGATAGATAATGTTCTTAAGTTATAAAGAGATAATAGTTGTTATTGATGAGTAGGCTATATGAAGGCATTGTAGTTTTCCACTCTCAAGAATTGAAGTTGATAAAATTTATGTTCAAATTAACACAACTAATGACAATTTTGTCAACTAATTGGCCAAATCAAGACATTCCCACTGACAAAGAAATTGACAAATTTTTGTTAATTTATTGTCAATAAGGACACAGATATCTTTGTAGTGATTGCACCATTAGCTTCAAAAGGTCATTTTTAATTGCAAAAAAAAATCCTATCCTCCTTCTACATCATGAAAAAGTCATCAAAACTTGGCACCAATTTAAAACTACTAGAATTTACCTTTTTTGAAAAAACTAACTAGTCTTGGCTCTTCAAAGGGTAAAAGATAGTAAGTAAAGACCACACTTTGACTTTGTTCCAAAATTGTATGCTCTTGAAATGCCAATCAACTCTACACTAATTCTCCAAATTTGTTGAAATTGGAGGATTTCATTGGTTTAGGTACCTCTAGATGTTAGAATGTCATGAAAATTTTCAAATTGAGTTATTAGCACAAAAAAAGATATCCTAATTTTTAGTGAGATTTTATCGCAATGTGAATAATTTCTAGGAATTTTCAATGCAGATTGACTGTCCCAAAGAGGACCTTACGAAAATCAGATAATTTCAGGAATTCTTATGAGACCTCTTATAAAATCTCATAAAAAATGTGAAATCTGATGTTTTTACTTTGCACATTCAAATAAAGGAGAAATAAATCCCAATATCTTTTTAGTTATTAGTGAATAGGAAATAATTCATGAGGAAAAGAATCTTGACAAATTGATTTTGCCATTGAATTCCTAGCATGGTTTCAACCTTAAGCAATATACTTCTACCATAGATGTTTTCCTCTAGTCCATCTTGAGTTTGTATCATTTGTAGGTTCACGATTGGAATTTTTACTATTTCTCAAGTTTGACTAAGAAATTGAAACCTATCTTTGAGAATTCACTTAGGGATCTTACTATGGTTCCCTTGACTCATTTTAGCAAGAATGAGTCACATGTATAGTGGACTTAGGTAGTTTGGGCACTATTTACTTAATATTTGTAATTTCTATGACTTCTAAATTTCTATTCTATTCATATATACAATTTTGGTTTATTTTAGGTATAACATTTTATTTTGATCCAAATACTATATTGACATGTATCATACCTATTTTGATTTAACACTCTTTTGAAGGCTTTTTGTATATAAAACTTGACTAAAACTACAAAAAAAAACAAAAAAAAACAATGAGTTCTTAGTGACAAATTAAGAACTCATAGCCAAGTGGACTGAATGATAGATCAATTGGATTGATTATTTTGGCCGACTAGGCTAAATTTGAGCCAACTAAAACACATATATGGAAATTTTCATAATTCCCTTTCTTGAAAAAGTTACAATAAAAAGTAAAAAATAAACACCAAACAATTAATCATAGGACGATAGCTGTGCCATAGGGGAAATTAACCTCTAAGAGCCCATTGTCCCCTTGGGGGACAAATGTATTTTGAACAGGTTCCTATGACCTCAATTTTTAATGAAACATATTTAAATTTCTTTATAAGATAGAAAAAATTATTAGCTTTGTAGGAAAAATAATTTTTATTTCAATTGGTGCTTGAGAGGAATAGTTATACCACAAGAAGCCAAAATTTTCATTGGGCAAGCAAAAAAGAAAATCTACAAAAATTGAAATGAAATGGAAAAAAATCCTTATAGATCATATTTTTGTCTACATGTGAAGCTTTGATTCATTTCATTTGGATTAGTGATGTGTAAATTATGAACAATCTTATTTATCAAACAACTTGAGCATCTTCTTGAAAGAATAACTTTTAGGACTTGTTTTTGAAAGTTATTTTGAAAATTTTTCAAAAAAACATTGTTTGACAAGGTTAAGTTTGTTTGCTAGAAAAATCTCACCATTGTAATTATTGTGTTTTAATCCCATCTTAGAGCTATTAATAATTTATTTTTTCTTTCAATTTTGGACCTACTTCTACTTTACAATCTCTTAACAAACAAAAATCAAGTGTTTTTTTATTAAATTTATTTTCTAGACTTTCAACTCAATTCTTCAACACAATTAATTTTAAATTCAAGTTTCACAATGCAAATTTTTTCTACAAATGGTGGTTAAAGTCATCTGAAATTGTAGACTAGTGTTCAAATTTTTTTTCAAACTTTGATTGCTAATATCTCTCAATCTATGTGGTCAAACTTCATGAAATTTTTACCACATGATTTCAAACAAGTAAATTACAAGATCCTATGGACAAATTCTATAATATATATATATATATATATATATATATATATATATATATATATATATATATATATATATATATATATATATATATATATATATATTTAGGTGAAAGTAGCAAAATGGCAATTTTGAGTGGTTTTTGACAGAATAATGGTTTTAGGCCTTTAGGGGTTGAAAAGTAGTTATGGGAGAAAAACTTTGTCATACAATAGGAAAACAACAAAAAAATGGTTAGTACTAAATCAAAAGTCTATCAATTAGGAATGCACTCCAAACTATAATACACTTGTTAACTAGCAAATTGCAGGACATGAAGGATTGCAATAAGCATCATTTTTTGACTACGAGTTCATGAATGGACCGCATATTTTGAATGTTAAGGCTTTAGAGGAATTTTATACAGAGCTTGTGAAATCCCACACAATAAGCCCAATACAAAATGGTTAGGATACAATGACTCCCAAAACTCCAAAATTGACAACAATGATTAATAAACAAATTTCAAAGTACAATTAAAGTAGACAAAGCTAGTTCAAGGGACCTTAACATCCTTTGAAGCAAGCTCAACTTCAATAAACAAGGAGCAAATGGCTCCAAATGCAAATTAAACAAAACAAAATTTGGACAAATTGCCAAAATTGCAACCAGTATGCCAACAAGTATGCCAACTTAACAAAATGAAAAGGCATGAAAAATGAGAGGAGGGAGCATCCCTTTACACTTTTCCAAAGCCTTTCTAACTCAAATTATCTAAAATTACCTAAAAAAATTCAAATTAACTTTTAATACATCCAATTTTAACCTATTGCTATAAATGTTCTAATTTTTTGAAAAATGCTCTAAATGCCAAATGGATTGTGCCATTGGCTTTGAAAAATCCAAATTACTATAGAAGACCTGTAACTCCTTATTTTTGGGCCATTTGGCTTGCAAAAGTTAGCAAATTCCAAATCAAAGAATAGGTAAAAAAAATCTAAATGGTGGGGTTTATTTAATTTTCATGATTTTGACTAGTTTGGGTTGTTTGGAAGGTTAAAAAAAGTTTTTAAAAAAGAAATCTAATTTGACTTCATTTAGACACTTCAAACTTTCAGTACGTTGGTCAACCTATCAAATGTTTTGAAATTCAATGTCACTACTAGTTCTAATACTTGACAATGTTGAAATGCCTTGAAACTTGTTAAAATGCATCATTATAACAAAAAAAATCTATCATAATTTTTAGTGGAATTTTATTGTTGTCACAATGTTTGCAAATAAGTTTACAATAGCACAAGACCTTTGCTACAAAAATGCTTTGTGTGGAATCACTTTACATCCTTAAGTTCCTAATCAATTCTAAAACTTTCCCAAATTTTCGTTATCCAAATTCCAATCCTATAATTTCCACTATAACTTAACTAATTGATAGAGCTACATTTGGCTTACCATATTTGATGGACAATCTCACCAAATGTTTTGAAATTTTGCTAAATACTCACATACCAAATTTCACCCTAATCAGAGATATTGTCCAACTTTGGTAGATATTTTTCCACTATTGACTCTTTGGCTTTTTTGAGATACCCTAAACTAGCATAGCTGACTTTGACTTAGCGTATCTTATGGATAGTCTCTCCAAATTTTTTACAGAATTGATCAATCAACCAAATCTTCACATATCAAATTTTACCTTAAATCAAGATACTATTCATTTTTGGTGGACATTTTCCCACTTTAACTTTGTTTAGCCACGGTTTCTACACCCACTTGTATTTTTGTGCATTGCTCATAGATCCAAAGTGTATAGAAGTCAATATTTTGACGCAAAAAAGAAGGTAAGTGAAGAAAGATACCCTCCAAGTTTCATAGCTATAAAACAAAAACTCAATAGGATCTAAGCTTTTCAAGATATCTTCTTTGGTTGCCTTAAATTTCAAACACCTCTACTTTGGAGCCTTATATCTTTTTCTTCATATTATATCTAGATTTTAAACTTGGCATCATAATATATCAACTTTTTAAAAACTTAGGTCCCAAAGCTTGAGTTGATCCAACACTCAATCAAAATACAATACAAAACCTTTCACATAAATGCTTCTTTCAATATAAAATCCAACAACAAATATATAGTTTGCACTCCAAGTGCCTCACACACCTTGAAACCAAGGTAGCTAGCCCTAATTCCAAATCCACTAACCCTAGTATTAACTACTACCCACCGATTATCAATTGGCCACTACCAAGACAACTAATACAAGCTTCTAACACAAAGCTCCTAACACATACAATTTCTAACACTGAATACATTTTTTCTAACAAAGAAAGACATCATTTCAACTAATAGATGGCCCACACCATCACACCACTACTTTGGAGTTTTTTTTGAATTTTCCATTCTTGATAAATTGGTTGACTTTCTATCATGGAGTCATCTCAGGTATTCCGAATTTTTTTGGAAACTATTTGAATAAATTTTAGAAAGCTTGTAAATAAGTACAAGTTTATATTTCTACATTTTACTATTTACAAGAGTAACAAAATTAATACCTAATGTTTTAATTTTTCTAAAAGAGAATCATTCATGTAATAGGAAATCTTGATGAGCTGATTTTGTTGTTGAGCTCCTCATGTGTTTATATGCTAAAACACTCTTTCTAGGAATTAGGAGAATTTTACTTATATGTGCAAATGTAACCTTGTACAAACTGAAATTGTGTCCTCTACGTGGGTTCTAAAGGAAATCTATATAAATTTCTAGGACTTTATAGAACTCTTTCATCTTGTACTACTAATTTCTATGACCTTATGCTCCATCACATGCATTCAAAGGTTTGGATTGGGTTTTATCTAATTTAGGGGTCTTATACTACTTTGGCCAATAGAGCTCAATTTTATTTCAAACTTCTAACTTATCTTTTAAACACCTAATTAGATACTAGAAATTGGAAATAGAAATGCTTAAAGAAACTCTAAATTTTTAAAAATAATTCACCATATTTATAGGGACTTTTTCCAAATACAATGCAAACACTCTTTTAAAGTATTTTTAACAATAAATTCTAATAAAAATGAGCAAAAAGAAAAAAAATCTTCAAATCCAAGTAACAACTACGAGGCTCACACTTGGCTTTCTAGATGCCTAAAATTCAAACTAACTAAACTTGGATTATATCCTTGTAATTTTATAAGGGTTGAGAGGTATCAAATCAACTGGTGGAAAAACAAGCCAAAGATTTTATATTTTAGAGTCTAAAAGAAAATGAACTAATCCTTATATGGATAATAAGCCAAAGTTTTGCCATGATTTTGGAAGTAAAAAAAATGTTAGGACAATTTTGACAAAAACAAGTTAATATTGATTAGAATACAAGCCTCAAAACATATGCCAAGAACCACAATTGTTAGAATTACACACTCCAAAATCTTAAAGGGAATTTCCAATAAGGGATTTCCACCAAGGATATGTGAAATCTCAATCAAGGCACTAGAAGGCCCCTACAAACGACATCACCAAGGTTTAGGAGGCCTTTCTCTTTAGGGTTAGTACAAGAGTAAGTTCATGAAAACAACCACACAATCACAATAGAGAAGGCAAGTCTTGAAGGAACCCCAATGTCCTCAAGTATACTTCAAAAACAACAATATTAAACACCGGATTGGCAAGTTTGGCCCAAAAGACCAAAAATCCAATAAGAAATGGATCCAAGTGATTCAACAATAACAAAAGTAGTGGTTTGAAAGAAGGAAGAGCACCCTTAAATTCTATTTATACAAGCACACCCCTCCTTTTCTTAGTTAGTGAAAATTCTAGAAGTAACTATTAATTATCAAATTAATAAATCAAATTTATTAGACTTATTTTTAACTTTTGGAGACCAATTCCAAATGATAAATGGATTAATTACACCATTGGCTTCAAAAAGGCCCAAATTAGCCTATAAGACTTCATAACCTCTTTTTTCAAGTCATTTAGACTCGTAAAATTTGTAAATCGTCAAAATTCCAAATTATGGAATTTGAATTTTTTAAATATTTTGACTTGTTTATAGTGTTCAAAGGAACTATGGAAATAAGAAAAGAATCCTCTTCGGATTTGCTTGGATGTCACATGCTCCTAGTCTACCAATCAACATGTCGAATTAATTTAAATTCTACCTAAATTTGACATAGCTGTTAGTTTGAATATTTTTTGGTGTCTAAATGAGTTGAAACTTGTCAGTGTATTATTAGTATAAAACAAACTATTGTAATTTTAGTAAGATTTTACCATAGTCTAAAAAAATTCTTAAAAAATTCCATTGTTGGTTTAATGGTTGACCATCCATACTAAGAACTTCTATAAATATGAAAATTCTAAATTTTTTTATGGGATCCCCTACAAAATTCCATAATATATGTGCAGGCTCATATTTTTACTTTACACATTCTAAAAAGGAGATTAAAATTCTACTATTTCCTTTAATTACTGGTGACTAGAGAATCTTTTATACATAAGAAGAATCTTACCAAACTAATTTTTTAATTGGATTTTAGTATGATTTCAACCCCAAAACACCCTACTTCTACTTTGAATGCCCTCTTCTAGTACACCGTGAGGTTTTTAACTTGCAGGCTAACAATTAAAGTTTCTATTTTTCTTAGAATAAGTAAAAAAAACTAAAATCTATCTATTGAAATCACTTAAGCATCCTACTAGGATTCTATTGAACAAATCCCATGAATTATTGCATACTAGGTATAATTAGGCATTTTGAGAGGTATTTACAAAATATTCTATACTTTTGCTACTAGAAAATTTCTAACCTATATACATGTAGAGTTTTGAGGTATTTTAGGTATAATTCTATTCTATTATGGACCAAATATTATATTAGTTTGTACACTATTTATTTTGATTTAGCACTTTTTTTTAGGGATTTTGACGCATAAAACGTAGTTGAAATATAAAATTGAAAAAAAAATTGTGAGTTGCAAATGACAAATTAGAAATTCACATCCTAATTGTGAAGTGTTGGCTTTTTATAGACATTTTTTTATATCCATTGTCAATGATGTTAGCATGTGACCATAGAAATTCAAGCTTATGAGCCTTGAGCCTAAATATAAGTAGATACCCTACAACCATTGATGCTTATAACATAAATACCTATAATATAGGTATCAATAACACAAGTATCCTATAATCATAGAAGGTTTTTATAACATAGATGTATATATAACATATGTGTCTAGACTCCTAAATTGATGTGCTCATGATCTTAGGTTCAAATATTAATACCCCTAGTTGCCATGAGTGACTCCACAAGATGAATTCTACAATGTTCATTAATGATTGATCTATTGCAATTTTATAAATTATTGATTCATTTCTTGTTGATGATCATCAAAGGTGGTGTGGATGGTTATCCATTGAGATATTTTATATTTTTGAAACACCAAATAGTATAGTATTGATTTAGTTGTAAGTTACCCCTCAAGGCCCAGGACCTTTTGGGATTTAAAAACATCATTGCTTTTGAAGTATTATAGTTCAAAATGTCACTAAGATATAGAAATCTCAATTATACAATCTTGTAGTGTACATGTTGTAAATGATGTGAATCAAATTTGGAGTCATTTGGTCACATAGATTGCAAGATTATAATGTTTTAGTGTAGAAGAAGAATTTTGAAATTTTCCCAGTAACACATTTGGAGGTGAAATTTGATTTCTAAACCTAAGTCTCAAATGAAAAAATTTAAACTTAAAGTAATTCAAAACCAATATACAAACACATCAGTGAAAGAAAATATCATTCAATAGACTCATTAAGTCTCTAAAATGGCTTGGAAACGTCAAAAAAATAGCAAGAAAAGTTGCAAAAACATATCTAAGGCTAAACCTCCTTCTATTGAAATGCTTTTTAATCACTCGTAACTTCTTTGATTGATATGATATTTTAGCCACATGAACTAGACTAGTATGTGCAACTTTCCCAAATTTCTTTTATTAGAAAGAAATATTGTATGAAGAAAAAACAAGCTACCAAAGGTTACTCTAATCCAAAAATGTTGGGATTTTGAACTTCAAATTGCTTTCATCATTCAAAACAACTTGGATTGATATAAAAAATTTACCATAATAACTAAACTTTAAGGGGAACAAATCCAAGCAATTTTTTTTTATTGAAAACAAACATTAGGTGAAGGAGATACAAGCTCCAAAATTTGCAACCATCAAATATAGTTTGGTGAACTTAAATTAAACCTTTGAACTTCAATTAGCTTACAAAAAATCAGTACAACTTGGGATTGATTTGGAAAATTTTACTACACAAACTAAAAGAGAGAGCCCAAGTTTTATTCAATTCAGACATTAGATGCAAAATTTACAACACTTTGAATTGGATTTGAAACTATGTGAGGACATTTTTGGTCCCCTCGGGCAATGAGGCGTTAAGTTTGTTTGTCAAAACAATCTCACTGTTGGGATTTTTGTGTTTCAATTCCATCCATTAAAGCTATTAATAGTTTATTTTACCCATCAATCTTGAACACACTCCTACTTAATAATAAATTAGGTATTTTTTTGTTGAATTTTTCTTTAGATTTTCAACTCAAATCTTCAACATAAAAAAATTAAAAATTAAAATTAGCAGTGCAAAAATTTTAAGTTAGGAAGATTTAAAGTCAATAAATCTAGTCAAGCAAGGTGTAAAAAAAACTTGTTTTCTTCACTTTAAATGCAAATATCTTGCAATCCATATGGTCAAAGTTTTGAAATTGTTTCCACTCATTCTTATATTAATTTAGTGCAAGATCCTACAATTAGATATGCAAAAATAAATGCAAATTTGTTTTTGCTCTTTGCAATAGAAATGGCAGTTTTGAGTGACTTATGATGGAAAAGGCCCTAGGGCTTTAAAAGAGGTAGGGTAGTACTTGGTCAACAATTCTATGTATAAAGTAAAACAACCCATTGTGGTTAGAATTAGGAGTTTGACTTCATGTTGTTGCTCAAATTTTTCAATTTGTTTCCACATAGTGCGAGCAATTGATTTTTTTTTTTTATAAAGTATGAATTTGCTATGAATTTTTGAAGTGTTCAATGCATCATGGCCCAAAAAAATTTGTAGGCTACCTTAGTACCAACAAAATTTGAATCCACCTTGCTCATTTTGTTCATCTAAAACAACATTGTATTTTCTAACATAAAAAGCCTAAAAAATCAATTTTTACAATGAATTCACACTGCAAATTTGAAAGTTCCTAATGAAGTCACTAATCACTTCATTCCTAAGACATGCATTGTGGTCAAAATTTCACATATTGAAAAAAAACCCACAATAGAGTCATTTCCTAGGTAACCACAATGGGTCATTTGACTACAATGGGCTGTTTTACCTTACAACAAATCTGCACCTTGCCAAAGTTTGTTAGTTTGCATGGCAACAATGCAATTACAGAAAAAAAATGTATTATAAAAAAATAAAAATAAATCTGATAGGGTACTACTAGTGCCATGTTAGATTGGTGATTTCAAAATAAAAATAAAATATGATTAAATATAAATATTTTTGAATTTTTTGAATTTTTGAATTTTGAATTTTTCTCTATATTTGCACTGTGGCCAAAATTCGAATTATGAATCTTATTGTGTCAAACTATGAGACTTTGATTGTGATGGATCAAGTGGAACCTATATTTGTCAAAACGAAAAAAATTACATTTTTCAATAATAAAAAAATATTTGCTAAACAAAATTCAATGTAAACGTCAACACAAGAATTAATTGAAATGAAATATTTCTTTCTCTCAAGTTTTTAATATTTTATTGAGGTATTAGTAATACCAAGGATCATTGCAAATTTGAAAATCCAAAAAAACTAATTTTTTTGCATGAATAGAGGGATGTTTCTATATTGGAGTCTTGTTGCTTATTTGCTAACAATTATGACTAATTTTTGAAATTTTGGATTTTTAAATCTTAAAATTAGTGAATTTTTAATTCTAGTGAGGACCTTTTAAGTTAGAATTGGTTTTGCCAAATTTTTGAAGTGATCTTTGGGATTTGGAATTTGACATATATAGGGTCTACCTTGCAACCATAAAGGGCCTTTGAGGCATGATGACTAAAATTGAAGGCATGACCAAAATGATGAAATGGATCTCATACAAAAATGGTGGAATGAAGTCAAAACACATTAGAAAAATGTAGGGTGCCTTTGTAAGGCGGTCAATAATGCTAGCATGTAAGTCTAGAAATACAAGCCTACAAGCCTTGAGTCTTGGTGTAAGTAGGTACTTTACAACTATTGAAGGTGCCTATAACACAAATATCTTATAGCCACACAAGGTGCTTAGTCTCCTAGAATCTAATGCCATATGGATCGATTTTGACTTATTTAGCATTAAATGATTGAAATAGGCCATTTACATCTAGTGCTAACAAAGGCGATACATGAATTCAAAGCTTCAAAATTTGTACATGTGGATCAAATGATAGGTAAAGTTGTCCTAGAACACTTTCATGTTTAAGCATGCTCTTTTGCAAATACTTGGTGTAACCAATCTGTAAAAACATCTTCAATGCACCCAACAAATTAGCCTTGCAAATAGAATAATTTTTGAATGATTGGTGTCAAATTAAAACTTGAGATTACTATCATTAGAAGTGAATTTTAAAACACTTGACCTTGTATCTCAATGAGTGAACAAACAATTAGGGTCCAATAGATGACTTTCGAAGAGTAGAGTGCCAAAGTTATGTATTTTCATCCAATTTTTTGGTTTATTTGGGGTCTTGCAAAGTTCAGGAAGGCAATTATCAAACTCACTCTTTGTATCTTGTTTTTGGAGAGTCAAAGATTCTATATACATTGGCAAACACAATTTTAGGATTTAAAAAAAATATAGCTTCCATTTTTTTAATGTTCTTCATTATGCAATAAAGGGTTAACAAGAATCCATTTTTTCCTATGATGGATGTCAATTCCTTCTCCAAAATCAATCATTTATGCATTACTTATCCATGCATGGTCAAAGGCAGGTGACACTACAATTCTTAAACCATTGTTTTAGGATTAATGTAGATACAAGATTATTCACATTTGAACTTCAGATAACCAAAATAGACCCAATTGAAAACAAGATAAAAGATGAAAAATATAGAGACCACAACAAAATCATGCCTAACTTTTTCTTAAATTTCTAATGAATTTCAAAGCTAGAAAAAAAAACATAATCCTTACATAGTTAAGGGGCATAGGATTATACTTGCATCAAGCACTAATTCATATATTTTTTACAAGATTGGAAGGCCAATCCTAATAGTTACAAACCAACCTTATGATCTTCTCCCCCAAATTTGCATTTGGATGCAATAGTATATTATCATATACAAACACACAATGTGGCATATGATTATATTAATAGTGCTTTATTGGTGTGTCATGGAAATTGGAGACCTTCCACACTTTGGAATGAAACAAATTCTTGTACCATTTGGTGCAATGCAAGATATCTAACACGTGTCCCATTTGCACTAAGTTCTAGATCTATACGGAATGTCCCGTTATTCGAAATTATATGCTTCAAGTGAGCACTTTTGCCTCCTCTGAGATTTGAAGGGTTACAGATTCTTTGAGCTTGCCGCATACGGAGTACAATGTACGATTTGTAGCATCAACAAGTACCCTAAAATGGAAGAGGATGTAGTAGCAAGATGTGTTGCATGCGTCGTGCTCAAAGTATCCCCAATATTTTGGGTTTGTGTATGCCTTGGAACTTCTATGACCAATCACAACCCGTGCATACCCAAGGCACCTGCGTATGCTTTTTCATAAGCCCCTACTACGGAAGACAAACCTTGGTCCCCTAAAATGTACCGTACATGTACATGCTGAGTCATTTGATGCGGCCAACAAATCCCACACTGGGTCGGCTGATTTGAAATGAAGCTGTCCAACTAACTGCCTCTCTATTTTCTTGAGCTTGACCCAAGGCAGGGCCGGTGTGGCAGGCTTTCAACCGGCCTCATCAGATGGGGCTCCTGGACTGCCGATTTCCAGTCTTCAATCTGGTCATGCAGCTTGCTCCCCCGACCGACCGGCCTTTCTGGCCTCTTCACTTTATCTAGTGAATTGTGCCTCCCGACCTCAGCAGAGAGCAAAGGAAGAGCAAGAAAAATGAGAAAGAAAAATGAGAAAGAAAAAGAGAAAGAAAAAAAAAACTGCCACATGTTGCCCCAAGAAAAAAAATTCTTTTTTTTGGCACATCCCGCATTACTGGGCACTTATCTAATCCTTTACATATTCAAAAAATTAGCTTTTTTTCAACTCATCACTTTCTTTAAACCAAAACTAAACAAGATCTATTTTGCATTCTTATCCTTACACATAAAGCATTTAGTTTCAAACTTCAAATCCTACCAAAGCCTGGTAAGATTTTTTTGTCAAGGCAAGAGAATTTTAACCATACATAACCACTAAGGTTTATGTCATATATACCATATGCACCAAAGTCATCACAATATCTTACTCAATATAAGTGTTACAATGCAGTAGATATTTTTTACCAAAATATCCTATAATCTTTGTAATATTTTGAAACTAACCAACTAGAGGATTTAGATTGCCCGTAAAGTATCCAAAATACTCGATGAGGTCGTAGGTCTCACCTATGCCCATCCCCAAAACACAACAACAAATTGTGATGTTAGTAAAGCTACACTAGGTGTCTTCAACCCACAAACGCTTGTTATCACTTTCACACATAAAATCTTAGATACAAAAATACATATGCAATAATCCTCATCAACATCAGAACTTGAGAAGTGACCAAATTGGATTGTGAAGAATCCATAATTTGCCTACAGCAGTATGTCAACTGCAACCAAGCTTAAGGATATTCACCAATAGCTTTGCAAGTCATACCCCCAATCTCGCATGCCATACCAAGGCTAACGTTGTAACCATCTCCTTTTGTAATGCACTTAGTAATTTGAAAATCCAGTAAGAGCTAGGTTTTGGAAACCAGTAACTCCAGGCCCTCATGACCAAAACCAGAGCTTCAATGTTTCAAGGGACTGGTTCGTAATAACTGAATCATTATTGGTACACGGGGTGCTCGGTCATCCAGGTTATACCTAGCCAGCTTGACAACAGAAAAGAAAAAAGAGAGAAAGGGAAAAAGAAAAAGAAATCAGCCACGTCCATCCAGTGGGTTTTTTTCTGGCAATTTGGTGCAAAATTGCACCAAAATTTTTGGCTTGCCACTATGCTTATAGAAAAAACAAAACCCATGAAAAAACCTTGTAAATCGCCAGAAAACTTCAAATTTTAAAAAAAAAGTCTTGAATGAAATCGCCAAATTGTGGATGAAAATAGAATCATAGATATGTGATATGTGCTAGTGTGATGTTTTCTATTCATTCATTATGTGGATGAATGTTGAAATTTGGAGCACCACTATTACATTTAATATTGCCACTATGGCACTTCATAGAATTTAAAAAAAAAAAAGCTGCGTCCGTCCATCCAGCCTTGCTGTTTCTGCCTGAAGAAAAAAGAAAATAAGGGAGAAAGAAAAGAGAGAAATCTGCCCCCCTTCCGTTGATGTCTGTCCAAGCCTATGACGCCCTGTTGCCCCCAGTGGATCCCCTGCTCCAGAGGCTTGGTATCCCCCACCCACCCACCCACCCTGCAGAACCTCAGGAGCTGGAGTCCATTGTACCCCTGTAGATTTTGAAGATCCTGTGATGATCAAATCTCTTGCCACCACCACTGGAGGGCTTCACCCTTTCTCTTTTTCTTTCCCTGAGTGCATTCCGTGGAGGAAAAAAAAAAAAAAGGATTCATGAACCCTACCCCAACCCCCACCTCACTTCAGTTCTCCTCTTCCTCTTGATGTAAGGTAGAAAAACCTATTTCGGACAGCCCCCACATGATGGTTGCAGAGGCTGACCTATTGTGAACAGCAGTTGAATGCACATTCATTTCTCTTCTTTCTTGGTTTAGGAAAAAGTGCCAAAGGTAACCCAAATAGGTGAGTCTATGAAACTAGAATGAGTTTGGATGATTTTTTTTATATATTTAATAAAATATTTATTTTAAAAAATATTATTTTTTCTAACATTCTTCGACAACCTTATTTTTTCTAACATTCTTCGACAACCTTACTTTTTCTAACATTCTTCCACAACCTTATTTTTGCACACCCTGAATGAGTTCCTTCGTGACTTTCCCAAATCATACACGCTGAAATGTTTAAGCTATCCAAACTAGGTACTTCTACCTTATGTATGTCTGCATGTCTGCATCCCCCCTTCCACCAGCCCCCTTCCACCAGTCCCCCTTCCCCCCTTTTCTGCCCCCTTCTGGCCCTCCGTACTGCCAAGGATCCTTTGTGCACTTCTTTTGAGTGTGTTGGAACACCTCCATCTCCGCAATTCCATTCAATTCGGGTACAGCAGTCCGTCAGGGACAAGAGCAATAAGATAGCCTAAACAGTGGTGCCCTGGACTGGTTCAGAGCTCAACTTCCCTTCCACGCTAACTTATTACTCCCAAAGGCACAGAGCTTCAATAGCAGGCGGAAGGAAGGGGAGAGGGAGGGAGAGGGAGGGAGGGCTGTGCTGTGCTGGAGGCAAGGAAGAAATGGGAGTTGGTGAAAAGGTTTTCAGATGCTGGACAGGCCATGCAAATGGAGCACACAGTGACAGTGCGTGGGTTGTGGAGGGAATAACATGACATGATATCAAAACAAACTCAGACACCATCTATGTCGCTTCTGGCAATATCTTACATCAGCTTGTACCATAAGGCAACTAGCAAGTTCAACGGAAAGGAATACTGAAAAATAATGTTGATTTTCTTTGGAAATTAATTGTGGACTCAAGTGAAATGCATATTGACTACATAATGTTGGAGATGTAGTCATTTAAATTGGACCCAAGAATCACACGCACCACATTGACCACAATGACAATGAGCTCAAAAGATGTAGTCATTTAAATTGGACCCAAGATTCACATGCACCACATTGACCACAATGACAATGAGCTCAAAAGAGGCAACACAACTGTTCCTCGGCATTCATGTCTCCCTCCCCACCAAATAAAATCTCACCGTCGGTTCTATTTAACCCCTAAAGGACCATTGTTCCTTTGGGGGACAAATTGGATTTTGGGCAAGTATCCTTGGGCTGAAATTTTGTCAAGATTTTTTGAAATTTTTTCTGAAGATAGAAAAAATGATGAGAATATTATTATTTTTTTTTCAACTAGCGGTTGGCACTTGCTATGCTATGCATTCATCATTAGAATTTTATAAGAATTTTTATGTATTAGATAGAATGCAGAACAAAAATTTCAATAAATCTTCAAATAAAAATGACTAAAATCTTTGTATAATTTTTTTATAAGTAAGCATATACTGAAATGTACAATAGAAATTTATTGAATGAGGAATGAAACATATGCAATGGTAAATACTATAAAAGATATACATACATTAGAATGCATTAGAAATTTGACTCCATTGTTACAAAAAATGGCAATCCAAATTGAAGAATTGAAAAGAAAAACTTATAAATCTCAAAAACTTTGTGAACAACTTAATTGTTGTGGAATCCAAAATCACTTCAATTGAATAAATTTCTCAAAATCATTTGGTAGTAGCAATAGAAAATTGAAATCATAAAAGCTCAAAGCTCACAAAAGCATAAAGTCATAGAAGTACAAAGAAGTGTAAAGCCAAGAAAAGCAATGGATTTGCTACCTCTATAATATCATCCTATGGATCCTCTTTAATATCACCTTAATTGCAACAACTATATTATTTTTATAATATCACCCTTTGTAAAAAGTGATATTATAGAAGTGATTGCAAATTGCTACTCTATTTCTATAATATCACATTGTCTGAAAATACGATTTCTATGTATGCATGATTGAATTTTTTTTTATAAAATATTTGAAATAATTATTTTAAAGACTTATTGAAATCATTATCATGCATTCTATTCAAACATATCAAATTTTTACTAATATGTAATACAATGAATGCATAGCATAGCAAGCATGAGCCCCTAGTATTAATGATAGCATTTGTGATATTATAGAGGGAGTTATGATTTTGGTAGTATGATTGGTGCCCAGGAATAAAAGTTATGTCCAAATAAGCTCAAAACAAGGGAGAGAGGGCAACAAAAAAAAATTTGAAAAATTTGAAATTTTTTTTCTAATTTTTTTTCTCATAGATTATATTTTGGTCTACATGGGAAGCTTTGATTCATTTGATTTGAACTTTTTATGAGGAAGTTATGGACAATCTTGTTTTTTCGGGCAGTTAGAGCATCTTCTTGAAAAAATAACTTATAGAATTCATTTCTGAATGTAATTTTTACAATTTTTCTGGAAAAAAAAATTTACATGATTTTGATTTCTTGCTAGAACAATCTTACCATTGGAATTAGTGCATTTTAATTCCATCTTAAAAATATTAATAATTTAGATTTTCCTTCTTTCTCATACCTACTTCTACTTAACAATTTTCTTAAGCATGAAAATTAAGTTTAAAAAAAAAAAAAAAAATTCCCTAGACTCTCAACTCAATTTCCCACGATAAGGATTTAAAGCTTAAAACTCTACAATGCCAAAAATTTAAGTTAAAAAAGTTCGAAGTCAAATAATCTAGTCTTGCAAGGTGCTGAAAGAATTGTTTTAATCACTTTAAACGCAAATATCTTTTAATCTATGTGGTCAAAAATTTTGAAATTTTTTCCACATATCTTATACTATTAAGGTATAAGATCCTATGATTAAATGTGCAAAAAAAATAATTTTCAAATTTTTTAACTCTTTGCTAGAGAAATAGTAGTTTTGAGTGTTTTATGGCAGAAATAAGGCCTTGGTCCTCTAGCGGTTAAGAAAAAATGGACCCCCCTCTCTCCTACTATTGATTGAGATCAAGATCCGGATACAATACAAATATGAAAATATGATACTAATATGATATTAATATTAATATGAAAATATGATACTAATATTGATATTGATATGAATACAAATACAAAGATATTGATATTGATATGAATACAAAGATATGGATATGGATATTCATACATATATTCCATATGGAATGCAGACCCTCCTGCATATGAAAAAATATATGAGGGGGATGGGGGGGATAACAAGGGGAGGTGTTAACTAAATTTTTGACTAAATTTTTTTTCTGTTGAACTAAAGGAAAACACAAATAAATAATTAATGAAATTTTGAACTCATTGTGCAATGTTACTGTAAGTATCCATGTGTCTTTGGAGGGTTGTATGTGCAAGGCTTGTTTAAATAGTATGATGCGTGCTGGATGGGTGGAAAGGTTCTTCTTATAAGGCAGTATGCTCTAAAAGCAATCATTTAAGGTTTGGTCTACTTTTTTCATAGGTTTTCATGGACAAAAATATTTTTATACCATTTTTCAGAGAAAGAAAAATAGACATGGAACCTAATATAAGTGGTTTTGTATTTTTCCAAGCATTTTTGAATTACTTGTAAATTTTCAAAGATTGAGGATATAGACACCTATTTGTGATTGTAGGTCTCTCTATATCCTTCCACTTGAAACTTGTGAAGAGATGTGCAAAAATCAAAGACTATGATTGACTCTTGCAATAGAAAAATATTTTTTTCCATATGCATTTAATTGCTAAAGTGGTTCATTCAAGGATCACCTCATCTTCATTCTACCCTTGAAGCTAGGGTCTATTTGAAGGAGATTGTTTGTTTTACAACACACTACCTTAGTGGAATTCATTGTCCTTCACCATTCCTCGAAAGTTATGGCAAAATTTGAAGCAAGATGGGAGCTTGACTGCTCATAGAAAAAATAAACGGAGTAATTGTGTACTTTAAACCTAATTCAAGCATTGAAAAACAACTTTTTTCAAATTGTGGTTTGCTAATAAAATGTGGGAAATCAAATTTCACCTCCAAAAATCCGTTTGCAATTTGAAGAATTTAATAGAAAGTTATGAACAAATGTAGAGTCAAAATGTATGACAATGTTTTTCCTTATCCTCCTCTAAACTTTGTCCATAACTTTTGATTGAAGTCTTCAAATCACAAATGAATTTTTGGAGATGAAATTCAACTGAGTTTCCCACATTTTCTCAATTGATCAATTTTTCAAAAAAATAATTTACTATACTTTAATGAGTTCTAAAGTGCAGCTGTGAGCAAGTGATTTGACTATGAGTAGTTGAGTTCTTTCATGTCGTAATCTATATATCCCATATGGATTGTTGTACCTCCTACCTCCCCACTTGTATAAGATACTTGCCTTCTCTCTTCATGTTCAAGCATTGCATGTCTTACTAGGATGTGTGACGAACATGCATTCCTTGAAATCCATGCATTGAGTGACACTTAAAGGACTTGTGACTAGTTGGTGGAGCCTACTTTTCTCTATATAATAAATTAGTCGCCAAGTGGGGTTTAGACCTACTAGTTGCCTATGACACTAGATGTTTGTGCCACTTGATGTTGCAGTGATTGTTAAGGGCCAAGTTCAATGTGCTGGTAGAGTCAGTGATTATTCAAGACGATTTTCAAAGTCAACAATGCATTCACTGACATTGGCGACCAAAACCGTCACCAATCACTTCTTTGTAAGTAAGTGGAAACCAACGAAGGAGTAGGGTTGCCTTGTTGTCAAAGAAATCTAAAGGTGATGATTTTCACAATGTGGTATCGTAGCGTCAAATCTTTAGTAGATTCTCAATTGGAATATCAAATCCAAACTCAACACTTGACATAGCATTGGAGTGCTCTTATCATCACCTTTCCAATTGAACCCTAATTTAGAGTTAAATTGCTATTCTTGGTGATGAAAACAACAAGCCACAAAACAATGATTATTTATTATTTTAGATTAAAGTCAATTCCTGAATTTGGTCAAATATTTCTAAAATATATCTCTTTAATTCATGTGCTCCTTCCTTAAATAATGTCTACTAAGTTTATTCATTCTTTCTTGACCAATTTTGTATGGAAGTATAGCCTCATATAAAAACACTTGACAATCTTTTTGTCTTCTAGTGAGTTTAGCCAAGTTTGACAATATATGGAACTTTGGCTCCAAAGTGTAGGCACTCATACTCATCAAATGTAGCAATTTGGAATGAAAATGATTGGAATTTGGATGAAAGAATAATAAGGTTGTTTTAGCACATTTAATAGAGTAGGTGTATTGAAGTGAAAGGAAAGAAATTTGACCCAAAAATAGAGATGTTCACTTTTGAAATTCACATCAGTAGAGCACAAATATTTTATAGTACTGTTATCTACAAATGAATCATTTATATATGCTAAAAAGATGACAATGAGCATCCAAATGTCTCCCAATGATTTCCTTCATAGAATTTATCAAACATCACTTTCTATTCATGCACATATTTTAGTTGTTGATATTTGGGGTATAGTTGATAATGGGTGATTATACTCAAAAACTCTCCCATACAAAATCTTTATTCATGTAGATTTGTAAAATTTATGCTATTCATCTTCTTTATTTCATTTAATCATGAAATTATTTAAATGATAATATATTTGTGTTTCATATAATAAATAAATTGTCTAATTGATGTATGTTGAAGTGAATTATGAAAACTTAGTATCAAATTGACCTTCCTCCTAATTGCTATATTAATTTCTAAAAAATTTCGGGTCAAAATTAAAAAATATTTTCAAAATTGTCCCAAATCAATATATTCTAAAAATAGATCTATAGATCAAAGTTTAACCATTTTTTAGAATTTGTAACTATAATATCATTTTTTGACTAGCATAAGGTCTTGCCTAAAAATTTGGGATCTAAAAGCAATGTATGTTTAGAATATGACTAAGAGCACGCAATGCCTTCTTCAAGGTTGCCCAAGCTTTTGATGATGTGGCATTGTCAAGCTTTTGAGACCCATAATTCAAATTCTAGTTTGCAAAAAGATCTAAAGACTTTATATTTGAATAGAGGTTTAAGTTAGGAAGAAATATGAAAATATGCAAGTTGAGTAATAGTAACTGCTACACTCCCCGTGGAAAACTTACAATGATTGGTCAACATCAACAAACTCATAACCAATCTCACTCACTCCATTGAACACATAAAGTAGAACAACCTATGACCACGTAGATTTGCAATCTCAGTATCTTGTACAATGTACTTATTATTGCCTATATTATTTAGAGTAAAAATTAGTTGAATTGATTGGAATACAAATAGAATCATATTAACCTGATAAAAACTAAAATTGATATGAATTTTCAAATGTAAAATATATAACTATTAAAAGGTTCAAAATTGGTGACCTACCACCCTAATCCTATTTGATGATTGTTTTAAAAGCCCAAGTTTAACATTCATTAAAAGCACCTCTTTTATTGGTTTATCCCTCAAGGCCCAACAATTTTTTCACAATGAAAGTTTTCAATGAATTGTCCTACTTTGATATTTTTAAGTTTAACCATATAAAAGTAAAAACTAGTGTGTTTAGTATGCATGGGATTAATTGTGAAATTTTTTTATTGTTTGATTTTTAGATTATAATAATTTTGGATGATCAACTTTATAAGCAAAAAATGCAACTTTGAGGGAAGATAAATTATAAGAGGATGAATAACAATTTCAATTCAATTGGAATGAAATCTAAGACAAATTTAATATTTTTTAATAGAAAAATTTTAAAAATAAAAATTCTATCAAATTTGTATACATTTTCAAATAACATTAGGAAAAATTTGAACTCTATAGAAGGCCAATTGACTTTTAGCCATAGCGCAAATATAGAAAAAAATTTAAATTTTTTAAATTTAAAAAAAAAATACTGAAATCTCCAATCTAACATGACACTAGTTGTGCCTCATCAAATTTTAAGAGTATTATTATTATTATTATTATTATTATTATTATTATTATTATTATTATTATTATTATTATTATTATTATTATTATTATTATTATTGTAATTGCATTGCTACCATATAGACTCACAACCCTTTGCAAGGTTTTAATTTTTGTAATGAAGGAATAGAAAGTCAAAATTGACCAAATAAAAAAAATTAATATATATATATATATATATATATATATTTGAAATTTAACAATTGATATTATTAGAGTATAGTTTGGAACACCTTCAAAAAATTTGAAATCATTCTAATTATTTTATATTATTAATCACTTTAGATTGAATTTTTAATTTTAAATTTTTTTAAAAATACAATGACAAACAAAACTAAGTACCAAGTTAAAATGCTTTCATTCAAACAACCATGCCATAAGCATCAATGGACAAAGTCCAAAAGTAGATATAAAAAAGTTGTAGTGTGCAACATACTACACATTATCATGAAAGCTTTAAGAAAAAATTAGTTGTGATATGAAAAAAAATCACTTTTAAAGTTAGTGATGTTTAAAACTCAATTTTGTTCAATATGATTTAGAATTACTTTATCTTTTGTAAATCTTTTCTTACAATTTTGAAAGTTCTTTTGCCTTGGCATGTTGTTATACATTGTTTTAAATTGTTGTGCACAAAATTGAAGGAAATTAACATATGTAGAATTTAAAATATCAACAATTTGACAAACATGCAAATGATGTTGGTTTTCACAATATTAAATGTTTTTTTTGGAATTGAAAGCATGGGATAGCATTAGCCATTGTAGAAAGAGTATAAGTTGCAATATGGATCATTGTTTACATCTTAACCTCTAAAGTCCCATTGGCCCTACAAGGGCCAAATTGCGACTTCGGGTAGGCTCCTAATTTGCCAAAATTTGTCAGGATTTTATGAATTTTTTTTCAAACATGCGCTTTTGGTAGAACTTTACATGCATATAATTTTTTCATCAATCCAACTTATCCTTCAAAATTTATAAGCACTTTTTTGAAAAACGGAGGTAGGCAGGTAGAGCGAGCAAGCTGAAATCCATTGACTTCAGGTTGGGGCAACACAAGGGGCACAACAGGCTTGGAACTAGTAGACAATACAATCTCGGGTTGCCAGGCAACCTCTAATCAGAAATGGGCGATCAACAGATGGAGAAGGGGAACACATAAGGGAACCAGATGGGACCCCCTAAAAATTTCAGGCGTACCTAGGCTAGTAGGCACAACCAAGCCAAGAGGAAGCTCACTCACCTAGGTACCTAGGACAAAACTACAGCTAAGTTTAATAACAAAATGGGTTACTAAAAAGACAATGCATTCAACTGGATTAGGAACAAAATTAATCTTTAAGATTAAAAATTTCATGAAATTAGCATTTTACTCATTGAAACTAATGCTTCAATTTCCTCACTATGTTTTGAACGTTTTTCATGATTTTTGTATGAGGAATGAGAAGACAAATCTTTATGTACATATGGAGTGGTAGGAGGTAAAGTAAATAATGTGGGATAAATAAATTAAAGTTAGTAGGACCTCAACTATTCATAGTTAAGTCAAATTAAAACAAGAATTACATTTGTAGTAAAATTTCAGGCCTCATTTAGTCATAGTAAAATAAAAAATTTCAAAAAACTTTAAACTAAAAAAATTTGGAAAATCTATTTAAATTTCATCTCCAAAAATTTGTTTGATATTTCAAGTCTCCAATCAAAAGTTATGAACAAATTTCAAAGAGGGGTTAGAAGGGACATTTTCTTTTACATCTTGAAACATCCTCTCTAAATTTTGTACATAACTTTTGATTGGAGGCTTGAAATATGAAATGAATTTTTGGAGATGAAATTCAAATAGATTTTACAACTTTTTTTAGTTCAAAGTTTTTTGAAAAAAAGTTATTCTATTATGACTAAATGAGGTCTAAGATTCTACATAAACATAATTTTGACATTTTGACAATAAGCGGTTTAGCACTCATTTTCAAATTATCCCATATCCTTTGAAGATTCATGGTGAAAAATCAATTTCAATATAAAATGACATCTCTAACCTTCACTCCCTCAAATGTTTCCTAGTCAATTCCTTCATAGGGCTATCTAAATTGTTTTTGGGATGGTGGAGGATTAAATGACATTGGAATTCAGATTCAAAGGATTCTCAAGGCTTATCACAAAAAACTCTTTTGAGATGGTAGTCAAGATGTGAGTTTTTTTGCTTTTACCTCAAGTAATTAGTTCGAGAATGCAATTTGTGTAACTATTTTCTTATTTTTTTGAATTTTTAATCCAAGTATTTTTGAATTTTAGTTGAATTTGTAGTTCAATGTAAGAAATAACAACATATTTTTTTAAAGTGTTTTTTGTCTTTCCTATGAATAAACTATGAATTTTTAAAAACTCATTGGAATTTCCCTTGAAGTTCACTATTTGAAAGCCTTTGATGGTATAAATTTGTTACATGTGACATTTCATGTATTGTGTCTTAGTAGGAAATGAAATAGACATGGAAACATGTGTTTTGGTCAGGCCATGGTTAAATGAAGGAGCTCTGGACAACCAAAGGAGTTCTTGGAGCACCATTTGAGAGGGAAGTGTGGCATTCCCAATGTTGGGAACATCATTGAGAACTAGATGGGAGCATAGTGGAAATGCAGAGGGACCCTTTCTTTGAGGGTGCCCCATTCTCATGACCTCTTTATTATTCCTATACACCTTCTAAATTCTATAAGAATTAGAAATTTTATTTTCTTTCCAAAAATTTTGTTGGAGATTCTCAAGGATGACTAAATCCTTGAATTCACTGTTTGGATTACATTTTTACATCAGCATGTGGTGGTAAACTAGTTCAAAAAAATGACTAGTGTATAGTCAACTTTCACTACATCTTGCTACTGCAAAAAAATTTGGCATGTGTTTTGAGTCTTGTTTTGGCATGGAAATTGGTGAAGATATGCCTAAAAAAATTTAGAGTATGAAAGAAATTTAATTCAAAGTGTATAGTTGAAAAAAATTCCACAAATGGCAATCAAAGTCATCTGAAATTGTAGGGTAGCATTGAAAAAAACTTTTTTTCCAACTTTGAATGCTTATATCTTCCAATCTACATGGTCAAATTTCATGAAATTTTTACCACATGATTTGAGGGAAGTGAATTGCAGGATCCTATAGTTACATTTTTATAAAATGTTTTTTCTTCTCTCTTTGGTGAATGCAACAAGAATGGCAATTTTCAATGGTTTCTGACAAAAAAAATGGCCTTCGGACTTTAGGGGTTAATGCCCTTGCATTTGAAATAGTTGTTGAACTGGATAATACATTCAATTCATATTTCAAATCTATAAAATGCATTTTCTAAGTTCAGTTCTTTTGTCCAAAGATTAGAGTTCATGATGCACATAATTGATCAAACAAATCCAAAAATAAAATTATCATTGTCAATATTGTCAAAAAATTAGAAGGAAATATAACTAGTTTGGTTTGAGCGGATGGTTTAGCCTAGATTAAAGATTGAGAGACAAGTATACTCAAGCCTATAGAAAGCTATTAGATCAAAAAAATTGTTTTTGCACCAAGTTTCTTTAATATCTTAGCAGATAAGGAACATCTAGTCTTCACTACATTAATAGTAGTAGGAGAGGGAATGGTTCCATTGTGCCATGCCAAGAATTGAAGGATGGTGTTATGCCACGCATATTTGGTGGAAGTTGATGCTTTGCCCTCAAACACAAGTCTATTATGAGCACACCAAATTTTCTATAAATAGCATCTAATTGCTTGCCCAAATAAAATGACTTACTCACTCTATAGAAATGGGTGGGAGACTAGCACAAATGGGAGGGTCTTGTACATGTTGGAATTGGGTGATTGACAACATTAGGCTAATCAATTATACCATACTTGACTTTCCTCCACTAATTCCAGGTGCATAATTGACTACAAAGTGAATAGATAGTAGGAAGAAAAAGGATAATTCTACTTTGAAAGACCACCACAAATGAAGCCTTTCTTGGAAATGAACTTAGATAGCAAATTCCATCCTTGATGCCTTGATTAGGGGGTAGACCCTCTAATAAATAACCAACATGTTCCTTCCCCTAAGAAATTCTCAAGTCTCCACGTGACAACAAGGTAGTTATTGCACCCTCTCACCATAGTTGGACAGAGGTGCCTTGAATGGATTGTAGAATAGCATAACATTGAATATATTCTACATTTGATATGAATTTTTTTTAATTTAAAAAAATTTATAATGATTTGAAATTTTTATGATTTATAGTAGACATGTGATTTCATCTCTTAAAAATAGTTATACAATTTTTCATTCATATTTAGTTGCGAAATGATAGCAAACAAAATAATTGACAAAGAGGCAAATAATAGAACACTAAGAAAATCCAATAAATTCACCAAAATCTCAAAATGGATTTTCTATAGTTATAATGGTGGATTGTTGAATTTGAATAGTTAGGAAGACAAAATCTAGAATCTCCTTTCAACTACCAATGATACCTTTTATTGTTCAATATTAGGAATCATACTAAAGTCTTTATTTGGATGCATTTAGGTGTTGTTACCTTAAATGTTTAAAAAACAAGAGTGAATGTGGCATCCAAGATGAACATTTTACTAAATCTTATATGCTCAATTAATCAAATTTGATAATTTTTACCTAAAGTGTTTAATAGTTGGAATGCATCCTATTAACCCATAAAAGATTGTGGTGTTTCAAGGCCCAAAGTTGCTTCAAAATATTGGTAGTCAAGAAAGGCTAAAATCTTCATTTATAATTATTCTTTAATAAAGTCAATCACATGATCTTTTATTAAACTTGTTCAAGTACATCTTCAAAATTTCATATAAAAATCTCAAGTTCAACGTGCCTAAACTTCAAAAAGTATGATTTCTATCCCTTTACAAGATGAAATTATGTCTTTTAACATTTTTAGAAATTAAACACATATGTCCTTTAACTTATGCATTTTAATGAAGAAATTGGAAATTGGGTTGAAAATACAATTGAAAAAAATTAACTCAATTTTTCTTTAGATGAACATTACAACCATTGGAATTGACATTTTTTAGTTGCATAACTAAATTCTTAACAATTTAATATTTTGAATCATACTCTACCTCTTTCTAGCTACTTAGTATTATTTTCAAGCATGAATATGAAATTTTTTTTGTTGAAATTTTTTATATATATTCCCAATTTATGTCTTCAACAAATTATAGAGGGTAACAAGTTGTAGGATCTACACATTTTTGTGTAAAAAGTTTGAAAGATGAAGTCTAACCATATGAGAAGGGTTGAAGATACTTCTTTTTGAAATCCAAGAGACAAGATCTTGCAATTGGTATGGTTTTTTTATTTGAAATTTTATGAAGATGTATTCTAACAAGTTAAATCCTAAAGGACCTAATTGGACATGTTTAAAGGCCTAAAACTACTTCAAAATACTCGTCTCCAAAGTAAGGTTGAAATCTTCATATATTTATATTTTTAAAAATTCAACCATAGGATCCTTTAGTTAATTTGTTCAAGCACATTGTTCCAAAATTTTAGAATGAATATCCCCCAAATGTAGGCATTTCTAGCCCTTCCAAAAGGTGAATTTTCTCTTTCAACAATTTTAGATAAAAAATCATGTATGTCCTATAACTTGTGCATTTTAGTCAAAATGTTGTAAAATGGGTTGAAAACATATGAGAAAAAATTGTAAAGTAGAAGGTGATGATAAAGAAAAAAAACTAATTTGCTAAGAAATTCAAATTGTTAATTCCAATAGTGAGAATTTTTAATAAAATAATTAGTATCTTTGTTATTATTTTATTTGAAAATTATCAAAATTAAGAGTAAAAGACCTCTTTATATGTTTTTTCTACCTTCATTGGCTGCAAAATAAAACTCCTTATAAATTCTAAAAAAAATATTAATTATTGTTTTTGAATTTTATAGATTGATACCTACTTAAAAATATTTGAACCATTGAATGAAAACAAAATAAATTTTAAAATTTTAAATTTTAAACTTAAACTTCTAATTTTTGAAAAATTTATTGGAATATGAAATAAAGCTTCAAATATAAATTATAATGAGTAGCATCCATCCTAAAATATTTATGCAAAAATTCTAAATTATGAAGTCAATACATGCAACCCAAGTTCTCAAAAAGCCCAAAGTAGGCTCTGTGGTCCTTAAGGGGTTCACTAGAGGATCTTGTATTTGGATTTGTTAATGAATAAATAAAGATGAAGATTTTAGATTTGTTTTGGACATAAGTACTTTGAAGCAGTTTTAAGCCAAAAACACCCTCCAATCTAAGAAGACAAAATGTATCCTCTTCAAATTTTCGATGGCAAATTCTTGGTAGAGTGAAACAAATCTCAATATTTTGTACAGTAGGGTTGACACAATTTTTGAATTTTTGAATTTACAAAATTTCAATGTGAAAAGTATTGAAAATTTTATTTAGGAAATGCAATCTTGTACAAGGAGAAGCGGGCATAAATTTTGAACAGGATCCAAGTACAAGTAACAGTGGAATTTTTTTGAAGATGTTCTAAAAGATATGCTCACAATATCAAACATTTGGCCTTCTTATTTACTTTTGTTTGAAAATGTGTATAAATTTGAGAGTCTTTTTTCATTTTTTGAATAAAAAAATACTAAATTTATTTTAGATTCTAATCCAATGTTTTTTGGGGGAGGAAGAATTATTCATTTTCTAATAAATTGTCTTCTTCAAAGATTTTCTTTTAAAAAAAATACCTTCAAGTTGATCACCCAAAATTGTTATAATCTAAAATTCCAACGGTCAACACATCTCCATGTGCACTAGAAAAATTATTCATTACTTTTGTACAATTAAAATTAAAAATCTTAAGCACATCTCTATATATAAATGATGCAACTCATTTATAACTACTATTCTCAAGAAGTTGGTAGACCTCGAAGGATCAAACAACATATATCTTTGATATTTTTGTTTATATTTGTAAATTTTTAAAATTGAGTTCAAAAAAATACTTTATATGATTTTTTACTTTCATTGTGGGCAAAATATAATTCTTGATTCATCATTTGATATTGATTCTTCAAAAGGTTTTGTATAGATATCAATATAGACAATCAATTAAAATAAGTTGATGCATTTTTTAAATATATTCTTAAATGCCTACTTTGACATTGAATTCTTTCTAAACATGTACCTTTTGTAATATTTATTGAAATGTCATGAAACAAAGCTTTACATGTGACTTGTAGAATATGATGATTAACACCCATCCTAAAGATATAATGCAAAACTTCCTAACTATGAAGTTAATGCAAGTTTTTAGAAAACCCAGAGTGGGCTTTAGAGTCCTTTAGGAGTTAATTGGGTCCTATACAAGGTAAATCATAATATTTCATATTGATTTTATTTATCAAGTATAAGGGTTGTTTAAAATCTAGAGATTAGGCCAATTTGTTGTGTAAGAGGATCCAAATCCTCACTTGTGATTGGATAAAAGGCTCAAATTGGTCTAAACTCCTTTATACCAAGCATGGGAGCTAATTTGGTAGAAAAAAATTTATTCAAAAAAGGCATGATCTGACATTGTCCAAGCTCAATGAATTGAATGCACTCAAAATAGGTCATTTTTTGACCTTAGTTCCAATGTCAAATTTAAATTAAATTTTTTTTCACAAAATATTATTTTCAAATCCACTAGATTTTGTAGAAATCTAAACCATTTTTTTGGTCTCATCTTCACTTCATTCTCTCATTTGTCTTTTTTGTCTTTTTCTTCTCTTATTATTAAACATTTTTCACTAAATTGTTGTTGTCGTTTCTAAGGATTGTTTTTTAAGAAGAAGGAAAGGATGGAGGGGTCTTTAGAGATGAGTGGATGAATTTCTAAAAGGATATGAGGTGATTTAAGGATATTATAGTACTAAAATTCATGTTTTTTAGCCCTCTCAAGCTTCTTTATAGGAACATGTAGGTAGTATAGAAGTTTCCAAAGTTTTTTAATTGCCTCTTGAAATTCCTAGTCCTCTATCATTGATATTGATTATAGATATTCTTGCAATTCATTCAAAGAAAAAGCTACTCCATCAACACCAAAGAAGAAAAGAGTTGTAGTTGCAAAGAAGCCTCATAAGACTTTGGCCTTTTAAAGACCTTGGCCTTAGGCTCTTATTACCAAGCTCCCCCCCTCTCTTTCCTTCCATTAGCCTTCTATATGGCCAAGTGAGAAGGCAATTTGCAGTGGTACAAGGGTTTGATCCTTCCATAAAAAAAAAGTCCCTTTGGAAGACCTTCAAGTCTAACTTCTTCTCCCTTGATGTGCATTTCAAACCAAACGGTTGAGTCTTGTAAAAAAAATTCAATAGTTTATACAAGTTATATATAGAAGACAAGATTTCAAATGAAATTTTTGGGATTAGAGCGCCATGCATGTAAGTTCTACAATTCTTTTGACCATTAGTGGTATCAAATTGGTACCATTATGAAACATGTAACACCATCCAATATGATACTATTAGTATTGAAGATAGCTCCATGAACATTGAGAAGGATCAATTTTCAAATGTCACTTCAACTCCAACTTCAACACTAAGGTGGACAAGAAGAATTTTCAAAAACAATGGCACTACGAAGTTTTTATAATGATGGTTGAAAATGGTCAATCATGGTTAGTATTTTGAAAAAAACAATGCTTTATTGGAGAAGGTAGAATGACAAATGGATAGGCTTATAGACAAACTTTAGATTTATTCTTCTACAAAATCAAATGCATTAGGATCACAGGAGAGACAAAAATTTCCTTCCATTCTCAAATGTGCTTCCTAGAAAGATTGAGCCAATAATTCATGTATTTGTATAGCTTGCACAAGCATGTTTTAATCCTAGCTTCCTTATCCTTTCTTGTTTTAATAGCCTTTGCATTTAAATCTTCATCATGTCCTATACCTTTTATGTCATTTATTGCAATCTCTTTAATGTCTTCCATTTCCATACTTCATGCTTCAACCTCGTATATTATAAGGTATCTTCTCATCTCCTTTGCAACTTGTGTAGGTACCATAAAAATATTTGCATTTTCTAATTGTTCTAGTTGATTTGTACTTTCTATTTGCATAATTTTCTCTCCTTCCTTTATCCATTCATCATCAAACTTGTCTCGGTGTATTAAACACAAGTTGTAAAGGTAAATGCATGTGCTAACCAAATTTGGTGCATGTTAAGAAAGGCATATCAATTATGTTCAAAATAATCCTCCACCTCTTTTTTAATATACAAAAGGCTCTTTCCAAGAATTGAATAAAATTCTAGTGCACCTTCACTCTAGGTAATCCATCTTTTTCACCTTTGAAAAAAATTGAACCATAGTCTTATTGGATAAGTAAAACATCCATAAATTTGTAAGAAAATAGCTCAACTTTCATCACTCTCTTTCCAATATCTCTCTCCAACCATCATAACAAAACCATTGCCATTGCAACATAATATTAATGCCAAGCAAGGTTTTGCAAAATTGCAACCACCACCATGACATGTTGCATGGCCATGAAGAATACAAGAGCCACAAAGACCTTTTGTCTTTGATCATCCATGGCTTATATTAATAGCAATGAAAAGAAAGAAGGGGGGGGTGAATTTTTTTTTAGGTTTTGTTGAATTAGCTTGGCTTCTTTGCCTCAAGACCATCACATATGGGGAAAATTGATCCTCATTATAACCTTGTTCTAATGAGTAGTTCAAGATGGCCTTAAGCATAAAAGGGGCTGAAATTTTGTGTAGTCAACCAACCTCAAGGGGAATTGGCCCAACCTCTAGGTGTAAAGCCGACCTACAATCCCAATGTAGACGCATGATATGAAGGACACATTCTTCTTCTTGAATAGTTTATTTTCCAGACAATGTTCAAATATTCTTACAATAGAATTATTTCATAAGATTCCCTTGGTCTCCCCACAAAAATTTAAAACTTAAAATGATGACATCCCACTAACTTAGTTTTGGCACCTATTGTTAAAATTATGTCCACCTACCACGTGTTGACCCACAGGCAGAAGACAAATGTTTGCCAAAATATGAAAAGGTTACACCTCATGCCATTGCAGGTGGGTACAACCACCACAGTACAATTATCTGGCAGACTTGGCTGCACTGTGCCGCACAGGCAAGCAGTTTTTGGACTTTGACTGTACAAGCAGTCCTAACCCCTAAAGTCGAAAGGCCTTTTTTTTCATCAAAATCCACTCAAAATTGTCATTTCTATTGCAAAGAGGAAAAAAATTAATTAACTTTTTTTTATACATCTAACCATAAGTTCTTGTACTTCACTAGTATGATAATGCATGGAAAAAATTTCAGAAACTTTGACCCTCTAGATTGCAAGATATTTGCATTGAAAGTGACAAAATTCAAGATTTTTTTTAAGAAGATGCTTAGATTGCCTAAAAATTAAGATTGTCCGTAACTTTCTCATCATTAATCCAAATGGAATGAATCAAAGCTTCACATGTAAACAAAAAATATAATCTTTAAGAAAAAAAAATTAACTTTTTGTGATTTTTTTTGGATTGCCCCTTGAGTTGATTTTTGGACTCATGGTGGCACAACTTTTGTCTTTGGGCACCGATTGAAATAAAAATGATATTCCTATAAAGCTAATCTAATTTCCTATCTTCAAAAAAAATTCCAAAATTTTTTATCAAAAATTGAGATCACACAAGCCTACCCAAAATCCCAAGAATCCCTCATAGGAACTTTGGGACTTTAGGGGTTAAGATATCCAACCTATTATTGTTGTGTACATTTTTCCTCTAAAATGTACACCATGGGTACATGAGGGGGTGCAATTGAGAAGGTGGTTGTAATAGATTGGTTCACCTTATACATTCCTAGTTCTCATCTTTGTGTTTGGTTAGGTCAACATTATAAAAAGAAGCCAAAATGTGGAGTGAAAATAAGGTAGCTAAGGTGGAAAATTTATTCTTTTCCATGTAGCCAATTTTGTTAAAATGTACCAAAGGTGCACATTTTTGTAGTAAGAATGTACTCTCTTGGTACATCATGACAAAATTGGGGACATGTGATGAGAATGGGTGTTTTCATTGTATTGGGTTTTGGGGGTGATCTACTGTCAAAACCTAGCAAATATGAACTTTGTTTTTAAATGTATTTTGTCACATCCATCCAAGTGAGGGGGAGGGATTGGGGGATTTACCAAATACAAATATAAAGGGAGAAAAAAGAAGTATAAATTGGTGTCTTCATCTTATAGATGATTGTCACATTAGTGATATGGCTAGAGGGAAAAAAATTATACCAATAGCTACACCTAAAATCAACACCTTCCTAAAATCAACATTTAGAAATCCTTGCCTAAAATGTACTTATGTCTACTTTTCATAAGAGTTTTAATGTCAGTTTTAGAAACACCAATTTTCAAGTACTTTGAAAATTCATAATTTATCCATACAATGTCCAAAAAATGTATTCCAAGAAAATCTAAAATCTATCGGCCAAAACTCACACAAAATTTTTGAATATGATAATGGAGCCATGAGGAGTTGCTTATTCTGCCTCTCTCGGTTTTAGGGGTGTACTTGCCTTGGCACACACCTTTTGGCGGCCCCCTCTTTTTTTTCTTTTGAAGGCAGTCCCCTCTTCCTACTATGACTCAGCTTTTCTGTGACTTGGATTGCGTGTGTTCTTATTCTGTTTCTGAACTTGAACTCATGCCACATTCAAATGGAAGAAAAAAAAACCAAAAAAAATAAAATAAAATAAAAAAACCCCACTCTAACTTCAGTTACCAGGTGAAGCCAGCCAAGTACAAGAGATAATCAATGAGTTGTGCTAGTGGCAAATAGGTTATCATACACAACTGGGTGGTACATTTTTCAATCACAACCTTTGATCTTCATGATTCAAGGGTGTAGGAAGCAAGTTGAAAGGAAAGAAGGTTATAAGTTGCAACTTGTCATGACAATGGTGACACATTGCTAATGGAATGGTGCCACATCAGCACTGAAAAAGTCAACACCCAATTATGTGTCTTACTCTATTCCAGATAATGATGACTGCTTAACCCAATAAGGACGGACCCATGACCCAATTTCAAGCCTCATTCCCCATCACCCAATTTGCTAACATTTTGCAACTAAATATGAATGAAAAATTTTATATTCATTTTTAAGCTGAAATTACATGTCATCTCCTTTACTTTACAAATTTTTTAGATTTTTTCATGAAAAATTGATTATTTTGAGAATTTTTGAAGAAAAAGTGAAGAAAAATCACCACAAATAGAAAATTATTTCAAAAAAAAAAAAAATCACCATGTGTGTATACTACAGTAACAAACATTATGGTATAAACTCAATTTCCATGTCATTCTCTAATTAAAATTTAATTGACATTTGAAAATACATCCAAAGTTCAAATTGCAATAAAATATTTAATATTAGGAATTTTTCAAAATTCAAATTGGAGTAAAAAAATAGAGAAGATGGACTTCATTTTGTTAGTTTGGCTCAAACTCAAAAAATATCATTTTTGTGGAGAAATTCCAGATTTAGAGCAAGGAGCAACAACTTCCCAAAATGCACTAAAATGGTATATTTTGTGATCCGTTTTTTCTACTAACTTCTCATTTAGATAAAGACAAACATTGGCAAGACTAAAAACTCAATTGGATAATCTTCATAACCCACCTTGAAGGGTCAATAATTTAAAAATGGATGAAAAAGTGCTTCTAATCTCTGTACACACCATTCTGTAGTCATCCAAAAGCCACAAAATGGCGCTGGCAGTGGCAACGTTACTGGATTAATCTATTGTTGGAAAAATAAATCTCTCCTCTCCAAAAAAACAAAAGGGAAACCTTAGGGAAACCTTACTACTCGGTATAAATGACTAGGTAGGATTGACCTCCTTATTGCCCTTGCTAAGGATAAATCTTAGGGGGTGCACTCCTTTTTTTTGAAGTTAGCGTGTGAACAAAGCTTTGGACCCTCTATTTACTTTTTGAATTCTAAATAAAATTAAATGAAAAAATATGAATAGATTTTCCTACTTTGAAAGTTTATGTTTTGAATTATTGATATTTTTATTTGTTAATAATAATGAATTATAAATTTTTGAAGTAAAAAAATACACTGTAGAATTGAAAAATAACTTTCACATCTCTATATTATATAAGAAAAAATATTCTAAAATTAAAAAAAATCCTAAAAATAACTCTCTATTGAAAAGCCATTTTGAATTGAATATTGATGCAATGGTCATCTAAATGTGTTCTCTAAAAATATTTGAGTTAAAAAACATGCCATTTTAGTGCATTTTTAACCTCTTCTAGAAATCATTCCATATTTTATTTGAGTTTGAAATTTTGGGAATAAAATCCTATAGTCATTAGTGAACAATGCTCAAAATTTGAAGTTAAAATTATAGTTTATTAGAAACCACTTGTTCACATGTGATTTGTTGTAGTAGAACTAAGTGCACCCCCTGGAGGATAAATGTAAAAGAATTCCTCTTATTTTGTGCTAAAGTGCTTTTGTATTTCACTCACATCTCTATCCACATTTGAGGTCTCTAATTGCCAATGTAAATTCAAAATTTTCAAATTTTATCATGAATGGCAAATAAATAAAATCCCTTTTTTTTCCCCTAGGCTAAAGCCATAGGACCCTTCATTGCCCCATAATTTACTTCTTGAAAAACATTAGTGTTTTTTGTTTGCAACACATCATAAAATTTGAAATTTGAAATTCATATTTTCAATTAAAGTTTCCAACTTAGTTAGGTGTGTGTAAAGAAATAGAAAATTATGTGGCTTGGAAACAAAGTTTTTATGGACCTTATGAATCAAATGCAACTACACCATCTTTTATAATGTTCTATAGCACTCAACATAAAAGTCACGGCACATTTGATTAGGCATGGTTGACTATGGTAGGGTGGAGTGGGAAGTTACTAGCAAGCTTATAGGGAAGAACTTATAGTAGGCTAAAACCACCATGTGTTGCTTTGAAAAGAGATGGTGCCATTTTAGATTGTTTGTTGAAACGATCGAGGAGCAACCTTTGTGGGCACTTGTTGGCTTGACAACTAGTTTTGTTTTTCAGCCTCTTTAGAGGCAAAGTGCTTGAAGTGGCAGTCCATGCCACTCTTGGTGGTGCTTTCGTAAGTCTTGGTTGTGGCTCTTGTATTTTGTTTTTCATTCTTTATCCTAGACCGCTTGTGGGCAGGTCTTGTATTTCTATTTTCTTACAGTAAAGAATTCTTTTATTTGTGTCAAAAATAAAATAAAATAATGTGGTAGCAAAGAAGGGACAAATTTTTACATTTATCCTTGGTTGGGGTAATGAGCCATGTTTCAAGCCGGGTTCACTAAAATTTGCTCCATTGTCACTTAAAATTTTCAATAGCCAAATGTACATTGAAAAAAATCATTGAAAAAAATTAGATTTTAGCCAAGACCAAAACAAACAATAGAATTTGATAGCTAATTTGCAACTTCCTCCACGTTGGAATTAGCATCTATATAGTTAGTTTTGTGTTATTGTACTCCCAGTAATCCTTACAACTTTTTATTTTATTTTATTTTATTTTATTTTTAAATACTACTCACTCTCAAGGTATCCAAAATCCATGACTATTTGTCTTGAAGGTATGTAGGATATTCCATAAACTAGGTAGCATATTGTACTAAATTCCATAAACGAGTTTTTGGGATCACTAGTCATTGGAGTGTTCAGTCCCTGCTAACCAATCCCCCCCGCTCAGTTCTATTTAGTTTTAGTTTTTTTTTCTAGCAATTTGGTGCAAAATTGCACCAAATTTGTTGGCATGGCACCATACCTATAGGAAAACCCCCCATGAAACCCCCCTATAAATTGCCAAAAATTAATTAATTAAAAAAAATCTTGGATGAAATTGCCAAATTGTGGATGAGAATAAAATCATGAATATATGATATGTGCTAATGTGATGTTTTTTCTGTTCATTCATTATGTGGATGGATGAATGTTGAAATTTGGAGCACCACTAGTCCATTTAATATCGCTACCACTATGCACTTGATAGAAAATTGAAAAACCCTGGTTTCTGTTTCTGATTGCTAGAATCATCTCCACCCCAGCAGGCCAGCTACGCTTGGCTAGTTGGCTACAGTAACTCTTGTTCTCTGTGAAGAGGCAACTGTCCTGTAGGCTCTCACGAGGGCAGTACGGTAGTAGGGCCTCTTCTCTTCTTTTTTTTTCTTTTCCTTTCCTTAGGGCCTCTTTTTTTTTATTATTTGAGTAGGGCCTCCCTCCCTCTCGGGTCGGGTGGGGCTAGTCTCGCAGTTGTAGGGCCTGATGGCACAATGATTACGAGTCTGGTGGTGCGACTGCGGGGGAATTTGGGCAGAGGACCGACAGGCTCTTCCTGTCTGGGGCCATGGCAGTCGGTCATCTCTGACCCCCCACGAACCGAACCGACTGACAGACGTTGTCTGGTCCTCGTGTCGCCTACCCTCGCCTGGAGCGAGTAGCCGACATGGTGGACAAGACATGGTGGACCAGGCGTGGGTGTACTTGAGTGCGGTGACGGAGGTGGTTCGGCTTCCTCCAGCACTCCGAACAATTGCCGCCGGGGGAGAGAGAGAGAGGGAGCTTTTCCTCAGCCAAAGGATCGGAGGGGACGGGACGGATGGCGGTGCGTATTCGGACCATGTTGAGCTCGATTGGTTCACAGAATCGGCAGCCCTGAAGAGTGAGCCGATTATGGTTGGAGAATGCATTCGCTTGGCTGATTCACCAGGAGAATACGCTTGCTTTGTTGATTCGCCAAGAAAATATGCTGGCTTTGTTGATTCACCAGGAAAATAATATGCTTGCTTTGCCGATTCGCCAAGAAAGTACGCTTGCTTTGCCGATTCGCCAAGAAAGTACGCTTGCTTTGTCGATTCGCCAAGAAAGTACACTTGCTTTGCCGATTACCGAATGTGCACCCCTTGGTCTTAACACCAAAGAGTAGACGGGGGTAGATCACCCTTTGGTCTTAATACCAAAGAGTAGACGGGGGTGGGCAAATTACGCAGACCAAACTAGCTCGCCTTATGGACTCACTATTGTGTACTACAAAATGGGTAGGGTGCTGCTTGTTCTATCTTGCAAGTGGTTACAAGTCAAGCCCAGTAGGATGAAACCTATAGTTGCACGCAGGGCAAAACAAGTAGCACCCTGCCCGCTCTCAAGCGTTAAAAGCAGGGCTTGCTCATTCTATATGAAAATATGTATAAATATTGCATATAAATACAATATATGCAATGATGGTTTCAAAAATACTGGCCAATTTTGAAGCTAGAATCGGACTTGGTAACTCAAATGCAAATTCTGCACCCTAACAAAGTCGTGAAAGTGGCAGAATGAGCAAGCCTTGCTTTTAACTTGTAGAGAATAGTAACCTCTTTGTTGTCTTCACCTAATTCGTTAAAAGCCTTGGTGGCTGATTCGACACGTTTGAATGCATGGCTTGGAAGCCAAATGCATTGTACAAGGAAGGTGGCCAATTTTGCAACCGAATCAGTAAAAGCAGCAGATTCCATTGTTCCCAATGTGTTCCCAAGCTTTACGCTTGGCTCTTAATGGAACACGCCATTAGAGGCGGATTCTGCATAGGAGCTCGCACAAGAGTTCACCCTACCGCGCTCGCCCTCACCTTTGCTTCCATGCATAGGAGCTCGCACAAGAGTTCACCCTACCGCGCTCGCCCTCACCTTTGCTTCCATGCAGAATTCGCCTCCAACGGCACATTCTCTAGTACGTTAAAAATACTAGAGGCATATTTTTTCCTCTACGATGGCATTTTAATATGGTAGAATCATCCCTACCTGGTAGAATTGGCCCTACTTGCAGATTCTACATTCTAAAGTTGATTTTGTCATATTAAGCACATGTGGAATACACACAAATTTTCTACTATCTATGTATAATACATCATACATATATACATTCTTTGCAATCTGTAAACTACCAAACCCAAAATCAACATAGAAATCAATGTCTAAGTGAATGGTATTATATTGAATCAAAGAAGATGTACATGAAGCAAATGTAATGCTTCAAAATGAATGTGTATTGGGTGATGTACATATAGACAAAAATACGTAGATATGTACATACAAGATATGTCAGATTATGCCTCCAACATTTTTAACGTATTAGAGAATGAGTAGGATGTTGCTTGTTCTACTCCGCAAGTGGTTGCAAGTTGAGTCTAGGAGGGCGAGACCTATAGATGTGTGTAGAACAAAACAAGTAGCACCTTGCCTTGCACCTTGCCTGCTCTCAAGCATTAAAAGTAGGGTTTGCTCATTTTGTACAAAAATACATACATATTGTCTCCTATACATATGGTTTGGAAATCAATACTTTAGCTTCACTACGTTGAGCTCATACTTTTGGCAGCAACCATTCATAGATTCGTAATCAGCCTTCGCTCGATATTATGGGCTTTTTCACTTGCCTTTACACAGCCCATAATAATCCTCCCAATTTTGCCCTAATTTTTGTCGGTTTAAAATTTTTCCATTTTTGCTCTTATACAAGAATTACGCCAAATTTCAAGGAGAAAGCAACGCGCACCTATAGCAACTAAACCAATGCACAAATGAGAGCTCAGAACTTTCAACACAGAGAAGCAGAGCAGTAACAACGAGGAAGAAGCGAATGGCTAAAAACAACGGAGAAAAAAGGTTTACACAAACCCTAACATGGACGGCGACCAATGGTCCAAAAAATACCTCGCAAAAGGTTGATTAAGCAATGGAACAACCGTTGGGAAGTGCATTGTGGATTATAATCTGTCGTTCTCCGCTCGCGGCTCCTGTCGCTCATTGGGAACGGCAAATTACAATCCACAATGCACCTCCCAACGGCCGTTCCATATTACATTGTTTGCGCTTTGTTTTGAACACTGTTTTCGTCTTGTGCTTTGTGTGAGTAGTGTTTATGTGCGGTGGTTTGCAGTAGCTGGAGCGATGACAGAATGCGAGGATGACCTTTTTTTTCTCGCCAATGCTCCATATATCAATTTGAAGTCGGTTATCTTATATTGAAAGTTTCGGGAAATTTCATTCAATTGACAAGATGTACGTAAATACCACATATAAATACAATATATGCAACGATGGTTTCGAAAATACTGACCAATTTTGGAGCCAGAAATAGACCTAGTAACTCAGTTGCAGATTCTGCACCCTAACAGAGTCGTGAATTCAAAGTGGCAGAATGAGCAAACCCTGCTTTTAACATACCCCTTGCAAACTTCTATCTGCTCTCCATTACATAACCAACAAGGGAGGGTGAAAGATATGAATTAAAGCAACTCATTGTGGTAAGATCTAGGAGTTAGGCCTCATGCAGTTGTTGAAAAATTTCAATTTTTTTTTCACATTATTAAAAGTGTGAGAAATAGTGTGAGCAATTGAATTTTTTTTGATAAAGTATGAATTTGCTATGAATTTTTGAAGTGATCAATGCATCATGGCCCAAAAGAGTCTGCAAACTACTCCAAGACCAACAACTTCTAAATCCATAATGCTCATCCTAACTCACCTAAAATAGTCACAATATTTTCTAGTATAGAAGGTCTAAAATGTCAATTCTTATAATGAATTTACACTAAAAAATTGAAAGTTCCTAATGAGGTAAGAAATCACTCCTTTGCTGTCATTTAATCCCTAAAAGATCAAGGCCATTTTTTTACCAAAAAACACTCAAAATTACTATTTCTACAGCAAAGAGTAAAATAATTGAAAATTGTTTTTTATGCACACCTAACTATAGGATCTTACACCTAACTAGTACGAGAATGTGTGGGAGACATTTCAAAAATTTTGACAACACGTATTGCAAGATATTTGTGTTTAAAGTGAAATAAATAATTTTTTTTAGCACATTGCAAGACCATTTTTTTTACTTTGAATCTTCTTAACTTAAAATTTTTTACACTAAAAAGTTTTGAGTTTTAAATCTTTATGGTGGGGGATTGAGTCAAGAGTCTAAGGGAAAAAAAAGAATTTCAATAAAATTTAATTTTCATTTGTAAAAGAATGAAAATCTAAATTATTAATATCTCTTACACGGAATTAAACAACACTAATCCCAATGGTGAGATTGTTATAGGAAGCAAATTAAACCATGTGGAAAATTTTTTTTGAAAATTTTTAAAAATTGCATTCATAAATGAATCCTACAAGTTATTTTTTCAAGAAGATGCTCTAATTGCTGGAAAAATAAGATTGTCCATAACTTTCTCATAACAAATCCAAATGGAATGAATAAAAGCTTTTCATGTAGACAAAAATATAATTTATGAGGAAAAAAACCCAAAAATTCAAAGTTTTGAAATTTGTTTTTGTTGCCCCCTCTCCCATAAACATATTTGGGCATAACTTTTGTTCCCTAACACTGATTGAAAAAATTATATTCCTACAAAGCTAATCAATTTTTTTATCTTAAAAAATTTCAAAAAATCATGAAAAAAATTTAGTCCTTAGATACCTACCCAAAATCTCATTTATCCCCTGAAAGGACAATGATTTTTTAGAGGTTGAAACAGATTGTAGCCTAAATCTCACATATTGGAAAAAATAAGGCTAGAGGTCATTTCCTAGGTGTTCACTATGGATCATCTAGCCACAATGAACTATTCTACCTTAACAATGGTGCACAATGGTTCAATAGTTATTGTATGTATGTTACATAGAATTAGGTTGCCTTAGTTAATAATTAGGATCATAGTTTGCTTTTCAAGTGTTCTTTTTAAGAAGAAAGCAAAATGTACCTCTCTATTAGAGGGTTGTTTTTGAGCACCCTACCTTAGGTTACCTTATCCAAAAAATCACTTCCTGATTCATTACTTGTCCATATGGAGGCATATGCAACTCTTTGAATCATGCCCTAAACTAGTGCACCAATCCATACTACACACATGATTCTAGGTTGATAAAGATCATTGCATCTGTGTACAACAACAATAAATCTCTATATGATATAAAATGTCAAAAAATATAGTGAGGGGCAATTTAATTTCACTATTTAGTGTAGACAAATGGAAGTCAAACATGTGTTAACACCTAAAGTCCGAAGAGTTTTCTTGGGGGACTCTTGAAGGTTTGGCAAGTACCTACAATTTCAAATTTTTGGCAAGATTTTTTGACATTTTTTAGAAGATAGGAAAAATAATTAGCTTTTGGGAAATATAATTCTTATTTCAATCAATGCTTGGGAGAAAAAATTATGCAACAATAAGCCCAACATAGGCAAGGGTGGACAACAAAAAAGACATAAAAATTTTAAATAGTTTTAAAATTTAAAATTCCTAATAGATTATATTTTTTCTATGTGGGAAGATTTGATTATTTCTATTTGGATAAGAATGTGAAAGTTATAAAGCTTCTTGTTTTGCAGACATCTTAGCAAATTCTTAAGAAAATAACATGTTGAATATGTTTTTTAATCAATTTTAACAATTTTTATTTTTAAAATAGGTGCACATGGTTTAGTTTTCTTTCAAGAATAATCTCACCATTTGAATTAGTGTATTTCAATTTCATTTTAGACCTAACGACAATCTAGTTTTTCCTTTTATCCCATACCTACTTCAATGTAATAATTTTTTAAACAATTATGGGGCGAAGGGGGATCTAGAACTTTCGACTCAATTCTTTAGCATAAAACAATTTAATTCACAATCTATAGCATGCAAATTTCAAGTTCAAGGGATTCAAAGCCAAAAAATCTAATCAAGTTAGGAATTTTAAAAACTCGTTTTCTTCTTTTTATATGCTTATATCTTGTGATCAACACAGTCAAAGTTTCTAAAAGTTCTTCTAAACATTTTCATATTAATCGAGTGTAAGATCCATGGTTGCTAGCATGTGAGCCTAGGATCTTGGGCCCATGAGTTTAGGAGCTTAGGATCCTATATTATAGGTATCTATGTTATAAGCATGTTCCATGGTTATAGAATATTATATTATAGGTGTCTATGACATAGGTACATATGTTATAAGCACATTCCTTGGTTATAGAATATTTATATTATACGTATCTATATTATAGGCACCTTCAATAGTAGTAGAGTACCTACTTATACCTAGACTCAAGGCTTGTAGGCTTCCATTTCTAGGCTCATGTGCTTGCATTGTTGTAGTAGCATTCTACAATTGTCACATAGAAATTCTTATATAATAATCAAAGAGAAAATTATACTAAAAAAAATTGTATAAAAATAGCACTTATTTATTTGGATAGAGATACTTGGAGTTTATTGCTTGTTATATTTATTCTTGGGGATATAGAGAAGGATCTTTATTGGAATAATGAAGCTTTTTGTATACATAAGAGTGCATTCCACATGTAAAGTATGGATGAAAAATTCATTTGTTTATCCCAAGGAGTGTACATTCATCTCAATATGAGCAATACTACTATAAACTTTTATAATTGTTTTGCAATATCATTTACAAAAAAAAAAGGAACATATGACCAAATACCTTCTCAATTTTGCGGTTCAAAATACAAAATTTAGTTTGATAGATGCACCTTTTGAAGACACAAAAAATGATATTAAAAAGTTGGATTGTAGTGTTGCCCCGAGTGTTGCATTGAAGATGCTATTGTTGATATCATCAAGAAATCAAACCCTTTGGATTGGATCTAATGTTTAAAGACTACTTGTACAATGTTATGACATTTTATCATAAACTCATCCATTTAGATGATCACATATTGATTCTTTATTAGGAAAAAAATGAACCCTCAAAGGGATTGTGAGTCTACGGACAGAGGAAACAACATGGAACAACAATCTGGAAAACAAATTCAAAAAGATTTTTTGGGGGCCATCAAATTGGAGGGCCTGATTAGTGCAGGACAATTCACTTAAATAATTTTAAGAATATTTTTAAAAAAATTAAAGATTTTAATAATAAATAAACATTAATTTTTAATTTTTAAAATTTGATGTAGCATTAGTGCGACCACATTAGACTAATATTTTTGAATTTTAAAAATTATTTAATTATTATTTTAATACTTTAGATATTTATTATTATTATTAAAAAAAGATTATGTGGCCACTATTCACCATTGATGATGAATAGTGGCCATTGTCCCTCAAAGGGGTTGTGAGTTCCATTGAAGGGAACTTTTAGTGTGAAGTAGCCACTTGGAGGGCTCATTTTTTTCTAATGGCACATTTCCATCCCAAACTTTGGAAGTAGTTTTGAATCTATAATTTGTAAAAAAAATAAAGAAGTACTATGTCTCTTATGTAATGGGTTTGTTGTGGTAAATGTTGCAAAGTTTGTCCTACTAGAATGGCATAATAACACCTTGACTTTACATACGAAGAATGATTGTTTGATATTTTCATATCCAATTTTTAAGTTTTTTATTCACATCATTTGGTTAAATTCAAGTTATACATTTTTTTCTTTCTAAAAATCGAAATATCCTTGTAGGACATTTAAACACTTTTGAGTTTTGTTCTAAAAAGTTTAATTATGACATGTAGATGGATGATTTTCCTCTTGAAATATTGGGATTTTAAACATATTTTATATAGGTTGTCATGTCTTCTACCACTTCTTTTTATTTTACAAGGTACTATCTTTTTTCCATATTCTAACAATTGATTTGTTTGAGAATTATACTTGAACATGTTAAATTGTTAATCATTAATCCCTGAGTGCCTAGCCGATGAACACAAGAAAATAGGGTTCAATGACTTGCTTGCAATTGAATTGGCGCTGCTACCGCGACTTTGCCATTTACAGGATTTGACCATATAGAACAATAGCTGAAAGTCAGGGGATCATGCAGGAATTGATCGCAAGTGTTTTCACCGAATGAATGAGGAGATTATATTAGTCAAATGTTTGTTGACAATGGACGGAGGGCAATTTGGAGAGGCACGATCTTGTTGTTGGGGCGCTCAGGGGTTAAATAATCATTGGTTACATATAGCAAAGTAATGTTGAGACCAACAATGACGATGATTGAATAGGGATTTCAAAATCATATTTGAGGCAATATTTATGTTAGAAATACTAAATTTGTGTCAATAATATTAATGTCACTAATTTTACAATACAAGGTTTCTATAGTATAGACTCCTCAAATCATGGTTTATAGATGCTCATATGGTAGCACTTCCTATTGGATATGCTATTATGAAGATTATTTTAGAATAAAGCCTAGGATTTGAGGTATCTATTAAGGATTAAGAGCATACACCCCTTGTTGCATTGGGCAAGGTTAGAGCATTGGGTCGTATTGTGGGCTTAGAAGAAAGAGTTGAGACCCACCCCAACACTTCCAACAAGCAAAACAAGCTTGGGCTCTTCAAAATAGCTTCTAACCATTGGGCTCTAACAAACCGTCGTCTTTCTTCCGCAATGTATAAAGTAAACCAGTCCATGTGAGACAAAAGATTCACCCACATATCTAGGGAATGATCCATCAAAGTCTCGCATCATCCTATGACAAACTTTTTTAAATAAATGAGATTTGGACTATTTTAAATTGAGTTAGTGGCAACGATCAATGTCTTATTGATGTTGATGGAGTGATTAGTGACTACAATAAGAACTTCTACCTTTTAAATGTAAACTCACTGCAAAAGTGACTTTTATAGGCCCTCAAATTGTGGCCATACTAGGAAATATTGTAACGGATTTAGGTGAGTAGGATGACCATGATAAATACACTTTTTGTTGGTTGGGGTAGTCTAGAGACTCTTTTGGACCAATTGGACACCATACTTCAAAAAAATAAAATTTCAATTGCTCTCCCCATTCTTCACATTTGTCCTTATGTGGAGAATTATTTTTAACCCTTAAATGTTGAGGCAGACATTTTCCGTTTGATGGATGACAAAGGATCTCTCTATGTAGGATAGAAGTGCAACTATTCATCCTCAAAATTTTGCAAGAAAAGGGGAGGTCTTCTACAGTAGTTTGTTTTGCAATGAGTGTTTTTACAAAAAAATTTAAACAAATGTACTTTAAATTTTTTGAAATTAATGCTTCACATAGTCACAAAAATTGATGATTTCCAAAGTCACCCTCATAACATTTAGTAGCAACAAGAAAGATTGCCTTCCCTTAGATAGAATGATGTGGAACATTCCACACCATTTCATCCCCGGGATGATATGGTGTAGAATATTCCACACCCATCAGTAGCTAATAATCCACGTATTGCAAATTGTTAAAAAATTGAAATTTGCTTGTCTAGGTACCTAGGACAAAGCTGCAATTAAGTTTGATTATAAAATGGGTTACTAAAAAAACAATACATTCAACTAGATTAAAAACAAAATCAATGTTTAAGATTAAAAATTTCATGAAATTAGCATTCTACTCATTGAAACTAATGCTTCAATTTCCTCACTATGTTTTGAATGCCTTTCATGATTTGTGTTTAAGGAATGACAAGACAAATCTTTATATATATATGAGGTGGTAGGAGGTAAAGTAAACAATGTGGGATAAATAAATTAAAGTTAGTAGGAATTCAACCGTTCATAGTTAAGTCGCATGACATTGTTAAGCTTCGTTGGAGGGGTCCCTTTTGCTCTCCCAAAATCAAGAGCCCCCCAGTGCCGAGAATTATCTTCAGATGAATCAACTACATGTGCTAATAGAAAAAGCACCTATTCCGAGGAATTTGGCCATAGGCGTTGAAAATCTTACCACTTTTGAACTTGCAAGATCTTGGGGTGATGGTCAAGCTAGCTCACCAAACCCATCCTTCCTAAGCTAGCATTCACCAGATTTACATTTCCTACGAGACAATTACAAAGTTCATATTATAACTGAATTCTCTCCCCAGACATCTTGGGGAGAATTATACCTCTAGTTGGGGGATGATATTCAACAACTTAACAATGTTATGCAAATTAAAGCAAGAATTCTATTTGAAGTAAAATTTTAGACCTCATTTAGTCATAGTAAAATTAAAAAAAACTTCAAAAAGCTTTGGACTAAAAAAAGTTGGAAAATTTTCATCTCCAAAAATTTGTTTGATATTTCAAGCCTCTAATCAAAAGTTATGGACAAATTTCAAAAAGGGGTTGGAAGGGACATTTTCTTTTACATCTTGAAACATCCTCTCTAAATTTTGTCCATAGCTTTTGATTGGATGCTTGAAATATGAAACGGATTTTTGGAGATGAAATTCGAATAGATTTCCCAACTTTTTTTAGTCCAAAGCTTTTTGAAAAAAAGTTATTCTATTGTGACTAAATGAGGTTGAAATTCCACACAAACTCATCATTTTAACATTTTGACAATAAGTAGTTTAGCACTCATTTCCAAATTATCCCATATCCTTTAAGGATTCATGATGAAAAATCAATTTCAATATAAAAATGACATCTCCAACCTTCACTCCCTCAAATGTTTCCCAGTCAATTCCTTCATAGGACTACCCAAATTGTCTTTTGGATGACAGAGAGTTAAATGCCATTGGGATTTTGATTTGAAGGATTCCCATGGTGTTTGGCAAATCATCTTAACGTTTCTTTGAATATTTGCTTGACTGTTACGAGATTTAGAAGGGAAAAAAAGAAGCATAAACCATAAGTCTGCTGCCATGGTCCTGGCACCTGATACCGGAGCTTATTTTAATTCCCCGTGTAAATGTTTTTCGTGGATGATGCCTCCAAGGAAGGAAAGGCAACCTCTCTGAAGGCTCTCTGAATAGGATTAGTCACACCTTCTTCACACCCGAGTTGAAGAATGGAGAACACAGACGTGGCGCGTTGGGGTTCGGTTGATGTTGTCCTTTCGCAGTAGAATAAACTTAAGTACATATATCTTCCACACTCCCACTCTTCACCTCCAAGGGTGAAGATTGAGAGTGTGGAAGGTATATGTATTTAAGTTTATTCTTTTATGCTCTCCTTTTTCCTTTTTTAAGTGGCACTTTCTCCATTTATTCATTCTCCACCCTAAACACATCTTTTAGAGGTGTTCACCCTTCGCGGCTTCCCATTGGCTCCTCCAAACCCTCACCAACTTCTCATTCTCCATTCTTTAAGTGCCAAGTGAAGAAGGTGTGACTACCCCTAATGTTATGCTGTCGTCCTTTAAGGGTTAAAAATTTCAACGATGCCAGCTGAGCAAACCAGACATTCTGTTTGTCATAGGCTGGTTTACTTCCTTGTAGCAATTTCAGACGTCAGACTCTGCTTTCCTGCTGAGAGCACTCTGCCTCCCCAAACTCCGGCTCTGTAAGCTTATCGCTGAGATTCCAAACAAGTCAATGAAGACTGGCCTCATGAAATTGAGCATAGGCCAACCTTCAATTTCATGAGCCTAAATGTAAATCACTCCCCTCTAGATCGGAAGAACCTCTCCTTTGGAGATTCTTGGGAATGAATTTAATTTAATTTACACATAGAGTCATTGGCTGACTAGGAATTTACAGAGTCATTGGTTGACTAGGAATTTATAGAGTCATTGGCTGACTAGGAAGTTGCAACATTGGGGGCTCCTCCAAGATCGGAAGAATCTCTCCTTTGGAGATTCTTGGGAGTGAATTTAATTTAATTTACACATAGAGAGTCACTGGCTGACTGGGAAGTTGCAACATTGGGGGCTCTTCCAAGATCAGAATTTTCTCTCCTTTGGAGATTCTTGGGAGTGAATTTAATTTAATTTACATAGAGAGTCATTGGTTGACAATTAAGTTGCGACATTGGGGCTCCTCCAAGATCGGAATTATGGAGATTCTTGGGAGTGAATTTAATTTAATTTACACATAAAGAGCACTGGTTGACTTGGAAGTTGCGACATTGGGGCTCCTCCAAGATTGGAACCATCTCTCCTTTGAAGATCCTTGAGAGTGAATTTAATTTAATTTACAAAGAGAGTCATCGGCTGACTAGGAAGTTGCAATGTTGGGAGCTTTTGCTTTGGGGGAGCAAAAGGGACCCCCTTAGGGTTGGTTAACCCTTCAAGGATGGACTAGTGCCCATGGAAATCATCTATTTAGATAGTGTATGAATCATTGCTTTAAAAAATTCCAAAAATATCATTGGAAGTCAAAATATTGTAGAAACCCTCCCCTTTTCACACAAAATTTGGAAGATGAATAGTTGCACTTTTATCCCATTTAGAAGGATTTTTTTGTCATTCATCAACCCAAAAACGATTGCAATGTTGTTTATGGGTTAATGATATTATGGGTGGGGCGTTGTTTTAGGGAAGGGCCTTCTATGGGCCTTTCAAAACTACAAGACCTTTGTGGGCCACTTTCATAGAGGGAGGGTGTGGATGCTCTAAGATAACATTCTTAATCTTATTGTGGAGGAACCGGCTTTTTGACATCCTGAAAATGATAAAAGTAGATTGTCACAATGATAAAATATCATGCTAGAATGATATATATATATATATATATATATATGTAGTATCAATGTGGTAAGTGGACACTATCTAAGGTAAAAGGTCCTAAAAGTGACGGATTAGGCTCTTCAAATTGTTCCTACAAAAGGTTCATTTATGGTTATTTCAAATCGAAGAATTGATAGGAGAAATCCATAACTTGCATCCACATCATGTTCAAAGAAAATGAGGAGCAAAGATAGGCGATGTTCAGCCCATGTATGGATGAAAAGTAAATGGCCACTTTAGTAGATAAGATATTTATAAAGAAAAGAAAAGCAATAAATTTTGCAAGCCATGTATACAAAAAAAACAATTGGATGTGTTTGGGGTGCAATTTGTGGACTCATGTGCTATGCCATGTAAATACAACTATATCATGTTTTAGATATGTCATGGTCTATTCACCAAATTCACTTGTATAATTCTTATTGCAACTATGAATTCAAACAATGGCCCATTACCTTTCACTTTGAGAAATCATAACTGAATGTAGACCAATCCTAAAATCATGAAACTTTTTGCATTCTCAACATCATTCATCCTTCATTTTAGAGAAGATTTATTGGAAATTGTTTCACTATCTCTACTACCTCCAATTTCCTTTTAGTTAGTAAGTGAACACTTTCTAAATCTCTTCAACTTGGCTTCCATGTGGAATCAAGGTTGGTGAAGCCCATTGATAAATAGTGGAATAGAAACTCTAGAAAAACCAGAATTCCATTCTAGCATTGATTGGTTGACCTTTAGTGGCATTGATTCTATACCAAAACCAACCTTGTAAAGAAATACAAAAGCATTCACTGGAAATCAATCTACTATAGAAGTCCTCTTCTTTACACACAAAATTCCGAGGATGAATAGTTGCACTTCTGTCCCACATAGAAGGATTTTGTGTCATTCATTGGCCAAAAAAACTACTACAACATCGTATATGGATTAATCCTTAAACATCCACATGGATGTTTGGCATCCAAAAGATGATAAGGGAATCTTTCTAATAGGACAGAAATGCAACTATTCTTCCTTAGAATTTTGTTGCGAAAAGGGAGGTCTTCTTCATTAGTTTGACTTCTAGTGAGTGCTTCTGCTATTTGTCAAGCCAATAATTCACATGGTAATGAAAAGGGATGATTTCCAAGGTCATCTATTAGTCCTTTTGACCCCTAAATGTCGCAAGCCAAACACTAGAAGTGAGGAGCTTTTTTGCATTTGATAAGGAAAAATGGAATAATTTGAAATTGCTTTGTTTCTTGAGGACTTTATAGTCAAATTTTGGAGCCAACTAAGGTAACAGGCTTTGAAATCGCACAGGCTCTAAAACCGCCCACATCCTCAAAATGTACACTATATGCACATGTTGCTTTTTCATAGCCTTCAGCAATGTACAAACAGTGCCCATTTTTGGAGGTGGGCGATTCTAGAGCCCTCTGCCATTTCAACTTCAAAATTTCATAACTAATTCCACAAAGCTCCCAAAAACATGAAACGACTTGGGTTAGATGCCAATTCCATTTGTCTTTCAAGGAAAATTTACTGAAAATTATTTCAAGTAGCTTTGCATCCCAAAAATTCAGTTTCAACTCTAAGGTGGACGATTTTGGACCTGTTCCCTTACCCCATGAATTTTCACCTACTTCATACAACTTCTAAGAGAATCCACCGTCTGGGTATTTGAGATTATACTATTTGATGAACAGGTACTTCCACAAATTTCCGATTCTCAACGTCCCCAAAAAACACATCTCCTGTGGCATTCCGGGGTGAAGGTACCTGAAGAATGTTACCCCCATTACCTTACTTGGGAAATTTCCCCCCTGTAGAAAAAGGTAGCAGATCCTTCGAAAGGCTGACTGTATGAGGGTACCAGCAAAGCAACGTACGTATTGATTCATTACCCTTCGTGGCAGCCTTGCGTATCATGCACCAGCTTTTCTGCTGCACACTCGGCACATGAATCTCGGCAGTGCTGCATTTTAGTAATGGATCCCATCCCATCCCTTCCCTTCCCTTCCGTAAGCTAGGCCTAAAGCTTATTATTACAAACCCAAGTTATTGCAGGACGTTAAATCATGCCATCAAAGGTGGGCCTGGTGAGGTGGATTTAACCCGGGGAAAACGCAGGAATTTTTTATTTGCCACATATGATTTTTTTTTTGCAAATTCTGAATTCATATTTGCAATCAGAGACCCCAAATTAGCTAGGTGAAGTCTATAATGCACTCTAGACATGGCTCAAAATAGGGGGCTTCTTTTTTGCTTTTATCCCTACAACACAAATTTTACCCTGCTTGGCCCACCTTCGATGGCACGATTTAACGTCCTGCCAAGTTATTACAGTACAGGGTTTCGTTTCCCATGTAGCCTATTCTGTGTCTTAAAAAGTATGCTTTTGTCCCTTAGTATGGAAATAAGGGATTCCTACTAATCATGGGCCTTGCCTTGCCAGGGAATCTCCTTCCTTTACAACATGGGGCCAAATGTTTGGGGGGAAATTCCAAGTTCCCACTTTTCAGACGGTGCGCCTTTCAGCCTTTTCAGTAATCAGTAAGGGTGCGGCAAATGAGGTAGAAGCATCCAAATGTGACACTTATTGCAGATTTGCAGATCTTGAGGGGTAGGGACAGAAAATAAACACGGCCTGTGCGTGGTTTAGGAAACCAACACAATTAGTTTCGTATTGTTCGGAGCTTGTATGAATATAATATGAATTTGTGAAAACAAGTGTGTTGGATGTACTTGCTGTGGTTAGTAGACTAAGGTAGAACTACCCATTACCACCATTTATCCAATTCCCCCACCTACACGTTCCTCCCATTTCGGTCACTGGCCCATCTTATTACCACAATCTTACTCATCCATGATCATGATGGCAATGCACTGGGGAGCGGACACATCAGCCCACGCTTCAACAATGGTCTGGTCATGCTTTACCAAGGGTCTACTCACAGTTTTACATTTCAGCTTTGAAAAATCACAAAAAATTCAATTCTTGTCAGAATGTCTTCATTTTTTTGGCAATTGACTTCTCTCAAACAATTCAATCTCTGAAAAATATGAGAACTCATAAATAGCTTCTCCAAAGTACCTACACTAAATAGTGAAATTAGGTTGCCCCACACTAAATTCTCGACATTCCACACTATATAAATATGTACAGTTAGTATAGATGGATGCAGTAATGTAGGAACCGTGTGTGTTGCATGGGTTGGTGCACTTGTTCATGACTCAAGTTTAGAGAATTGCTTGTGCCTCCATCTGGACGAGTGGTGAGTCATGAGATAACTTTCCTGAGTAAGGCAACCTAATTTCACTATTTAGTGTAGATAGCAAATCTGTATGGTAATGGGTAGTTCTACCTTACCACAAAAGTGGACATGGAAACACCCAAAAGTGACAGACCCTAAGCTTGTATCACGGTTGTTTTATTGGCCAACACGAACCTCGGCTCCATTGTTGTGATACATTCATGGAAACTCACCTATTAGCATTGGGTCCACATGTGCTTAAGTTTAGGAGTTTATTTTAGGTGTCCATGAATGATTTGCGTTACATTTGGATGCACATACCTTAGGGGGTCCATGAAGCGCCCATTTAAGAGCTAAAATTGAATTTTGGGGAGGTGAAGCTTCTTTAAATATTTTTCAGTAAATTTTCCTTGAAGACAAGTGGAATTGGCATCTAATCCAAGTCATTTCATATTTTTTTGGAGCTTTTTGGAATTAGTTATGAAATTTGAAGTTGAAATGGCATAGCATTCTAAAATTGCCCACCTCTTCAAATGTACACTATTTGTATATTACTGAAGGCTATAAAAAGGCAACATGTACAAGTAGTATACATTTGAAGAGGTAGGCAATTTTAGAGCATGTGCACTTCTAGAAACTCCTACCTTAATCCATGTGAAATGTTGAGAATTTTGAAAAGGCTCTTAACCCTTAAAGGGCCCGGCATCCCATGACCAAGGTACTATTACCAAAATACTTGGATTATTGGACCAATAGGTGCATTTTTTGTTTCTACAATGAATAGTCAAGTCCTCCATTGGCCACTTTTCAGCCTCAGTGTTGTTTAAGGGTTAATCTAATAGACTGAAAGTGAGTTGTAGAATATATTCTAAACCAATGTTGAGTCCAATATCATTCAAGCTATGGAATGAGTTTGCTCGATTAATTGTGATTGCTTCATGTCCATTAGAAGTACATGTAGAAATCATACCAACATTGTTCTAAACCTTCATCACTTTAGGAAGTGTTGTTGCTATAAGTAGAGACATTATCATAAATAATATCATTTGCTTAATAGGTTGCAAGAAGACCTTGAGAAATTATGCCATATGTTGTTGTCACAACTGACAATGAATTGTCCTATTCTTACAAAACTCCATTTTGACTTGGCTTCCTCCCAAATGGGATAAGTTTGGATGAGTGAAAGTCTATTAGAGGATGTAATTGTTTGCAATTGATCTAATCACATTGAATTGTTTGTTTCCTATGGTCTCTTCTTTGAAACTCCTAGTTATGAAGTGGAATCAATCTCCCATTAGTCTCCCCTCTAAAATGGCTTGTTTTTAATTGGAATGGATCCCACAATTTTGGTTGACGGAACCAACTCTAATTTTTTTTGCACAAGATTTATGTTATTAATGGAGGTACAATCAAATTCTAAATGATTTGCAACTAAGGTGAGTTCATGTAAAACCAACTTGATTCAAGTCAATTAGAATTTAGGAAGGCATGTCATCACATAATGCCAATGTAAGACAACTCAACATCTTTTATTTTGTGACACTTTAACAATAAGATATCTTTAGTAGTCCTTCTACATTGATGTTCTACAATGAACATGTGCAAGACATATTCATTATATGAGATGCACCTATTCAATAAGGCCACAAGTTCTTGAATAACGGAAACTTGATCACAACAATAATTTGACGTGGCAAAGCAACTACCACATCAAATAATAATTCTTAAAACAAATTATTATTATTATTATTATTATTATTATTATTATTTTGACCAACAATGACTAGTTTATAGTATGGGGAACAAGCCTGAAATGTCCCTTCATTGCCCTCCAAAACATATAATGGATCCACCACTTGCTTTTACATTAACCTCAAATATTCCCATTTTCCTTCTTGTGTGCAGACTGAGATATTTGTTGAAATCTGTCGATATTCATTCTCCCCCAAAAAGAATGCCGTAAAGGGCTTAAAGTGAGCAAAACGAATATCACTTGATTCCTCTTTACAATTGTGGTATTCTTTTGCACGATGTCACGAGAACCCCGACACGCACCCTTTTCATCAGTAATCTCCCCAGCCAGACGAGCCCCTCGAGATGTCAAGCATTGAGAGCTCCAGATCTTTCCAAATGATAACAGCACTCCTACAGCCGATCTCCACTCAATACACGAATGGACAAACACCAAATGTGACAACTTAAATTTCCGCTAAATTTCCTCCAAATTTCCCCCAAATTCCCCCCAAATTTTCCAGAGGATTTTGAAGGAGAGGGAAAGGCAAAGTAGTGAGCATCCTCCGCTTCTTTCCAGCAACAAAATCCTCACTCACTGGGTCGTAATGCAAGTTCCTTGCCACTCCCACTCCTATAAAGAAAGACGCACCGCACCCATCTTCTTTCACATGCATATGGGGTTCACCCCAAGCTCACCAGGTCCTTGCTTTTCACCGTCACTTGTTCACCGTTTTGTTCTTGGGAGGTTACGGAACAGAATGCTTACCTGAAGTGTTGTTTCTTCAAGTGTTGTTGGGTTTGATAAGTTTGAAATGCTGTGACTTTGAAATGGTCCCGGAAATGGTGCGAGTTTGTTCTGATTTGAGAGTTTTTTTGGCACTTGGTTTACGTTACGCATGCTTAAAAGCCGCTAACTTTTTTAGCGTTTTTTTCCCCTTCTGTTGCGTCATTTCTTGAGCGCGTACTGACTGTAAGTTACTCGTTCTTGCGATGGTTTTCAGGTTGTGGAGCGAGGCTGTATGGACCACAAACGGCTGTTAGGAGGTACGATGCCAGGTTTGTCCTTGTTTTCGTACCGGAGTTTCAGATTTGGGGTGGAGTTATGTTGGGTTAGGAGCAAGTGACGCGTGGGGGTGCTATATTACGTTGTTGAGTTTTGTAAACGATTGTGTGGGTAATGGGAGTGCTGTGGAAGCTCAGAGACGGTAAAGGGTTTGCTGAATTTGGAGGGGATACAGGGAAGTTGATGTTGGGGAGTCGTTTCTTTGCTCAGGGTGTATAGGGTTGCAAGTCGGTGTATTGTATGTTGTAAGCTTGGTTCTGAAGGTCAAAGAGATTGTTGATCTTGTGCGATATTCATACGTTTTTGTGTGCAGGGACACTGCCATTGCAGTTTTGACTGTAGTTTTGGATCCTCACTTGCAGCCATTGCAGTGACTTCTTCACAAGGTACCAGTTCTTGTTTACAATGAAGTTGAACGTGTAGAGTAGCGTGTCTGCATTCTAATAGAGAGCAATTTAGTTTTCTGATATGTTTAGGTACTGTTTTTGTCACTGAAGTGTGTGGAATGCACGTTTAGCTATTGGAGGTTGTTGATATGAGGTTTCGTTTGTTGCAGCAAGCGGCAGGGCTTGAAGCCACATGAAACGAGAAGTATTGATATGCCGTCGGCAGATTCTTGAAGAGAATGAGAAGACACCCAAAGAAGCATTTGTAGAAATGCCCCAACTTTGCACAATGTACAACAAGGAAGCAATTATGTGGAATTTGGAAGTCAACAGTAGACGCTATCCTTCCTGAGCTAAACAGATAGAGAAGGGCGTGTCAACGTTGGTGAGTGGGCTAAGGTGTGATGAGTGCTTTAGCATGACATCTCTCTTATGTCCAACCACGTACTCCGGAGACAAAGCCCGTCTGTCATAACTCAAGGGCTTCGCACCTTCGTGTAAGCCCTTGTTGTTTTGTCTATCACTCTTGAGCTAATTTGTATTAATATTGATAGTTTTGATTTGTACATTGTTGGTACTATTGACACTACATTGATAGTTCTGTAGTCTCTCACTGCATTGCAATTGATAGTTTTACAGTCTCTTGCATTTGATATTCAAAGATATCATATGTTGGATCTCTTTGTAGAATATGCTAAATTTGAATAAACAAGGTATTTTTTAATTGTTAGTGCAAGTGAGTTGCAATGCAATGCATCAAACTTTGAATGTGACATACATACGGAGTCTTCGATTTCCGCTTCTTTTGTATTGAGAATCGCAAGAGAAATGCATGCCTTCCGTCCGTCTCCTAACTTTTGGAAGATGGAATCAATTCTGTTATTTGGGGGAACCAACGATCTTATGGAATGTGCGCTTACAAGCAGCAGAAAGAACCAACAGTTCTGTATTCGCGGGCCGGCTGGAATGGAATCCACCGCACAGTCTGTAAATTAGTGGCACAACTCCAGAGGCCGGACGGAACGGAACGGAATGGTGCTGCTGCTGCTGCTGCTGCTGCTGCACAGTTCCAAATGCAAAATGTGCAACCTAACTTACGCAGGCAGCCACTGATTTCGACTGGCAACCCATTTTCTCAGCCCGTAACAAACTTTGGAGTCAAAAGGGAAGGTACAACAAGTTAAGTTATATACATAATTTAACTTGGGAAGCAGCCAGGGCTCAGAGCTGTGCACCCCCGCCGGGCGGACATAAACTAATAATATTTTTCACAAAAAAATCTTTGTCTTTGTCACTAGTTTATCAACAAAGTGGCCGTTACTCTGTAATGTGTGCCAGAGGCTCTCAGTCTGAGTGGCAAAAAGTGATTTATGATGAATGGTCAAACAGTTTTTGCTCTTGTTTTTGTTTGTTTTGTTTGTCTGTCAGTTTTCAACATTTGTTAATCCTAAGGTAGGTGAAGCTTCTCGAAATAATTTTCAGTAAATTTTCCTTGAAAGACAAGTGGAGTTAGCATCTAACCCAGCGTTTCATATTTTTTGGAGCATTGTGGAATTAGTTATGAAACTTTGAAGTTGAAATGGCACAAGGCTCTAAAATTGTTCACCTCCTAAAATGTAAAGGCTATGAAAAAGCAACATGTACAAATAGTTCACATTTGAAGAGGTGGGAGATTTTAATACTTTTAGAACCTCCTACCTTTTATCGTACCCTCACATCAGTGTAATAGTTTCATACTATAGGAATTTGGTAATAATAATGTAAGGTAGCAGGACCTCGATAATGAGTCTCAAGAAGCAATTCAATATGGTTCTCATTATTTCATTGAAAAACTCTTTGTGGTGGGGTTTTGTTGGCAGTCCAAGGGGGAGTCCAAATTCTCTTAGAATGCATTTTTTGGACACCAAATGAATAAATTAAGGATATTCAAAGTATTGAGAAATATTTAGTGTTTTAAAAACTGATGCTATAAGAATGCATTTTGTAGATATTCACTTTATGAATGAACTATGAATTTTTAAATTGTTGAAATATAGAAATAAACAAATGTGACTCTAGGCTCTTGAGAATAAAAGCTATGCATTTTAGACAAGCATATGTAGGGATCACGATTAGGTGGTGTTACCTAACATGGAGTTTTGCATCTAGTTGCATCAAAATAATCGATTGAATAATATTTCTATTGCTTTATTTTTTGTAGTATCTTATTTGAATTAGGAAAGATATTCTAGTTTCTCTTACATTTATTTTTGGAACATTATATGAATAACTTATAAATTTTCAAAGTGTACCCAAAATGGCCAAAAGTAATTTATGCACTAATAAATGGAGACTATATACATTGTAGGCAAGATTTATAGGGGTCGATCGTAATAAGTGTTCATAATTAGGTGCAATTACCTTATATAACTTTAGAATCCTTAGTTTGAAAACTTGATTATGACATTCAAAATGATATGTGATGTTTTTTAACCAAACTAATTGAAAAATGATTCCTAAATCTTGTTTAACTTTCATTTGAAAATTCCAATAATTTTTTTAAAATGAATAATTTATTGTAATTTGAATATGAAAGACAATAACTATGATTTGAAATAGAGATTGACATAGAATATTATTATGATGTTCATCAATACAATATATAATTACCTATGTAAGATTTTCATACAATATATTCCTATGTAAACTTTTCAGATTTTTGCAACAAACAGTACTTATAAATTGGGCATGTGTTGGAGTATTTAAGTGCTAATTTTCTTTCAAATTGCTCTTCCAAATTGCCCAAATTTAAGTGAACATGACTATATTAAAAACAACATATCAGTAAAACCCACTTTAACCTTCAAAGGACATTGCAAGACCAATAGGTATTTTGAAAGTCAATTTGAATTTTCACATAGTTCTTGAGTTATAAATATTTTAAAGCTTAACTAATCAATGTAGCTCCAATAACCTATTTTTTACTCTATTTTTTTTGCAAGATTTTGTAAATTGTGATTTTTGTGACACTTTAAAGTTAACATCTTAAAAGTTCAAAATGCACTATTTTTGAACTTTTCTATCAAATTTCTATTGGTGTAAGTTCAAGGAGTACAATAATTACACCATGATGTTTGTAACTATTATTTTCATTTTTCTTTAAAACTTTATACTATTTAAAGTATATTAATAATTACTATGATTTTTGCATAAAAGTTTCTTTTATAAATCATATAAAATTCAATTTTGTATTTTAAATTATGAAAAAAATATTTAGGCATATATTACTTTATGTGAAATACCAAATTTTGAAATGTCTGTTCTAATGTAGAAATCTAATGAAGTTTGACCAAGCCCAAAAAAGAAGTGTCCTTTAAGGATTAAGATCAAGAAAGAAAATATCCACTTCAATTGTTACTCGAAAACAACTCCAGGGATGAATAACAAGGAAACAATGAAAAGTATACATTGCAACAATCACAATGCAACATACTAATAATATAAGCTATCCACATGTAAGTGCAACTTATCATTAATAGAAACTAACCACATATGAAGTAGGAGGTCCAATAAGAGTGCCTTCAAGAATTGATTGCATTTGGGGGAAGGAGAACTTTTGAAATATTCAAGCACTATCAATGTACTACTAGGATATATTTTATGAAATTGGCTTCTAACCCAAGTTGTTTCATGTTTTTTGTATTGTTTTAGAATTAGTTATGAATATTTGAAGTTTAAACAAAATGATCACTTAAGCATCCACTTCTTGAAATATACACTAGTAGTACATTAATAGTGCATCGAATAAAACAAAATGTACCTCTATGTTAGAGGACATTTTACCTCCTATTTTAAATCCAAATATTTTAGAATATATCTTACTTCTACTTTAAATCCAAATATTTTTAGAATATATTTTATTTCTACTTTTTTGGAAATAATATCAATAATTTATAATTTTTTAATTTAATATTTACTTGAATGAAAGAGGTCTCATTGCAAGAATAAAATACAACAACCTCCAACCAAATACAACTTGGATGGGTCACTATATAAAGTAAAACAAACAAACAAAAAGATTGGAACAAGGAGAAGTCACTATGAAGAACTGGGGGTGATGCTAAGGGGCTTTTCAATGCACGTGAAACACAAAGCCTTCCAAAGGACTAGAAGAAATCCATTTAGAGTAGCAAACATGTTCCTATACTTAGTAAGGTAAGAGGTCTATAAATCAACTTTGTTCAAAATGTGTCCCCTGTTTAGGAATGAGTGACATGTTCCTTGAAATATCTATTATTGTCATTGATGAGTTAGGTAGGCTAAAAGAGTTGCTTTAAGAGCATACTACCTTAGAGAAGGTTTGGTTTAATTAGAACTCTTAAATTTTCTCCTTCCCACGCACTTGAACCTTCTCCCAATCCACATGCCCCGAGTCCATCAAGCTCAACTAGATCTTGTGCAACTAATCTACAATACACGTTTTTCAAAGTGTTGATTATAAAAGCACCCCAAATCGAGCTGAAGCTCTCCGCGTGTTTATTAGAAGTTGTGGATTTTAGGCAAGCATCTGGGTCAATTATAGGGTCACCGTTAAAGTGTCACTGCTTTACACCACGATATTTTGTCCTACAAGCAGCATTCAGACATTTAAAACGAAACACTCAGATATTTAAATGTAATATTCATCTGGCCTGCCTGATCATGAGTCGAATATTACTATTGACACGGCATTGCAGCAGGAATTCGACTATTTGCCGGTTCCCAGCTTCGAATCTACGCGATTTAAGTATTGGCTTCGCAACCACCAAGATATGCAATTGTTTTCTGCAATAGAATCCTCCCAATGTATATCCACAGCGAGAGTCCCAAGATTGGGTTTCAAAGAGAAGACGGGCGCCCTACGTATCATTGAATCATAGGAGTGTGACTCTTGGGATCCAAGATGGTTGGTGCAATAAACAAATTGCTCAAACCAGAAGCGGGCCACACTGATAGACATCAAGAGGGTAGTGGTACAGTATTGACATATGTTAAGAAAAGTTCTTACTTTTCCACACTACAAAAATTCACTCAAGAGCTCGAATAAGGAACTCCATCCGAAGTTCTCTTCAATGCCCTGGCTCACAAACTGCAAGTTACCTACGTTCTCTACAGACTCGGTGCCTACACCATCAACACTGATAACATCCATACGTGCCTGCACTCCAGACGAAATGCTATTGGGAAGAGGGACGCCTCGTGAGAATGATTTCAGCACCTGAGAGCCGAACTCGGTCTGCGACAATTGCAACAAGGAAAGTGCGGATGCCCCGCCGCGTAACAAAGCCAGCGGTGACGCTTGCCGTTTTGAAAGCTCCACCAGTGAAACCTGCACACCCCACGCAAAACTATGAGTGTTGGAACACCAATTTTCTTATGTGCACTATCAGTGCAAGTGACACTCGTAGACTAAGGTAGAAGATACTAAAACTGTTAGGATCTGATCCCGTCTCCTAGACTGACCCCAATTACCAACAGCAACTCATCTCATCCAATAAGCTTGGTTGGTTTTCAATTAGCACGTTGGGCGCAAGCATGGCTTGGCTAAATGTTCATGGTCACTCATCTTAAATGAAATGAGTTTGTCAACTGTCTCTTCAATAATGGTATATACAACCTCCTACTTTGAATGACTGCATAAGAAAGTCATACATAGTGACAAAAAATTGATCTCCAGGGAGTTTGGCTCTTGTATCCGAAGGGGGAACTCTCCACGTCTCTATGGTGATCTCCCAATGAGAGCACAATCCTTGATGTTGGTTAGAATGCTTCAAGTGACGAAGATAGTATTTTTCTAGCTTACAATTTGATCTTAGTAATTATCACAAGACAAATCGGATCCATGTGTTACGGACCTGTTGATCCTCAGCTATACCAGCCTTCTCTTTTGCAATGGAAATCGCTTTCGAAATTCCACCAAGTGCATCGACCAAGCCGTGTTCTAGAGCAGCTTTCCCAGTCCACACTCGCCCTTGAGCAACTTCCTCCATTTTCTCAATCTGAAATAGAGCGCACCAAAGCAAGAGAAATTAGTCCCATATTACCAATCTAAAAAGCAAGTGGCTTCAACCCCTGAAGGACCAAAAATCCAAATTGGGTCACATGTTTTAGCAGTTTTGAGTACTAGAGGTCATATATGAAAACGCTCTATTGTCCAATTTCGTTTATATTTCTACCAAACCATGCAATGTTCTTCAATGATTCTGGTGATACAAATTGAGTCTCATCTGAAAATTATATTATTCATAACACGACCAACTGAATTCGTCATATTCAAAACATGATTCCTTGCCCCTTCCGGGGGGTTTCAGTATTTGGGCCTAGCAGAAGAGCTGCCATGAGTTGAGATAACCCGACTTACCGCCATTGACCTTGATTCTGCAGCTTTATTGCGGAACGATGTGTAAGCATTCGTTGCTGATTCCTTGAAAAAAGTCTCCTCCTCAGCCCTACAAACCATCCAATATTCCACTCGAAGTAAGCAAAGCTTCATAGATTGCAAGCCGAGTTTAGCATTGAGAGAAAAACTAAGAAATTTGAAAACATGTATACGATTGTAATATTATACCTGAAAGGGCGTTGATCCGCATCAAGTTCAGCGTACTTGCCCTTTGAAATATACTCCTTCGCGAAACCCACTCGCTCATACAATTCTCCTAAGTTAAACTTGGCTGCCAAGAAAATGACAAAAAAAGGGGCGTCATGTATACTTGTAGATCACAAATGTCAACCTTGTAAAAAAAGAACGCAGTCATATTAATAATCAGGGCTATTAGGTCTATTGCCAATCCGTAAATCAGAAACGACACAAAGGAAATAACACGTTCATACATACCTGATACCACTCCTATTGATCCAGTGATCGTAAGAGGCTCCGCTAAGACCACTCCAGCTGCCATAGCCATGTAGTAGCCCCCACTAGCCGCTACATCGGCCATAGAGGCAATCACTGGCTTCTTCTCAGCTAACATTTTGATTTCCCTCCACATCCTGAAAATGGTGGCAAGTACAATCCAAACTTGCAATTAGTATCAAACATTTATTAACAGCTCTTTAAAGATGATATTCCTTAAGACACAATTGGATTATAACTGTAAAAGCTTATAGTAATGAATTAATTTAGGCACTTACAGGTCAGAAGCAAGGGCATCACCACCACCACTATCAATGCGAATTATGACTGCCTTGAACTGCTTAGCCTCTGCATCCACATTATTGGTCAAAAAACTTCGAGGATTCAGTACTTTGAGGAGTCATGGAATACACGTAGCCCCCCCACTTTGAATAATCTCGCACACGGAATCTCGAAAGATTCCAAACACAGTTTCTGTCAAAGGAAATTCTTACTTGGTCTCTGCCATACAGGTTGTATATAATTTTGTACGTGTTTCTAATTGAAACTTTAACTTCACTGTTGTACAAGACAACCGTCCCTCAGTGCAAACCTTCACGCAACTTTTTACTGCTCCGGTGCCTAAACACTACGACTGCACTCATTTTACATACATGAAAACAAACTTTGCAGGAAGATCAGAAATGAACCGGGGTGCAGCAAATGCTCGCATACCTCGCACATATCGAAGTTTCTCAATGAAGGTATCACTGGCTATGCCTTCACCAGTAGCTCCTAGTCCACCACCTTCTTTCCGTGATATAGCTCCCGCAGCTCTTAAGACAGCAATGCGATTGCCCCCACCGGCCAGGCCAAGTGTCCACAATTTGACTTTCGAGTATTTCCTGGACAATACGGAGAGTCAATGATGAATGAGATAATATTGTCATTCTTGCTTGAAAGACCTTACCATGCAAACCAAGAGTTTCTCATGTCTGCAGGTAGAATCAGCTCGCAAGAAACATTATTTTTCTAACAGAGAAACACGTGTGCATACTTGTATTGAACTGTCCGCAAAGGTTTGTCCATCTTCGCCTTGATCCTCTTCTTCAGCATCTCCTCAATCTGTCATCCATAGGAGTCTAACCGTTAAGAACACGACCTTGCCACAGTTATTACCCCGAAAGTAATGCTCTACATTTGGGGTACTGTATTATTTCACTCCGCACACGTGGGAATCTAGAAGTCGAGATTTGTGTTTAGTTTTGAAAAGCCTACATTTTGGGATTTGACCTCAGTTTCAAGAAGATTGAGTTCCGGGAAGACTGAGTTTCAAAAAATCTGAGTTTCAGGAAGAGCGACCACGCATGACACCAGTTTCAAAAAAACTGAGTTTTGAGACATATCTAAGTAACATGATCAGTATAAAGTTTAAATAATAAACTTTAATATGATACTCTTTAAAATCTACTTTTTCCCTTGGTTTTTACAATCAATTTTTAATAGAATTGGTAAACCAGAGGAAAATACAAATAAGAACATAAATCCGAAAAGGGCTCCTCAGTCCTTTAGAGATTAAGGTCCGGGAGCTGAATAGAAATATTCATGAAAGTATGTGGAAAGATTAGACGCATAATATTAACCAACCTCGTCAGCATACTTGATGTCCGTGATCCACCCACCCTCTTTCAGCTGGTCAACTTTGAATACACCGGCTTCAAATAGAGCCTCAACATCTTCCTTTGTTTTACCTGCGCATGCATCAGGTATGAAGTCAATGACGTTCTTAGATTTCGTATGCGAAAAAATTATTAAACGTTCCTGCGAACGTTCATCACGCATCCATAACTGCCAACAATGAGTACGTGACAATTAAGAAATCTAGCGCTCTGCTGGAAGAACGATGCGCTGCTCGACCTCGACGATGCTCTCCACCTTGAAACGAGACCTAAAGCGTCCTACTAAAATTTCAGCATCGATGGACATTCAAGAGGTTCAGTCACGAAGCAAACGGTAATTCTCATATCATCATTCACTTCAGTAACGAAACAAAGTACCTCTAGCAAGTGACACTTGTTCGAGAAAATTTGCATAGATATCGTCTAATAATGCTGTTAACATTTCTCGATTGGCCTCTGACATATCTTTTCGCATGAGTTGATCTCCGAAGCTTTTGTACTTTCCTATACGCTGTACCTGTGGTTGCACACCTACCTTTTCCAGTACCCCTGCAGGAAACAACCAAATGCCTTCAATATTTAAATTAAGTACCCATAAATAAAGAATCTGATGAAAAGGGCGCCCAGCAAGCACTCTAAAAAAGGGATTGTATTAATATGAGGCATCGCAAAACGTCGTACTTACCACCGAGGAATTGACCTTGAACTTTCAGACCCAGTATTGAAATGTAAGCCCCAGGGGGTGCATAGAGCTCTGGACAGACGCTTGCCAAGTAGTACTCCTTCTCTCCACCGACTGCCATGTAGCATACTAAGAATTTGCCTGCGATTCAAAGCCACAGTAACACCTTCAGACATCAGGATATACTGCTCACCATCAAGTCCGAGCAAGCCACCAATTTCTCGAGATCCAAAAACCAAGCACTAACGAAGTGAAAATGCTCATTATAGTCATAGTACAAAATGGCTATGACATGGTAAGTTGCCATAGATTAAACCAAACATAGCGCGTGACTAGCTTCAATGCAACAGACTAATGACATTGGAAAGTAGGAATCTCAAAAACCTTTCCAAAGTAGCATCAGCATAACAAAAACAAATTGAAGGACTCTACATGTTCTGTGTGTTCTAGAAACACCTTGACCGAACAGTTCTAATATATCAATTAAAATACAGAAGTTAATAATAACACTTAAGTGCTTTATCTCACCAGTATCTTGTGACAGGAATTAAAATCATCTCCTGGAAGAAGAAATCAAGGACCATAGAATTGCAGAAGATAGGGTTGCATACCTGACTGTTTGTAATACTCCAAGTGCCGTTTAATCTCATCAAGCTTCCCCCAACCACAGTTCAAGGGTTCAATTGACAAGAAGACACCCTCAACTCGTGGATCATTTGCTGCTTTGACCAGATTTTCACATATCTGCGGCAGCGAGAGACCTTGCATAAACCGACCTTGATACTGCTCTGGAATCTGAACCAAATGCACAAGAAGATTGTCAGGCCACACGAACATACAAAGCAGCAAGCTGCGTAGGAAAATGGAAGCAAATCCTAAAGGACCAAGGATTCACGGAAATAAAAAGACCAATTCAATTCATCATATTGTGGAAAATATAATTCAGATGAAGCTAAATTTGATATCACTAAAATCAGAGAAGAGAATTGCATGTGTTGGTAAAAAATTTACCCCCTCCCCCTCCCTCAATGACCTACTCAAAACTTCTAATAAAAGTGAGGCACAAATTTTAGCGTCTTGGACCTCTAGGGTTTAAGAGGCAACTACCGGTACTACTTGTGAGTCGGTGAATACTAGAGCTCATTCAAGGCATTGGTTGAAGATGCAACTCGTACAAAAGTATGAAAATAAAATAAAAGTCATACCGATATATTTCTATAATATACGGACTCATGTGTCGTTCAAAACCTGAAACAGAACAAGTTTCAACTCACCTCGCCAGAAAGCTTGATAGTCAGAACACTTCCTTTTTTCACTCTCTGCCATGGCAACGCAAAAAGCATGCGCAACTGGATGATGAAATGCTGCCAACCTTCCTTCTTTTTATATACAAGGTCGCCCGAGGGATAAACTTGAGTCCTACCCGAACCATTCTCCACAGCAGCACTACTATCTACCTTCTTTCCTTCTAAAGCCTCCACCACTGCGCCGTCCGCCTCTGCCCTTTGCCCATTCCCTTCCAAAGCTTCCTGTAGGTTCGAATCAGACGGCAATTCCACTTCATCGGTGGAGCTACCATCACTCACACGAGGACAACTTAAGCGCTCATACTTCTGCCATCCCAACTGTCTTGGTTGGCTAACCCTCCGCATCGAGTTCGACAAATTGAGGTGACTCTTCTCCGAAAAAACTTGGAAGCTGGCTCTCTGAGCGTGCACCTACAAACATAACAGTGTCTCAATTTGCCAAATCGCATACAAATTCATGTCAAAGATGAAGATGTTTTCTAGATTTATCTGAAGTCTACCGGTGAAGCCGTATTTTATGTACTTATATCTTTTAAACGAGAACAAGAATAATCAAAAGACATCAAAGAGCATCCACAGATAAACGTATGTTCTTATTCTGATCTACAAATACCACTACCTTGATATAAAAGTAAAGTAGGGTTATGAACCAAAGTAAAATAGAATATTCATAATGGAACAGTATTACATGATCTCTATAGGTAATCTAGAGCTTCTTTCCACAGCTACAGGGTTCTAGTAGAAACTCATTCCTATTAAGTTGTAAGGGAGAAAGGTTGAAGAAAATTTACAGTTTTGATGTAATGGCCATCATGGAATTTGCTCATAGAAGTAAACCGTGTCAACTGTAAACACGGATTTGCCATGATGGTCGCCATATCTACAAGGTACCAAGAACTTTGAAAGTTAGTCCACATGGTGTGCACAAATCTGGCAATGCAACATAATAGACCACCTCCACCTCAAGTAAAATACTTAAATTGCAAGGCAAACAAGGAAAATGCATGTGGCAAATTTAAATTGCAGCAACAGTCAGTCCAATATTTTCTTCGAACCCCACTCTCGAACGTGAATCGATCACAACATGAATACACTCCGACGGTACTACAAGAGGACTTAGGCCCTATAGAACCAAGGATTCATGATTTCAAAATGACCAATTCGATTCCTCATATTGAGAAAAGAATCAAATTCAATTCGGATGAGGTCAAATTCTATATCACCAGAATCAGTATTCACAAATATTTTGGTTCAAAAATCATAAAATTGAACCGAATAAAGCCCTCATAGGACCTGCTGCTCAAAACTGCATTAAAACCAATACGCCCTAACGTCGTCCTCTTCCTTCTTTAGTTAGGGGTTAAATCTTAAGCCTAATCTAACCAAAACGATTCAACCAATTCTACACTACATCCTACACTACAGCTCCTGACGATCAGTATCCCCTCCCAAAACCCCTCAAAACCCAAGCGCGTGTAAACATTGCTATAATTGCAATTGCAATTTCCTCACCAATTTCCACATACAATTCCCATTCCCAGATGCAAATCTCTCGTTCTCATGGATCACAAACTGATGACATCGAATCTCTTACTCTTTGAATCTCTTCACAATGAGCGTCTCTTACTCTTTGAATGACAAAAAGTTCTCCACAGCGAAATTCAAATAATGTGTCCTTCCTCTAAAGATCACAACCATTCCACATCAACTTCACGCAATCAAAACATGTAGAAATCAAAACAGATTGCAGGTCCATGAAGACGAGATTCGAGTGATCAAATTCGAAGAGTTGCAATTGCATTGTATGAACTGTCGAGCCCATCGATCATCAATCGGGAAGAGGAAAAAAGAAGAAAAAAAATACCTCAAGAAATAATGTCTCCCGTTGTGAGTTCGGGGAAAGGGAGGAATTGGGGCATCAGCAAATTTCCACGACGGCCACGGCTTGGTTGCGGTGGCGTCGTGTCCACCATCGCCACTGCTCTGCGGACCTCCTCTCTCGACCACCATATCCACTCCCTTGGAGTGAAATCTACGGGATGCGTAGACTGTGGAGCCCAGTTAAGGGAGCTCAGAGAATTTTTGGTAGATTCGCGAGTTGAAAATCTTGGATTTGGGGAATGGAGATCTATGAGTTTTGGTCATTTCATCACGTGGAAGCACTGTATTGGTCCAGAATGAAACAATGAAATTCAATTAGAGCGAGACTGGCTAAATTGGATTATATCGCATTCTGTAGGACAAAATTTATTTCCAAAATTTTGATGATTTCAGGATAAAGAAATACCGGTATTCCCATTTTCTTCTATGAATCACTAAACAAATAAAAATGAAATGATTTTAGTATTAAAAAAAATAGAGTACAAAACAAATAATATGTTTGGCACCAATTGAATTAACTTAGATGCAACAATTCTTTGATTTTAAGTCTCAAATATTTCAAGCTCAACAATGCTTGATAGGCAATGTGAGGAAAATTAGAATTGGAAGATTATAGGTTGTTAATTTTCTCAATTAGGGTCATTGTATGTTGTGGTTTTCAAACAATGGGGAATTATTGGTTTTGTCCTTTGGACACAAACTATGGCATCAATTGTTTGGTTTGGGGTTCAGTTGAAATGGATAAAGTCTTTTGTCACATGGTCACATCATTTTTGTTGATTAAGTGATGTGTGTGATGAAGGTGTAGGTAGGATAAGGCATCTTCAATAGTGGACTCGTATACACAAGGTTGTCTTGATTGTATCACATATACCTCAATTTAAGAAATTCATTTTATATTTAAAAGTCAATTTTGCTCATTTTTCACATTGAGGTTTTAGTATTGGAGAGTATCCAAAATTAATGATTTAAAGATGAAATTTTTGTAGTCTATTCCTACAATAGGTAAACATGTGTATTTCAATGGCCACCTAAAAATGCATTGTTTTACGTCCTCTATGTTTGTTCCAATAGGGTTCTATGTTGCATGCATTTCTAAACATTAACCCTTCAACACCCCAGGGACCCCAAAGTGGCCTCACATAATTTGAGTCCAATTCAATGTGCTGTAACTTTTGCATCCAATGTTCAAATTCAATAAAACTTGTTGTAAAAATTGCGCATACTAGTCTAGTTTTTTGTAGAAAATTTTTCAAATAAATCCAAGATGTACTAATTTTTCGGAAGCCAATCGAAGTTCATAGGTTCAATTTGAGTTCACCAAACTACATTTAATGACTGCAACTTTGGGGGCTTGTATTTTTTTCATCCAATGTTTGTTTTTAATAAAATTTGTTGGATCATGTTTTCCTTGAAATCTAATTATTGTGGTAAAATTTTCATATCAATTCAAGTTGTTTTGAATGTTTTGGAGCAATTTGAAGTTCAAAACCCTAATAGTTTTTTATTATAGTGAACTTCGACGGCTTATTTTTTCTTCATATAAAACTCATTGTCACATTGTAAATGCGTATATAGTGTAAATATATATATACTTGTTATTTTAATAAATTTGATTATATTAATATAGAAAAAAATGACATCATTCTTATAGCTTTACAATGATGTCTTCTCAATTCTCATTTAGCATGATTTTGTCTATATAATAGAGGCAATTACCTTAGAGCTTCATTAGTTGATGTAGTTTTTCTTTGTTCTTTACTTTGAATTTAAAATGTCTAATTGGAGGGGGGTTGAGTCTCAAGATAATGAGCCTCAACCGAAGGCTGAATTTGAACTTTCATTGTCGCAACTGCCGAATGAGCCACTTTTGCCACAGGATCTTGCATCGCCATTTGAGCATTCACGTGATGAAGTTGGGCCTTCTCGATCGCCAAAATATCCTTGTATTGAGCAATGGTGGTACAAAAATCTTCAATGGGATGCTCGTGCATTGGTAATCTTATTGCAAGTTGGATGTATTGAATCCGATAGCTATGAAGTGACATTTAAAGGGTGTTTTAAAGGTTTAAATAATGACCAATACTATTATGTGGTCATGCCAATTAAGGGGAGTCGCAGTCACCAATGATGGTTAGAGGGGCTAGTCAATCATTTAACAAAGGCGAATCGTGCCGAGTATGTCACTGTGATTGTCAAACGTATTCTCAAGTTTTGTTAATGAAATGAAGGTTGTCTTGAAACTCTAGTTTTTTTACTTTTAATAGTCATTGGTTTGATATTAGTACTTATATCTTTGTTAGAAGTATTTTATAGAAATTATTTGATATGGTTATAATTGTGAAAGGAAAGGATGGAAGTAGTTTGCCTTCTAAGTGGACTTTGAAATGATTTTTCTTTTAAATTAAAGATAAAAAAATAGTTATGGAATCAAATATGAAGGCCAATAATTATAAGTTAGCTTTAAGAACAAGTTAAGGGCTGATGTTTACTTGCTTATGTGATGAAGAATTGTTAATAAGGTAGAAAAAAGGGGGACACTATTCATCTTCTCTCTCATTGTAGTTTTGGAGAAAATCCGAATGTTTGGAGCCCCATTGTATGTTGAGTACGAAAAATTTTGAAATGAAATTTGGTGAAGTTGTGTATCATGATGTCTTGTTTTCAAATTGATCTCACTTATTTGATTTGAAATTAGCATTCAAAAATTGTGTTTGTTTGAGTGAAGAGAGGTCTGTTGCTTTCTATGAAGAGGGGCTGAGACTTCGACCAACCATAAAAGATGGACAAATCTTATGTTTGCAATAAAACTTTAAGGAAGTGTAGAAAGTGTTGTTAGCTTTTTATGAAGCTATCATTCATTTGATTTGGAATTTTAATGATTGAGTTGTAAGTGGTGAAGTAGGGAGAGGTTTGATGCCTTTCTTTTCTCAAGGTCGAAATTTTAGATGGCTATAGTAGTTGGACAGGGTGTTAAAATGAATTGAAATTTGAAAGAGAAGGAGAAAATTGTGCTAGATTTTTAAAAAAACTATCATTCATTTCATTTGAAGTAGTAAAGCTTCTATAGCATCAAATCGAAGATCAGCAAAGGGGATGAGTTTTGAAGAACATTGAAGACTTGTGTGTTGCGGCTTGTGGCTTGTTTTACCTTGTAAACTTTATTGTTGCGGGCGGCATGGGTGAAACCATTGCTTAGCTTTTTTTGTATTGTGGACATGACGAAGTGGGATTGATCATCCACATGGTCGTACTTATTTGTTGTTTCTATTGGTGAGGCATGTTTGCTAGTCACCGTGGGTTTGAAGTTTAGGATCCAATCTTTTGGACGATTTCAGCTCGTGATCTAACCATTCTATTTTACATGTCCAAAGTCTGTGAATTCTTATCACCTACCTTAATTCTTAAACCTATTTAGAACCATCAATAGAATAGGCCAACGAGAACCAATTTGAAGACAAAGAAGAAGATTCAACATTTGAGATAGAAGATTAACTGAACTCCCAAGCAAACTATTTCTAGGTGTAGCCAAAATCCTTATGATTTCCCAAAGCAAACTTTCTCTATACAACACCATTTTCAATAATTTTTGAAAAAAAGTTGTGCATATTAGTCTAGTTTGTGTGGATAAAATTTCATACCAATTCAAGAAGTTATGAGTAACTAAAAGTCATTTTAAGAGGAATTTCAGCCTTGGATGTGTTTTTTTGCAACTTTTTTTTGACATTTCAAAACCATTTTGCAGACACAATGAGTCAATTGAATGATATTTTTTTCACCAATGTATTTGTATACTAATTTTCAAGCACTTTATAGTTTAAATTTTTTTTCATTTGAGAAGGTTTAGAAATCAAATTTCACCTCCAAATGTGTTGCAAGGAAAATTTCAGCATCCTTTTTCAACACTAGAACATTATAATCTTGCAATCCACGTGGCCAAATGACTCCAAATTTGATCTATGACATCTACAACATGTACACTACAAGACTGCACGGTTGAGATTTCTATACCTTAGTGACATTTAGACTTGTAACATTTCAAAAGTAATGATGTCTTTAGACTTGAAAAGGCCTTGGGCCTTGAGGGATTAAAGATGGTTTCAAACCTATTCTTTTGGTGAAATTTGGTCACCATCCAATCCTCACAAATTATCAATTTTAAGAATTTGTTCATGATTTTTCATTTGTTATTAATTTATACCTTGTTGTATCTATTTTTTTGTGACAAACCACTTTTTTCACATTATCAATACTATTTCAAGGATGGTTGCAAAAAAGACCAGCCATTTTTTGTAGTGTTTTGGCAAAAAAAAAATGTACATTATACTATTTCAGTAAATTTTTGGTATAGATCAAATTTTTATGATTGTCTTTAAGAAAAAATAATTCATATAAAATTGTAATAAATCATAAATTTTAGTGCTTTAGAGACCATTTTGGAGCTCATCTATCCCTTGGGTTTTTAGTGATTAATAGAGGTCCAAGGATGAGCTCATGATTCCAACAATGATACCTTTGCAATACCCCCCTTCACTTTCAAAATAATATTAGAACAAATCTTGACCAAAACTCTACAGGTTTTAGTGTTGTATTTGCAAAAATGTAAAATATACTTTCAAAGTCTAGGATTACTTGAATTAGCTGTGTATGACAAAATCAACCATTTACAATGAATAACCAAATGCTAAATTTATAGATTAACACTTAGACAATGATTTCCTCATATGGTTTTCTTATTTTCATTCTTGCTAAACTCTAATGGGATCTTAACATCTTTTGACATCCTAATGAAAAATTATGACCTCCACTTGTCTTTACCTATTCATGACAATTCTTATACAATGTCCAAAGAAAAAATCAATCCCTACTTAAGCCCAATGCTTATGCTTTGAAACTTTGAATAAGTCCACAAAATTAATGATTTAATCTATAATTAGATCATTGCTACAAGGAATGATGGTATTACTTTTGCCCATTGGAAAAAGAATTTCAATTGAACATGCTAATGTCTAATTATAATACTAATTTGTCCTGTTCGCAAGGGACACTAATTACTAAAAGTTAAAATATTTTGAATTAGAGCATACTAAAATATTAAGAGACATATTACTCTTTTGAGCTATCTCACCAACATAGTTTTAAAACTCATAAGAAATTCACACTATATTACAAAACATAGTTTCAATTTCCATCACCTTTTCTTCTATTAATGTATAATAAAAAATTCAACCATTCTACATGGACAAGATAGGCATTCTACTTGCAATGGACTTGTATTCCTTGCTTTGTTCACTAAAGACATTCCATCTGCATGGATGAAAAACATGTAAGATATGTATACCTCATAACATTAATTCTTGAACTTCTTCTTGGCAAGTGACCATTTGTTTTAAATGAATTGACTCTCTTTTCATTGTAGGAGATCTTCAATCCAACTTGCCAATGAATAGTGGTACATTATACAAGGAAAAATTTAAAGTACAATGAAAATGTAGAAAGAATCTTCAACTTTTCTATTCAAGGATGTTGGGGCATTTTTAATCATAGCTACAATAATAGCCTGGCACTAGCAATTGTATGAGCTTCATAAGGAATCAACTATAATCACAACATTTTGTTCCTAGCCCTTTGTTCCTATGCAACATCTTGTAGTACAAATAAGTTTTTGTAACAAAATAACTTTTGTTAGGAACCATGGGTCATAAACTACAAGATAGTTGCAACAAGCCAAAATAATTGCAAAAGACACTCATGTAATGAAGTTTGTGAGAACTTCAAAATTCCTCAAATTAAAGTACAAATCTTGGGGGAAAAAATATGGTGACCATCAAACTTAATATTAGATATATGGAGGCCTCAAATTAATTTGTTGAAAGGTCTCACTTTCTTATTGCAATTGTCATCCATCCATAGTAGTTCCATTGAAAAAATTCTTATGCCATTATGGTCCCACTTTCTAATTGTGTCTTATTCTATATCAATCCTACATTTGAGCCTTAAAATGTTATCTCCTTAAGTTTGAAGAGTTATCTCAAGGGATTCTTGAAGGTTAAGCAAGTAGTTATGATCTCAATTTTTGGCAAGGTTTTTTGAATCTTTTTTTTCAAAAGAGGAAAGTTGATTAGTTTTTGGACAATATTATTTTTATTCCAATTGGTACTTAGGAGCAAAATTTATGCTACAACAATCCCAAAACAAGCAAGGATAGGCACCCAAAAAAATGTAAAAACTTCAAATATATCAAAAAATTATTTCTTATAGATTATGTTTTTGTCAATTTAGGAAGCTTTGATTCATTTCATTTGGAGAAGTAGTGTAAAAGTTATGAAGCTCTTTGTTTTGTAGTCAATCTTAGCTTATTCTAATAAAAACGATGTACTGGATCTATTTTTGAATTCAATTTAAACAAATTTTTAGAAAAAATTGCACATGACTTAATTTGCTTTTAGAACAATCTCACCATTAGGATTAGTGTGATTCAATTCCATCTTAAAGCTACCAACAATTAGTTTTTCTTTCTATCTTGTATCTACTCTTTTATATATATATATATATATATATATATATATATATATATATATATATAAATCCTCCAAATCTCAACTCAATTCTTCTATATAAAATTTTTAATTCACGATCTATAGTACACCAATTTTCAATTAAGAGGATTCAAAGGCTTATACCCTAGTCAGACTAGGAATAAAAAAATGTTTTTTTTTCACTTTAAGCGCTTATATCTTGCGATTGATAAGATCAAAGTTTCTAAACTTTCTTCTAAACATTCTCATACTAGTTTGATACAAGATCCTACAGTTGAATATGCCAAAAAAACAAATGTCTAAATTTTTGTTGTTTACATTGAAAATGGTAGTATTGATTTTTTTTGATGAAAAAATGGTCTTGGGATTTTAGAGGTTAAACAATATAGGGATAGACCAATGTTTGGAAAAAACCACCGGTTAATTCATTGTTAGCTATCTTTAAATGGTTTAGTTTTCCAAATAAAACGGGAGATAAAAAGAACCTAGATTCATCTAATTAGGTTGATAAATGTGCAAATCTCCAAATCTCCTAACAACCTAGAATTGAATTCTAAAGAGAAAAGTCGATTTGGAGACACAAGGCTATAGTATTGGGTGGATGAAAAAATTTAGTTCAATTGAAAATTAAAACTGCATGTGGCTATAACTTTTGCTAGGAGTGTTTGATTATTCCTTTCTATATATGGATATTCATCATCAAAAGGCCATATTCATTATATTGAGACATAATGTAGATATTATAAATTCATTTACAAAAATAATAATTGAAACCAAAAATAAATAATGTCCAAATAATCATTTTAAAATGAAATTCTAAGAGTTAGTGTTGTTATCTGTTTATAAAAAATATTAATAAAGAAATAAAGCGGTTTATCTTCAAGTCGAAGATAAAAATGAGACTGCGAAAAGTCTCAATGTAATGAGTATGGCCTTTCAACATGATCATCCACCATTCAATGTGGGATTTGATGGTGACATATTTCACTTATTTGTTTGTCTACCACTACAAGCTATTGCAAAATTGGAGTAGTTGATGACAAATGAATGCTACAATTGATGGTATCTAATCATGGTAGACAACTACTTCTTAGACTCACATTGAGGTAATTAATAGGTTGATTGTTTGACAAGATTTGTATGTATATTTCTAATGTATGCAACAAATGAAAATTTCTTAATATTTGTATAATTTATCTTCTCAGCATTTGATGATAATCCTTAAATATTGACTTTATTGTGTACGTTAGTTCTTCTAAAGTTTTGCAATTGTTGCTCTTGTTTGCAAGAAGCATTGAATAGTTGTATTCATAGTTGTTACATCGAATGGTCAATATTACCAGATAATGGTAGTTATCAAAAGGTGACAATGGTGAACGGATGGTGGTGAAAGGTGGTGGACAACAACTAACAAGACAATGACAAACATTCAAACAAGCAATAATGATGGACTATGACTTGACATGTAGTGTTTGATGAGTACAGGGGCAAGAAAAAAAGCATGTTCTTATTTTATTATGCCTAAATATTTCCTTTATATAAAAAATGTACTTTTTGTTTTGTTATAGTTAACTATTTTACATACAAGAATATAAATACTCGTTCTTGTTTATTATAGTTGATTATTTTTTTTATAAATAATATATCTATTTTTAATTTATTTATTTATCAATATTTCCTTTGTAAGAATAATAATTCTCGTTCTTGAGGCTTTAGATTGTTTTTTTATATGTCACTAAATCCCCTTTTGTTCATGAACATTGGCTAATGGCATTAAAAGTCTATGTTCCTTGTGGGTATTCATCATTGACAAGATCTCATTGGTATATCCACCATTCAACATGGGCTTTGATGGTGATATTATTTGCTTATTTGTTCTTCTACCATTGCAAGCCATTGCAAAATTAAAGTAGTTGATGACAATGATACAACTAATGGTATCTAATCATAATAGACAACTGCTTCTTAGACTCACTTGAGGTAATTACTAGGCCAATGGTTCAACAAGATTTGTATGTATATTTCTAATGAATTCAACAAATGATAATTTGTTAATATATTAAGATTTGCATCATTTACCCTTTCAACATTTGACAATAATTCTCAAGTATCGAATCTTTTATGTATGTTAATTCTTCTAATGTTTGGTCTTCAATCATTTTTCACCACTTTTTTTTCTTGCATCTTTGTTCTATATTTTTTTATTTGCCTTTCTTTTTCTAAATCCTTTTCCTACTTCCCTTATATTGCCTATTTACTTTATAGCTTTTGTTTTGTATAATCTTCCTTTTATTTTTATCAATTTGCCTTGCTTTTCTTATAAGTTTACTTCTCTCAAATTGACTTCTTTCTTTACAAATATTTTTTTCTCTTATCAATTTTTTTTCCTTAATTTTTTATTTGAAGATTGATTAAATTTCCTTCATTATTTATATATTATTATTATTATAAAATTAAAAAATAAAGACTTTTACAAAAGACTTCTTATTAGAAAACTTAATAAAAAGTCTTCAAAACTTGTGAGAAGTCTTAAGAGATCTTTTAACCCATAAAAGCTCAAGGGATTCAAACAAAATACAAATGTGTTATAGAATACATGTTATCTAAATTTTTTGAAGTTTTCATCAAAGAAGAGAATAAAAAGGTCTTTATAATTTTACAAAAATTTAATGAAAAAATATTTTTAATAAAAAAAGTATTTTCAATAAAAGAATGTTTTTAATAAAAAATATTATTAATAAAAAATATTATTAATAAAAAATATTATTAATAAAAAATATTTTTTTAATTAAAAAAGTTTTCAAATCGAAATATGATTTATTAATTTTTAAAAACTATTTAATATATTTTTTAATTCAGAAAGAATTTTTAATAAAAAATACCTTTAAAAAATTAGTTTAAAATATATTTTTAATTTAAAAAAATTAATTTTATTAATTAAAAAAGGTCTTAAATTTAAAATATGACCCATAATTTTGAAAAGAGTTTATAATTTTAAAAAAGTATTTAATATTTTTTTAATTGAAAAAAATTTATAATAAAAATTTTAATTGAAAAAAATCTTAAATTCAAATAAGATTTGTAATAAAATAGTTTTTGAATTCAAAGAAGATTTTTTAATTAATAAAAGTCTTTTTATTAAGAAATCGCTTAAGACTTTTTAAGACTATTCAAGACTTTTTATTAAGTTATTTAATAAGAAGTCTTTTCATAAAAGTCTTAAAAGTTTTCCTTTTCAACAAAAGGTTTTATCTTAAGTCTTTTATTAAAAGGTCTTTTAACCCCTAAATGTTTATAGTCTTCTCCATAATTAATGATTTAAATAATTGAATCTACCTCTTACCTTTTCTAATCACTTTATTTTGTATATTCATCCATTTAGTTTTGGTTTCAATATAAGTGAAAAAATTTGTACCCATCTCTCCTTAGAACATTGATAACATGAGATTTAATCGCACCATTTGCTCCATCCATCTACAAATTTACAGTGCTACTTTAACAATGCTACACATCATTGTTAATGAGTGAGAGATGGTGGCTTTGATTATATTAGTCTTATTACAACACATGTGCCAAAGCTTCAAAGCTCATATAAATTGAGGATTTAAGCCTTTGACAAGCCTTTATGTTGCTTGTTGGTTTATGAACTTGTATATTTTTGGCATATAAGTAATACAATTTCAACTCCATTTCTTTTACACCTTGGGAAGGAGAGTTTTTGAATGTGTCTGCTCACTTTGAAGGTTGCCTATAAATTGTTTCAAGTATTCTATTTTCAAAACTTTGTACCCCAACATTCTCATATTTGCCGAAATTAGAAAATTGATTGTGCACAATTACAATTCTTCTTCCACCTTAAGCTTCATCTATTGAAGCCTCAATAGTGCAAGGATGAAGTACTAAATATGAAAGAATAGCAAGAACAAGTCATCATGAAAAGAACTTCAAGACCTAAACTATTATTGGTACCTAAGAAACATTAGAATTGAAAAACTAGAAGTTACTAATACTAGCTTTCTACTTCTTGTTCCTCCAACTCCTCCAAATATCAATATTGAATCCTTTGAGGCCTTGGCATTTTGTCCATCTAGTACATGGGGAGCCACATTAGATCTTACACTCTCTATAGAGTACCTAGCAATGACCTGAATTAACAAAATATTTTTTGGAATCTACCAAATGGTCTTTTTCAGGGTTCATTTTTTTAATACTTTTAATTAAAAGTCTTTTCTTGATAAAAAAAAGGCCTTTCTTAATAAAAAAAATCTTTTCTTAAAAAATCATCCTTTAATAAAAAAAAAAATTTATACTTTTTTATTAGATTTTTTATTTATTTTGAAATAAATCAATTTAAAACTTTTAAATATTTAATTATAAAAAAATATTCAAAAAAGCCTTTTTTTATAAAAAGAGCATTCTATTATTAAAAATAGTAAATCCTAAACCCTAATTCCTAAATCTGTAGTCTTTTTTACTTCATTTGACAAAGATAGATATTGCTTTGTCCTCTTTATTTAAGGTTACTTTTATAGGTTGGATAGATGCCCTATAAAATATTAATGCTAAACAATTTGATTAAGTGCTACTACTTAAATTGTTTGTGTATGACGCAACTTTGATGAATTTAGGAATTTTTTCTTTCCATGAAGTTTCTCAACCTATTTGCCCCTCCTACTCTTCCATCCTTTTTATTTTATTTTGTTGTTATACTATTTAATGTAGCCTTGGGTCCATTTGGGCAAGAATTAATAGGCTTATAAAGCCACCCATGATGATTCAATACTTGAGCAAATACATTTGAATTAGTGATCATAATTTTACTTGCATTATGCATGATTGAATTATATGGAGATCATATTGTAGTGGACTTGACACAAAGTGATTTGATTGGTTGTCAAATTAAACAAATATGGATCATTATACAGGTTTGGATTTTGCAGTGATTACATTACTATAGCCTTGACACAAAATGATTTGACTTGACTTAGTTCTCTCTTTTCATTGGTTGTCAAAATAATCTTGTATGGATCATTACACGTTTTATGACAATAGATGGCAGCTATTTGTATGAAAGTCATAGGCTTTATTTGACCGTAGGTATTAGAGGGCTAATTAGACTTATTTTAACGGCCCTTTAGAAGATTTGGAGAAGATTTGGATTTGACTTAACCTATTTTAAATATGTGGCACCTTAAACTTCTTCGAGAGGGCCTAAAAATAGTATTCCTTAAAAACCAAGGCATTTCTGCGTGTTCTGAAAAACAAAGAAATAAATCATATAAATAGCCACTGTATTCAATGTAAATTCATTGGCTCACAAGGGAATAGCAAGAAGGGACTTAGGATGTTTGAAAGATGGCATCTTCACAGCTCTTTTGTATTTCAAGACTATTGAGAATTCCTCTTCTGTAAGGTTTAAAGCTATCTAGTAATTTGTCTATTGTAACTACAATAACAAGCTGCTCTAGGCTTAACATACCTAACATGTGTATTCTAACCAGTTGTGTGTTTGTTGAATTGTATGGTTGCAAGTGAGATTCACAACCGCTTTGGTACTAAATTTTTCATATAACTTTCTTGAAGATTATACTACATTTTATTAAAGGTTTTAATTCTATGCTCATGCTTGTTAGGATTACTTCTAAGCATAATGATTTCAAACTATAGGCAGTCGACATTGTTTTCCTTGGAGATATACCAAATTTAAATCATGATTTGATCATTATTGCATTTGTAAATACTTTTTCACATACTGTCAGGAAAAAGTTTTTATGATTTAAAAAAAACAAAGTTTGATGGCTTTATTAAACGGACTTCTATCTTACTTATTACTGTTTGTGACTTACATGGTTCTTTAACATTATGATTTGTTTAAAACTTTTAACAAAAGGCTTGTGTAGAAATGTGTCTCCTACGCACCTAGGTTACCGAAAAATTATTTTATTAAATAAAAATTATTATGTCTTTCATGAAGAAAGATTTGAAGACCTTTAAGGACTATAAAGAGTTTTTTTATTGAGTCATTTAGTAACAAACTCTTTACAAAAGTCTTAAACAAACAGTCTAAATCTAATATGAAATGAATGACAAATACCTAAAAAGATTGGCATATGAGTTTGTGACTGTGATAACAAGTTGTTGTGAGTTGAAGACACCTAACATGCGCATTGTAACTGACTGTCTTTTTTCAGTTGTATGGTTGCAAGTGAGATTCACAACCGCTTTGGTACTAAATTTTTTGTACAACTTTCTTGGAGATTATACTACATTTTATTAAAGGTTTTAATTCTATGCTCAAGCCTATTAGGACTACTTCTAAGCATGATGATTTCAAGCTATAGTCACTTGACATTCTTCTATTTGGAGATACACCAAATTTAAATCATGATTTGATCATTATTGCATTTGTAAATACTTTTTTACTTACTATCAGGAAGAAGTCTTGATGATTTTAAAAAAAAAAAGTTTGATGACTTTGTTAAACGGACTTCTATCTTGCTTACTACTATTTGTGACTTACATGGTTTTTTAACTTTATGATTTGTTTAAAACTTTTAACAAAAGGCTTGTGTAGAGATGTGTCTCCTATACACCTAGGTTACCAAAAAATTATTTTATTAAATAAAAAATTATTATGTCTTTCATGAAGAAAGATTTGAAGACTTTTAAATTCTATAAAGGGTTTTTTTATTGAGTCATTTAGTAACAAACTCTTTACAAATGTCTTAAACAAACAATCTAAATCTAATATGAAATAAATGACAAATACCTAAAAAGACTAGCATATGAGCAAGAAATCAAATATTAAACGAAGACTTGAAGATGTGAGCAAAAAGTTCATTTGTAAGACCCTATCTGTTATTTTACCATCTATCATGAAAGAAATTTTTGATGACCAGATTACAGAGTTACTTCAACAATGTTACTTAAGAATGATGGATGGAGAGGTTGTTATTTTATTGAAGTTCATTGTCTTTGACAAATCTTCAAATGGTATGGGATAATTTGATGATGATGACATTATATTATGAGAATTGCATTTGGGATGTATTTCCTGGACGCATCTTTGATTGTGATTATTCTAAAAATTCATGGTAAATGGATGATTAGTTCATTTAAAGTGCTCCCTCATCCACATTTATTCTTCCACTTAACCACTAAGGATCCATTTGACTATTTTGTGGTTGTTGCCCCACTTTTGGATGTATTTATCTAAATAAATAAATTAAAATTAAAATTCATTTTTGCATAATAAATGTGAATTTGGTGGTAGGGTTACTTTCTTGAATTGAGTTCATATGATCATTCAAAATTGTAGCTTAAAAATCCTTTATAAAGATACATTCTTCATTCTATTTAGTGTGGTCTACATTGATAAATATGATTACAATATTTGAGATAATTTTGTCTATTGTTGTTTCCATGATTTTAGAAATTTACACTACTTAGTGATCGAATTTTTTCTTTATCTTTTGAATAGTATTACAATAATTTGTATAGTGTGATCTTTGTGTGTATGGTGTTTAGAATGTAATATAATGGATGAAGTGAAATCTACAATAATTGATGATAAAAGCTTTATTTTGTGTGACCAATGTTTGTAAGAGTAACACTATTTTAAAAACAATACTAAATAAAATGAAGAATATAGTCATTTTAGACCATCTACCTATAGATTTAGTGAACATAATATGATTAAAAATTGATTTAGTGTTAATGGAAAGGGAGCTTCATATGAACAATCATTTTCTCATAATAACTTGAAAGACGGTTCAAATGGCCAAATTTAGTGAACATTTTTTTTTAGTTAATTTATGTAAAGATGACATAAACCAAATATAATTTCAAGGGGCAAAGGATTAAAGCAAGTCATTAATTATTTCGATGTAGTAACCAAAACTTGCAAATAGTAGATCTATTTGAAATTGACATTGAGCTCAACCTCAAGAGCTTCATGGATTGCAATCTTTGAATAAAGGATTGTACAAAAATCCACTTGAAATTTCCCTTTATATAGTCAAGATTGACTTTCTTGTGCACCATTTGATGCAAAAAGGCATAGAAAAGGAATCATGTAGAGTGAGGTAGAAGTTGTCAAAGTGTAATTGCCTACAATCTTATGTCATTCTAAAAATGAATCTTTCTAACTTTGAACTCAAATATCTTGAGGGTGATTGCAAAAAGACTAGTCCTTTTTTCCGTCACATTTAGAGTGACAGAATTGTTATTTGTTATAACTTTTGAAGTATGCCATTGACAAACTTGAAATTTTTATTGGAGATGGTTGACCCTCATAATAAACCTTTAATTTTTTTTACCAATTTATAGTTAGAACTTGAAATTTCTATCTTTGCAAGAGTATTCCAAAGTACTTTGAATAGTTATTAAAAAAATTCAAATTTAGACATTTAGTATTAAAAACAAACCCTTTCAAAAGCAAGCTAAAAAACAAGAAATATAGAAGTATTTGCAAACCATAGTTTCCAAAGGAAAATTTGGTCAAATTTTTGGAGTGCAATTGACCAAATTTTGCTTCAAAAAGTGTGATTTGCTAATACTTCAAATACCTTTTGTTCTCTAGTTTATTTTTCAAAATAATTTGGAATGTGCTTCCAATGATAAATATTTCAAGTTCTAATTAGAAACTAGTAAAAGTTAGAGTTTATTTGGAAGGGCCTAAATTGGTGGAGTGCATTGAGATTGCTCTAAAGCCAAATTGAATCTTATACTTACTATATAGCATACTTTTTATTAGCACGTGAAAATTTTCCTTAATCATTCTAGTGATATCAAATTTGAACCCATCTTGGTTATATTTTTCACAACATGACTAATCCAACCAATCATTTAAAAACCATGGATCCTTGATCTTTCAAGGGTTAGCATTTTTAAAACATAGATTTTGCTATTTGACAATTTTTTTCCAATTTCATGCTAGCAATGTAAATATACCTAAAACCAATAAACTAAAATAATTGACAATATATACCCAAATTTCATATTTAAGAACATCAAATCTACAACGACAACTCATAATGTCAATTTTGAGTGTACTATTAATTTTGGAATACCCCAAAAGTGTTACCTATGAGAGTTTATTATATAAGATAATTGCATCAAATTGTGACCTTTTTAAAAATTGTCCCTTTACACATTCTTGCCTAATATGGACAACCCCTATTCCTGAAAGTCTAGGATCACTATTGGATCCACCTATTTTCAACACATTGTAAAAATTCACTATTTATTCGCACTTTGCCCCCCAAAATGCACTCTTGATGAATCCAGAATCCCTTGTTGCTACCACCAAGACCCAACAAACAAAAATTTACAGTTCGTTAATACAAGGAACCATGTTCATTAATACCGGCAATAGGAACCGTGCTCAATGTTTCAGAACCCCTAATTCGGACGGTTTTAGGTGCCGTACCTTCTGGGTTTTGGGTTTTGTGAAGTTACGGCAGCTTCATCATGCATCTTCATCAGTTCTTGCGTCACAGCAACGAATGTTTCCATGGCGCCCATTTCAAAATAGAGCCTGCTGTCACTGCAAGGTAAAGCATGTCCAAGTCCTGCGCTTCTCCCCCAAATCTTCCACAACGGCACAGAGAAAACACACACACATGAATGGCATTAAGAACTCGAGACGAAACGCTTAACTTAGTACTGCACAGTACATCATGAAGGCTGAAGCAATAGCTGTTTCTTCTCTTGCGTTTATATTTTTCCTACTCTTGTTTCAATCTGTGAGGATTTTTCTTGCACACGCTGTTTAATTTGCCTGGCGCCAATTTGGCGGAGAATGAGCTGCTAGCTGTGAATGTTGGTTGTGTTGCAGCAAAGAATATCCTGCTGGAAGCAGCTCAGGACAAAGATCAATGGCGACGTGTTAGACCTAATTACCTGCAGCAGCAACGGTACAGCTCTGACATGCACTACGCGCGCAAAATAGTTTGCTATCACATTTGTGGTTCACGTCCACAGTAATGTGGATGCTGTTTATAGGGGACTGACTGCGAGAGTTTATTGAATTGTTGCGCGTGTCTGTGTTTGTTCCGGTACATTAGTAGAGGACCAATCTAAGTCTGGTGAGCATTTTCGAGAAGACCCACATTGCCAAGATTCTCCGTTATCTAGTTCCTCCACGGGTCTTTTTGATTCTTTCCGTTTGTAATACTCCACAGGTCATCGTAGCAACACTAAGCTAAGCTAAGTATCTTGTAGCAGCCATGGCGTATTCATTCTTGCTATCACACATGTGGTTTACGTACGTCGACAGTAATGCAGATGCCATTTATAGGTGGAACGTGAGGGACTGACTGCGAGAGTTTATTGTAGCGCGAGGCTGTGTCCGTTTCGGTACATTAGTGGGAACCAACCTATGTCTGGTGAAGCTTTTCGATCGAGAAAACTTGCATTGTCAAGATTCTTCGTCACTCATGTTCTTCCGAGATGTTTTTGATTCACTTCACTAATAAACCTTCACAGGTCATCGTAGCAACACTACGCTACGTAACTTGTAGCAGCCGTGGCGCATTCAGGATGGCGAGGGCGTCACCTGGAAGATTGACAAGCTCCCCGCTGCAAGAAATCGCTCTTTCTCATTTTCTGTTAGCACTGCTAATACTTCCGGTGCCCGTTTCGGTGCAAGCTCAAATGCCGACTACAGCACCCCTTTCTTCCCCTCTTGCTGCACCTCAGGTGACCCTTGAAGCACCATCTTCATCACCAACAAGTGCATCTCCAAGCCCAGCTACCGGCCCTTCAAGCATAGAAACAAGTGTATTGGACCCGTCGCAAGTGCTGGCATTGCAATCGCTTGGATTGGTAGCAGGTCCCGACGTGTGCACTTCCCAGCCCACGCAGATCCAGTGCGACAACGGCGTTCCCGTGCGGCACTTGACGCTGCTAGGGCTGCAGTACTGTCCACCTGGGGCGACGCTCTCCGAAGCGGCGCTTGCTAATCTGTCCACTCTGACATCTCTGTCCTTTCTGGATTGTCCAGCTTCGGCAATTGTTCCTTGGCCGCCAGCTCTTGCGCTATCACTGACTTCGTTCACTGTGAGCGCCAGCTTGGGAGAAACAGCGGATCATCCCGAGCTGGACCCTCTGCCTGGATGGTGGATTGGGAGGTTGCATAACCTGCAGCAGCTCACTGTTTTGGATGTAATGCTGAACGTGAGCTCTGCGGATGTGATTCTGTCCAACATGACGAGGCTCACCGAACTTACTATTCAAAATGCCGACCTCTCTGGGACATTTCCTGAGACTTGGCCTGCCACCAATCTCACCACTCTTGATCTCTCCAACAACAGGTACACTCTAACTCCCTAAATCCGACAGTGATATTATAGGTCAACTGGCTTGAATGTGAGATAAGTGTGCTACAGGCTATGAGAGTCTGGCAGCTGTGCAGGAGATTCCAGAATGAGGGTCAGATTAACCCCTTAACGCCTCAATCCTTTTTGGAATTTTTGCACATTTTAGCATATATCTTTGTTCAAAAATATTGTTTATCGCAATTTCATGAAATTGGTCATTAAGGAAGGTTTTCTTTTCAAGATTCAAGTGTTACATTGAATGAATGAGAAAATTAGTTGTACAAAACAGCGCCTGCAAGCAGTCTGTTCATCGTCCAAAATGTGGACGCCGGAGCGCTTAAGGGTTAAAGAGGTTTGAGTGTACACTGAATTCGTTAAACCCTACCGGAAGGACCAAGTTGGATCAGTTTGTTCGTTAAGCTGTCTTTGGTTAATTGAGTCATACGGGGACATTTTTTTGGTTCAATTTTTTTTTCAATTTTACCAATGCATGCAATCGTCTTTGATTCTGGTTATGTAGACTGGCCTGATTTGGATTATGATTGTTGCAATTCGGAGAATTGAATTGATCGGATAAATACCACCAACTTTTGGTCCTGTATAGGTTAAGAGTGCACAACGTTGTGTGCTTTTGGGGACAGTTTTGCGTAGGTTGTACGGGGCAGTTTGTGTTTTCTTTTTTCTTCTTAAATGAAAATTGACCTATGCTTGCAATGTTTTTCACTGATTCCGGTGGTGATAAAATTTTGCCCCGTCTGAGTTATTGATTTTTCACAATGTGATCAATCGAATTGGTCGTTTAAAATCATGAATCCTTGATCTATTAGGGGATATAAGTGCATGAAGGTATGTGCACTTCATTAATGCCTTATTATCCCTTTACAACCTCTAATGGTACATGTGGTACTGATATGACAATTAAAGCTAGAAAGGGTAGATAACTGTCCGCATCTGTGTCCAATGACCATAATTGTGCAAAACCGCTTGATGATCATTTTTACTTCCGGTGAACTAATTAAAAAATATGGTGTGCAGGCTGGTGGGTTCATTGTCGCCCAATATCTCCACGCTTGCGCAATTGACGCAGCTCAATCTGGAGCTCAATGTGATGAGTGGGAGCCTTCCAGAGGCACTTGGAGAGCTTCGGAATCTCAACAAGCTAAAGCTGAATGGTAACTTGTTTTCTGGCTCCGTCCCTGCGAGCGTCGCAAACCTTACCAACCTCGTTTACTTGGACCTCAGCAACAACCGTTTGAATGGGAGCGTTCCAGCTTTCATTGGTGATCTTTCGGGGTTGCGGTACTTGGATCTCAGCAACAATTCCTTCCAAGGTCCCATTCCGTTCTCCCCCTTGTTTCTCAGCAAGCTTAACACGTTTCAGGCAACCGGGAATAAGCAGCTCTGCTACAATGCCACTTCTTTGGCAGCCAAACTGGCTGGGGGCTTGCCCCCGTGTGGCAACAACGGCTTGCCCGACGTGGTGGACTCCGCACCGAACGCTTTCGCCCCTGCTGCTCCTCCCAAGCCCCAACCTGGTCACTCGATGACGCAGGCGCATCACAAAGGGCCAAGCACTCTTGTTTGGGCGGCAGGGATCGGAGTTGGCGTGGTTGTTTTTCTGATCGTGGTCATCGTCGTTGTGTCCCGGTGTTGCAATTCTGGAAAGGATTGATGAGTACTCCAATTTTACATTCAACAATGTTTACTGTGCGCCATTTTAATGATCTGGAGCGATGAGGAGATACCAGTGGACTAATACCGACGTTCGACATCCATGTGAGGTCATTGCTTTCGTATAATTACAGGCACTCAGAGTTCTGGTCTGAAATTGCAATGATTGGGAAAGGCAATTTGTGCTTAGATTCTGAATTTCACCTTGTGGTTCAGCCCTGTTCAGAATATGGCAATTGTTGGGATCGTTTTCCTGAGCATCCTTTGTGTACTTATCGTAGACTTATCGAGATTCAGATTTCAGAGTCTTTACCAAGGAAGGTATCCTTTGTTACGTAGTGAGGTTGAGCTATAGCAAAGACAGGAAAATAGGAGCCTTGGTGGCCAAGTGACCACGGAATAGCGCCTCAATGCACCGCTATCAAGCCTGATGAGGTGGTTACAATTGGCCTCCATTTTCGGTCACGGAAATACGTGCCCCATTTTACCAATCAGAAAGTTAAAGGTTAAATCGTAGCGCACTGCCCGGAAAGATTGGAATGCATTGCGGTATCTTAACGTGCAATCTTCATGCTTCCCTTTATAAATCTCTGGTGCCTTCATTCTGGATCACCTGTAATGATGGTTCTCTTGAACATTGTGTGTATTTGACTAAACATATTCGACTCTTCAAGGCTCACTGTAGTACTGGCAATAGCAATGGCATAAGTAAGTTATTTCTACCGCATTCAGCAGCCCTTTTGCTGAAAGTGCTCAAGCACTGGTTGAAACTCACCATTCTCCACTGGAAAAAAAATTCTCAAAAGTCGTGGCATTCATTGTAGAGAGCATGGATGGTTTTTAAGGTATGTGCACCCAAAATTGTAACCTGAAATGTACACAACATTAATTTCAAGTGGTGATTCTAGGTACACGTTCCATAGTGAGTGACCAATGCCTACCTTGTTGGAATTCAGTTTGTGGTACCTCCCAGTCTCCCACCTAACGTGAATTCAAGATTGTGCACAAATAATCTGAATTCCATTTCGGAGGGTGTCTAGGTAAAGCCTCAAGAACATTCTGTGATGATAGAACGAAGGGGCCGAAACTCCAATAAAGATGCTCGTTCTTTTCAACAGAGCGTGTGACCCTGTTCACCTGGATCCCACTGGATGATGCGCACCTTCCTCATTTCCATCCGGAGAAGGTTTCAGAATCAAAGAAATAAAAAGCATCGACGTCAACGTTCATGGTGCGAACACAACGACTAATACTACATTTGATCGTAACAACGTCAAAACAGAGAGAAAAAGGGGACGGGCATTCGATTTGTAACAGCGCCACTCTTAAGAACCTCTTTTTGGGATACGAGAAACTACATCTACTCTCTAACACCCAAACCTTCAGATCCTTGCACGAAGGCAGCTCATTCTGAGGCTACACAGAAGGTCAATGTCTCTCACCTGCCCTCTCATGCCTGTAAACCAACCACCAACCTAAACAAGCAGGTCAAAAACATCAAGAGGTCAAAAAGACCTGCGAGATTGAAGCTGACTTGACAGAAGGCAGTGCATCAGAATAGAATTGTTATCCTCCCAGAGATGTGTCACATTGACAATGTTTCGGTAGAATCAATGAGCAGCTTGAAAATATACAGTACAAGGAAAAAATATTCTAGCTAAAAAAGCACCGGCATGCTGTCTTTGACCATGTCGGTGCACCTCCAGAAATATAATTACTTCATTCCAACAACAATACTAAGGATACAAGATAGCACAAACCAGCCAGCAAAGAAAAGTCCCACTTTACGGTTTCCTCCATCGTCCTCCGGTATTACCTGTGCAACACATTTACAGGCAATGAGAAAGCGAATCTAAAAATTTTCATGTCGTTCAGTCCCAGAAGATGCAGAGGAGGTATACAATAATATGCAGTCACTGTCAAGAATCATCTCGTAGGTTAAATCACACCCTTATCTCTTAATGATAGAAACACGTTTTGAAAGTTACTATTATGGACTATTAATTTTCACAGAGGACTTTCTATATTACCCAGGACAGTTAGGGCTAACCCCTAAGTGACCAAATGGCCCAAAGTGATTGTTCATATCTATAGGAGTTGCAGTAAATCATTTGGGAAGCTTGAAGGATGGTAACAAAATGTACCACTCGAAAGAAGATATCATACCCTACATTGTTGATTAATAGAAATATGTTTTGAAAGTTGGTATAATCGATTACTAGCTTCCAAATCGGACATTTTATATTTTAGCATCGGCACTTGGAGGTTAAGCAGGAACCAATATGACAATTCAGCGGGACGGTAAGAGAACGCCTTACAACTAGAGATGTAGGGTCGTCGAGCCGCTGTGTAAGATCAGCTTCGTAAGGCCAAGCGTAGTCAACTGTGTGTGTTGCCTTGCGCAATAGGCACCAATCATACATCCGCCGTTCTTCATCAGACATCAGCAGATCAACAGAATCCTAAAAAAATGCAAAGAAACAGATTCAATAAGAGATAACTGACCACTGCTTCATAAACAGCACATGAAGCCTCATCCTAACTTGTGCTTGTAAGTGTCTAGAGGTCAATAAAAGAATTGAGAGGGCCATGTTGGCTCATGGCGTTCGAATATACAAAACTCTGGCGTTCGTGTGAACGTCAACATGATGTACCTTCAATTTGTTGAGAATTTCCTGAGAATCAGATTCTGCCAATGAACGTTGATTCACTTCTGCACATCGCTCTTGATATGCTTTGACAATCTAGACACCAAAAATGGTTAAACACCCATACTTACACGTGATCAAGCTCTGAAATTAAAAAAAAACTATTCTAGACGTCACATTTCAAATGTCAGACTTAGATAATCGTTGGCACAATATCGACAATAATCTCTTGCATTTAAAAAAACAAACAGTTGAACTGAAGAGGGTCACCTCTGAAGTCGAAGCTTCCGGATTGACACATAACCTTCCGTAGTGGTCCTCCACGAGAATATCTGATGACCACGGAGATGAGATAAATGTTGTAAACCTCTTGCTCAATTGAAAACAAGACCAACCAGAAGCTGCCAACCTTACTATGATGCAACATTTCCGATTGAAAGTTCTTGTCCCAAATTTCGAAAGAAATTCATGGGTGGATATGTGTGGGCAGGGAACGATGATAACGACAACACAAGAAGGTGGGCATACTTAGTATCAAGAATCATGCTTAGCCGAAGGTGGAGAACACTAAATCGTTAGGAACCTTGTCCAGCGTCCCATATTGACCCCTGTTATCATCAGCAACTCATCTATTCATACACATGGTTGGACTTATGAACAACTCGGGGGTAAGCATGACTTGGCTAAACGTCTATAGTCACTGATCTTTGAATCAAAATAGGGTTGTCTACGTATGGTGATCTGCAATCTCCCACTATAAATGATTGCATAAGATATTCACATTTGGTACCGATAATAGAAGTTAAATCTCAACAGATTTGGCTCTTACACCCAAAGTGATTTCTCCCATGCTTTATGGTGATCCCCAAACAACACTCCTACATACTGTTTAAAAAACGCAAACTGAAGCGAACACTATCCTAAACCTAAACCTAAACCTAATCACTCGTCCAGTGAAAGTTTGCCATTCCAATTCCCTTTCCAACGATATTCAATTATTCTCTTAGAGTTCAAATCATAAGATGACACGAGTACAACCCAGAGCTTTGCTTCTGTAATATCTCACCAACGAATAGAATACCCCTCCCTTCCTCGCTCGAGAGTCGATTTTCAGCATCCGAAGAAGACTGAAAACCATCAATATCCTTCCACTCCACATTCCGCCACCCTAACCAAAACTTTAGAAAAAAGAAATTCCCGAGCTCGTCACCGACCAAAAACAGCCAGAACGAGGCTTCTCATTGCAAATTTAAACCCAATTCGACTCATGTATGGGACCCATCCCTCGCAATGTGAGTCCAGGAGCTACTTACTATCCCCCGAGATGGCGTTGACGAAATCAATACAATTACGAAACCTATACGAATTTCAGCATCTGAAGAAGACTGAAAAAACATCGATATCCTTCCGTTCCACATTCCAACACCCTAACCAAAATGCAAAATCCATTCAGCCCACAATTTCCAAACTCGTCACCAACCAAGAACAGCAAGAACGAGGGATCTCATTGCAAATTTAAATCCAATGCATGCGACCCCCGCAATGTGACACTTTCTATCCCCTGAGGTGGCACGGATGATATTTTCCTTAGTGGAATCAATCCAATTACGAAACATATGCGAGTTTCAGCATCTGAAGAAGAATGAAAACCATCACCATCCATCCGTTCCACATTCCCACACCCTAACCAAAAGAAAAAATTTCATTTAACCCACAATTTCCGAACAAGAAAAACAAGTGTGAGGCTTCCCATTGCAAATTTAAATCCAATTCTACTCATGTAAGGGCCCAATCCCCCGCTATGTGAGTCATGGCGCTACTTACTATCCCCCGAGATGGCGCTGATGATATTTTCCTCAGTAAAATCAATCCAATTACGAAGCCTATACGAATTTCAGTATTTGAAGAAGACTAACAAAACATCAACATCCTTCCGTTCCATATTCCCACACCCTAACCAAAATACAAAATCTCAATACCCCACAATTTCCAATCTCATTACCAGACAAGAAAAGCAAGAAACAAGATTAGTTCTCATTGCAAATTTAGACTCAAATTCTACTCCTGCATGAAATCCATCCTCCCGCAATGTGAGTCCAGGAGCTACTTACTCTCGCCCGAGATAGCGCTGATGATATTTTCCTCGTTGATGAGCGACTTGAGAGCAGGGGCGGAGGGCGACAAAGCCACATCTTCGTCGGGAGTCGAAGGCTCCAACGGGGGCTCCGCAGTGGAAGTGGAAGCTGATGTCGATTCGGAGGCTCTGACGATCACGAGTGATGAGGCTCCTCGCCGTGTTTGGGAAAGGCGAGGGTGTGCGACATGGGTGTGCGCAGGGGAGAGCAGGCGGCAACCAGAGAGACACTGCATCATGGCGCCCAACCAAGACCTCGAATCTGGGTGACGAAGAGGATCAAGAGCAAAGCCTGACTGGACCAAAGCGTGAATTCATTCAGGATTTGGGCGAAGTGCAGGGGATTGGGGACAGAATTGGAAGCTAGAGATTCTTCACGAGCGGTTGCAATTGTGGGGCGGCATTGAGGTATTTTGTGGGTGACAGAAAGAATGGCGACGACCGTCGTGACGGGGCAGAAGAGCGATGAGGAGGGAGTGGTCTTGGGTGGCAGAAAAAAAAGGAGAGGATGACGAGACGGTCGAAGACGGACAGAGACGGGCAGAGACGGATGGAGACGGACGGAGACGGACGGAGACGGACGGAGATGTAGAAAGGTGGATGGAGGTGGATGGATGAGTGCTTGAGTGTTGGGAATCCATTACAAATTAGATAAATAGTATTTCTGAAGTGATGGTCAAGGCAATACTTGTATTTCTGCATTACATAGTGTTTTTTTTAATTGTCCTAGAGGGGGTATGATTGATTACCGATATATATAGCAAAGAGTGCGAAGGGAGGGTGGAGTATAGGAAGGTTCAACTTAGAACCTTTAAAAACTTTAGGAAAAAATTTGAATTGATTTATTCAAGAAATTTAGAAAAAATAAAAAAATAAAAAAGTTGGCCATCCTTTGTGTGACTTATAACCTTTCCATGTTTTGTTTTTTTACTTTTGGAATTTGGAATAAAATGATTAGATGATTGATTTCAATCCTTCTTCATTTGCAATAGTTTTCAATTCTTCCTTGGGTGTGAAGTTTCCGGTAGTCTCTCCTCTTTCTTTTCTTAATGCTTCTCCCATTACTTTTTTTCTTGGAGTATGGAAGATTGATTCAATATAATTTGGATGGAGGTTTAATGGACCCTTCCCTTCATGTACTCACCATCATGACTTGCGTCAATGGACCTAAAAGGGAGATGAGCAATATTCGGATAACCTTCAATTCACCTGTTGTAAAAGCAAATGTTTATCATCATGCATACATAGAAATCATATTTTCACACAATGTGATATTACTACATTAGAGTAGCAGTTCACAATTACCTCTGTAATATCACTTTTTACAAAAGGTGATATTATAGAAATAATATAGTCGTTGCAATTGAGGTGATATTAAAGAGGATCAATATGGTGATATTATAAAGGTAACAATTCCATTGCTTTTCTTGGCTTTATACTTCTTTTGCATTTCTATGAATTTGTGCTTTTGTGAGCTTTGAATTAAATTGTTCACAAAGCTTTTGAGATTTTCAAATGCTTCCTTTAAATTCTTCTATTTGGGTTGCCATTGTTTGTAACAATTGAGTCAAATTTCTAATGCATTCTAATGTATGTGTATCTTTTACCGTATTCATCATTGCATGTATTTCATTCATCATTCATTAAATTTATATTGTTTATTTCAGTATATGCTTATTTATTAAAAAAATTATATGAACATTTTAGTAGTTTTTATTTGAATATTTATTGAAATTCTTGCTCTGCATTCTATCTAATACATTAAAATTCTAATGAAATTCTAATGATGAATGCGTAGCATAGCAAGTGCCAACCGCTAGTCATACTATCATACTACTAAAATCATAAGTCCCTCTGTAATCTCACAAATGCTACCATTAATACTAGGGGCTCATACTTGCTATACTACGCATTCATTGTATCACATTTTAGTAAAAAATTGATATATTTGAATAGAATGCATGATAATGATTTCAATAAGTCTTTAAAATAATTATTTTAAATATTTTGTAAAAATATTTTCAATCATGCATACATAGAAATTGCATTTTCACACAATGTGATATTACAAAAATAGAGTAGCAGTTTGCAATCACTTCTGTAATATCACTTTTTACAAAGGGTGATATTATAGAAATAATATAGTTATTGCAATTAAGGTGATATTAAAGAGGATCCATAGGATGATATTATAAAGGTAGCAAATCCATTACTTCTCTTGACTTTACACTTCTTTTGCATTTCTATGATTTTGTGCTTTTGTGAGCTTTAAGCTTTCATGATTTCAATTTTCTATTGTTACTACCAAATGATTTTGAGAAATTTATTCAATTGAAGTGATTTTGGATTTCACAACAATTAAGTTGTTCACAAAGTTTTTGAGATTTATAAGTTATTCTTTTCAATTCTTCAATTTGGATTGCCAAATTTTTGTAACAATGGAGTCAAATTTCTAATGCATTATAATGTATATGTATCTTTTACTATATTCATTATTGCATGTATTTCATTCATCATTCATTAAATTTCTATTGTTTATTTGAGTATATGCTTACTTATTAAAAAAATTATATGAAGATTTTAGTCAATTTTATTTGAAGATTTATTGAAATTTTTCTTTTGCATTCTATCTAATACATAAAAATTCTTATAAAATTCTAATGATGAATGCATAGCATAGCAAGCACCAACCTCTAGTACTTACTTCTAAAATTTTTCATAAGTGAACCTAACATCGTATACTCATGAATAGTCAAAATCCTCATTTTCATGTAGAGCAAAAATTTTACTCCAGAAGGACCTAAAGTTTGCTGACCTTGTTTCACATAATTGAAAAAAAACTTATTTTCTTACTTCAAATGTTATAATATAATTTCAATCTGCACAATCAAATGGGTTGAAAACTTTTCTATACTATAATAAAATACTTTACTTCAGTTTCGTACAATTGAAGTTTAAAAAAAAGTTTCAATTTTCATTATTGAATAACATACCAAAAACATACAGTTTTTGACAATGTCTCCTTGAAACCCTCCCCAATCCTTTAGAGGTTAAATTAGTATGAGTTAAGATTTTAATGTCTTGTGCAAATCTCTAGACAATGAATGATTAGATTTTTAGATTCATGAACATTTTGATTTGAATCAATGAATCATCAAATCTTACTAATATCTACAAACATTTTGATTGACATCTATGAATGTTTTGATATAAATCTATAAATTTAAATTATGCAATTTGAATCTTGGATATATTTGATTTTTATATACATGTTATCTTAGATTATAAATTTGATGATTTAAAATCCATACTTTAGTGAACTAACTAGCGGTTGGCGCTTGCTATGCTACGCATTCACTATTAGAATTTCATTAGAATTTTTATGTATTAGATAGAATGTAGAGCAAGAATTTCAATAAATCTTCAAATAAAAATGACTAAAATCTTCATATAATTTTTTTAATAAGTAAGCATATACTCAAATAAACAATAGAAATTTAATGAATGATGAATGAAATACATGCAATAATGAATATAGTAAAAGATACACATCATTAGAATGCATTAGAAATTTGACTCCATTGTTACAGAAAATGGCAACCCAAATTCAAGAATTGAAAAGAAAAACTTATAAATCTTAAAAACTTTGTGAACATTCAACAACTTAATTGTTGTGAAATCCAAAATCGCTTCAATTGAATAAATTTCTCAAAATCATTTGGTAGTAGCAATAGAAAATTGAAATCATGAAAGCTCAAAGCTCACAAAAGCACAAAATCATAGAAGTGCAAAGAAGTGTAAAGCCAAGAGAAGCAATGGATTTGCTACTTCTATAATATCATCCTATGGATCCTCTTTAATATCACCTTAATTGCAACAACTATATTATTTTTATAATATCACCCTTTGTAAAAAGTGATGTTACAAAAGTGATTGCAAACTGCTACTCTATTTCTGTAATATCACATTGTGTGAAAATACGATTTCTATGTAAGCATGATTGAAAATATTTTTACAAAATGTTTAAAATAATTATTTTAAAGACTTACTAGCGATTGGCGCTTGCTATGCTACGCATTCATCATCAAAATTTTATAAAAAAATTTATGTATTCGATAGAATGCAAAAGAAAAATTTCAATAAATCTTCAAAGAAAAATTTCAATAAATCTGCAAATAAAAATGACTAAAATCTTCATATAATTTTTTTTATAAGTAAGCATATATTGAAATGTACAATAGAAATTTATTGAATGATGAATGAAACATATGCAATGGTAAATACTATAAAAGATACACATACATTAGAATGCATTAGAAATTTGACTCCATTGTTACAAAAAATGGCAACCCAAATTGAAGAATTGAAAAGAATAACTTATAAATCTCAAAAACTTTGTTGTGGAAAGCATGAAAACTCAAAGCTCACAAAACCACAAAATCATAGAAGTGCAAAGAAGTGTAAAGCCAAAAGAAGCAATGGATTTACTACCTCTATAATATCATCCTATGGATCCTCTTTAATATCACCTTAATTGCAACAACTATATTATTTCTATAATATCACCCTTTGTAAAAAGTGATATTACAGAAGTGATTGCAAACTACTACTCTATTTTTGTAATATCACATTGTGTGAAAATGCAATTTCTATGTATGCATGATTGAAAATATTTTTACAAAATGTTTAAAATAATTATTTTAAAGACTTATTGAAATCATTATCATGCATTCTATTCAAATATATCAAAACTTTACTAATATGTGATACAATGAATGCGTAGTATAGCAAGCACAAGCCCCTAGTATTAATGGTAGCATTTGTGATATTATAAGAGGGAGTTATGATTTTAGTAGTATGACTAGCGGTTGGTGCTTGCTATGCTACGCATTCATCATTAGAATTTTATAAGAATTTTTGTGTACTAGATAGAATGTAAAATAAAAATTTCAATAAATATTCAAATAAAAAAGACTAAAATCTTTGTATAATTTTTTTTATAAGTAAGCATATATTGAAATGTACAATAGAAATTTATTGAATGATGAATGAAATATATGCAATGGTAAATACTATAAAAGATACACATACATTAGAATGCATTAGAAATTGACTCCATTATTACAAAAAATGGCAACTAAAATGGTAGTACAATTCTACCATCAACTAAAATGATTTTGAAATAACTCCTTGTTAGTTTCAATACATTTTTTGATGAACTTTAATGAAGGCTGACCATAAATCCATTTTAGCCCATGGGCAACTTGTACCAGTGTTTAACTTGTACTATGACTTTAAAAATAGAGTAGATCATTAAAAACAATAACAAATATCAAATTGTAATGCATTGGGTAGACAAGATCAAAATCAAGAACCAAAACTCAAATTTTGTAGAACATGAAATGATGTATAATATAATAAAATTTAAGAAATCCTTACAAATAAAACTTTCTAATATCCAATATTCTAGTAGGCAATGTATATAAACTCAATATCTTAGGCTTTCTCCAAAAAACATTCCAAATATATCAATGCTTGTAAGTCTATTATCCTACTATTATGGATTGTTGCCAATAGGGAATATATATATATATATATATATATATATATATATATATATATATATATATATATATATATATATATATATATATATATGATTATACATGGAAATAGTATCCAACCTAAAATGCCTCTCCACCCATAGATTAAAAGAAGAAGAAGAAAAAAGCTCAAGGTAATACTAATGAGTTTATATCTTGTACAATTCAGCCATGTCCATTGAAGCCTACAAATCATAAGATTAGAAGATTGGTATAGAATATTATTGCAACCCATGATCTTATACAAACCATATTGAAAATCCAATCAAATGGTTTTATAAGTAACCATTGACAAGACATAGATGTATTTATTTCCAATCATGCAAAAAAGATGAGAAATGCTTATATCATGTAATTCAAACTCAAAGGAATAGGTACTAAACACATTTCATCATTAATTTTCATTTCATTCCAACTTTTGCATATTCATACCACATAATTCAAAGGACAAGAGCATGAAAAAATAACAGCTTTGCAATTCATCACTATAGATTGCCTAAGGTCACCTTAAGCACAATTTTGTATAATTTCTTTTATAAGTAAGCATATATTGAAATGTACAATAGAAATTTATTGAATGATGAATGAAATATATGCAATGGTAAATACTATAAAAGATACACATACATTAGAATGCATTAGAAATTGACTCCATTATTACAAAAATGGCAACCCCAATTGAAGAATTGAAAAAAAAAACTTATAAATCTCAAAATTTTTGTGAACAACTTAATTGTTGTGGAATCCAAAATTGCTTCAATTGAATAAATTTCTCAAAATCATTTGGTAGTAGCAATAGAAAATTGAAATCATGAAAGCTCAAAGCTCACAAAAGCACAAAATCATAGAAGTGCAAAGAATTGTAAAGCCAAGAGAAGCAATGGATTTACTACCTCTATAATATCATCTTATGGATCCTCTTTAATATCATCTTAATTGCAACAACTATATTATTTCTATAATATCACCCTTTGTAAAAAGTGATATTACAAAAGTGATTGCAAATTGCTACTCTATTTCTGTAATATCACATTGTGTGAAAATACGATTTCTATGTATGCATGATTGAAAATATTTTTATAAAATATTTAAAATAATTATTTTAAAGACTTATTGAAATCATTATCATACATTCTATTCAAATTTATCAAATTTTTACTAATATGTGATACAATGAATCCGTAGCATAGTAAGTATGAGCCCCTAGTATTAATGGTAGCATTTGTGATATTACAAAGGGAGTTATGATTTTAGTAGTATGATGGAGTCTAGCTTAATCTAAATCACCTTGCAATGCAAAGAGGTTAAGTGAATTGCCAATACACTAGTCATTTTTTGATGATTTCTTGTGCAATGAAGAAATTTTTCATTCAAAATCAAAATGGTGAAAATTTAGAAAAAAAAATTGAAATATGTAGAAAAAATTTCAAGAATTTTGACTTCATAGATTTCAAGATAATAGGACTTAAAGTTAGAAGAGAATATTTTTTTAAAAACGTCCCAACATAGCTAACAAAGTTTGACTCCTCTTAGAATGTGCTTTTAGGACTAAAATATATTTTTTTTAACAATTGTATGCTATATTTTATTAGTTATATATATGCCAAATTTCAAGAATTGATGAGCTTTTTTGCAAAAGATTTTTTAAAGATTTCTAAATTGCCCAAGCTGCCCCAAAAAGTTGAGGCAACAACACTTTTGATTTGAACCTTTGATTAGAAAAAAAAACTAGTTTTTCATATTGTATCCAAATTTCATGAACATCAAACCAAAAATGACTTCACATACATTGAGATCAAACCAAAAATTGGTTTGGAGTCAAGATTTTTTATATACATTGAATAAATAGTTGGTCCTTTAGGGGTTAAAATAGTTTGATAGGATATATTTTTATTCTAACTATTATTTTTAAGCCCTTTGCATGGGAGCATTTATATCTTATGCATGCTACACATTGCTAGTGGAGTCAAGTTATATTGCATTATCTTATTACTAAAGGCACAAAATTAATATCACTTGTAAAATTAGTGTCATTCCTATGTGTTTTTTTTACTGAAAAATAAACATTTTGTAATTTATTTTTATATCCCATGCATGGGTCAAAATAAATATTATTAATTTATTTTATTTTAACTATCAACTTATATGTCCCATAAGAGCTTTTTAACCTTTTATGTGCTAGTGCAAGGATTCAAACCAATTTGCTATACTGATGAGAAAGACAAATATATTGACATCTATAGATATCTAAATTATCTCATAAATTTTAGATGAAGGATCATTTATTCATCCAAATGGTTAAACATTCATCTAATTATAGCAATTCCATCTTATTTTGAAATTATTGAGGCTAGTAGTTTCTATCCATTTACAAATAGAAAACATTTTCTAAAGTATATTTCCCAACTCAAGCACTTTGTGTCTTTGTCATATGTTGCAGCAAGTAAACTCTTGATTCTACATTTCAAATAAGTTGATTTGTCATTGGTTCATGTAGTCATTGCAAATGAATTTTTCTTGAAATTGAAGCTAGTATGAATAAACTTGTAGTTTGAAGAGAGTATAGAATGCTACTTTGAAGTGCTCCAAGTCCATATCAAAATTTAGCTTCTTTGTAGACATTTGGAAATTCTTTCCATTGTTAAAGCCTAAGACTAGTCAAAACACCTCTTCTAAGATGGAGTAGAAATCATTTATGACATTTATACCTTATTTGTATCAATTTCTAAATAATGGAATGGATGTGCCAAGTTTGAAAACATTTACATATAAATATGTTGGTAGCGAAGTCAAGAAGTGCAAAAATATTCTTTTACCATCTTTTCAACTCTCGCAATATCCAAGTGCTTGAATACTTAACATTGTAAATGATAATGATTCGGTATATAATCACAATAGTAAGCATAAATTCTTGTATGTTGTCAAATTTAGTTGTCCATCAAAGCACAATTTTTACAAACAACTGTCAATGTGGTGGTGACAAAATCTTTAATCTTGCACTTTATATTAAATTTATGTTGGTCCAAACTTGTGAACATGAAACCTCGCATGAAACATATATAATGTATATTTAATTTAATTTTTAAACTTTTGAATTCTTAAAAATAATATGTATTTTATCTTATCATCTTTGGGGCTATTTCAAGGCAAAAAGAGGTATATTTATAAAGGATGTTATGAAGAATTAGTAATGTTTAACATCTAATATTTCTCTTTCAAGGTCTACAAGAGAGGTGAAATTTTATAACATATGTGAGATTTTATTATTCATCAAGGTAACAAGTATAGAAATTCAATTGTACTTTTTCATTAAATTGTAATTCTTCATTAAATTTTCCAATAATTTAGTGTTGTCAATCAACTCAACCAATTCTTAAGAAAATGGACAAAACTTATAATCTTCAGTCATTTAATTTGCAAGTAGTTTGAAAAAATTCTAATTGTGAACACATTTTACACAATATAATGTTTCACCGTTGGTTGCATTCTTAAGATTCTTTATTTTATCTTTGTTATTTTCATCCATCTGATGCATCCAACAATAGACCAATTATGCTTGCACAAAATAGATTTGCTTATTTCTTATTATCTATAATGTTCCGTTCTTTTGTTGTCTTTTTATAAATAATATTCTTTATTGAATTCAATGAGAGTCGCATGCATGCTTAAAGGATCATAATTCATGACTAGAATCTTCAACACTAATGGAAAAATGACTAGAATAGACCAAAGAAATGACCCACTAGAAAACACACATGATTGGCATGATTGGATAAAGCATCATTAATGGCCCCCTTCAAAAGGCACAATAATGACATTTTAAAGGTGTGGAGTCTACATAGGCCTTTCATCACACACTCAATGGATACTTAGTATCATCAAATTTTTGACATTTTTAGCATTTGGACTCTCCTACACAATACATTTACAAGACTTGATGTGGCCTTCAATCCTCTCTCTATTTTATCACTCAATAGTCAAATGGTAGTGACCAAGTTAGATTGCACCAACCACAATCCAGTCTATAGACAAACAAAAAACAACGACAACAAACTTTTTGTAACCATGTTGCCAAGCATACTTGTCTACCATGGATAGTATAAAGTTGAGGAAGTAAGGTGGACATTGCAATGGTAATCATATATGGCACAATGAAAATCAAGGGACTCCAAGCATGTTTGTAAACGTAGTGTAGGTTGGGGTGTTGATGCTTAACCATTGATGATGCTCTTAACCCTTACACATCACATTTTCTTGAAAATGCACCAAAAAATCTAGGGGGTATAGTTACATACCCCCCAAAAAATACCCCCCCAAAATACCCCCCAGTATCGCCCTCTTGTTCTTTTTGTGGAGGTTCTGTAAGCGCACAGGCTCTAAAACGGACCACCTCCTCAAAATGTACACTATTTGTAAATGTTGCTTTCTCACAACTTTTGGCAATGTACAGACAATCTACATTTTAGGAGGGTGGGCAATTTTAGAGCCCTATGCCATTTCAGCTTCAAAATTTCATAACTAATTCTACAAAGCTCCAAAAAAAAACATGAAACAACTTGGGTTAGATGCCAATTCCACTTGTCTTTCAAGGAAAATTTACTGAAAAATATTTTAAGGAGCTTCACCTCCCCCAAATTCAGTATCATCTCTTAAACGGGCTATTTATGGAGCTCCTACCTCACAAATATGTGTGTTTTCAGACACTTCGATGGCCGCTCTGGGGTTAATAAAAGTTGTACCGTACAGGGATTCACCGGACGTACAGTACTAGGTTCTACTGTTCTATAACTGGTTCTACTGTTCAGCTTGGTTGTTGTTTTTTGAAACAAATGAACACTTCTCAGCTTTCAAGTGGTCATGAACTGTTCGATCCCAAGTCACAACACACAGTTACCTTTTGCAATGCAAGCAGTGACTGAGTGAGGCGTGCACTTTCAGTAAAATCAGTAGCTTCTGGGAATCCTGACAACTTTTCCAGAGGCCTTGTTGATGTAATCGGAAGGAGTCATCAATTTTCTTTTCTTCGGACACATGTGCGTGTGATAGAATCCAAGTGCCGGAGTTCCTGGGATGATCGATGAGTACCAACAGGACGAAAGTATAACTTACTTCATGTCTGCTTCGGCCTTCTCTCGCGTATCACTCCGGAAGATAAGTCCATATCTTTAGGTGACCACACCAACAAGCAATCAAGTAAGCGTATTGAGGAATTCAAAGATTTTTTTGGCATGTTAGGATTGGTCACTGTCTAACTGTAGATTGTATCTGTACATGCAGAATGGACCGCAGGCTTCTTTTTTCTTTTTTAAGATTTTACAGTTTTTACAATTTAGGCATGAATCTCCAAGGGTGGGTTGGTTTTATAACATATATGCAATTTGGTGTGTTTTAAATTACATCTAGGTGGCTTATGGTACGTTCGCACCTGGCGTTAAGCCGGAGTCTTTGGGGGCGCTGTTAAAAGGAGAATCGTGGGTGTTCACGCTTCCGCTCTTTAGCAAATGCCGATCATAGGTGGACAGCGAGCTAGCAAGGGAAAAGAACGGTGGTTAAGAGACACTGTTCACGCAATTATGTGAATTTACCAAAAAAAAATGTTACATAGCCACCTCGGTCAGTAGGAAATATAGATTCTAGATTGTGAGGAGCACTGTTAGTTGATCGGACTCCACATGGGCAGTCAACTAAGAATAGCTACTACCAATTAAGTAGTGTTGAAGAAAATTCAGGGGTCACGATCAACATTGGAATGAAGAAGACAAGCTCTTAATATACAAGAGGGGTGGCAGGAAGTACAACAACCCATGTGGGATATGTAAATGAAGATTAGTAAGAGCTCAACCACTCATAGTTAAATCGAATTGCGTTTGAAGTAGAATTTCATACCTCATTTAGGCATAGAAGAATGATTTTTTTCAAAAAATTTGAACTAAGAAAATTTGGGAAATGAAGTTAACATTCATCTCCAAGAATCCACTTCATATTGAATGCTTCTAATAAGAAGTTTTGAACAAATTTCAAAGAGGGGTTGGAAGGGACATTTTCCTTGACATTTTTAAACACCCCTCTCTAAAATTTGTTCATAACATTTGATTAAAAGTTCAAAATTACAAACGGATTTTTGAAAATTTAATTTAATTTAATTTTTCAACTTCTCTTCATTCAGTTTTTTTTAAAAGAATATATTCTTCTATGCCTAAATGAGGTATGAAATTCTATTCCAAATGCAATTCCAGCTTACATTCTTCTCCATGATGTGAATGAATTTTTTGGATGAGGATTGTAGAGAGGAAATCCAATGGTAGCTGTTGTGTGCAGATTGCAAGATCATGCTCCAGGTCTGAACAACTGATAACTTAAAATGACCCACTTTATGCCAAACCATCTTAAAACAAATGTTTATATACAACCTGTACCTTCCGACCTCTTGGATCCGACTACCTGGAGTTTCGAAAAGCAGGACAGACATAGTATACATCTGTGACAAGTACGACAATCAATGCGTGTGCCAAGTGTCCAAGATATTCCAACTTCAAAGAGATCTGCGTGCAGAAAAATAACTTACCCCTGAATGACTGTATTCATGATGATCTTGTGGCCCGAGTTCTTGTGCGATTTCAAGTTCGAGGCCACCAGGTTTGACCACTTCTTGATCGTAGAGGTTCAGTTGCCTCCAGATTTTTGAATATGCTCGTATTCGTTAGATGGCCTGTTCCAAAGCCCCCAAATTGTGTGATTCAAATGATCAGAACTCAAAGACAATGATGTAGATCTGAGGTGAGGCATGGCTCTCGAACTACCCCACTGACTTTTTATTCACAACTGTCCGGTGACCACCGTTCTGATTGTTAGAGTTAGATCTGAAGTTCCAAAAGGAGAGTCTGGAAAAGAGCCAATCTCTTGATATTTCGTCATTCTAATGAATGTAACAATTAGTTGCATCAACTGAAGCTTCATGTTATTCTTATCAAACAGAACCCTCTGCTACCATTATCAAAACTGCTGTGACTCATCGTCATTAAAACATGCACATTTGCATTCAGAGGCATAGCCTTCTACTGTCTATCTCACACCTCACAGATGTCAGATCCTTCCGCCGGTTTTCTAGTACCAAAATTCAGAACACGCTGTTGTTGCTTGGACTAGATCACAAATATTGACATCTCAGTGCATCCACTTACTTGAGGCTACGATTCGAATAAACATCCTTTCGAACTTTCAAGTGACGCTCACATGTACCTGACAAGAGATATGGCCGAACAAATTTCATGGATTAGGGCAGTTCAAATCAATTGTTCGAATCAATTCGAGACTAGTGGAAGGTTATCAAAGCTGCAAGGAACAGGCAAATTCATGACTAATAGCTAGGAATCTATATTGACAAGAAAATTGCGAAAAATCACAACCTTGCATGTGAGATCGATCAATGTTATCACAAAAACAGTCCAAAACTCGTCAAACAACTGCACCTCCATAATCACACAACACAAAGATGCACGGACTTCAACAGGGAATAAGAGAAGAGCAGAGAATGTAATCAGCTTCAAGCTCATGCGCAGGACTTGCATTTATCGATTGGAAGGATACTCAGTAGTACAGCATGAAGTGAAGATTCCAAGCTAGTGATGATGTACTGACATTACAATGCCGACGATATGTTCTCGGGAATTAACAGCCTGACACTCAGAAAGCTCGTGCGCAACTGCACCGCCACAATCACTCAACACGAAGACACGCACAATGATGGAGACACACGTGCACACAGAATTAGAGGATACTCAGCAGTACAGCATGAAATGAAGATTGGGTATTGACAAATTAGTATTAGGACAGCGCCGACGTCCTTCACCATCATACCATCTCGGGAATTAACAGTCTGACAATCACAAAACTCGTGCACAACTGTACCTCCATAATCACACAACACAAAGATGCACACAAACACACACACAAACATCATCCGTGAACCAGATGAGAGTAAAGAATGTAATCAGCTTCAAGCTCATGCGTAGGACTTGCATTTATCGAAAGATATTCAGTAGTACAGCATGACGTGAAGACTCTGAATCGACAAATTAGTAATAGTACAGTGCCGACGACGCCCTCTAACACGATATCATCTCGGCATTTCGCTATTTCTGATTGCTCTCCATCACAACACTCTTGGTTGAGCGGTCACTCCCCCTCTAAGAAGCTCAACATATTGGAAAATATGAAGAAATATAGTACATGGAGGAGCCACTACTGGAAAGAGAGGTAATCAAAACGATGTGCCCGTCAGGGGAGACGGAGAAAATCCCGCTCCAAGGTCTTCGAAGAATGATAAGCAGCCATCAAAGCTCGCCACAGGCGAGGTTGGGCGCATGTCCATCTCGGGGTGGGAGTTCGACAACAAATCCTCCAAGAACTCGGTCCCGAGATCCTGAACCTCCAGCACCATGGACGACTCGGGCACGTTCACGGGCGACTCGGGGAGGTTCAGAGGCGAAGAATCGGATGCAAGAAGCTCCTCGGTGGGGATGGGGATGGCTGGGACCTCAGACTCTAGGGTTTGAGATCGCTCGGATTGGGCGGGAGGAGATGATGGCGATGGCGACTGGCTTGTTGACGTTGACGTTGATGTTGACGGGGGCGGGGATGGCGATGGTGATGTAGATGACGATGGAAGTGAAGCTCGAAGCGGGAAATTGAGAAGCGCGCGGCAGCCTCGCATTTTGAGTGCGGCCGCGTCGTACGCGAGCGCGGCTTGCTCGGCCGTGTCGAAAGTGCCCAGCCAGACGCGAGCGCCTTGCCTTGCCGAGTCGCGAATCTCCGCTGCAAATTTCCCCCACGGCCGTTGCCGCACGCCGCGGTAGTGCGGCGTGCTGCGCACGATCTTCGTCTCCGGCATAAACGGTTGGAAAGAATTCTCGTTACTCTGCTCGCGCTTCGTGAGCAGCCCCATGGCTGCGGCTTCGGGGAAGACGCGCCGCGGGCGCACGGTGGTGCGCGGCGCAGGCGGAAGATCTTCCGAGGGTTTGCTGTTGTCCATGTCGAGCAGCATTTGGTACAAGAACGCGTCCTCAGGATTGTTTTCGTTGTGCGGGAGTTGCCAGTCTTGGCATGAAACGGGTTCCTCCTTAGCGCGAACTGGAAGCAACGGCGTCACGGATTCGTCAAACTGCGAAGACGATGGCCATGCCGGAGCACATTCGGTCGTGAGTGGAATTTGCGGATACCAGTCGATCTGTTGCGTGGAGGCCACTTCCTTCTTTACCATCTGCCCGATCGTCTCCGCGAAGTTTGGCCCGAGCGATTGCCGCAGCTGGTTGGCAAGAAAGCCGCGCAAGTGACAAGGCTTCTTCGAATCATCAAGCCTAGCGAAGTCCTCAGACCGACACCGCTTCAACAACTGCACACCACTACTGACATCACTTCCCAAATCATTGCACGAGTAGAAATCACTGCTGGAGCTTGTTCGCTTCGTCGCAAGCGCGGCCAAAGGATCACAATTCCTGAACTGCGAGCTGAATGCGTCCAGAGACGAGGACGAGGACGAACAAGAACCTGTGGCCTGCGGTTGCTGCTTCAAAACTGCCGACGATGACTTCGACTCAATGGGGAAACTCTCCGACGGGCAGACTGTGAGGTTGTCCTTTCCCAATTCCACCAACCCTCTACCTCTCTTCGTTGATGCGAAACTGAAAATATTCATTCTCAATCAATCCTTTTCACTGAAATTCCTACAATCTTCTTGAAAATGCCCTGTCTCTGTATCCCCTCCCTCTCTCTCTCGCTAAAAAATAACTACCCTCTCCTTTTCAACACTAAACGCTCAACAAAATGCACACTGCAGCGTCCATACTGCTTCTCAAATCTGAAACACATCACCACTAAGAGAACTCCGAATCTCCTTCTTCCCCTTCAGCTCTAAAATTCAATGTCGATTGTTTTTGGGTTACAGTGTGCTCACACCAGCAAGGAGAGCGAATGCAATCATACACTTACAAGCACACTCTCAAGTACGGAGTACTAAGACAGAGATAAAGGAGACTGTGCGCACTCTGATCGAATAAAGACGTGTTGAAAGACGACCAAGAATTGGCAGGCAAGTAGATTGCTTTGTATGTTGTTTGCGACGTTGATTGTTGATAACCAACTGTGAGAACTGAGGACCCCACAGAGGACTTCGACGGGTGAATTCTTTTATGTAGAAGTGGAGTGAGGAAAAAATGGACGAAGCTTACCTCATCCGACAAAAAAAATCAATGCCCTCTTAAAAACTGTTTTGCCCTTTCACTTGTTTGTGTATTGTTCCGAGGAAGGCCTGGCCAGCTAATTCTGGGATGGCAGAGAATCTCATCATCTGCTCAGTGGGGTCGGCCGGGTTTTTGTATTTCTATTCTTTTGCAGGTGCTTTCGGTAAGACATATGAGCCTTTGGGGGAACTCAGTCACTGTTCAGTGTTGTTGTGTGCACTGTGCAGTTGCGGCCCTTCAGTTGAGTGAGCCTGAGGCTCCACTCCATTCCTGGCTTTCTACTTTCAATCTGCGGTTGAGTGGTTCTTCGTGGGGATGTCACGGTGATGTCAGCGTCTATTTAGATTCTGTGGGTTTACTGTGGGGGTTACTGACGTGGAGGTTGTCGGAGTTCCTTTCGGTATTTCGGGAAGGTTCGCTGCGCTTCCCTGCTGTTTAGAGTGTTTTCATTTGCTTGTTGCTCCGCCTACTGCTTTGGGGAAGAAGTGCTCTGGTTGCTATGGTTGGTTTTAACAGTTTGAACGTACGTTTGGGGTGGCTGAAGCTGATTGAAATCCAACGAGATGAAAATATCCCCCAATCCCGACATTGTACTATGTATAAAAAGAGTGTACAGCACTTCAGCATGTAGTTCATAAATTGGTTTACTAATGGTAGAAATTTGATTACTGGTAGAAATTTTCTCAAGGTGAACTACTGTAGTGTTGAAATCAGTGAACGTTGAAAAGCTGGCTCTTGCAGGTTGAAAATGAATGCATTTTTGAGCGGTAGAGTGCATTAGGAAGATAATAGAATCTAGTTTCGTGGTGTAGCAAGTTTGCATAATGAAGTTGTGAAATTATACATCAAGAAAGCTTTTTGTCACAAACTATCTACCATCTCTTGCTACCACCTGTAATTGCAATCACTGCTTTCATTCTGGAAGGCATAGTGGAAATCAATGTATAAAGCCACTCTTAACCACTCAAGGTTTTTCACTATGTTTTCACCAAAACGCTCCAAAACTGCCATTTCTACTACAAGTATCAAATTTTAAAAAAAGAAACATTTTGGGGCACATGTAACAGTAGGATCTTGTAGTAAACTTATATGAAAAGATGTGGAAATTTTTTAAGAAATTTCTACTATAGAGATTGCAAGATGTTAGCATTTGAAGTGGAAAAAATCCTTTTAGTCTTGTAAAAAACTGGCCAATTGCACTTTACAAGGTCACATTTGTATGAAAAGAACATCTAAAATGGTGGTGCTTCTTTGAATTCATTCTTCATGTCAAATTGGATACATGCTTGAAAATTTTCAAATCATTTGGAATTGTACAATATATATAGGAAAAAAATAGTGAATAGAAAGATGTAGAGAATGATTGAAAATATTAAATTGTTAACAATTTATTTATTGAATTGAAAAATGTCAATTGTAATGTTGTAATAAAGAATGTCAATGAAAAATGTCAATTGTAATGTTGTAATAAAGAGTGTACACCTAATTATTTCATTAAAAAATATTGAAATTTGAGTTAAATAAAAGACTTCAAAGATTATTTTTGAGTAGAAATTCTATAACTTTCAACTCATTAATCAAAATGGAATGATTTGAAGCTCTTCACATATATGTAAATTTAAAGAACCAATTTCAAATTTTTATTTTAAAAAAAAATGATTTTTTAAGGAGTTGTTTTTTTTGGCCCAGGTTGCTTGCACTTCGTTGAAAATTACATATCATACAATAACTTCTGAACCATGTAGTCAAAAGCTATGAAAATTGTTGGTCCTAAAAGATATTCCTCAAGTTTATGTTGTGTGAAAATTTTAAAGAAAAAAAATAAAAACTCCATTCATAATGAGTACTTAAAATCTCTATATTGTCAAAAAATGTAGATCAAGGCTTTAGGAGTTAAGATATTGTATTTGATACAAATAGAATTCTTGTGTCATTTCCACTTTTAATCTTAGGTCTACTATGATGTCTTAGTAAATGATTTGCAACCATCCAGACATTTTCTATTGGATTCAAGTTCAGTGAATTGTTAGGCTAATTCAATACTTACATTTTGCTTAAACAACTTTCTATGCCTATCACATTCTAAGTTTAAGGACTTTACACTTCCACAGACCTTCCAACAACTCAAGATATTTGAAATGGTTGAATAAAGAGCATCAAAGGCCTTCTCATCTCCATAATTTGTATTTCTCTTGCTCAAAAGACAACATTCTATACTTTATGGTGTTTATTGTAAGCCCTCAAACAACAATCAAGCAACTTTTAGTATGATAAAAAGAAGCCACCCAAGCTAATAGTGACAAAAACAAGAAATCAACATTTCTGAAATCTCTAGATGCTAGGAATGCTCAATCTATTGCAATGCAATATGCTTCATAACCTTAGATGGCTTATGTAATTCACCCCATCCAAATATTTTGTGCCATTACACCTTGGCTGTAAGCACCCTCTTCTTGCATCTACAATTTCTGAGCTCATCAAACCACTTCTATACAAACCATCACATTTGCAACTTACGTGTGAGGATGCATGGTTGGTTTTGTGCATGTTGGCACTACTTCTAGTCCAAAAATAGAATGTCAAGTATCATGAACAAAATCTATACAACACAATTACTATACTCAAGTGAACAATAAAGAACAATAATGTTGAGAAAAAGATTTGTCTTCTTGTTGTGCCCCATTGTATTGTCAAATTTTAATGTCAATTGAAATTTTGATTCTATTTTTTATAGGCACAAAGTTCTATATATTCACAATATGAAGATTTTGAATAATAAATCTATGAGATTATAGCTTTTTATACAGTAATTGTATAAAAATGTGTAGAAAAAATAAAACATTAGATTTATTTATATATATATTGTAGCTTTAACCAATCATACAATTTTGGTGCATCCTTATTACCTACTTAAGGGTTTGAACCAATTGAGAGATGACATGTATCACTCACTATCATAAAATTAAATAAAATAGGATATATATAGCTACAAACAATACAAAGTACACTTTGCAAAGACTTATCTTCAACATACAATGATCAACAATTCATAGGCTTTTCTAACTTTAGATTTGAAAATTGGACATGATACTATACAAACTTATACAATTATATGCAAAACCGTGCATTAAATTAATAGCAACAAAGTCAAATGAAAGACTATGTATAGATACTCAACTAGTTTTATTCAAGATCACTACTAAAATCTTTAATAATTGGTGTAGTAACCCTTGCTCTTCATCACAACAACAGTTATTCTTAGAATGCTCTCATAAAGTATTGTGCAATCATCTTCATTAAAATTAGAATACTCATAACACATATGCTCCCACAATTCTTGATATCCTTTTAGAGGCATTGTATATTCAATAAAGTATTGTTTGAGAAGTACCTAGAAGTTTTCAATAGAATTCAAATTTGGAAATTGTGCAAGTTGTTGAAGTAGCTGAAATGATTGTGATGCCAACTATTATTATACAATGTTTCTTGAATTCTTGGTATCATTATCATTTTGAAAGATTAATCCATTTAGATCCATATTGTAATTTTGTATAGTATATCACACAAAAATTCTAAAATAAATTTGTATAGATGCCTATCCATCCCACCTTCAATTCTATACTATATTTTTGGCCCAAAAGCTATTATACATCTGTAAATCATCACAAATCAACCACCATGCTTCATGGTCTAATGGTATTGTGATGTGGGTTGCCCACTAGTTAAAATATAGTCATTTTACTACATTTGAGTCAATTCTAAGTTGAGAGGTGGTTAATCTCAATGGATGGTTCACCACATTGGAGGGGGTAGCCTTCTTGGGGGGTTGACTCTCGAGGTGGCTAGGGTTTGGTTGGACATTTGTCTCATATTGTTTGTAGCCTTAAGACCTTTTTGTAGTTACTTAAAGATTTGGCTTCCTTCTTTGGAGGTCTCTTGTTTTAGTAATTGAATTTTTTTTATTTTAGATGGACTTGGTTTGAACAAAGCCTTGTAATCTAAATAGGGAGGAATTGAGGATGGTTTAATATATCATCACTTACTTGAAACATTTCTTATTACAAATTATTTAGTAAATTGTAGTTGTGATCTTGCAAATTGCTTTTATTTTTGTGTTATTAGGAAGGTTAAACTTTAGAGCTTGAGAGGTTGTGGTAGGCAAACTTGAGAGGGATTTGACTGCTATTGCATCTTACAGGTTTTGAAAATTGACTTCTAGGGTTTGGACTATGGATGAGGTAAAATTTGCTAAAGCAATAGTGTTGTTTCCTTGCTAGTTGTGAGAACTATGTTCTTTTGGATTATGTAGATTGGATAGGTGTTGGATTAAGAATTTTTAAGTCTTTTTAGCATTTCTTCTCCTTTCGCAAACATTTACCACAACCTCATGCTTTGGGGGATAGATAGCAAAACCTCATGACAAGATAAATGTTGTAGTCCATTTCCAATCCAATACTATGACCTACCATCTCAATTAAACATATTTATCTTAGTCTCGTCGCTGAAAATCACAAGTTTTTAGTCATTAACAACTCAATTTTCATACCTTTGAATAGACTTTAAGCATATAAGAATATGTTTATAATTCAAATGTGACTTCTTTTATTGCACTTGAACACCCTATTCAACTTCTTTCAAAACAAAGTTGTGTAGTTTTCTTGAGATGCAGTTCCAAATTGACTGTTAGTAACAAGAGTAATACAATGCTTCTTTTATTCATTTGTAAGAAGCTTTTGATGCCCTCTTTGTTGTCTCTCAATTTTGACCCCAACATCTTTCTTGAGATGCGTTATAGTAGATTGGCTCATGGCTAGAGAAACAATAATTTTTCATGTAGATACAACATTCCAAACTTGTACCAAAGTTTGGTGTTTTTGCTCCTACAACAATGGAGGCACAAAATCCTAATTACGAAGAAAAGACACTCATATTGGAAGAAGCACACATAAATTGAAAAAAACACAAATTGGTAGGAAGATCAAAATAGAGATTAAAGCGAAGTTGAAGTTGAAAAAAAGTGAATACTACTAAGTAGAGGAGCTATAACTACTTTGAATTTTCTATTCTAGATGTCCTAATTCTTTTTTTCTTTTTGGTTTCACATTTGTAAAATTGACTAAGGTAAACTTGAATATGACAAGCAAAACACCTATTATAGGTACCTAGGAAATGATCCAATTAGAGTCTTACAACAACCCATGGCAAACTTTTTTTAATAAATGAGATGAGGACTACATTAGGCTAGTTAGTAACCAAAATCAATGCCTTGGTTGATGGTGATGGAGTTATTAGTGACTACTTTAGAAACTTTTACTTTTTTAATGTAAATTCATCAAAGCAAGTGATTTTTTTAATTCCTTCATATTTGTGGCCATGTTAGGAAATGTTGCAGCCATGTTAGAAAATATTGTGACTGCTTTAGGTGCTAGGATGGTCATCATGCATACACTTTTGTTGGATTTGGGATAGTCTAGAGATTCTTTTTGACTAATTAAACAGCACACTTACAAAAATTCATAAGAAATTCATACTTTGTTAAAAAAAATCAACTGCTCTCTTCATTTTTGACATTTGTCTTTGTATGGACAAAAACTTGAATTTTTTTGCTAATTGTAACAGGACAAAACAAGTCTTATAGATAGATTTACCTTATTTGGATTCATGCTTTCATTATGTAATCCCTATGTTCATGATTAAAATTGATTGGAAATAGATATTGAAGTTGGTTTTTGTTAAAATATATTCAATTTTGTTCCTAATTTTATATTTATTATCAAATACTATAATTAAAGTCATATAGTTGTTTTGAGTGTTCTAATTTTCTTCAAATTTGTCAACCATTAATTCTAAGACTTTCAAGAATCTCAAGTAGTGTGATTGTTATTGTTACTCATGAGCTCAAAATACCACCCAAAGTTGATTTTTTCTAGACTATTGGAAATTTTTCTACACTGTTGTTAAATTTTTTTTCAAAAATAGGGATGGTATATTTATATTTGTATTCAACTCCAAAAGAAATGAAATATGATGTTGTGTGTATATATATATATATGTATATTTTTCCAAATATATATAACCATATCTATAAATCATATATTTATATCCATGGATCTATACATGTATATCCACCAAGGATTGTATTCCATATCTATATGTATATTGTAGACCCCAAATAATTTATTTTATTAGTAAATAAGACCCTTGGATTTTCAAGGTGCAAGTATGGTTAGTGTTTTTTATGGGATAGTCATTTAACTTTTATACACTTTTGTCAACATTCACCCAATTTACATCTTAAACTCATCCAAATTTACATTTATTAGATCACAATCACTCCACAATGATCCAAATTAGTCTTGAATTCTAACTCTTGCTCTAATTGAATTTACTTCTTTAATATAATAATTAGGGATTTCATATGTCATCTCTATTCAATCAATATTCATTCATCTATGGTAGGTAGAGCCATTATGGACCCCAATCCAAATTGAAGCCCTAGTTCAAGATCCAATTTTGCTCTCTTGCATCCTATGTAGTATAAATTGTACTCAATGTGAAATTGAGTTTCAAAGGATTGGAATTGAGTTGAACACCTACCATTTTATGAGTTTAATGAACACCACCATCATGCTTGTTCATAGCAAAAGGATCATTCATTATTCCTCAATGTAAAAAGGTGCTTTTGGATTTTTATTAGAACCATGAAGGAAATCAATTGATAAAGAATTTTGGATCAAATCTAATATTTCACTTTGGATGTTTATATCACCCAAAAAATATTTTGAACTAGAAAGAGCTTTGGGAGTTAACAAAGACACCAATTAGCATCTAAGAATACAAGAATATTTCTCTCATAGAAGGTTTGCAATGGGATGCTATTGTACTCAAATGTTGAATTAAAGCTTTAAAATAAGCTTTGGCATTTTTAAATAAAATCAAAATATCAAAATATTTGATAGTTAACCTACAATATCTTTGTACCAAATAGATGGATATCTTAGGATCCATTTATTTAAACTAGTTATTGTCCACTTTACTAGTTTTCTATCCTATATGGCTATTCACCTAAAGTACGAGTCCCTCACATGGCTTCAAATGCCACTTATTGAGTCGAGAGTTGAGGACCAGATCTTTATACAAAAGGATTGGGAGGAGGTAAAACAACCCATGTGAACATATAAATTAAAATTAGGAGGAGCTCATTTGTTCATTGTCAAGTTAAAAACATGAATTGTATTTAAAATAGAATTTTAGGCCTCATTTATACATAGTAGAATAACTTTTTTCAAAAAAATTGAATTAAATTAATGTGAAAAATCAAGCTAATTTTCATCTCCAAAAATATATTTGAGATTTTGAACCTTCAATCAAAAGTTATGGACAACTTTTAGGGAAGGATTTGAAGGGATGTTTTCTTTGACATTTTCAAACATTTAAAAAACAATAGGACCTCAAGAGTGCTACTAAACTCTAGATCAAAAATTTGATGTGGTTGAATAAAAAATATGTTTTTTCAAAAAAGATATTAATTAAAAAAGCACAATCTGATGTGGTACCTCAGATTGTAATTGTGTCATCTGTCACATCAAATTATGATTTTGTAAAATTAATAAAAATACAAAAAATATATTGTTTTTTTATTCAAACATGTTAGATTGTTATTCTATAGTTTGGCAACCCTCTTGAGGCCCCATTTTTTTCCTAATGCATCCTCTTTGAATTCTATCCATAACTTTTGATTGGAGATTCAATATGTCAAACTAATTTTTGAAGATGAAAGTTAACTTGATTTTCTACATGAGCTTAGTTCAAGTTTTTTTTAAATTATTCTTTTTGTCTAAATGAGGTTTGAAATTTTGCTTAGAACACCATTTCTATGTTTTGACAATGAGCAATGAAGCTTTGATGTTCAAATTATGCATGTCCTTTCAAGATAAATGATCAATAATAGACTTCATTATAAAAACAACCTCTCCACCTTTCATCCTTACTAAATGATAATGAAGTAATTCCTTCATTTCACCTTTAAAAAATTCTTTACAATAGATGGTCAAATGACAGATTTGGTATTTGACTAAATGGATTGTCAATGGATTCTTTAGATTTTTGGCAAACCACTTTACATTTATTTGTAGATTCAATTGTCAAATCCCAAAAATTAGCAAAAAAATTTGGTACTTTAAAACAATAAATTTAAGCCAAACTTGCTATCCAAGTATGGTTTGTAATTTTATTTCAACCACCTATAACTTATCTACACTATTGTAATAGTGAAATTTGGTTGCCTAAATAATAAGGTTGCTTTATCCAAAGAAAACTACTTTACAAGCCATCAAAGTCAACAAATATTTCAACATATATTTTCATTTGTATACATAGAGGTTCATGAGTCCTAATTACAACAATCCCTAATTCAAAAGTAGTGCATTCTTGAATAATAACAATAAATACTTATTTAGTGTCAAATGTCAAAAATTAGTGACAAAAAAACTAATTTTACTATTTCTTGTAGTAGTTTTTTAGTCAAAAATAAATTGACCACACATATGTGGAATATCTATAAATTATCATTCTTTTTGTATAATTTTTTGAATCCAATACATATAACATTGCATGGTGACCAAAAGGATTACAATAAACTTCCTAATTTAAAGCTAAGTGCACCTAACTGTGACCCCTTTTCTATATCCAATTCCTCCAAATATTTTGTCTAAGTATACTCCCCCTATTCAATCATACTACTAAAATCACAAGTCTCTATGTAATATCACAAATGCTACCATTAATACTAGGGACTCGTGCTTGCTATGGTACGCATTCATTGTATCAAATATTAGTAAAAATTTGATATATTTGAATAGAATGTATGATAATGATTTTGATAAATCTTTAAAATAATTATTTTAATTATTTCATAAAAATATTTTCAATCATGCATACATAAAAATCATCTTTTCACACAATGTGATATTACTGAATTAAAGTAGCAGTTCACAATCACCTCTATAATATCACTTTTTACAAAAGGTAATATTATAGAAATAATATAGTCGTTGCAATTGAGGTGATATTCAAAAGAATCAACATGGTGATATTATAAAGGTAGTAATTCCATTGCTTTTCTTGGCTATATACTTCTTTTGCATTTCTATGATTTTGTGCTTTTGTGAGCTTTGAATTAAATTGTTCACAAAGCTTTTGAGATTTTCAAATGCTTCCTTTAAATTCTTCTATTTGGGTTGCCATTGTTTGTAACAATTGAGTCAAATTTCTAATGCATTCTAATGTATGTGTATCTTTTACCGTATTCATCATTGCATGTATTTCATTCATCATTCATTAAATTTATATTGTTTATTTCAGTATATGCTTATTTATTAAAAAAATTATATGAACATTTTAGTAATTTTTATCTGAATATTTATTGAAATTTTTGCTCTGCATTCTATCTAATATATAAAAATTTGGATAAAATTCTAATGATGAATGCGTAGAGTAGCAAGCGCCAACCGCTAGTCATACTATCATACTACTAAAATCATAAGTCCTTTTGTAATATCAGAAATGCTACCATTAATACTAAGTGCTCATGCTTGCTATGCTACGCATTCATTATATCACATATTAGTAAAAATTTGATATATTTCAATAGAATGCATGATAATGATTTTGATAAGTCTTTAAAATAATTATTTTAATTATTCTATAAAAATATTTCCAATCATGCATATATAGAAATCGTATTTTCACACAATGTGATATTACAGAAATAGAGTAGCAGTTTGCAATCACTTCTGTAATGTCACTTTTTACAAAGGTTGACATTATAGAAATAATATAGTTGTTGCAATTGAGGTGATGTTAAAGAGGATCCATAGGGTGATATTATAAAGGTAGCAATTCCATTGCTTCTCTTGACTTTATACTTCTTTTGCACTTCTATGATTTTGTGCTTTTGTGAGTTTTGAGCTTTTGATTTCAATTTTCTATTGCTACTACCACATGGATTTACAAGTTTTTTTAAAAATTCTTCTATTTGGGTTGCCATTGTTTGTAACAATTGAGTCAAATTTCGAATGCATTCTAATGCATATGTATCTTTTATTGTATTCATCATATTTCATTCATCATTCATTAAATTTCTATTGTTTATTTTGATATATGCTTATTTATTTAAAAAAATTATATGAAAAATTTAGTAATTTTTATCTAAAGATTTTTTGAAATTCTTGCTCTGCATTCTATCTAATACATAAAAATTCTTATGAAATTCTAATGGTGAATGCGTAGCATAGCAAGCGCCAACTGCTAGTCTATTCAATAAAAATCTAGGCCATCTGTTTTAGAAACACCTATATTGTTTTTTCACGACTTTCAAATTCTATAGTTTATTCATCCATTGTCCAATAAATGCATAAGAAGAAAATCTAAAATATTCTCTTGAGTTACAACTTCCAACTTCCCAACTTCCAACTTCCAACTTCCATCTAGACTCAACAAAAAATTAGACAATTTAATAATAGGGATGATACTCAATTGCTTATTCAGAAGCATTTCGATGTAAGCTTTTACCCTCCATTTCATGAACCCTCTTTTTTCCTTCCTGCTAGATGTCATAAAAAATAACAGTAATATTTGGAATATTATTATGTCATCCTTTTGTTGATGGTGAGGGCCTTTATTGCCCAAGGTAAATTTAAAAAACTGCCCCCTATTTTGTGCCATGTTAATTTTGCATTTCTTCACCTCTTATAGCTAATTTGGGGCCTCTCATTGCAAATATAAGTTCAGAATTTTCAAATTTGATTGTGGGTGGCAAAATTAAAAATTCCAGAGTTTTATCCAGGGGTAAAACATCCTCCCATGCTTTTGCGGAAAGTAATCCCTTTCAGAATTTTATTTTTATTTTTTTCGAATGTAATGAGAATGTTTTGTCCGTCATAGTCAAAGTGACTGTGTGAGGAGTTGGTCCAAATATCTAAAAGTAACTCATTTCCATTAGTCCACTTTATTTTTTAACACTAGGCTTAATAGGTAGCCTAGTCATTCCTCAATTCCCGTAGTAGTCAAGTATGCTCATCATTTTGATGACGTGGTCAACACATTTAAATGTATCAATATTTACCATTCCCCATCTCAAAACTGATTTCTAAAGAAAAAAAAATTATACCTGTGGTGTGTAGTTACTGTATGTGCAATACATAAATTCGGTAACCAGTGAAAATATCTTGCACTGCATGATATTTTCTGTTTGTAGTGGTCCATTTCTTCACACTAATTTTTTTTACATAGGCAACAATGGAGCTAGAGAGTCAATGGAGACTATGGAATAATAAAATTGACAATTAAAGGAAAGAGAATAAGGAGTAACTATTCTTGATTTAACTCGTTTTCCAGTTCGTTGTCAAGTCTTCCACTTCTTTTATTTTCACTTCTATAAATTTTGTGGATGTCAACTTTTCCTACAAGTTTGACTTCTTGGATGGTTGAATTTCTACTATTAGACCCTCTCAAAGTTGATTTTGTCTTAAATAAAGAGATGATCAAAATGGAGGCTAAAGAGTCAATGAAGACTACATAATAAATCAAATTGACAATTAAAGAAAAGGGAATAAATGAATAATGAGTTACTATTCTCTTTTTTTTGTCACATTGTAACTTAACTCGTTTTCTGGTTCGTTGTCAAGTCTTCCATTTCTTTTATTTTCACTTCTGTGAATTGTGTCGATGTCAACTTTTCCTACAAGTTTGACTTCTTGGATGGTTGAATTTCTACTATTAGACCCTCTCAAAGTTGATTTTGTCTTAAATAAAGAGATGATCAAAATGGAGGCTAAAGAGTCAATGAAGACTACATAATAAATCAAATTGACAATTAAAGAAAAGGGAATAAATGAATAATGAGTTACTATTCTTTTTTTTTGTCACATTGTAACTTAACTCGTTTTCTGGTTTGTTGTCAAGTCTTCCACTTCTTTTATTTTCACTTCTATAAATTTTGTGGATGTCAACTTTTCCTACAAGTTTGACTTCTTGGATGGTTGAATTTCTACTATTAGACCCTCTTAAAGTTGATTCTACCTCTTGGAATAGCGTTACATGAAGAGAAAATCAAAATGGAGCTAAAAAGTCAATGGAGATTATGGAATAAATCAAATTGACAATTAAAAATAAGAGAATAATGAGTACCTATTCCTTTTTTTTTTGTCACAACATAACTTAACTTGTCCTCAAGGTTGTTTTCAAGTTTTCCACTTTTTTATTTTTACTCCTATGAACTTTGACAATGCCAACTTTTTAGTCCAATGAATTTGACTTCTTGGATGGTTGAATTTCTACTATTTAATACTAACAAAGTTGATTCTGCCTCTTAGGGTATCCTTGCATAAAGACACAATCAAAGACAAATTATTGTAGCACTTCTAATAGTGCAAAATAAAATTTGCCTTAATTGTATTGATCAACTATTTTATGGAAATATGGCAAATAATCTAGATAATCAAAGTTTCATGTTCTAATTGCACATTGATTTTTATAAAAAGTATTTGATGATATAAATGACCTGCATAATATTCTAAATATGTACCACCACTATATCTAATATTGTAATCTCCTAATTAGAATAATAAATCACAATAGAAAATAAGCAAGCATAAGGTATATTACAAGGAAAATTTTTCAATTCAATAATGCAATGAATCAATCATTTGAGAGCAATATAAAGTTATAGCTACAAGCTTTATTAAGTGGCATAGTTTTGGCGCCTAAGGAAGAAATTGGGACGAAGTTTTGGGTGGCCCTAAGTCCTATCTAAGGCCAGATTGGGCTCCTCTGTTGAATCATGAACATCTTTACCATCAATCAATGAAAGTTATTCCCTTCACTTCCAAATGATCTTCTTATTGGCCTTAATTTTTTGTCCCAAAATGATCTTGTTGTACTTTGTGATGATGTGAATTGGTCAAATTTGATTTTTGATTGCTATTTGAGACCAACAAAACAACTCCAAGTAGTAGGTCCTTCTTCATCCATATAATTATCAATTAAAAAAAAATGAAATGACTAAAGGGATCAATCAACATTATTCATTCTTATTTTTTGCATCTATTTGAATATTATCCAATTGAAGGAGATGAAGCTTTGGGAGATAGAACAAAGGGCCACATGTGGTCTTGGGCATATACTAAATGCCTACAAAATGACAACCTCACATTCAACAATTAATTGACCAGTGGTGCTCTTTAAAAATGCCCTCCAAAATCTACTTTGAAAAGGGCTCCAAAAAGTTTCTAGAATGCTAGGAGTGCACCAAACTCTATTGATAGTGCAAAATTGATTTTTAAAATTTAAATTTAACCCTTAAATCGGAACATTTTGTTCAACAAGAATATCATTTTGGAATGGAGGTAGTATTATTTAAAACTTTGACCCTTCATAACTTTTGCATATAGTATCCAAATGTTGTGTTCATTGATATGTTGGAACCTCATTTCACTTGCCAACAAGAAAATCTGATAATTTGATTAGTCTAATAATAGTAAATCAATTTACTCTATTTATTAGTTGGGGTTGGTAGTGCATCAATAAGCAATCCAATCAAGTCAGTAGTTTTGTTTTCAATTCAATTCCTTCAACGAAATAAAATGATAGGACATCATATTGAATGGCCTTCTTGCTTAAAAGAGTGAGCCCTAACTTGCCTAACTTGCTTCTTATAGACCAATCAATTTAAATAATTCACTCTCAGAGGCTACTACCTTTAACAAACAAATCACATCATGATATGGTAACTATTAGTCTACTATATTGATTAAATAATTTTTCCATGATATAGTCAACAATTTAGATTCTTAAGTGCATTTTTATTTTCCATAATTAAAAAATCTAAATAAAATGTATAATTTTTTCTAAATAAATCATTTACAAAAATCATACTAATAAAAAGAATGCTTATCATAGCTTGAAATTTTGAGCAAAAATGGAGATAATAGTGATAAATTAACATTGTGGTCTAATTGGTGTACTCCTTGAGCACATATTAAAAGAAGTTTAGTAAATAAAATTTCAGATGTATTTAATAAACTAGGCCTAAGGTGACACGTAGGATGAGTTGTAGTTTCTGCCCTGCCCTAGTAGAAAGCCCTTAGGTCAAACTTGGAAGAATTGAGTGATCCAATTGATTCAAATTTGGATAATTCAAGTCAACCTTCACGTTGACTGCAAGTATAAACCGGGCCTAATATACTAACACCACACTTGAGCATTTCAAATGTTAAGACTTACAATTTTTAAGTTCAAACTCCACAACAATTTCCAGAAAAAAGTCAAATCTTTGAAGATGTTATTTTTCCACATCCGATGTTATGGAATTCTCACACAGAATGATCAAATTTAGAAAGCTTGAATTCATATGAGGAATCTAAGTGCCAAGGTCCTCCAGAAGTCCTATGGACCACACTTGCATATGAAAGGTAGATTTTTACATCTTATAAGACTTATTTGCTTGGTAGAAAAATTTGGAGTTTGTGCACCTTGGGAATCACAAGAGTACAGTATTATTAAAGCTATGTGGCCACGAATCCCAAAAGCTCCAAAAGTATTTGGGGCAATTAAACTTAGGGTCAACCGCCCTACTAGGGGTTGCTTTTTGAAAGATTTTTAACTTTTTAAAAGTTTTTGTGACCTCCAATCGAGGCAGTCGGTTTTCTGAAGGAGACCATGACGTTGGATAAGGGAGTCTGGTCAGATACCCCCCACCCGACGTCACCCGGGCATCAACTTCTCGTCACCGTGACATCAGCCGGTCCACGTGACGTCACATCCACGTCACATCCCGCGTCACGGAAAATGTCTCTCGTACGTTCCACTTTTTCAACTTGTGGGGGAAAAAAAAGATTCGGGCCTCAGTAATTCCACAGCGAGTTTCTAACTTTTTAATAAAACCGGGGTCCGAATGGTCAATGTGGGTTAATGTCTTGTTCCTATTGTTTGTTTTGGCTTTTTGCTATTGTTTTTCTTTTGGGCCCTATGCGGTGTCAAAAAAAAATCCAAGGTATTCTAATTTATAATATTGGTTGGACAGTTGGTTTTTGTTTTTTTGGACAAAATATCACAAGCCCGACAAAAAAGAGCTAATACGTTGACATCCCTCCAAATTTTATTCCATGTAACATAGTGCAAGGAACATGAGAGCTATAGTTTGAAAAAAGTTCTATGCCAACCCATAATTCATCAATGAGGTGAAGGACATCTTTGAAAAAGAGATCCCTATAGTGAACAAAATTGTCTTAGATGCTTACTCAATGAACCATGATTCTTGAATTGACAACGAAACCCTTGTCAAGTATCTAGCAAAGTATAACATCTTCCCAACATTGTATAACAAGGGGAGGACCTTTGCCATGTTATACAATGTTAGGGGTTGTTCACATAGCTTGTTTGGATCCAATCCATGCTTAACCCCTAAAGTTTGAAGGCCTCTTTTCCATTAAAAACCACTCAAAATTGCCATTTCTATAGCAATGAGCAAAAACTTTTTTAAGAAAGCTTTTCCTTCTTCCATATTTAACCATAGAATCTTGTACTAGACTAGCAAAAGAATGTATGGCAAAAATTTTACAAACTTTGACCATGTAGATTGCAAGACATTTGTGTTTAAAGTGAAGAAAGCAAATTTTTTTGCACCTTGCTCAACTACATTATTTGGCTTTAAACCTTCATAACTTAAAATTTTTGCTTTACTGATTTTGAATTTATAATTTTATATAATAATGAATTGAGTTGAGATTCTAGAATTTTTTTTTAAAATACACTTAATTTTCATTCATTAAAAAATTGTTAAGTAGAAGTGGGTTTAAGGTTGAAGGAAAATCTAAATTGTTAATAGCTCTAAGATGGAATTGAAATACGCTAATCTCAATGGGGAGATTGTTCTAGCAAAAGATCTTAACCTTATGAATTTATTTTTTAAATATTGAAAATTGAAGTCAGAAATGAATTCTGCTAGTTATTTTTTCAAGAAGATGTTGTAATTGCCCTCCAAAAAAGATTGTTGATAACTTTCTCATAACAAATCCAAATGGAATGAATCAAAGCTTGTCATGTATATAAAAATATAATATATACATAATAAAATTTTAAATTTTTGCCAATAGAACAAAAAAATGGCTTTTTGTTCCATAACTTTTGCTTTTAGGCTCCGATTGAAATAAAAATTATATTTTTGAAAAGCTAATGTGTTTTCCTATCTTCACAAAAAGATTCAAAAATTTACAAATATTGAGACCACCATAGGAACTTGTCTGAAATCCATTTTGTCTCCTGAGGGGACAATGGGACTTTAGGAGTTAAACACTAATTATATTTTTTAATGTAGTTTTACATTGATTTGTCAAAATAGTGAGGGGGGAAATTAGTGTCACTTTTAAATTTTATGTCACAATAAATAAAATTATTTTCATGTAAATTGGTATAATATGGTATTGTATCAACATGCAATGATTCAAAATAATATGACTTTGCTTAATTAGCATCACACATTCTATTACAACAAATCAATGTACCATCCTACCATCCTACCAAATGAACCTAGGATATGATTTGAGTCCATACAATCCAAAAAGTGTCCTATCATGTAATTGTCGTTGATTTTTGCCTTCATCAAAATGTTTTTTTGACTTTTTCTAGTGTATTTAAAAAACAACCAGGGGTTTGCTACTCTCAATACTACCAATGACACTTAACTAAAGTTTTGGGGACTTCATTTTTTGGTATAGAGACCTTATCATTGGGAATTTTGGATTAATATTGTATTAAATTCCTAGGATTTGGAATAAAATAAAAATTTATTTAAATATCAATATATCAATGTATTTTAGGATTCAAACATATTTTTGAAGTTTAGATAAAGATTGTCCTTCACTTGGTGAATAGAGTACACAACAAAGTGTAACATGAGATTTGAAATGAGAAATATCTAGCATAAGGTAGCATGTTCATACTAGAGATGGACCAAATTTAAATCATTGTTACATACTAATTATATGCATCGCCTAGGGTATAAGGTTCTTATACATTTTCAAGTCAGTCTAGATGTAAATACACATTACTTCCATCAAGAAGAACCACAACAATTTCTACTTAGATTTACTAAACTCTAATGATTCTTCCAATGTGACATGTGGCACATCAAATCTAATCATAATATCGCAAAAAATACCAATGTTTGATTCAATTTTATTGCTTATAATTATGATAAAAAAAAATGAATCAAATCATATGTTTTACTAATTCTCAGAGAAGACAAAATTAGAAACCTATAACAAAAATGACATAAAAAATAAGCAAGTACACTTGCCAGATCCTTCCATTCATTTGAAATCATTTGTAAGTCTACTCCAAAATAGCTTGTATAGAATTGGACATATCCCCCAACCATGATGTTAGGCATCTTCTAATCTGACCTATTAAAAATCACAAGATTTTTGTATTATACAAATATGTCCAAATTTTTTGAACTTTGCTTCTCATAATACTTCTTTCTTCATCTAATATTTGATGAATCAAGTCATTAGTCAAAACCTTATCATGTGGTAAGCATTAACATTTAGTGTAAAGTGTATATGATATATGGTTTCAATTGATGGCTATTATGTAATTGCTCTAAGCTTGAATGTTATACCAATAGATGCGCAATTGGGATGTAAAAAGTTAGGTAGTTACCTCCAAACAACATTGATAGGTGTGAACCTCTAATTCATCACTTCAAACCCAAAGTTTTTTTATTTTATTTTACGTTTTACTATTAAGTTTTACAGACCAAAATCACTAAAATAATGTCAGACCATAGTAGGAGATGTACTTACTAATGTTTTATTCTATCCATAAAAGCCCAAAGTACCTAAAATACTTCCAAATCATGCTTGTAGATAGGTTAAACATTCTAAAAATAAGAATTCAAGTTGGTAGATCTCCATTGTAAATACCTTCCCAAACTATGACAACATCCAAACCTACAAGTTTATATGACAAATCTTGGCTTAAATAGAGTTTCATAGGTGCAAATTATCTTTAGTCTTAGATAGAGGGAAGGCAAAGGAGAAGGAAATGGAAGCAATGAAGAATATTTTAACAAATAAAAGCCATAGTTAGGCCTATAGGTGAAAATTTTGAGCAACACAAAGAAAAGAGGTTATAAGGATGAAAGAATGTCTTATAATGATAAAAACGTTTTAAAAAGTTCAACAGTGTAGTCATTTGCTTAGATTTTACACCAATCAAGAGATTTTAAACAAAGTTGAGGCTTTGACTAAAGTCTTGGGAGCATATGACATTCAAACAAGGTCAAAGAGGATTATTTTTTTACTTCCATAGCTCTTCCAAACAATTTAAGCAAATCACAATCTTTAAAAAGTTCAAATTCCATCATCTTGAATTTTTAGAGTTCTTTATTTTGGCAATTCACAACCTTTACAAGTCCAAATGACTTGAGAGTAAGGAGAAGGGAATTTCCATGGACAATTTGGAACTTTCGAAACCAATAGCACAATCCGTTTGTCATTTAGAGTTTTTTTTCTAAAAGTTACAAATAAGTCTAGTAGAAAATTTGATTTATTTTAGTAATTAGTAGTTAATTCTAGAAAAATCTTGGGGTTAAATGAGAAGGGGAGGCCTTTGGTAATTGTATAAAAGTCCACCCATTTTCCCTCCAAATCACCTTTTGTTTATGTTTTTTACACCATTTGGATCCATTCTAGTGGATTTGGGTCATTTCAGGCAACCATTGTGCTCATTTTGTTATTATTTTCAAGCTCGTTTTGAAAAGCGTCTGGGCCCTTCAAACTTTGCTTTAGTCCTTATTACATTTGTTTTTATTGAATTTCTCTTATTATTTGATATTAATCCCAAGTACCATTCCTACTAAATCTTGGCAATTCTATTAGTAGGAATACTCTAGGCTTGCTTGTATTTTATTTACCAAATCTGTGACCAAATCCCACACTTAAACTACAAATTCCATCATTTAAGAATTCTCCTAGAAGCTATGAATTTAGAATTGTTGTAGTTAACTTTATTGTTCATTACCTTGTAACATTATGTGGAAGTCCAAAGCTTAGCCTTTTGATTTTTTGTTGCTATGATTATCAAAACTCCTTGGGTATTTGGTTCCTAATATCTTAAAGGGTGCATCACACGGTGAAGTTCTCCAAATTTGCCATAGAATTATAACCTAGCATTGTCCAAGGTATTAGCCATACTCTTGTTAAAATATCAATACTTTGGTATAGCCTTGTAGTTTTCCTTGAGTTTAAGAGCCAACTTAGCATTTAAGAAAAAATGATTAGCTAGTCCATATCGATTTAGTTAAGCTTGAGCCCTCAATCAACATACCAACTTCTATTCAACCAACTTAGGTTCCTATTCAATTGCCCAACCCCCATTCAATTACTAGTCCAACCACAATTTTGCCAATCTAGACAGTGTCACGACATAAGTGTTGCTTTATTCAAGCTATGTCTAGCTATGAATTTATAGTTGTAAATAATTAAAAAAGGAAGGTAAGACAACTATACCCTCAAGATGTGAATGAAAAGAGATGAGAGGGAACAATTGAGGCCTTAGTTCTTTTAATCAATTAATAAACAAGTAGGTATGTGGAGTTTAGTTAATGCATTAATATTCCAAAAAAAAAAATAGAAGAAAGACAGAGGTCACAAAGTGAACCCTATATATATGTTAACACAAAAATCTCAAAGATAACTTCAAGAGTTGGCTAAATTGATTTCAATTGAAAAAATATCCCTAGAATTTTGAAGTATGTAGGATTTATTTGTGATCAAACTAATTTATCATAGTCACTACCATTGTATTGTTATTTAGTAATGAAGTTGAGGATTCATTTGGTATAAGCACACAAAGATGGTTTAATATGAATTAATGTGTTACCCTATATGGCATTTCCCTTACTATTGTGTGACAATATGGCCCAACTCTTCTCAAGCCTAATCATTTTTTGTCTTCTTTATTGTGTCAACTTCTCAATGTTTGTTTTTCATAAGGACTTCTTTCTTGGATTGAAGTATGAATATTTAAATATAAAAAATAACATACCTTTTAATATTAATTGTGGAGAATATTTAGCATTGTTAAACAATTCAATAGTGGATGTAGTAGAAGTTTGGAGGATTGTAATTCTAAAAATAGATGAAATTTTTTTAGAATTTTTTTTATAAAATATTTTCTAGAATAAAAAATTTAAAATTTGAATCCCTAAAGTTTTCTATAAATTGATGACTTGTTTTAACCCCTAAAGGACTGTTCATCCCCTTGGGGGACAATTTGGGTCCGGGTAGGTTTCTATTGTCTCAATTTGTAGTGAATTTTTTTGAGATTTTTTGAGATTGTGGAGTTTGTTGAGAGCTTTGTGAATATATAATTTTTGTTTCAATTGATGCCTAGGAGAAAAAGTTATGGCACAATAAGCCCAAAACGAAAGTCAACGGGCAGCACAGAAAAATCAGAAAAATAATTTTTATTGCCTAAAACCTTATATTTTGTCTATATTTGAAGCTTTGATTCATTCCATTTGGACTAGTTATAAGAAAGTTATGGACAATCTTAGTTTTTCAGGCAATCTAAGCATCTTCTCAAAAAAATAACTTATAGGATTCATTTGTGAATGCAATTTTTACAATTTAAAAAAAAATTAGACAAGGTTAGGTTTGGTTTCTAGAACAATCTCACCGTTGGGATTATTGTATGTCAATTCCATCTTAAAGCTATTAAGGTAGTCTGCTCTAAAAGCAAGCAGCCTCTTCAAATTGCCTTTATATTTAGATCTGAAATGGATAGTAGGTGGTCCTTAAATGGACTTCTCAAGCCATTGAGAGAATCAAGAGAAAAACAATATTCATTGCAAGAGCCAATTGTTGGCCTTCATTTACTAAAATCACTTTAGAAGTTGCATGTGGTTGGATTTTGGAAGACCTAAGGTTACAAATAGGTGCCTACAACAGGTTTAAAAAAAATTCATAAGTAGTTCAAAAATGATTCAAAAAATATGAATCCACTTGTGTAATGTTCCGCATCCATTTTTCTTTCTCTGAAAAATGATCCAAAAATATTTTTATTCATGGAAACCTTTGAAAAAGGGGGACCAGATGGTAAATGGTTGCTTAAAGGCCATACTACCTTAATGATTTAGTTTTTTGTTCAATCTTTAACCTACTTCTACTTAACAATTTTTTAATGAGTGAAAATTAAGTGTTTTTTTGCTAAATTTTCTCCTTAGATTCTCAACTCAACTATTTAACATAAAAACTTAGAAAATCAAAATTAATAGTGCAAAAATTTTTAGTTAAAAAGATTCAAAGCCAAAAAATCTAGTCAAATGAGTTGCAAAAAAAACTATTTTCTTCACTTTGGATGCAAATATCTTGCAATCTATGCGGTCAAATTTGATGAAATTTTTACCACATGTTTTCAAACAAGTTAAGTTCGAGATCCTATGGTTGGATTTTGAAAAAACATATATTTTTTTGGTTTTCTTAGGTGAACGTAGCAGAAGTGGTAGTTCTAAGTGTTTTTTGATAGAAAACACCCTCGGGGCTTTAGGGGTTAACTAAAGAAATCTCTCGAAAACTACCACAACTCTTAATTCAAGAGTAAAATGATTCATTTTTTTGACGCGTACCCAACTATAGGATTTTGCGACAGCTTAGTATGAGAATGTGCATGAGAAACTTTAACTACAAAGAATGTCAGAATTCATGTTTGAAGTAAAAGAAAATGTTATATTAGGTTATTAGACTATGAATCCTATGAACTAAAGATTTTGACAATTTCTTCATTTCATAATGGAGAGTATTTCAAGAATTTTTCTCTTAAATCATCATAATTGTTGCAAAAGAATTTGTCACAAATTCCCTAGTTTACAACTCAAATGACTTATAGCTCTAGTCACTTCCATTGAAGTCATTAAAAAAATCAATAGAATTAAAATTTGTTGGTTATAATTTATAATATTTTCTATGCTTAGCTTTCTCTTACAACATTGCCTCAAGGAACAATTGGGCTTTAGAATGCAATCTTAGTGTGTTTATCATTTGGCATTAGGGCCAAGAATGCATGTCAATGGGATCTCATTCGTAGTCACTCAAAGACAAAAATACATCTAAAATTGAATAAGCAAGATTTTTTTAATGGATTTTCAAGTATCTTTACAAAGATATTCTTTGATAAATCTAGATATAAAAAATAATACTCACTACACAATATGCAACAAAAGGACAATTGAAATTGGAGCATGCATTTGGTGCTCCAAGACCTCCTTGAAAAATCCTTTCTAATTTTTTAGTAGCAAAATATTACAAGCTCCTTCACCGCCTAATAAAATCAATTGACAAGACAAACCTTCACTACGTAACAAACACTAGCACACAAAAGCATAATCTTTTTCCTTCCCAAGTGGTTTATTATTATAAATAATACCAATATTCTAGTTGAGCAGGACATTTTTTTGACATAAAAAAATAAACAATATCAAGAGAATCCAACCCTTTTTTTCACTTGAAAGAAAATAAAATTCCGCGGTTGCCTACCAATGAAGTACAAAATAAATGTAACTTTAGCCATGAAAAAGGAAAGGCCATTGAGGGAAATCCAAAAAGAAACTGTTGGCGTCATTTGGTGGGCTGCTCAGTCAACAAGACAAGACATCAAACAAACAAACAAGCAAGAGTCACTTTGGCAGAAGTATTTTCCGGTTAATTTGTGGACTTTTAATTTCTTGGTTCTCAACACTCTTCATCATTTGTACCCCATGAGATGCTTGGCTGGTTTCTAAAGTGAGAAAAACAAAAATAATTCATAATCGGAGAGGAATTGGAAGCGAGTGAGGAAATGGAGGTCACTAAATATTTTATTTAACCTTTAAACAACGGACTGGTGACCATGGAAATCATCCATTTTGATATAGTGGGAATCGTTGGTCTAAAAAAATGCAAAAGCATTCATTGGAAGTCAAGGTACTGTAGAAGATCTCCCCTTTTTAAACAAAATTTGGAGGATGAATAGTTACACTTCTGTCGTACGTGGAGAGATTCTTTGTTATTCATTGGCCAGTCCTTGGTGTCATTTATGGATTAAAAGAGAATGAATGGGAGCAATCCGGTCTAGAAAATAAAATTGTATGCAACAATTATTTGGGTTCATACACATGTATGTTTGCCAATCTCCGTATAATAGTTAGAAATATGTGGAAAGAGTTACAAAAGATGTGTCCCTTTTTGTGTCATGAATAACATTATTTGGTGATGGTTTTTTGGAGGAAAGCTAACACAAAGATGATACAAGTGGATAGTTGTTTTTAAAAAAAAAAAGATTGTTGTAAGGAAATATTAACCCCTTGAGGCCCAATAGCTTTTTGAATGATGGAGGTTTTCAATGATTTGTCCCACATTGATGTTTTTTTATACATGAATGTGTTTGAAATTTTTAATTTTAATTGTACAAAAGTAAAGACTATTTTATTTAGTATGCATTGAATTAATTATGGAAAATATTGACTATTGGATTATTGGATTATAACAATTTTGGATGATCAACTTTATAGGCAAAAAATGTAGCTTTGGGGGGAAAAAATATAAGATGAATAATGTTTATTTACCCACACACACACCACACACAAAATCTACGGCAAATTTTTTATTTTTTAATTTAAAAAATTGAGAAATAAAAACTCTCTGAAATTTGTAAACGTTTTTAAATAGAAATAATAGAAAGCCAAAACTAAACAAATTGAATCTTGCAAAATTTTAAAATAAAATTATATATGCATCAATTTTTGAAATTTATAAATTGATATTATTAGCATATTTTTTGAAACATCTTCAAAAAAAATTGGAATCATTCTAATTATTTTGTATCTTTAATCATACTAGATTGAACCTTGTATATTTTGAGTTGTTAAAAATACAAATTTGAAAAAAAAATTTAAGTTTGTTTGTGCAGAGTGAAGACTAGAAATATCCATGAAAATTCTTTTTTCCATCCTTACTTTTCCTTTCATTGGACTAGTTATGTTTCCTTCTTTTTTCTATTAGACTACATTTTCTACATAAAATTTTAAATATTTTTCACAACAAAATTTTAAAAATCAGAAAATGCAACAAATATATCAATTTGTTACTCTACAAGATCCTAGTTTACAAAATATTGAGATTTGTTTCATCCTACCAAGAATTTGCCATTAAAAATTTGAAGAAGACACATTGCGTCCTTGTGGTGCTCGAGGGGTTAATGGCCTATGATATTGTATATTGCAGTGTGTTGGAATACTTTCAAGTAAAATGGTCAAAAATGTGCTTTTTCAAAGTCTTTTTCCATCTTCTATTGTAGATGCTAACTTCAACTATCCTTATGTAAGTATTGAAAGAAATACAACTATATTTGTGCGAATTTCTAATAGAAGATTTTGTATGCATCCATTATACATCAAATGTTTTTTGTATCAAGCATGTATTTTCAGTCATTGAAGATGTGTTTTTTTAGTGTCAATTTCTCCATATGAATCATGAAAGCAATGTCAACCAAATCCAAAGGTCCTTGAAGTGAATATTTTATGTATTTGCTAGTGTTTTTGGATTGTATTTATGCATTTTTAATATGTCAATGTCAACAATGTTGTATACATTGTTAGAAAACTGAAATTCTCACAATCCCAACTACGGATCATCTTAATTTTTGCACACCATTTGTTTATCACTCATTCTCCAATTTGGTACAATTATTTTTTTCAATATAGCTCCTCTATTCCCAATAATCCTATGTTTTTTAACAATTTTGTCTATATTCTTGCTTTAACCAAAACAACTCTAAGACTTAAAAAAGTTAATCTTGTAACAAGGAGGAGCTACAAAGTGGCTTATGAATGGTCAAACATTAAATAGATGTTTTTATCCAAGTTCCTTTTCAGAGTTCTTTGAGTGTATAAGGTAGGCATACCCATTATCAGGAAACTCATTTTTGCCATTAGTATAGAAAGGAAGAAATTTTAAAGGGACATAAATGGAAAATGCTAATTCCATTGATTTCAAAAAATACCTTTCTAGTATATTTAACAATTCCTATGTCCAGATTTTTATGTGAATTTTATTCATTTAAAAATTTAAAATGACTTTTTTGATTTTGGAATCAATTAGTGAAACAAAGAGTATTAAATTAAGATTCTACTTCTATTTGAAATTTTGGAAATTTTGAATATGCTACTGAAAATTGGAATTTGAGCCTATTACAATCTTCCACTAAGCTAGAAATTATTAAAAAATGCAAAAAATTGATTTGAACCAAATGACGAAAGGGGAGGTCACTCTATGCATTTACACAACCCCATGTGAGGCAAAGATTTTGGACCCCTTACTTACTTCATAAAATTTAATTTAAAGAATTTTTTAAAAATTGAATAGGTTTTTCTACTTTGAAAGTTTGTATTTTGAATTATTGATATTTTTAAATTAATAATAATTAGTTACAAATTTTTGAAGAAAAAAGATACACTGTAGAGCTGAAAATAACTTTGGACCCCATACTTACTTCATAAAAAATTGTCTAAAAAATGAACAAAAAAATCCTAAAAATAACTCTCTATTGAAAGTTTATTATTCTTGAATATTGATGCAATGGTCATCCAAATGTATTCTCTATAAATGTTTGAGTTGAAAAACATGCCATTTTAGTTCATTTTAAATGTCATTTGAGTTGGGAATTTTTGGCAATAGAAATCTATAGTCATTATTAATCAAAGTTCAAAATTATAGGTTGAAAGACAAATAAAATTGGCATCTAATTCAAGTTGTTTCATATTTTTTTCAGCTTTGTGGAATTAGTTATGAATGATTGAAGTTGAAATGCAATAGTCACTAACATCGTCCACATCCTAAAATTTACAATATTTTTATATTACTTTTGCAATGAGAAAGTAAAGTATACCTCTGGGTCAAAAGATGCTTTTAGAGCTAAGAGCATTTGGACCTCCTACCTTAACTTTGAAAAAATTAAGAACTTAAACTTTTTATTTTTTTTAAATCCACATTTCAATTTATAAAATACTATTCCCTTTGTTTGGAAATAGTGTATCCATTCTCGGTGCAATCACCACTAAGAATGGATGCACTCTTTCCAAACAAAGGGAGTAGTATTTATAAAATATAGAAGTATATATAAATATATTCCAACTATAGAGAATTAAAGTACACTTATTATTGCTACAACATATTGAATTTAAGAGTGCACTTAGCAATAAGTCCTATATATTTGCAAGATACTTGGTTGGAATGTTTGTTCATTATTCAATGACCATTGCATGTTCACAACCATATAAGTTAAACCACTAAAGGTTTCAAGATGTTTTTAGGCCCAAAATTGCTTAAAAGTATCCAAATCCAAAGCAAGGCTAAAATCTTCATCTATGTTTGTTCATTAACAAATCCAATCATAGGATCTTTTAGTTAACTTGTTAGAGTACACCCTCCTAAAATTACAAAATAAAAATCTTAACAATTGCAAGAACGAGTCACTTGAATTTGAAAAAAAAACATTTTCAACTCTTCCCAAATGATTAGGTTTCATCTTTCAAACTTTTTATACAAAAACATAGAGATCCTACAACTTATTATTCCTTATAATATGTTGAATAAATAAGTTGGAAATTCCTATAAAAAATTTCAAACAAAAAAATTTCATATTCATGCTTGAAAAAAATAGTAAGTAGAAAGAAGTAGAGTATGATTTAAAATAGTAAATTATGAATTTAGATATGGAATTGAAAAATTCCAATCACTACTAGAAAATTTAGTATTTCTGTTGTTTTGGTCGTGTTGATCCGGTCAAAATCTGACAGAAATCTGTTGAAATCAGCAGATTTCTGTCAGATTTTGACCGGATCAACGAGACCAAAACAACAGAAAAACGAAATTTTCTAGTAGTGAATCCTAGTTAAACAAAGGACTTAAAAGTTTATTTCATAACTACCTACAAACTAAAACTCTTCATAACTTTCATCTCATTAATCAAAATGGAATGATTAAAAGCTTTTCATGTATATATAAATCTAAAGAATCAATTTGAAATTTGTAGTTCTTAAGAAAGTGAACTTTAAAGAATTTTTTTTGAATTGTAAGCATGAAAATTACATTTATACAATAACTTTTTAACCATGTAGTCAAAAGTTCATGAAAGTTGTTGGACCTTAAGGCTATCCTTGGGGCACATATTGTGTGAAAATTTCAAAGTAAAAAAAATCAGAATTCCATTTATAGTGAGCTATCTAAAATTGCATGTTGTAAAAAGAATATTGTTTGGTCCTTTGGGGGTTAAAACAATTTCCTCCAAGAGGCACATTTGGAGATGAAATTATACATTCCAACTTTCCAACCACACATTTGAATCATGTATATAATTCTTTTACTCCTTACATGTTGAATTTCAAAGTTAGAAAGCACAATTCATGTGTTATTTGGGGTGAAGGTTTATACATGCCTCTAGCACAAATTCACTTACTACATGATTGAATCCTAGGTACGCAATTCTTGTATTATACGCAAAGGTTGTTGACAATAAAATGACTTAAAGGACAATTTTTGTAAAAATTATATTAAATTAAGATGACCAAAATTTTAATTGAGGACCAAATTAAAAAATATTAGATGTAGAAAAATATTGGGTTCTATATTTATTTAAAAAGTTTACAATACAGTCAGACCTTGATAAGTGTTACCTCGATAAGTGTTAAAACTCTATATGTGTTATGGAGATTTGTGCTCCCTTAAAATTAAGACTAGTAAGTGTTATGTGTTAAGTGTTATGCAATATCGCGCTCCCAACTTTGTTAATTTTACCTCAGTAAGTGATAAGTTTCCAAAAAAAGGTGGTTGTTGTATTAGAACAACTAAGTTTGATATCCTTTGAGACTGAGACCCCTAACATGAATGTTCAAGAGTATTTAAATTATGAGCTCGAGTTTGATTTGAATAACCCTTATCAGTCCACTGATGAAGAATACATAATACTTATAGGGTGATGCCGATGTGTCTAAGTGTTATGTCTTATAGGGTGCCGATGTGTCTAAGTGTTAACTAAAAGTATGCTCCCAAACCCTAACACTTATCGAGGTTTGACTGTATATGAAGAATTAAAACACATATGCATGATTTTCAAAAATCAATACAAGAAGTTCTCTCCAATATAAATTAAAATTCATTCATGGTGTTTTATTTATAATAAAAAAACTCTTAAAATTTTATTTAAAAAATTCAAAAAATTGGTTAGTTTGTCCCACAATATATGTTTTAAAAAAAACTCATATAATTAGGATTTTAATGCTATTATTTTCCTCAAAAATATTCATCTTATGTATACAATTATATTTTTGGATTCCATGTAAAAGGACTGCAAGAGTTTTCTACATTAGATTTTTTTTAATTCCTTGAGAGTGGACTAAAATGCATTATAAGTGATTATAATCAAGGCTATATAATATGGAAGTTGCATATTCAAAGATCGGATTGATAATATTTATAGCTGAACATTAAGTTTGTGATCTCCAAATAAGGGAACCTTGCAAATAATTCCATTGTAGCATTATAAATACACAATACTATACAGTTGTATATTACCTATATAGTTGTGCCAAGTATGTTAGAAATGTTGAGAAGTGAATAACTTTGAAGAATCTTTTATATTTGTTTGTAATTATGGTTTTTTAAGAATTTAATCCAATTAGCATCAATTGAACTTGAATGATGCCTTTTTATATGATATCTTCTAATTGTTGGTTGACTATCATGATTGTTTTTCTAAAAATGAAGTATTACTAGATCTTTATCTACACATAGATGATTAAATAGATGTTAAGTTTGAAATTGTCAACACTAATTAAAGTTTAATCTCTAAAGTCCCAAGGGCATTTTTGTCAAAAGCCATTCAAAATTGCCATTTTCAATGCAAACAACAAAAATTTTAAACATTTGTTTCTTTTGAATATCTAACCATAGGATTTTGCACTAGACTAGTATGAAAATGTTTAAAAGAAATTTTAGAAACTTTGATCATATTGATCACATGATATAAACATTGAAGTGAAGAAAACAAGTTTACAAAAAAATTAATCTTAATGTGACTAGATTGTAAGGCTTTGAATCCTTATAACTTAAAATTGTAAATTAAATTTTTTTATATTGAAGAATAGAGTTGAGAGTTCAAAAAATAATTTAAAAACAACATGTTATTTTCATTTTCTAAATTTATTTATGTTGAAGTATATTGAAGTAAGTAAATTTTATTTATGTTGAAAGAAAAACTAAATTTTTGATAGCTCTAATTAATGATGGAATTGAAATACAATAATTTCAATACTAAGATTGTTCTAAAAAGCAACTAAACTATGTGAACTTTTTTTAAATATTGATAAAATTGGTTTCATAAAATTGATTTCATAAATGGATCTAATACATTATTTTCTCAAAAATTTGCTAAGATTGCTCGCAAAACAAGAAGCTTTATAACTTTCACATTACCTATCTAAATGTAATGAATCAAATTTTTCAATGTAGACAAAAATATAATTTGTAATAAATAATTTTTAAAAATATTTTAAGTTTTATTTTTTTGTTGCATACCTTCACCTATTTTGAGCTTATTGTGGCATAACTTTTGCTCTTAGGCACCAATTGAAATAAAAGATTTAATTTCCCCAAAGCTAATCAATTTTCCTATCTTTGAAAAAAGTTTCAAATTTTTTTGTGAAACATTGAGATTGTAGGTATCTACATGTGAGCATTTTGTCTCTATCCTTGAAATAGAACAAGCACAACCAGGTTCTTGGTGTTTTTGTTATTGAATTCCTAAATGTATATCTAGACATCCTCTAATTGTGCCTTCCAAACAATGAATATTCCTATATTGTACTAAAACATGATGGCTTTAAATGTAACAAAACAAGCAATCTCTCAAAGTTAGTGGTTTTGTTTGGATTTGACAAATGTGGGTCAAATTTTAGACCTTCAAAGGAAACTTAATCCCAGATTTTAAAAAATCATGTTTCTCACAAATTAAAAATTAAAATTTGTTCTTTTCTCTCTATATATATCTGTGTGTGTGGAAAGCTTTGAATCATTTCATTTTGATTAATGAGATGAAAGTTATGAGGAGTTTTAGTTTGTAGGTAGTTATGAAATCTCTACTTTAAAATGAACTTCGAAGTCCTTTATTTGACTCAATTTTTAATATTTCTGAAAAAATAAAATCATAAGATGTAAAATGATTATTACAACATTACAACCATTGGCATTTTTCAATTCCATAACTAAATTCTTAACAACTTAATATTTTGAATCATTTTCTACTTCTTACTATTCCCTCTCTCTCAGAATAATACTAGTATTTCATTTATATTTTGCAAAAGAAACATATGTATTACTTTGAGACAAAGGAAGTACTTACTATTTTTTTTCCTATATTTTGTACAATTCCAAATGATCTGAAATTTTTCAAGTATGTAAAGTAGTATAGTCCTATAAGTAATGACCTTTTAGGATATTTTTAGTAAATTTTATTAAAAACATATGTATTTTTAGTAAATTTTTACTAAAAATCTCCTAAATGGTCATTACTTTCTAGTGTGCTGTTTGTGCCCCTACCCCCAATGTAGCAACGAATCCAAGAATGACAACCATGTTTTTTTTAAAAGTTTTCCCAAGTGAATTTCTTCGAATTCCAGTGCACTTTTCATATCCTAACCCAAGAATCGCCACCACATGTCGTTATTGTCAGAGATTCTAATCTTCTAATCTTCTAGTGTACTATTCTATGCTTTGCAAATCATGCCAAAATGCTGAGCAAGGCTCTCATGTGAAGAACCCTAAAAAATGTTGTTGGCTACAACAGCTACATTGAGGAGTGATTTTTTCACAAGGACGTTAGAAGCCCCATCGGCATTGTGTGGGTGTTTGTTCCAGTGTTGCATTGGAGCTATTCTTATGCTAATTATATTAAACCTTAAGCATCAACGAGGACATTCGGCATCTAATGGATGACAGAGGATCCTTCTAGTAGGATAGGAAGGCAACTATTCATCCTTAGAATTATGTTGTGAAAAAGAGAGGTCTTCAATAATAGTTTGACTTCTATTGAGTGCTTTTGCAATTTTGTAAACTAATGATTCACATGTTAAGCAAGGGGATGATTTCTAGTCACTAGTCTAGCCTTTAAGCCTTAAATATTGACATGGACGTTTGGTGTTTAATGGATGATAAGGAATCCTTCTAGTAGGACAAGATCATTTGTTTGTCTTTTAACCCATAACAATGTTGAAGACATTTTCTAGCCGATGAATGACAAAGAATCTCTTCATACAAGACAAAAGTGCAACTATCCTATAAATTTTGTGCGAAAAGGAGAAGTCATCTACGCTAGTTTCACTTCTAGAGAGTGGTTTTGCATTTTTTAAAGCCAACAATTCACACAATTTCAAACCAAATGATTTCCATGATCTCCAATTTGTCCTTTAAGAGTTGAGGATTAATCCATGAATGATGCTAAGGGAACATTTTCCAATCAATGAATGACAAAGAATCTTTCTATGCAAGACATAAATGCAACTATTCATCTACATTTTGTATGAGAAGGAAAAGTCATCTATAGTAATTTCACTTCCAATGAGTGCTTTTATACTATTTTAAACCAACAATTCACATGGTACTAAAACAGATAATTTCCACGTATTTGCTAAAATCTAAATCCTTCTCAATTCATTCTAATCAAACTATCACTTAAAATGAGATCTGGATAAATTGACCGTACTAATCAATAGTAGAGATAGGACCGAAGCTATATGGAAAGGGACACATCCTTTGACCGTATTGTTGAAAAGATTATAATGGTCAAACAAAGAAATCTTTGAATTTTAAGAGGCCATATTTGAAGCATTGGGGCACTCATGGGTTTTAAGAGTTAAGAGCATGCCCACTTGTCTTGCAAAAAAGTGGCTAGCAAAATGCCAAACCTTCCGTTTTGCAAGCCAAGGGGAGCATGGTGCCTCACTAGTTGTAGGCCAGGAGGCCAACCAACGAGGTAAATGTGAGGGGGCCAATTTATCCCGAATGACAATTAAGTCACCATAGATGAAAGGCAAGCCGTCAGAAGTGAAAGGCAAGCCGACGAAGGTGAAAAGCGAGGCGCACAGAGTCTGTGCTATGCTTGTTGTTTGGTGAGTGAAGTCTACGTTGTACTTGTTTGTTGTTTTGCAAGCCGGTGGGTGACTAATATGCAAGCCCCCCTTGGCTTGCAAGGCCTCCCTCTTAAGAAGTCATCCATTTTGCAAGACATGTGGGGCACTTTTGCAAGCCCCTTTTAAAAAGTCATATGTTTTGCAAGACGGGTGGGGATGCTCTAAGGGTTAACGGCAATGCTATATGGATGTAGGTCAATTTCTTGGCGACCTACTGAGTTGACTCCCTTGGATATTTGTGTCCCTTTCACATTGTCAACCCCTATGAAAGATCACATGAAAAAGCAACGGTAACTTTGCAGAGGGAGGGTCTTAAGAAGTCATTTGTTTTGCAAGACGGGTGGGGATGCTCTAAGGGTTACCGGCAATGCTACATGGATGTAGGTCAATTTCTCGGTGACCTACTGAGTTGGCTCCCTTGGATGTTTGTGTCCCTTTCACATTGTCAACCCCTATGAAAGATCACATGAAAAAGCAACGGTAACTTTGCAGAGGGAGGGTCTGAAATGGAGAGATCTGCAACCGCTCACGGCGTGCAGGACGATCTAAATTAGCCCGGGTTCCTCTCCGGCAGCTAGTCTAGTGTAGTCTTGTTCTAGTACTAGTTCTAGTCGTCGGAGCTTCGATCTCCCAATGGAGGAGGAGACTGGCTGTTAACAGCACTCTTCCTGCTTCCCTTCTTCCAGCCAGCTCATGCTGCCAAGCCCTCGTATGAGAGAGCGCCACTGACAGAGGTCCGTAATTGGCAGTGGACCCATGATGTACTCCCTACGGACATGCTGGGTGCAGTCCGGGCTTGGAAATTGTCAAAATACCGACAACAGTGGCCGTTTCTGTCAGTCCAGTGTACCCAGATTCGAACCTTGGGACGGAGTTTTAGGTCTCAATTGGAAGAGCAGAGCAGTGCAGAGCAGAGCAGGGCCAAGGTTTGGGATGCGGTGACGCGAGTGAAAAAGGCTGACCAGCGAACACTGAACAACCCATTCAGGCATTCACAAGTCCCAACCAGCTGCACGAAGGTACGAGGTCCATGAAGCACCCATCGAAGAGCTGAAACCGGAATTAGGGGAGGTGAAACTTCTGAAACTAGATTCTTTTTTCAGTAAAATTTTCCTTGGGAAGAAACGAATGGAAAATTGGGATCTAATGGAAGTCGTTTTGTACTTTTTGGAGCTTTGTGGAATTAGTTATGGATTTTTGAAGTTGAAATGGTATAGGGCTCTAACTAAATATCGCCCACCTCCTCCAATGTACATTGCTGGTACAACAAAAAAGTAACATGTGTAAATAGTGTACATTTGAGGAGGTGGGTGAGTTTAGAGCATGGGCGCTTTCAGTGAACCTCCTACTTTAAAAGGGGTCGCACCTTCTTCTTCCCCATCCTCAATCTTTAGAGAATGGGGACGTGGCACTTTCTTGTTGGCTCTCTGTGGCTTGCAGAGGCCTCATTCTTTGACGATTTGAGAATGGACATTCTTCTCCAGTAGAGGTGAAGAATGGGGCATGAAAAAAAAAATCTTCATAGAAGTTTTCATCTCACTTGTTGGTTTGTGCATGTTGCTTTTGCCCTAGTTGTTCTAAAGAATTGACCTTTACAATAGAGATCAGAGAAATCGGACTTCGTATCAGGCCGCTACATCAACACTCAGCTCTAAATAATTACTGCATCAATCTTCCTCTCTCTGCGAGTCAATAGTTCTTTCTAGTTTTCATTCTCATTCCACATGATACAAAAGGGATGTCACACCTCCATTGTAGAGAACAACTCCCTATTGCCTCCTCTTTTTGCTATACAACTTTTCATTCTTCATAGAAGTTTCATTTTTGGAGAACTTAAGGTGTGATTGACCCTACCATAAACCAATCTTGGAAATATGTGGTTGTTCTAAAAATGTATTGTCTATGAACGAAGAAAATATTTTTAGGATTTTTAATGGAATTTCAATTTGATAATTTATAGTATATCTTTCTCTTGGTATCCAAGAATTTTTTTTTTCCTTTCACATTCATCTTTAACTATATTTGTTGCATGAAAAAAAACTAGAAAAAGACAAAACAAAACTTGGACTTTTGTATTTGAAAGTACATTATCATTATTAAAGTTATAGAAATACATGCCTCCTACTTTCATTTCAATGTAGCTACATTGAAGTGAGAACCACGTAGAAAAGAAAAATTGCCTAGTTTTTGCTAGGATCTTATCCCATTTGGACTTGGTTGCACTAAATTTATTTGAATAGTGCATATGACACTCATTTATGAAGATCAAACTATTTTAATAAGTGTATGATGAAAGTATATTATTGTACTATATTAAGGTCAATTAACAAACATTCAAACCTTTTTAATAGTGACACTAAGTTCTTTTAGAGTAATACTAAATGAACCTATTTGTTATTCAATTTGTGATATTTGAGTCCAATCATAACTTAAGCTAGATTAAGCCTTTATTTCATGATCAAGGTTGGAATTCTTTTTTTTTAATAGAAAAATTCCATTTTAAATAAAAAGATATATTTTTTTCATACAAACATTTCAATATGTACACACAAACACACATACATGTAGAGAAAGAGTACTTTTGTACAATACCCCCTATTATTGAATGTCTTCTAATTCTGCCAAACCATTCTATATCTGCATGTTTAATCTTTTTTCTATACAATGAACCCCCCACCCTTTTTCAATCAAAACCACTTTGAATATCTTTGTCATTTCTCAATAGACTGGAAACTTTAGGTAGAGGGCATATTAGATAACCAATGAGCCACACTAGCAGTGAATAGGTTATCTAATACGTAACCAATTGTGCATTTTTCAATCACAACCTTTGATCTTCATGATCCAAGGATGTAAGAAGCAAGTTGAAAGAAAAAAACGCTACAAGTTGCAACTTGTAATGACAATGTTGACAAGTTGCCAATGGGATAGTATCACATTAGCATTGAAAAAATCAACAACTGGTTACGATTCCTATTCACCAAAGTGTGAGACTCATGCGATCGATCAATCGATTAGAGTGGTAATAGAAACATCAACAAATAACTGACACTGTTGTCATAAAGGATCCATATTGCTCACCCAGCTAGTGGAGAGTCAGTGCATCATAGAGTGCCGAACGAAATCATGAGAACATACCTTGAAATCATGGGTGCACAGACTGAGGTTGTATGTGCTTGTAAGAATTAATTGATCACTTGACTTTCATCACAAAAGTTGAACCAGAATGTTTTGGTGCCATTTTGACACCAAAAGCCACATATATGTCATTTTAGTGTCATTTTATCTATACTAGGTTGGTATGGAGGTTGGCACCAAATGAACTCAATTGCATTTCAATGCACCATCATGGCACCATGTTCATATGACTTGAAGTTCTTGATGTTGCATCGTAGTCAGGCAATCTTTGATATAACTTAACTACATGCACAGGACTGGTGGTAGAAACAAAAATGCAAAGTATTTCAACTATTTAAGAATAGTTTGCGAGATGGATTTCGTTGGAACTTAGTCTAAAATGACAAAAGCATAACCATCCAAAACCCGATAGTTGAGGGAGCTACCTCACCTACACCCATGGCCACTAAACAAATAATTAAGGTAGAACTACCCATCACCATATATATATGCTATCTAGGTACTTTGGAAAAGTTGTTTATCAACTCCTATATTTCTCACAGATTGAAAAGTTTGAGGGAATCCATTTGCAAAAAGAATGAAGACATTCTGACAAAAATAGGATTTTTGTGATTTTTCAAAGGTAAAATGTTAAAGTATGAATAGACCTTTGTTAAAGCATGGACAAAAACCCTTATTGAAGTATAGGCTGACGTGTTTGCTTTCCAAGTACATTGCCATTATGATAAAAATGTTAGTAAGATTGCAGTAATGGGTGGGTTCTTTGATGCAAATGGGAGGATTCCCTAGGTGGTGGAATTGGGTGGATGGTGGTAATAGTAGGCAATTCTACCTTAGCCAGTTTTCGGTCAAGTACTCCAATTGTCATCCTTGTTGCAACATAGGCAAAAGAAAGTCAAAATAGTTTTTTTTATATATACATAAAACATTATCCACTTTCATTGTGTTCTCTCGTAATGTGGATATGAAACTTCATTCGCCATTGATGTAGTGGCGATGTTATTGCATTGTTGTTATGTGAATCCCAAGTGTGCATTGCAAATCGTGGGAATCAATCCACTTGCATCCACTTTGAGATTAGCCACAACATATTTCAAGCACTACAACCAAATGGTCCATGTGTGGGAAGATTCACTCCTTTGCTATCACAATGTGTAGGAAGAGTATCCTTGCGTTAGCAAGTAATTATGTATAGGGCAATGCCCGAGGAAGAGGGCATTGCATGATGGAAAAGGCTAATGAGGAGGGCGGAGTCTAATGAAGAGGCTCTTTCATCGTGCAATGCCTGATGATGAGAAGCTTTGTCCAATGTAAATTGCAGTAAAAAAATTTGGATGAAATAGAGGATGAATAGAAACAATTGGGATGAAGAGTATGTAATGCTTGATTACACATGCAAAACAATGCAATTGGGCATTATGCCCTAATTATGGCACTAAACTTGTCCTATGAATAAATGGGACATTTTCTTCCTATTCTTGCCTAAAGTGCTTGAACTAGTAAGGACCAAAATCCCTTGGGCTTATTAGCATTCTTGTGTTATTGCTTAGAGTCACCACTTCTCTAAGGTAATAACACAAGAAGGTAGTTCAATTATCTTCATAATTCTATATAATAACCATTATGTCATGTAATGACTTAAGATATGTTTGCACTTGGTGTTACTGGTATTGTTACTAAAAATTATAGATCTACTTTTGGACTAGATTCACATTCCAAACAATGCCTTTTAACACCAAGTGCAAACATATTTTTAGGCCGTTAAACTTGCAAGATTGCATATTGTACAATATGGATATTGGTTGTAGTTTATGGCGCTTTATGGCCCCAACCTTGTGATCTCATAAAGATACTACTCATTGTATCATTATAGAGCAATTGGTTTGGAATACTCCATGTCTAATTTAAATTGATCTTCATGCCACTTCTAAGCACTAGTGACTAGGTAAGTTGTAGATTTCAATACACTTTACTTTTTTTAAATTTTGACACATCGAAAAAATAAAGAAAAAATAATTATAATCACAAGTGCTAAGAACTATTCATAACGTTCCCCGATAGAATAAAATCCAAGAGATCAAAACTTATTAGAATTGATATATGGTGACATATATTTTTATATTGACATATGTAGGATGCATTTGGTGTGAAAAATAGACACAATTTAGCCATGGAATTTTAAGTCCACGCGACTCAAGTCATAGAATGAAGCCATGAGTTGGGCCATGAAATTTTGAGGCTAAACAATTAAAGTCATTTAATGAAGACACAATATAGGCATAAAATCAACAAAATTATGATGTCACATGATTGAAATTCAAGTGCAACCATAACTATTGTTTCGAATAATTTGAATGCCTCTTCATCAACAGTTGTATTATTTTAATAGAATTAATTTAGACCTTCAATTTTTAAAGAGTTATTTTTCAAGGTCAAATTAATTCTTTCCAAGTGAGAATTGGTTTAGCCAATTTAGAAAATAACCTTTGAGATTTTTGTATTGACAAATGTAGGATCCACTTTGCAACCATCGGGGCCTTTAGAGGCACCAAGACAAAATTGAAAGTGAAAATGGTAGAATGAAGTCAAGACAAAAATAACATAATTTCAAGATCACAAGTCTAAATTAGAAGTCCATGGTACCCTTTCAATTGAAGTAGTTTTAAAGATTTTGAAAGAACTAAACAAGGTGTTTGATAAGGTTTAATTAATTTACAAAAACAAAAGTCAAGAAAAAATTAGAATTAATAAAAATAATGAATATAAGAGTTAAAAGTTGTTGAACCAACCAATCAAAATCCAATCTTTATAGTTTTTGTATTGATAAATAGGGTTCAATGATGGCTATAGGCCAACACACTCCTCCAAAGATCATCATAACCAAGATTTATCAAGATTTCTAGATCTCTAACCTTACAATCCTCAAAAGACATGCCATTACTATTTTTTTGAATTTCATTTGCATATAACTGTAAATATGATTTTTCGTATTTATTTTTCAATGATTTACATATTTTCTAGTCACTTTTTTTTTATAAAAACTTAAAATTATCATGAATTTCTAAATGAAAAGTAAAATAATTAATGATAAATGTAATTGATGCTCACATAGGTTCATAATGTAGAATAAAACTTCATGGTGCAATTTTTTATCATGTCATACTAAGATTAAAAATAAACACTCTATACAAAGTCCATATTGCTATAAAATTCCAATGACAACCTCTAAGTAGAAACTAATTTAGATGAGTTTTAAAATGACCTTTTGGAAGTTTGCAATGACAAATATAGGACTCACTTTGTAGTCAATAGGACAATTTGAAGTTAGAACTACAAAAATTGTAGCATAAAATCCAAACGAAAATCATGAAATTTTGAAGTTACACAACACAATTGAAGCTTAAAAGAAAATTCAATGTTTTCTCAATTAATGATGCTAAATTTTTTTGGAAGGAACCAATAGAAACCTTTGAGGTCCTATTAATTTATTAAACCAAGGCAAGAAGAATTTGGAATTTAACCCTTACATGTCAAGGCAAATGTTTTGTATCCAATGGATGACAAAGGATCTCTCTATGATTATTACAACTATTCATCCTCAAAATTTTGCAAGAAAAAAGACTTCTATAATAGTTTGGCTTGCAATGAATACTTTTACCTATGAATATTTTTTAAGCCAATGCTTCACATGATCATAAAAAAATGATGATTTCCAAAGTCACCCCATTGTCCTTTAACCCCTCATCGCTAGAGGTCCAACCAAACTTAAAAACTACCTCCCTTTGCAAGTCTAAAAAATCAAAATTAGAATAAGGTATGAAGATCTCAACTGTACAATATTGTTGTGTGCAAGTTGTAGATGGTGTGGAACAAATTTGGGGTCATTTGACCATATACATTGAAAGATTATAATGTTTTAGTGTTGAAAAAAGGTGCTGAAATTTTCTTAAAAACACATTTGGAGGTGAAATTCAAATTCTAAACCTACTCAAATGAAGAAACTTTAAGCTACAAAGTGATTCAAAACCAAAATATATACACTTTGGTGAAAAAAATATCATTCAAATGAATCATTGTGTTTGCAAAATGGATTTGAAATGTCAAAAAATAGTGAAAAAAGTAACAAAAAATCACATCTATGACTGAACCTCCTACTAAAATGCTTCTGTCACTCATAACTTCTTGGATTGCTATGAAATTTTAACCACACAAACTAGACTAGTATGCACAACTTGAACAACAAGTATTATTGGATTTGGACATTGTATGATGAAGTTATAGGCTGCCAAAGTTCATTGGAATCCACCAATATCTGAATTTTGAACTTTGAATTGCTCCCAATCATTCGAAACAACTCGGATTGACATGAAAACTTTACCACAATAATTAGACTTCAATGGAAACAAAATCCAACAAATTTTATTGAAAACAAATATTAGATTACAAGGATACAAACCCCCAAAGTTGCAGCCATCAAATGCAGTTTGATGAGCTCAAATTGAACCTATGAACTTTGATTGGCTCCCAAAACTATTATACATCTTGTATTGATCTGAAAATTTTATCACACAAACTAGACTAGTATGCACAACTTCTCCAACAAGTTTCATTGAATTTGGACATTGGATGCAAAAGTTACAACCCTTTGAATTTGACTTTAAGGGGTTAAGGGTTAAAAAGAAAAAATATCAAAACTAACAAAGTTCATTTTACAACCATGGGATCCAAATCTATACAGAATTTAATGTCATTTCAATTAAGGAGTTGAAAAATAATTAGAAGGGACTAATGGAAACCTTTGGGATTCAATTATTTTCCAAAACAAAGGACATAACAATTTGGATTGAAATTTGGATTTGAAAAAAATATGAGAGTTAAAAAGGTTCTTTATGCAACTATGAGATTTAAACCTTTGGAATTTCTTGTATTGATAAATATAGAGTTCATATACACCTCCAAAGTTTAGCCTAATGAATTGCCTAAGACTTCCATATCAAACACAAGCCACTCTATCCTTGAATCTTCAATGGACATCACTAGTATTGAGACATCACTAAGTATTGAGAAAAGTAGCGAAACTCTAATATATATCTTTAGACATCTCAACAATTTTGGCATCTATTTTAAGAAATATTTTTTTGCTTGCCGTAACCACTGGGAACAATATAATTGACTAAAAATAATTCTGACATTTTAAACTACTCTATAATCTCTTAACGCTATAACAACCACAATTTGTTAACGAGAAGGTTTTCTAAAATAACCATAATTAAGCACTCCACTCGACTGAACTCGGAGATTGAGCAGAGGCAGAATAACGTAATTCCGCACCAATCACCCACGCAATCAAGGACATGCAGATCCACAATTTGATCGGGCGGTCATACTTTCAAAAGTTAACTCCACCACACAGAAAGGAAACATCCACGCTAAAGAAATTACCGCTTTTCACTGGACGCTGCATTTCACTGAAAGCAAACGCAAGCACCACTGACAAAACATATCTGGTGAAGGACTTCGAACCTCACCAAATATTGACAAGGTAGATGTAACCTGGATGAACTGCTGCAGAAGCCGCACGCTCATCCCATCCCCCCACCATCTTACACCACATCTGCAAGCCGCCTGCAACTACTCCCAATGTGACACCATATCCACAGCATTTCGCGAAAGAGAGTGCCTGGCCACAGAAACACCCACGGCCAACATCCCCATCTAAGAGAAGACGGCAATCAAATAGACCCTCCGAGGAATGCCTAACCCCGACGAGGCTCTGCGACCAAACAAACAGCTTTCCACTACCATCACCCTAACGTCACCAAGCCAAGAGCCAGAACCCGTACAATACGAACGCTGCTTCCCTCGACCCCCAAAACAAGTCCTACAAGCATGTATGCGCACCTTCATACTGATCTCGTCAAAACTATAAGCTTCATTTCTTCTGTTAAAGAGATCGTACAGTCCCTGCGCTGGGTCGGCAGCGAAGTTGCCAACCAGAAGTTGCTAATCGTCTAACTGGCGCTGCCGATAACTGCAGCTCAAAATCCTCACTCCAGATGAACCTCACACAAGGAACCCTCGGACAAGAAGCGATCATCGTGGCAAAGCACATCACCACAAACTATCCATCATCTGCCTCATCCTTTCATTCAGGCTAATTACTCGTCACAACATACTGTTCCCGTCTAACGCAACAAAGGGATTCTAAAATGGGATTCAGCAAAACTTTCCCACCCACATCTACGCCTACAGATGAATGCCTCTACACAGATTTACAGTTTTTGCCCCGCAGCTCCCATCTGCTGCATCTGGAAAATCAACCAGTCACATCACCAACGTCAATGTTTCACTTCAAACAGGATCGGCACCCATAAAGGAAACCGCCGCTCGTATAAGATGTACAACATGATTCACTATCCACCTCAGGCCTAACTGGCAGAAATCCACGCGTTCATGATCCCAAAACGAAGGCACACAGCATAGTTGCAAAAACGGACCTTTGTCTTCTGCAGGCACAGAAACAGAACTTCGCGATACTAATAATGTTGTACCTGATAGTTGCCAGGATTCATCATCTACAGCCAACAACACAAGGGTAAGGCTCTCGTAAAACCAACACCTCGGCACACAAAATGCACAACCATCCAAGCTCAACAATCATCGCAAGGCCTGCAATGCCTTCTCTACTTCACCTCCAACGACAGACATTAAAAATTAAAAAGCCAAAATCCTCTCGCACGAACTCTATACATGCGACACTGGGAATCGCTTTAAAGACGGACAACCACAGGATGCACGACATTTCTAATCTAGCCTACACAAAGAGATGAAGGAACAAGCCTCAAACCACCAAGAAAAAACACTGGCTACAGGCAAGTCACAAAGTTCTCAAAACACAGGAGCTAAACAAGGGTGCAAACCTGAGCTTGCATGTACGGGTTGTACGCGCCTTGCTGCGCCATCTGACCACGTCCACAGAAACAATCAATTGTCATCAACTCCAGGTCACATGGCACGGAGCTGGAACAAATTCTCAAAAAGCGGTTTAGGGTGTCCACAAATTGGGGCATCACATTCATGCCAACATCCAGGTATCCTAACAGACATAACGGAACCAAGACCCGGCCATGGCCACGACAGGGGACTCGAGGAAATCCAGAACACAGACGAGATCCAAATCCAGGACTCGGGCACGAGATCCAAATACACATCCATCAGTCATAACAGCGCCTCAAGCTCACCTGAACTCCAGGAGACACCATCCCGCTTCCCTCTTTCTTGCCAGAAGATGATTCTCCAGCCTTGTTTGTTAGGGCACCCTACGGCAACCAACACCGACATCAACAAACCAAAGTACAGCCCTTGTACAAGTCGAGTTCACAAACCATGTCACAGCACTAACAATTATTGCTCCTCTCAAATAGCCTCACAACGCCCACAATACTATCCGCCGAGCTTACAACTCGGCGATCGACCGACAGAATGGCCGCCCACTGCCCAGCAATAACGGTGCCAAACATCTTTATCCAATTCGACCATACAGCAGCGTAGATTATCTAACAAATGAAACCAGTTTCCCCACACACCACGAAGTCAACTAAGCACAGCTCCTATACTCACTGAAACATAAAACCTCACTACATCAAACACCATCAGTTTCACAAGGGTTGGCGTGATACGCACCTCCGTCTGAAAGAAGATAACCGAATCGATCCATTGCCACAGGCCAGCCAAACATGAATCAGTGAAGGTTTGTAATCGCGAACAAACAGAACCCGCTACAGGCCAAGAAACACCACCATTGACCAAAATACCGCTGAGCTGCGACACCAGCGGGCATAAAACCCAGCAGTTCACACATCCAACACTGACCAACCTAGCCGTCCATGAGATCAACTCCGTCTCGCTGCCAGGATATTTAAACAAACTCCCAAGACTCGCTTGAACCTAGAGCACAAAATTTCAGCCTTTCGGCTGCTGCCACTGCGGCTGCTTGTCAACGCTCTCCACTTGCAGCTCCAAAGACATAAATCCCAATCTCAAATTTAGCTGTTTGAAAAAGATGCCAGTCACCCACCTCTCTGTACTTGTGCAGGTAAACTTTCAGAGGCTCCACGTAGTCTTCAAACCCTAACGTGCTCATGGCCCACAGCAAATCGTCTCCGTTGATAGTTTTCCGCTTCTCGCGCTGGCACTTGTCGCTGGCTCTGCACTTGGTTAAGGAGTAGAACTGCACGCGCTAGGGGAAGAGAGTACACTTTCACATCCTACGGATAAACGAACATCCAGACATCACAAAGCAAACACGACTCACCACGCAAAACACAAATGAGGGGTCCGGCATTGGTTTCCAACGAAAGCTCTCGCATATACACCAAGGGCCAAGCAGGGCGAAAACCTCCAACGAAGCTTATCAATCAACAAGGTCTCCACCTCATCACAGCAACGGAAAAGGTCAAGTGAAGAAACCACTGGATGTGACGGCGAAACTGGAGACCGAAAAATATATCCGCGGTCCACCTCGCGAGTGCCTGGCCGCAAACATTTCATTTCCTCTCCAAGAAAAGGGACCAATCAACACAGAAAACCGACGTCCGAACTGCACCAGACTGCAAATGCAACCCGAAAGAAATCGACCAGCACACGAATAAGACCTAATTACAGGACACAGCTGGGGTGAAAGTGGCCAACAAACTCGGCCTTCACAAACCACTCCTAGCTAGTGACAATAACGGCGCCACAACGAACGCAAAGACAACACGACAGCAGCGATAGAAAAGGAATCACAAACAAAAGAAAAGTACACCAAAAACAAAACCGTGAAAACCTGGATCGACTTGCAGGAAAGAAAGACAACAAAACTTGCAGTTTGTGAAATGAAGCTCGGAAGAAATGAGACACAAAACAGCATGTCCCTCGCAACGAAGACGACCGAATGCAACAAAAAGTCTCATCAATGCGCCAGCCAGAAGAAGGAAGGTAAAACAACACCACAGCAAAACAAATTCGTAGATTCAGGTGGATACTCGCTGGTGATGAAACTGATGAACTCCGACACGCACTCCTGGACGGTCTCCTTGGCGTCCTTGGCAATCTTGGCATTGGCAGGCAACGCCTTCTTCATGATGCGGCTGATGTTGGCAATTGGCAGAAAGCGGTCCTGCTCACGAACGTTGGAGTTGTCCCTGTCCCCGCTGCCGTGATTTCCCCCGTACTCGTCCGAGTGCGGACTATCTGGACTCCCCGGGCTCCCCGCCTCCGCCATTGTTCGACCTATATTCCCAAACCAAGGAACCAAACCAAGGAACCAAACGAAATCAACCGCACGGCAATCAAACCCCCCTAGGCCTCAGCACACTCACCCCGTGCCGTCAAGAAACACGCATTACACTATTTCGCACAACGTCTCCACTTCCCCTGTACTCGCTCGTAATGGCCTCTAACTCCTTCAACCTCCCTCGCACTGGCCTCAAGCCTCCATTCAATGCCAGGACGACGAACGACGACGACGACGACCGCTTTACCCAGACGGAACCTACAAGCGCGAAAGTGAGGGCACCAACTGTTCTCATCCCCGTCAACAAGGAATAAAATAATGCAAAATCAAGCCGTTTCCACTCACTCGGACCCTCTGACCCTTCCGGCACCGCCTCCGGAGCTCACAACACAGCTCAGCGAACCTCATTGTCCAACAACAACGAAGGACGCGACCGAGCGCACAAATGAGAGGCAACAAAAAGGCTACTCCGACGAAGGAGACGACGATGAAGGTGATGATGGGAAAGAACTTACAAGAACCAACGAAGTCTCGAGTGATTCGGCTGGAAAGAGGAAGACCGGCGAGAAGGACGGATGACGCTTCCGCTTTGCGTTTGGCGATGGCGGCTTGACGAGGAGTTTGCTGCAGTCTATGTCGAGTGTCGGGATGGAGGAAGGGAAGCTTAAGTTGAACAAGGCGGGAGCATCTGTCAAGGGCGACGGGCTTGCGGGCAGGCGTGCGTGCGCGGGTACGCTGGGTGGTGTTGCGGCCACTGAGCTTCCTTATTGGGACGGCGCTCCTCTTTACCACTTGTCTCGCTCCCCTTCGACCTCCCTCATTCCGCTTCGGGCAGCGATGCTCACTCACGCTCAACGCCCGTCGCCGTCGCTGTCGCCGTCGCAGTCGTGCCTTCCGACCGCGTCCGTTACACCGTTTCGACTACAGTACCATGAACGGGGATCCGGCGGCAAGTAGAAAGTCAGCCGAGTGAAATCAATAAATTACTGTCTTAATTTCAGGTCGAATAACCGAAAAAAAAAAAATAGGAGTTCAAGAAATGAACCATCTATGAAAAAGATATTACAATTTTTTTCCTTTTTCCATCAAGAACAAGCAAATATTAGCTTTGCCACAAGTTTCCACCGGTTCCTAGTTAGGGTGTAATGGACACTGTCATAGTTAAGTCAACAATAATAATTGTGTTCAAAATATATCCCCATCCTTAAAAGAGGTCTAAAGTTCTATTTTTGATCAAAATTTCTAGGTTTTTGACAATGAGTGGTCAAACTTTCAAATTGTCATATCCTTTGAGGATCTATGATGGAGAATGGATTTCATTATAAAAATGATCTTTCTACTCTTCATTCTCATTAAATGTCAATGAATTAATTTCTTCATTTTGCCATCAAAAAAATTCTTGATGTTAGATGTTCAAATGATAGATTTGTATTTGACTCAATGAAATATTATTGAATTCTTTGGATTTTCAACAAACCATTTTTACATTTATTTGTAGATTTAGCTATTTAGTCCCCAAATTAGTAAAAAATTCAATACTTTTTTTTTCTTCTTTTAAGTCAAACCTACTATTCAAGTATGGTAGTATGTAAATAAATTGTCTTGAATTGATGAATTGCCTTCAACTTAGTGTTGGATTTAAGTTGAATTTTATTTGTTGGTTTTTTAACCTATTGCTTAGCAAATTTAAGTAAAATGAACAAAATGCAAAAAAAATTTAGGTTCTTTGTCAAATTAAATGACTATGGAGAACCAATGAATGACATGTGAAAAGAATGGCAAAAAGCCAAATCATCCTATAAATTCCCCATTCACTGCTACATTATCATGAAAAAGTTCTTGGTGAGTGGAGTGTAGGGACTTTGTTTCATGGTGTTCCAACTCATGGTTTGAAAGTTATGGATTTTTGAGTTATTTTTTAATTAGCAAAATTTTAAAATTTCTTTCACTTTTATTTTGATTGTGGCAATGGCACATGGCACACTAGTTTTTCTTGATTTGCATCAAACTTTCAACTAACTAAATATTTGCATTTCCCTTCCTCAATTTTCCATTCACCTAATTGCAGTGAAATCCAAATGTTAACCCTAAAAGGGCCTAAAAGCCCTTTGCAATTATGAATATGATGGTATTTGTCTAGAAAAACATTCACCAAATATTTTTCAATAAAAAGTAAATTAATAATCATGGTAGTACATAAATAAAAATTTATCACAATTGATGTAGTAAACCTCAATTGAAGGCTAAATTGAGGGTCGCCAACCTTTCGCCTGGCGGTGTTCTTTCGAAACGAAAATATCTGGCCTTGAATCTCGGCTCTCGGTTCTCGAATCTCCAACCGCGCTGGGGTCCCATTAGCGAGCTGGCAGTTCGCGGTCAGACGCTGACGCCCTTCGACGGCCGCAAACTCGACCTCGCGGCAGGTCCGACACATCTGTGACTGGCACGGAGTCTCCTCATGTGGTCCTGGGGGCAAGGCCGGGCCGGGCCGGGTTCTTCAGGGGGTTCGTGTTTATTCAATGATTTCTGTGCCACGTGTCTCCTTCTGGGCACTGGAGTAGCGGGGTCCATGCTTAAAATTACCATATCCTTTACTGTAGTGAGACTTTTTTTGAGGCGGTTTGGTAATTCCCTTCTTTCTTTCCTCCATGCCCATGCCCCGGCCCCGGGCCCGGCCCGGCCTCTCATTCCGTGCCCGCTTCACCCTTGCTTTTTCACTCTGAGAACGAATATTTAACCTACCAGCTTTGACGTTTTCACCGTCCGTTGGCCACTTGAGTGGGGGAAGGGGGTCGGATTGCTTGATGGAAAGGTATGAGCACCTATAAGCGACCCCTTTTCTTTGTCCCATCATCATAATGATCAAAGGAGCGAAAACATTTGATGAGATTCTTAGGGATGCTTTGCACGTAGAGGCCATGTCAATTTGTTGTGTACGAGCGTTGCCACCAATTTCGCAAAATTGGACCACGGCATGAGGAAGTGCTAAGGCACTTGCTGCCTCTATGAGATGTGGTTGTGCACTCAAGACCTGATGCTCCGCACCAATAGTCCCTTGAAGTCCTTACTAAAGCTCTCTCCTTTTTTTTTACACCTCTTATTAGCCTCCACATCTTTCATAAAAAGCCATAGTCAAAGTTGACCAAGATGGCGTGAGTGTAATATTGCTCACTACAAAGGCCCTTCTTTGCCAAGCAAATGTAGATGTGACAGAAAGACTGTTACAATTTTCAACATGATGTGGTATTGGTGCAAACCTGTTTTTTTTAAGTTGAGTACAACAAGCAAAAAGTGGCATTATTGAGGCCGATAGACATAATTGGTGGTGATGCTCTAAGAGTCTCAAAATCATAACAATGTTCACCCAACATTAGGGAATCCCTTTTGCTCCCCCCTCCCAAATTAAACCTCCAACCGAACCTCCAACGTTGAAACCACATATTGTACCTACTTTCATAACATTGATAACTGGAGCATTGTCGCCCTCCCAAGTGGAGGGATAATTCCTCCTTATATACTTGGGAGGGAAATTCAGTTATAATATCAACCATCTTATTGGTTATTTACTTATAAGCTATTAGTACTTGTGATAGTTTCATTGAGTGGCCCCCCTCAACCTATAATCCCCTCCCCCCATTTGGAATTGCACAGTACTGGAGGCTCTTCTTTCTATACAAGCAAAAGGGCCCCTCAAGCTTGCTTAACAATGTTATGTTTTTCAAATTCAAAGCCCAATCACTAGCTCACACAAACATGGCCAATTAGCCACCTAATAGTTTCCTTCACATTATAATTTGATTCTACCTAGGTATCTAGGAGCACATGACACCTCCACCAAGTGAGAGAGAATCAAGGTAGTTAACAATGTTATGAATATTCACTTGTGATTGAACCAAAGGCTCAAATCCCCACTCATAATTAGACAAAATGTTAAAATTTGTGCAATTGGCTTTAAAGGGAATGACCCAACTTTTAAGTATAAAGCATCCATTTACAAACTCAAGAGAAATGTAATCCAAGTGGTTTTTTATTTTTTCAACATTCTAATAAATATTTTATAATATTTTCAAAATTGAAGATATCAAGTACCCTATACATAGCTAACTACTCGCCTTGAATGAGTATTATTGAAGCACAAATTGTCTCAATTCTCATTAATTGAAATTCAAAAATCCTCTCTTTGGTATCTTTTGAAAAGTTGTGGCGTTTTTGAGAAGTGTTCATTCACTCAAATTTATTTTCAATTATGAGTTGGAGAAGAAGAAGGTAGCATTGTATTGCATTAATAACGCAAACTCATAGAAATTAGAGGATTATGTGAATTCGCAAGCTAGATTAGTAGTTTATAGAATTTTAGGATTATTAAATATAGTGAGGTTTATATATATCATAATTTTCATCCAATCTTCATCTATTTTTATTATTATATCATCTAAATTTCATCCAAAAGTTCATACTAATTAAATCACATTCATCTAAAATTATTCAAATTAGTGCAAATTATTCATTCTATTCAAATATTATATTAATTAAATGAAATAACTTGCATACAAATTCTAAAGAATTTTCAAAAAAAATTGTTATTTAGATAATTACTAGGATATCATTTTTCATTGAATTGAATTTTTGATATAAAAGCTAGCTACATAATTGTATTCATTTTTTAAAATTTCAAAAATAGACTTGTATACAAAACAATTTTTTTTTCCAAAGTGGAAGGAAATTTAACCAAAAAAATGTATGTTAATGTATCAATCACAAATTGGAAAAACTAAAGGTAAGCAATCTTCAATTATTTGAATTCTCTATCTTTTCCAATAAAGTCAACAAACCTTTACGTATAAATTGACTTTGAAAATTTGACAAAATATTCTTTATAAATGAGACTATATTGCAACAAGTGTTGAAAATTTGCAAGAAATTGAAACTGAGGAAAATTTCAAGTTTAAATCCTACGAAAACATTCTATGTAATATAATTCTTTAAAGTAATTATTTTGAAAGAATTCCAAGTTACAATGAAGAACCTCGGGTTATAGCTTTTGAAATATAAAATATGGATTTGGATTTGGAAATTTGAAAGTTAAACATGTTGAATACTATAGTTCAGATACTTCTTTCAAGAATTACAAAATTTTGCTCACTATTTGATATTTCTAGATTTGAAACTTAATAATAAAAAACTAGATTTGATAGACTTCATGAGGTTTGACCAAAAAACGTTTATTCACAAGAGTTGATGCTTACATCAAACATTTGTCATTACTTCATTCTAAAAAAAGATTCCCAATACAAATTTAGAACTATGAATCATCATAATTATTCTATTTGCATTCTAACTAAAAACACTCTTAATTTACTAATATTTAACCTTTTTTTAAGATTAGAACATGCAATTTGCAAAAAAACAAGTATATCAATCCTTACTTTGGAGGGAATGCCCTTATTGTGGAATCTTCTTCTTGGTTGTTTTATTTTAAAAAATCCTACCCTACAGTGTCAATTTATTTGCCATTTGTTGACTAGCATCTAATGTGCATGAAATAGTGGTACCACTACAAACTTTGATAGCATTTGATATATTTTTCATTGCTAATTTTTCCTTTAAGGCTCTCTTTTACACAAGAGGCAAAACTCCTTAAGAACAAGTTTTTTGCCAATAGAAGTTTCAAAAATTGAAAAGACTAAGGATTTGTAATTGTATATTTAGAATTTTAAGTCTAAGAGAGGCAAGTGATGCGCCTAATACTTTTTTCCTCCATGGTAATAAAAGAAGACAAATTTTGAATCCTCTTGAATTTGTGTCAAGTCCACCTAGAGAGTTAGGCTTCAAGTAAATTTTGAGGCCCCTTTGACTAAAATGCTATAGACAATCATTCAAAAAGAATCCTCTCATTTTCCACTATCTCAAGGGGGGCTTTTTCAAAGACAAGCCATAAAACCCTAGAAGTTTTTTCCAAAGCTTCTCAATTTGAGTGTAAAGAAGTCTAATATGAATCCTAAAAGGTCTAAGAAGCCAATTTGCCCACAAATTTGGGTTACAATATGGTGTTTATTGTGTATTTGACATACAAAATGTATGAATCAACATATACAAAAGTTACAAAAGTTTGTATTCATGTTGAGTAGGATTCAATGACTTATGGCACTTTCAATTCAAATCATTATTGCACCTCCTACACATCTTAGAAGTTGCAAGAAGTTGCAGAATGGTCCCTTATTCAACTTGTATAGTGCCATATTTAAACATGATAATGTTTAGATTTTGAAAATGACCTTCTAAATGAGGTGTTAATTGTTGAATTTTCAATCCTATAGTGCATGTCATTCCATATTGTAGTATATTATTTGTATTCTAAGAATAAAATCCAAGACCATATATACAGTCCCTGCTAGACTTTTTAGGGTTGAACCTCACCCTACTTTGTTTTTGTCCACTATCATCAACTCATCAAACATTATTATTTGAACAAGATGTTGAATTACAAAATTGTCTCATACTCACACCAAGCCCATGAATCCCCTTCATGTCAGGCTAGGGAGGATTGCCTCTTTATTGCCTCAATTGAAGGTAAATGTAAAAAATGCCCCTCTATTTTGTGTTGTATAAATTCTTTAATTTCTTCACTTCTTACAGTGAATTTGGGGCCTCTAATTGCAAATATGAATTCAAAATTTGTCATGAGTGGCAAATAAATTTTTTTAGGATTTTATCCAAGGGTAAAGGACAATAGGGGGGTCACATTAGGAAAATTTGACCCTTGGAGAAGGCTGTTTGACTTTTGTCCGAGGTACAAATACAAGGAAAATAATTTTTAAAATCTATTTAAAAAAAATTCAAAATATTTAAAAAATTGTCAATATGATGTGGCATTAGTAGTGCCACGCCTGATTTTTTTTTGCTGTAATTGCATTGCTGCCATGCAAACCTGCGACCCTTTGCTCCCTGGCCCTCAAGTTATACCATCACTCAAATAACATCCATTCCCAGAGGCATCTATTATACAAACATCCTGCTCATGAATCCAATTGGGGATCCCCAAGCAGCATAAACAGCCAGTATTCGAAAGGGAATACGTTATTGAATGGAACACTTTACCAAAACCCTCTCCCACCAATCCCCTGCAAGTGGGCCAAAACTCAAAATCAAGGGAGACAAGCCTGAGGGGCACGGAGTTAGAGGACGCAAGGTAGCGTTCAAAACCCTAAAGAAACCCACAGGAATTACCAAACCGCCTCAAATATTCCAGAGGATATGGTAAAATAAACAAGCATGGGCCATGACTGGTGGAAGGAGACACCTGGCACTGGAAATGCTGAAAACGCAAATCCCCTGACACTCCCTGGAGAAAGCAGGCCCAGCGACTCGATGCCATCATCCGCCCGCGTCCGGCAGCGGCGCTCGACGGCGGGCCACGACGTCCATCAGCCGCTGGCAGACGTGGGCCAGCGCCTTTGCGGACGCCAGATCGACAAGGGCGGACAGGAGCGACGTCGAGCTACGACGCTCAAGTGCCGCAGGCAGACGCGAGTCAGCGCCGTTGGGGACTTCAGGTTGAGAGGAGACGAGCGGTTTAACAGGAACGACGGCGACGGCGACGGCGAGGGACGTTGGGCCGAATAGGGAAGGAGGAGCTTGAAGGGGAGCGAGCCAAGTGGTAAAGGACGACGACGTACCAAATGAGGAAACAGAAACTGGCCCAGTTGCAGTGCGCTCCTTGCACGCGCGCCTAAACCGCCCATCGTCCGCAGACAGATGCTCACGCTGCTGCACCCATCCCGCCACTGACTCGAACAGACTGCAGCAAACTCCTCGTCAAGCCGCCATCGCCAGACTAAGCGTCATCCGTCCATCCTGAGCACGAGCTTCTACTTTCCTGCCAAATCACTTCCGCCATCGATTGTTAGTTGCTTCACATCATCATCCTCGTCTCCTTGCGCGGAGTTGCCTGTTTGTTGCTTCTCATTGTTGCGCTCGGTCGCCTCCTTTCTGTTGGTGGACAATGAGGTTTGCTGAGCTACGTTGCGTCTCCAGGAGGCGATGCTGGGAGTGTGAGAGGGTTTGAGTGAGTGGAGGCGGCTTGATTTTGCATCAGTGTATTCTTTCCCCCTTGTTGACGCGGGTGATTACAGTAGGTTCCCCTACTTTCGCGACTGGAGGCTCCGTCAGGGTGTCGTAGTGGTCGTCGTTGTCGTTGTCGTTGTCGTTGTCGTTGTCGTACGTCGTCTTGGTTATGACTGCAAGTTTGGATGGAGTTATAGGCCATTGCGAGCGAGTACAGGGGAAGTGGAGACGTTGTGCGAAATAGTGTAATGCGTGTTTCTTGACGGCACGGGGTGAGTGTGCTGAGGCGTAGGGGCGGTTTGGTTGCCTTGCGGTTGATTTCGTTTGGTTCCTTGGTTTGGGAATATAGGTCGAACAATGGCGGAGGCGGGGAGCCCGGGGAGTCCAGATAGTCCGCACTCGGACGAGTACGGGGGAAATCACGGCAGCGGGGACAGGGACAACTCCAACGTTCGTGAGCAGGACCGCTTTCTGCCAATTGCCAACATCAGCCGCATCATGAAGAAGGCGTTGCCTGCCAATGCCAAGATTGCCAAGGACGCCAAGGAGACCGTCCAGGAGTGCGTGTCGGAGTTCATCAGTTTCATCACCAGCGAGTATCCACCTGAATCTACGAATTTGTTTTGCTGTGGTGTTGCTTTACCTTCCTACTTCTGACTGGCGCATTGATGAGACTTTTTGTTGCATTCGGTCGTCTTCGTTGCGAGGGACATGCTGTTTTGTGTCTCATTTCTTCCGAGCGTCATTTCACAAACTGCAAGTTTTGTTGTCTTTCTTTGCTGCAAGTTGATCCAGGTTTTCACGGTTTTGTTTTTGGTGCACTTTTCTTTTGTTTGTGATTCCTTTCTATCGCTGCTGGCATGTTGTCTTTGCGTTCGTTGTGGCGCCATTATTGTCACTAGCTAGGAGTGGTTTGTGAAGGCCGAGTTTGTTGGCCACTTTCACCCCAGCTGTGTCCTGTAATTAGGTCTTATTCGTGTGCTGGTCGATTTCTTTCGGGTTGCATTTGCAGTCTGGTGCAGTTCGGACGTCGGTTTTCTGTGGGGATTGGTCCCTTTTCTTGGAGAGGAAATGAAATGTTTGCCGCCAGGCACTCGCGAGGTGGACCGCGGATATATTTTTCTGTCTCCAGTTTCGCCGTCACATCCAGTGGTTTCTTCACTTGACCTTTTCCGTTACTGAGATGAGGTGGAGACCTTGTTGATTGATAAGCTTCGTTGTAGGTTTTCGCCCTGCTTGGCCCTTGGTGTACATGCGAGAGCTTTCGTTGGAAACCAATGCCGGACCCCTCATTTGTGTTTTGCGTGGTGAGTCGTTTTTGCTTTGTGATGTCTCGATGTTTGTTTATCCGTAGGATGTGAAAGTGGACTCTCTTCCCCTAGCGCGTGCAGTTCTACTCCTTAACCAAGTGCAGAGCCAGCGACAAGTGCCAGCGCGAGAAGCGGAAAACTATCAACGGAGACGATTTGCTGTGGGCCATGAGCACGTTAGGGTTTGAAGACTACGTGGAGCCTTTGAAAGTTTACCTGCTCAAGTACAGAGAGGTATGGTGACCATCATGTCTTGCCACTGGTTTGTGACAGTTCAATTGAAGTGAGGATTTCGGTTCTTGGAGCTGGAAAGTGCTGACCAGGTGTTTTTTTGGGCGATACCTCTGATGGCGCCTCCAACCATGTGCCTGTATTTTGGAGGGAGTGGCACTCTCTCCGAACTCCGGGGACATAGTTCGTGGCGCCACTAGGGTATCGCCCAACAAACAAACTTGGTGCTGACACGCACCAGCAGGAGGGATTAGGCTGAAGTAGTATGCTCAAGTTTTAAGCGTACCTTAGGGGTTTGTGCATGTATCGTGGCAGCTAGACGGCTTTCATGACTTCGACGACTAGGTCGGGTAGTGTTCGATGTGTGGAACTTGCTGTGGGCTGCGTCGAGAGTCGCAGCCCAGCGGTGTTCGGTCAGTGGTGGTGTTTTCGCTTGTATCGCGTTGTGGTGATTGTCGTCTCACGAAAACCTGGACTGATTCATGTTTGGCTGGCCTGTGGCAATGGATCGATTCGGTTGTCTTCTTCCAGACGGAGGTGCGTATCACGCCAACCCTTGTGAAACTGGTTGTGTTTGATGTAGCGAGGTTTTATGTTTCAGTGAGTATAGGAGCTGTGCTTTGGTGGCTTCGTGGCGGGTGGGGAAACTGGTTTCATTTGTTAGATAATCTACGTTGCTGTAAGGTCGAATTGGATAAAGATGTTTGGCACCGTTATTGCTGGGCAGTGGGCGGCCATTCTGTCGGTCGATCGTCGAGTTGTAAGCTCGGGGGATAGTATTGTGGGCGTTGTGAGCTCGACTTGTACAAGAGCTGTACTTTGGTTTGTTGATGTCGGTGTTGGTTGCCGTAGGGTGCCTTAACAAACAAGGCTGGAGAATCATCTTCTGGCAAGAAAGAGGGAAGCGGCATGGTGTCTCCTGGAGTTCAGGTGAGCTTGAGGCGCTGTTATTACTGATGGATGTGTATTTGGATCTCGTGCCCCTGAGTTCGGGATTTGGATCTCGTCTGTGCTGGATTTCCTCGAGTCCCCTGTCGTGGCCATGGCCGGGTCTTGGTTCCGTTATGTCTGTTAGGATACCTGGATGTTGGCATGAATGTGATGCCCCAATTTGTGGACACCCTAAACCGCTTTTTGAGAATTTGTTCCAGCTCCGTGCCATGTGACCTGGAGTTGATGACAATTGATTGTTTCTGTGGACGTGGTCAGATGGCGCAGCAAGGCGCGTACAACCCGTACATGCAAGCTCAGGTTTGCACCCTTGTTTAGCTCCTGTGTTTTGAGAACTTTGTGACTTGCCTGTAGCCAGTGTTTTTTCTTGGTGGTTTGAGGCTTGTTCCTTCATCTCTTTGTGTAGGCTAGATTAGAAATGTCGTGCATCCTGTGGTTGTCCGTCTTTAAAGCGATTCCCAGTGTCGCATGTATGGAGTTCGTGCGAGAGGATTTTGGCTTTTTAATTTTTAATGTCTGTCGTTGGAGGTGAAGTAGAGAAGGCATTGCAGGCCTTGCGATGATTGTTGAGCTTGGATGGTTGTGCATTTTGTGTGCCGAGGTGTTGGTTTTACGAGAGCCTTACCCTTGTGTTGTTGGCTGTAGATGATGAATCCTGGCAACTATCAGGTACAACATTATTAGTATCGCGAAGTTCTGTTTCTGTGCCTGCAGAAGACAAAGGTCCGTTTTTGCAACTATGCTGTGTGCCTTCGTTTTGGGATCATGAACGCGTGGATTTCTGCCAGTTAGGCCTGAGGTGGATAGTGAATCATGTTGTACATCTTATACGAGCGGCGGTTTCCTTTATGGGTGCCGATCCTGTTTGAAGTGAAACATTGACGTTGGTGATGTGACTGGTTGATTTTCCAGATGCAGCAGATGGGAGCTGCGGGGCAAAAACTGTAAATCTGTGTAGAGGCATTCATCTGTAGGCGTAGATGTGGGTGGGAAAGTTTTGCTGAATCCCATTTTAGCGTCCCTTTGGCGGAAAGATTTGCTGTTTAAGGGGACAGTGAGTATGTTGTGTCGAGTTAAGTATGCTGAATGAAAGGATGAGGCAGATGATGGATAGTTTGTGGTGATGTGCTACGCTGATCGCGTCTTGTCCGAGGGTGCCCTGTGGGGAAATCGTCTGGAGTGTTTTATTTCGAGCTTCAGTCATCCACAGCATTAGTTAGACGATTAGGATTATCTGGTCGGCAGCCTTCAAGGACGGTGCCGACCCAGCGCGGGAATTTTACTGTAAAATCTCTTGAACAGAAGAAATTAAGCTTGTAGTTTTGAGGAGATTCGTATTAGAAGGTTGCATGCATGATAATTTGGTGAAGCTTGTGGCACTTCGTTGGTGGGTCGTGCGAAGCAGTGGGATATGTTCGGACTGGCTTCTGGCTTTGTAGACATGGTGGTGGTTGTTGAAAGATGTTTGTGGACTGCAGAGTTACGTCGGGTTTGGGTTGTTGCAGCGCGATATGGTTTGCGTTGACTGGAGGTTGCCTCGAATTTTTTGCTTAAGTGCCACCTGTCGTTGGCCATGGGTGGTACTGTGGGCCGGTAGTCTGTTTCGTCCATTGCTGTGGATATGGTGTCAGTTAGGGAAGTAGTTGTAGGTGACTTGCAGATGTGGAGTCGATGGGGGTGAACGCCTGACTTTTGCAGCTGTCTGCCCAGGTTACATCCATCTGTATCGATATATTTATGAGGTTCGTGGGATCAGAATCTTGAAGCCGTGCAGGAGGCCCGTCTGTTGGACTTGCTTTTTCCGGCATAAGTGAGGCACATGGAACGTCGAGTGAATAAAGGGCACTTCTTCGCCTTCGTGGACTTCCTGTCAGTGTGATGGAGTTTGACGAGGACACGATCAGAGAGTGGGTTCGAATTTTCTGGCTTTGTTGGTGGCGAGCAGTTGCTACAGAATCATGTGGATTGTGTCCAAACCTCGCTTCAATGTATGTATGTACCTCCTATTTTTAGTCTATGATAGATCGGTACTAGTGCTGGTATCAAATTATGGCAGTCTGGTAGTTGATACTAGTCTTCATCGATGACCGTGTAACGGGGTGACAAACTGGTGACAAACAACGCTTTGGAAAAATTTCTTTAGTTCATGATTGATGGTTGCACTTTCCGAGAATACTTCTATAAAATCCGTGGAACTGAATTAGTTTCTATTGGCAATTACCTCCTCGGAAGCATGGAGACTTAGGTGACGGTAGTGTGGGTGACCTCGACTCACCCGTGATTTGGACCTCGAACTTATTATGCCGATCACAGGGAGTGGATCTCGTCAGAGCAGGTGGTGGCCCATGACAATTTTTGTGGCGGGTATGCCAATACTCTTATAATATGATAGGCGCATGAATTAGGACATGAATTTGATGCAGTTGAAGTAATGAACCCTTGGATTGTTTCATTACACCAAATTCATGTCCAGAAAACATGCCCACGTTTAGTGACGATCGAATTTTATGACGAATGAACCCTTGAAGTCCCAAGTTCGGAACCACAAACTGGTCTTTGCATTCTGAAAAATGAAAATAACTCATTATCATTAACCAAATCTGAAGGTCCGTAACCCCAAAACGTCTGGAGTCTTCTCTGAAATTGATGATTTGGGGAAAAACATTATAAAGTACAATTTGGAAGAATATTTTGGGACTGATATACAAAGAAAAGTTGTAGTAGATTTTGAGTTTTACATTCCATCCTTACGGTTAAATTCACCAATGCTATCACCAATAATTTTCTATAAATTTGGAAAGGGAAATTTCAATTTTTTTCTAAATTCAATTACATGCAAAATATTATCATTTTTTGAGTAAAACTTGTTGAAATGGATTTGAAATGAAGTTCTCTTTGCATGATGTTTTTTTGAAATTTTTGTGTTCTTTACATCTATGACCTCATTTTTGCAAATCTAGTTTTGAACTAGAGTCAATGCAATTTGACCACTTGATACACTTCCACATTTGTAATTTTAGAAAAATACTAGTAGTTGGTGCTTGCTATGCTACGCATTCACCATTAGAAATTTATGTATTAGATAGAATGAAGAGCAAGACTTTCAATAAACCTTCAAATAAAAATTACTAAATTTTTTATATAATTTTTATATTTATAAATAAGCATATATTGATATAAACAATAGAAATTTAATGAATGATGAATGATATATATGCAATGATGAACACGGTAAAAAATACACATACATTAGAATGCATTAGAAATTTGACTCAATTGTTACAAACAATGGCAACCCAAATAGAAGAATTTTAAAAGAAAAACTTGTAAATCTCAAAAGCTTCTTGAACAAGCTAATTGTTGTGAAATCTAAAATCGGTTCAATGTAATAAATTTCTCAAATCATTTGGTGGTAGCAATAGAAAATCGAAATCAAAAGCTCAAAGTTCACAAAAGCACAAAATCATAGAAATGCAAAAGAAGTATAAAGCCAAGAAAAGCAATGGAATTGCTACCTTTATAATATCACCATACTGATCCTCTTTAATATCACCTCAATTGCAATGACTATATTATTTCTATAATATCACCCTTTGTAAAAAGTGATATTATAGAGGTGATTACAAACTACTACTCTATTTCAGTAATATCACATTGTGTAAAAATATGATTTCTATGTAGGCATGATTGGAAATATTTTTATAGAATAATTAAAATAATTATTTTAAAGACTTATTGAAATCATTATCATGCATTCTATTCAAATACATCAAATTTTTACTAATATGTGATACAATAAATGCTTAGCATAGCAAGCATGAGCCCCTAGTATTAATGGTAGCATTTGTGATATTACAGAGGGACTTATGATTTTAGTAGTATGATGTATTCTAGTAACACCAAATTCAACCATTAGATAAAACAAAAACTTGATCAAGTATCACCCAAAATTAGGATGACTTTCATCCAAGTAGGAACGAGACAAAAACAAGAATTTGAATTTGTTCATTGTTTATAAAATGGACGTTGGAGTGCTTCAGGGTTAAAGTAAATCTTTTATGAGGTTGCTAGTATTGTGCTTGTATTTGCACATTTTTCACACGATGATGTCAACAACATTGTATACACTAAGTAGAAGTTCTAAATTCTAAAATTACCAACAATGAATCATCCTATATTTTGTACACCCATTGTCTATCACTCATTCTCCAATTTGGTACAATTACTTTCTTCATTTTGGCTCCTTTGTCTTCAGTAATAATCCCTCATTTACTAAGGATTTTGTATACATTCTTACCATGATCAAAACAACTTTGGAATTTAACCTTTAAATGATGAGCCGATCACCGTGGAAATCATCTATTTGGGTACCATGTGAATTGTTGGCTTTAAAAAAAATGCAAAAACACTCATTGGAAGACAAGCTATTGTAGATGATGTTCCCTTTTCCCACAAAATTTGGAGGATGAATAGTTGCACTTCTGTCCTACATGGAGAGATTCTTTGTCATTCATTGGTTGGAAAATGTCCTCGACATCATTTAAGGGTTGAAAGAGTTAACTTAGTGATTGCATTTTTTTTTTCTTTCTATGTTGAAATAGGCTCAGGAGTGAAAGAGTGATTTCTATTCCTAGTATAACACAACTCTTGGATTCCCTTGGCTCACCATCTGGGCTCCAACTCAAATGCAAGACACCGGTTGACATTTTGGGTAGCCCCATAACCACAATTGCCTGCAGAATAACCTCTCTGCTCCAAATCCACATCATTCTGAGAAAAATTAAGGCCTATTACCAAGCAGATTTTCTGTCTAGTTCAGTTCTGTCTGGAGAAGTTATTATTCAACTCATGTATTTTTCAGAGATTCAGAAGTTTGAGAGAAGCCATTTGCAATTAGAATCAAGACATTCTGACAAGAAACAAATTTTTTTTTATTTCTCAAAATTTGTTGGTACAAAATTGGTAAAGTATAGATTGGTGGAGTGTATAGTAAAAATGAGGAGTAGCAAGTGCAAGGAACATTTTAGGGTCTGAGGGAATAAGTTATTACCTCAAGGGCTGTGGATTATTGTTTTTGAAATGCTCAATACGGTTGATTTAATATAATGTTTTGCATTTCTTGTAGAAGTCACATACAATGTGTAGTGTGAAAACTATTTTTTGTTGTCCAAGAAATTGAATTTTCGTGTGCATACTTTAAATATAATTGATTAGTTAGGAAAACATGGATGTTAATTGCAAATGTCAAATAGACTATCTCTTGAAAAAATGCACCCCCTACCAAACACACACTTACCACCCTAAAAATCTAAGCCATTGATCTTTAAAAAAAAATCCCCGCCTTTTATTACCATTGATCTAATTTAATACAAAGTACAAATATAAGTAGGATACAAATACAAAATATGGATGGGGATGTAAATACGGATATAGAATACGGATATGGATATAAATGGATACGGATATAGATACAAGCAACATATCCCATATCAATTGAGAACTTGATTGGTCCATGGGAATTACAAATAGGTGGGTGGTTTGGTTTGGTTTGGGATTAAAATTTTTTTAATCTGGGTTTAATTGGTGTGTGTATGTGTGATAATTGGGGGGTTAAATTTTTTTTAAATATTTAAATTGGAGGTTTTTGTGGAGGTAATGTGACTTGTGAGTGACTATTTGCTCAACTTAGAAATGCAAATTTGAAAAGGCATGGCAATTGCCAAATTGAGAGTATAAATAGGAGGGGGAAGATGACTTCAACAATCAACACCATACTATTAGGAGTACTAATCTAGTAGCTATTTCTACTTGTGTGATTTCGTTTGAGATTTTTGCTTGTAGTAATGAAATAGATTTATTTTGTGCTTCAATATGCTTGAATGCTTCTTGTGTGTTTTCTGTATTCTTGTGTATTTTCAAAAAGCTATGATGAAAGTGAGGTCCCAAAGTTGGCAGCATGAAGTTGATTTTTGGATGCATATGGGGAGTATGCTTACCTCCAATTGACTTGTCTGTACTCCAATGTTTTTATGTGAAGAATGTAACTGAATTGGTCCAATTGACTTTCTCTGTATTGTGCTCAGTGAATGCATTTTATTCCTGAAATGAGTCGAGTGGATTTCAATGTGCATTCATGGAGTTGAAAATTGCAATAGTGATCAAATTGTTGACTTGAAGTTAAGTTAATTAAACCGGAGTGTTGGAATGTGTAATTTCAAGCCTTTTGTGTACCTGCATTTTGAATGCATAGTGAGGCAGAGGTTCTGAGAGCCCATTTCAAACTCTTTAAATTATTTATTCACACCCCTTTTACCTCAGAGGGGGTCTGAATAAATAATTTGAAGAGTTTGAAAGGGGCTCAAAGTACTACATGTCTGTACCTCGGAGCATTAGTTCAGCACTCCCATTCCAAATCGTGGGTTCAGACCCTCCTATTTCAGTCCATTCATTCAGAACCCCCCACCCCCACACACACATAGACCAAGCACCAAAATTTATATACATTCAAAAATATCACATACAGAAAGGAAATAGATAAAAGAAAATTAAAATGAACATTTGCATGTATTCAAACAAGTGAAGTGCATGAAGCTAAAAGAGCATCTAGAATTTTAAAATCCAGAGAGTATAAGCATACCAAAAATTGTGACTATAGTTCTGAGAGTTAGTCACACATGCTACGAATGCTCTTGAAATTGTTGTAACTACAGATGCAAACTACTGTCTTTGTTTTGAGCAGCATATACTACAGGAATGAACATAACATTAGCCATGTCAACCTGAGTGTCTGAAATAGTGTTGGCTAACTCTGGTGCAAGTTCAGCAACATCTCAGGTGCCTTCAAAAACGACAACATCTTTGGCATGTTGTCAATCACCCAAAATTATACTTGGCAACAAAAGAAATACACAATGAGAAAGACATTGGAACTACTTAACCCATTAAGGACCAGGTCGATGAAGGGAGTGAAAAAGTGGCTAACACTAACATGTTTTCATTAGTAGCCACTTTGGCTACTAATGAAAACATGTTAGTTGCAGCCACTTTTTCATTTCTTGTCATTAACCTAGTCCTTAATGAATTAAATACAAATAAGATTTGAAGAACATGTAAGCAATAGGTGAAGGAGAACCTGTAAGCACATAGTCACACGGCACTCCTTCTCGAGCATTGTTTAACTCACTTGCTAGCCTCTAGCTTCCCAAGTTAGCAAGTCGAGCACCAAGATTGATGTGCTCAAAGAAAATTTGTGTAACATCATCCTTAGTCACAGAATCCGGTTGCATCATGCATTTCCACAATGTTGAGGCCCTGGTGAACTCCATTCCACTTTGGCAAATTGGTACAACCCACGAAGCAGAAGGGATGTACTGACTAGACTGTAGCATGTACAGAAGTGTGCCAGGAAGTGTATTGTCAAGTTGCTTTTTCAATTTGTATCTATAAAAGTGGTAGCTTTCTCAATGACATTTTTGTGGATTAAAATGATCCAATTCTTGGCGAAAGGAGTACCATGCTTCACGTATTCCTCAACACCTTCATCAATTTGTTGCTACATGATATTGTGGTGAACAAAGTCAAAGTGATCTTCACCTTTGTCTTTGATGCAATATCCTAGCATGCTAATGAACGTGTGGAGACCAATGTTTTTGAAGCGTTTTACTCAAAATATGGTGCCCCACAAGAGTAGTGGTAGCTTTATCCCACCCAAGATAAACTTTAATGCGTTTGTTCACAACAACAGTAGATGATGCCATAATGCAATACACCATCTAAAGATGCAATTTGAAAAGCGCTCCACCTCTTTCTATGGCACACAATCCACTAATGCACTCAGTCTCAAGGAAAACTTTCATAGTTTTCAAGTACTCCAAGGGAATGTCGCTACTACCAACGGAAATGGTGATGCTCAAAACCAATTGTTTTGGCGGTACTAAAGGTATCTTTCTTTGAAGCTTTTTAGAAACTTTTTTCAAGTCCATTGCTTGTATTGTAGTAGTGCCAAAACTTTTTGACCCTTGCATGTCCACATCTAATTGTGATGGTAGTACTACTTTTTGTTTTTCGGTAGTCCTGTGGATAGGAGTAGAACTGCTTGGGCATATTGGCCCTTGCAAGACTCCTTGAGAGGCTATTGTGGCTGCCATCCTTGAAAGTTTACCTCCACGGGCCACTTCTTTCAAAATTTGTGACATGGGTTGCTTCATGACTGAGAATGAACAAAACACAAAGAAGATAAAACCAAATCAGACAAGTACACTATTATGTTCCATTCAAAAATGGAAGGTTACAATTGCAAATGAAGCATTGCTAAATGCTTCACATGTCTTCAACCTAAAATTAATCCTAAAGTAGTCTAAATCTAAGTCTCAATGTACAAAAGGTCCTTTTGGAGTTGTTGGCTTCACAGTAGTGAAACCTAAAGCAAGTGTAAATGACCAAAAGTCGTTATCTACACCTATACGCAATACTTCGCACTTAGGAGCGTGACGGAGTTTGGAACAAAACTACTTGTTGAAGAAGAAATTATACCTCAAAAGAATGCCTAAAGAAATGAAAATGCCTCAAAAGAATGTTCATGTTCTGAATCAAACCTTTCAAAAGCTCCAATGTTGGAGCAAAAGTCAACATCCCACCTCTAAGCAAAAGTCAACCTCCTACCTCCAAACAAAAATCAAAACCCTAATGACAAGCAATAGGTCATGAACCATCTATGAATAGTAAATAGTGTTAGTTGATATTGGAGCAAATCATTGTAGCACTCGAAGAAAAATTTTCAAATGAATTCTATAGTTATGAAATAAATCTATGACCTTAGTTGCTCTAACCCAACACTCTGCATAGGACCAATTTATGAACACTATGTTGAATTCTATACCTTTGTCATAGAAATTCCATTGCCATCACTTCTTCATTTTCCCCTTATTTCAACCACGATCCATGGATTGCATTCCTCCTTCATTGCTTCAGTTTACTCCATTTTAATCACAAGATGAATAAAAAAGTAGCAAGATCTATTCTGTCATTTGTTGGAAGTGTGGGAAGAGAAGCACTAGACTATAAACGGTCAATTTTTTTCTATAAAGGTTTAAAGTTTTCTTGTGACTAGATCTACAACTAGGGTTTCAGATAAGTGGAATTATTAAATTTTAATCCACAGCAGAAGGATAGGTTTCAACAATTTGGAAGGCTAGATCAATGGCATAGAATTATTGTGATTTGGAGGGGGGATTCAGGGAAGTGGTTTGCATCTTTTTACTAGATAGTGTATGATGTGGAAGAGATTGTAGACTAAACATTTAACATTACAATATAAGTTATAGTTAACAACAGATATGGAATCATGTGTTAAGCTTATATGCTGTTTTGTGAGATTATTATTTGCATCCATTATTGATATTCCTACACAACATTCAATAGCCTTCAAAGAAGGTGCCACATCATTAATGTAATCTAGACATACAAATCGACAAATAACTATAAAGAAAGATGGTTGGCTAGGAATTCAATTGAATAATATACCAATGTAATTTAACCATCTATAATCATAAACATATTTTTGATGGTGAAATGAAGGGATTGGATCATTCACATAGGTAAGAATGATAGGTGAAGATGTCGCTTTTACATTGAATTCATTGTCTTTCATGGATTCTCAAAGGATCAGTGGGATCATTTGAAGATGAATGCTTGGCTACTACTCATTGTCAAAGCATAAAAATTATCCCACATTGTTTGTTGTAAGGTAACACAATCCATTGTAGTCAGATTGAGGAGTTTGACATCATCTTGTTGCTGAAATTTTTCAATTTTTTTCCCAAGTATGAGAAATAGCAAGTACAATTGAAATTATATTTTTTTGATAGAATATGAATTTCCTAGGAATTCTTGAAGTATTCAAACCAAAAAAGTCTATAAACTACCTTAAAACCAACAAAATTTGAATGCATGATGCTCATCTTACTACCTAATGCAGTCAAAATATTTTCTATCATGGAAATCTTAAAAAATTTATTTTTACAATGAATTTCACACTAAAGAGTCGGAAGTTCCTAATGAGGTTGTTGTTCACTTCATTACTATCACATCATCACAAAGTTTAAACCCTACAGTTTGTTAATAGTTATCATGTGGTTATTGTTGTTTCATGAGTTCGCATGTTAATTACAATTTATCGCATCATTATGATGCATTACTTCGCATCGTTACAATGCAGTTGTAAATAATGCATTGTAACGATGTGATAACGATGCAAAGTAATGTATTGTAATGATGTGATAAATTGTAATTAATGTGTGAACCCATGAAACAATGATAACCACATGATAATTGTTGACAAATCATAGTGTTTAAACTTTGTGATGATTTGTAAGACATGCATTGTGGTCCACATCTTACATACTGAAAACCCCCCACAATGGGTCATTTCCTAAGTGATTGCAATGGGCTGCTTTACCTTATCTCCTACCACCCCTTCCATATGTATATAAAGAGTTCTCAATGCAAAGATCATGAATGGCTTTTGTGACAAAATGAAGTAAAACAAATGATAAAAATGTTGAATTTGGTGAATTGAATGCATTTTTTGTGAAAGTATAGTTTAGAAGCATTTATTTTTCTCTTGACCATAGTTTGCAATTGCTATACTACTGCATGTTTACTAAAAAACAAATATTTTTCTTTTGATTGTAATTACAATTTTGACCTAAGTACCTAGTGTAGCATACTGACAATTTTTGAGACCTATATCTTTAGTTATTGATTGAAGTGTGGAATATACTACATCATTCAATGACATGGTAGTTTTACTAATTACTATTGAATTTTATGTATACAATGAAGCATAACAAATTCAAGATTTGATGTCTTTCCATACTCACAATAAATGGCCTTTAGAGCCATATGAAATTTTAAAAAAATATGGCATATTGTCTATGGTATATTCAATATAGTGTTTTATATATGATATATATGATGTATTGCATATGGTATATTGTCCATAATATATAGTATATAATATATTATTGCATCGATAATATGTCTCTTAGAACATAGCACATGACACAATAAATTCAAGATTTGATGTCTCTTCTTGTTAGCATTGACATGTGAATCTCCATTTCATCACTTGGGACTCATGATTTTCTTTTTTTTCTTTTTTTAGTTTTGAATGTAGTTTTTTATTAAAAAAAGTCCAAAAAAGAGTGTAAAATCAAAATAGGTATGTTATATTCCAATATAGCATTTGGTCCCATATAGAATATTTTCTTTTAATTACAATTAAATTCTGCATGTAAATAGGATAGAAATCTAGAATTTGTACAATATAAGGATATTAAGTAGGAATCGCCCAAATTGTCAAATCTTGCCTTGCATGTAACAAATCTTGGCTAAATTGGTCAAAGGGAACTTGTGTGAGAACCCTAAAGTGATTCCCAAAGAGAGGTTTTAGTTTCCCATTCTACTTAAGTTTGCAAAATAGTATAAATCCCAACTCTTAGTTTTCAGGTGAAGAAAATTCAAGATGGACCAGTAGAGAGCATCTACAACCACAGTATGGTATTCCAAAGTTGAATGCTAGGAATTTGACAGTACAATTGGTTTGCTAAAATTCCTTTTCATGTAAAAGATTCTATATTCACTGAAAATTAAAGGAGATAGTGGGATTTGATTCTCCTTCTTTGTATATGCAAAGTAAAAATATGAACTTGCAAATCTTTTGTGGAATCCCATGAGAAGTTCCACAAAAAGTTTCAAATTTTTCTAGTAGTTTGAAGATGTTCGTTTAGGTAGTCAACTACCAAGATTCACGATGGGAAATTTGTAGGAATTATCCTAGGTGCGATAAAATCTTACTAAATATTAGCATAACTTCTTTCATATTAATAACATGCTCCAATAAGTTTCAAGACACTCTAATAACCAAAAATACTCAAACCAATAAGCTTCTTCAAAACTGATGAAATTGAAAAAAGTTTGTAGAGTTGACCAACGTTTTAGGGGAATACAAAATTGGAATGAAGCCAAATTTAGGTCTTTTCTTACTCCTTTATACCTACTAAAGAGCTTAAGCTAATTATTTTGTCAAACTCCAAAAGTTGGATTTAAAATTTTTTTTGGCGTTAAGGTGCCATTAAGTTTCGTTGAGTTTTTTGCAAAGAAAAAAGGGGAGGGGGGGTTGTAGTCTAAAATGCCCTTTTAAAGCCAATGGCACAACCTATTTGTGATTTGGAATCTTTCTCCAAAAGTTAGGATTTGGACTAATGTAAAAAGTCAAAATGTGAAGATTAGGATGAAAATCTTAGATGATAAGATTACCATTAGGAAATGAGGTGATGGGTGCTCTTGGGAGTATATTTAAAGGTGCTCTTTTTCTCACAATTCACCCTTTTTTTTACTTTATAGCCATATTTTGGCACTTGAACATGTTGGTCTATTTAGTTGGATTTTTTTACCATTTATGAGCCAAAGTTGTAAAGCATATATTTTTGGTGCATTATAAGCTTCAATTGTTTTTATTTTAACAAAATTTGAAGGACTTGAGGTCCCTTCAAATCTAATAACTTTGTTTGTTGGTTGTTGGAAGTTGTTTGTTCTAACTTTAAGTTTTTTTTTGTTAAGTTTTGGACTTGTTCCTTTGGTTGTACTAATCCTAAAATACCACCCCTACCACTATACATTGGCGATGCCGCTTTGGAGGGCTTCTTAGCTTCTAGTGTGATGTTTTCTTGAGTTTTAGTATACTAAGTCTTGTAGTAACTTGTATAAGTTTAAGTACCAATACATGTTTGTACTAACCAAATCATACCAACATATGTTGTAAACCATCTAGTTTTTGTTACTAATCTTTTTAAAGCTTTGTGTAATTTAGTAATTTTTTTGTGGTTTCCAATTAGATGGTGAAGCTTTGATCCCCCCCCCCCCTTTCCTTTTATTTAGGTATTTTAGTGATATACAAAACTTAGCGAAGCTTTGACTTCAAGTATTTGGATTGTATTAGAAATTTGAAGTGAAGTGGAAATACAATATAGTTTTGACTTCACACAAAGTTTAGTATCCAAAATATTTGGAAACTTCATTAAAGTTTAGTGTCAAAAAATTAATCTTTAATAGGTTGAATCTTTATTGGTCCTAAAATTAGAATTGCAAGGCCTAGATAATTCCATTAGGCCTAGTAGCCAGTAGCTAGGGAGTGAGCTCAAAACTTTGGAAAAAAAGGTGGGTTGGAAAAACTCATTTTTTGAGGGATGTCATATAAACAAAGTTTAGACAAACCTTATCTCTCCATTTCTAATAGAATAGGAGGGAGATTGTAGTAGGAAAGAAGAAGGGAGAAATAGAAAAAATAGAAAGAGATCTCAACCTCCATAGCTATAACTCATTGCAAAAAACTTGAAAACAAGAAGAGAAAGGAAAAAACTTGGAGTGCAATAGAAGTGTGAAAAGATTAGTAAAGGAAAAGACATTAATAGAAGAAAGAGAGCCAACTTGATTAGGAAGAATTTGGAAGTATTCCCAAGTAACCATTAGGAAAGACATTAGAAAAATAATTGAAGGGAATAGGTTAAAGACATTTAAAGTTTATTAATTATTTTCTTGAAATTAGTATTAGTATTCTAATCCAACCAAAGGATATAATAGTGGAAGGGGAATAGTGTTAGAAAAAAAGGAAGAAGTAGAAGGAAAAAGAAAAAAAGTGAGAAATTCAAAATTCCGCAACTTATATTAACTTCATAGTTCATACTTTTAAGTAATGAGAAAAATTATCAAATAAGACAAAGGATGTCAAATGATGGAGAATTTGAAGGAGTAGTTGACCACCTCATAGATGAAGCCCAATCTAAGGTCAGTCACTAAATACCCTATATTTTATTGAATTGCTTTGATTAATTACTGAAATACTTTGCTGAACTAAAAGTCCAAATCAGAGGAGAAAGATTAATATTTCTTCAAATTTTCTATATAAAATCTTGTAGATTAGGATTAGAGGTTTCTAAAAACATATAACACTTAAAAAATAGAGTTAAAATGAGCAAGTTATGAAAGGATGAAGTTTAGCATGTAAATTGGATGAAGAACAACTAAAACCATCCAAATTAGAAAACTAAGAAATAATAGCAGTTTAAATCCAAAAATGAAATTAAAAGTTAATTTGAAAAGTTTGGTTAGTGGATGAAGTTTAAAACATCAATCAGTGGTCAAACTTCATCCATTGATAACTATTGATAGGAAAAGTCAAACTTAAAGTATCTTATCATTTTGAAAAGCCAAAGTTAGACTCTATAAGGGATAAGTCATAAATATCTAAAAATAATAACTGACTAGAAATTATTCAACGTACTTAGTATTAAAGAAGTAGTATAAAACCAATTTAAAACTTAATCAAAGGAAAAAAGTTAATATTTGATTTACAAAGAAGGCATTTCAAGTAATCCAAAGATAGTTCAAACATAGAAAAACTCTTAAAATCCTAAGAGGAAACAAAGGATGAAGTTTAGGTTAAGAATTGGATGAAGTTGGTTAGAAAAGATTAAATCTAGTTCAAATTTGAAATTTAGTTAGAAGTTAATACTATAAGACTAAACCTAAGTTTCAAAATTACTTAAAATAGATAAAGAGTTTAAAGAAGTGGATGAAATTTAAATACCTTCTAAAAGCTAAACTTAATCCGTTCATAACTTTTGACAAAAAAGTTGAATCACTTTGAATCTTATGTTTTTGGAAATGGCATGAGAGCCTCTATCATAAATGATTGCTAAATTTAGATTGTCACCACTTTGAATTGAAAACCATAGTGGTTTAGTTAGTTTGAACTGGATAGGATAAAACTTGTACTTTAGCTTGTTTTTCTTGGTTGTTTTGTATGCTTTTAGCATGTTTAGGCCTTAAAAAAGATCCATTGCTTAAAAGGCACAATGGACAAATGCTTAAGCACCCATTAGGACAAAATCACATCTAAAAGTAAAAACCTAGCTGTGCTCATGTATTTACCAAGGGTGGATAAATAAATGCTCACAACATGTTTCTTAGAACATACTACATGACACAATAAATTAGTACATGACACAACAAATTCAAGATTTGATGTCTCTTGCTATTAGCATTGATATGTCGCTCACTATGCATGAGTAAATGACTGAACTCTAATGTGACATTGACATGCCACCCACTATACATGAATAAATGAATAAACTCTAATATGACATGCACATTTGGCATGTCTTAAATTCAAGATTTCATGCCTCTTATTAATATTGATATGTCTTTTAGAACGTAGCACATGACACAAAAAGTTCAAGATTTGATGTCTTTTGTTGTTAGCATTGAAATGTTGCCCACTATACATGAGTGAATGATTGAACTTTATATCAGATTCAGTCCTTGGAGGCTGTGTTGGCGGGCGCTCTTCGAAGGGAGCAGGCGGCAGAAATTTCATTGAAAAAATCAGCTGCTGAAATGGAACATTTGACTCGCTTGGTAGGTCAAAATGAGCTGCCTCCTTTAACTGGCTATTGCCTGTGTCACAGAACACAGAGTCAAGCCTTTTCCGTCTCCCAGTTCCACTTCTGAGCGTCTACCAGAGAATTGCCTCTCCATTCATTAAACGGTTCAATTCATATACGTGGCTGAGCACTGGATTTTGTTTATATCTTTCAGGTTTAACAGCGTGAAGAAGAAACGCAGTGCAGCAAGATGGTTCTGCGGTTCCGTGAAGACAAAATCAAAAGGATGGAGGCTCTTAGTGATGGTGGTGTGACCACAGATACATATCTCGTTGAGGAAAGAAATGCTGCGCTGAGAGAATTGCAACTACTGCGGGATGAGAAAGATTGCAGTCCCGAGGTTACGAAGTTTGCAGTGGAGAATATGCGTCTCCAAGAGCAACTTAACAAGTATGTTACTGTCGGGTGATCTACAGTGTTGCCAAGTTCATGTTTGAAAACTTATGCTGTTTCTTATCGTAGTGTATTCAATTGTGCACTGATGCTTGATAAATCTGAAGGTTTCAGGACTTTCATACCAGTGGAGAAAGAGAAGCTATGACTCAAGAGATCTCAAATTTACGAGATCAAGTAAGGCCATTCTATCTGGTTTCTCTGTTTCTCTCAAAGTGCGTGTGACCTTTATCTCTGATCTACTAGGGCTTGTATTTCTCCAACTCTTCTAACTATGACGTGTTCATTATTTTTGCAGTTGGCGGACGTGCTGGATAGCAAGCATTCTCTCGAATCTCTTGCTCATGCACAGGTTTTGTTTACCTCCTGCGGATAGATTTTATAATGATGACAACGTGCACAATTTTTCTACACTTGGGAACCAGTCTCGCTGAATCGACCATTGAACTTGACCTACAACGTGTTTCTTGACAACAGAACGATGCTTCTGCAGTTGAACTTGCTGCTGAACGACACCTTCTGGGGCTTCTTCGTACAGAGGTGACTATTCATGTTTGAAAACTGAAAGATTTTTCGTTTGCAAGACAACAAAATGATAACCGACGCAGGGTACCTTTCAATGACGAGCCTGGTCGACTGTGCAGGTTGAATCTTACCGAAGAGAACTTGATGGATGTCGGACTAGCCTCAGTGCCTGTTTGACTTCCAATGACGATATGGGGAGGTATCTTTTCGCCGCTTTCCAACATTAGTTCTCTGAATTTGTCAAATCTGCATAATGCTTATTTAATTCAAGATATCTGAGGTGTACAAGAACTTGGTGTTATTGTCATGCTCACGATTACATCCTATACCCGCAGGCAGCTGACTGAATTGCGAAAAGAACTAAAAAATGCCAATGAATCATGCAGCAAGTACAAGAAAGACCTTCAAGATATTCAGGTTAACTGTTTCTTGGCGCTGTTATGTCCCTCTTGGAGTGCAGGTCTCTTGTAAGGTGATGATTATGATTTGTGTCAAATTTTAGAACACGGAAATTAATGACAAGAAGCGTCGAATGTATTTCCAGGAGGAAACTTTAGAAGTGGATTGCTTAAAACTCAAACAAGCTCAGCATCAACAATTCTTATTTGAACTTAAGACTCAACTCAGAAAGGTGATATCTTTAATCATAGTCTTTGTGTAAGAAGATTCTACTGAAGTTCTGTACGATATTGGAATTTGATTTTCGAGTCAATGTTTACATGCTTATCCCTGTGAACCAGAGTGAGGAGAAAGCTTCGGAAGAGGCAAAAGTGAGAGCCCAGCTTGAGAATCTGGTGAAAGAGACCCTTGAAGAGAACAACAACCTTCAGACAAAGTTTCAGGTTATTATGTCTGATTATTTCTGCCGATTTTCGGTTTCATTATTTTATCGTGAATCAAACGATTTTCTTGTTAAAATAAAATTCCTCTTGCCTTTGTAATCACAAATTGATACGTTTTTCTCATCTTCTCATCTTCGGGTAGACAACTATTGTCATAATAAAACTTATTTATGAAAACTTCAAATGCATAATAAGCCATTTTAAGTGTTTATGATTTTAAAATAAAAACTTTGATGTGAAAGTGCTTTAAAAGACAAATTCAATGATGTAACATTTAATAAATATAAAAATATATAATATAAGTTATAGAGAATCATAAGCAAATAATAAGTCAAATTATAAATATAGGTGTGCTCGTCCAGAGGCTAGGTCATAATTTTAAAATAATTAATAATTATAAAATAAAATAAAATAAAATAACTTTTATTTTATTATTTTGATGGATGTGGATGTTTTAATGTATGAGATGATAGTAAGTAGACTAGCTGTAGTCTGTAGCCAGTTCTGGAAAGTTGCGTGAGAAGGCATTTATAGTGTAGGGTTGCTAATGTATGAAGTTTGAGAAGGTATAATGGTTTATTAAAGAGTCGTTTGTTTTGCTGCTTGAAGTTTTGCCGCGCGGTGAAGTTTTGAAATCCTACACTTGATTCGCCACCTGCCCGCCTCCTCTCTTACAGCTCGTTTGTTTTCCAATGTTTTGCAAGCGTATAGTCTCTTTCCAATCGGTACAACAATTTTCCTCGAAAAAATTTGCGTGTGCATCGTGGCTGCTGCTACCACTCGTAGAGGCTGCATTAGGTTCCTGAGAATGACGACATTGGAGCTGCATTGTAGAGGACGGGTGTCTTGCACATTGTCACCGACTGTGGAACTTCACGGGAAGAGGCTCTTTCGCGCCATTGAAGACGGGCGTTTTTTGTTGAACAACGTGGCAGTTGATTGAAGGTGAGATGCCATGTTAGATGCAGCAAGCCGGGAATGCAATGGAGTTGACATCGAGTGAGTGCTAGTTGCAAAGAGTTTTGTGCAGAATCGAGTATGTCTATATCGAGTAGAATGAAGGTGCCACCTTTCCTTTTAAAGTATCGACGGGATTTAACTTCACCCATGGTCATAAATTAATGTTACTGACTTCGTCCGTTGGTTCTTGTCCACTTGTGGATCAAGTCTACTCGACTTCCAACCTAGATAGCGCATTGACATCGTCTTCCCTGGAGTGCTGTCCTCCTATTTCCAAACTCTAGCTAATGAGCTCTAGCTAGGTGAATTAATATCGCTTGTTTCATCTTGACACAGGCTTTGGCCGAGTTTCATTCTAACTTCGGGACTTACTAGTTGTTGTCGATCTAGCTACCACTAGATCAAAGCCATTTTGTTTCTGATTGTAATCGACTTTGAAAACAAGTACTGAAGCATACTTGGAATTACCACACCAGTCGAAAATCCAGTCAGTTCATTCTATACATATATGTCCTTGTATCTACATGCGTTGTTTCGTTTTCGCGTCTCGCTAGATCATTCAAGGGTTTGCAATGTATCGATCGTCAAGAGATTTCAGGTGCAATCCCTTTCTGAAATCAAACAGGACTCATTAGATTTGTAAATGACCTAGTTAGTGAAGCAATGGTAACGACGAACTTGATGATTGTTCAAATTCGTTGAATATGGTCTATTTTGGAGGGCCGAAACGGCGATGGAAGATCAAGTGCCGAATTGATGTTTGGCAATCTAGCAGTTCTTCGAATCATGAAACTAGCTCCTGAAATGTAATCTAGGGTGACGTGACTGTGATCGTGTAGAGTTTGCCGTTGAAATTATCAGTTTCTAAGTGCCGAAATTGCGATTGAAGTTCAAGTGTCTAACCCTCATGCACTGGTGTTCGGCAACTGCTTCACTTTCACTTAAAATTTGCATGTCTGTTGACCATGAAGCTTCTGAAATGTAATCTAGGATGACGTCATTGTGGTCGAGCAGAGTCTGGCGTTGAAATGGTCTGTTTCTGAGTGTCCAAACCACGAAGTTCAAGCTAGTGCCGAATTCACAACTGGTGAACATCTCTGAGGTTCAAATGATTAAGGTGGATTTGGCCTAGTTGGCTTTCATTTCATGTGGATTTTATTTTTCAATTCTCGATCAACCAGTGATCAAAAGCCAAAAGAGGAGGACAACTTCAGTTCCATGCTGCCAAACAGGACGTACAAATTGAGGCTTGTGACGTGAATATTGACCCCAACACCAAATCACTCGATCCTATAGTACGTACGTGGTGCTAGCAGCTGCTGCAGCGTTGACGAATCGAGTTGATCTGTAAGTTCTATTTTGCCACCGTCAATTGCTTCGAAATCTAAGTTACTACAACTGAGAGAAACGTCTGAAGCATCACTCACAAGTTCTAGAAAATGAAGATTTGGGATCTGAATGTATAAGTTTGCATATTATTCCTGAAGATTTTATGTGCACTTAACTATCAATTCAAGAGTTTGCTGGCCCTGTGATCTATTGTTGTGGATGTAGCTATGGAAAGGACAGCATGCAATACTTTTTTGTCTATTTTTAAAGCAAATATTAGGTATTTCAATTACTTGTAAATCAATCAAATAAGCATTTTAGAATGATTTTTATTATATGAAATGGTTGTAATTGTTGTTGTATCTTTGATGAGAATCAATAGAAGATTCTAAATTCTCTTAGAATGCATTTTTTTGGACTTTGTATGATTAAATTAGAACTTTTCAAAGTATTGAACATCTAAATTCTCTTAAAAGGCCTTTTTGGACTTTGTATGATTAAATCAGAACTTTTCAAAGTATTAAACATCTAAATTCTTTTAAAAGGCATTTTTTGGACTTTGTATGACTAAATCAGAACTTTTTAAAGTGTTAAATATCTAAATTCTCTTAAAAGGCATTTTTGGACTTTGTATGATTAAATCAGAACTTTTCATAGTATTGAAAATAGGTGTATCCATAACCAACCTTACTCTCTCATGAACAAATGGTCTGTTTTGTGTGGAGTTTAATTTCAGAGCCTTCTATGATTACTTGTGAAGGGGTGCAGTCATCTAGGTAGGAATTCAAGAATCTTTGGGATCAAATTTTAGTTGCAAGCTATGGAGCTTACTTGAACAAAGTGTGCACGCATGGACGGAGGCATTTCTTGTGGCTGTCAAGAGTTTGAACCCTCTGAATCTGATCCTATGCTTTGTGACTGTTGTGAATGCCATCGTCATTTCCATATGGTTGTTGGAACATTGCCTTATGAACGTGGTTGCTGTAAAAGTAATGTCCTTGATTTTTGTCAATGTTTTTTACCATCTGCAGAAAATGCCAAAAAATGTGGTTGTTGTGGTTGTCATAAAAAATTTCATGAGAAAACTAGTGAGAACAAAATTCCAGCAGAGAGTATTGGAGAGAAGTGTGAAGTAGTTGGTGAGAGAAGATCACTTCCTCCTCTTGGAAGTGAGGATCAAATTTTAGATCCTTCTCTTAAAAGAACCAAATTTGATGAGGGAGGAGTGAAATCTGATTCTTTTGGGTAAAAATCTCTAGACTCTATGTGTATTAGATCTTCTACTGATGTTTCTACTGGTCAGAAATGTATCATTCCTCCAAGATTGCAAAAAAATTGGGAGAAATTGCAAGTTTCATGTCCATTTGATCAATTTGGGGAGTATTATCCAACATTGAGTCAGAAAGGGAAGAAAAAGGGTTTGTGGGTGATTTATTGTGTTCCTTGTGATAAGGAATTTTCTCCTCAAACATGTGATAATATTCAAAAATTTTCTAACCATTTGAAACCCAAAGGTGGATCAGAAAAGAGTGTACATGAGATTGCTCTTCTTTCAAAAAATAAAGCCTAAAAGGCTGTTGAAGATCAAGCTTTAAAGGAGGCTGCAACAATTGAGAAGAGGAAGTCTTGGATACAAAAGCATAGCCAAGAAAGTATATTCTTTGAATTTTGTCATTTTGTGTAGGAGTCTGATTTATTTATTAATGTAAATTATGTATTCAACATCTCATTTTGAATTAATGAATATGTTTGTATGTACATTAATTAATTATTCCATATTTCAAGGCACTAAACTCTTTTTTACTACAGGAGTTGAGATGTTGGACAATTTTTCTTGGAAGTGCAAGCTCTGTGATTATGAAGGAAAATTTGGAATTGTAGATACCATCGGGCAGCACATTAATGGTGGACAGCATTCTCGAGCCAAGAGAATAAGTAGCTCAAGTCAATCAAATCAATCCAGTATTGAATCATGGATGTCAAAGGGACTTGCAGTTGGTAAGGCACAGTATCCCCCATCTTATGTACCTTGTCTTATTGATGTTCCTAAATCAGATGTGGTTGCTTATTGTAAGAAAATTATGTGTCATGGTTTTTATGAGAATGACATTAAAATTGGAGATATTAATTATGATATTTCATCCTTAAAATATGATTTGTATAATGGAAAGGAATGGTACATTGATCCAAATTATAAAAACTGTTTTATGAATTAAAATAAAGAAGTAATTGAAATAAAAGGAACCTTTAGGCATGTGAATTGTACATTTTTTTTCATGTGACAAATGTTCCTTAATTCCTAATATTCCAGACTTTCAAAAACGAGTGATGAGGCTGAAATCATCAACACAAATCCATGGAGAGAGGAGTTGCGCTCAAGTGAATCTTGAATACTTGCAAAGGAATGAATTAATAAATTCATGTAGAGAATGGAAAAACAGATATGATTTACAACTTGATCAAATTTTCTTTTTAAAAATTGCTCTTACTAGAACACTCATGAGTAAAAATTTCTTGTCTACAAAATTGAGCTCTATTATTAAAGAAGGAGAATTACTTGAGATAGCTGAATTGTTTCTTCATGTATCAAATATAGGTGTCTTTGAAGAGAGAAAAACCTTGTACTATTTTCTAATTGATATTGTCAAGAATTTTTTGAGCATTCACAAAAGTAATGGAAGAGGAAATGGAAAGAGATACCACCCTAGTACTTTGCAAATGTATGAAGTCTTAGCTAATATTGGAGGTTCTTCAATCCATTCTTTCATGAGTAAAAATTTGTATGGACCAGTTATAAATACTACGACTACTAATTTCAAAAAACATGGTTTTATTTATGTTATAGGCATTCATGAAAAAACTTTTGAATACATAGCTTCTATTCTTGAAACTTGTAAAAAAGAATTAAATGTAGTTGGTCCAATACCAATAGAATGTAGTGAAGATGAAACTAAAACAATCCCATTGGCAACATGGAATCGAAAATTAGATCATATAGATGGATTTTGTGGTCTGAAATCTACCTCTACAAATTTAAAACATGTATGTGAATTTGATCCTAAAACATCAGCAGCCACATTTGATTCAATAAAAACAGCTTTTGAAAATTATGAAATTGGGACTATGTGTCGTGTTCTCATTTGTAATCCACTTTTAAAAGGCATGCCTAGATTAGCTTATAGTATTTTAACAACATGTAATAAATTTGATTCTCAAGCTGTAGAAACACAATGGAATAGAATTAGGATCCTTCATAAAAAATACATTGAACTTGTCATTGGTCCATTGATTAGACATGGGTCTGATAGAGACAGTAGACGACGCAAATTGATGTTAGAGAGTGTATCAAGGGGAACCTACAGAATTCAGTCTCCTTCTTTTCTTATAAAATTTGAAATGATTAATAACCACCCTATGATTATGACTCAAGATCCACCTCATGTAGGAAAAAAGTTAAGAAATCCTCTTCTATCTAGCACACGAAATCTCTTTTGGGATAAATACTTGGCTCACAAAAATCATTTGTTGTTAGTATTTGAAGTTTTTTCTAAAGAAGAGCATGGCTTGTTGGAAGAAGACATTAATGTAAAAGACAAACAAAACTTTCCAGCTGTACAACGTTTAACTTTTCCTAAGGTGAGGGCATGTTTGGAACGCCTTGATAAAGGGATAATGTATTTTGGTAAGTATTTGCAAGAGGATGTTAGAGGTACTATTCTTCATTTAGAAGTAATTTGGTCTTTTCGTAAAAAAATTTATGGCAAACAATCTTTGCTTGAAAAGATTAAATTGGCATCATTTGTTGTTCACATTTTGTATTTAGGTAGTGCTTACATTCGTTATAATGGATTTGGACACTACTTGAAAAATAATTGGATGAGTAAAGAATGTATGATAGATTGTATTATAGCATGCCATGCAAGTGTGTGTTACATCATGATGATGAGAGATTTTTTTCCACATCTTCCTGTTCAATTAAATAGAGTTGGATCTGATTGTTGTGAAGATTATTTTTCACTTTTAGGTCAGCAAGTTCTAAACAAACACAATTTTTCTGTTGGTGAAGCTGCTGAACGTACTTCACATATTGCTAGGGTAGAGAAGATTAAACATGAAAAAAATGGTCCTTTATTTGTTAATCCACGACGTCGAAAAAACTTGTGGTTAGAAGGAAATTCATGTATTACTAATTCAGTTGTTGATTTTTTGGATTATAGTTCTGTGACAAATGCTAACCTTGAAGAAGTATGGAAAGATGGATTTTTATTGGCAAAGGACAAGGCAAAGCATGTTGAAATGGAAGAGGTGTTGCAATCTAATGGTAAGTGGGACAATCCTTGGGCCTCTTCTTTTAAAGCTTTTATCCAAGATATTACTACTTTGGTTGATGAAGAAGTTGAAGTTGAAGAAAATCATGAATCTCTAGAAAATGTTGTAGTAGATCATAATGTGTCTTTGATAAAATGAAATTGAAAACAATGTTAGGTCTACAATGCTTGATGTGGAACAAGAATTCAGAATTGATGAATGTGATGTTGATAGGAATAAAATCAATTCATTTATAGATGTCCCAAATAAAGGATTAGTATATAAAATGAGAGTTATTTCATAAATGAATCTTCATGGACCTAATAAACTTCCTTTTGATAGACTAAGACGTATCCAACATGTCCATATTAAGAATAATTTTTCTTTAGGATCTAAAAATGATAATGATAATATTGTTTTGTTTGATGATATTGCAATCAAAATGGTAGATGATAAAAACAACATTACATGGTATTTGGCTAGAGTTCAAAAACTGGTCAAAATGGTTGAAAAGAAGAAAATTGATTATATTCGTGCTATTCCTTTTGATGAACCTGATATTAGTGTCTTGCCTAGATACTACAAGCATGTAGTTGGTTATTGTTATGAATATGGAGTTTTTGGTGGTGAAGAGGCTGATTTAGTGGAATTAGAGCATGTCATCAGTTTAGTTTCTCTAACATTTGATGAAGGTACTGGATTCTACATCTTATCAAAAGATGATAAGAGAATACTTGACAATTTTATCAAGGATTGTACTAGTAGTTCAAAGAAGAAAATTACAAGTGCTGATTCATCAAGGACAAATGAAGATATTGGTGGTATGGAAGTAGCAACACTAAAGAATTATGGAGATGATAAGATGATGGCAAGCATACAGAAGAATGGACCTGATAGGATGGTGATGAAGACTAGATCAGGGCGGATTGCAACAAAATTTCAATTTGTACAATCATAATCATTTTTACTTATACACATAGTACTTTGTAAATTTGTCTACAAACTTTGAAAGCAAATTTATATTAATCATATAATATAGGTGGTTTGAAATGGTAGTTTTAACTACCAACTGAATGTATATTTTTTTCTTTTAAATATAATATTTTATTTCAAAATTTGATTTATTATATTATGTCAGTCAAGGTGTTTTTTAAAAATTATTATTAATAAATTTTTTTCACTTATTATAATTACATAATTAACTTAAAAATGGATTTATGATCCGAGTACCCCTGTAGATTATTTTAGAGTTACCTACCCGGGCCGCGGTTATAGAATGCCAAGATGTAAAAACTTGTAGATGATGAAGTGGACTTGTAGCTCGAGGATCGAGTAGAAGAATTGAATGAAGCAATCGACCGCTTGACAGCTGAAAATATAGAACTCCGAAACGAGAAAATCTTTTTGTCTAATCACACCGGCAATGAGATTCAAATAGTTGCACAAAAGAAGATAGAATCATCTGCTATGAAGAAGAAACTACTGGATGCAGAAGAACATCAGCGGCAAGCAGAGTCAACAGTAGCAGCACTCACGAAGTTGGTCGAGGAGTTAAGTACCTCAGAAAAGAGATGGCTTTTGGAGAAGGAGTTTCTTACTTCAGAGGTTGAGAGGCTACAAATGTGTTTGAAAACTTTGAAACTGGAATTTCTGTCTTTTCTGAAGGAAAGGGATTGTTGTGTGAAGCGCCTTACAAAGATGGATGAACACAAGGGCTTCGTGGGAAGTCATGCAAGCAGCTCACCAATGAAGGGCACAAAGAATGCTCATGTAGAACTTAGAAAAGCTCATGCAACTGTGGCTAGTACAGAGGAAAAGTTGAAACTTTTGACGGAAATGGTCTCTACTATGGGTGAAGACTGGGCAACAGAAAGACAGAGCTGGATGTCTGAGAAGGAGGACTTGCGAATGGAGCTTGCAAGATGGGAACAACATTCAGATGTCTGGAGAAGTTTGGATTAGCCTCTTCGAAATCTGAGTGAGAATCGATCGCTTCTAGTCCCAGATGCAAGCTTCAACACCAAAAATGTAGACAAACTACGGCAAGACCTCGAGAAGATGAGAACTGAGAATGTTAAACTATGCAGCAGAACATGTGAACAGGATCAAGCCTATTTGAGTGTGCGGATGGAGCTATCAGCTGCTCTCGCAAAACATGAAGACCTAGAAGTTGAGATGGACAAGATTGTCATAGAGAAGCAGCATTTGCCCCAGAATGAAGACGATTCGGAAGCAGTTGGAGGCTACATTGTTGGAAATGACCAGACTGCATGCTCACATTCAAAGCTGTGAATTTGAACTACAGAGGCTAACAATGCTGCAACTCAGGTCAGAAGAACAGATGAATGCAGCCCAGCAAGAATGGAGGAAAGAGAAAGCGCAACTTAAAGCAGAGAGAAAAGGCACGCGTAGAAGCAAATGAGAAAAGAAACGAGGCAGCTGCCATGTTTGTGAAGTTTGAAGAATGGAAAGCCACCCTATGGGAGGCTGATTCAATGGTCAATGTGCTCGTGAGAGTCAATGAGAAGGCGAAGGAGCGATGGAAAAGGGAAAAGGAACGACTGGCACTAACACAAATTGAGAAGCACTATAAGAAAATTGTGTCTGCTTGGACATCCAACCAAAAACGACATATGTCCGCGACAACACGATACGTCGCAGAAGACATTGGGGTGTCAGGTTGAAAAAGTGAAGATTTTGCTTTGATGTCTTCGACAGCATTGCTAGATTTTAGTCACAGCATACTGATACTACGAAAAACACTGATGCAATGTAAGACATCCAGGTGGACACCAGATGTTTACAAGGATGTCCACAATAATATGTTCATCCACGTCACCATCTTTGGTCAAACTTAGCTCAGAAGTTGATTTAGAATTTTGGTACGGTCAGAGGTAAAGTGATTGTTCAAGGTTAAAAAGAGGACAACGGGAAGGTGGTGACTCCTAAAAGCTTATGTGGCATCTGACGTGGCATGATGAGGTGGAAATTGTGTGACGTGGCATGATGACGTGGAAATTGGGTGACGTGGACATAGGTGATGACATGGTATGCCACGTCAACATACTTGGCCTATCCATGTTTCAATCTTGGATGTCTCCATGGACGTCACAAGTGACGTACTGACGTCCACATTGACGTCACTTCTGGCGTCAACATTTTGTACTTACTGCGAATGTAACTTCAAACCACATACTATCCACTGTACATTTCATTACGTTTGATTGGACGTGTGGATGTTGTGAAAGCAATTGTAGGCGTCTTCTTTGATGTCAAAATGACTATAGATGTATGACATGATTTTATGTCCAAGGTTGAATTTGCACATGATGCACGTCCTTCCTATGTAGTACAAAATAACTTATGTGTTTACTTGGTTTAGGTTCATTTTTGGGCTATTGAAGTCTTACAATTTGCGCACGTTCAACAAACTTCATTAGGATAAAATTTCACCTTATTCATATGATGTCACTTGTAGCACCAAACAAGACAAACTCTGCCACAAAATGCACATTCAAGATGCAACGGGTCTACTTGGAAGATATGAACATGCTGATGGCTTTGTATTTCTCAGACGTCCTATGTGATGTCAAAATGCTAGCACAGCAAACACATGTCAGTGATGTGAACACCCTATGTTTCCTCCTCAGATGCAATATCGTTGCTAACTATGGCAACATATTCTCTACCATTGTCTGCTGGTTGGCACATTGGATCCACGACTTGTTGTAGTGGTTGTAGGCCATCGAAATCCTATCATTCACCAACTGCACCATATAAGAAAACTGTGTTTTTTCTGATGTCCGGCCAAAAACGTTGTACGTCCATGATAACATCATACGTCTGAGAAAACATTGGGATGTCACGTCAATGGACTCTGAAAAAGCAGAGATTTTGGTTTGATGTTATAGAAAGCATTGCTAAATTTCAGTCACAACATATTGGTGCTATAAAAAACAATAATGCAATCTAAGACATTGTTGTGAACATCAGATATTTTCAAAAATGTCCAAAAAAAATTTCAAAATGTTATAAGCTATATAGATTTAATTTATATAACAATTTTATATAAATTAGATGAATGGATTTGTTATGAAAAAAGGTTTGCAAAATCATATCAATATTATATTATATAAAAAAATTTATTTTTAACTTAAGATTTAAATTCTAAATTTTATTAGTTTAAAATCATAAATTTTGCATCAATATCTAATGTGGGGTGATTTTCTAGTGTTCTTGGACTTTGAGATATTTGACATCTTAACCTTTAAAGGACCAAGGCCTTTTTTTTGCCAGAAAACATTGAAAATTGTCATTTCTGTAGCAAAGAATAAAAGAAATTTTAATTTTTTTCCACATCTAACTATAGGATCTTACATCTAACAAGTAGAAAAAATTGTAGAAAAAAATTCAAAATTTTTGACCGCATAGATTTAAAGTGGAAAAAACAAGTTTTTTAGCGCATTGAGGGACTAGATTTTTTGACTTTGTAAAATTTTTGCACTACAGAGTTTTGAGATTTAAATATTTATAGTAGAGAATTGAGTTGAGAGTTCAGGCAAATAAATAAAAAATAAAAAAACTGAAATTTCATTTTTAAGAAAATTGTTAAGTAGAAGTAGGTATAATATAGAAGGAAAATCTAAATTATTAATAAATTTTAGATGGAATTAAAATGCACTAATCCCAATGGTGAGATTGTTCTAGCAAGTAAACTAAACCACGTGAAAATTTTTATTTTGAAAAAATTGTAAAAATTGCATTCAGAAATGCATCCAACAAGTTATTTTTTTCAAGAAGATGCTCTAATTGCCTAAAAAACAAAAATGTCCATAACTTTCTCATAACAAATCCAAATGAAATGAATCAGAGCTTTCTAGATAGACAAAAATATAATCTACAATTGAAATTCCATGTTGGATGTATTATTGTGTCATACTATATTGAAGTTGATGTTGCAAACAACCTAGATTTAATAAATATGACTTTATCAATTAAATGTTCAAGGAGACATCCCCATATATGTTGGAAATGACATGCAAATGTTCATCATAACATCATAAACAACAAAGAAGATTTGTAGAAAATTTAGAAATTGTTGAAGCAAATGTTTAAAACAACATTGATGTGAATGTCGAATTTCATACTACAGATGTTCTTTTGAATGTTTACAATGACGTCGAAAAAAACATAACTAAGACATGTAAATGTTTTTTAAGACATCATTTTAGACATCATTTCAAACATCATTGTATTTATGTTGCTACTCATATTTTAGTTTTGTATATCCCATATTGTTTGTCATGCCTCCTACACCCCACTAGTATAAAAGGCTTGTCTTTTCATCAGTTGATAAGTAGATTTTTGAGCCATTCAATATACTTGATAAATATAGTGTATGGCATATTGTATGGTGTATTTTGTATGGCATGTTGTATATATATTGTATTTAATATGGTGTATTTTGTATGGCATGTTGTATATATATTGTATTTAATATGGTGTATTTTGTATGGCATGTTGTATATATATTGTATTTAATATGGTGTATTTTGTATGGCATGTTGTATATATATTGTATGGTGTATTTTGTATGGCATGTTGTATATATTTTGTATGGTGTATTTTGTATGTTGTATTGCAGATGATATTCCATATATTGCATATTTTATATTGTGTACAACATATTACTACATTGACAACATTAGAACGTTCAATACAATGCATACATGCATTCCAGGAGATGTCCCAAAAAATAAGTAGACGTCGCCGCTAACATCCTACATTGCAAGAAGCCATCTGCTACCCCAGCATGTACTTGTGTTGGCTTGTGCAAATAGACATCTCCTATGACAGGGTATGCTTTAAGAAGCACGCATGTGCAAATTCCACACGCTCGGATGGACATTTCAATCAACATACAACTGTTTCACCTGACGTCATTTAAGACACCTGGATGTCCACAGCAATGTCTTAGAAGACATCCTAAAATGCTAGGTAGACCAAGCAAGTAGCCCCCAAAAATGCCACGTCAGCATCCGTGGATGCCATATCAGCCAATCCCGTCAGCACTGACGTGGCATGCCACGTCAGCCAATTCCATGAGCACCGATGTGGCATGCCACGTCAATTACACGTCAGACGCCACATCATAGACGGGCAATGGATGAAAAAAATGACACTCTGACTTTCTCGTGCCTAGGTGGCAGCCACATATCAACTCCTGAAGTTACCCGTTGATCGATGTCTTTTTGGACATCACGATGCTGGGCCTGCAAATCTGATGCAACGTACTATGTTTTTGGCATGTCCACGGTAGCACGAAGGATTGGACATCAGTGCAGACATAGAACGTGTCACGCGTGATGTCCGGATGTCCAAATTGCGATGTCGCGGCAGACACAATTTTCTTATAGTGTCTACCGAAATGTCTATTTTCTAATTCGGGTTTTATTAAACTAAATTCAAATTCTAACTAGATTTTTTTTGAAATTTCTCCTTCTTTCCACTCGTTTCTCTCAAATCTAATCCGTCCTAAGATTTCGGATTCCCACAGATACTCCGCATAGCGGTGGACCCCCATAGATTGAGTAGGTAGTTAGGAATTTAGAAGTAGGAAATTTTGTTAAACCGAACTTTATCCTGGAAAATTAGGAAGAGATCAGATCCGAAAATCTCGGCTGGATCAGTGCTAGATTTTCTGGATCGCTTTTTGTAAAAACTTTGTATATAATTCAAGTCTTAAGACTAAGACTGGGAGTCTTTCCCTTGCATATTCTGTGTATCTTTGTATTTTCTATTGTTTTCTTACCTCCCCAAAAAATGTCCGGGTGAGTGAATAAGAGATTGAATACTAATAAGCAGAGTGTGAGACGAATTTCTCCCCTTGGTTCTTTCCTTTGATTGTATGTGCATGTGAACGGGTTGTAAGCGTTGGGAGTGAGTCACTGCACCTTAGTAGATTTAGAGTTCATTATTCCGGGTGAGATAGCCAATGTTAGGCTAGGCAGTTAGGAAAGGAATTTTTAACTGCGCTAGAGCTACCGGATGGGATATCTAGTTTAGCATCCGATCGCTTGAGAGGTCTCGCCATCTGAAATAGTAAACAGAAGAGTTCTGGATTGCGCTAGTACGGGCGGATGCACTTGTAGCCACCTTAGTTTCGCACGGATTAGAAGAAGTATTGAAGTCGTTGTAGTTGAAGAGGATTGTATGGGGGGGTTTTGTGTGACTTGCAGACTGGATTCGTTTCTAGTCTGTTGTGAAAGATCAAACCAGGTCCTGTTAAAATAGGAGATTAGATTAGTCGAGTGAGTCTTTCGTCACTATAAGTTCCGGAAGAAATGGTGGGCCTACCTCTTTAAAACCAAGTGGCGGATCCTTCTGAAGTGCCAACAGAGGCTAAGCGAAACAGGAATAGAAAGAAGAACGGAAATTGAGGAAGAATAGATCTTCGGCCTTAGTAGTAAAATCCGAACGAATGTGTTGAGTCCGGATGGTTTTGAGTTGATTGAGTGATCGGATCATGGTTTGGATCAGGTAGAAATACAGTCCGGATTAGTGATCATTGGTCAAAGGCGTTATCCGATTTTGGGGGAATGGAAAGCTGGAGTGAAAGGAAAGGATTTGTACTGACATTTACCCCCAAACTATCTAACAATACAAAACACTTCATAGAGTCTCTTGGGTTTGATCTTTAGAGTCACTTTATTATGCTTTAAAGTGGTTTTTGTGAGCATAATAGGGAATTTCACTTATCCTGTGCTGCGATAGATGAATCCATAGACTTTCTCTTCTTTGCCTTCAAATCGATCAAGTACTTTTCGGGTTGTTCTTCCGCTTCCAACTCGACCGGATCCTTCGTCTCCTCTCTAGTAAGCCCGTATTGCAAAATGGTATTACCTGTATCATACTGGACTACCTCTTCATTGCTTAGGATTTCCTGGTGGTGATACACATGGAAAAGATAGGTGCTAACCAGACTAGCTTTAGCTCATGTCACATGTTTTGCTAATTTGACGACTATTCCGACTATGATTCTATTCCAATGGACGATTCTATTCTGCATAGCCCTGAAAATAGTGTTGGCTACTGTAATGGTGATCCACGTGGAATCATGGATTTTTTTGGATACAAGATCGGAATGAAAAATTCTAAAACTCTCCTATATCTCTCATCTTTACAATCACTAATGGCAAAACTGTCTTTAGGGTTTGACAATCTTGAGAACTTCCTCGCTATGAAACGATCCGTCCTTGAGGCTAATCTGGCTCCATTCTTCCGGAACTGGTAAACATCCGCATAGATATCTTCCGTCCACATGACCGGTTAACCTATCAGCGTGAATTCGAATTGGTTCGAAACTCTATTGATCAACTCCTGAATCATCCCCTCACTTTTCACACTCCACGGTCAACATAATAGACCGATATATCTTATGCTAGTCAAATCTTCTTCTAACTACTTGTACTGTTCTATATTCCTCGGAATAGATGGCAAGATCATCCAGGCAGGTGCAACGAGTTTCCAGACAGGTCCTGTCGCCATAAAGCTAAACAGAAATGAGATACGAGGAAATGGAATACCTAACGCGGTCTCTATCTCACCACTCTTTCACTCAACTATCAACGCGGAAAACTAGCGTATAGAAAATGAAGAGTAACTTGAGAGCAGACAGCGTACTGACTACGGTTATGGGGGTAACGGCTACAGGATCGTTTTAGAAACGGTACCGTAATTTCGTAACCCTAGGGTCTACGCTATAGGTTCCTGAATTTCGGCAATTTTTGGATTCTGGATCTAGAGAGGATTCAGTTACAGATTTTGCCGTAACGTCTATTCTACAATTTAAGCTTATTTAGACTAAATCCCAATTCTCACCTAATTTTTTTTAAATTTTCACCTATTTCTACCCGTTTCCTTCAAATTTGAATCCGTCTCGAAAACAAAAACTATGTGTTTTTCACTCATTAAATGTACAAAGGATGCAAAGAAAATTATACTTATCAATATATACCAGTTAAACTCCATGTCATACAAAAAATTTAAATGATTCAAATAGGCTGGTTATAAGATTATAGTATCCACTATACATTGTAGTAGATTATAAAACATATTCAGTATATATCTTTGATAATTTCTATATTTTCAAAAAAATTATTTGTCAATTGTCATCCTAAAGAATAATTATGTATTATTAAGTTTTTATTAGTTTTTTAGGAATAATATTTTTCATTAAACTATTTTATTTCATTTTTTTTAGAAAAGAAGAGAAAGGTAGAACCCGTTATCTTATTTCTTTTTTGAATTTTTAATTGAAAAATAAAAATAAAATAAAATAGAATTTACAACAATAAACTCTAAAACACTCATTAATTAATTAATTAGTTTCATGTCCCATAGCTATCTTACTAAACACAAATAGTTATTCATGCAGTCACATTATGAATTTCATCCAATATTCTATTTTAAAATTGCCGGAGCTGGGTAACACCCCGGCTCAATGACTCGGTCTGCCGGTGGTATTCTTGCTCTATGACTTTGGCCTTCTCTTGGGCCATCCGTAGCTCGTTCTCCAACCGGGCGCAAGTGGACTCTAACCCCTTGGCCCGTTCCAGTATATTCCGGTTCTCCACCCAGAGGGCGCCCAACTCCGTCACCATCTTCTTCTGGTCTTGGATCAGCAAATCGTTCTGCTTTTCCATCGTCACTAGAGCGTCCGTCCTCCGGAAGATGGAGTTCCAGTCGGTCAGTGCCATCTTCCGGCATACTTGTTTGAAGGTCTCCTCATAAGTGTGGAGAACCTTCATGATGTCGTTAGCCCGCCACACGATGTGCTGGGCCATCTCCGTAATGTCCTCATAGGGTGACCCTCCCAGTCGGATCTCAGTCCTTTCTTCCTCCTCTTCCTCCGGTGGATTGGTCCGAGGGTGACCGACTTCTATCCGGTCCAGCACGTTCTCTAGTACCCTCGCCTGGTCGGTCCGCTCCGGAGTTTTTCTTGTCCTGTGCGCCTCTTCAATCCGCTCCGGAGCGGAAAGACTCCCCTTCTGCGTCACCGGTGATGTCGCAGTTCGCCGCGTCCGTCTCTTCAGAGGAGTGGACTGCTCTTCTTCTTCCGTTTCCTCGTCATCCGGACCATTCCGGTAAGAGGGGTCCTCCCCGCCATATTGCTGGAGCTGAACCAACTCTGCGTAGGCCTCCTCCTCATTTTCCTTGAGTAAGGAATGGTGGGCGTACAAGTGGGAGACATAGGCCGGAAGGGGGCTCCCACCTTTCTTCCCCTTCCGGAGAAAATGCACGAGATCCTCCACCACCTCAAAGATGATGAACGCCCAGTCTACTATCATCTTTCCCTGGAGGCTTCCGAGGATGGTAGAGGCCACCTTGGCCACCACCTGCTTCAGCTTGGTCGGGTGGAGAATAGGATTAAGAAACCCTATCACATCCCGGGATTCTTGATTTACCAAGTCCGAAATCTGGAAACCCTCCTTTGGATTCGCCACTGTCCGGAACTCACCCTCCATGTACTCCGGGTTCTTTTCCATCACTTTATTTGGCGCCACCTGGAGCCCATAGACGGCTCTCCACTCGTTCACCGTTCACTGCTCAAGCTTCGCACGGAGGGTGGTATCCAAGATACCACTCTCTGGTCGCAGCAGATCCACCACCAGGCTCTCCTTCTGGATGCCCCAAGGGACATCCATCAATCCCGCGCACCCCATATTCGTGAGGTTCTTCCGGAGACGCTCCATCCAGACCTCGTCAGTTGGGATTTCCGGCACCATCCGCAGCACCGGAATCACCTTCATCTGTGGTTGCGGCGCTGGAGCTGACTCCTCCGGCGCCTCCCTCAGCTTGCACCGCATCGCCCTAGAAGTCATGGCGCACATACAAGAAGCCTCGCACAACCTCTCCCTAGCTCTCTTGCTCACAGAAGGTTACTCCAGAACACATCTGTACGATCGCAACTCACACAGCCTCTCAATCTACCGGAAGTTCCAAGAGCTTGGAAGGCCAAAGGAAAAATGAAAAGCGAGGTGAATGCAAGGATGCAAGGAAGCAAGAAATCAATTGTGCCTTCTACCGCTATAGTCTCTTTCTTATATTGGTCCAGACGGATGGACGGTCGGACGGATGAATGGAAGTCCGAGAGAGATTTCGGCAGGAAAGCCTAACCCTCGTACGGCTTACGGATCTGGTTTCTGGCTTTTAGGGCCGGCGTCGTCATCCGGTTTCCGGAACTTTTTAGGGTTCTAGAATTAGGTTTTTACACCTAATAGGATTTCTCTAGATCTGGAGTTCCAGTATTTCCCAAATCCTCTTAATCTCCTATTGGAATTCAAAACTTTCCTATTTAAAGGATTAAATTTTAAATTTTCCCGTCTAATGCTAGTTTTCTGTGTCTAACATGTGGGATCACACTCCCACACAAAGCCACTTGAAAACACTTACAAAATAGTAGAGAACACCCAATTGAGAAAGATGGAATGAGAAGGTTGCAATTGGACCCCTTTCCTTTCCATTGCTCTGTCAGGTTTCCCTACCGTTGGATTTGACCGATCCCCTCCATGTAGAAATAGTTTCCGTTCTAATGGCTCCTCGATTTCCCCAGTAGTGACCGTTAGCTCCCGGTTTCAACTTCTGATACCAGTCTAACTGTATCCAGTTATTTAGGAATCCGGTTTGAGATTTCCTTTTGGTAACCGGTTTCCGGTTTAAAACAGAAACTCTAAAGATCCGTCTTAACCATTTTATCTCATTTAAGAGATGCTATGGTTTCTAATCCATAAATCTAATAAACTCTCTACTTTTACCTTAAAAACAAAAAAAAAAAATATGCAAATGAAATGTCTTTAACCTAATTCTATTACAAAGTAATAGAATTTGGAATTCCGGATCGCCACATCACCCCATTCCTAAATGTGAGCGTCCCCGCGAACCCTTAACCAAATCAGTAGTAACCGATCTTGTTAATACAGGAGATCATCTTTTTCCGGATCTGAATCCGTTTTTAAAAATGATTCCTGTTGGTAGCGCTTTACTTTAGAGCCATTGACTCTAGTATTAAGCCAATCTCCTTGAAGATCTTCAAGTTGGAGAGAGCCATTTGGAAATATTTGACTTACTTTGTATGGTCCCATCTACCTTGTGTGTAATTTACCCGGAAATTCTTCATGTTGGTTATCATAGAGCAACACTAATCCTCCTTCCTTCACACCATGGTCCTTTGGTATTCTTGCATCAAAATCCTTCTTCCTCTTATGCTGTACAGCTATGGTTTGCTCCAGTGCATCTCCGCGAGCTTCTTCTAAGTCTTCAATTGCTAGTAACCAGAAACTGGGATCCAGTTCCTTTTCTTGATCTCCGCTCCTAGAAGCCATAACTCGTAACATCTCAATCTCCATCTCGATCTTGTGCAATGTTGTCTGTCCAAAAACCAAAAAGAAAGGACTCCTTCCTGTGGTGGATTTCTCTGATGTGTTGTAAGCATGAATTGCCGAAGGCAACTTCCGGTCCCAATCCGTCTTATGAGCTGAAACCATCTTATTGAGGATCCGTCCTATGATCCCGTTGGCTCATTCCGTAAGTCCATTAGCCTTTGGATTGTATGGAGTTGTTTTCCGGTGCTTGATTATGTATGTTGAAGTGATGTTTTGGATATAATCATTCAGGAAATGGGTCCGTTGGTCACTCACCAACTCCAATGGGTGACCAAAACACATCATGATCTCTTCAAATAAAAAAGAAGCTGCTGTTAAAGCATTGTTCTTCCTTGTGGCCCGTACTTCCACCCATTTGGTCGCATAATCCGTGGCCAAAATAATGTATCTCATCTTCCAGGTACTGACCAGAGTGATGGGACCAATAAAATCAATACTCCACTTCTCAAAAGGAGCAAGGGGTATGATTGGTGTAAGAGGCCAATGATTTCTGAAAGAGGGTGCCCCTGACCTCTGACATTGATCACAACTTCCCACAAAAGACTTTACATCTCGGATCATCGACGGCCACCTGTATCCGGCTGTCCGGATCTAGTTGACAGTCATAATAGCAGCAAAGTGGCCTCCTGAGGGTCCAAAGTGGAGTGCCCTCATAACTTGCTTGCACTCCCTCTTCTCCAAACATCTCCTCAATTGGTCGTCTGCTTCTATCTTGAATAGAATGCCATGAATCAAAGTGTGAGGAGCCACTTTGTGTTGAAACACGATCTTCTCTTCAAGGGTGAATTCATCAGGATATCTTTGATTCACAATGTAATCAATGATATCCTTGAATTCAGAAGGCACATCTCCATGAATATGGAAGATTGCAGCTTCTTCTACAGGTGCTGTTCTTGATTCCTATTCCTTCATACCTTCTTCCAAGAACTCATCCGGAAAGTCTACGGATATATCCCCTACTGCTTCAAGTCCCCTCTGTCGGGATAAGAAATCCGCGTTGGTATTTGCTTTACCCGGTTTCACTATCACCACATAATTGAACTCTTGTAGTAATAGGATCCACCTTGCTAACCTTCCTAACAAATCCAATTTATTTACTAGATACTTTAAGGAATCATGATCCGTATGGAAGATGATCCGGTATCCTAGCAAATAATGCCAGAATTTCTTACATGCATAAACAACAGCAAGAGCCTCCCTCTCGATTGTTGTATAATTCCTCTCAGCTGGACTCATTTGCCTACTAGCATAGTAAATAGGACATTCCTTTTTGCCGTCCAACTGCCAAAGAATCGCTCCAAGACACCAATCGGATGCGTCTAGAGTTACATGGAATACTAGGGTCCAATTCGATGGAGATAAAACAGGAGCCTTTACCAATCTACCTTTCAACTCCTCAAAGGCATGTTGTCTCTCCTTAGTCCAGATGAACTCTTCTTCCTTCTTCAAGAGTTCAGTCAATGTAATAGCTAACTTAGCATACCCACCAATGAATCTCCTATAGTAACCAATACATCCTAAAAATCCTCGGACTTCCCTCACACTAGTGGGTGCAACTAAGGTGAGTATAGCCTTGACTTTGTCTATGTCAACCTCCAATCCTCTCTTAATGACAATGTGACCAAGAAGAATTCCGGACTACATTCCCAGGAAACACTTACCCGAATGTAGTTTCAATCTGGTTTCCTTGCATCAGACAAAAGTCTTCTCAAGGAACTTCAGGTGGTTGTCTTTGTCACTGAACACCGCATAGTCATCAATAAAAACTTCAAGAAAATGCTTGAGGAAATCCCGAGAAATATCCATCATGAGCCTTTGGAAAGTTCTGGGCGCATTACATAGACCAAACGGCATCCAATTGAAGGCAAAGGTCCCCCACTCAGTGGTAAACGTTGTCTTCAACTGATCCGCAAGTCTAATGAAGACCTGATTGTACCCAGAAAATCCATCCAAGAAGCTGTAGCATTCTTGACTGGATAGGTGATCCATGATTATGTTTGTAAATGGTAATAGGAAATAATCCTTCTTCGTGGCTACATTCAACTTTCTAAAGTCTTGGCATACATGAATCTTCACCTTCCCATCTGCTCCAATCTTCTTTGGCACAATCACAATTGGTGAAATCCATTTCGAGTTGTTAACTGGATAGATAAATCTAGCTTCCAACAGTCTATCAATTTCTTCTTTCACCATCAATGAGTACTTAGGATTGAGCCTATATTGGCGTTGCCTAACCAAAACAGCTCCATCCACCAAATCAATATGATGTTCTCCCAAATTTGGTGGGATTCCACCAAGATCTGAAGATGTCCAGGCAAACACGTCCATATATAAACTCTTTCAAATTTTTATAATCAAAATTATTAAATTTTTTTCTTACAAGCAAAAAAACAAAACTTTAATTTCTTTAACAACTTGGCATAACTCCTCTTCTCCTCTTTACTCAAAGATTTTCCCATAAAAAATGATTTTCCGGGCTCCACTTCAACTTTCTCATAATCCACAGGTTTGACAACGTTCTTGATCGGATCCAGTTCTTGCTCCTCGGATTGGACTTGGATCTCATTCCATGGAAGATCTGATCTTTCTTTGCTCAATCCAACCGACAACAGGTTCCCATCAATAATTTGTCTCCTTATCCATTCCTTTGTCAATGGAACATTGGCTTCTCCAAGTGAACGATCTTCTGAAAGGGAAACTGGAACTGGAATTTCAGCTTCTTCGTCATCCGGTTGACACATCTCTTCAACAGGATCCGGAAACCTGAAATCCGCTTCAATCATCCCTTCAAACTCCTCTACCCAATAGGCAGATGCGGAAGAGTCTTCCGGATCTGACCAATTCGTAGTATACCCATCAGATTCACTTATTTCTCCCATATGGGTTTCTTTCTTCCAAGGAATCCGAACATTAGGCTTCCCTACAACAAACACGGATGATGACAAAGTTCAGTAAGTACGTTACTGTGCCAATCCGGGTAGATACTTTAGAAAGCCTCCCGACCGGAAGAACCCTTGATTGATCCGCCATACGTAATACTTGGTCTGTACTCTCAAAAGTAGTGAATCCTAAGTCAAAAGTTATATCTTCCAACATCAAATTCACTCCTGATCCTCCATCCACCAATACCTTGGGAATGGAACATCCCTCAATCTCTACGACCAATTCCGGTGGTCCGTAGTCTTCAACTTGGGCAAAGTTGACTGAAACTGGAGGAAGCTTAAATCTCCTCTTCCTCCGCTTTGTCTAGGCATCTCGGATCAACTTTTGATAAGTGGTATTATCATTCAAAAGTTGTCCAATGGTGACATTGGCCTTCTGATCCTTGACGTCCTGTAAAATATCATACTCGTTCCCTTTCTTTACTGGTTCAATGATAATTGGAGTATTATCAAATCTTACTTTCCGCAGTGAGGTGGAAATACCGGAACCGGAAGTTTCTTTCTCCAGCCGACTGGATTCGAAAATCCTCAAGTTACATCTAACCTCCTCACTAATGTCTTCAGGGATTCTAATGGGTTGTACCCCATTCCTATACCTTTCTACAGGTTTAGGTTGACTGGATTCATCAGAGTGATGAGAATCACTTGAATCCGGTTCCTATCGTCTACCTATCCTAGAACTACGATTGGTCTTACCTTTCCCTTTTCCTACTTTTCGATTCTTGGTGGAACTACGAGTGGCTACTCTAAAAATCGACTGTCCTACTCTATCTGGTAGTTCCATCGCTAAGGGTCAACTTTCCAAATTCTCAATTCCAGCTTTAGATCCGTAATTGAGTCCAGTTTGCTCCCTCGGAAGTGTCTCTACTTGCTTGTAAGTAACCCGGTTCTGTTGGATTTTCTGACACTGGGATGCACTATAGCCATACTTTTGGCAGTTTTGACAAGAAAGGACCATAGGTGCCCCCTGACTTGACTTGAACGGACATACATGGGCATAATGATCCGGACTACCGCAAATGAAATAAAACCCAAAAGGTTTAGTCTGAGGAATCATACCCGGATTCATCCCTGCTTGGACGGATCTAGGAATGACATTCGCCCTCATCAGCTACTGAGGTGGTTTTCCTCTCCCATAGGTCGACTGGATCTAGAACACCGGATTCTCATCCACATCCTCATCTTCCAGTATGGTAACATAAACTTCTCCTTCTGGAGTTACGTAATGCACCCTTTTTGCAAAAGATTTATTACACTCACTTACAAAGTGTCCAACTTCCTGACATCTTGTACACCACACATTCGTTTGGCTCATGGAAACAGTCCTTCTGGAGTTACGTAATGCACCCTTTTTGCAAAAGATTTATTACACTCACTTACAAAGTGTCCAACTTCCTGACATCTTGTACACCATACATTCGTTTGGCTCATGGAAACAGTCCTTCTGGAATTCCGGTTCTCCGCTAAGTTCACCCAGATTGCTTCAAGTGAGTCTTGAATACTCTTGATGAACTTCTTGGTCTCGTCCTCTTCAATCTTGACTTTGACAACCCCTTTGCCTTTCTCCGTTCTTGAACTTCTATGATAATGATGTCTGTATCCGGTTCCGGATCCTGACGCAGCTCCGGTATCAGAATCTGAACTTTCAGACTAGGAGACAGAAGTGGTGGATCCACAGCTCGAGCTTGAACTGTCAGAGTATCTCCTCCTCCTCTTTTCCTTCTTCAAATACTTCTTACTCTTCCTTTCACTTCTCTTCAATGCATTTCGAAGAGATTGGGCTGAATCTTCATAATTTTGAGCGGTCTCCATGGCTTCCCTCAAAGTGCCTGGACGTGCTTGCCGGATTTGGAATCCCATCTCTTCTGGAAATCCTGCAACATACCACTCAACTTGTACACTAAGAGCAATTTCCGTAGTCAGTTTTTGAATTAGGGCCTTCACTCTCTGCCCATAAGTACGAACTGACTCTCTTGGCCTCATGGTCATTCTACTTAGCTTCCCCAAAGCCCTAGCTTTCCCTCCTGCTTCTCTAAATGTTCTCAAGAAGAGGGGTGTGAGCTGATTCCAGTCATTCCAGGTAGCAACTGGAACATTTTGGTACCATTTCGGAGCTTCCCCTTTCAGTAAGCCCTCGAAGATTCGTTGTTTGCCTCAAAATCCTCTTGATTTGCAGTGGCAATAGACTTGAACTCACAAAGCCAGTCGTCAACGTCTTGACTCCCATCTCCCTTATACCTACTATACTTCAGGCGCATAGAACCTATCATGTTATCACTCTCAGGTTCAGACTCAATTCGTTTCTGATCCTCGTCAAACGTAACCGGATCCACCCCAGTACCTTGTACCGGACTTGGATCTGTCAGAGGAGTATTGTATACCTCCTCTGCTGAACCTACAACAAATTCTTTCTGAACTTCAAACACTGAAGTCTACCTCGGTTCCGTACTAACACTAAGAATGCTGTGAACCATAACTTCTCTCCTATTCTGGGCAGATCGTCTCTCAGAGGTTTCTATATTCTCTGTCCTTTTTATGAGGAAGGTCAACCTCAACTTTAGAATAGACTTGACAATCAACCTAGATAGAAGTGCTATAAGCCTATTTAATATACATATATATATATATATATATATATATATATATTTTTTTTTTTTTTTTTCTGTGGAAACCGTCAAACAGTGACCGGATCTCTAAGACACTATGCTTTCATCCCTAGCAACGGTGCCACTTTTTTGTGTCGTAGCACAAGAAAGTAAAATCCTACCAGAGTACCAGTAGATGTTCTAACGTGTTTAAAACGCCTTTAAGATGACTCATATATCGTTCCCACAAAGATCGAGTTGATATTTTTTTAGTGATGACCGGAACAGGATGCGGAAGTTTCTACAACCACAAGTGAACCAAATTCTAGGACGGAAATCTTAAAATACCTATGTGAATACTTTCCATCCGATTGGACTAACCTATAGTAGTCCTAATCCACACAACAACAGGGAAATGTCTAAATACTACTACACTCCCTCCCCACAAATAAGACACTGATCCTAGGATACGGAACCAGAAACTAGTTCCACTTCCGTTTTCTCAAACATAGTAACCGGGGTAGAAGTTTAGCCTCTCTCGCAGAGGGTTCCGCATGTTGGCATTCTGGAAGGTTGTGTGAATTCTTACCCTTTGAGGATTATAGTGAAAGAAGTTCCACTAAAAGAGAAAAATAAAATAATAAAAGACAAAAATAAAATAGGACCAGTTTCTCCTCACAACTAATCCAGAAGCTAATCCAGACTAGCAGGTCACTCAGGAAACCCCTACATCCCCTACATTACTACAATGACAGACTTCCCCGACCCAAGTCCCTATAAAGAGACGCTACTTCCGGAAACCGGATACAGGAAACATCCGGGGACCACTTATCTTCTCCCAACCTGTAATGGCACCTACCCGCACGAAGCAATGTAGGCCAACATCACCGGTATACCAACACCCAGTTTAAAATCAAATCCAATCAAGTGAAGTGGAAATCTGCGCCTTACTTGCAATGGAACATGAAAAGAACACAAGTGTCACTATCCCCTACATCAACAAACTCAGCCAAACCCAATTCCAAGGGCAGGATCCGGTCACTAGATAACTAGGCGACCCCAACTATTCACTCACCACCCACTTCCGGTTGTAGTAGGACCTCATCAAAACTTCGATTGGCATACTTCTGTCTCCTACAGACCGCACCCAATCTAGGAGTGGCTATCCTACATAGAAGTCTCCAAGTGATGGCAATTAGCTGAACTTCACTCCTACTACACATAGAATTTTAATCATCTCACTTCAATTCCCGAAAATCGGATTCAGACGAAGTTTGGGGACTACTCAAGTTTCCTTCCTCCACCTGCAAAACTACAGCTACCCGCATAAAGCAATGGTTCTAGCATCACCGGCATACCAACACTCAATCAGGAATCAAACCCAACCAAATGGAGTGGAAATTTGCAATTTGCTTGTAAGGATGAAAAATGAAAAATAAGAGTAAAACTATCCCGAGTTGAACTTGCTTCAACCCCTCCTAAATACTAACAAAATTGAGAACCCAAAAGGTTCCAAGGAAATCCTAACCACAGATCAAAGAATGACATGCATCATTCCCCAATCCCTAAATCTCAGTGTTGACTTCTTAACAGCCAGCCGCTTCCTCAAAAAGCGGATCTCAGATCTTAAAAATCCGGATCCGGTTGATTAGGTTCATCTGAACCAAAAGTAATTTACAAGTAGCTTTCAAAGTCTAAATCTTAAGTTTCCACCTAACTTTCTATAACTTTCCCTACAAATCCCCTACCTACTTCTTTGGCCGCTTGGATGGCGTTGGTGCTAGCTTGGCGGTGCCTTTCCTTGTTGGCTACTGTCTACTTCCAGAGGGCTTATTTTCTTTAGTAACTTTCCCCTTTGGAAGAGTTGGAGGTTTATCTTTCCCCTTTTCCCGCACAAGTTCTAGTTTCAGTTCCGATTCTTCTTCTTCCTCCTCTTGATCCTCGGATTCCTCCCCTGATGTTGACTGATTCTCCTCCTTCTCTGTTGTTTCTAACGACTCGTCCTCCTCTAATCCAATCTCAATTAGTGGTGACAACTCCCTTCTTCGTTTTGTTGTTGACTTCCGCTTGGTTGAAGTTGGCTGCGGTGACCAACCAGAAAGTGTGCTCTGTAGAGTTCCCAGGTCTGGTTCCACTGTCTTACTCTGGTTGCGGGTTTGGGATCCGGGTGACAACCCTTTTTCTGTCTCCGCTTCAATCTTCAACTTGGAAGAAAGGGTGGGCGTGGACTTCTCTTCTGTGCTCTCCTTAGACTTCCGGTCAACTAACCTCCTCTTCGGCATGGCCTTACTAGGTGTCTCTTCTTTCACTTTAGCCTTGAGCTTTGCCGGTTCCGAGAACAGACCGGAATTCTCCATCTCAAATAAAGTACGCTCCATCTTCTCATAATAGGACACCAAGACTAAAACAATCTTTGGTCCCATCTGAGATCCCTCCTTAAGTACCCCTACTTCAAAAAGTTTGGCTTTGTTAATAACCTCGCCTGGATTTCCAATGAATACCCGGATTTGTTTAAGGTTTTTCCTTGTCTCATCTGAAAGTTGCTTACTCTCACTCTCAGATCTCTTCTCTAATTCCTCTTACAAATTCTTGACTTGACCGGTTAGGCTAGCTATCCGGTTTTCTAACTTCTGGGTCACCTTCTTATCACTTGACATTCTCTCCCGGATGACCTTAAGTTCATCTATGACAAACCCAAGAGGATCAAATGTTTTTCCCCACATTGGATCCTTACTGGTTCCTGCTCCAACTAATTCCTTTCCTTTTCCTTTGGGAACCTCATGTTCCTCTTCCGATTCTGACTCACCTACAAATGCTTCCCTTGTTCCTTCTGGTTCCGGTTCCGGGTTAATATTGAATTGTAACATCACATCTACAGACTTGTACAGAGTAACCTCCTTTCCTCTCAATAACTCGTTATGCTCATAAAGGTGGAAGAGAAAGGGAGAGAGACCTGAGGGTTTGGACTTGCCAACTACCGAGACCATCTTGGTCACTACTTCTTTTATCACTAAGCCCCAACTCACTTTCCTCTCTCCGGTCAATGCACCAAAGATCGTATTGGCAATGCTAATGGTGACCCGGGTAGGACGCTCAAGATTCAAGATCGGAACTAGGAACTCCAGAATCCTCCTCTTTCTCAAGTTGATACAATTAGTCACCGGATAACCATCCTTGGGGTTGATAGGATTGCAGAACTTACCAACAACAAACTTCTCTGTCCTTTTGGCCATGCCATCTCCCTTCTCTAGAAAGTCATACACTGCTGCCCACATCTTGGCAGTCCATCCGGTTGGCAGCACACGGATTGTCTTATACCACTCCGTCGTCTGAGCTGTAAGTAGCTCTCCTACCATCTCCTCGTTCTTCAAGCTCCAAAGTTTCTTCAAGAAGCCCTCACATCCGAGCTACATCAACTCCTCCTTCAAGAGTGCCTTCTCCTTTTGATCCTTGGGCAATCCTGGTGTCACCGACTGGAGTGTGACTGAAGGTACATCCTCACTTGCCTCGACCTTCACCATGGTGCTCAAACTACTTGGAATGGTTTCTAAACTCTCAAGTCCCTCGTCTCTAAACAACTCTTTCACTCCACTACTCCCTATCCAAGAAATAGGTAGTCTAGTCTCCGCTCAACAGGAACCGGAGTTTGAAACTCACACTCCTCCTTGCTCCAGCGCCATAGCCACTTGAAAACACTTACAAAACAGTAGAGAACACCCAAATGAAAAAATGGAATGAGAAGGTTGCAACCGGACCCCTTTCCTTTCCGTTGCTCCTTCGGGTTTCCCTACCGTTGGATTTGACCGTTCCCTCCATGTGGAAATAGTTTCCGTTCTAACGGCTCCCCAATTTCCCCGGTAGTGATTGTTAGCTCCCGATTTTGACTTTCGATACCGGTCTAACCGTATCCAGTTATCTAGGAATCCGGTTTGGGATTTCCTTTTGGTAACCGGTTTCCAGTTTAAGATAGAAACTCTAAAGATCCATCTTAACCATTTTATCTCATTTAAGAGATGCTATGGTTTCTAATCTATAAATCTAATAAACTCTCTACTTTTACCTTAAAAACAACAAAAAAATATGCAAATAAAATGTCTTTAACCTAATTCTATTACAAAGTAATAGAATTTGGAATTCTGGATCGCCACACCAGCCAAGCCCACTTCCAACAAGATGCAGATAACAAAGTTAAACTTGAGGCCAGCTTCGGATCCAGAACACGAGTCTAGCGCGAAGTTAGTTCCAGTACCGCCCAAAGTTTCAACTCCGAAATCCCCTAGAGTTCAAACGGCACCCAACCTCTTGAGGGGAACTTTCAAAGTTCCAGAACAGGGAGTTAGAGGAGATCTCATTGGACGGATCGGAGGAATGACCAATCTGGCTCAGACGAATCCGGAACGTTTTACGCACATGTAGGAGACTACACCGGAAAAGAGGAACAAACCAATGACACTGGAGGAGACACCGCCAGAGAAGGGAACATAAATGCAAGTCATTGAAAACTTTGAGGATGAAAGTACACACTCCACGTCCGGAGTGGAGGAGGATAGCGATCCGTCTCCAGCAAAGTGCCACATTTAGACCCGGGCAACGACAAAGACGACCCCAGGTAGGAGCGTGAAGGGGACACCGACTAGTTAGGCGGACAGCCGTTCCAAGAAGACTCGGGAGCCGAGGCATTAGAGTTTTTAGGGTGAATAGTTTCGGATCCGGAACGGGTTTCCAAGCGTGGGCCTAGGTTCTGGAATTTTAGGCAAGTAGCTTAGGAATCTTCGATTTTCTCGGGACAGCTGGAGTTGATGTTTCCGGATATCTTGAAGGAGTTCAGCGATTGGTTGCCTGGATTTCCGGGTTTCTTTTCAGGCTTTTAGACTTTGACGTTGGGTTTTTCAGTTAGTATTTAAAGGCAGGCAAGTTAGTTGGATTGGACTCCAATTCCATCCTAGCGTTTTCACGTATGTTATTTCAATTCATTTCTTAATCCAAATCAGCTGGGGTACTACCATCTGCACTTTGCTTACAGAGTTCTAGCTGGTGAATGTGTTTGCTGTGTATCTGAGTACTGGAGTAAGAGAAGGATGGGTGAGGGGGAATCCGGGTCTCGAACAACGGATCTCTCAAGTGTTGGGGTTTCTAGGAAGAGATGCAATCTGAGTGAAGGAGTGTGAGCGTTACGTGCCTTCAAATTGCCGGAACGGTGATCCGGGTAGAGATGTAGAGGTCCATGCGAGTCCAGAACCAAGGAGGTTCCGTGTAGAGATAAGCGACCGCCAGAGGAAAGACCTCTTGCTACTCCAAAAGGTCTACCAACCTCCACATCAGTACACTATCCTTCCCTTGGAATTCTACTCCCTTGAGTCCAGAAGTTCGGATCCGTCGTTGTAGTAAGAGGGGTGTGAGAGTTTCTTTGTGTGACCTATCTCCGGATCGGCCAATCCGGAAGCTGTGAGAGAATACTTCATCCTTCTCAGAATACAACTATGTTGTTTAGGTGTGTTGTTCATTAGATTTAGAGTGCAAAGAGGTTAGTTACACAAGTGGTGAGTCCCCACCCCTTTTTAAATCAAGGGCGAACCCTCTGAGGGTAAAACAGAAGCAACAAAAACCATAAACGAGGGGGAGACAGAACTAGGTTCCGAGTGTGGTGTGGATCCGGAACGGAATCCAGAAAGTACTAAGTTTCCGGAATGAGGTGAGGAAGTGATACGAAGGAAATTAATGGTGTAGTCACGATCCAGATACCTCTAACTCAAACGATACTAAACTAGAGTTTCCTAGAACGATAATTCGTGTCATCTTGCAACAATTTGTCGTTGTAAGGATACTTATGGCTAATTGCGCGTACGACACACTCCTTTCAGAACTTATAGTGACGGAAGACTCACTCAACTAATCTAATTTCCTATTCTAACAGGATCCGGTTTGATCTTTCACAACAGACCAAGAATGAATCCGACCTGTAGGTCACACAAAAATCCCCCGTACGATCCTCTCCAACTACAACAACCTTAATGCTTCCTCAGATCCGTACAAAACTAAGGTGGCTACAAGTATGTACGCCCGTACCAATGCAATCCAAGGTTTTTTCGTTTACTATTTCAGATGGCGAGACCTCTCAAGCGATCGGATGTTAACCCAAATATCCCATCTGGTAGCTCTAGCACAGTTGAGAATCCCCTCCCTAACTGCCTAACTTAACACTGGCTATCTCACCCAGAATAATGAACCCTAAATCTACTGAAGTACATGACTCACTCCCAACGCTTACAACCCGTTCACATGCACATGTAATCACAAGAAAACATCAAGGGGAGAAATTCCTCCTACAATCCGCTTGTCTGCACTCAATCTCTCATCTCCTCACTCAGCCACTCTTTGGAAAGACAAAGAAAACAATAGAAAATACAAGAAGAGACAACATATGCAAGAAAAAGGACTCTCTCCTTGTCTAAGTCTTGAGACTTGAATTATATACAAAGTTTACATAAAGTGTCCCCGGAAATCCGGCACTGATCGAGCCGAGATTTTCGGATCTGAACTTTTCCTATTTTTTCGGGAGAAGGTCCGGTCTAACAAAATTTCCTACTTCTAAATTCCTAACTATCTACTCATCCTATGGGAGTCCACTACTATCTGGAGTAGCCATTGGTGATAGTTCGCTCAAATTCTTACTCATGTCTCCCCCTTCCAGAACGCGTTCCAATTCCACTGGGAAAGTGTAGAAGGATTTTTATTTCTTCTATAAAAATAAACCCTATTGTAGGATTCGAACACTAGGAGGTAAAATATCCCGATTGAATTGTAAAATTTATTCCCCAAAAGAAATCACCAATTGCAAGTTTATGTTTGTACAAATTTTCCTATCGTTATCCCAACAGCCAATCGGTCAGCCCCACTTATCATATCAATTGGGCTTGCATCTTTATTTTAGCCGATGGTCTTTTCTCCAATTGTTGTCTCGCTCCCAGTCCACTCCCAATTAGTTATCTTTCACAGCACTCCAGCATCTCCCATCGGTATTCAAACTCCCACATAACACCAATCGGTATTCACTCTTAAAATGAATTCTCTAAATTAACTCAATTGTAAATAATATTATGAATTCTCCCTCAATCGATTAAGCTCTCCAGTTTCTCCAATCGTATTAATTTTCTCATTTCTTGATTTACACATTTAATTCATATACCTCTCTCAATCGGTATTTTATTCATCAATAAACCATTTAATCCCAATCGGTGGTTCTTCACTCAGTTACTCAAACAATCCCAATTGGTATTTCTTGATCGACCAGCACAACTCCCAATCGGTACATAACTCACATAGATATTCAATTCAATTACAATCAACCATTAACATTCCACAACATCCATAACCCACAATTTCCAATCGGTTTCAAACTCACACATACACAGTCACAGTCACACACAATCGCACACAAAGACAAACACAGACTCCAGAATCACTCACAATTGGCAAAACACAACTTCATATTACTCAAACAAAACAACACAAACACACGATCGTTTTTACTTCCAAACACTGGAAGGAGCACTTCTCTCTTTCGAAGTCAACTGAGAATAACAATCGGGAAAAACCCAATACATACCGGCCAGCCGGCCACAGTTCAAAACCGCCAATGGGAAACATCTCCCCGAATCTCCTCAGCGTGCCCTATCGACAAATACAACGTACATACCCAGTATACCCCTCCTAACTACCCTCCCGATTAGTAAAACTACAATTATAACATGAAAAACTACCAATCGGCCAAACTAAAAATTGAAATTCAGTCCACAGAAAGTTATTCCTATCATTGGCCTTGGAGCTCCTGATGTGGAAGCTATTCCTCCTTCCTTCTCCTTTCTCCATTCTCCAAGGCCCTCTTCCTCAGGTTTTCACCCTTGTCCTCCGGCTCTAGGCTATTTGGTTCGGTCTCGGATCCCTCCTCATCTGATCCTCTAAACTTCCGGAGAGCCATTTGGACTCTCTACTTCTTGTTCTCCTCCATGGTCAGGAGGTTCTGGTTTTTGTATAAGTGGAAAAGGTAAGTGTATACCGGAGTAGCTCTACTCTTTCCCACATTGGTTACTAGGGTGTTCACCAGTCCTTGTATGTAGCTCGCCCAGTCCATCTTCTTCTCCCCGCTCAAGGCTTTGAAGATGGCGTTCCCGATCGTGAAAGTAACCCGTGTGGGTTTTTCCGGATGCAGGATCAACACTAAGAACTCCAACAATCAACGGTGTCGTGCGCTGACACAATCTTCAATGGAAAATCCGTCTTTGGGGTTGGCTGCGCCTTTGAACTTCCCCCTTACAAAATCTCCTTTCCAATTGGCCTGCGTCGTGCCACCTTCTTCAAACTCGTATATTCCTCCCTAGATTTCCGGTGTCCACATGGGCAGGACTAGCCGAAGGGAGTTGTCAAATTGGTTAGGGGCTCCTTCTATAAGCTCCCTAACTATGGCTTCATTCCGGAAGCCCCAAGGTTTCCCGTAAATCCCCGCGCACCCCATGTTTCGGAAGCTTCCATAGTGTTCTAGAAGATTATATATTGCCCCGAAAGCTTCCGTAGACCTCTAGAGTCTTCCATAGAATTCTAGAATAACCGCTTGGCTAATGGTATATATAGCGGTCGAGGCTAAGGTAGTCCTTAGTCTCAACAACGCAATTCTTTAGGCTTAGTTCTTGAATCCGGTTCTAGCTTTGTACTTCTTGACTCCAATATCAAGTCTTGTTATCTGAAACTCGTCTTGTCTTACCTTGTATCTTACTTGTCCGTTACAATAAATAATTTCAGGTACCCAAGTAGGCTTCAAAACTACTTAGAAGTGTTTGTATTTGAGGCTTTGAGTTGGCGGTAGATACCAACGAGGTGTAACGGACATGAGAGAAACAAGACAAGATAAGTTTCTAGGAACAAGATTGCTATTAGAATCAAGAGGAGTACAAGGTTGGAATTCAAATCACAAGAATAACACTCAAGAGATGTGTTGTCGAGACTGAGGACTACCTCAGTCTCGACTCTTTATATACTACTACCTAAGAGGTTCTTCTAGAACTCTATGGAAAACTCTAGAGTTCTACGAAAATTTCCGAGGAAATATACAATCTTCTAGAATACTATGGAAGCTTCTTAAACACTATAGAAGCTTCCGGAACACTATGGAAGTTTCCAGAACACTGTAGAAGCTTCTGGAAGATTTTAGAAGTTTCTAGAAGGTACTAGAAGACCATGGAAAAGCTTAGAAGGTCCTAAAGTGTCCGTGACATTACCTCCTTCTCTAGTGACGAGTTCCAAGAGGAGCTCGTGTGATGCATGTTTTATATCTACAAAAAATTAAGAATACAAAGAAGAGTATCTACAACATATGTTGCTCTTTGCTCCGGTGGTAAAAGATGTATTGGTCCTTAGAGCCAATGATTGTAACCACGACCTCTTTCCATAGGGCAAACTTCAAGACGATAGTGCTCAATGTTCAAACCTTGAAAATATCCTTTGAATATTATTTCTGGACCATTAGGTTCAAGACTTCCAACTTGCAACAATATTACCAAGGCTCGAGCATCGGGTTGAAGATTGTCATGCCAAGGTTTATCTATGCGAGGTCGCTTTCGTTGTGCCAAAGATCCACCTTCGTCTTTAAGTTGTGGTGCTAAAGGAGCTGAGAGTTGTAAAGGTCAATCTAGTAATTGTGACATAGAAAGCTCAAGCTCAGGTTCTAACTCAGGCTTTAAAGAGTCTCTAAAAACCCTCCAATTAGACATATTGGAGATGCTATGCTTTAGAAGAGGAAGCTTCTTAAAGAAGCTACTGATTAGATAGGCCGCAGTTTATTAGGATAAAGTTGATAGAACTCATGTACCTTTTGCGGCGCGTTGACTAAATTTGTTGTTGCTTTCCACGTTCTCTCATTAATATCATAGCCACGCCAATGCACAAGATATTCCAATTTGCCACGTCGACGTCGTGAATCAAGCATTTTTTCCACCTCGTATTCTGTATAATTGTTGATTTCAATGAGAGGCGGTGGCGGTTGATTTCGTTCGGGTAAATTGGATTCTTTGTATAGTTCAAAAAGAGAAACATGAAAGACTGGATGTACTTATAGCTGCTAGAAGCTCTAAACGATAGGTAACAACATTGATTTGTTTGACTATAGGAAATGGTCCTAGTTGTTGATAATTCAATTTGTCACACGGTTGAGTAGTCTTGATGTTGCGCTAAAGAAGCCACACTTTGTCCCCAACTTGAAATGGAGGCGATTCCTTACGGAACGTATCTGCTGCTATTTTGTAACGTTCTTGAGCTTCTTGAAGATGAAGTTTCATAGTTTCTTGAATTTCTGATAACCTTAAAATTAAATTTTGAACTGTTGAATTGTCCATCTAAGAAACATTGAATAAATCAAATTTGGGATGATATCCATAGTTGACATAGAATGGCATTTCATGAATAGAAGTATGGATGGTATTGTTGAACGCAAATTCCGCCAAGGTCAAGTGTGAAGTCCAATCATCTTATTGATAGTTGATGGTGCAATGTAGGTATTGCTCTAGCACTTGATTTACACGTTCTGTTTATCCATCAATCTGAGGATGAAAAACAGAAGGAAGATTAATTTCCACCTTCAAGGTTTTAAAGAGAAACTTCCAAAATTTGGAAACGAATTGCGGTCATTGATTGGATACAATATCATCAGGTAAGCCATGATATCGGTAGATAGTGTCAAAAAATAGCCGTGCTGTTTTTTCACTAGTGATTGTTTTTTAACACGAAAAAAAGTGAGTCATTTTGGTAAGACGATCTATGATGACGCAAATGGAATCAAAATATGCTAATGGAGATAAATCTGTAATAAAGTCCATAGAAATTGAAGACCATGGCCGCTTTGGAATTGGTAATAGTTGGAGAAGTTCATGCAGTCAATGTCTTGGGTTTTTGGATCTTGAGCAAGTGTCACATGAAAGTACAAAGTCTTTAACAGCCTTCCACATTTGAGGCCACCAAAATTTTCGAGACACAAGTTCCAAGGTCTTGTTGAGTTCAAAGAATCCAACAGCAGGAAAGTCATATCAAGTTTGAAGAACTTGAAGACATAAAAGGCCTCTTGGAATGTATAAACGTTCTTCAAAATACAAGAGGTCGTTTAATAACTTGAATTTGTTGTCGTCATGATAAGATCGATGCTTGATATCAAAAACTAAAGGATCCGTTTTTAATGTTGTACGAATTTGATCAAGAAATCAACTAGCAATGCCATAATTGTTGCACGAAGATGGAATTGTTCAAGTTTGAGAAGAGTCCTTTGTTGTTGGTCATATGCCGCTTCCCCTTCTTTGGGTACCAAATATGATCTCCGAGACAAGTTGTCTAATAATCCTTGTTGCTTTCCGGGACAGTACGTGATGATGAAGACAAAACGAGATAATAACATGTTCTAGCAAGCTTGACGTCGATTTAAGACGTGAGCAATTATAAAATACTCAAGATTTTTGTGATCTATATATACAATCACCCAATGAAACGCTCCTTCAAGTAAGTGGCGTCATTCTTGAAATGAGTCAACAATAGCAAGAAGTTCTTTGTCATGAATCTCATAGTTGATTTCAGCAACTGAAAATTTTCTTGAATAAAATACAATTGGGTGAAGTTTTCCTTCTTCTCCCATTTGTAAGAGTATTGTTCCCAATGCAAAGTCTAACGCGTCCGTTTCCATATAAAACGGCTTGGAAAAGTTTGGATGAATTAAGATTGGGGCTGTTGTAAAAGCCAATTTGAACTATTGAAAGGCCTTCTCTGCTTCAGATCCCCAGTCAAGCTTGTCCTTGTATGTTAGCCGAGTTAGTGGAGCTGCTACTTGTGAATAATTTTTTATGAAGATCCAATAAAAATTGGCAAATCCAAGAAAACATTGTACATCACGTACGGTTCTAGGAGTTTCTCAGTCTGTGATAGCTTGAATCTTTTTTAGATCCATTAATAAACCTTTGTTAGAGATGATGTACCTAAGGAACTCCATTTGCGGTTGATGGAATATACACTTCTCCAACTTGGCATATCATTAGGAATATTATGAGCTCAAGAAGTGCCCCCAAGTTTTGGTAGTGCAAATCTAAATTAACTTGCCTAGACTTGCCTATAACATGGTACTCCAATTTGACTTGAAATGTCCATGTCTTGTGTGATGTACATAGCCTTTAGTGCTTGGTACTATTCAAAAAATATTTGGATAAATGGGGAGATGTACTTCATAGATTATTAATAAATTGCTCTCTACAGCTCATTGCATCATTATTGGAAAAGGAGTCCTGTTTTCAACATGGAACAGAGTACGCTATTGAAAACAAGGATTCGATTCGGTTAGAATGAAAGATGAGTTGTCGAAAGATGAGCTGTCGAAAAATGAGCTGTTGCTGAGACCACGAGTCTGAAACTTGAAGAGAACATGAACTGTCTTTAACTTAAAGAGAACATGAGTCTGTAAAGAGAACATGAGTCTGTAACTTGACATACATAAGAACTGTAAAAAAACAGCTTTGAAATTACATGCGAATAAATGTCTAATAAAGGACAACAACATTGAACACCAAGTTGCCTAATAGTAATGACACACAAGAGAAAATTGTGTCATATTGTTCAAAGATGAGAAATCTAACTAACAAGTCTTGATCTTCAGAGTTTTGGGAAGGAGAACATCAGAGACAGTCATAGTCTTCTCCCTATGGTAGTAGGTGGGCTCCAAGACAGCCAAATATTCTTGGTGAAGGAGAAAGTGACGATCACATAGATAGTGTTACAAAGTGATTCAGTTGAATACTTTAGTACAGCTGATTATCAACAAAGTCACAGCTAGTTGTTAGAATCTAATGTTCATCACTATAGGCATGTGTTGCAAACAATTGAAATATAGTATTCAATTATGTTGAAAGCTTTCCTGGAAGTACTTGTGAGTACACTGTACGTGAGCTCTTCTAATTAAATACTACACAAGATGAGCCAACATGTTTGTACAGTTAGTTTCATGATGAAGCAAAGGAGTCTTGGACCAATGGCTGTTGAGCTTCATGTTCTAAACCATGATGATTATGAGCATCCATCTTGAGCGGAGATAGGGGAAAAGTTTTGGTTATTTAATTTAGAAGTACAATTGAAGCAATTTAAAGGGGTCTCCAAGTTTCATTATAAGGGGCACTTCTTGAGCTCATAATTTTCCTAATGAATCCCACATCTCGTAGTTTTTGTAACACAAGTGTAACATATTTTTCATGTTCTTCAACATTCTTTAAATAGATCAAAATGTTGTCAAGATAACATACAACAAACCGGTTCAAAAATTCGCAAAAAACATCATTCATCAAGTGCTGAAAGATAGCTGGTGCATTTGTAAGACCAAACGGCATAACATTATATTCAAAATATTCGTATCTTGCTCGAAATAATGTCTTCTATTCGTCCCCGGCTTTTATACGTACCAGATTGTACGCTCGACGAAGATCAATGTTGGTATAAATTTTGGCTTGGCCAAGTTGATCAAGAAGTTCAGATATCAACAGCAATGGATATCGATTCTTCACTATTATTTTGTTCAAGCCACAATAGTCTACACACATTCGTAAAGAACCGTCTTTCTTTTTTACAAAGAGTATTGGTGCTCCTGTTGAAGATTTTGAATGTCGAATGAAGTGTTTTTGCCAAATTTTCATTGATATACTCTCTCAATGCTGAAAGTTTATTCTGCGACAGATTATAGATTGGGCCAAATGGAGGTTGGATTCCGTCTTCTAAATTGATGGCACAATCATATAGTCGGTGTTCTGGCAAAATATCGGCATTCTTTTTTTCAAATACATCGCCAAATTCTTCGCCAAATTCTTCGTACTGAACTAGAATGCTTGAAGAGACACTGTTCTTTTTGCGCATCAGAGTTGCATAAATAACATAAGAGTTGGCTTCCTTTGTTGCTTTCAGAAAAGCTTTAGTTCCAACAAGTACAAGCTTAATGGTGGAATGTACTGAAAAAGATTTCGATGCAAAGGCAACCAACAAAAATGATAGACTTCGTATCCTCTAGTCTATAACCAGATTATATTTTTCAACCATAATAGTCCTAATATTACAGGATTGGATGGAGTGCTAATCACATTGAATGTGATTGTACTTGTATGTTCTGCAATCGAAACTTCCAGTGGATTGGTTTCATGTGTGACATCTCCTAAAAATAAAGCTCGACCATCAATAGCTTCCACATGTACTGGAGTTGATTTCTTAATTAGAGGAATCTTGTGGCGTTTTGCAAATGCCTTATCTATGAAACAAGCTAAAGCTCTAAAATCTAGAAAAGCTTGAATTTGCGATTTCTTCTTGTGGTCCAAGTATAAGGGTATAAGAAAGCAGTGGAAAGATTGAGCAAAAAGATGAGGACTTGAGTTTGTTTGTTCAATAAAAGGCTCAAGCCGCACAGTCCCTATTGTGGCTGAGCATCTTCATTTTTTTATGCTTATACACTCCTGATTTTGAAGGGCCTTCATTTATGCTTCTTATAGCAGTTGATTGCCTTGTGGCCAGAAATCCCACAATATAAGCATAAGCCTTCATTAAGTTGCCGTTTTTTTTCTTGTGTAGTAAGTGGCTCAAATTTTATTGCATCCATCTGCATATCTTCTAACCCTTGAGAAGATATGTTTGTAACATGTGTTGCCTTGACTGAAGGAAATGTTTGTGAAGTTGGTGTGGTTCAAGAACGTCGATCTTGACACCGTTGGAATAGTCGATTGTCGCACTTCACAACTTGACTTATCGCCTCATTTAATGTTTGAAGATCATAAAATGATAATAGTAGATCCTTCACATTGTCGCGTAAGCCCCATTGGAATTGTCTCATGAGTGCTTCTTCGCCCAGTTGATATTACAAGCCAATTGTCGAAATTCGGATGCATATAGTGAAGTCGAGCGCGATCCTTGTTGTAAAGTACGGATCTTGGTTGTTGTTCAATGATTTTTATCATGTTTTCCAAATGCTTCAGTAAATGCTATTAGAAACATTTCGAAGTTGCTCAGAATAGGAGACCTTGCTTCAAATAGTGGTGCAAACTAAGACAAGGCTTGTTCAGTAAGCAAAGTTCCAACCAAGCTGGCTCGTGATTTGTCCGTAGGATACCGTTGAGGTTGGAGGGCAATAATGAGCTAAATTTGATTTACAAACCCTCGGAATTTAGAGCGAGAACCATTGAATTTTTCAGGAAGACTGATTCTTGGTTTTTTTGCAGTTGATAGAATTGGATCAAAGCCTTGAGTAGGCATCATTGCTTTTGGTGTTGAGGTAGCTGGTGCCTCAACTGCTCGTTGATTAGTATCAACTTTTGCTACAAAATCTTCTAAAATATTCGTTCTCATAGATAGAGATTCAATGGCCTTCAGTATAAAGTCTAATTTAGTCTCAACTGTATTTGTATGTACTTCTTGACATCTTAAATCACTCGGCAAAAATAACTGACTAACTTGACAAACCAATTTAGAAATGGATAATCCCCAATCTCTAAACGTCAAGGTTGTTTTCAAAAAGGGCGGTGAACCACTCACAATCAGAAAAAAACTTTGTCAAGAAAAAATAATACTAGTTTAAAAAAAGGTAATCCGCAACCCTTAAACACTTCAAAGTTTTCGAGAAGAGGGGTAATCCACACCCTATCAAGAAAAACGAAGCTCTAGTATTAGTTTTATCCTTGGTTGTATAAAAAAACAAGATTTAGGATAGACCTTGAACAAAACTAACACTTGTCCATTTGCTATAACAAGAAAATCTAGAAAAAACTTTACAAGCAAAGTTTTTGAAAGCAGTCTCGACAAATTGTAACGGACATGAGATAAACAAGACAAGATAAGTTTTTAGGAACAAGATTGCTATCAGAGTCAAGAGGAGTACAAGGTTGGAACTCGAATCACAAGAATAACACTCAAGAGATGTATTATCGAGACTGAGGACTACCTCAGTCTCGACTCTTTATATACTACTACTTAAGAGGTTCTTCTAGAACTCTATGGAAAACTCTAGAGGTCTACGAAAACTTCCAAGGCAATATACAATTTTCTAGAACACTATGGAAGCTTCTAGAATACTATGGAAGCTTTTAGAATACTATGGAAGCTTCCGAAACACTATAGAAGCTTCTGGAAGACTTTAGAAGTTTCTAGAAGGTACTAGAAGACCATGGAAAAGCCTAGAAGGTCCTAGAGGCTTATAATACGAGGTTTATAAGCCTAATCAACGTTAAATACTACTAAATGCCTCGGGTCTTAAGTACAAACAGAGTTATCAGTTTAAGCCAATCTGTATTTTAAAAACAAAATTGGTCTTAGGGAACTTTATTTCTTTTTTCCTTCTTCCAACCTCGTCATTCTCAATTGCAACCAAACACCCTATATATTCCCAAAGCAAACCCCTCTCACCCCGACAACGGAATATAATTGAGCCCCATTGAAACCGCATGGTGCAATTTTGGACTTTAAATGATCTACACATTAACTATATACATATAAATACTAGTTGGATCAAAGCTTGAACTTTCCATTAGAGTCTGTCTGTCAAAGAATGATGCTAGTCTCTTAGCTTTTAAGCACATGCAAGTTTTGTTTGGATTCAACAAGTGTAGAAATGCAAACTTTTTAAACACCTCCACTAGTTTAAACAAGACGAATGCTAGGTTATCATGATACTTCCAAGAGAATATGATCTCTTGAATAAGTGGACATAGATGCTCTATGTCAAATTTAGCCAAACAATCACTAAACAATTGTTACAAATTGATCCATTCAATCATTCAACATGGATATATGACAATAATGTATGCAATGGGCTTTTTGTATTAATCTTAATAAGAACATTTCAATCAATAGGATTGGTAGTCATACTCCTTTGTGTATATGGTCAATAACCACAAAGAAACAACTATTAAAAAATCAAAGATAATTGTCAATTGACTATCTATTTATCATTGAAATTCAATGTATGAGCATGAATCTAAGATACAAGGATTCTGAGCAGTCAAACAGTCAACATTGGTGGTACATTGTTTGACAATATAATGTTGAAGTTCAAACTAGTTGTATCTTGGAAGATAAGAAGCCAATTTATTTTTGAAATTTGCAAAAAAATACTAAAAGTTTGTATTGTTGATCAAAGCACTATATCAACAATATTGTTGTGTATTGCTCCAACCTCTACTTTGTCCTATGCTATGAAAATAAGACCCCCATCTTCACTTGTTGGTGCTTGTCCCTATAGTCATGAGTTGTAGGAACATCAATTTTATTGTGAAGCTTTACATTTGTCATTGTACATTTACTATGATCAAATATGTACAACACAAAGGCATTTACTAAGTTGTGTCTATTAGAAATAATCTGTCAACTATGCAATGTTGACTGTTTGCATTCTTCTATGACTAATTTTTATAAACTACCCCAAATTCTCCATGTAGATGGAAATAAGGGAGTCAATAAGTTCATATTGCCAATTGACTACACTCTATGATCTTTGGGGCCAGCTTGATCCTCAATAGTGTGTTGAGGGACAAATGGTATGCCCATATGTTGTTTTAATGCGATCAATGATTCATATTCCTTTTCAATCTAAGTAGAGACAATCACATTTAGGAAATTTTCTAATGCCACTCTATTAGCCTCATTAATTCTCAAGTTCATCATAAAAGGGTGGCTGAAGGTACCTAGCTTGGGAACCAAAAGTTGCAACAACATTGCTAAAATTTATTTTGCTTGATTATTAGCATGTCTAATTGCCACCTCTATGACAATTGTATTTTCTTTGCAAGTTTTACATTGGCCTCATCTTCCACTAAGATAACTTCTCCAAAGCCTCATATTGTTTCCGTAAGTATGCCATTGCCTTGGCTAAATCAATATTGGCATCAGTATTGATGGCCAATAGTGTTGCCAGTACCCCATAGATTGGTGATAGAGGTGGCTCTATGTATTCCAAAAGAGCCATATCAAAATGCCATGAAGGGTCCGATTTGGTACTCTAGAAAACAACAATATCCATATATCATTAGTATTGATTTCATACATGAGCTAGTCAAAAAATATTTGTAGAAGTTTTATCAACTTCTAATGGATCAATTTCAAAACTATTTTTTTTGGAACATCCTATGACCAAGCATTGATCTTATTTTGTCTAATCCTACATGAGTCATATTATAGCTCCATAAAAAGCCTAGTTGCTTTTGAATATATACCATCTTTGTGTATCATTGATATATAAGTTTGTACACTTGTAAAAAGAAGTATATGAATGTAAGCACCAAGTTCAAACTATTTTTTGTAATTCATAGGTCTTCTTGAAATAGTAGACTAGTAATGGATTCTCCCTATTCATAATAAGATATCTCATATATTCATTTATAGAAAATATCTATCACCTTTCATTCAAATAATAAGCAACTTAACCATAAAACTTGAAGAAGTAATAAAGAATTTTTGGAAAGTTTCAAAAATGTTCCTAGAGGCTATAGACCTCACCTATGCCCATCCCACAACATGACAAAAATGGAATGTTAGTAAGGTACACAAGGTGTTTTCAATCTACAAGTGCTTGTTATCACCTTCGCGGCTTCGCTAGGAGAATAAATGAATCATACTAAACATAACTTATGCATACTATTCAAAATATAATTTGGCTCATTTTGTAAACCTAGAAGCCTGTGGTGGAACGTAAAGAAGTCTCTATGTCTATTAGAATTCCATTTCACAACTTAAAAATATATTCCTGTAGTGTGAAGAAGTCTCTATGTCTATTAGAATTCTCAATCACAACGTAACAATATATTCTTGCAAAACTCTAAGCTTCCAAAAGCAGCAAAAGCAAAGTACTCAATTTGTGCCCAATATAAAGCAAACAATTAGTCAGCTTGGTATCTCTTTCTACCAGCGCTATAGTAGACACAATAAGGTAGGAGGTTCTAAAAGCACTAAGACTCTAAAATGACTCACCTCCTTAAAAACACACTATTTGTCCATATTGTTTTTTCATAGACTTCAATAATGTACAAACAATGTACATTTTAGGAGGTGAGCCATTTTAGAGCCCTATGCCATTTCAACTTCAAAATTTTATAACCAACTCTACAAAGCTCCAAAAAAGTATGAAACGACTTGGGTTAGATGTCAATTCCACTTGTCTTTCAAGAAAATTCCTACCTTAATATAAACTTCAAGTCAAAATATTGGCTACTTTAGTGTACACATCTCACTCTTAATAAGCTCATAGTAAGACTGTGTATGGGCAAGCTAACAAAAAAAATGGTAATAAAAATTCATCCTTGGAGATGAAAAAAAGGTAGTGTAATAGTTCCAGTCACTTTGAAATTAAAGTGTTGGCCATAATATTTAATCCCTAAACTCATAAAGGACTAAGTGTCCATTCAATATACGCAAAAAATCTCAAGTAGGTTCCAATGAAGTTATGTTGGGTTTGAAGTTCATGAAATTTGGACATAATGTGCAAACGGATATCTTCTTGATAAAAAAAACTAAACTCATACAATTTGGAAATCTTTAGGGAATCTTTTGTAAAGAAGCTCATCAACTTTTGAAATTTGGCATGTATATAACTAATAAAATATGGCATACATGTGTCCAAAAAAAACAAATTCTAGTCCTCAAATCACATTCTAAGAAGAGTCAAACTTTGTTATCTATGTTGGAGCAATTTCAAGAAAAAACATTTTCTTCTAACTTCAAGTCTTATTATCTTGCACTCTATGAAGTCAAAATTCTTGAATTTTTTCCACATATTTTGAAAGTTTGTCCCTAACTTCTCATTGTTTGGATTTCAATTTAAAAAATCTCTTCATTGCACAAGAAACCATCAAAAAAATTATTAGTGTATTGCCAATGCACTTAACATCTTTGCATTGCATGGTGATTTAGTGTAATCTAACATCTCAATTAATTCTAAAAAAATTTATGAGTGATAAAACGTTATAATATTTTGATCTGTGCAAACAAATGGTCTTAAATTTTTTCAAAACTTTGATTAAATACTTTACTTTAAATTTATACAATTGAATTTTTTTTAAAAGTCTCAATTTTCATTTTTGAATAACATACCAAAAAACTACAATTTTTGATAATGTCTTCTTGAAAAACCCCTCAATCCTTTAGGAATTAAAGCAAGCCTTGAAATAAAGGGTTTTAAACCATCTCTTTATATTTTTTTTAAAAGAACATCATCAAGATTTGGTAGGAATAGTTGTATTGCAACAGGATAGCATCACCCAAAACCGTCATTGTATCCATAACCGTCACCTCTAAAATCTTGAAAAATCTTGGAAATTGAATAGATATGATTACAAGGAACATCATGCCCTTGTATTGATATTAAGTGCATTTATAGTTGGCTCTTCAAAAATTCACAACTTATCATTACATTGTCCAAATTATACATTTGAAAGTACATAGGAATTTTTTTTTCTCTTGTATTCCAAATTATATATTTGAAAGTATATATGAATTAATAACTTGTTGGATGTGTCCAAAGCCCTTAAATTGACGGTTATAGATGCTCCTACCTTGTATGTTGTTTTAATGTGTAGTCACATACATAAGATCTTATTGTAGACCTCCGTTATATTCATGGATGGGAGGGTGGGATTTTTTTTACTATTTCCATAGAAATCTTTATCATCTCTTCAACAACAAATAAAGAATAAAGAATGGAATCTCTAATTAGAGGCAAGGTTTTTAAGCAAAGATAATATCTCCTTGGTATTTGTCTATTTTCTTCACATATGTTTTCTTTTTCTCAAATAATATTAATTTGGAATACAAGCATCCTAAGTACAATTCTAGTTACTTAAACTTGACTATGCACTACAAGAGAAAGGGGTGTTTTAAGTAGTGTCCTAGACATCACGTCTTTTAAGTAACGTCTTTTAAGTAAGTTTTTAAGTAAACTTTTACTAAAAAGACTATCTTTTTAGTAAAAGTTTACTTAAAAACTTACTTAAAAGACGTTACTTAAAAGACGTGATGTCTAGGACACTACTTAAAACACCCCTTTCTCTTGTAGTGATGGAATCTAGGAAAACAAAACAAAAGAAACAATCAATTAATCTTAATGAATCAATGGTGGGGTTACTGTAGCAAATAATCTATACAACTACCCTCTATGGACCTCTATGCAAAATTGTAAAAAATGAACTCAAAGACAAATCCTATTAGTTCTTTTTTACAAAGATGCCTTGATTGCTAGCAAAACAAGATTCTTCACAACTTTCATATAACTTATCCAAATTAAATGAATAAAAGAATTTCATACATACAAGGAAATTATTTTGTTTTGTTTTGTTGTTGGAATTGAACATTTTGAGCTTAGGAGGGCATAACTTTTGGGGGGGTAGCAACTAGAATAACAGTTATATTTTTCAAAAGCTAGCATATAAGTTTCATAACCTCTAATAAAGTTTCAAAAAATTATAATAAAATTTGTCATAGGTATAGAAACTTGCCCAAAACTCTTAACCCTTGAACAACAAGTTGGTCTCTATAGAAATTATTTGTTTTGCTATTGTGTGAATTGTTTGTTTAACCCCTAAAGGACCATTGTCCTTTTGGAGGACAAATTGAAATTCGGACAAGTACCTACCAGCTCAAATTTTGTCATGATTTTTTGAAATTTTTTTTGAAGATAGAAAAATTGATGAGCTTCATGGGAATATAATTTTTTTCAATTGATGATTGGAAACGAAAGTTATGCCCAAATAAGCTCAAAAAAGGGGAGAGGGGGCAGCAAAAAAAAATTCAATAATTTGGATTTTTTTTTAATTTTTTTTTTCTCATAGATTATATTTTTGTCTACATGGGAAGCTTTGATTCGTTCCATTTGGACTTATTATGAGAAAGTTATGGACAATCTTGTTTTTTGGGCAGTTAGAGCATCTTGCTGAAAAAATAACTTATAGAATTTATTTCTGAATGCAATTTTTATAATTTTTTTGAAGAAAAAATTTTACATGATTTTTTTTTTCTTGCTAGAACAATCTCACCATTGGCATCAATGCATTTTAATTCCATCTTAAAGATATTAATAATTTAGATTTTCCTTCTTTCTCATACCTACTTCTACTTAACAATTTTTTTAAGCATGAAAATTAAGGGGTTTTTTGAATTTTTTTTCCCCCTAGACTCTCAATTCAATTTCACACAATAAGGATTTAAAGCTCAAAACTCTATAGTGCAAAAAATTTAAGTTAAAAAAGTTCAAAGGCAAATAATCAAGTCCCACAAGGTGCTGAAAAAATTATTATTTTTCACTTTAAACGCAAATATCTTTTAATCTATGTGGTCAAAATTTCTGAAATTTTTTCCACACATTTTCATACTAGTAAGGTATAAGATCCTACGGTTGGATGTGCAGAAAAAATAACTTTCAAATTTTTTTACTCTTTACTACAGAAATGGCAGTTTTGAGTGGTTTTTGGCAAAAATAAGGCCTTGGTTCTTTAGGGGTTTAAAAAAATGCAAAAGCTTTCATTGGAGGTCAAACTATTGTAAAAGATCTTCCCTTTTCACACAAAATTTGGAAGATAAATAGTTGCATTTATATCCTACATGGAGAGATTCTTTGTCATTCATTGACTAGAAATCGTCCTCAGCATCATTTATTTTATGGATTGAAACTAATTTCAAAATTTTGAACCTTTATTAATGGTTTAAACTACAATGTTTACGTGAATTATTCAAAAAATTCACTATTTGAAGGTATTTTGTATTTGATATCAATTTTCTTCATTTTTTGTGAGTGATTTGTAATCATTTTAAATTTTCACTAAAAAAAAACAATTTTTAAAGATTTAATAAAGATATGTGATTTCATCTTTAAAAAATCAATATAATATTTTAATTCATCAATAGACCCAAAAAATGATAAAATATTATTTGGGCAAATCAAACTTGATGCAATCAACCTTAAGGATTCATTGGAAGCTTGATTAATTTATCTTCTCCATCACTCCTACCTAATTTGGGACCCCTGATTGCAAAAATGAATTCAAAATTTTAACATCGATGCCAAATACAAAAATTTCAGCGTTGTTTTTTTTGTTTTTTTTTCCGTCCCTTGGAGACAAGCCAGGGATCTAGTTTAAAAATATTCCTCCCTTGTAAAAAGTAATTATTTTTGTACCACTCACCAATAGGACAAACCAGGGTAGTGGCTGTGTAAGACATGCCCCACTCAACTGTTCCATGGGCAAGCGGTGGAAGTCGCCTTTCGGTCCACCTCACGTCATTTGCCCTCCTGGCCTGCCCTTTCTTGACACGTCATTACGGGACCACGAAGGCCTGCAGGGGTGAAAAATAACACGCGTCAACTGGATGGCACCGTTGATTGGTTGTCCACAGACTAGAAAAGGGACGGAGAGGATAAACCGGTTCATTTTCCTACGTGGACGGCCGTTTTGGAGTGAGCTGGCAATCACCAATCCCCCGTCATCCTCCGTCACCGGTTCCGTCCAGCCAGAGAGAGACATCTGGCATTTTTAAGCTTCAAATTAAAATAAAAATAAGAATGGGATTGGCAACAGTAAGGTCAAACTTTTGTGCCACGTGGATATCTGTCATTCGGTGAATTACCTCCACAGGGCTTGAGTGACGGAGCATTGTCTTAACTGGACTTTTACAGTATCCAGTTCAGTTAATTCTTGAAACAAATGTATGTGCAAAATAAACTTTAATTGAATTATTAAAGGTACGTTCACACTTGGTGTTAAAGGTGTTGTTACTGAGGGTCTTAGAAATGAATTTAAATCTACTTTGGGACCACATTCACATTCCAAACAATGCCTCGAATATCAACTATGAACACACATTTGTTTCAAGGAGTGCATCTGTTGTTTTGTGTTATTTGCAATTTTAGTTTGATAGAAACTTCAATGAGTTGGAAGAATCATTGTATCATGATCTCTTTGGTGCTAATGCTCACTCTTATTACAATAGCTAACCCCTCTCCGACTGAGCACCTATTTTTGCGTACTAGGCTGCTATGTTTCTGATCAATTGTGGTTTAGGTGACAGCTCACACAGAGCAGAAACAACACATACAAATGTTGGGGAGGTGGCCAATACTTGACAACTCTCAATTGTCCACCCTATTCTATTGTTTGAAAGAAAATTGCAAAATGTATTGTATACTTAACATTTTTCGTCTTTTATAATTAACATTCAATTCTTACACAATTCCAATCAAGCATATCAAATTTGGATTTCAAAAAACCATAAATTTCAATTTGGGTGAATTGTTTCATTAAATTTTAATGATTTCACATGATAGTTGATTGAAAACCATTGATGATGATGAATTTATTTTTTAATTCGATTGTGGCAATATGTATGAAACATCCATACGCACATCTTTCCTTCAATAAGCATCTCCAAAAAGGTTTAGAATTTCCTCACAAAGGTTTCAAAAGTTGGGGTGACAAATGTCTAAATTTTGAAAAATAGGTATTTCTACATCATACTTAGATTTTGCTATTTGACCTTCACTAACTTTGTACATTTGACCATTATGGTACAAATGCTTTACCAAAATCTAATTACAATAAAAAAAACATCTATTTTTCAAAATTTGGACATTGTTACCCCAACTTTTCAAGCCTTTGTGAGGAAATTCTAAAACATTCTGGAGATACTTCTTGAAGGACATATATGCATATGGATGTTTCCTACATATCGCTACAATTGAATTAAAAAAATTCATCATTAATGGTTTTCAATCAACTATCATGTAAAACTATGAATTTTAAATGAAATAATTATCTAAAAATGGAGTTTTACTTTTTTGAAGCCCAAATTTGTTATGCTTAATTGGAATTGCATAAGAATTGAATGTTGATTATGTAAGACAAAAATGTCAATCATATTATGTATTATGCAAAATTCTTTTGAACGGCAAAATAGAGTGGACAATTGAAAGTTGCCAAGTATTGTACATTGAAAGCATACAATGATCATAAGATGTATATTGGAAGCCAAAATTATCACATACATTGAAGCATTGTCAATTTTGTAATCAACCTATGGTTGGAAATAGGGTGAACTATATACCAAAAATAAGTTGAATAGAATCTTTATAAAAAAAATTCATGGTAATTTTGTTTTTGAAGAAAAAAATGTAAAAAGATATGAAATTCTTTTAAAATCTATTTCTCTATATAGGAAAAAATTTCCCTCACACATACCCATACAATAGATTTATTGAATTGTTTAAGTGATTAGAAAGGGGTCATCTACCTTAGGTCAAACTTCCATATGCTAGTGACATTGGCGAAGCTTGCAATAAAAAGAAAAAACTCAAATTTGAAGTAAAGGTTGGCATAAATGAAGATTGAATTTGTTCACCTTAGGTTCCATGTCACAATTTGAAAACCAAGTCTAAGTGACATTGAGGTTACATAATATTGCTAGGAGGGAGACCTTGTGCTAACTACTAAGAAACAAGGAAGACAACTAGCCATGGATAAAGGTGGGCAATAGAAATTATTCTTTAAGTTTAGTTGGGGGTAATTATTTTGTTTTGTGGTAGGCTAAAGGAAGGTTGAATTTAATGGTAGAAAATGGGAGTGAATATAGTAATGTTAAGAAATTTTTAAGTTAAATTTGGGATGTTGGTTAGAAGTTGGTTATTTTCAAATCTACTTTTATAAAGTAATATGTAAAAAGAGTACTTAATTAACCACAATTGTATTAATGTTGTTGAATGTGTTTAATTTCAGATGTCGGGAGTTGAAATTTATCTTTAAGTGTTTAGAGATGAGATATGTGTGATCCTCCTTGCTCTTTGCTATGATGACAATTAGTGGTTGTGCATTCCATCTAGATGTTTGGAGGTCATTAGCGAGTGGCTAGTATTTTGTGATTTTAGAGTTGATAGCATTAGTGAAGAATCTATCATTGCAATAGATGAATTCAATGAATTGCATTTTTTGGTTGTAGAAAAGGGGTGGATGGTGGAGGATTTAGATGTACAGTTATGCATATGTATAGTATGTTTGGGTGTAATTTTGCATTATAAGTTAAAGTTCTTCATGTCTTTGTATGAACATGGATATAGCCATGGAAAGACAATTTGATATGGTGGTTTATTTTCAAAAGTTCTAGCATTCATGAGGGTGGAGCATCTAGTCTTTGTGTGAGAAGTAGTTTTATATTGTTTGTATTGCTTTATTGTGTCTTTGTATATAATGTGCTTTGATATGGGGTTCTATGCATTATAAGAGCACATGTATCCATGTATCAATTTATTGAGGGTTATGTAGAAAGTAAAGTTTGGAGGGATATTCCATTGGCTAGAAAAGATTTTTGCATGCATTGCCTATATATTGTCTAAATTTGAATTTTAGAATTTTAGTAATTTGTGCATTTCAGATTTATTAGTTTGTCTAGAAGTTGTTTGATAGGTTTTGGTTAATGTAGCTATTTTGTGTCCATTTCTTAATGTTGAAGAATTGGTTCATAAGTTCAATGTTGTTGTCATCTTCATTTTTTTATAGGCATGATTTTAGGAAGCAAATAGGGCCTTTATATGGCTAGAATTTGGATGATAATCAATTATTTCAATAGAAATAGAAGGGTGATGATTGTGCATATTCATAGTCTTCTTAGGGTTGGCTATGTTGTTATTGATTATCTACAATTATTAGTGTGTCTATTTTTCATTCCCAATGATATTTGAGTGAGCTTTTACTTTGTGGAGTGAGAGGATATGTACGTTTTTTCAACATATTTATATTGGACATGAGTGTAATTTTGTTAGGATGATTGTGGTGACGGGTAGGATGTTTAATTTGGATTAGTAAAAGGTAGATTGAATTGAGATTGTTTAAGCATATGTGTGCTAGTTTGAAGATTTTTTCTATTGCTAGGATTTGTAGTGGTTTGTATATGACTGTGAATTCATCTTTAAGAATGTTTTGAAGACCAAGTAGTAATGAAGATAGCTCCATTTTTCCTTTAGGATTGTATATACTATAGGTAGCTATTTTGGCAATCCAATTACTTGATCCTAGTGGTATTTCATGTGGAGGAATGAAGGAATTATTTGTGTAGTAAGCACAAAAAGGAGGATATCTAAGTGGGGGTATATTGTATAGTAATATAGTAGGAACAAGTATAGTATACTTGTAAGGAGGTGATAGTGTAGTGAGTTCTATTTTAGATGGTTGTTAACTATGGTATTTGGAAGATGATATGGGGATAAGGTTTCTGTATTTGGAATTCAATGAAAGAACAATGGAGGTTAGCCAAGAATATTTTCGTTCTCAATGTATTTGTTTGGTGATGTAGATAGGGTATGTTTAGTGCAGTGGTCTTTTTAGAATTTATTTTTTAAGTTGCTAGGGTTTAGTGGGTAGGTAAAGGTGTCTAGTTGAAAATAGGCAAGCACATGTATTTTTATATGTTGGTGTGCTAAGGTGGTGAGTTGTTGTACTATTTGGGATTAGGGATAAAGCAAATGGTGATGTCATTAGGATTTGTTTTGGCTACTAATCTTGGTCAATGTTATGCTTGTATTGTAGATTCAATGTTACATGAGTGTGCTTTACCAATTCTTGTCCATTGATGTGTATGTTGGGCCTAGTGAGCCAAAGAATATCTCTTTTGTATGGAGAGTAAAAACATAGTAATTTTGAAGATGTTTATTATATTGAAGTATAGGATTAAAGAAGGTAAATTGGGAATTTTGTACTGAATTAGTTTTGTGTAGTTTATTATTTATATCTCTGTATAGCCAAAAGATATTGGTTTCAAAATTTTGGACCATTGGTTTAAGTTCAGTGTATGATGTTGTGTTATTATGGTATTGCTTCCATAGCCAATAGATTTGTATTTGGGATATAGTGATAATAAATTTTTTGATTCAATATAAATGTGCATTTGGTGTTGGTGGATGTGTGTAGTTGATTGTGTAACATTGATATCTTTGTCCGAGTTATATACTTTATGTGTGACAATGATGTGGGTAGATGCAAAGGAGTTTGGTAATATATCTTCTATCTTTGATAATATATCTTCTATAATTGGAGAAGTGTTTATTGATAATAGTAAAGAGGTATTGATTTTGTCTAGATTTATAGTATTTGTATAAGAGACCTAAATTATGAGAGTGATTGCAGAAAAGGTGTTTTTTTTCCATGACATTTAGAATGATGGATTTGTCATTAGCTATAACCTTTGAAGAATGAACCCAATGAATGTGTATTTTTATAATTAAAGATGGTTGTCTTGATTTAATCATATTCCTTATTTTTTAGAAATTGGAAAAATCATTTTATATTTAAAAATCAATTTTGCTCAATTTTCAAACATAGAGGTTTAGGATTTTTAGTACTGGGGAGTATCCAATATTATTGATCTAGAGCTAAAATTTTATGGTTTATTTTCACACTAAGTGGACATGTTTCCACCAAAGAGCATTTAATAATATATCATTTTATATCCTCCATATTTGCTCAAATAGGGCTCCTTGGTATGCACACTTCTAAACATTAAAGATGGTTTTAAGATCAATGTTTTGGTCACTATAAAGTCCTCACAAATTGCCAATTTTTAATTGTTTGGTAAATTTTTTTCCTATTTTTTACAAATTAAAACATCAAAGTGTCTATTTTCTTCAAAACAAATGTCATTCTACTTCATAAATAACTTTTGGTCTATATTTTTTATAGCTCTCAAATTTTGGTGATATGTTATTTTTAATATTATACTAGTCATCCATATTCTTTTTGTTTAAATTTTAAAAGGTCATAGTACAACTAGTACAAACCCAAATGCTATAAAAAAAATGACCACTCTTTCTTGCAACCATCCACGATTGGTAATCATTGGAATGGTTACTTTGTAGGAATAATTTTTTTGGTATCATGCGTTTGATTTGCACGTCATTTTGCAAGTTATAACATTGGCAATGAAATTTAATGTTACATGTAGGTATGTTGTTTTTATTAGAGGTGGTGGATGTTTCAAGTGTTAAGATGGTGTGAATTAGGTGTATTGTTAGATTTTGGTAAATTTCATTTGGTGTAGGTTTAGTGCGTTGAGAATTGGGATTATGAATTGATGTTATTTGGAAATATTACGTGGTTTTTGTATGGATGTTGTTTGAATTTGTGGTTGTAGTTCAAAGTTGAATGCGTGGTATGGATGTTGACAAGATTTGTGACAATGCATGTCATAAAAGAATTGTGTAGCATTGTATACAATTTTTTCATATTAGGGGTAGGTGGGGTGACATATGTTGTATAAAATGCTTGAAGTATAATAAGGTGAATTTTGGATATTGTAATAAATTGTTCAAAGTTAATGATGGGGTGGTGGAAGAGTTTGTTGATGTATTTGCAAAAAATTTGTGCATTAAGGTTAGGAAATACCAGTGTTTCGCTTTTGGATACCATATTTTTTCTAATGGTATTTCAATAAATGGGAAAGATATGTTTAAACTTTTTAAGTGTGTTTGTATTTCATGTTTGAGGAAGAATATGGAATATTTGAGAGTGCAGGCAAGCAACTTCTATGAGAAGTGCAAGTATTTGCGATCCTCTATTTTTGGCACAAATATAGTGTGTTAGTCCTCTATAAATTGTTCCAAGATGCCTTGGGTCATTGAGGGTGTCTTTTAGTCCTTCAATGCATGTAAAGTAAGTAGTTTTGAATTGAAAAACGTCTATTCTAAATTGTTGTCGAAGGAGCTGAGTAGTGATATTGCAAGTACTATTAGCCTACTATGTTTGTCAAGTTTACAAAGAAAAGCTATTGGAGAGGAGACAAAGTAGTAGCCTAGCCAACTCTTAGCCTTAATATATGTCTATGATGCCAAGTTTTTGTTTCATGATAATTGAGCTTTCAGTGAATAGGTTGCATTGGTTTATTAGTTTAGTGAATGTGGTATCCTATTGTAGATTCCAATTGAATAACAATATCATTTGGATTTCTAGGTATGGATATGCTTCATTTTGATGTATTATTGGGATATATCATCCTTTGTAGTTGATGAGATGTGCTTGTATATGTGATTTGAAAGCTTGGAGGGGATTTTAGATTTGCGTAGACATTTAATAATAAAGCTTTTGGAGAAACCAAGTTTTATACAAGTCCATTTATAAAAAAAAAATCTATTTTATTAAATTGTGGTTGGATTGAAGTGATTTTGTTAAAGATATAAGTTAGGTCATATGCATATGTCACAAAGTTAATGGTGTTTTGGGATGTATGGAATGTATATCCATGATTGTCATAGTCTACCATTGGAGTAGTGGTCCTAAAAAAGAATAGATGACTATGGACTAAGGGTGTTTCTTTGTATGTAACCTCAAAGAATTGGTAAGGGTTTTGTTTGGCCAAAATGCTCTCATATAAAGATAGTAATTGAGTTGAAATAGGTGTTGCCAACCAAGTTAGCCGTATCTTGTGGGTAGTCTAAATCTATCGTTAGTGCTAATAGTTGATATTGGTTGAAAGAATCAAATGCATGATCAAATGTAGATATCTTTTGGTGTCAATTTGGCATCTTCAAAGATTGAGATGAGGATTTGAATTTGATGTGTTGTATATCATTTTTATCTAAAGCCTTCTTGATTGTTGTAAAGGATTTAGTGTTCTTTACGATAGTTTGCTAGTAGTGATATTAGTGTACTAGTAAATAGCTTACATATTGTGTTCAATAAAATATTGGATTTATAGTTTGTAACAATTGTAAGGAAAGTGGGGCCAATTTTTTGTATAGAAAAATCATGACACTAATTTTTTTAAATGTAAAAATTTGATGTTGTTTGTAACAATGTTAAAAAGAAAGTAATAATATGTCTTGAAATTTTGAAGGTATATTTGTAAGAATGAAGTTGGAGATAGTATCAAGTCTTAATGTTCAATTTGTTGTTGGCAAGTGTTTTGAGTGCAAGATTGTAGTGGGGGTTGGGGTCAAATTTAGTTTGTAGTAGTATCTTTGTTGCACCACATTTTTCTAGAATGAATTTGTTTAGATCATGCCAAAAACATTGACATGTCTAATAGTCAACAAGTGCATTGAAGGTCATAATTTGATTGGTATTTACAAGTTAATATTACCAATAGGTTTGATATAGACTATTGGACAGAGATTTCTCTTACAATGATTTTAGGATTAGGGAGTAATTGACCTTAGCGGTCTTGTATACAATCTAATGGAGGTGTGGCGGAGTTTTTGAAAATGTGTTAGTGTATTCATTTGGATTGTGTGTTTAGAATATGTTCAATATTTAGTAATTGCTTTAAGGATATTAATTGCATTTTTTGGTAAGATTTTTCTTGCTTCTAATTTTATTAGCCCTTCTAACAAGCATGCTGAGAATTTTTTCCATTATATTAGATATTTAGGTTTCATGTGTATTTAGGTTTTATGTGATTGGGTATTTATATATTGAGGGTGGATTGGGATATTTATGTCTTTTGTTGTTAGGTAGTTGTATGATATGTGGGTGTGTTTTCCATTGTGTATTGTGGTTTGTAATGTAAATGCTTTTGGGATTGTAATGTTTGTTTGTATCTGTATCATCCATAGCTTTTGAAGTTTGTGTGGTAATTATCCACCTTGTAAGGCAATTCTTTGTTTTGGTACAATTGATGTTAGGTGTCGTCTAATGTTGAAGAACTATTTTGGATGATGTTATTGAGAGTTTCATAGGCTTGTTGCCATTGGAATGGGAATAGTTGCAGTTGGTTATAAATGGAGATCAAAGACTATATGATGAATGAATTTGTTTCCATGAATTGGATATAGAATGTATCTAGTCTATTTGGAGGTATTAGGTTGAAGAATTTGGATCTATGATTTTGGGGCATGGTATATCTTTGATTAGAATAATGTATTTCATACTCTTGTGGTAATGGTGGATGTTGTGTAGGTCCTATGTAATGACCTTTATTACAAAAAAGGAGTGTTTTAAGTGAGTTTTTAAGTATGAGTCTAGACACAAGATTATGAGTAATGACCTCTAACAAGATTTTTAATAAAATACTAGAAATACATGTATTCTTAGTAAAATTTTATTAAAAATTGCCTAAAAGGTCATTACTTAAAATCTTATATCTAGGACTATACTTAAAAATTCACTTAAAACACCTTTTTCTCTTGTAGTGCTTGAAGTGATATATCTCTATTGAAGTCACCAAATAGGATTATGTTATAATTAGGGTGGATATTGTCGTGTTGATGTCATTAGTAAATACTAATCCTTGCACCATTGCCATAGCCAAAACTATATATATATAACTTCTTTATTTTAATTTTTAATTTATTTTTTATTCATAAAAACTTCAAACTTCAATATCTTTTATACTCATTGTGAATGAGGACGCCATGAAACAAAACCCATGCATCCCTCCTCCCAAAGAGCTTTCTAATAGTACTATAAATGTGATTGAAAGATGCATAGTCCTAGAGATCTCACCATAACAAATAAAACAAACAAACAATCTAATTTAACATATGTAATATATGGAGTAGTATGTTCTATGCAGTTGCCACAATCAAAATGAAAGAAAAAATAATTTTTTTATTATTTTAAAACTTAAAACTTTCAAATTCAATAACTTTCATACTATAGGTCAAAACTTCACAAAACAAAGCCCATACACCCCTTGTTGTTGAGAGCTTTCCAACCATATTAATAACACCACTAGAGAGAGACATGGTCTAGGAGATCTCACCTTAATTAAAAAAAAACTAACTAACTTAAGGTATAGATGGTTCCCAGTACTATATTGGGATAATTACCATGGGCTATGACATTTCTAACAATCATGGACCATGTGAGTTCAAATTTTTTATAGTGTAAAGATATCTTCTCCTTTTAGAGATATTTTAGAAATCCCCCACCTACAATGATTGTACAAAATTGTGTAGTAAAACAATAGTATTGGGCACCAAGCTCTAGTGTTGTAGTATAGTAATGTAGCTCCAATGTCCATGTTTTATAATGGAAAAAATATTGCCATTAATTCTTTTACAATGTCCCATCAAATGGCAATGATTCTAATGAAGTTCCAATTTCAACCAAGTTCCAAGTAAATATTATTCTATGAACAATAGGGCTTCTTTCCAATACTATACCAACTATATTTTTTATTTTCACTTTGTTCATTAGGCACACTTGCATGTGAATAATCAATGAAAATTAATTGGTTATATACTAAAGAAGAGAAGATTTTGTAATAACATAAGCTATTTAAAGAAGTTTTAGTGATAAAATTACTTCAAAAGCAAGCCCATGCTATAGAGACATAGTCGTTTTAGTACTATTAATAATGCTTGTATTTGGATGTCAACCTTGTCTTAGACATGGAGTTGTTACTACACTCCAAATATTCTATGGAGCGTTTGGAATTGATTCAAGCATTAGAATTCTTGGGGTGTTTAAAGTATATCGTGCATATTATATATAGATTGTTTTCAATTTGATGTGGATCAACAATAAAATGTTTTGCAATGCTAACTTATTCCATTTTGTGTACAAAGTTCTAGCAATCAAATTAGTAATACTAAAATCTAAGTTACAATGCCAATCCTACCTAGATTGTAGTGAATCACATTTCATTCTAAGAAATTAGTTAATAAGTTCAGGTGAAGGACCAAAACTTCATCTACATCCAATTTTCCAAAACTAGAGAGAAAAAACTTGTATTTTAAATTTTTAATAACTTAAAAGTTAAAACATCTACAATGCTCTCAACAATAGAGATAATAACGATATTGTATTGTTTGGAAAGTGATTCGTAATTAAATGAGTGCTCCAATGCAACCATTATTGGAGATTGTAGATCCACTACCTCAATATGCAACCACGTGGGACTATTATTTTTGGTCATTTAGTGTGCCCCTCTAAGCATCTCACCAAGTTGAGATTCTTGGGCCATCACGATAATAACTTTGCTTCTAATAATATTTTACAAATTGTTTGTAGAAAAGCCTAGTTGAGAATCTAAATCCCAAGATCAAAGGAGATGCTTCACATTGGAGGGGCTTATTGCTTGCACAATATCCAAAGGCCTTCTTCATCTTCAATCGTAAATGTAGCTACCAAATAATTTGCTGCGAACTGGCCATGCATGGAGGTGCCTCTACAAAAAAAGAACCCTTTATTGTGCATAACTTGTTTTTTACCCCTGCATTTGCTATCATAGGACTTATTTACAAAGCATGCATTATTGATGCTCTTACAAATAAGTCACATCAAAGCCCAGTCTGTGCAATGGATCAAGCAAGTTTGAAGATTTCTATTCACTTGCAACTTCTACCAAATTAGAGAAAAAAACATACTTGCTTTTTTTAGTGCAAGATACTAAACATCCTCCATTTAACTATTTGTAGGGCAATATAAGTACCTTATTGTCAATAGTAAAAATGATGCAATTACATACAATCTAGTGTCATATTGGGAGCAAAAGTGTTTATAGTAATGTAGCAAGTGATGAATTTGGAATAAACTACATTTAGTGGCCAAGAAGGTGGCTAAGACTCATAATCTTTAAAATGATACTTTTAGATAATCATTGTGGTGATATGAAAGATTTTATATGCCCCCTAAGTGATTCAATTTGGTAGAAATGTTCTTTCCTCCACCCCTCCCACCTATTGTTTTAATTGAGAGTTCTTGGTTTTTGCTTTGACCACTTGTATTATATTATTATTTTTTTCATATTGTAAGAATAATCTTCAATTTGTAATTCTACTCTAAAAAATTTGGTAATCTAACAAACCAAAACATGTAAATGATAATAGGCTTTTTGTGCTTGCTATAAGTCTAGGATCACCTCTTTTATCCCTTTCTTACTTCAAAAAAATTAGCAAAAGGTACAACATTGTATTTTTTGCAGATGCAGTGTTGGATTGCTCACTTTTTATTCTACTTTAATTGTTTCTATTCTTCTACAAATAAAATAAATGTGCAACAATCTTCCAATCAATATAGTCAAGGTTTCCAAAAAAATTTCCAAATTCCCAAGTACAAAATGAAAGGAACTAGGATCGAACAGATACGAAGAATTTCAAAGAGGACCAATGTTTTTAATTTTTTAATTTTTTTAAAATTGTGGATTTGTAGGAAAAAATCAACCTCCCTTAGGCCTTTACAACAAGTGTAAACATATAGGAAATTTGGGTTGGATTTTTTATTACATTTTGCCAGGTTCATCTAAAGCAAGGCTATAAATTTATCAAATTCTTTTTTTTTGTACTAATTTATTATAGTAAACTATGAAACACACCACAACAATCCATTCATTAAGAAAGGTTGTTTATTTATTTGTTTGCTTAATACAGTGAAATCTCCCCGACCTTGTGTCTCCTGATTACATGCATGGTACCGTCAAAAAGCCTTCAATGAAGAAAGGTGCATGGTCTTTGTTTCCAACTCATGACAAAAAAAAATTACTGAATTTTTAAATTTTTATTTTAAAAAATTAAAAAAATTACTTTTAACTTTTATATTGGACCATGCGTTTATATTACCTTTTATAATGAATGGACTCCCAACTCTCTTCTCCCATGCGTATCCGGATCGTGTGAAGAGGGATTGCATGGGCTTTGTTCCACGACATTCTGACCTATGATCTAAAAAGTGATTGAATTTCAACGTTTTGACGAATCCAAAAATGAGAAAAATCCTTTTACTATGGCACTTCTTGTGGCAACGGCACATGGCACACTGGTCCAGATAAAGATGGCATCTAAGCTGGCGTCTTTCATCTCACAAGCCATGATCGCCACATGTGCTGAGGCCCCCCAACGCTTTTTCAAAGTTTGGACCCTCCGGTTTGGACCCCTCCCCTCCCCCCTTCACCAGAACAGTACCGACTCTACCCTGGAATTGGGAAGATTTGGCAGTTGCGGCCCAAAGTTCTAGGTCCCCACGCCCCCTCTACAGTCGTTCTAACTGCTTCTCCGTCCCGCTTGCCAATTGGCTCTTCCACGGCCCAAACCGTCAGTCCTGTAGTAGGGAGTCCAGGGCCCTCCCTGTCAGATATTCCTAAAACATGATACAGTAGTGATAAGGCCGGCTCTGACAAAACTAGTAAAACTAGCAACGTAACTTGTTATTATTAGCAGAGTTAGGTACTTAGGTTCGGCCCCTTTTTCACTTCGTTCGGCGGGTGAGAGGTTATTCAGTAAGTAACTTACTACACGTTTTCAGGTTAAATATCGTCGGTCCCCAAGGCCTTCTTTTTTATTTTCTTTAAAGTTTTTTCTCTTTTTTCTTTCTTTCTGGATAATTGGTATCGGTGGGGATGCAGACAAGCCAGGCAGTCATCCCTTCTCTCTTGGGCTTTTCTCAAATGTGACGCTTGGCAGGGGGTACACTTGTACACCTGGAAATGGACGGAGCTGGACGCCTCGCTGGCATCTCGTCCGTTCAGCTCAGCCCCCACGTCACCCGAAGCGCGGAAACAGTGAGACTCGGGACTCAGGGGGCGGGGGGGGAGGGGGGACACGTGGCGGGTGTCCAGCCCATGGGAAAAATGGAACCTAAGTTAACTTACGGTACTCTGTTGATGACCTTGCCTCTTTCTCCAAGGGCCAGGGAGGACTGACCCCTCTATTGCCCTTTTTCTTACCCTCGCAGAAAACGCTGGAACTTCATATTTTTCACACAATCACTCTACAGATCTACACCACCTTAAGTAATTAGGGTAATTAGGGTCTTCTTCTGCCATGTGAGACCGGTGGGCAAAGTTTGTAGGGGAAGAGTCCAAGTTTGCAACTGCACTAAAATGTGGGCCAATTGGGTGAGGGAAAGATTGAGTAAGAATTCCTCACATGTTAACCTCTAAAGTCTCATGGCCATTTTTCTGCCAAAACCACTCAAAACTACCACTTCTACTACAATCACCTACAAAATAAATTTAAAAAAAATATATTTTTTAGAATCTAACCACAGGATCTTGTTCTACACTTGTCTTAGATCATGTGATAATTTTTATTGTGATTTTTGACTGTATAGATTGAAAGATATTAGCATTCAAAGTGAAAGAAAAAAAAATTCTGTCAAGAAGTCGCTATGATTGCCCACAAAACAAGAAGCTCCATAACTTTCACATCTCTAGTCCAAATGGAATGAATCAAAGCTTTCCATTTACAAAAATATAATCAACACAAACAAAAATATTTAAAAAATTATTTCATTTTTTGGTGGATTTTTTTGCTGCCCAGTTTCATTATTGTGGCATAACTTTTGCTCCTGGGCACCGATTGAAATAAAAAATTATATTCCAAGAAAGCTCTTAAGTTTTTCTATCTTATGAGAAAGTTTCAAAAAAATTCAGTAAAAATTGAGATCATAGGAGCTTGCCCAAAATCCATTTTGTCCTCCGTAGGGACAATGGGACTTTAGGGGGTAATTCCCTTGAGATTGACCAATCTTGACCAATGGGGTCATCCGCTAATTTCAGTTAAACATGAAATCCTCCTTTTTTGCTCATTGAGGCTAGCCTAACAATCAATGGAGTCTTCTTGTCTTCTACATTGAATGGGGATATTAAAGGGACTTACTATGGAAAATTATAGATGTTTGAAACATGATGTACAACCCCTGGACACTTCTAAAATTCTTGACATACAACAAAAGTAGATATTTATATAGTATGTAATGTCAATTAATTAGTATGGGTCCCCTTAAATTCCCTATTTAGTGTAGTGCTTTTTTTGTCCACCAATCTCACATAGTAAGAGGCCTTTACATTTGAACTAGTGAAGCCTAGGCCAAAGCCAAGGAAGATTGATTGAATTCCTTATTGCAATAAATTTTACCATTGGAGAGAACATTGGAATTTTTTATTTGATGTATATAATAGAATTTGCAAATTTTGAATTCATATTTGTAATTAGAGGCCCGAAATTACTTATGATTAATGAAGAAATCAATACAGAAAAACACAAAACAAAATAGAGGGCAACTTTATATATGTGTCCTTGGATAGGGCAATGAAGGGGTCAATCCTCCCTAGCCATATAGCCATGGGCCAAGGATGATTGACCCCCTTATTGCCCTATGTTTTACCCCTCAAAAAAGCACTAGAATTTTTTATTTGCCACATATGATAAAATTTTCAAATTTTGAATTCATGTTTGCAATGAGAGGCCCCGCATTATATACGAGAAGTGAAGGAATACAAAACTTATGTGGCACAAAATAGGGGGCAATTTTTACATTTATTCTTGAATGAAACAATAGGGGGGAAATCCTCTTTGGCCTATAAGGCCCTATGCTATTGGCCCAATTTCCATCATGACTTATAATTTAGGATAATTTACAATCCAAAAATAACTTGAAAATTTGTAACTTTAACTAACCAAACACCATGAAATGAAGTCCATGCAATCATATACCTTTGTCACATAGAGTTTTTTAACAATACCATAAACACAACCCGGGGGTGCACTTAGTTCTACTACAACAAATCACATGCGAACAAGTGATTTCTAATAAACTATAATTTTAACTTCAAATTTTGATCATTGTTTACTAATGACTATAGGATTCTACTTCCAAAATTTGAAACTCAAATAAAATATGAAATGATTTCTAGAAGAGGTTAAAAATGCACTAAAATGACATGTTTTTTTAACTCAAATATTTTTAGAGAACACATTTAGATGACCATTGCATCAATATTCAACTCAAAATGAGCTTTCAATAGAGGGCTATTTTTAGGATTCTTTTTCATTTTTTAAATAATTTTTTCTTATATAATATAGGGATGTGAAAATTATTTTTCAGTTCTACAATGTATCTTTTTACTTCAAAAATTTGTAGCTAATTATTATTAACAAATAAAATATCAATAATTCAAAACATAAACTTTCAAAGTAAAAAATCTATTCATATTTTTTCATTTCATTTTATTTAAAATTCAAAAAATAAATAGGAGGTATAAAGTTTTGTTCGCACACTAACATCAAAAAAAGGGGGAGTGCACCCCTAAGAAACACAATTATAAGATGCATAGTTCAAGAGACCTCACCATAATAAATAAACAAAACAAACAATTTCATTTTAAGATACAAACTGTTGACATTCTCCCTCTAATAATTTAGGGTGAACTGACATAATTCCATATGGAGTTGGAATTAAAAAACAAATTTCAAGTTGGAGTAGCTTTATCTTGTGAGTAGGGAGACAAGCTACGTTTTAGAACAAACTTCAGTTGCCAAATGAAAAGCAACCCAAAGTTTTCAAGTCCAATATTAAAAAATTAGTATTGTGGAAGTTGGAAATTATTTCCCCAACTTTCCATGAGCCTCTCCCTATAATTTTGTAGTCCAACAATTCCAATTCTCCTCTGACAAATATTCTACCAACTTCCACTTAGAATTCTAGAAAGTCATGTTTTTTTTTGCAAAGTTTGACCAATTTTCACACCTCTAGTAGTATCAACCGTTGAAACCTCACCTAAAAGATTAATATTAGCTACAATGTTTCACATATTTTGAAGTTGAAATTGGAGATGGACGTGTTTTGTATCATGTTGGCGAGGTTTCTCAATTGTATCCTTATCTACATACATAACATTGACATTTTAGCTTTAAAAATCATGGACAAGTGTACATTGGAGGGAAGGAACTCTTAACCCCTCACCGCCCAAGGGGACCAAAAGTGTCCTCACACAGTCTAGCAATCAACTTCAAAGTGTTGTAACTTTTGCATCCAATGTCCAAATTAAATAAAACTTGATGGAAAAGTTGTGTATAATAGTCTGTTTTTTGTGATAAAATTTTCAGATCTATCCAATATGTAATGAGTTTTTGAAAGCCATTCAAAGTTTGCAGGTTCAATTTGAGTTCACCACACTGCAATGAGATGGCTGCAACTTCGGGGGCTTGTACCTTTTTCATTAAATGTTAGTTTTCAATCAAATTTGTTGCGTTTTGTTCCCCATAAAGTCTACTTATTGTGATAAAATTTTCATGTCAATCCAAGTTGTTTTGAATGCTTGGGAGCAATCGAAGTTCAAAATCTAGACATTTTTGCATTACAGTGAACTTCAACGGCTTATAACTTCTTGAGACAGGGTTTGTTTTCAATAATTTTGGTTGGGTACGTTGCGCATACTAGTCTAGTTCTTGTGGTAAAAATTTCATATCAATCCAAGAAGTTATAATTGACTGAGAAACATTTTAGTAGAGGTAGGTTCAGCCATAGATGTGCTTTTTTGCTATTGTTTTCAAAACAATTTTGCAAACACAATGAGTCCATTGAATGATTTTTTTCCCACCAAAGTGTTTGTCTTTTTATTTTAAATCACTTTGTAGTTTAAAGTTTTTTCATTTGAGTAGGTTTAGAAATCGAATTTCACTTTCAAATGTGTTTTTAGGAAAATTTCAGCATCTTTTGTCAACACTAAAACATTATAATCTTTCAATCTATACAGTCAAATGACCCCAAATTTGGTTTACACCATCTACAACATGCACACTACAAGATTGTACGGTTGAGATTTTCATAACTTACTCACATTTAGACTACTCAAAAAGCAAGGTTGTTTTTTGACATGGTTAGGCCTTGGGCGGTGAGGGGTTAGCTTTTGGATATACTTACCGCCTTGCCCTATCTTTTTTAAGATCGAGCACGACACAGCCAAAACTCACAGAGAGTGAGCTTCGCCTCGTCGTTGCAGAGGGTAAGCCTTATCTACAAATGTGTGGTGGTTTCTCACCCCGAGTAAATTTCCTTGACTAGTCTTTGGTAACTTAAACTTAGACTTGATCATACTACCACCATTCCACTTGCTTCTGCAAACAATCCAGGGAATGGGTCAGTTTGAATTCTTCAGATTGGTTATTGGCCTCTTGCAAATTGAAGTGAAACACGGGCATTGACTGAGTGCCTTCAGGAGGGATGCATTCACCTCTTTCTTGCAGCCTCTGGGCTGCTTGAATAATGTTCAACGAGGCTCAGTCGAGTTTACACTGCAGTCAAGACTAAGTTAGTGCTTTTCAAAAAAAAAGAAAAAAAAAAAGGAAGTTAATACTGTAGTGTACCTGCTGCTGTTTTTCTTTTTTGATCTGCAGTCAAGGTAAGGTAAGGTAACCCCCGATAGCAGGGTGCCAAAGGGACTCAATACGGTCAGTGGGCAGGCTGTGGCTAAGAAATTGTCCCACGGCACACACACCAAGTGAAAAAACATAGCTGGCCATTTCAAAAAGTGAAGAGGGCACGGGGAAATACATACTCTTGGATGTGGCTCACTAAGATATTTAAAATTCCTTTTGATCTCACTTTTTTAAAAGCATCTCTTTCATAGTAGAAGAGATTTTCTTCAAAATAATAAAATGATAACTATGAGTGGATATTTGACCACTTGGTGAGTCTTCTTGTGGGACCAAGATTATTCAATAAAAATGGCGGCACGCCAAACCTCTAAGATTATTTGTTTGGCAACCTTGTTCAGTGAGCTTCGTGTGGGGATGCTTTGACAGGCAAAAGACCTTTTGTAGACATTGAAGTCTAGCTTGCATCGACCCACGACAAACTTCTTTCAAAAAATGCAATTATTGCCCGTCTGAAAAAGGGGAGATCTAAGGAACTCAAGAAAAAGACGAATGTGTCCATTCTCAATGCCGTTTTTCTTGCAAACGCTACTCTTATTTTAGTGACCACTGTGCATTGCAAAATGACGAGAGTGTTATAAAATTATTCATTCTCAACTCTCTTTTCTTTCACTGAGCACAAAAAAAATTCATCATTTCAAAGTATTCTCATTGAAATATGCTCTTTCAAACTATGTTGCCTTGTTTTTCCATTGATCCAAAAAAAAATATTCAAACTCAAATATCTACTAAACCATGCAGTCTGAATTTTTTTTGAGGTGCTCACACTCAATGTGAACTACAAGATCCTACGGCTATATTCTACAAGTTTTTGGTTGTTTGGGCCCGTATTAAAAGTACTGTACACTCTTTTGCGGTCATTGCCGGTTCATTGAAGACATCCTCTCTTATGGAAAGGAAAAGAAGAATATTGAAAAGCAGTCGTAGGAGGGTGACTTGCTCACATGCCATGCAAAAGTGTGTCACTCAATTCCATAACTGAACCTCTGTCTGCACTTTGCACAAGCCTCTCCAGGCAGCCCCGGTGGTGAACCGACCCCTCACACATAACATTGTTAACTGGGGGAAATCCTTCCCTGTCAGACGAAGGATAATTCTTCCCCTGGGAAAGTATTATGTTGTAATCCCAGGCATCTAATTGGCTTGGTGGAGGAACATGAATCTGCCTTGGTTGGACAGATCATTCAGTTTTCCTGTTCATAGCACTGAGTTTCACCTTATTATAATAGTACTTGGTTACAGTAGAACCTCTTTTAATCAATAGGTCTGGGACCATCTGACAAGATTGCATTAAAGAGATTTGTTTGTTTACAGAGGGTCATTTTTAGTCATAACCTTTGTATAGGAACAAGTCTGGGACTGGTCTGACAATATTGGTTAAGAGGAGTTTATTGACTTATGGCGGGTGTACTTAGAGAGGTTCTACTGTAGTTCTTTTGCTGGGGGCTTTTCCTTTTGGGGGAAGCAAAGGGGACCCCAGGGAACGTTAATAATGTTATGCTTGCTTGTCTTCCCCAAGTCATTCTAGGGGTGCATGTAAAAAAAGATGCAAAATAAAAAATTCTGGGTAAATTCACCCCCTTGCTTGCACGGGTGCATGTAAAAAAACAGACCTCCTATTTTGAGCTTGATTATTTTACCTTTGACACCACTCGTAGGTAATTTGGGGCCTCTAATTGAAAATATGAATTCATAATTTGCAAATTTTATTATGCATGGAAAATAAAAAAATTTAATTTTTTTTCTTGAGGGGCCGAGCGATGGGTGCAATTCACCTAAACCTCAGTTCACCCTGGCCCTCCATACCAGTTATTGAGCTTAACTTACTTGCACTTTGTGAAGTCCTCCAAAAGATATTCCATGGTCAATACAAATTAAATGTGTCCCATTTGACAAACTTTTAATTTTCACCCAATGAAAGGTTGAAGATCACCAATCTCTACACAAAATAAATTGTCTTGAGTGTCAATGACATGAAATGTCAAGTATTGTATCGGAAATCTCAATATGTGATTTGTCAAATACTAGTCTCCAAAGCATGACTAAAATCTTCATTTATATTTTTTTAACAAATCCAACTATAGGATCATTCAATTAACTTGTTAAAGTAGAATTACTTAAAATTTTAGAATAAAAAACCTTATTAATTGCAAAATCATGATGCTCAGATTTCTTTAAAATGTATTTTCAACTCTTCCCAAATGGTTAGGCTTCATCTTTCAAACATTTTATACAAAAATTTGTAAATCCTACAACTTGTTCTTTTCCATAATATATTGAAGAAATAAGTTGGGATTACATATTAAAAATCTATACCCAAAATTCATATTCATGCTTTAAGAAAATAATAAGTAGAAAGAGACAAAAAAAATGATTTTAAATACTATTGTAAATTGTTAAGAATTTACTTTATAGAATTGAAAATTGCCAATCCTAATGGTTTGGATGTTGTAATAAACATTACACAAAAACATTAAACATAAACATCCTGCAATTTGATTTGATTTCAAAAAATATTGAAAATTGAGTTAAATAAAGGACTTCAAATTTTATTTTAGAGTAGAGATTCCATAATAGCCCTGCAAACTAAAACTCTTCATAACTTTCAACTCATTTATCAAAATGAAATGATTCAAAAGCTTTACATGCATATATAAATCTAAAAAATCAATTTCAAAATTTTTTCCCTTAAAAAAGTGATTTTTTTGAGATGCACAAGCTACCTAGGCTCCAAAATAAACTACATATTATGGAATTGATCATTTTTAAGCCATGCTATCAAAAATTATGAAAATTGTTGTGCCTTTAAGCTTCTCCTTGACTACATGTTGTGTGAAAGTAGATTAATGGAAGTAGATTCAATACAATGTAGAAAGACATTCCACATAATATGGCTAATTTATAGTATTGATATAAATATTGAAATTTATTTTAGGACTTTCAAAATTTTTAAAAATAATTGAATTGGAAGGATTGCAAACTTTTGAATAGAAATGTCACCAAATACACAAAGTTTAGTGCCCTAGGATTTAGGCATTTGGATGAACTAGCTCTACACTTTTCCATGAAGGCTTAATGAAACTCTAAGTTAAAGACTTACTCCTGTTGATATTTGGGATAAATTGAATGATTAATATCCCCCTCCTATTGTTACAACAAATCACTACACTTACTAGTGACTACATATTAGGTAAGAACATTCAAAAGCACCACTTTTTTTACTAATGTATAGTTAATACCATTATTATAATGGTTAAATTTTCGTATTTTTTTGTTGGCAAATGCAAGGAGGTTTCAACATACAAAAAAATGCAACAATTGGATCCTATATGCAAAAGCTATGAAGGGTCAAAGTTTTGTTTGGCAAATGTTCCAAAATTGTTTCTTCACATATTACTTTTGGAAATGTACATTGAGTGATGATGGCGATTTGAGAGAATGACCAATTTTGGGTGTACCCACCTTAAGATCCAAAGTGAACATGTCCTTATTGAAGTTTGGTATGCTTGAATATGGTATGTTTGAATGGAATTGCATAAGAATCAAGTGTAACTATGCAAGACAAAAAAATGCCAAATGTATTCTATATTATGTAAAAAAAACTATGAATGGCACAATAGGTAGTTTATAAGTTTATTAGAATGTAAGATTATCAAACTCTACTATACATCTCCTAAATCAATACATACCTATGGTGAAGAACATCTACTAAATTTTTTTTGACTCTTCATAACTTTTGTATATGGTATCCAAATGTTGCATTCTTCTGTGAATTGGAACTTCCTTTCTAATTTTCAAACAAGAAAACATGAAAATTTGGCCATTGTCATTTCCATCCATTAAGTTAGTTTTTCTTCTTCTATTATTTATTTATATTTATTATGTTGAGATCTTCCAAACCCTGCATCCCTTGGTTGCATTTTCAGTACCGTCAAAAGCACTCAACGAGGAGGAGTGCACATGCTTTGTTTCGTAGCATTTGAACCTACGATGTGAAAATGATTGAATTTAAAAAAAAAATTGAATTAAAAAATTTTAAAAAATGACTTTTACTTTTATTTTTACTGTGGCAACGGCACAGGGCACACATAATATGTAGTCATCATAATAATGCGTTAGTTTAAGAAAAGAAGTTGGCTTTGGGGGGCCTGCCTGTCCCTGACCTTAACGCAGGTTAAAAAACAATGAAAAATGAGGTAAACAACACAAAAAACAAAGCTTCACCAACTCCAAGGCCTGAAACCCACCAGTGGAGGTAAATTCACAGCAAAAGAAACAGTCCCCAGCCGGTCCCCCTCCCTCTCCCTTGATTTGCGCTAATTGACTCCCTTTTGCAGTCCATGTGGTCCCAAAAGCGAAAACGGGGACGAAGCAGTTCGGAAAGGGCAGGCAGGGAGCACACTCACAAGCAGAACTTACTCTCGCTGCGGGAGGAGGGCCATCCTGGGAGTCAAGCTGATCTTTATAAAAGGGAACCATCATCACCCACTCTACCCCATTCGCTCTCTGCCGCAGCCAAGCTCACACTCTCCCCTTCGCTCCTTTCCTGGCTTCGACATTACCGAGGCTCTTTTCCATTCCCATCCTATTTCCATCGCTGGACCAGCCTGTAGCATTAGTCCTACTGCAAGTTCCATCCAATTGGCACTTCTGGGGACACATTCTTGGGTACAATCAGCTGCAAAGAGTTTGAAAGTACGTGCTGGTACGTCGCAGTGGTTGCAGGTTTTAATTTCCATGCCCAGCTTGGGATCCATTGAGTGATCGGGTGGTGCGCCTCGTCTGTAGTTGCGTTGCGCAGAGAATTCGTCGAATTTGACCTTGCGAGTTCGCGAGGGAGAACGTTCCAAGAGTCTGTGAGAGGGGATTTTTCTTATTTGGTGGGATTTTGAGTGTCCTGGGGATTTGCAGTGGACTTTCTTTTGCGAGTTTTGTTGGGGGAGAGATTGGGTAACCATGAGTTCGTGACGGTTGGTTTTTGGGAATTGATACTCTGGTAGTTTGGGGGGGGGGGAGTTGATACTCTGTTTCTTGCGTGGCGGAGAATTTTCAAGATGGGTGGTGGGAAGGTGATTGCGCTGCTCGTGGTCGTGTTGTTGTTGTTGTTGGGGTCTGTGAGCTGGAGCGATGCGCGCTCGCCGAAGGCGTTGAGGAGCTTAGGGCTGGGACACCGGATGACGTCCGTGTACGACTTCGAGGACGGGTCGGGGTTCGTGGCCAATTTGGAACTCATCCAGCGGACGGAGGTTTATGGTCCTGACATCAGCCCCCTGCGAATGGTTGTTAGGTACGTTTCTTGATGAACTTCCGCTAGTTTGATTTTGCCAATTGCGACGTATATTACTGTTTTCTTGAATCCGTAGTATTTCAGAGTCGCCACTTTCATCAGGTGGTGTGCACTCAATGTTGGAAGTTGTCGTCCTCCTCCTTGAGGTGGACTACAATTTTCAACGGTGAAACCTCTGTCATGTTCACGCTTGTGATCAGAGAGTCGTCGTCATACTCCCGTCAGTGTAGACTCGTCGTTTTATTCAGACATTGAGGGAAGATGGGGTTCGAATCACCACCCCTTCATGCTGTGTGATCAGAGACTCATCTCCACATGTCAAGAGTATTATCTCATCTTTTTCTGTTCAAAAATTGACGGAAGATGAATTCATGTTCGGTGGTTGTAAGAGTTTTCTTCGTGCTTTGTGATTCTGAGAGTATTCCGAAATTCACTAATGGCGGAAACGGGTTGCTCTGTGGTTGTGTGTTTCCAGGTACGACAGCGACGAACAAGTGCACGTCCACATCACGGACTCAAGGCAGGCGCGCTGGGAAGTCCCGCAAGAGCTCATCCCTCGTCCCGCGGTCTCCTCTCTCGCGACTCACACAAGTCCGAAGCGCGCTCTTGGGACTGATCAGCAGGAACGTCAGTTGAAGGTTTCCTACACTGTGGAGCCTTTCGGCTTTGCCATCACGCGCACCTCCAGTGGCGAATGTCTGTTCAACTCCACCCCATCGGATGATGTCGCCTTCAACTCCATGGTGTTCAAGGACCAGTACCTTGAGATTTCCACTCACCTCCCTCGCAACAACTCTCTCTTCGGCATTGGCGAGAGCACTCGCCCCGACGGGCTGCGCTTGACCCGCGACCGCATGTACACTCTCTGGGCGACGGACATGGCGGCTTACACTGTTGACGTCGACCTCTACGGTTCGTACCCTTTCCACATGGATGTCCGCGAGAATGGCGCCACGCACGGCGTTCTCTTGCTCAACAGCAACGGCATGGACATCTACGTCGGGGAAGACGAGCTCACGTATCATGTGATCGGCGGCGTTTTCGATTTTTACTTCTTCTCGGGACCAACCCCGCTTGCAGTTGTGGATCAGTACACACGTCTTGTGGGGCGTCCTGTGGGCATGCCGTTCTGGAGCTTTGGTTTCCATCAGTGCCGGTGGGGGTACGACACGGTTGATGATCTTAAGTACGTGGTGGAGCATTATAAACAAGCCAGCATCCCGTTGGATACCATTTGGAGCGACATCGACTACATGGAAGTTTACAAGGACTTTACGTTCGATCCCGTGCGTTACAACGAAAACGAAGTGCGCGCGTTTGTTGACGAGCTTCACGAAAATGGGCAGCACTATGTCCCCATTTTGGATCCAGGAATCAGTGTGCAATTCGACAAGTATGCAACGTTGAACCGCGGATTGGAGCAGGACATCTTTCTGAAGAATGAATTCGGGAATAACTACCTCGCGCAAGTGTGGCCGGGGCCAGTGTACTTCCCGGATTTTCTCCACCCCAATGCGACGTCGTGGTGGACCAACGAAGTCGCGGAGTTTCACAAGAAAGTCCCGTTTGACGGGCTGTGGATTGACATGAACGAGGCGTCGAATTTCTGTACGGGATCCGCGTGCTCGTTTGAATTTGGTGTAACAAATTTCAAAGGAAAAGACAGCGGTAACGATCAATGCATATTGCATTGCGTGAACGGGACTTCCAGATTCGACCACCCGCCGTACAAGATCAACCGCAACGGCTCCTACACCAACATCGGCGACAAGACGATCGCCATGACGGTGAAGCACTGGAACGGCGCGTTGGAGTACGATGCACACAACTTGTATGGACTGTCTGAGTCGATTGTCACCCAGAAGGCGCTCACGGCGGTGACGAAGCAGCGGCCGTTCATTCTTTCCAGGTCGACCTTTTTGGGCTCCGGCGCGCACACGGCGCACTGGACGGGGGACAACAAAGCGACCTGGGAGGATCTGAAATACTCCGTTGTGAGTGTTATAAATTCCGGGATGTTCGGGGTGCCCATGGTGGGTGCGGACATCTGTGGATTCGCAGGGAACACCACCGAGGAGCTTTGCAGGCGCTGGATGCAGTTGGGCGCGTTTTATCCGTTTTCACGTAACCACGCCGCCATTGGAACCATCAACCATGAGCCGTATCTCTGGGAGTCTGTCGCAGCTTCATCACGCACAGCGCTTGGGCTACGTTATAAACTGTTGCCACATTTTTACACGCTCATGTTCGAGGCTACCAAGAGCGGTGCGCCCATAGCGCGCGCGCTCTTCTTCTCTTTTCCAGAAGATCTCGACACGTTCGCCATCAACTATCAGTTTCTCCTCGGTAGCAACATTTTGGTTTCCCCTGTCGTCTCTCCCGGTGTCACCACTGTTGAAGCGTACTTCCCAAAAGGCATATGGTACAACCTCTTCGATTTCTCACGAGTAAAATCAAGTGGTGAGAAGTTTACCTTACCTGCACCAGCAGATTCTATCAACGTCCACCTTCACGAAGGGCAAATCTTGCCAATGCAGGAAGCGAGGTTAACTTCGGCCGAAGTGCAGAAGTCCCCACTTTCGCTTGTGGTTGCATTCGGGGAGTCTTCTTCTGCTTCCGGGAAACTGTTTCTGGACAATGGTGTGGATTTGGAGATGGATATTCGAGAAGGCTCATCGACATTTGTGCAATACTTTGCGGAGCGAGACGCGGGGAGCTTGGTGGGGCGTGTGATTGCTGGCGAGTATGCGCTTGCGCAAGGAATGGTGCTGCAGAATGTGAAGCTTCTGGGGCTTTCTGAGGCGCCGAAACGAGTGGTTGTGAATGGAGATACAGTCGTGGAGAAGGTGAAGTTTGATGGTGAGCTTCAATCTCTGGAGATTTGGGGGTTGAATGTGCCGGTGGGGAAGGACTTTGTGATGAAGTGGGAGATGCACGACGACGAAGAGTCTGCGAAGTGGGCGTCGCAGTGAAGATGAAGATGAGGATGCGTTGCTCACTCTACTTTGTATATAATTGTTGAGCTGCAATTTTTCTGCCGTGGCGATGAGATGTGATGAAACGAAGAAATTTTCCTGCTGTGGTACATCAATCCTTGTATAATTAATTTTGCACTTATATATATTGATCGTTTCGTTGAGACGTTTGTTATCTCTTCCATTACTAGTAGTATAGTAGTGTAATTACTGCTGATGTTGTAGATTGGCTCTTGGAAGAGATGAGGATCATTCATATAGAATTCCCATAGGCAAACAGTTTATTGGGACGAGCCCCTGAATGTGGGGTTGCTCCTTCCTCCTGTGACCTGTGCTGCTCTGTACTACTGCGTTTTGAAATATAATCTGAAGCAGCGGTGCCTTGCTGAATTTAAAATTTAATTCATTCCACCTTTCTTTGGCTATCTGTGTGCCAACTTCTGCATACCCCTGTTTCTGTTACTAGAGACTGTACGCTTTCGTCAATGTACGGTTGTGAAGATCATTTGTTATTATTGCAAGCTAGCAGCTACGCTCTTTTCTTCTGTGAGGGAATTCTGGATTTCTGCTGGAATTCTACATTCCTGACCTTTTTTTCTGACCTTTTTCGAATAAATTGATGAATCCTTCGTTGCAAGTTACAAGTTAGCTTGAGCACTGTCTGCAATTTCTCTTCTGGTAAGATTGATGAAAGTTAGGAATGTGTTTATGATAACTCGTCTTACTCACCCCAAGTTCCATTTTGCACTTGGAAAGTTGGAATGCATGAAACAGAGATTCGGCCATTATTGCGTTGAGGTACAGTACATCGGGAAAGTACCCCCATTGCAATAGTATTGTTGCAATACTGTTTCAATGCTTTCACAGTACAGTTTTAAAAATATACTGTTGCAGTACTGCAACAATTCAATTTCGGTGGGGGCGTGCTCAAACCATTGAAAGTATACTATTGCAGTATTGCAACAATATATATTTAATACTCTACTGTGAAAGCATTGCAACAATACTGTTGCAATGGGGTACTTTCCCGATGTAGTTCTAGCAAACTTTAAACTTCATCCCTGTTTTCTTTTCACTTCATCCCTGGTTTCTTTTCCCTTCATCCCTGTTTTCTTGACAAAAAAGCTGAGGTCAATTGACAAGCTCTAAGCTTAGCGCATTCTGCATGGAAACTTCATCATCTCCCATTCTTGTCTGATTCCTTGACGAATTAGTTTTCATTAACTTCATCGAAACCACAGAGTATTGTATTTTGAGCAGGCCATATGATCGTGAACGAAGTACATTTTAGGTGACAAATTGACAATTGGTCCGGCCTAGTAGGCAACACATGAGCACCCACAGCCGTTAAGCTGATCGAGAAGTGGCCTCGACACCGTTTCGAGGGATCCCAAGGAGTTGCATCCTTTTGTAACCGTGATGTGAAGAGGGAGCTTTCAGTTACGCGATCATCTTTACGATTCACGAGTGAGAGTGGATTTGCCCAAGTTCATACGAAGTCGAAACAAGATTTGGTATAATAGTATTGAAGTGTCTGGACTGTCAGCTCACTTCACCCACCTCCAAGTCTTTTCTTGTACCCCATTCTTCAAGCTTCAACAAATTCGGAGAATTCATGAATATATGCAATGCAGGTTTAGATCTGATCGTCAGAATCGGGGGTGAAACAAATCCATTTCAAGCAGCTCGTGGAAGCCTCTAATTGTGCCATCCTGTCTGCGTTGCCGTGTTTGAATGTAAGGTTCAAGAATTCTATGCGCTTGTAGGGTTTATGCGCCATCTGCACATTCCCATTCACGCTTGAAAACAGAGAATTCAACAAACTCTGAATTTGCTAAGGCTGAATCCCCAAAGCCTGAAACCCCAAATGCAGGAATAGAGTAACCCTTCTCGCTTGACTCAGACGTCTTGCTGTTTCAGGGTTTGGGGTTGAATCGACACATTAGATGATTTGAAGTACAATTTGTGAGGATTCTCCAAAATGGAGATGGTTCCGAAGCTCCCCATTGGAAGTGGCGAAGGTTTTGATGGGGAAGCGGGAGGAGCAGCAGCCATGGCTTCTCGCCCGTCGCGCGCTTCTCGCGTCTCAACGACAGGAGGCTCCAGAAGGGAGAGCTTCAAGCGGAGGACTGACGGGACAGGGCTTTACGAGCCTCCGTCTTATCAAGATCAGGCTCGCAAACGCATTATCGTCGAGAAGGTCACCAAGGTAAGCAAGCCTGGTGGTGGATACATACAAATTGTACGCAATGTCACGTGCAATTGTATGCGATTTCTTCTAATTTGGTGTGCATTTGAGGTCTTCTTGTATGCACCCAAAATTGCGCAGTAGAACCCTAAGCTGAATGTCTCAAGTTCAGCTGAATGTCATGTGGTATCAAGCAATGAGTCTGCTGATTCCAACAATGCAGATTATTTCGGAACTTGAAATGACGCCACGGATCTTCAAAGGATCCGGGGAAGTGGAACCGAAGCTGTGGCAAGAGGCGGCGACTTCCTTGCAGAGTCCCTTGATGAATAAGCTCAAACGAAACCTGCATGAACGCAAGCAGAAGATGAAGGTCTTCACGGCGAATCCAAAATTCGAAGACTATTTTTATGTAAGCTGAGATTTTTTCTCCAGAGGATCACTTCGTGTTTTTTCGAGTAGGTCATGTACAGTAGGGACTCTCGTTTGTCCAATCTTGTCTGTTTTTCGACCAGCACATGCAGTGTTCTTCACTGATTCAGGTGATATTAAAATTGAACCATATGATCAATTGAATTTGTCATCTTCAAGCCGTGAATCCTTGATCTTTTAGGGTTAACTTGAAAATGATATTAGTAGCAATAGAGTAATCTACTTGTTCTGTTCTATGTCCATTTTGGCTTCTAAATTCCAGGAGGCTCTGGACTTAAACTATCACACAAGGATTGTCAAATGTTGCATTGGTCAGGTACCGAAAGGCCCTGAGTATCGGCTGACACCTTCCGTGGTCGAATCAACGATGGGGAGCAAGGAGGAGGTTGTAGGTCGGGAAGTGATTCACAAAACCGCCATGGCGCAACTCAGGTGCCACCTCAATGACTTCCACAACTTTAAAAATGCCCGGATAGGTCTTTTGGTAAGTCGCCCTGGGCTGACATGCTCCCCTCCTCATCTAGGCACTAACTAATCCTCACTTTTGGTTCGAAATCGGTGAACCCCTGCAAAACCAAGAACCCTAAAAATTGGATTTCATTTTTCGTAGCAGTTTTAGGGGGAGTTTTTCACAACATGATCAATCGAATTAATGGTCATGTTCTATGACCATTAATCCTTATTCCTATGGGGTTTAGATATGAAGGAGAAATACATGAGTAACCCATAAGCAGATGGAATGCAACTGAGAGTAAGAGACTTTGTCTAGAGAGTCCGGGAGTCTGGGAGACTTTGTTGGAGATCTATCGAACTATGTGAGCTTTGAGATTAAAGCAGATGAATGCACTCAAAGAGTCTGTGACTGTATAACTGAGAGACTGAGAGACTTTGTCTGGAAAATCTGAGAGTTTGAGAAACTTTGTTGGAGATCTACCGAATGCCTGTGAGAGCTTGGAGGCTAATGCCGTTGGAATTCACTCAGAAGTCCGAGAGACTGAGAGACTGAGACTGAGAGACTTTGTCTGAAGATATGAGAGACTTTGTTGGAGATTTGTCGAATGCCTATGTGAGCTTGGAAGTTGAAATTTTCAAGCTACGTTTTGCATTACAACCATGACTGGGGCAAGACTCTTCTTCTTGTGGGGCACATTGATTGCAGAAAGCTTCAGGGGGTTTGGTCGGAACTAGGGAAACCCTACGTTTGCCTTGGTGTGCCCAATGTTAATGTCAGCCCCGATCCTCCCATGCCAGAGAAACCCTACGGCGTGGATGGCGTCGAGAAGTTGGACAATTTCGACTTCTTCCCCGCACCTCCGATCACCGAGGAGCAGCGACAGCAGCTGCACGCTGAAGCGGAAGAGGCGTCCATGCCGCCCTCCAAGAAAAAAAGGGAACTGCAGCTCAAGTACTCACGCGCTGCTTCAGAGATGGACCGCATGCTCCAGAAGATGGGGCTCACGTTCTTCCATGGTTCGCTTCTGTTCATCTTGTTTCACGTTTTATTATGTTCACTGCAGTGCTTCTAGCTGCATGCACAAATTGTATGGTGTTTAGGGTTTACGAACTTCTAAATTCATGCACAAACTGTATGTTTACAAGTTATTTCTGATGATCATATCCTTGCTAGCAGTATTTCTAGCTCCATGCACAAATTGGACGGTGTTTAGTGTTTTGTCTACTTTTTCCTTCACCCAAGAGTCTCTGGCAGGGAAGGGAGTGTGCAGCACATCTGGAGGTTTTTGAGAAGAATCTAGGCTTAAGTTCTTTATTTTTGCAAGTTTTCTTTTTCTTCCCATCCTTACATGAAGAAGTAATTGCACAAACAACATGAAGCATTGAGTGATCACGCTAGTCAACATACTTGAAAGTACTTCATCTATTTTGTGTAGCTCCCCACAGTAAGTATTCATTATCCACCCAATGAATGCCCAGACTCTTATGGGGGTAAGCATTCTTGCTAGCTAGTCACATCCTTGAACCCTCCATGACCTGATTTAAAGCCTTGCACAAAAATCATGAAGCACCAAGTGATACTCTAGTCACATCCTTGAAGATTAGACAAAATTGTTTTTTCAACACACTTGGATGTACTTCATGTGTTTCCTGTAGCTCCCATGGGAAGCTCTTGAAAACCATTTCTAATATGCCCAGTGGACGTCTGGACTCTTGGGGTTGGGGTTTAGCGTTGGTGTCAGTGTAGGAGTGCTTTCATTGGTAGATCACTCAATAGAGCTTACTGAAGAGATCATTTTTGATACTACGAGAGCCAAACTGTTTTGAGATCAAATTGTTTTCTCATTCAATGTATTGGATGTTTTTTTATGCAATCTCTTGAGAGATTGTAGTTCGCTGTTAAAGATGGCAACCATTTTTTTAAAGACTAAAGCCAATCTTTGTGTTGTTTGGAAGAGATGAGTTGCTGTTGGTAATAGGGGTCAGTCAATAGGATACGGGATCAGGTCCCTGCCGGTCTTAGTCTTCTTTGCATCAAATTTGGAATGCAATCAGCGCTCATGTGTTTCATGTTGCGATGCTTGCGTGTATTCCAGATTCGGATCATGCAAAGTTTCCAAAGGCACCTCTGATTGCGGCAGCGAAAATCACCAATTTGATCAGGGTAATTTACAAACTCTTAGGTCCTGTCATTCCTCTTTCTGTCCAAGAATTGGAACAAATACTTCCACGGGAAGGTATTGTGGCACTCTAGTGTGAAAGACTTTTGTGATACGACTTTGTCATCTATGTTTCCTGTCTTCAAAAAATTATTCTACGTGTTCGAAGGCAGGTGTAATATGGTTCGTTTGACCTCTAAGATTCAATGCTTCGTAATTGCAGCAAGGTGGTAATTATATTGAGGAGATTCAATCAGGCATGATGGTTTCTCTTGCAAGGAGAATGTCCATGCAACCTCTGGAAGGTGCGCAACCTGAATTGTACTGTATACTCACATCAACAGAATTAGAAACTGATCATCTGAAATGGCAAGGTGTGTTTTACTTGTTGCTTTACACGTTCTTGACCAATTATTAAAATCTGGTTCTTTCTCTCAGGGGAGCAATTTATCCTTGGAGCGGATGGTAAAGCAATACCGATATACACTGATGGGTAGTCTATCTGAAATTTGCATCAGTCAATTGGCTTCTATCCATTTGCACATATCCCATTTTTGTTTAGTCTGCCTTTTAATCCCCATGACTTTTTCCTCGGCTGATGATATAAATCATGATGCTTTGCAGACCGCCATCATCTGCAGCTAAATCAACTAGTGAGGTAACTTCTCCCGAATTTCTTTTCATCTTGACTTCTCAAAACCGCAGAATCATTACCGTCCCAAGAGTTTTGCACATTTCTAAATTTCTCTGCTGGAATCTGAGGTGGCAAGTGTGTACAGGGCACTACCCGTCGCACTTCTTCCAAGAAAGACCACGAAGCAGGGACTCCCTTGGGATCCCCCAAGTCGAAGAGTCACAAGGTACACAATACTGGAGGGCTCTGCTTTCGTCTGGGAATTGAAAGTTTGAGGCGTGGGGAAAAAAATAGATTTTTCATGTAATGTGCTCATTTTATTATTCACATTTGTGGTTCTGAGATAGTTGAGTGGGTTGGATGGAATGTGGTGATAGGAAACCAAGACGTATCCTCCTCGAGATGATTCATTGGTAAGTTCAGCACACTAGCAGATGTTCAATTCTGAAGGTGTTTTGAAAAATAATCTACCTCAAGGGGAGAGAATAAGCAATGGGCTTAAATTGTAGAAAGTTCTAGTACTCAATGAGATGTGTTAAAACAGGGATAGTCGCATGTTGGAACCATCGTTCCAAAGAACGAATGTCTCATTCCTGCAAATTGTGGCATGTGGTTCCATGAATAGTGGCATTCTTCTATTGTCAAATATGAATTTTCAATTTTTCTAATTAACGAGGATGTTTTGAGGACTATATGGAGAGAGACGCATAATAGTATAAAATTCTATTTGGGGTAGACGCTGGCAATTAGCTGCTGTTTGTTCTATCTTTTGTTGTAGGGTGACTTTGTTTGTGCCGTAACTTGAGCAATATGGCAACTGCAGGTGTTTGGTTGGAAGAAGAAGATATTGGAATTAAGGCTTCAGTTGGAGAGAGAGCTGGAAAATCAGATTGCGGATCGTGCAGATCGTCGTGAACAATGGCGTTCTTCATCTCCATTTTCATCTGAAGTATCGTCCTTCGCTTTCGTTACATTAAAGTGCAGTACTTACAACTTGACATCACATAGGAATGGAGCCTTCTCTATTTGAGACATTCTTAGAAGTTCTCGCAACTAATATATTAATTTCCGCGTTGTATTGACTCTGTTTACCATCTAACGTTTTGTTCCTGAACGTGTTCTGGCAGGTAGCAAAGAAGGTGTACAAACTATTAGAAAAATCTCATGGTCAAATCATGCCAAACACTAACAGCTTGTGGTATAAACTTTACCCTTTATCAAGGCATCAGGTTCTTTGCAGATTTTAGAAACATTTGTGATGGTTTTCTACCAAGTTACAAAAATCACCTTTAGGAGAGAACTGTGTTCCATTTGGTTCCCAAATAGCTGACCAGACATTTGTCAAGAAGTCACACTGATCAAGAGCAAAACTTTCGTCCTGTAGTACATTTGTCAATATGCAAAAGCGAAGTTTTCCAAGAGTTGTACAATAGTGATTAGTGAATAACTGAATATAGTGAACTAAGAATCTTGGTGTCAAATCACCATGAAAGGTTCTTATATCAATGATGTTGAAAACTTCGCATATGATGGAACAGGAAAGAGGCAGAGTACAATTACAATGCCACTCAAGTGCGCCATACATCTGCGTGGGAGTTTATGGTGTTTAGTGTCAATCGATTTTATGACCGTGTATGCACATTCACTGTGCATCAGCCCATGGCAGACCCATTGCTGGATGTTCTCATCTTCTTTCTAAAAGAGTGCGCACTGCTCCTCTGTTACTAGTTTTTGAATGTGTATCAGTTCATTCTGTTCGAATGTATGATAGAATCATGTTAGATAGAATCACTTAGACCTACTTGTGAGGCTTAACCAATAGTGTCTTGCCTAAACTATACACGGTCTGAACATGGGTCAATTTGAGTATGTAATTAGCACTTTTAAATTTTATAGTTTTTTCATACTCAGAAATATATATGCTCACATGCTTTAGAATTGTCTTCCAATTGCTAACAAGATTAAACAGAAATTAGGGTAATCTACTAATAGGAACTATGCGCAAATGCTTACTTGGACACATATTGATGTACATAATGCTTACTTGGACACATATTGATGTACATACGTTTGGGTTGATTGAATTATTGTTAATAGAGATCATTCATGCTTTGGTTGTGTAAAGGTGGCTTGAGAATGGAGGAAGAATGAAAAGAAGCTTGCTCGAACACCTCTGTGCAAGCTTGGCCAGACTTCCTGGTAAGACGAATTCCACTCATCAGGTTGTTCTGATTGCTGTACTGTACAGTATCTGCAACAGAGGATGCATTTTTTGATGAAGCATGATGGTTTTAGTACAAATTTAGACAGTTTTTTTAAAGGAATTTTGGACAAATATTGTAGAGATTCTTATTCATGACACTGTTACTAAAACCACCCTGTTACTGTTATTCTCTTGTGGCTTTATAGTGTTGTCCTTTTCTTGTTGATTTGTGTCAGAGGATATTATGGTTCTGGGCCGGATGGCATGTGTGATGCCAGTGCTGCAATTCATTTGTAAGGAGCTCCACATCACGTCGACTCAGTTCAAAAACATTCTTAGAGATACACGGTTGGACAGATGCCATCTTGGATGAACTTGCTTTTCAGTGGCCACTAAAAGGTGGGAAATTCACAAGCCACCATGATTGTGTGTCAAATTCTCATGATTGTGTGCCAATGAGGCCTGATATTTTGGTCGAACCGCAATTTTAGAGATTTACATGCAATTTCAATATCAGATGCAAAAAGCTGTTGGAGCTCAGAGTTTCAATGGATAGATTTTTTTCAAATCCTTATCCTAATTTCAATGTCCTAGTGTTGGACATTCCACATTAATTATCAAGATTCATTAGGACACTCTTTGGGGTACATGCTTATCATTTTCCAATCCTACCTTAGTACCCGAGTGGAGTTGGCTTCTAAAATAAGCTTAATCCTGCAGTCTACCTTCTTATTATCAATGAGCCTGTTTGGTATTAATGTGAAGTCCAGCTTATGTTACTCTAATAATTTTAAGACTAACGTGAATTCCAGTACACCAGCATTTATTTCAGCCATGTTGGAGCAGCAGATTCTTACTTCTTCTAAGCTTAAGTTAGGTTGAAACTGAAGATGTATGACTTTGAAAAAATAAAAAATAGGAAGAAGATGTACTGTATGGGAAAATAGTTAAGGATTCAGCAGCATACTGCATGACCATTTCAGTTATCAAATTACCACAATTAAGTTAAGCTTACACAACCTTGTTAATTTCCAAGAGGTAGAGAGGAGAAACATTAACTTGAGATACTAACCTTGAAACATCAAATGAAGTTTATTCCTACTCTTAGCTGTGTGCTTGTACTTATCAAACTGGCCTCCGAGGTAACTACACCTACAATTGCACAAATAAGCAATTCAGCATAGTTGCCATTATCATACTAAAAAAAATTGATGGGATCTTGTTGGAAGGCAAAAGGAGATTTTAGATTCTCTAAGAATGCATTTTTTGGACACCATATGAATGAATTACGAATTTTTGAAGTACTAAAAATAGTGTTTAGGGTAACCATCTATAGACTCTCATAAATAGTGGAAGTACATTTTAGGCAAGAATCTAGCTTGTGTGGGTTTAGAAAGTGCGTGATTTAAAATATAGTTATCTTAAATAGCACAAATCAATTACTCCATCAAGTGGCTTTACCAATGTAAGATTTAAGGTATAGTTACCTTAAATAGTACAAGTAAACTACTCCATCAAGTGACTTCACGAATGTAAGAGTGGCAATTTGCTGTAAAGGCACCCATGCTCTAAAAGCAATCATGACACACATGTACATTTTGTTTTCTTCAATATACCAGAAGCAAGTAGTCACTTTTAGTGACCACTAGATTTCAACTTCAAAAACTTGTATCTAATTCCACAAAGCTCTATTAAATATGAAATGACTTGGATTAGATGCCAATTCCATTTTTCTTTCAACAAAAATTTACTGAAATTTCTTTAGAAGAGTTTTGCTTCCTTGAAAAGGCAATCATCTCTTAAATGGTTGCTTTAACCCCTCACCGCCCAAGGCCTAACCATGTCAAAAAACAACCTTGCTTTTTGAGTGTTATAAGTCTAAATGTGAGTAAGTTCTGAAAATCTCAACCGTACAATCTTGTAGTGTGCATGTTGTAGTTGGTGTAAGTCAAATTTGGGGTCATTTGACCGTATAGATTGAAAGATTATAATGTTTTAGTGTTGATAAAAGATGCTGAAATTTTCCTAAAAACACATTTGGAGGTGAAATTCGATTTCTAAACCTACTCAAATGAAAAAACTTTAAACTACAAAGTGATTTAAAATCAAAAGACAAACACTTTGGTGGAAAAAAAATCATTAAATTGACTCATTGCATTTGCAAAATTGTTTTGAAATGTCAAAAAACAGTGAAAAAAGTAGCAAAAAAACACATCTTTGGCTGAACCTACCTCTACTAAAATGCTTCTCAGTCAATCATAACTTCTTGTATTGTTATGCAAATTTTACCACAAGAACTAGACTAGTATGCGCAACTTTTCCAACAAAAATTATTGAAAACAAACCCTGTCTGAAGAAGTTATAAGCCGCCGAAGTTCCCTGTAATGCAAAAATGTCTGGATTTTGAACTTCGAATTGCTCCCAAGCATTCAACACAACTTGGATTGACATGAAAAATTTATCACAATAAGTAGACGTTATGGGGAACAAAACCCAACAAATTTTATTGAAAACTAGCATTTGATGAAAAAGATACAAGCCCCCGAAGTTGCAGTCATCTCATTGCAGTGTGGTGAACTCTAATTGAACCTGCGAACTTTGAATGGCTTTCAAAAAATCATTACATCTTGGATAGATTTGAAAATTTTACCACAAAAAGTAGACTATTATGCGAAACTTTACCAACAAGTTTTATTGAATTTGGACATTGGATGCAAAAGTTACAGAACTTTGAAGTTGACTGCTAGACTGTGTGAGGACACTTTTGGTCCCCTTGGGCGGTGAGGGGTTAAGAGTAGACTACTATAACTCCCTTCCAAATATGACTCCACTCACATGAAATTTTATCATTGGAAGCATTCAAAAGTGCTTCGAATAGGTACAAAAAAATTATAATTTATACATCAAACAATGAAAATAAACCACATCAAAAGTACACCACTACAAGACAAATTATACAGGAGTTGGCAAAGTGCACTCACCAACGCGAAATTTGGTCAACATTACAACATTTTTTAGTAAAATTAGTCAAAATTTGCGTTGGTAAGCATATTTAGCCAATACCTCTATAATTTTTGTTGCTTAATGTACTTTTTGATGCGGATTATTTTCATCATCCAATGTCTAAATCATAGATTTCTTGTACCTATTCCAAGTACTTTTGAATGCACTTCTACTAATAAAAATTCCACTTTCTAAATACCAAGCAATGAAAAGATAGAGATATATTCAGGAGGCTTGTTTCCATGTCCTATATTAAAGATGGCCTAAGGCAATTGTTTTAGGGGCATAAGTGCAAGCCTCAATCCTTTTACATTGATGGCAAGATGAAGAGGTCTATCTTCCATAAAGAACTCAAGAAATTTTGTTGCATGGCACTCAAGGTTTGGTTTAGACAACATTGATTTAACCTATTAGTGAAGTCACAAAGTTAATAACACTACAAAAGAATTTTTTGTGGAAATTAGTGAAATATTGTAATATTCCATCTTGCACTAATCTAAGTATAGTACAAATAGTGCAACTTTTGCAAATTAGTATCACACTATGATATGAGATTCTCAAAAATCACAATATTTTCAAAATTCAAAATATTTTCAAAATCCAATTCAAGGTCTTTAGGATTGAAACACTACAATTTTCCAAATGTCTTCACGTGTCAAAAAACACAAACAAGAGTGTTGATTCTTAGTACCTAGTCTAGTACCATTTTTATTGTTGAAGCTCAAAAGACCTCTTATTTGTTTTTTTTAGATTTGAGACCTAGGTACATTCTCATTTGCAATTCTTGTTAAGACTCACGGAAGAAACAACGTTAAGACCTTTGACCAAACTTTATTTAATGCATAAAGGGCCTTATCAATACATTTGCCCTTGCTCTCATGGTGTAGCATGTGTATTTTAATATATTAAGATGTTTTTGAAGATGCAAGAAAGTTGTGCTTGAATATTTTGATAAACTCAAAAAGTATCAATGGAAGTAGTGCTGAAATTTTGTGATTTTTTAAGAATTTTGCAATGTAAATGTCATAAATTCTTGTACATATGGAACACTAGGTTTGAAAACATGGTACACTTGGTTTATGAATACAAAAAGAGTGGTATGTGCATACATTAAGTGTGTTACATAAATTCTTGTATATATGGAACATTAGGTTTGAAAACATGGTACACTTGGTTTATGAATACAAAAAGAGTGGTATGTGCATACATTAAGTGTGTTGATTGGATGTAGAAATAGAAACTTGATGGCATATGGAGGTCACTTTTGTCATTATAGGGGATTTGAGGGCATGAGAGGGTTGTTTCATGGGTATTCCCATGCCTATGAAGCAACCAATGCTATCGAAATATTTGAATAATAAAATAATTTTAAAATGATTAAAATGATTTTCAAATATTTCAAATATTTCAAATAATAAATAATATTATTTGACATGGCATGACCACAGCTAGGTCAGATTGTTGATGTTGCATAGCTCCCATTGTTCTCCATTGTCTGGGAACTTGCGGAAACTTGTGGTCTTATTGGGTCTTCAAATTTCATTTAATGTCCCCAAGTATGGTATCCAATTTTTAGTGTATATTTCATTCCTTGAAGATCATTTATTTTTTTAGGACATGAAAAGCAATGAGTGTTTTGCTAGTGAAAAGTGTACAATAATATAAGCTCTTTGTCAACCATCCTTTAACAATATTGTAATGTTGCTTATTTTATGCAGTAATGTCTTGGTATTTGAAACATTTCACACATTTCAAAGATTCTATTAGTCAAAATTCCCAATAGGGTGATCTATTAGCGAATAAATGTCACTAACAACCACAATTGTGTTCTTGAAATTTGATTTTCTAGTCGCATAAGTTACCGAATTGTGACAAAATTTAGGTGAAGTCCATTGTTGTTTGAATATCCCACCCTTAAGGTCTTGCCATCTATACACCACAACATTACTCCCAATGATGCTAATATGTGAGCATTGAAATGCAAGCCTATGAGCCTTGAGCATATGTATAAATAGATACTTTACAACCATTAAAGGTACTTATAGCATAAACTCCTATAATATAGGTCTTTATAATATAGGTACCCTATTATTATGGAAGGCTTATATAATATAAACGCTTGTAATCTAGATGTATAGACTCCCATGCTCCCATGCTTATAATTGTAGGTTCATTATAGCAACATACATTGCACTTTACATTATTTATCTTATTTTATTTCCATAAACAAATAAACACATCATTAATTCAATCATCACTCCAAAATTTAAGGTAGAGACAACAATTCCACCACAATCCATTTTGTATCATGTACTAAGTTCCATGAAAGGACCAAGGAAGTAGGTGGCAAAAAAGCCACTACTCACGTCCCTCCAAACCACTCCAAGCTTTCAATTGGAACAACCAATGGGTCATCGAAGGATTGTTTAGGCAACCAATAGGAATCAAAGCAACTTTTACTTTAGGGTGACTGTTTATTAAGGGGAGTGCAATGACACAAATATGTATTCAACTTTGAAAATTCATAGAATATTATCTAAGTGTTAGAAATTATAAAATGACTTAAATTGAGTTTCTCACAAGAAGGTCAACAATTTCACAAGAAAATTCCATCACTTTGATAACTAAGCTATATGGGGCAAAAAAATGGTGTTTCTATGTGTATTAGGTGGGATCCCAAAATATGCCACTGATCCTAAATTTCTATCTTCACTCTATATACATCTCCAAAAATCAATTCAATACATGTATGGGAGAAACTATTTTAGAACCAAACTTACTTTTTTTCCCTAACTTTTGCATATGGTACCCAAATGTCATGTTCTTTGGTGTGTTAGAACTTCCATTCACTTGCCAAAAGAAAATCAATGAAAATATGACCAAGTGTAATAGTAAGGTAGAAACATCCAAAAGTGTCCCTATTTCCATTAATGTACCTCAGACTTTTACTAAATGCGTCCTTCAAATGCATTAGTAAGTTGTCCACAAACTTAACTTTGATTTACTGACTATTGATTTGGGGAGACTTCAATTTAAGATCCACCTATATGATAGTTTCAAAGGTCTAGGGAGCTACCACTTTGAAAATTAATAGAAATTACATGCCATATCAAAAAAAAATTAATATTAATGATTTTCAATTGCTAATACTTCTAAAATATTAATTTAAAAAAAAGGTGCCTCCAACTATGTTAAATTGTTTATATTGATGATTTTGGGTGTTTTTGCCATAATAATAACTAGACATGGAGGTAAAAAATGGCAATTAGGGGGACATCCACCTTAGTGCAATGCAGGACATTGATAACATTGTTAACCAAGCATGGAGAGGACTTTTTTGCTTCCTCATAAAGGGAGAGTCTCCTAGCACTAGAAAACTCCAAATCCTTTGATGTAGGGGGGAAAGATAGGCAAGGGTCTAGGCCAACTTTGACAATCTCCTCCCAAGCCCCAATCAAAACCATTGTATTTTAACTAGATTCTTTCTTGGGTATCTAGGGAAAAATTATACTTCCACTTAGGAGGTGGAGATGGAACTGGTAAACAATGTTATACAAAATCTATCCTATGAAGTGAGTTCCAAAGGGTAATTTCTTGATTCTCTAAGTAAAAAAAAAAATGAGCCGTGTCTAGGGTATGTTCCAAACTAGTTGAAACTTATTGATTGGGGTCTCTGATTGCAAATATGAATTCAAAATTTGCAAGTTTTATCATGTGCAAAAAATTAAAAAATTTCATCGTTTTCCCCCGGGGTAAATTGAGCATGGTGGGCCCACTTCCTTCGTGAGCTGGATTTAAAGCCCTGCCAGTGCCGCAATGGCCAAGTGTCACCCAAAAGCTAACCTGCAACTTTTATTTTCACTCTAACTTAAGCTTATCTTACCAGATTTCCAATTAGTAAGTTAAGCTTCAGTTATATGGTGAGCTCAACTACCAACTGACTGATATGCTCAAGTCAGTTAGCGACTTTACCCCATTAGTAAGTTGGATAGTTGGCCACCAAATTAGGCCAGCCACTGCAATCTGGGGCTATTTGGGGCCAACTTTGGCGGTACTTTACGTAGAATGTTCCCATTGGGTCAGTTACCTGAAGTTATGACCTCTAAACTGGGAATTAAAGGGGAGCGGACCGCCTAACGGTCCAATTTTCGAATTTGCCTCAGAAGTAACGAAAAGTAAGTGAAATTTGAAAGGGAATCTTCAGTCGGTCAGCAAGAATTTCTTGGTTGTTTAGTGGACGACGAAGTTCACGACCTTTTTACCTTATACAAAATAGTGAAATTGGGTTGCCTTTAAAAGTTAGGTTGCCTTACATCAAGATTGTTACTTTATAAGTCATCAAAGTCAATAGATAATTTTAAAACATTTTCATTTGTAGACTTGGTGGTTCATGAGTTTCAATTACAACAATATCTAATTCAAAAGTAGTACATTCTTGTTTAATATTTGAAAATATTTACATGGTGTCAAATGCTTAGAAATTAGCATGGAGTAACCTAATTTCACTATTTTGTGCAGGTGAATGCTTACAATAATATTGTTTACCAATGAGGCAGGGTGACCTTTTGCATCCTTGGAAAAGGAATCCCTACACTAAACAAAATTGTCTTATTGACGGTTCTTCAATCAACCCCAATCCTTAAATTATTAAGAAGTCTCTATGAGGCATATAATAAGTGGAGGCATAATACCTTTCCAACCAATGGGTAGGACCACATAGGATGAATTGTAGTTCCAGTCTGGCCCTAATATAAAGCCCTTGGGCCAAATTTGGAAGAATCAAGTGCCTCTACTAGTTCAAATTTAAAAGGTTTCAATCTAGCCCTAAGTATAAATTGGGTCTAATTGCATTTATTATCTATAAATAATATTATATTATATTATTAAGTGCATAGTATCTTGACCTATTATGATTGTAATTTCATCCATTTACATAGTCATGTATTTGTCCTTATATTTTCATTCAAATTTTTAAAAGCTCTTGAGTTCTAAATCTAATTTTAGAAAATTAAAGAAAATATTATTATTATGTTTCTAATAAAATAGGGAGGGGTTATAAATATTGTAACATTTATACTTGTCTATTAATACTTTGTAAATGCTCAATTTCTTATAATTCTTGGATTTTCTTCATATAATATGTAAAATTTGATTGGACAATTGTGATTATATATTGAAGTGTATTTAGAAGTCCATTTGCTCCTATATGGCAATGAAAATTAAAAAGGTTGAGGGTATTATTATATACACGCTTGAATACCAACGACACTAGCATGTGAGCCTAGAAATGTGAGCCTACAAGCCTTGAGTCTAGGTATAAATAGGTACTTTATAACTATTGAAGGTATATATAATATACATTCTTATAATATAAGTACCCCTATAACCATAGAATGTGCTTATAATATAGGTACTTATAATATAAATATCCTATAGTCATCAAAGGTACTTATAAATATAATTAGGCACCTATAATATAAACATTCTATAACCATATAAGGTGCTTATAATATAAGTACCTACAACATAAATACCTATAATATAGGCACTTATAATATAAATATCCTATACAAGTTCTATGGAAGGTACCTATAACATAGGAGCCTAGGCTCCTAGGCTTACATGCTAACTATGCTTGAATACATTATAATTTTCAAGCACTACAAGAGAAACTGGTCCTAATTGACAGAAATCAGCTAGTCCTAATCTACAGAAAATTGACAGGTTTTTGTCACTGTGGACAAAAATTGTCCGAATTGACAGAAAATTGTCCAAATTGACAAAAACCTGTCAATTTTCTGTAGATTAGGACTAGCTGATTTCTGTCAATTAGGACTAGTTTCTGTCAATTTGGACAGGTTTTCTTGTAGTGAAGGTATTGGAGCATTGTTATGCATACTCAACATATAAGTCCTATAACGGCAAATGGCGGGTCATTCCACAAGGTTTGCACAATGTTGATTTTTTCTTTAGAAAAATTGACCCAATGCAATGCCAACAATCTAAACATCATATGAACTTTTGGTAATATAAAGACAGAAAAAAATCTACATGAAAAAAAACTTTTCATTAAAACAAGAGAAAGTTGAATTGATTAGCACACATCCCAATGCTTTAAAAGCATCGACAATAATAATTATTCCTACACGGACCAATTCACATGTCCTTATTCAAATCAAACTTGACTCGGCATTGATAAGGTCTATACTAATGGTCACATTACAAATGTTCTTATATAGGATTTAATAACACTTTCAACTATTGGCAACAAGCCATGTCATATTAGCACTCATGCATTATTAGTTTAAATTAATTATATATTGACTTGACCGCAATTGTAGGGAGGATATTTAGAAGGTCATTTTTTGCACCACCTTGGGAATTTGAAAGAGAAGATTTTAGAAACAAGTAGAGTAAATTGGCCATTCACTACACACATTCAAGAACCACACAAAAACATTGCCAATTACCTCACAATAACTATACGATTTAGCTACCAATTCAATTGTGATGGGAACAAACTTTTGTATCACCATTAAGTAAGTGCATATTGTGCGATCAAGGATTGCAAGGAATTTTTTACTAGATTTCAAGTGCATTGCCTTTAAATTGCAATAATTTTTTTAAGAATAAATTTTTTGCACTCTATTTTTGAAAGGTGAAACTTAATATGACATTTACTAATCACACCAATTTTAAAAACATACAAGTTTCTATATTTATGTGAAGAAGGATTTGAATTTTGTCTATACGTTGATTGGTAAGTTTTTATAAATCATGGTACATTTTAGGATTAGCTTTAGGCCCATAAGATCTATTGCAAAATCTCTATAAATATTTCTAACTCAAGTTCAATCACTTTGTTTGAATTCTTTTTTACATTAAAAAAAGATGGAAACATGTTTAGTATAGAGCAAGGAAATGACTCACAACAAAGATTCACAATTGATGTCATTGATGACATTGGTCTTCTTGTGTGCCATTTCTCTAGTGAAACTCTAGAATGTAATTACATCTAAAAGCATCCAAATAAACAATTGAACATTGTTCCTAATATTAAGTGCTTAATTTTTTATTTGACATTGTTGAGAAGTTAAAAGAATATTTTAAATTGCCATATTATGCATTTTTTGGAAACTATATGAAAAAACTATGAATTTTTAAATTATTAAAAATAGGTGTACTCCAAAGTAATCCCAAGCTCTTGTGAATAGAGACTCACCACACTTTAGATAAAAATTTGTAGGGGAGGGAGAAAGTGGTTAGAATTAGATGCAAATACCTAGTGGGGTATAGCTTCTAAAATTATCTCAATCATGTTCATCTTGGAATGGCAATTCATAACATTATGTAATAGTAACATGAATTACTAAGAATAAGGCTCAAATTAAGGAATCATCTTTTTTGTATACTCTAAAAGGCCACCTCATGCATCCTTTGAGAAAACATTCAATTTGTTCTTAGATACTCGGGCTTTCTTAGATAAATGGGATTCAATGCAACTAATGAATGATGCTATATTGTTGGCCATGTATAACAATAATTTCTATTTTTTAAATTAAAAAAATTATTATTTTATGGAGAATCACTATTGATGGCATTTTGTAAGAGAGATATACTTAGGGAAGGTGAGTGATATTTTGCAAGAAGCTATATACTTTTTTTGTAGGAATAGTTGGTGATATATTATCCCTCTTCCACTTGATGAAATCAATAAGTGTCTACAAATTTTTAGGACTAGATTTCTCTTTTTCAGATGCATATCAAAATCTATGGATGAATCATTTATATTTCATCTATATTTTGTATGTCTCATCTATGTGTATCATCCATATACATAGATATGAACAACTTCATTACTCCAAGAGAGATTGTATTCTACATTGTCCAAAATAAATAAGAAAATTTGGGGGTCAGCTTCTTTGGGGTGTTGGCTCATGATGTGAGGTCCAATTTTATATTATGAGATAGGTATTCTTAGAATTTCACCCTGCCTAAAACCACCATCATCATTCTATGCACTTCTTCAAAATCAATATGCACATAGGTTGAAGAAAATATTTTAGAGCATTTACCAAAAATAACTTTGGCCCTTCATAACTTTTGCAAACCATATCCAAATGTCATGTTCTTTTGTGCGTTGGAACCTCCTTTCACTCAATTGTCAACAAGAAAACATGAAATTTTTACCAATCTAGTAATGCCAATATCAACAACTAGCCACATTAGCACAAAGTGGCAGTTTGGGGGGCTACCCACCTTAGTTATTCATCCCCATCTCCAAATCAATATGTACATCGGTTAAAGAAATTATTTTACAACCTCTTCTATAAAAAAAACACTCTAGCCCTTCCTAATGATTGCATCCAATATCCAAATGCTCCATTCTTTGGTGTGTTGGAACCTACCTTAGCTTTCACTTGCCAACAAGAAAACTTGAAATTTTCATCAATCTAATAATATTTATAACTATGTGTAGTAAAGTAGGAGGTTCTAAAAGCATGCAAGCTCAAAAATCACCCACCTCTTCAAATGTACACTGTTTATACATGCTTCTTTTTCGTAGCCTTCATCAATGTACAAACACTGTACATTTGAAGAGGTAGGCGACTTTAGAGCCCTATGCCATTTCAACTTCGAAATTTCATAACCAACTCCATAAACCTCATGAAACAACTTGGGTTCGATGCCAATTCCACTTACCTTTCAAGGAGAATTTATAGAAAAGTACTCATTGTATGTGAAGGTCTAATTCGTGCGAAATTGAATTTCCACTTCAAATTCTCAAAGGGTCTATATCAGGGATCTCAAAACTGTCCAAATTTCGCTCAGCTTCTACTTCATTTTTTCATGCCCTCAATATAAATTCAAATTCCAAAAATCTTCCAAAAATGAACATTTGGCAAATTCCCCTGAACCCATTCTGGGATCCCTGGTGTACATCACCCCAGACCTTCCCCAGATGACATGTGTCACATTTCTTCAGAAACGACTTTACCTTTCTGCAGAATCAGACCTTTTATGTGGGGTATTTCAAGAAGCTTCACCTCCCCAAAATTCAGTTTCAGCTCAGCTTTTAGGTGGGCGATTTATGTGCACATAGCGGCGGCTGGAGGAACTCTAAACACATTCCATTCCATTTTTTTCTAAAAATATTTTTGTATTTTTTTTTTGCCAAAGAAGAAGAAACCAGACTGGTTGTCCAGAACTCCGTCCCCTTCTGTCCCTGCCTGCCTCTGCCCCTGCCTGCCTGCCTGCCTGCGCACTGGTCCAGTGGAGGAGATGATTGGGGATTTAGTGTGCAAGGCTCTGTCTGTGCCCCAGCCCACTGAGATGGTGCTGCTGCCTGCGGCTCCTGCTCCCGCTTGAATGGGCTTGGCTCAGTTGGTTTGGAAGGGAAAGGTACGCTCCCTGCCCTGCCCCTCCCTGCGCTTGCCTCTGGTCGGGGTGAACTGACCCCCTCGCTCATCCCGCCTAAAAGAGCAGCTCAGAGCAGCGCCAATGCTGACGCCGAAACCAGCACGGGAACCTACCTGTGCAGTGATCCCAGACTGGGTTCAGGGGAATTAGCCAAATGTTCATTTTCGGAAGATTTAAAAAAAATTTTACATCGAGGGCATGAAAAAATTAAGTAGAAGCTGAGCAAAAATTAGCCAGTTGGAGGATTGCTGGTCGGGATCTGTTGCTTTAGGAGGGGTGGGGTCGGGCCACTTTGCAGCAGAATCTGCTCCAAATGTGGGAATAGATTTAGGAACGGCAAACATGCTTTTTTAAAGGGCCACTTCACACTGTCTATGGTTGTCCAAGTGGTCAAACTTTGTTGAGAGTCCAAAGAAATGAACAATAAATAGGCAATAAATAAGAGCATCCCCACCACCTCTTTCGTTTCTCTGTCCGTTTTAGTTTCTCTATCTGTTTACTGAGCTTGGGACATCAAATAGGGATGAAACCTCGCGAGTTTTCTATATGAGCCTCTGGATACATAACTGGAGAAAGAGTTTTACAAAAATATCTATATTTTAGAGATACAAGTTTTGGATAAAGGTGGGTACAGTGAAATTTCTGTATCTCTATTTGCATATGAGGTCCTCTCTATAAAGCTTTAAGGATACGGAACTAACTGGTGAGGATGCTCTAATAGGAAGTGGAGCCTTTTGATGGTCATAGTGTGAAGCCTCCCAAAAACAAACCTTTGGCAATGAACTCCCACGGCCTCTCAACTTAAATGGCCATAGTGAGAAGCTTCCAAAGGCCAAGCCAAAATCCAAACTCTTAGCAATTTAATGGTTGAGATCTTATCATAAGTTGATGGCCTCTTGGCCATAATTTGGGTCTTGGCATTTCTAGCCGACCCAAACCTCTTTTAAAAGTCCGTTGCCATATAGGTAGTTGGAGGGCGTTGGCTTGTGGACTTGTGCCTTCTAGTGTGAAGGATCGAAACATTAACTCTTGTTTTTTTGAAATTTGATTGGTGGAAATCCACAGCCTCTCAACCTTTGGTCATAGTATAAAGTAGTTCTAATTTTGTGGATTAGTTCCCCCCCTCTTGAGCTCATGAACCATTGCCTCATGTTGTCTTTGTTAGAGGATCTAGCCTCTAGTATACTCTTCCATGCTTGACAAACCACTTTAAAATGTTGAATAGGGACTCTCATGAGTAGGGCCTAGAAAATGCAATTGGCTACAACGATTGCATGGGGGAGTGGTTTTTTTTGGAGAAGGATGTTATCAACCCCATTGGCACCGCTCCCATGCTTGTTCCAATGTTGCATTGGAGCTACTCCAAATCATTCTAGGTGTGTGTGTTTAAAAAAAAAAGACCCCCTATTTTGTACTTGCTTAATTTATCTTCTATACTTCTCTTGACTAATTGGGGATCTCTAATTTCAAACATGAATTCAAAATTTTCAAATTTTTTTCATGTGTGGCAAATAAAAAGTTCCAACATTTTCCCTCTAGGACGAGCGAGGGGGGGCATTCACCCCGGGGGCCTTCCGTCTGTACCAAGGAGGACTGACCCATGTATTGCCCTGTATTTTACCCCCGCAGAAAACATTGAATTTTTTTTGTTTTCCACGTATGATAAAAAATTTGCAAATTCTGAATTTATGTTTGCAATTGGATGCCCCAAATGAGCTAGGAAGTGCGATGAAATATAAAATTTTAAGCGGCACTAGATAGGGGGCAATACATGTGGCGACTCCTCCCCTGGCTCCCTCTGGTCCTCCCTGTCCTGTCTGTTCCACCTTGCGTAACTTCACTGATTAACTTACTTGTTCGACTGCGTGTAACTGCGAATAGCTAGGCTGGCTGTGTCCCTTCTCTCCGTCCGTCCCCGTCCGTCCGTCCGTCCGGTCTCCTTCCTTCCTGGCAGCTCCACCTGTCTCCAGTTGGGCACCTCCGTTCCGTTCTGACGCAAAATCATTAGCCGCGGCGCTTCCGTCAGGCTTTCCCCCACTGCGCCTCGCTTCGCCTCCAGAGGAGAAGCCCAGCCAGCCCAGCCCCTCGTTTTCTGTTTGGTACGTTTTGTTTGTCTGTCTGTCCGTCCGTCCGTCCCTCCCTGGGAGTTAAGCGTAGAACATGATGAACGACACGAAGACACTACGCGCGGGGCGCAGGGACGCAGGGACGCAGGGGCAGGACGTGGGGTGAGGTAGGAAGTTTAGTAGAAGCTGGACGCGTAGAACTCACCTTGCAATCACACCAAGTGCGGACAGTGGAAACGGGGAGGGCGGAGGAACTGGGTGTGATGTGGGGATAGGGGGACCACCGCTACGTAGCTCACTTAGAGGCACTTCACACCAAGGTAAAAAAACACTCAAAACTGTTACTTTAAGCAATTCAACATAGTTGGAGGCATATTTTTGTAGTATATGATGCAAGTGAAAATCATGAATATTCACACACACAAAAAAGATTTTTCAGACATTGTATGTAATTTCTATGATTTTTCAAAGTGTTGGCTGCCTAAACCACTGGAACGGTCCCATAGGTGCACCCAAAGCTGAACTGCGCAAAAATCAACTGTTAGCAAATCAAAGTTCAGTATGTGTTCTTCAAGTGCGTCAACAAATCAAAGTTAAACATGTGCAAGACACATTATTTAATGGAACTCTAGGGACACTTTAAGGGCACTCTATGGAACAAGGATTAGGTACAGGGACACAATTGGATGTTTCTACCTTATGGCTGTCCAAGTTGAGAGGCTATGGAATTGAGTGGCCAAACTTTGTTGAGAGTTCAAAGAAATGAGCAATAAATAGGCAATAAATAATAGGAATTGGAGCTTTCGGCTAGTCATAGTGTAAAGCCTCTAAAGGCCAAGCCCAAAAATCAATGAACTTCCACAGCCTCTCAACTTGGACGGTAGTGAGAAGCCTCCAAAGATCAAGTCAAAGTCCAAATTCTTAGCAATCCAATGGTTGAGATTTTGTCATAAGTCAACAGCCTTTCGGCCATAGTTTGAACTTTCATATCTAACTAACCCAAATTTTCTTTGAGAGTCTGTCATCATGAAAGTAATTTATTGCCATGTAGGTAGTTGGAGGGCATTGGCCTTTAGACTTGTGCTTTCTAGTGTGAAGGGTCGACAAGCCAAACTCTTCATTTCTTGAAATTTGATTGGTGGAAACCACCCCTCTCGACCTTTGGTCGTAGTGTGAAGTGACCCTTATTCTTTGTGTTTGCAAAGGAATGGGAGAGCACACCACTAGGGCTTCTATATTGGCTTTCCGGTGCCAAATTGCACTAGAAAATAATAATTTGGCTAGAAAATAGGCAAAAATTTGAAAAAAAAATTGCTAAAAAACTTCAAATTAATAAAAAAAAAATCTTAGATGAAATCACCAAATTGTGGATGAAAACATAGTTATAAACATGTGATATGTGTTAATGTGATATTTTCTATCCAATATGTGAATGAATGTTGAAATTTGGAGCACCACTACAACATTTTATATCGTCTCTTTGGGACTACATAAAAAATGAAAAAAAGTCATGATCATCATCCATACCCTATCCTTAGGACCTCCTTACATGCTTTCCTGGTAGGCAAATTTAGAGCTAATTCAAGCAAAAAGACAAAAGTGGTTCCGCTAAATTGTCTTGCGGGTGGGCAAGTGGGAAAGGAGTTGAAGTTTCACCAATACCAGTGGACAAACACATTGGTAGAGACTGGTGAATCTAATACACGTGAGTTTTTGTATTGTTTCCTTCCCCACCCATTGGAACCACTTAAAAGTGCAATGCCTATTTTCCCTATAGCACTTGTTGTGTAATTCCCTCAATGACTAATATGTGTAAAGAAGCCCTTACCCTGTATAAGATAGAAGTACCTATTTTGGACAGCCCTGTTTGATGGATTTATAGGGTGAATTATTGTAGACAATAATTCAATGCATTGTTAATTGAAAAAGATTCTATATGCATTCTTCTTCATCCTTATTTCTACATATAATAAGTTCAACGAAATTAATTGTTAAGTGAACCCTAGTCTGTACAAGGGATATCAAAGGGAGGCTTAACAAAAAATAGTGCAAAAGGAATATAATGTCAAACTCCATCACACCCTAGTTTGGGTGCTTCAAAGAGTTTTGTCTTGTATTTTTCTCAAACTCTAGCTCCTAGTCTTTCATTGCACACACTTCAAGGATCGTAGTGTTTGTACCACTAAGGTAGTCTATTCTTAAAGCCATTTCAAAGGAAGGTGACTTCTTTGAAACAATTTTCAGTAAATTTTTGTAGGATGAAAAATAGAATTGGCATCAAACCTAAGTTGTTTCATATTTTTTGAACCTTGCTGGAATTAGTTATCAATTTTTGAAATTGAAACATAGTGGTCACTGAAAGCAACCACCTCTTCAAATAAACACTATAGATACATTGAAGAAAGAAAAATGTACCCCTATGTTATGATTGCTTTTAGAGCAACCTACATTAGTAAACTTTTGAAATAGTTTCAAAAGTATTATATTGACATATAGTGATCATGAAGTGGTGCAAATATATAGTCACATATGGCAATATAAAGAAGGATCACCCAAATCCGACCATGTTTCTAAAAGTGAGCCCTAAAAATCTAAAGAAAAAGTAGATACTTATTGCATTCTTAGTTTTCAAGGGATGAACATTGAAAATAGGGTGTAGTTTTAGAAAATCTACCAATTCAACTTGACCTTTTATAAATTTTGTATATTATAATAAAAATATATGTTCTTTGATTTTATCCAAATTTATTGTAATTTGTCTCAATTTAATTTAAAAATTAGAACTCTTGACATTCAATAATACTTGTCACATAAATTGGCTCCATTGAAGGTGATCCTACTTTAAGAATTAAGCTTCATAGTTTCTACATCCTTATTTGCAGTGATTTTGTATGTCAAATATCATGATATTCTTTTCACCCTTGAAGATTTTTAGTGACAAAGTTGGAAAATGCCACCAAAACTATTTTTAAAAATAGGTCTTTTTTAGAAAAGGTCAGAGTAAAAAACAAATTTTATTCGTTTCTCAAAATTTGTAATCATAGGATTTTCTTATTGACTAGTATTGGGATTACATAAAAAAATCAAAGGTTGGAGGGAAATGTACATATGAGAGCATAGTGTGCAAATTATAGCAAATTTTTTTTTTCATAATTGCAGGAGCTTTTGACAACATGGATTTGCTAGACTTTCAAAAGCATATAGCTTGTGTCAAGGCCATTAGTAGAAGATTAACTATGATTGAAAGAATCTAAGAGAATCCTTTTTGTCTTGAAAAGATATATAAATTTATACACAAGATTGTACATGAACCTTATAACAAAAATGAGATATGAATTGGTATCATATTAATACAGAAGGTAAATATGGAGAAGATGTTCCAAAAAATAATCTAAGAATTCTCATTTCAATAGGTAGAAATATTGACAATGTACAAATTTAATCTTTGGAGGTATTCTATATAACGTCCATATATTCCATCATATAATCTCTTAATTGTGCCTATTTTGAGAGTTGGAATGCTATATATTTATTAGTTCCAATTATTTTCATTTTCATTTGGTTTCAAATAAGATGGCTATAGTCAAACCTTTATTGATGTAAAAAAATGACAAGAGTATTTGTATTTGATCTTTGTGCAAACTTTCATTGTTTAAAATAATGATGACTACATCTCACTAGGGCACAATTGTGATTGAACCAATAATGATAAATTTCATATGTTTTAAGGTTTATTTTCAGTATTGTTTTATTTTATATAAAACTATATTAATATTTTTCCAAACTTCTAATCATTTTTAATTATTTTTGTTCAAACATCATCTCTTTGATATTTTTTAATAAAATTATAAAAGATTAAAAAATTTGTAAAATGCCAAAAGTTTGTTCAATAACAAGAATGCAAGTAGATATTAACCTTGTAAGAATATAGAAGCATTTATTGCATTTATTTTTTCAAGTATTTTTAAAAAAATGTGAATCTAACTATGTGTTTATATCTTGTAAGAATTCATAGGACAAAAAATGCCATATAAATGATTTTCAACATTTATACATAAATAAAGAATATAGTACATATTCAACTAGTCAATGAATGTAATAAATGTATGGTTGATTACCATGGTGATAGTCCATCTTTTCATGCTTAATTAAAATCAAAAACCAACACAATTTATCAACACTCAATCTAGATATTTTTTAAATTTGTTTAAAAATAGACATAACCATCTTCACCCCTCATCTAATTGTGTCCTTGTGTACCAAAGGATTACATTCTAGAAAACAAACGTGTACCAATGATGCACGAAGAAGAATTATTAAGTGGAAGGGAATGGGTATGTCTACCTTCAAGGTAAATTGTCCCATTCAAGTCCAAATTCCCATTCCAAACATCTAAAGAAAGCCCCATTCCAAGTTGTTTGCAAAAAACACAAACAAATAAATTAATTGCTTTCTTTAAGGAGTTGATTGCACAAAATGAAGATAACATATGTTTTAAATGAACCAAATCTATGCATTAATTACACATTGTCATCAATTCACTACGAGTTAGCATCAAATTAATGAAAATCAATTCATTATGGTAATAAAGGTCAATAGTTGGTATTTAGGTCATTATATAGGTGGAACCACCTACATGTAATCACTTAAGCAACTATGGAACAAATGGTGATGGTGAGTAGTTGAGTGCGATGGAAATTTTTTCCATGGACGGCAATAGAAAATATTGTGATTATAAAACTTTCAATTTTTTTTCCGAAAAACTGAAATTCCTGTGAATTGTGGGAGGCAAAAAGTGTTTCAAAGTGTTCCAGACCAATATTTGAAGTCTAGAGTCCTACAATTCAATTCATAGATGAGACTACTTCTTATTCAAGCATACAAATTTCAAAATAATACATGTGGTAACACTCGTCATTCACCAATCTTGTATATTGTACATGTCATTAACACAAGACTCCCAAACATGGTTGACAAAAAAGTTATGTCTGGCCACAAATAGTGGTACCTTATAAATCAGGGCCCCATCCCTAGTTGGTAATGGATTGGTAGAAGCCCTACCATAGCTAACTCTCTAACAATGCCATGTATGTCTATGGTAGCTTGCTATAAAACGGACCATCTCCTTCAAATGGACCTTAACTTCTTGGGGAGAATGGAGATGAGGTGATTCTTGAATGGACCACTTTAGCAATTGAATGTATTTAGGAAAATTTATTTTTCTATTGCAAGAACCAATCATAATCTTTGAATCTACACATCTCTTTACAAGTTGCAAGTGTGGAAGACCTATGGTCACAAATAGATGCTTATATCCTTAATCTTTGAAAATTTATAAGTAATTCAAAATGATTGAAAAATACAAAACCACTTATGGTAGGTTCGATGTCTATTTTTCTTTCTTTGAAAAATGATCTTTTGTCCATGGAAACCTATGAAAAAGGCAGACCAGCCCTTAAATGGTCGCTTTAGAGCATACTACCATACGGCCAAAATGAGATATCCAAGGCAACAACCTTCATGAATTTTTTTTTTTTAAAATCACATGAAATCAGAAAATTATGTTTACATTGTTTCTTATTGCTTGTCTACCACTGAAATTTATTCCCCAATTTTCTAGCTATCATACTGCACTAGTCATTCACTGCCTGCCTGCAATGGGGGTAGTTAACTTAATATCAAGTCTCACAATTTCAAAAATTTCAACAACTAACTTTGGGGGTTCAGTCCCCTCCCAATGAATTGCCAGCCAGCCAGTATTCAATTACCTGAGTTCTGTCCACTACATTTTCCAACTGAAATTCACTAACTAACTTAAATAATGCATCAAATTGGCAGAGAATTGAATAAAGAGACAGACTGACTTAAGGTAAGGTAAGGTAGGAGGTTCTAAATGCATCTCCTATCTAGGAACGAGTGACATGCTTCTTGAAATATCTATTACTGAGGTAGGTTGGCTTAAATGGACGATTCGTGGACCTCCTACCTTAAAAGCAGAAGTGGACTTCAATCACAAGATTTTAAATTTTATTTTTATACAAGCAAATTCAAACACAAGTTTAATATCTCACTACACAACAGTGATTTGCGAAAACCATTACTAGCTTAGAACATGACAATAACATTCATTCACCGAAACAAGGCCCACTATTTTTTTTGGAAGAAAAGGTGACCATTAAAAGAAAGCAAAAACCCTAGGGGAGAAAAACAATCAATTTGGCTCTATACAAGGTCCAATATTAGTTTGGGAAGAATAGTTGGTTAGTTCATTGTTAGCCGATGGAACTGGGAAAAAAACAAATCCAGTTACAATTTGAAATTGTCAAAAAAAATGGTGAAAAAAATCTATAAAATTTCTATTTTGGAGGGAAAAATAGAGGGAAAAAAAACTAGATTGGGTACTTGAATAAATAGTTCATTACGGGAATCAAAAGAAACAACTAGTAAATCCCAAAATTTCCCAAAAGTTGACAAGGACTCCAAAACTTTACTTTTTAGGCCATATATACTTCCATTTTTGTCAATCCATGTGATATGTTCTTCATACACAATAAGGTAGACCAATCCAATTCTATTCATTGCTCAATTCCAATCCTTCTTTTGGCCCTCAATTCCATAAAAAAACCCATCCAAATTTGTTTATTTTTTTAACAAAATTAGTGCATTAATCCTTTATTGGTGAATACTTAAGTGCCATTAGGTATGTGGAAAGGTGTTTACGGGTTGTTTATGGGACATTTATAACTTTACTCTATGGGTAGTTTTGTAATTTCAAGGTTGACCACTTTAGAAATTCACAAAAATTTCAATTTTAATTGAAAAATTATAATTTTACTTGGGTTTGATTGTGAAACAAGCTCACACCTCTGGAAAAATACGTGTTCCTCTTAAAGTTGGCCCCAAGATATATTTAGATTACAAATTAAGGTGGTTATAGGCTTGTCTACTTTACATGGTTTTAACCCCTCAAGGCCCAAGGCATTTTTGGGTTTAAAAACATCTTTGTTTTTGAAGTACTAGAGTCCAAAAATATCATCGAGGTATAGAATCTCAACTATACAACCTTGTAGTGTATGTGTTGTAGATGATGTGAATCAAATTTGGAGTCATTTGGCCACATAAATTGCAAGATTATAATATTTTAGTGCAAAAAAAGAATGCTAAAATTTTCCTAGCAACACATTTGGAAGTGAAATTTGATTTTTAAACCTACTCGAATGAAAAAAAACTAACTATAATTAAAGTACTTCAAAACTAGTATACAAACATATAGGTGGAAGAAAATATCATTCAAATGATTCATTGTGTTTGCAAAAGAGCTTTGAATTGTCAAAAAATAATAAGAAAAGTTGCAAAAAACACATTTAAGGTCGATCCTCCTTCTACTAAAATGCTTCTCAGTCACTCATAACTTTTTGGATTGATGTGAAATTTAAGCACACAAACCAAACTACACTAAAGATGATATTTAGTATTTAGTGGCATTTAGTGTTTTTACCCCTCTACTAGCTACAACACTAAATCTAAACTTGTCCACAATTAGTGTTAGACTTGAATGCGCCGCCTTCTTCCTTGGCTTTCCTTGCTTTCTCGCCTTTATTGCGCCATCTTCTCTTCCGACTTCTTTTGGCTCCTACAGTTCAGCTCCGCTCCGCTCCAGTTCGGGCTTTTTTCTGGGGGGGGGGTATAGTTCGTTGTTCCCGCCTACCCGGCACATTTCAAATTTGCCGCCTCCGCTTGCTGCAAGCCCGCTCGCTCCGTTTTCAGGTCCTCGCATCTTCTCACCAATAGGTCCATTTCAGGTATTAGCGACACCATTGCAATCGTCTTGTTGTCCTCTACATTATATAAAAAATTGTTTTTTTTTTGTCGACATTTTTAAATTTTTTCCACGTTGTGACTCAGACTCATGGCGGAAATCCCCCGACGTCTCCAGCAAGTTTCTACCATTGCCACACGAAAGCGGATCATCACATGGATGGTGCAAAACGAATCAATCCATGGTTTCCCCGGTCTCTACAACCGCACCATCCATGCTTTCCCCGAGCATTTTCGAGGTCAACGAAGCTCCAATTTGATGCGTGCATCGCGTTGGTGGACACTCCATGATCGATATTGCAACGAAGGAGAAGAGACCCAAGAGCTTCCACCAATTTCATGCACCTGCAACCGATCTGGAGGACAAAAATAGCTCCGTACAAAGGCAACCCCCGGTCGTGGTCACAAACGCTCCAAATGGGTATAGTGGCTCTACCCGCTCTTACTTGATGCATTCGAGCATTTCAAAAAAACTGGTGTGAAATTCTCTCCCTGTTTGCTAATTGAGTTAGCAAAAACGATCCTAGTGGACCCTACATCCCCTTATACAGCCCTATCCAGAGATCCTAAGGACAATGTTTTATTGCTTGAAAAACTAACCCACTATTGGATCCAGCAATTCATGCATATCCAAAATATTGTCCTCTTATCTCAAAGAGGTCGTCTCACTTGCAGTCTTGAAAAAGAACAGGAAATTGAGGTGCAAGTTGCATACCATTTAGGAGTCTTAAATCGAGGATTTCAGGATGGCACCTTTGATGAAAATCTAATGGAGAATATAGACGAAACCCATTTTGTTCTAAACATGGACAACGGTAGAACATTAGGCTTCCGTGGTGACACAACAGTCAAATATGCCGAGGTAGTATCGGGTGGAGATTCAATGACAATGGTCATTAGAATCTCAGGGGGGCGACGATCCATGATCGAAGCTCCTATGTTGATATTTACAAATCCGAACAACAGTTATCCAATTCGAGGATTGAATGACAACATCCCAGGGGTATGTTATTGTACGGGTCCTAAAGGGTGGATGGATCAAACTCTATTTTCAGATTATTTTGTAGAACCACGAGCCTTCCAATCTGATGTCCATGGCCGCTCAAAATTTATTTGGGTAGATAATTGTACCAGTCATAACATGACCCTAAGATTTAGCACTGTTTTGGAAACCAAAAATGCCATCTTGAAATACTTGCCACCTTGTTCGATCCACCTTTGCCAAACAGCAAACACGTTCATTATTTCTAAGGTGAAAGATGCATGGACCAAAAGATGGGAGGCAAAGAAAACAAACTTAATAGCACCAAATGCTTGGCAGAATACACCTCGAGCGGATGGTGGCTGGTCAGGAAAACTCTCAAATCCGGGTAAGAGGTTTTTCTTACAGTTAGCTGCTGATTCTGTTGAAGATGTCAACCGGGAACTTGATTGTGACAATATCAGCTATGCTAGAAAAGTCATGATCAAATTTGGTATGTTTTTAGCTCTAGATGGCAGTTGGAGTGTGGAGCAACTTTTCCCACATTTGCAGGAGATAGTAGGAAAGTATGGGCAGATTTTTCTAGGGCAACATGTGCCTCCGAGAATCTAAAATTTGTACTTCCATGATTTTCAGAAATTACAATGTACATTCCATCTTCTTTATGTTATAAACCACTCTTTCATTGATAATGCTTATTGTATACTTTTAATTAATCACTTCTAACTTCCTACGCTTTGAATGTCATTGTTTTGCATGTATTTCCTGAATTTTCTAAATTCACAAACACTAAATTCAAACATGTAACTTTTTGGCAAGTCTCTCAAATTACCGTAGTTCACACTTAGTGTTTGAATTGACATTTAATGTTACTTACTTTCATAGGGTAATTGGCTTTTAGTGTATGTCTTCGTATTTAGTATACAAGACACTAAATATCATCATTAGTGTAGTATGTGCAATTTTCTCAAAAACATTTATTGGAAATGGACATTGTATGAAGAAAAAACAATCCACCCAAGTTCAATGTAATCCAAAAATGTCCAGATTTTGAATTTTGAATTGCTTCCAAACATTAAAAACACCTTGGATTGGCAAGAAAATTTTTACCACAATAACTAGACTTCAAGGGGAATATGACCCAATAAACTTTATTAAAAATAAACATTTGATGAAGGAGATACAAGCCCCCAAAATTGCAACCATCAAAATGCAATTTGGTGAACTCAAATTGAACCTATGAACTTTGAATGGCTTCCAAAAAATTAGTACATCTTGGATTGATTTGAAAAATTTATCACACAAACTAAAAGACAAAGCCTAAATCTACAACAAGTTTTATTGAAACTTGAACATTTGATGCAAAAGTTACAACACTTTGAATTGCACGTCTTAACTATATGAAACACTATTGGTCCCCTTGGGTAGGTGAAGGGTTCAACTCATGTTAAACTAAGCAGATATCACATTGAATATTATAAAAGGGACAGTGCACAATTTCTCACTCATGCACCTTTTTAACCATATGCTATGGATCACTGGAAAAACAAGAGACTACATCTATATTTTAAGGTACTATGAAGATAAGGTAAAGCCATGAGGGTTGATATTATGTGAGCCCAAGAGTATGAGCCCATGAGCTTAGAAAACTATACACTTATATTATAGAAATTTTCTATAATTATAGTGTAATTATGTTATGAATACATATATTATAGGTACTTATATCATAAGCACCTTCAATGGTTGTAAAATATCTACTTATTGACATATTCAAGACTCACAAGTTTGGGGCATTTTTATATTCACACACTAGCATTGTTGAATTCATTACATAGCAACAATATACAAAACAATGAGAAGTAGAATCATAATTTTTTCACAAAGTATACCATGTTTATTGAAATTTGAAGTGATTTGTCCTAAAATTTATGATTTAGTGTCAATAGATCATCCACGTAATTATCAAATTTGGGCATCTGTAATGGCCATCTTACTTACTTAAAATGGTCATAATGTGAGGCCTCAAAATGGCTAAGTTGTTACACTAGAAGACTAGAGTACTAGGAAAAAAATCACAAAACCCTACTTCTTAAATTTTGAATTTTTGTTATTAATTGGAAAATTGGAAACCTTGTGAAAATTTGACACATCGCTTTCATATTCAGTTGAAATAATAATATCCTTTGTAGAATCATGTGTTCGTAAAATCATTAATTTAGGAGTATTATTAAAAAGAATATCAAAATTTGAAGATCTAACATCAAAACTGCACAAAATTCAACTGAATTTTATATTTTAATAAAATTGAATGATTGTTGGACAAATAAATATTAATATAAACATGTTCAAGATCGATAATGATTTTATGTACAAATTATTATAATTTATCAAAATATCACCCATATATTTGTGAAATTATGACTCATATGTAAGTTATACAAGATTTCTCTCTTTTTCCTCTTATAATTAGTTAATCATGGCATTGGTGGAAACTTGGGTTGTGTAGACTAGGAAATGACTATGAGTAGATCCACTAGTACTCAAATTAGTTATAAAGATATTCCTATGGGTTATTTCCCCAGTCTAAACATTAAAAAAATTTGATTTTTTGATTGAAATAAATACCATAAAAACAACTGCCTTATACAAACAAAAATTTGCACATTCTATTTGACGATCACACCAGGGTGATACAAGCTATAAGATGTCTTTCAAAAAGCCAATTTGAAAGAGAATTGAGTATAGATTAGGATATGGATTTTGAAGAGATGTGTATTGAGAGTGAATATCTGATAAAATAAAACAACCCAATGCTGTCAATCACCCAATTTCAACATCTACTTGACCTTCTCATTTTCATCAGCCATCCACCTACCACCCACAATCTAATTAGCAACCCTTTTGCATCACAACGATGCACTTGGAAAGGAGACATGTTTATTGTGTGGTTTACCATGGGTCTATCCACATGTCACCAATTTCATCCAACAAAACTTTGAAAAATCACAGAAAATTAATTCCTCAACAAAACACCTTGATTCTACTTGCAAATGGCTTCTTTCAAGTTTCTCAATCTCAAAAAAACACATGAGTTGAAAAGTAGCTTCTCCAAGGTACCCAGATTGGAAAAAATCTAGGTGGTATACATGGTCAGGGTGCATTGATCCCCTCGCTCGTCCCCCCAAAAGTCATTCGAGAGGTGCATGTCAAGAAAAAAGACCCCCTATTTTGTGCTTAATTAATTTACCCACTACACCTCTCTGGACTAATTTGGGGCCTCTAATTGCAAACATGAATTCAAAATTTGCAAATTTCATCATGCATGACAAATAAACTTTTGTTGAGGTTTATTTTTTTTAGCATTTTCCCTTGGGGACGCATGCATGCACGAGGGGTCAGTTGTATAAGATTGTTGCAAGTTGCCGGAAACTCTTGTTGAAAGAATGAAGTACCTAGCTGTGCAGTTTCCTTGGTAATTACGTTCTTAGAGAGTTCAATGAAACCCCGTCACTGCTGCCTTCTGGCCAAAGAAAACCAACACTTGGCAAATTAATTGGTTGTACAAACATGGACTTATGGAAACTTAAGTTAAACGTAGTGGCAGTGTCAAGCAATGTGCATGAGGTACAGACACCCCCTAATTAAGGTAAGGTAGTGTGCTCTAAAAGCAACCATTTAAGGGCATGTCTGCTTTTTTTTCATAAATTTTCATGGACAAAATTATTTTTATATCATTTTTTCAGAGAAAGAAAAATAGACATAGAACCTAACATAAGTGGTTTTGTATGTTTTCAATCATTTTTGAATTACTTATAAATTTTCAAAGATTAAAGATATAAGCATCTATTTGTAAACATAGGTCTTTCACATTTGTAAAGAGATGTGTAGATTCAAAGATTATGATTGGCTCTTGCAAAAGAAAAATAAATTTTCCTAAATGCATTCAATTGCTAAAGTGGTCCATTCAAGGATCACCTCATCTCCATTTTGCCCTTGAAGCTAGGGTCTATTTGAAGGAGATGGTCTGTTTTACAGCACACTACCTTATGTTTGCACTTAGTATTAGAGAGTATTGTTAGGAAGGATCTTAAGAATGAATTCAGACCTACATCTAAGTTATATTGAATTTTGATTACAAACATCACCCCTAACATCAAGTGCGAATATAAGTGCCACTTTTTATGGTAGATTGTAGTTACTATTATTAGACTTGTCAAGTTTTTATATTTTCTTGTTAACAAAGGAAAGTGGTTTATAAATGAATGTTTTGTTGTGATGTTCCATGCAAAAGTTATGAAGTGGCAAAGTTTTTTGGTAGATAATCTAAAATTATTTTTCAATGGAGGTAGATACTTGATTAATTGGTAGATATTCTAAAATTATTTTTTTAGTGGAGTATAGAGATACTAGTTGATTTATATAGTTTTTGATACTTTCCATACATCAATAATACATTATTTTATCATGGTATATAAATTTGACCTAGGTATTACATGGGTACCCACCCTAGGTATCACCATGATAATTGGCCAAAACAATACCATGGATGGTAGGATATCACCTTGATAATTGTCTATATCAATACCAAGAGGTAGGATGTCCACTATTGATACCATTATTGGTATTGATACTTGTGTCCAACTTCCTATACCCACACAATTCCTATTCAAACTAAAACAAGTTTTAAGCATGGAAAGCCTAAAACCCAAACCACCACTAATTTAAAAAACTTAACAAATATAGTTATAGACATGTACATACAGACACACCACTCGTACAATTGTTTTATAAGATTGAGCACTAATAGAAAAACTGCTTGAGTAGATTAAAATTCAAGGCCTATATTTCATTTGACTTGTCATACTAAACATTGTCCTATTCTAATGTTAGACAAAGCGCGGGTCTCAAAGCTTAGCCCACTCAAGCATGATTGTTTTGTAGTAGCAAAAATGTAGTATTTTCTTTGGTTTGTCCAAACCAGATATTTATCTCAAAAGTGCTTCCAAGATTTGAATGAAATTATGTTAAAGGATGAATACACGATGAAATCATGAAAAAATGTCATAACACCTTACACTCGCTATAATAGATAAAGCCCCCACTCCCAAGAGACTTATTAAAAGAGTTGTTTTTAAAGAGGGTGATCATAGAAACTTCACTTTTGGAGAATTTTGGAGTTGGCAAATCCTTCCTCTTTTCTTTGGACCCAACTTCTCGCTTTAATTGGTACAAGTCATTCTTTTTGAGACCATACTAGATTTATTGTTAAAATTCAAAATTGTGTGATGCTTGATTTGGGTTCATTAGATTATTCTTTTCAGGTGCCATTTATGGGTCAGACCAATCATGAAGTGTGGAACAGATGGTGAGCAGTCGAGTGCAATGGAGATTTTTCCTGCATGGGGAGATATAGAAATATTGTGATTGCAAAATTTTCGGAATTTTATTCGTAAGACTGAAATTCATGTGAATTTTGTATCAAGAGCAATGTCTGAGGAGGAGGGCATTTTGGGGAAGAAAAAAAGAGTCGACTAGGAGGGCAGAGTCTGATGAGGAGCCGCTTTTTTTTCCCGAAATGCACGACGAAGAGAGGCATTGGTTGATGGAAACTACTGTCAAGAAACCGCAATTGGATGAAGAGCAGGTCTGAGACGAAAGTCGTGGATGAAGAATCTGTAATCCACAATTACGATTGGGAACTTGTGTAATCATGGGATTGCACCAAATAACCTGCCCGCAAAATGAGCAGGAGGTTTGTTGGCGGTGGTTTATAGGACGTAAAAAGTGTTCCAAACCAATATCCAATAGCTTGAGCTCGAGCTCGAGTCCTACAATTCCACTCATAGGGGAAACTATTTCCCGCTCAAGCATACACATTTCAAAATAATACATGCTGTAATACTTGGCATTCAACAATCGTTCTTCATAGCCTTGCATATTGTGCATGTCATTAAAACCAACTTCCTAGCTAGAAATAACAATATCTTACAAGGCCCCATCCCTGGTTGGCAATGGGTGGTCCAACTCTATATTACAGAGTCCCACTTTTGGTATTCAAAATATGATTGAAAAAGAGTTGGAAAACAAAACTTATTAGAATGCTAGCATGTACACTAGTTTTAAGTCTCAAATTCCAATTCTATCAAAAAAATGGCTACATGACAAATGTTTTGGATGTTTTATCATTGAAAAAGTAGGATTCAATGTATTAAAATTAGACAAAATAAAAAGGTAGTTCAACCATTGAAACTATAATATTTTTTTTGTATAAAATATGAAAAGAAAAATATCAAATAAAGTTTCCCTTAAGTGTTCATTTTGCGCACAATCATGCTACCTACTTTTGAGCTTTAGCCAATAGTATTCAATAAATTATTATTTTTTACTTTTTTACTCATGTTTGGGTACATGTGACTAATAGAAGTTTGGCCTCTATGCTAGGAAGCTCGAAGTCCCAGTGCTAATGTTTTGCGTTATCCCTCGTTAAAAAATGTCACGTTCATTTTGTGGGAGGATTATTTCCCCAAATCTCCTCCTAGCATGTGAAATTTATGCAATCGGTGATTAAAAAATTTTCATTCATCAATCACATATTTTGTCCATTTTTAGAAGAGCATTTACGTTAGACAATCTCCTCGTTGTCAAGAATTTTGAAAATAAACAAATATTTCTCCTCGTCAACTTGTTTATTTTCAGAAATCCTTCCACCTCGGTGATTGCCCTATATATATAATATTAAGGAAGTAGAACTTGGTCATATTTTTTGATTGTCCAACAAAAGTTTATTCTCATTTTCATTTGTATGCAAGAGTAATCATCACAAACATATAATTCAATATGTATACAAAACAAAGTTGTTTCTTCAAAGACAAATTTATAAAAAAAATTCAATCAATTGTATGTATAGGCTAAATTTATCATAGCAATGGCCATCTAGCTTGATGGTATTGGGTGTGCATAACACAGAAAAAATACAACAACCTATTCTTTATTGTTGTTAGTACTTGGAGAATAAATTTCAAATGAAGTGGATTGTTCTTCTTATACATACAAATTCATTTTCACATATTACTAAAAAAATAATGTTAATGTCAATGTTTTATAAAGCTAATGGACATATTTTGCATTGGTAGCCAACACATGGACAGGTCTCATGTTATAAACATATTTAATTGAAACTTGAATACAAGCAAAAGAAAAAAATTGAATTTAGAAATGATGCTTTGACCATATATTAATGGAGTTGGTTCTCTAGAGATTAGCACCTAAATTCCTCAGGCCTTTTCCTTGTCAAAAATCACTTAAAATTGCCATTTCTATTATATTGAGTCAAAAAAGCATGAAAATGAAAATTTTAGGTATTGAACAATAGATTAAGAATATGCAATAATTTTTTTGTAAATTTTAACAATGTAAATTTGAAGATACTAGCATTTGAAGTGAAACAATCTATCATGTATTCCATGTACATTACTACACTAGATTATAAGATCTTGAATCCTTTTAACTTCAATATTTTGTTATATGGATTTTTATCCTATTGAAGAATTCACTTGAAAGTCTTGGAAAAAGAATTGAACAAAAGAAACCATGATTTTCATTTTTTTTTAAATTGTTCAATAGAAGTAGGTTAGAGATGGAAAGAAAAACTAAATTGTTAATTGTTCTATGGTGGAATTAAAATATGCAAATCCCAATGGTAAGATTGTTCTAATAAGCAAACTAAATCCTTTTTTTTTTATCTCTTTTGAATTAAAATTGTAAAAATTGAGTTAAAAAAAGCCAATACCTACTTTTTTTTTGTAAAGATGCTCTAAATGTTTGCAAAACAAAATGTTCCACAACTCTCTTCTCACTTATCCAAATAGATTGATCAAAAAATTTCCAAATAGAAAGAAAGAAGAAGAAAAAGAAGTTAGTTTTAAATTTCTAAAATTTTATGGATTTTTTATAGTGTTAAATTTGACTATTTTTGGACATGGTGGTATGACTTTTGCTTTTATGTATATATCAAAATAAAAATTATATTTTGATAAAATTATTATTTTTTTCTATCTTGAAATTTAAAATTAAAACCCATGTTAGAAATTGAGATCATACAAGCCTAGCCAAATTCCCATTTGTCCCTTTGAGAAGACTTTGGGAATGTTGGGGTTAAAGATCGCTTATTTTCTAAAGATTTGTAGATTAAAAATTTGCCATTATAAAAAAGAATACCATAAGTCTAAATCAGGAATAGCACCTCTCTACCAAATATTTATATTTTCCAAAAACAATTTTGGTAGATGCTAAAATATTTTTAAAATTATAATTTTTTTAATACCAGATATATTTTTTATTTTCTAAATAATTAAATATTTTCCAAAAAATTTAACATTCGTCTTTAGAACTATTTTTTGTTGCAGTAAATTACAATGAAAATGTTTAGAATCTTTTGAAAAGTGTTTAGACCATATAGATTACAAGATTATAGAGTTTGATGTTTAAAGTTGTTTTTCTAGACACTTCTACAAATTCAATTGACTTCGTCTCTCTCCTTGGATTAAGACTTTTGCACCAAAATATATTCATTTTAGTTTTGGACATTCCATTATATAATAAATCATATTAGTTACATATATGCCAAATTTTAAGAGAAAAAAAAAATCTCTTTAGCACAATTTGTCCTAGTTACCCGCCCTCGCCCCGAAAAAAAACCAAATCCACTCATTCATAACTTCTTGAATTGGACATCCCATTGACAAAATTTGTTTTATTCTCGCAAAAGGGTAACGTACTAACCACACATCCTTACCTTGTGTGTCCAAACTTCAAAAAAAAGTTCCATCCAAATTAAATCTTCATATGGACCTGCATGAATCTCCAATTGTCGTCGTCTCCATAGACAACAATTGTCCTTTACGAATGGATTCCCTTTCATTTTAAATTGTGGGTTTGATATTTTGGCGTCCTTGTGGCTTAGAAATAGGTGTGCGGTGCATTTCGAAGGTTGATTTTTGATTTTAATATAAGCTTACCTGATTTCTGAGCTCGGAACCCTTTAGTTTTTTAGTTTTTTTGCGATCAATGTTTTTTTTTTAAAAGTTCTATAATAATAAACTCTCGAGTGAGCGATCATGAGAGCCGGAGCCCCTGGCAATTATTAAGTTATCTCTGCAGCCCACAACATGGCATTTCATAAAAGCCACAGCAGAAGAGAAATATAACTAGGCAGTGTCCTTTGCAACAACCAGATGGACCCAGCAATCTATTAACTCATTAGGGTTTTCTTGTTATGAATATGACAAAAGGGTAAGGACGCGGAATGTTTCTATCCAGATTTTAAAATTAATTTTTTTAATTTTTATAACCCATATCCAGAGTTTTGTGGGTGAAGTGATGAATGAAAACCCCATGTTAGACAAATTTTTAAAATTTTAATTAACCCCTAATGACGCAAGGGTTTGGGGGTGTACTTTCGAAATGGGCCCAAACTGCCAAGAACTTGTATGTGCAATTTGTTTGCTCATTTTTTTTCTTAAGATAGGATAGAATGTAATTGTGGGATCTTGAGTAGTTCACATTGAGAGTGAGCACCTCAACAAAATTTCAGATTATTTGAGTGCATGGTTTAGTGGATATCAAAGTTTGAAGTTTTATTTGGGTCGATGGGAAAACACAACAACACACTTTGAAAGAGTATATCTCAAGTGAGAATATTTTGAAATGATGGAACTTTCTGTATTTAGTGAAAGGCAAGAGAGTGTAGAAACGCTCATTTAAAATTTCACAATATTCTAATCATTTTGCAATTTGGGGTGGAGCTTGTAATGCACGGTGGTCAATGAAATGGGAGTAGTGTTTGTAAGAAAAAGAAAAAAAAGAATAGGTACACTTTGTTTGTCTCCTCCTTTCAAGCTCCTAGAATTTGTCTTTTTTGAAGTGGGCAACAATTGCATTGGTTGGCTGATTTTTTAGTCCATGCCCAAACTAAACCAAAAAACATGTCATGAACTACATTATTGAGCCATGAACTACATTGTATACACCATTCAATTTTAAAAGCTTCCAAAAGGTGGAATTTAACTTGGAATTTGATGAAACTACTGCCATTGGATTCATAATGCAATGCATTCGCTAGAAATAATTCTTGCTTAAAAAATGCAAAAATTGAAAATGGGAAAATCAAAAAAGAAGGAAAATGGCCAAAAAATAGTCACTTGGATCAATAGAGATGAAGGTGGGTATCTCCCAAAACCACTTCTTTTCTAATGTGCCTAATTATGGTTATTAAGCTAGTAAATTTTCACATTTTTTGTTGGCAAGTGAAAGGGGGTAAGCTCCAATTCACCAAAGAAGAGGGCATTTGAATATAGTATGCAAAAGTTATAAAGGATCAAAGTTTTCTCTCGTAGAGGTTCTAAAATTATTTCTTCCATGTACATACTTATTGATTTTGGAGATGTACCGAGATGGGTCAGTGGTGCATTTTGGAAACGCTCACCTTAGGTTGAAATTTTTCATTACTATGGTTGATTCTCTTAGTAAAGGGAGCAAAAATAATATTTGTAAGAAGAAAAAAATTGGTGAAAATTAGCACAATTATAGAGTAATATATTAGCTAGCATTAATTAACCCCTCAAGGACCAAGGCACATTTTGAACACAAATTGTGAAAAATTGCCATTTTTTAGGGTAGTCAGAAAAAATGAAAAAAATAAATCAAAATTCAATCATAAGAATATGTGACTAAATTAATATGAGAAGGTGTGGAAATTTTTTAGAAACTTAATTGCATAGATTGAAAGAATTAAATGTTTGAAGTTAGAAGATTTTTTTTTCAAATCTTGCTCGATAGGAGTAGCAAACCTTAACTCCTCCAAAAATGAGATTTTTACACTATGCATGATTTTTTAAATATTTTCATTTTGTATCATGTAAGTTACATACATGCCAAAGTTCAAAATTATTGAAGGAGTTTTGTACATGCTGTTCAAAGATGTCTAGACTGCTCCAAAAGTTTAGTTGTAGATTTAGGCACCTAATCAAAGGGACACAGAGAGAAATGATATTCCCACAAAAGGAACACATGTTCACACCTTGGGTCAAAATCTGAAGAACATCCATTAACCCGTAAAGTCCCATTTCCCTACAGGGGACAAAATGGATTTTGGGTAGGCTCCTATGATCTCAATTTTCATTGAAACTTTTTCATAAGATATAAAAACTTAAGAACATTCTAGAAATATAATTTTTAGTTCAATCCGTGCTTGGGAGCAAAAATTGTGCCACAATAACCTCAAAATGGGGGAGACTAGGTAGCAAAAAAAATCCACAAAAAATTGAAATAAATTTTTTAATATTTTTTTCTTGTAGATTATATATATTTTTTATAAATGGAAAGCTTTGATTCATTCCATTTGGATTGGAGATGTGAAAGTTATGGAGCTTCTTGTTTTGCGGGCAATCATAGTGACTTTTTGAAAGATTTTTTTTCTTTCACTTTGAATGCTAATATCTTTCAATCTATACAATCAAATATCACAAAAAAAATTATCCACAGGTGTACCAAAACAAGTATAGAACAAGGTCCTATGGTTAAATTCTAAAAAATATTTTTAAAAATTTATTTTGTAGGTGATTGTAGTAGAAGCGGTAGTTTTAAGTGGTTTTGGCCAAAAAATGGCCATGGGACTTTAGGGGTTAAAAAATGACCTCATGCACACCTACCTAAGATCACATGCATACATTCAATGGTCATTTGGTACTTTAGGGGTTAAGATATTTTACAAACAATGCAATTTTGGTAAATTTGGTGTCACTAATACTAATAGGTGTAGTAGATGTCAACATAGGAAATTGTCTTGAAGGTAGGTGTAGTTACCTTTGTCTCATTTGTCATGTAAATTTTCTTGCTGGTTGTTTCCTTGGTCTTCACACACCATATTTCCACCTAAGGTAGTATGCTCTAAAAGCGCACGTCCTCTTGAAATGTCTCCCACGAAAAGGTACTGAATGGATATGATTTGGTCCTTAAGTGTACTTCTTTAGCTATTGATTGAATCAAGAGAAAAAAAAAGTATTCTATATTGCAAGAACCAATCATTCGCCTTGATTTCCTCAACTCCCTTTAGAGGTAGCAAGTGGACGCATTTTAAAAAACCTAGGATCACAAATAGGTACCTACAACAGATATCTTTGAAAATTCATAACTAATTCAAAAATGCGTCAAAAAATATGAAACCACTTGTGTTACGTTGAGCATCTATTTTTCTTTCTCTGAAAAAATAGTGAAAAATATTTCTGTTCATGAAAACCTGTGAAAAAGGCGGACCAGCCCTTAAAACGGTGGCTTTTGGAGCATACTACCATAGTGCTGAAAAAACAAACAGGTGACCTCTTCTCAATCAACAATATAACATGACTGACCTTTCTAAACGTTTGCTTGATGCTCACTCCACCAGTCGATGAAAAAGTAACCATAGTATTAAAAAACAATTTGCAATTAATTTCCACTAGTTTCCACCAATTGAGAAGTGAAGTAAAAACAATCTTTGAACTAGCTGTCTAGCGCATAGTACTCACACATGGGATAATTTGGCTTATTAAAGGGACACAAATATTAAGTTAAGCACTTTCCTACTACCTCAATGTCAAGCAACATATTGGAAATAATAATAATATGGGAAGGTAATAATTTGAGGTATAGTGGCTGACCCATTTCCAAGCATCACCCCCATTTCCAATCTAAAGGTAAGGTAGAAACATCCAAAATCGTTACTTTAAGCAATTCAACATAGTTGGAGGCATATTTTTGTAGTATATACAAGTAAAAATCATGAATTAAAAAAAATAGATTTTTCAGATATTATATGTAATTTTTATGATTTTTCAAAGTGTTGGTTGCCTAAACCACTAGAACTGTCCCATAGATGCACCCAAAACTGAATTACGCAAAAATCAGTTGTCAGCAAATTAGAGTTCAATATGTGTCCTTCAAATGTGTCAGCAAATCAAAGTTAAACATGTGTAAGACACATTAATGGAACTCTAGGGACACTTAAGAGTATTCTATGGAACAAGGATTAGGTACATGGACGGAATTAGATGATTCTACCTTAGGTACATCCAAATGTGTCACTTACCTTAAACTGCCATCTACGCTATATGTACATCTCCAAAATCAGTTTTGTACCTACGTGGAGGAAACACTTTTAGAACCAAACTTTGCTCCTCAATAACTTTTGCATAAAGTATCCAAATGTTACATTCTCTAGTGCGTTGGAACCTCCTTTCACTTGCCAACAAGAACATATGAAAATTTAAGCAGTCTAATAATAGAAAATAGGCTCATTAGCAAAAATTGGCGTTTTGGGGTGTACCTACTTTACAGGTTGCTTTCTTTCCATGAAATTGTGCTTTCTTTCTGTGAAGTTGTGCTATAGTTCAAGGAATAGTTGTGGCGCATTATGATTGGTTGTAAGGCTATCAATATTGCAACCAATCCTTGGTCAGAAATAGAAAGGTCTACATCACTATTATAGGTCAAAAAGAATCTTTTGCTAAAAAAATTCATAATAGTTATATTTTGTATAATAAAATTTTGAAAAAAAATATATAGTCCTTCCAAACTCTATTTTCGTACATGGTGAAAAATTTGTACTCAAAAAACCTATACTCCTAATATGCATAATTGCTCAAGTGGTTGGAAATGGGTCAGCTACCTTAATGATGATTGAAGGTGGTTTGGTAAACGTAAGGTGAACTGGCCAATTACTACCACTCTTGGCTCAATTCACCCTCATAAATCTATGGTGTATATTTCCCCTCTAAAATGTATCATCACATGGATACATGAGGGCAGAACTGAAAAGGTTGGTGGTAATAGGTTGGTTTACTTTAGTTTTTGTGACTATCCCCAACAACATTAGCATGTAAGTCTACAAATGCAAGCCTATGAGCCTTGAGTCTAAGTGTAAATAGATACTTTACATCTATTGAGGATGCCTATAACATATGCACCTTGTAACCATGGAAGGTGCTTATAACATAGGTACCTATAGCATAGGCACATATATAATATAAATACTTATAACATAAATGCCCCTTAATTATGGAATGTGATTATAACATAGATACCTATAATTTAGGTGTTTATAACATGAATATCCTATAACCATGAAAGGTTCCTATAACATAAGAGCCTAGGTTCCTAAACTCACATACTAGTATTCCTTGACTATCCCCTTTTTAAATGGATAGATGACCACATGTCATATTTTTGTGCATGTGTATATATACACTCGTATATAAATATGTATGTATCATATATTATATCTATTTGTCGTACCCATACCCAAATATCAATATCGATATACAATATTTGTATCCCTACACCATATCTATATCTTATAAGGGTTAGTGAAGAGGGAATAATTTTTTAATATATATTTAGAAGGCAAATGAGTTGTCTCTTTTAGAGATAGGTATGAATTTGGGAATTCAAATGAGAAAGTAATACAAATTGAAGAGAAAAATCCCAAAGCCCAAATAAGACCTTTGTTATTTTTTTCATATTATTATTTAATATAAGAGGTTCTTAAAGTGCTCAAGCTCTAAAATCACCTACCTCCTCAAATGTATACTATTCATACATGTTGCTTTTTTGTTGCACCAATGGTGTACAAATAATGTACATTAGAGGAGGTGTGTGATTTTAGAGCTAAATATTCTTTGACGTAATGGCAAATGGGCATATGGTGAATTTCGTGTTGCCCAAAGATATAGACACAAGTCAAATAACCAATTTTTATTCAAGATCCCTAATTCTAAACTTAAAGAAATCACTCCAATTCTAGACTTAAAAGAAATCTCTTCAATTCTACACTAAAAGAAATCTCCCCAATTCTACACTTAAGAAATCACCCCAATTCTACACTTAAAAAGAAATCACCCCAATTCTACACTTAAAAAGAAATCAATCCAATTCTACACTTAAAAGAAATCACTCCAAACCTCATTTAACAAGTTTTTCTTCTTCTTCTAGTTAAGTATTAGTTTTCATTAACTCCTAAAGTCCCAAGGTTTCTTTTCCATCAAAAAACACTCAACATTGCCATTCTATAGCAAAAAGTAAAAAACATATTTAACCGCAAGATCTCATATAAGACTAGTATAAGAATGTGTGACAGAAATTTCACAAACTTTGACCATGTAGATTGCAAGATATTTGTGTTTAAAGTGAAGGAAACAAGTTTTTTTTGCACCTTGCTTAATTACATTTTTTGGCTTTGAACCTTCATAACTTATAATTTTTGCTCTACTGATTTTTTATTTCTAATTTTATATGATAAAAAATGAGTTGAGAGTCTAGGAATTTTTTTTTTAAAAACACACACTTAGTTTTTACACATTAAAAAATTATCAAGTAGATGTAGGTTTAAGATTATAGGAAAATCTATTTTGTTAACAGCTCTAAGATGGAATTGAAATATACTAATCTTAGCTGTGAGATTGTTCTAGCAAAAGATCTCAACCTTGTAAATTTTTTTTTTTAAATTCTGAAAATTGAGGTAAAAATGAACCCTACAAGTTATTTTTTCAAAAAGATGTTATAATTGCCCCCAAAATAAGATTGTTCATAACTTCCACATAAAAAACCCGAATGGAATAAATCAAAGCTTCCCATGTGCATAAAAATATAATCTATACAAAAAGAAATTAATTTTTTTTTCACTTTAAGTTTTGATGAAGGTTTTTTTTGCTTGCCAAAATAAAAATTATAATTTTTTTGCCCGCCAAACTAAAAATATAATTTTTGTGCCATAACTAAAATCTCTAAACCCTACAAACTAAAAATTATATATATATATATTTTAAAATAATGTGTTTTTCTATCTTCACAATTTAAAAAAAAAAAATGGTAAATATTGAGATGACATGAACATGCCCAAAATCCATTTTGTCCCTGAAGCTTGCCTTTTTTCATAAACACGATAGTTTGATGCGAAATGCATTCTAATTCCAACGACATAGTGATAGAATATCATGAGCAAATCATGTTTCCTAGATACCCAAAGGAATGCTGAGGACTTGAAGAAAAAACATGAACCACATAGGGGGTACCAACTAAGCTTAACCCTTAAATGTTGAGGCAAATGTTTGGTGTTAGATGGATGATAGAATCTCTCCATGTAGGATAGAAGTGCAACTATTCATCTTCAAAATTTTGTGTGGAAAGGGAAGATCTTTTACAATATTTTGACTTTCAATGAATGTTTTTGTAATTTTTTAAGCCAATGATTCACATAGTCTTAAAAACTGATGATTTCTAAGGTCACCCCGTTGCCCTTTAACCCTAGAGTACTGCGGGTGCCATCTTGTAGTGTGGTGTTCCAATGACAATACTATGAGATGGAATGAGTTCAAAAGTATTTTTTCATCCATATTTTTCTTGTTGACCTTTGATGGAGTGGGTTATGAAGAGAATTTAATTGAGTTTGTAGTCTTGCAAGTGTTTGTCTTCACATAAATGAGAAGTTAGTAAAAAAAAACGGATCATAGAATATGCTATTTTAGTGTATTTTGGGAAGTTGTCGTTCTTTGCTCTAAATCTAAAATTTCTCCTCAGAAATGATATTTTTTGAATTTGAGTTCAACTAGCAAAATGAAGGTCATCTACTCTAGTTTCTACTCCAATTTGAATTTTGAAAAAATTCCTAATGTTGAATATTTTATTGCAATTTGAACCTAAGATGTATCTTCAATGTCTCTTATTTTTTTAATTATAAAATGACATAGAACTGAGTTTACACGATGATATTGGTCATTGTAATAGACACACATGGTGAAATTTTCAGATTTTTTGAAATAATTTTCTATAAGATGTGATTTTTCTTCACTTTATCTTCAAAAATTCTCCAAAAAAATCCAGTTTTCCACTGCAAAAATATATTTTTTTGTGAAGTACAGAAGACATGTAATATCATCTCTGAAAAATAAGTATAAAAATTTTCATACACATATGCATGGTTGCAAAAATGACAGCAAACTGAGTGAGTGATGGGAGTGAGGTTCAAAATCAATGGTCATGGGTCCGTCATTTCATTTAGGGGTGAAGGGTCAACTTATGTTCTACTTACACCCCTTTTATTTTATTTATTTGTTTCGGTTGCATTTTCCCCCTTCTCCCTTTGGGTCACTCCGTCACTCATTTATTATACAATTGAAACCCATCTTGGAACCTGACTCCCACCAGAGTTGTCATGCGGTAGGGAGTGGCCATGGCAACAAATGCCAACTACATCAACCACAACAACAGGGCCACTTATTATGAAACATAATGGGGGGTGGTGCGCAAGCTGTGTTGTGTGTCTGAGGGGCTGGGCAAATGCACCCCCCCAATACACCCCCCAATACACCCCCCAATACACCCCCTAAATACACCTCCCAATACCCCCCTAAATACACCTCCCAATACACCCCTAAATACACCCCTAAATACACCCCCAATACACCCCTAAATACACCCTCCAATACATCCCCCAATACACCCCCCAAAATACACCCCTTATAAAGAAGAACGAAAGAAGAATGAAAAACAAAATGGAAAAGGAAAGGAAAAAAAAAACCTAATGACAAAGGGGAAAAAAAAGAAAGGGAAATCCACCCATCTGACAAGGTCGGATCAAGGGGGTGGATTTTTGTGTTCTCTAGGATAAAAGTGAAAAAAAAGTCCCTTATTGTTTAGGGTATGTATGTAGCTGATTTGGGGTCTCAGATTGCACGAAGTAACTACACCTAAAATCACACAAATAAGCAATTCAACATGGTTTCCATTATTGTATTGAAATTTTTTAGTGAAATCCTGTTGAAAGCCAAAAAGGAATTCTAGACTCTCAAAGAATGCATTTTCTGGACACCAAATAAAATAAACTGTGGATTTTCAAAGTGCTGATGAGATAAGGTTTAGAGCAATCAACCATAGATTCTCATGAATACTGAAAGTATGTTTCACGGAAGAATCAAACCTGTGCGGTTTTAGAAAGTGTGTGATTGAAGGTGAAATTTGCCCTGGTGTGAATTCAAGATTTGCAAATTTTATAGTGTGTGGCTAATAAAAAATTCCTACGTTTTCCCCTGGGGTAAATCAATCCCCCCTGCTGGTCCCACTTCGTGGGACGGGTTTACTAGCGCCCTGCCAAATGACCCCCTTGTTCTTCCCCTCATGATACTCCCTGTGCACCTCATCAAGGCCCCGCCTTTCTTCACCGACTAACAGAATTCATCCGAAAAGAAACCATCCATCCATCCATTCGTCGTCGTCGTCGTCGAGGTCGTCGAGGTCGAAGCTCCCTTGGCTATGGCGGGTCTACGGCTATGGCCGCGCACAAGCTACGGAGAGTGCGGCGCGGCGAAGTTTGCGATTGCTGGTGCGCTCGCTCGCTCGTTCGCGCTCTCCACTTTCTTTCTTTCACCTTTTCGAATGATCCTTTTTGGCCCCCTTTTTTTTTGAATTTTCGGAGGCGTTCTTGTGCAGAGGGATTGGAAGGAGAAGCTTGAGCTCGAGTTCGCGCATGCGGAGTTCATGATCGTTCTTTTGGTTCGATGAGATTGGCGTGGCGATGGCAGAGCGGCTGTTGTGGAAGCTTGGGCTCATGAGTTTGGCGTTGGCCGTGGAGTTGGAGGACTGGAATGATGGATTGATTGGTTCGCTTGGTGCCTTGGCCTGTTTAGTCTAGTGAAGCTAGGGTTTGAGGATTTGAAAGGCAAGAATCGAAAGTGCTGCTCGGAGGTTTGGAGATGGAACGGCAGGATTGGAGTTCTTGGTTGGATTTCGTGTAGAGTTTGGAGTGGTCGTTTTTTTTTCGGGTGCTTCTTTGGTGGTGTAGAAGTGTTCTTCGGGGCATTTTTTTTTTTTTTGAGGAATTCTGGGGAACAGGTGTTGATTGTTTCCGCAGTAGTTGATACTTTGTTCTCTAGCATCGGCCTCCAGTTTTCGATTTTGAGCTTTAGTACTGCATAGTAATCTTTTTTAGTTTCAAGAACGGAGTGGCTCGGGGAAACGTGGTAGTGGAGTGTTTCTGAGAGGTGATTGGCAATGTCTTCGGTAGCGCAAATTGCTTTTCAATGCAGGATTTAATGTTTGTGCTTCAAATTTCAATTTGTGGTCGATTCTTTGGAAAATGGGTTCGTTCGTAGCCGAGGCAGGAACAGACGTTTCTTTAGAACGGGAGAAGGTGAAGAGCTCTGAAGACAATTTCAAAAGTCTTACTGCTGGTGAGCAGGGTGTTACAAGCCCTCAGGTGCCTGTTCTGCAGGACGGAAAGAACCCTAACGCGCTTCCGTCTTTGAGATCCACGGATGGTCAGAAAGTGGACGAGAATCAGGTTCCTTTGAAGAAGGATTGGGGCTATTCTGAACCTGGGGAGCCGGACTACGTACAGAAGTGCAATGGGAATCCGGACTCCCAAATTTACGAGAATGGAGACGGCGACTTGCCGTCTTTTTCTATCAGGAGATTACGAAGGTTGCCTCTTCGATTTAATTCTGATCAGCAACCTAGTGCGGTAATCTCTGCAGTGGATCGAAATCGGCCAGATGATGATAGGGGAGAAAAGTTAGCTGTGAGCAAAGGCGACGAGACCATTAGACCGGGGCAGGCTCTTCCCGATCCCAGTGCCGTGGATGCTGCACATTTTAGTGGTGATTTAATAGGGGTTCCTGAACAGGTGCAGAACTTGTTGGATTCTAGCAGAAGCAAAGAGTCCATTTCCGAACGTTCACTGAATGGTCTGGAAGAGCGTGCAAACCAAGTCGGTGCTCCTGGTGTTCAAAACGGAGAGATCGAGAGCAGGAATCCCGAGTTAGAGAATGGGAAGCTTGCAATTGAAGAACCTGAGTTTCGGAATCCTGGCAGTGGTGGTGATCAATCGCTTGGACGAGTGAATGGCGAGGTTCCGTTGGAAAGGGAGGGACAGGGAGGAAACGTATTGGGCCCGGAGATTTCTGAAAAAAGGGAAGATGTAGCTTCTGAGTATGCTTCAAATAGCTCAAACGCATTAGAAGGAGAGGACGGAAGCAGATTGCCTCAATCTCACGAGTCTCATGTCTCAAGTTCTAATCCTGAAGTTGGGCATGTTGCTCCTGGAGATGACTTAGACGCGTCACCTGAGACTTCGGGTTTATCATCAGAAGTACGTCGTGTGTCTGACAAGCACAGTTTAAAGGTTGAACCGCCAGACCCAGTTGTAGAGGACCCGAATCGAGGTAATATCTAATTCATTTTTGCTGTCTGCATTTACTAGGAGACGTCTGTATTTCCTTTACTGCTGGTCATACTGTAGACAAGAGACTTTGCACCTACTCTTCTGTATTTTAAATCACGTGATTTAACGAGCAAACTTAATATGTTGTATTAAAATTAAAATTAATCTGACAGATGGTAATGGGAAAGTTCGAGAGGACGTAAATGTCGGAGCATCAATCAAGCCTGCAGAGCTACCCTCCCCTGGTATCGTACAAATTCTTCCCCCTGTTATGGGGAGCAGATTTGGGAGTCCAGGAGAGACGACGGATGAAGAGTCGGATTCACCGCGGAGCAGCGAGGGCTTTGCGTACCCAGATTCGGATGCAATGACGCTTCCGTACTCGGGACAAATTATGTACCCTTCACGTATTTCTTGTGCACAGGCATCGAATGGACCAAGTATACTTCAATATTCGGGAAGCATGTCATTGCGGTCTGACAGCAGCACAACAAGCAACCGGTCTTTTGCCTTTCCAATGTAAGGAGGTAACTAGATGGAGCTCTTGAGATTATTAGGTGTTTGTTGAGTCTCCACCAGTTTACTTTGCACAAAGTTATTGAATTATAGAAACCCGATATAGTGAATGTTACGTGTTTTGATACCCTCATATAGTGAATGTTATGTGTTGCTTGTCGATCGCGTTAGTTTTTTCTTCTTTGAAATCGTAGATGGAGGCTGCACAACAGTCTGTTGTTTGCTAACCCTCAACTACTCTGTAGAAGAGCTCCTCTTCTTGTGACTTTCCAAAGCCTTGTCTCTTCTTCATTGAATGAATCTGACAGATGTTTTTCCTTACACGCAGTCTGGCACCTCCAGAATGGAATAGCAGCCCGGCTCGAATGGCTAAAGCTCAACCTCGACGAAAAAATCGATTTGATGGCTGTTGTTTCTTCAGATTAAATCGGTCACGTTACAAGTATTAGGTAATTTTTAATACTCCCTCAACTTAAAGAGACATCGCTCTCTGTCTTACATGCTTGCTCCTTCCAAAACGGTTTACAATCCCGAACTTCTTGGGGTTTTTGATCCTTTCATTTGACCTTGCTAGTGAAATTTATGGTACCCTCTACTTGAAACTTGAGTGTCACCTGAAATTGAGAGGAGCACTGAGGTTGCATTTCCAAAAGATCTAATAGGTGAAGCAAGAAATGAGTTGCTGGAGTGTTTTTAGTTTTTGTGATTCAGTGTCGAGCAGATTGCTTCTGACTAAAAGTTTGGACATGCTTTGGGGTGGATGTGGCTACTTCTAAATCTAAACAGTGTCTTTTTCTTGTTTTTGTTTACAGGGTTTATTTTGGAAGTCTACTATCTAGCGACCTTGCCTTCTTCTGAATGCTGACTAAGCAATAAAGTTGGTAATAACGTCTATCTCAAGCAAAACCCTATGACATTGTATTTGATGTAGTGACGTAGTGTAGATTTTGATTCCTCTTCAAACATGCCATATTTTAATGAAGAATAGAAGTGTTAAAAAATAGTGAGACCATGTCAAAACTAAAAATCTGAGGAAATCGTCCAAAATATCTACTGTACGTGACTTAATAATATAGAGCATCCATTCCTCGAAGCTTCCTGAACAATTACCAATGTGACTTTTCAAAACATTCATCATTGGTTGAACAGTTGTGATCAATTGCGGTGCGTCTGAAAAATTATTTTGTATTGCAGGTCTGGGGTTCTGCGTGTTTAAATCGTTTGCTGGTGTTTGCCGAACTAATTTGGAGACGTTTTGCACCAGGTCTTAGCTTCTGCATGTGTCGTATGACGTGTGTATTTTTGGAGATAAACACGGGGGAACGGAGGAGCTGCTCAGGACTAGCTTGGGGTTGCTCTGCAAACGAGTACTTACGAGAAAACATTCTGCATTCTTTTGTTGACGTGGTTGGTAGAGATTACCATCACAGAAATACATATCTGGGCTTGAGACTGAGTGCATTCCTAGATTGTTTATAAGGGCGCATATCTGTCCACACTTTTCTCACGGATTCAAATTATGTAATAAAGCGGATATCTTGCTTTCACAATGTGTTGGTTGAATGCTATGTTTACGTTACTACGTAGAGATGAATAATCTTGCTTAGTAGTGGCAGTGGAGGTGTCTTTATGATGAAATCAAGTGAGTTACGTTGTCACAATAGATGGTCTCACTTAAGGGGCAGGGACTTCCAAACAGACTTCCACTTTTCAATACATCATATGTTAGTGCAAATCTTGCAAGTCCCATTGTTGCACTCAATATTATTAAACGCAAATCTTGCAAGTTCCATTGTTGCACTCAATATTATTAAACGCAAATCTTGCAAGTTCCATTGTTGCACTCAATATTATTAAACGCAAATCTTGCAAGTTCCATTGTTGCACTCAATATTATTAAGCGCAAATCTGGAAGTTCCATTGTCGTACCCAACATTATTTAGCACATATCTGCAAATTCATTTTGTCAACTTGGTTGCAGATTTCGCTGCAAGTGTCTTCGAGGTTAACAAACCTTTTGGGTCACATAATCATAAGGACAACTATGGTTCAAAGTTGTCATCTAACTTTGAGTGCAATTTCATAAGGACAACAAGATTACCATGCCTTATCTCCAGAGATAAAGGTCCCTTTTCTCCAGAGACAAAATAACTTTGAATTCTTTACTTCCGAAGACAAGAAGAGTATCAAGCAACGTTGAATTCTAAACCTCCAAATAGATTATTCCCAAATATGAAATGATTTGAAGTAAAGCAACCAGTTGTAACTACGAGCATGGGACACGACCAAATGATTTTAATATCCAGTCTAGTGCACAGGCAAAACCAAAGTAACAATGAAAAAACATCTAAAATATACCCAAACGCTCAAAATGTGTAAAAAAGGTCTCTGAAGGGAAATAATCTAAAAGTAGGTAAAAATACCCCATCAAATATACATCAAAATGGATTCAAAAAGACATCCCTGAAGGACAAAAATGCCCAATACAGGTCTCGAACCTGTGACCTTCGCGTTATTAGCACGACGCTCTAACCAGCTGAGCTAATTAGGCAACCATAGAAGCCACAACGGCTTGTTGAAATAGGATTACAGAATAGAGTATATATAAGAGAAAAGATATTCCTGACCTCATCGTAGTATTGAAAAGAATGGGAAATCCTCCTGACATTTGTCCCTCTAACCAGTGCTTCGTCTTGGAGAAAGCCCCGAGACAGTAGATGCTGCCCAACTTAAACACACAATACTTGTTTCTAAACGGTGACCTACTTTACGCCTTAAGCTCAGCATGAGTATACAGAGTATTGCAATCATTTCCGAATCCATTCGCAGTTGTCACAGTGTTCATGCTAGGAAGAATCATAAGTAAGATTATTGGTATCAGAAAAACAAGCCCGTTTGAACCAATCATAATCAGCCTGGAAATCCCTCATCTCTTCTTCGAAAAATGTGTACCCCAAACCAAATCTGCAATATAGTTGACAGAATAAAAAGCTATTTATAACACCCCCTGGATGCGGTATTGAGGGATTCCAAGCGCAGAGCTCAAAGTACCAGCTAAGCACATTCTACATCTAAACAGTGTTATACAAAAAAATCTCACAAGCCTCAGGGGGCTTCCTCAAACGGCGACGAACCAGAGTCCCCGGCCTTATCCACTTGATACTCAATCGCCTCTTTGAACACTTCGGTGTTCTTGAAGTCAGTGGCCCCAAAGTTGTATGATCGCACTGCCACAAGACAGGCTACTATCTGCAATCAACCGAAAAACAAACCGTTAGGAACCTCTGGACTGATCTGTGGAACCAACAACTCATCTTATCAGGCACTTCGATAGCTTTCAATGACCAAGTGGTGTAAGCATGTCCATGACTGAATGGAAATGGAGTTGGCTACTGTCCCTACAAAAGAGTCTATAACCTCCCACTTTGAATGACGGCATAAGAAATCATCCAATACATTGAGAGAAGAAACAATTTGATTTCAAGAGTGATTTTCTAGTAACCAAAGAGAGCTCTACAGTGAGCTTGCAATGACAGCACATCCCTAACTATTTGTTGGAATGCTCAAAGTAACGGAACGAGATCCTCTACCTGCATACCCAAAATCAAAGTCTAAGAACGATGACCACAGGAAATTAGGGCGTTTGGGTTCTCGTTACAGTGAATTTGTCTGGAGTAGTGAGTGGGTTAATTCACTCCATACAGACCATAAGCAACCACTCCATTCAACCACGGTCTGAATTTCTTAAGGGTGCGGTAAGGACTCCCCAATTCTCTACTTGCATCAAGCTGGTAACAACGTCAGAATGCAAACCCTACCAGATTAAATTGCAGATTAAACTCCAGCAATTCCAATTTTCTGGTAAACTTCGCCCTCAGTTTCCCTCGGAGGGGCAGCTTTTAGATTAAAAAAAGTCGACAATCCGTGAATAATCCACGAATCGATCTGTAATCGAGACGTAATCCTTAACCCCTATGAGTCCAAATGGTCCAAAGTACACGCTTCCATATCTATAGGAATTAGATTAAATCAATTAAGAAACTTCAAGAAAGGTAACCAATGTATTGGTAGAAAGAACAAAATATGCACGCCAATTATAAACGATAAAAATATATTCTGGAAATTACTCTCTTCGAGTATTAGCTTCCGAAACGGGCTCTCTAATTTTTACATTCTACAAACGCAAGACATCTGAGAAACGTCAGAAAACCGGACGCAGCGAACGGCACAATTACTAGCACAACGGCAGATTACTGTGCTCCCAAAATTCTCCACATCAACCAATTATGTTCAAAATCCCCGACAATATCCAATTCCTTCCAAATCCCACCAAACCCTAACGTACCGAGACGGCGACGCCGAACGCCCACATGTACTGCAGCGTAAACCCGAGCGGTTCCCAGGCCTCGCCCTCCCAAAAATCAGGCGTGATGCCCTCCAGCTTGGCGCAAGCCTCCTCGTAGGCCTTGAGCTCCGCAGGTGACATCTCGGGTTCTGCAGGCGTGGCCGTGACGCTCTTGCGCTCGGTGGGGACATTGCGGGCGAACGCGACGTGAAGACACCCCAACTGGCGACTGGATTGTTGCGTATGATGGGACCTGAGTGGCGAGAACGACGCGGGAGGTGGTGCGGCAGAAGAACAAGCAGAGCGGGAAGTGGAAGAGGAGAGCAAGCGGGCCATCCCCGTTGATGCAGCGGCGGTGGCCATGGTTGCCATAGCTGCGCGAATTGGTGCAACGAGGTGCGAGGAAGACCGGAGGGGATGAGAATGGCTGGGGGGAGACAGAAGGGTGCAAAACCCCGCCTCAACTGAACCCCGATGAACTCTGTTCATCCAAACTCACTCTGTTCATCCATGATATCTATCCTTAGCGGGGATCCTGACGGTCTATCCAGTTCTCTGTGTGAAATCTTCGCAGTCCTTCCGTCCAGGTTCAACATTCTCTGCCAAATAATTATTTAACTAGGGTACGCATGACCGTCCATCTTCGATTTTCTTTCTCTTAAAGGACTAATAAATCATGAGCATGTAAAAAAAGTTTTTGATCCCCTTATTTTACGGTGAGACTTACACCTATCTAGTTGTGATTAGATAGTGTGCAAAACTAATGCTTTCTTGTGTTGAATGCAAAACATGCAAATTGAATAAGGATGAATTCATGCATGGTTTAGAATAAAAAGTGAAGTAGGGACCAAATAGAGGGTGACATTTCTTGAGTTTTAGGGTAATTGCAATGAACAGGAGTAGCCATTTGTCTTTTACTGATGCTAGACCCGAGAGGCATGCATCTTAACAATTTATGTGTTAGGATGGTATACATTGCAAACAATTGACTTATCAACATATGAGGAAAATGAAAATATGAAAGGACTTCCCTTCCTTAGTGTGGTTCCCTAATTTTTCAAAGTTTTCATTGATTGAAATTCTTCTAATGATATATTCAAGTGCTAAAACTGGATGAATTCATTATCGTCATATGCAACTTATATTAAACACTTAAGTAATTTGTACGAACCTCATTAACTCTAGGTGCAATAATTGTGAATATGTAGTAAACTGATAACTAAATAGATATTTACATTGATAATTAGTTGCTACTAATAAGTTAAACTTGAGACTAGAGAATGCTACCAAGATGTTTAATTAATTAGATAGTAAATTTTGTTACATTGGCATGATTCTTGTGCCCCAAATCATAGCATATATGTATATAAAGGTCTATAATTTAGCATAGGTATGGATTTGCATTTCAAAATGTGTGTTATAAATAGTACCAAAGAATTAGAATTCCACCATTGAAACAAAATTGATGTAATAGTGGCACCACATCATTCATCATTTCTGAGTAGTTAATCATTGATTCACTTATGCATGTTCTATTGATGCCTTGTCAAGATATTTAAAACTTTTTCCTTTGCTAATTTTTATTTTTTCTACTTGCAAGACTAAGCTTACCACTACAAAATTATGCACATGAATGCCAAACCATAAAAATATTACTAAGCTTACTAACACTCCCTTTGTTTTTGAAAAAGACTTATGATTCTGTGTATTTTTCAAAGGAAACACGTGGAAATAAACATAGAATGAATATTCACTCAGTAGTTAATTTCAATGTATGATCTCTTAATTGTTCTAAGATTACAGAGTCACTTCTAAAAATATTCTAGATTGTAGCCTTTGATAAAGCAATCACAAGTAGATCAAGTGCATATCCACAAATTGGGGTATTGACCTCTAAAACAGAACTACAAGTAGCGAGTATAATTTAAATTTTAAAGCGGGCTTCGCTCCCTCTACCTTCCTTTCTTGGTGTTTATAGTGAGCATTGTTGACACCGCTTAACCCCTAAAGGACCATTGTCCCTTTGGGGGACAAATGCATTTTCAAGCAGGTACCTACGAGCTGAAATTTTGTTGTGATATTTTGAAACTTTTTTGAAGATAGAAAAATTGATAAGCTTCATGGGAATGTAATTTTTTTCACAATCGGTGCCCAAGAACAAAATTTATGACCAAATAAACTCAAAACAGGGGACAAGGGGCAGTCTGGGTAGCAAAAACAAATTTGCATAATTTTTAATTTTTAACTTTTAATTTATTTTTCTTGTAGATTATATTTTTGTCTATCTGAAGGCTTTGATTTGTTTCATTTGGATTTGGTATGAGAAAGTTATAGATATTCTTGTTTTTTGGGCAGTTAGAGCATCTTTTTGAAAAAAATAACTTGTAGGATGCATTTCTGAATGCAATTTTTGCAATTTTTGCAATTTTTTTTTCATGGTTTAGTTTACTTGCTAAAACAATCTCATTGGCATTAGTGCATTTTAATTCCATCTTAAAGATATTAATAATTTAGATTTTCCTTCTTTCTCATACCTACTTCTACTTAACAATTTTTTTAAACATGAAAATTAAGTTTTTTTTTGAATTTTTTTCTCCTAGACTCTCAACTCAATTTCGCACAATAAAGATTTAAATCTCAAAACTCTATAGTGCAAAAAATTTAAGTTAAAAAAGTTCAAAGTCAAATAATCTAGTCTCGCAAGGTGTTGAAAAATTTGTTTTATTCACTTTAAACGCAAATATCTTTTAATCTATGTGGTCAAAATTTTTGAAATTTTTTCCAAACATTTTCATACTAGTAAGGTATAAGATCCTATGGTTGAATGTGCAGAAAAAATAATTTTCAAATCTTTTTACTCTTTGCTACAGAAATGGCAGTTTTGAATGTTTTTTGGCAAAAATAAGGCCTTGGTCCTTTAGGGGTTAATAATACAACATTCCATAAAGAAAAAGGCAACATACAACCACCATTGCAAAACTAGATGAAATAAAATAGCAATCCAAGTAAACCCTCTCTAATATACAGTAAATATCATGGACAAAGATGTCAGAAACTATGAATATTTTGATAACATTTTGCAATTTTTCTTTTTTTGTCTATACTAAAGAAATATGTTTCTACAAAATTAATTTCCAAAAAATTTGGTATCCATTTCCAGAATTATTTTTTATTGACCTTGACCACAAGGTATAGTACATTGATTATCCTATTATCAAGGAATGAAATTAGTATCACCTATATATTAGTGTCATCATAAACATTCATTATAGAACTTGTTATAGAACTTGGACATTAACTTTTGTAAAAATTAGTACAATAAAATAATATTTCAACTTATACTCATTCAAAATGGTGTGACTTTGTCACATTGATATCACTTGCACTATTTGGACACACGGGGAATTTCATTAAAATGATGTTATTCCCTATGCCATTTTCACAGTTCAAAGAATAGACTGGGCGGTCTAAAGTCTAATACTATCTTAGATTTTTGAATTCCACATTTTTCCTATGTATCAAAAATCTAGGACAGTAATAGATTTCAGACCGAGCGATCTAAAAATTCTAGAAAAGGTCTAGATTTTAGATATTTAAAAGAGGTGTAGATTTTTGAAATCTACAACACTAATAGAGTTCAGATTGCATAGTTTGAACCCTAAAAATGCCAAAGTCAAGGAATATTTGCCATTTCAATAAAATTCCCCATACACATAATTGCTAACAAAAGAATTTATCCTAATACTAGTAGTGTGTGAAACTAATTTATCGAAAGCCAAACTATTTGTAATAGAGGAAAAAAACACTCCAAAGGGGTTGTGAAAGTCTCTTGACCTTGTTAAACTCAAGCACTATAATCTTACAATCTTTGCTATTAAATATGTTCAATCTTTTTCTAAACATTGTCATCAAATGGTCTATGAATCGTTTATACCATCAAAGGTTCATAAAAAAGGTTTATTTCCAATTTGGATCAATGCACCAAAAAATGTTTTTAATTGTTTATTGTTTGGAATTAGTAAAAATAACATGAAATCCTATATAAAATAAAATGTATAGTATTTCATGGTCTATTAGGATTTGCAATGAAATAAATTCAATGGCTTCTCTTCCCAAATATTCTAAACAATACAATATAAGCAACCACAAGCCTAAAATAATTATTGCTTCATATTTTCATCGTTTAGGTAGGTCCCTTTGTCCCAAAATGATTGTCCACTTTAAATGTCATGTTTTTAAAGGTTGTTTTGAGTACTAGATCAAAAAAAATACTTCCTTCTGGCTAATATTGCCTATTTCCACTTTACATCAAATATCACGGTGACAAAAGGTTTTAGGAAAATACATTGGAATTTTTCTTCGTCACAGCAAGAGCTATGACCATGAAAGTGATTCCCTCCAACTGAACTCTTGGTTACAGGAGTGAAGACTCCAAGATACCTCAACGCTATTTTAATTGTGCATTCAATGAACAAAGAACTGCCAATCACCCCAGATTTATTGCAGTAAATTTCATTCAGAGAGTTCCCAACGGGGGAGCCTGCCAAAACTCTATTTGTATATATGAAGTCTATTACAATACAGGCTGCGAACGATTCCACCAGATCTGTATCAGAACTCAAAAGCAATCTGTTAAGGCTCAAGTATGACCTTTTCAGTCTTCATGGTCTCTACACAAATCAAGTCTCCGTTCCATTGGAGAAACAAGTGGAAACGCAGTAGGCAATGAAGAAGCAAGCATAAACCAGTAGGCTTGGCTTAAGCAACCAAGCCCTTAAAATCTAGCCCACTATTTTTCCTCTACAACTGCATGAACATGAAGGAAAGATGAGGCTAATTCGATTTTGCACAAATGGTGAGCACAATTCTTCTCTGAACTACGGTAGCGATCATTTTATTGAGGAGGCTTGCCCACAAGAATATGACTTACCCCAACGACACCAGCCCTCTGATCAGCTAAAGAGAGAAGACTAGAGCGGTAGCCAAGCTCTTGCGATGCCTGGTTCCTGTCCAACTCTACCATCACTTTACAAAGCGAGTGCATTCGACTACTCCAACTATCATAGTCATAGCTACTCCAGTCTGCCGTTCGTGCCAGGAGTAGAAAATCATCAGTTGTAATTACTGCTCTTAGCCACTGAGATCTAGGATATGTCAAACAGGGAACTCCTACCCCTGACTTTTGTATAGGCAAACTTTCACATTCTGCTTGCATCTCTGTAGCATTATCTGTATGATTAATTACTTCCGACAAATTTTCATGTAGATCTTGCTTGGAAGTCACTGTCTTAGTCAATGACGCCACACGGCTATTTCTAAGAGTTTCAGCACTAAACTTGAGCTTCTCTATTTCGTACTTTTTCAAGACTACAGCAGTTGATAAATGATTACTTATATCAGTTTTATGAACACTCGCATTTCCAGAATTACTAAGGTTAGGAAAAACATACCCGTTTTTAAGAGCTACTGCATTCTTTAAATTCTCAGGAGTATAACTATTAGTATCATAGACGATTCCTGTACAAGAAGGCGATCCAACTGCAAATTGAATTTTGCCAACACAACATGGAGAAACAACGTAACCTGCCCGCCATCTGAGAGCTTGCATAAGCGCAAGATCAGTAGCATGTCCGCAAGCATGGAGGGCCACACACGCATCAAATGGCTCCATGTAGTCTTCAATCTGGCCCTGTCAGTTGGTTCATTCAGCACAAGTCAAGATACGGACATTGCAATGAAAATTGGCTGGGAACCAGACCAAAGAGGACGACTATAAGACCTTTAATAGACTGATCGACAAACTCCCTCAATGCTGATGTACCATTCTCGGTATCAAACTTTGAAGAGTTAGCAATGTATCAAAAGACGAACCACGCTATTATTGGATATACCCAACCTTCTCTAATCGCATTCCCTTGAGTGGGATAAATGCGCTCCTCTCACATGTGTACGCAACTTGACATGAGAAGTATGACCACTAAGAAAAGTACAGAACATGAAGATTCTGAAAATACAAAAGGAATGACCATTTACAGAGAGGGTTCAATGCGTGGCAATTTCAGGTGCAGCAAGCTGCTTACACACCTGCCAGGTAGAAAGATTGGTTAACAGTGCTGCTTGAGCTCGCAGGTCAAGCAGCCTTAAGCTCTCCTGTTTGTAGTCCACGCATACGAAGGTGAAATCTTTGAACAGACAAGCAAGAGGAAGTGAAAGAGCGCCTGAACCACTCCCAAAATCCACCACCACAGAACCTGCGCAGGCAAAAAATATTTTCAAGTCAATGGGAAAAAAAATGTAGCAATCTGCACAAGATTCTGCAGAACCTCACGACTTGGCTCAAATCGTAAGGTAGACATACTAAAACCATTAGGGACTTGATCCCATACTAACTCCTGTTACCAACAGCAACTCACCTCATCCAATACATTCGGTTGGCTTTCAATTAGCGAGTTACCTGCAAGCATGAATTTGGCTAAATGTCTAAATGTCTAAGGGCCGCAGATCTTTGAATGCAAATGGAGTTGTCTACTGTCCCATCCTTAGAGTCCACAACTCTTAATGCATAAGGAATCAACATGCATCGAGTGATAAAATTGATCTCAAAAGTTCGACTCTTCTACCCAAAGTGACCCCTCCACATAACTATGCTGATCTTCAAATAAAAACAAACTCCTAAATCTTGGTTAATATGCTTAAAGTGACGGAAAGAGTATCCTCAACCTTAAATGATCTCAAAATCAAATCTCAAAACCGCATCCCAAACCCTAAACCCTGTCACCAATAACCACGAACTTCAAAACAAACTTCCAACTATTGAAAAGATACCTGCGGGAAGGTTGAGCAGCTTCAGAGCCGTTGCAATGCTCTCCACCTGCGATCTCTTCCTCTCTCCGCGAACTAACTTGCCCTCCTCTCTACCGTCGTCATGGCAACAATCCCCTCCACCACGAGTCTCTTTTCTACGCGAGCTTCTCCGTTCCGTGGGAGAAACTCGTGTCTTATATCCAAATCCTCGCAACGGATCTGCACAGGCAGGAATGACATTCCAATCTACCCTGAGAATTTCCTCTTCTCCAAGCTCAGACACAGCAGTGAAGGGCCACCTCACGTCCACAGGAAGCTCCTGCGAACTCCCTTCTTCTTCTTCAAATTCTGTCTTCCGATTGCCGTGATGCCGAGACTCAACCTCACGACCCGGGAACGCCGGGATTTGTCGAAGGATGGAAACAATGTGCGACCGTTGTAGTGATTCTTTCGAAGGGCCTCCTTGCTCTCTGAATTTCTGTTGCCGGCTCTTCTTCCGGTGTTCTTCAAATTCAATACTGCTGTCCTCGCCAGCAGACTTGTTTTTTGACAGCAGGAAATCGTCGAAGACTTGTTCGAAATGCCAGCAGAAGGCCAGGTGAGTGCTGGAGTGCACCATCGTGGACTCAGGCCATCGTTTCACATCGTCGACTCCGCCATCAAACCCTAATGGAGGCTTTAGACTCACATCCTTGCTGGCTGTGTACCGGCAGTCTAAATTCTGCACTTGCTCGTCTGCATAAAAGATGCGAAGCAGGAGTCAAGTGAACTGGTACATTTTTTATGCACAATTTTGTCACTTGAAAAAAAAAGTTTTGCAATTTGACATTGGAGTTGAACATTTTGGTTGCTTTTAGTTTGACAACAAGGCAAAGTTCTTCCTAAAATGTAGGTTCTTCCTACTCACATAGAAGTGAATTATCATGAAACTTGGCAAATTCCAACCCTAAAAAATTTGAAAATTCTTTTTAAATTATAAATAAGCATAGAAGTTTGCTCTAAGAGATTAACCTTATGAGTGAGGACTTCAAGGACTAAAAAGTTTTCAATAAATGATTTTAAAAAATAGATAATCAAAGAATGCAATTGTTAATCACAGAACCTAATCATTTTTGGCTAAGTTTTTTGGTAATAGGGTTGTGTCCTTCCATGGTTAACCCCTTATGACCCAAGTGATCATTTTATGGTTGTTGCCCCTCTTTTTTAAGCAATTTATTCTTAAATTTGGAATTTTTCATTGAAAATTATTTCTAGAAAATAGATTGCATTATGAATCCAATAGCAATTGTTTCATCGAATTCCAAATTAATCTCTACCTTGTGGAATTTTAAAAGTTCAATGGTATAGTGTAGTTCATAGCTCATTTTTTGAGTTCAATTTGGGCATGAATAGAAAGTTAGCTAACTAATGTGATTGTTGTCCATTTCAAAAAGGGTTAGATCAAGGAGTTTAAAAAAAAGACAAGTGTGCCCATTCTTATTTTTCATACAAACATCAACTCCACTAAAAAATGCAAAATGATTAAAATGTTGTGAAATTTTGAATGAATATTCTCATTAAGATATGCTCCTTCAAAGTACACTGCCCTGTTTTTCCAATGATCCAAATAAAACTTCAAACTTATAAACTATTTTGTCAAATAATTTGAAATTTTTTGAGGTTCTTACTCTCAATGCAAAATACAAGATTTTATAGTTATATTCTATCTGATCTCACGAAAAAATGAGAAAACAAATTGGTCAAGTTCTTGGCATGGTTTTGGCCCATTTTGAAAGTACACCGGTTGTAAATTATTAAGGGTTAACTTCATCATTACATGGGATTTGAAGGCAAGGGGGGGGACGTTTCAAGATTATTTTCCTTGTTGTGAATAAGCAACCATTGTCAGAATATTTAAATTATTAAAAAATTATTAATTTTTCAAAAGATATTTTTAAACTATTAAAAATTAATTATTTAATATTATATGATGTGGTAGGGTCATTAGAAGAAACCCATATTTTAGGTGACAAGTTTAGATTTTTTGGAATGGATTTTAGGTGACATTTATGTTGACATGTAGCTGTTTATATATTTTCATGATGTTATAGTGAATGTTATTATTGATATAAAAAATTAGTTGTCAACATAGATGTCACCTAAAATTCATTCCAAAAAACTCGAGTTTGTCACCTAAAATGCAATCTTATTTGAGTTTCAAATTTCTTCTAATGCATTCAATAATACATGGTTAATTAATGTATAGAACCACCATTACAACAATGGCAATTGAATGTAACACAACCATAAACTCAACCCTCTATTAGTGTTAAAATCTCATATGTATTACGAAGATTTACACTCTTGTAAAATAAACATTGTCAAGTGTTAAATAATTGTTAAGTGATATGAAATGCTTAGCTCCCTACTTCATTGATTTGGCTTTAACAAGTGATAAAGTTGAAAAAAGTTAGAAAAGTTGTGGAATTCAAAGATGTTGAGACTTCGAAGAAAGTTTTGGAGCAAAGACCTTATGATATCATGTAATTCATTTAAAATATTCAAGCTTTTCAAAAGCAAATACTACCTTGGTATATAGAAGAATCTCATCAAATTACTATAGATTCTTTCTTTCAACCAATTAAAATGAATGATGACTCATATGTTTTGGACTTTCATCATTTATTTTTATAAAAATCATAATTTTATTTTTGAAGTCTAATAAATATTATTTTTATAAATATTACATGTTATTGAGAGAAATTCTTATAAATGATAAATGTTAATATCCACATGTGTTACAAAATTGTATGCAGTTGAACCTTAACACTAACTTATGGAGCATTGACTACTCTATAACATTTGACAACATTCCACAACAATCCAAAAGGTGAGGAATTCTACTTTTTTGTGGCATGAAGAGTGGATGTAAGAACTTGCTACTAATTTAAAGTGGTTAAATAATTTTGTATTTCTTGACCTTTTCTACCTTACTTGAAGTCTTCTAATTTCAAAAATGAATTCAAATTTTTCCATTCATGGTAAATAATTTTCTTTCATCTTTCTTAAGTTAAAGTTTTTGAAGTGGAGTTCCAAAAATTACCATCATCTAAAAAAATTGTGTCACCATTTTTTTTCTTTTTGTGGAAATTGGAACAATCCAATAATATTCTAAACTACACCAATTCAAAATAGAGTGACTTTGAAAATTTAGTGTCACATGCAAATCCATGCATTTTAGCCTCTAAAAGATAGAATCTACGACTGTATAATCAAACTTGAAAGTCCCTCATTTTCTATCCTCTATTTCTATACTATTTATTAGTAAAAAAAATTTGGTTTTATTTTTCAAAGATGAAATCACATGTCTAATATTTGTTGAAAAAAGTTTCATATCTTTTTGTGAAGAATTCAAATTATCTTGAATCTTTGACAAAAAATGAAGAAGATTCAAATAGAATCAGTAGGACAAAAAGATCCATTCCTCATTGAGATACTTCCCTACAAAGTCAATACTTCACCAAATATTTCAACTATCTAAATATTCTAAAAGCTATGGGAGAGATACAAAAGGTATTAAACTTTGAGGTATATCAAATTAAGAGAAATAATAGAAAAAATAATTAGAAATACTAAATGAAAATCAAAGATAGAAGACTCCAAAAATTATTTTAAATCTACCACCAATCTGCTACCTAAACAATGTTATTCAATGGATGTTGATGAGCATGGCCCATTCCTTGGGATTTGTAGAAGCAAAATTGTGCTTAGTAGGAGTTAAAAAGATGGTAGAATAATTGTCTACACCTTAAACTTTAATACATTCCTTCTTTCTTTCTTAGCTTTCAAAATATATAGGGACTTTTAAATCTAGTGGAGAATTGATTGTATGGAAAAGGTCGAAGTGAGGAATGGATTTTTTTTGTCCACGTTTCTAAAAAATAAATCATTTTTAAAAGTTCCAAAATATTTAGAGTAGAAGTATATTATAGTTTAGAACATTGTGGTGTAAAGAAAGTTTCTATGTCAAACCTATGTTTAAAAATGTGATAATAGATCTTTAACTTTAGACTTCACTAAAAATGCTTCTTTTAAATTATTTTTTTCAAAAATTCTAGGTGGAGTAGAAACTACACTTCAAAAGCTTTATTTTTATTTGTTTTGCTCTTAATCAAGTTTTAAGCAAAAAAAGATCAAAGTGTTTAAATATAATAGATAGTAGAGTTAATCTTAAAATGTGTGCAATGAGTGACTAAGAGAAAGAGTTTGAGAAAAACATTTGGATGAAACTCCATGAAGCACCCAAACTAGAGGTTGATGGAATTTGAAGTTGAGATTCTTTTGTATTATTCTTAGCTAAACTTTCCTTTGAAAGGCTATATTTATTAAAACAAGACAATCTCTAGTCTCATATTATCTTTGACTTTACATTTAGATGATAGTAAGTACTTGCTATTGAATTTTTTTGGTAAATTGAGACTTCAGTATGCTAATACATTCACAAACCTTTGATTTTATAAAGATTGAAATCACATTACAAAAAATCTAAATCCTACTAAGGGCTATTAACTTTTGATTTTTGGCACCTTGGTGCAAATGTAGAAAAAAAATTAAATTTTTTAAAAAATATATTAAAAATAAAAAAATATTCTAAAATAGCCAATCTAATATGAAGCTGACGTGGCATTGACGTGGCACCAATAGTGATACATCAAATTCCAATTTTTTTATAATTGCACCACAGGGGTATAAAACTCGTGGCCCCTTTGAGACCTAAAATTTGTCTTAAAGCAATTCATAAATTTTTTATTTGTTAAAATAAAAATCTTGAATAATAGGATTGAAGTTTCAAAATGTCCATTTTGTCTCAATTTAATGAATATGGCCATTTGACACCCTTGTTCCAAATTGAAGATTCCTTTATGATTAACTATAGTGTATCATTTTGAAAAAAATATCCCATATACAATTTAGAAACAACTACAATGTCTTTGAACTTAACTCAATGATGTGGCTACAACATCAATACAGTTGCATATACAAAACATGGAATGAAATTCATTCATTAATATATATACACAACACTTGGTTGACCATCTAAAAGACCCAAAATGTTCTCAACATCCTTTTAAGGACAAAAGAATCCCTACCTCCTCTGCTAGTATTTGAGATATTTTTTGAATTTACTTGCTATTTTCCTTTAATTTCCATATTGTGAATTGGATTTCTTAAATACCAAGTTTATTTTTTTTCTATTTTATAATTCTAAATAGAAATTTAATAGACTTCTTCATTGATGTTCTCCAATTGCAAAGGGCTTTCTTCCAATCCCATTGACTAACAATGAATTAGCCCTTGATTTTCCCTAGACACTATTGCCTCCATTCACAAAGTGAATTGTCTCTTTCCAAGGGTAAAATATTCCCCTTTATGATGAGTGACTTAGGCCAATTGCTTTATACCTAGAAGCCAAACTAATTTATTGTTTTCAAAAGCCCAAAATCCTTACTTGTCCTCAAAGACCAATGTCACATCTTCACTTAGTCTTGGTGCCCAATGTTACATCCTATCTCTCTTTTCAAGGCTGCTTTACAACTACAATAGAGGTTGGACTTGTAAAGCAACCTCAAAGAGTGAGAGAGAAAGAGAGAGTATTGAATTTTTTTAGATTTTATTGAATTGGCCCATCTTTTTGGCCTCAATGCCTTAACATATGAGAAAATTGGCCCTTATTTATATTCTTATTCTAATGAGTAGTTAAAGACAACCTTAACCTTTAAAGGACGAACTAGTGAACTTGGAAATCATATATATTGTGTGAATCATTGGTTAAAAATCCAAAAGTACTCATTGGAAGTCAAACTATTGTAAAAGACTTCACCTTTTCACACAAAATGTGGAGGATGATGGATAATTATACTTTTGTTCCACATAGAAAGATTCTTGATAGTTATACTTTTGTTCCACATAGAAAGATTCTTGATAGTTATACTTTTGTTCCACATAGAAGGATTCTTTATCATTCATTGGTCGAAAAATGACCACATTGTTGTTTATGGATTAAGCCTAAAATGAGGCGTAAAAGAGGATGAAATTTTGTGCAATCAACCTCATTGAGAGGAGTTGGCATAACTTCAATGGTTGAGGTACCACTAGCCAATCATTTAAGCAATTTTTTAGTAGATTGTGCAAAGTATGAGGTGGTGGAAAATTTTTCCATGTAGGAAAATAGGAAATATAGGGATAGCAAAATTTTCAAAATTTTCTTCCCAAAATTGAAACTATTGTCAATTTTGGGAGTCAAAAAGAGCACTTCACCAATAGCCAATGTTTTAGAGTCTTCCAATTTCAATCATTCAATAACTACTTTGCTATGCACTACTTCCTACTTTCTTGCTCACTACTTTAGGACATACAATGTCATAATCTTATTAGTCCCAACCTTGTAAAAGACAAAAAAAAAATAGATTCCAAGCTTTAGTTGGAAGTCTATTCCAGCCTTGCTTAGAAATAAGGTAGCCAACCTCTTTCTAATTAGTCACCTACATTTGCTACTTAGACTGTCATATTTCCAATCAATTGTGGTTTAGGTGATAGTTCACATAGATATCGGGGAGATGTACATTAAAGTATACAATGATCATAAGATGTACATTGGAAGCCACAATTGTCACCTACATTGAAGTATGGTCCATTTTGTAATCCATCTATAGTTGGAAACACATTGACCTATATAACAAGAATAGTTTGAACAAAATCTTCATGAAAAAAATTCATGGTAATTTTTTTTTAAAGAAAAAAAATGTAAAAAAGTATAAAATCCTTCTAATATCCATTTCCATGAATGGGGGAATTTTTCCCTTCACCATACCCATACAACATATTTGAATTGCTTAATCCTTAAACGTCCAACACATATTTCCTAAAATCCAAACCCTTCTTGAATCCATTTCAATCAAACTATCATCTAAAAAGAGATTCACACAAACTAACCATACCGATTGGTAGTGGAGACAAGCCCGGAGCTCCATGGAAAGGAACACATCTTTTGACTATACTGTTGAAAAGATTATAATAATCAAACAAAAAAATCTTCCAACTTTGAAAAGCTAGTTTTTGAGGCACTAAGGAGTTAAGTGATCAGAATGGCTCACTACCTTAGAGCATCCCCACCTGTCTGGCAAAATGTAGAGTGGATTTGGCTGGCATTTGGCTAGGCCATCCACTTTTGCAAGCTGGGTGAGGAGCAAGGCCCACCCATTAGGACCACAACTTGTTAACAAGCTCAGAAAAATCAGGCGTATAGTAAGAATCAAACAGAGCATGGAAACTTACTAAACATGGCTTCAATGCCAACTCAACCGCGGCATGGCGGGGGGTAAAAAAACAGCGCGGAAGAAGAGGTGGAAAGGCGCTTCCAGTTTGTTTTGCAGGCCAAACTGCGGCTTGCAAAATCACCCAAAAATGCAAACCAAGACCCACTTGCAAGCCCTCTCTTTTAACAAGTCATCTGTTTTGCAAGACGGGTGGGGATGCTCTTAGAGCATCCCCACCCATCTTGCAAAACGGATGACTTGTCCACCGCGGCTTGCAAAAGTGCCCCACCCGTCTTGCAAAACGGATGACTTGTTAGAAGGGAGGGCTTGCAAGTGGGCCTCGGCTTGCATATTGGGGTGGTTTTGCAAGCCGCGGTTTGGCTTGCAAAACAGGAAGAGACAAAATGAAGCGTCTTTCCGCCTCTTCTTCTGCGCTGGTTTTTTACCCTGGTGCTAGTCGCCTTGACGTCAATGGCGCCCACACGCAATAACTGGGAACGCTCTGCCATCGCCACGTACCCAATAACTCAATCACATCTCAGGGTTTTAATTTTTTTGAGCTTCCTGGTGATATTGTTTGTAGATTCTGGCATTACGATGAGGAAATTTCCCTTTAATGAATCAGGATCATGTCAGTTCCTGTACAGGCACAGTTCTCATTGTCAAAAACATGACAAAAACAGTTTGTTTGTTTTATTTTGAAACAAAATGAAACAAAATTTCATTACGAAGGCATTGAGGTAGGAGGTTCATGAATGTTTGTAATGTATCTATTTTTCAAACAAAGAAAAATAGATGGAGAATTTTACACAAGTGGTTTCATATTTTTTGAAGCATTTTTGAATTAGTTGTAAATTTTCAAACCAAATGTGTAGCAGGTCCCTATTTATGACCCTAGGTCTTCCATAAACTGTTCACTTTGAAACTTCTATAGAAAAATGGGAAAGCAAAGAAAATGATTGGCTCTTGCAATTGATAATGTTTTTTCCCCATTCATTCTATGACTACAAAGTTCAATTTCAAAACCATTTCATGTCGATTTGATAGCCACTTATAAAAGTGGCTATCAATGTGATTTTACATCCTCCTACTTTATGTCCTTGAAGTTGCCTCATTGCAATGTTCAATAAAATGGTGGTGGTGGATTTGGGGAGTGGTTCAAGTGTTCTTTCACTTCTTCGCTTCTCTGTTGAAATAATTAACCTTTGTATGCGTAGACTACAAACAAGAGAGTTTAAAGTGCCTTGAACTTCTTTTTTTAAATCTTGTGGGGATCATTAATATATTTGTTTAGAATGCATGAAAGGTGCAATTTTTTATAAAGAAATGTTGGGGAGCTTATCATCTTTTTCCCTTTTGGAAATGATGAACTTTATGTATTAAAGAAAAATTATGTTTGTAATGTATCTAGAATGAACTTCCAATCCTTGAAATTTAAAATGTTATATGAATACTAAAAATTGTTTGAACACACTAAAATGTACTTACAAAAACCCTAAGTTCAAATGAAGAACTATTAAATTCATTACACAATCTACTTTGCAATTGTTTAAATATACATTTTTTTTAATGAGTAGACATTCCGAAATAACTTCAAATCAACACTTACATATTCAAATTTTCAATAGTAAAAATTAGCCCATTCATTCAATGACTACAGTGGTCAATTTTAGAACCATTTCATGTCGATTTAATAGCCACTTATAGGAGCGGTTCTTAATGCCCATGCAATTGTTGTCAACCTCCTACTTTATGTCCTTGAAGTTGCCTCATTGCAAAATGGTGGTGGTGGATTTGGGAAGTGGCTGAGGTGTTCTTTCACTTCCTCTCGCTTCTCTGTTGGAAGAATTCACCTTCGTATGGGTAGACTACAAACAAGAGAGTTTAAGGTGCCTTGACATTTTAAAAAAACAAACTTGTGTGGATCATTAATATATTTGTTTAGAAAAATGCATGAAAGGTACAATTTTTTATAAGGAAATGTTAGGGAGCTTATCATTTTTTTCCTTTTGGAAATGATGAACTTTATGTATTAAAAAAAACATTATGTTTGTAATGTATCTAGAATGAACTTCCAATCCTTGAAATTTAAATTGTTATATGAATACTAAAAATTGCCTTAACACACTAAAATGCATTTACAAAAACCTTATTTCAAATGAAGAACTATTAAATTCATTACATGATCTACTTTGCAATTGTTGAAATATATGTTTTTTTTTAATGAGTATAAATTCTGAAATAACTCCAAATCAGCACTTGCATGTCCAAATTTTCAATAGTAAAAATCAAGAACACACTTTTAATTAGTCTTTCCATTGAGACAATTTTTAAAGCAAATGGATAAGAACATTTTTTTAGATTTCATATCAAGTATAATTGGCAAACTTTATTCTTTCACTAGTGGTACATATTATATATGCTTTTGAGGACCTCTCAAAAATCAAATATTTCTATTAGTAAAACAAAATCTTTTTATTATTAACCTACAATATTGCCTATCAATTTTTTGGACTTTTAGTAAATATTTGTTGAAAACCTCCTTGAAGGTCATTATTTATGCTCTTACTATGAGGACTATACTTAAAAACTTGTTTAATACACAAGCAAGCATGAGAACTTAGAGTGACCTTATATAGTCGCTTAGACAATTAGGAATTAATGAATTTTTGATGATTGAGGCACTTGTAGAAGCCCAATAATCTAGTTGAATTTGAAGTATACATTTAAGGACATATATTACATAGTAGTATTACATAGTAGTTTTGAGAAGTCATCTTTTGCACCTATCATCTATATTCCTATAAAATTAAAACACAACAAACATGTGCTTCCTCCTTCCCAAAATAATCTTCCTATTGAACAAAGTGATCTAAATAAAGTTTGACCCATAAGTAGAGTTTGGTGCTCTCTTATTGTTCTAGAAATTTTAGTATTGGAACACATACAATTAGGATAAAAATACCAGATTTTTTTTGGCAGGTTTTTCTTCCATACTATAGTTTACGATAGTAGTAGGGACTTCAATTACATATATAAATTGTTGTATTGAAGATAAGTTGTAGGGAGGATAAGTTGTTGTATTGATTTGAATTTCTTAGATTTGATTCCAGTACTAGATTTGTAAAATTTAAAAACTAATTTTTAGATTTGTGTGGATGTGGAAAGCTTTGAATCATTCTATTTTTATTGATAAGATGAAAGTTATGAAGCATCTTCATTTGTGGATTGTTATGGATTTTCTATTCTAAAATAAACTTAAAAAAAAAATTTAACTCCATATTCAAAATTTGAAAATAAAATAAAATTGTAGGATGTTCCTTATTTATCTCAAAAATTACAACCATTAGGATTAGCATTTTTTAATTCCACTACTAGATTCGTAATTTATTTTCAATCATTCTCAATCATTCTCTATTTTTTTCTACTTCTTATTTTTTCCTATGTGTTGCACCATTTCAAATGATCTTGGAATTTTTCAAGCACATAGACAACTTGCTTTGAAGAATGAATCCAAAAAAGCACCACCATTTTGCACATATCTTCATACAAATGTGACCTTATGAAGTGCAAGTGTCTATTTTCTTGGTGGGACAAAAAAAGGATTTTTGTCTATTCAAATTTTAATATCATAGTGGAAAATAAAAATCTTTTTAAATGTGGTACTTGCACTACAAATGGCAATTTTGGAGCATTTTTAGTAAACAATATAATAAAAAATATTTAGGGATTAAAGGATGCTGTGGCCCAAAACTAGCCGATGGATGACTTGATTGTTCACTATAGAAACAAAGAATGCACCTTGTTGAACCGTTTTGATGATTACCTTGGTCGTGGGGGTTATGTTCTTAACCCCTAAAGGACCATTGTCCCTTCGGGGGACAAATTGGATTTCGGGCAGGTACCTACGGGCTGAAATTTTGTCATGATTTTTTGAAACTTTTTTTGAAGATAGAAAAACTGATGAGCTTTGTGGGAATATAATTTTTTTCACATTTGGTGCCCGGAAACAAAAGTAATGACCAAATAAGTTCAAAGTAGGGGACGGGGGGCAGTCTGGGCAGCAAAAAAAAATTTGCAAGATTTTGAATTTTTCTTTTTTGGATTTTTTTTCTTGTAGACTATATTTTTGTCTGCATGGGAAGCTTTGATTCATTCCATTTGGACTTATTATGAGAAAGTTATGGACAATCTTGTTTATCGGTCAGTTAGAGCATCTTCCTGAAAAAATAACTTATAGAATTCATTTCTGAATGCAATTTTTATAATTTTTCTGAAATTTTTTTTTTCATGATTTTGTTTTCTTGCTAGAACAATCTCACCATTGGGATTAGTGCATTTTAATTCCATCTTAAAGATATTAATAATTTAGATTTTCCTTCATTCTCATAATTACTTCTACTTAACAATTTTTTTAAGAATGAAAATTAATTTTTTTCTTAAAATTTTCTTTTTCCCTAGACTTTCAATTCAATTTCCCACAATAAGGATTTAAAGCTCAAAACTCTATAGTGCAAAAAATTTAAGTTAAAAAAGTTCAAAGTCAAATAATCCAGTCCCGCAAGGTGCTGAAAAAATTGTTTTTCTGACTTTAAACGCAAATATCTTTTAATCTATGTGGTCAAAATTTCTGAAATTTTTCCCACACATTTACATACTAGTAAGGTATAAGATCCTACGGTTGGATGTGAAAAAAAAAAAATAATTTTCAAATTTGTTTACTCTTTGCTACAGAAATGGCAGTTTTGAGTGTTTTTTGGCAAAAATAAGGCCTTGGTCCTTTAAGGGTTAATGGGCTAATTTCACGCATTGTAATGTATGACTACTTCTAGAATGACCTCTAATTGTTCATCATGTTCGTCATTTATTTTTTTGACATTTCTAGCAATTTCACCTTTTTCCTAAATTACCTAAACCTTTGGCATTTTCCAATTGAACAAGCATGAATAAGCATATTCAAATCAAGTTTTCCAAATTTTTAGAAACTTCAACACTTTCAAAGACTTCAAAATTTAAAAACAATATAGCAATTTCACATCCTTGGTAGAGATTTAAAAACTCTAGTCCTTCGCATTTCAGAACAATCACTTATTAATTAACAAACGATTCAAAACATTCAATATGTTTCAAGGAAAAAAAACAAAACGAAAAAAACATTAAGTATGTTGCCTCACAGAAATTCCCCCTTTCCATTTATTTACTTATTACCCATTTATTTACTTATTACCTTTGCTTATTACCTCCCAGCCGCTTCATCTGGCAGGCACACCAGTGAGGCTCTACACTGGTCCTGGCTTGCAGCATGGATGGACTGGCAGTTTTGCCAGCCAAATTTTCCAAGCCGGGTGGGGATGCTCTTACTACCTTATTGCACTGCTACCAGCTGGGTACTGGGCGTGGTTGACAAGTGATGCCTTAACCTTAAAACCGCCCTCAGTTCGAAGAGGGCCATTGGCCGAGAGACTCATTGGCCGAGGATTCGGTTCGAAGTGGCTTCTCCGGATCCTCACCACTCACCACTGAGGCGGCAGCCCCCATCGCTTGCTTAGCGCTGGGCTCCGCCGCAGCCGTGCGATAGAAAGCGTCCGCCAGCTGGGGCTCCCTCGCGGCCGCTTCCACCCCCGCCAGCCAAGTGGGGCGCCCAGCAGCCGTTCTCCACTCTTCCATATCTCCCTCACCAATCCACGGCACCCGGCTGGCGAGCTTTCCGCACACACGCACATGCTCCCCTCCCCCGTCCGATCGCACTCCCCTACCCCTCTTCCCAGCGTCCGATCCCATCGACACTTGGCAAACCCGGCCTATATCAACCCTGCATGCCCCCCAGCACAATCAAAGCGAATTCCCAACATCTGCACTCTTATCTTTCCACTTGTGATACCGATCCATCGATCAATTCTGCAGTGCTTGCTGTTTGCTTACACTTTGTCGCCCGATTCGAAGCTCGACTTGGAACCCCATTTGGAAACCATGGCCGCCATGATGAGCACTGCTTCGATGGTCGCTGCACCGAACGCAGCGCAGCTAGCTTCAGGAAGCTCTGTGGCGTTCAACAATGGAGGCGTGAGGACCAACTTGGTGATGTCGCGAAGGTCTGCCAGGCCGATGACGGTTCGAGTGATGGCGGACGACAGGGTATGTAAACATGCAGCCAGGGGTTTCTGACGATATATAATCGAGCTTGGTGTAGCCTTCTCGAGATCGAGGTTTTGGTTTGCATTGGATGTTATAGTGTGAGTTCTGGTGTAGGTGTTTATGTTTCTTTGAATGGTTTGGAATACGAAGCGAAGTATGGTAAATGTGTGTACTTGTGGCGTAGCATTGTGGGTATGGTACCCATATGGTGGTTTACGATAGCGGGAATGAGGGGTTCCTAAAGTGTAGTGCTATTTGTCGAAACGAAGAGTTTTCTGGGTTTCAGGTTCTGGCTGGTTGGGTGACTGGATTTCTTGACAGTGGTTATTTTTTGAGTATTCGTGGTTTTGATGAATGTGGTATGCGTGCAGAACTTGGGTGATAAGCTCAAGGACGCGATGTCGGGCGCTAAGGACGAGACCTTGAGCAGGGTGGAGGATATCAAAAGCTCCACTGGGGAGCTGAATCCGGCGAAGGCGAAGGCTGCCGAGGAGAACAACCCCGACGGCACCAACGTCATTGTATGGATCGGGAGCCTTGCTTGCTTTGATTGTTACAACGCTGTCTGTATTCGAACTTGCATGTATATATCGATCTGTGCCAGATTTAAGCAACTCTTTAAGTCGTCTGATCAAAATCACGTATTGGATATTGGGTTTCAGTGTAAGAAGTGAAACATGTACTGCAACAGAGAATATTAGCTTAGGAGAGGATGCTAACTGTTTCTGCTGCAATTAACGAGATCTTTGAAATGAAATGAAATGATCATGGAACTAGCTCAATGTAAAGGTTTGCAATTCGCAGTCCTTCTAAGCCTGCTATGGATGTATCGTTTGGTTCAGGACAAGTTGAAAGACGCAGGCAGGACGTTGAAGAGCAAGACCAACGACGTGGTGGAATACGGGGTTAAAAGGAACTCGCCCGATGTGGCAGACAATGTGACGGAGAAGAACATTAAGGAGCAGAGTGAGTACACCAAGGGCCTTTGAATTAAATGAAGCAATTAATCCTGTTGAGGAAAGCTTTAATTTCATTAGAGTGTGCTGCAGTCGATTAATGGAGTGTATATTAGCATCGAACGCGCTTGTCTAGCTTGTAGTGTGAAATACCCACCCGGCCAGCCATGCTAACCTAGCCTAGCTTGCTGAGGAGTGTGTGTTTTTGGATTTGTCGATATCTCTGTATCGGATGATTTTCTTGTAAATGCAATGGACGCTATGTGATTAGCGTATCATTTGTAAAACAATGTTGTTATTTGAGTGGATTGAATTGACATGGGTGTGATGAATTTCATTTGTTGATTGAAGTTTGCAACGAAATGTATTTTCGCTTCAAACAGAATTGGGTCTAGTAAGACTTTTATTTGAATTTCGTTGATTTAACCATTTGAATGAACATACGGAAGGAATGATTATAGAAAAATGTGGAGATGTGGAGAATTGTTGGTAGTAAAACTGATCATGGTTGATTCCAAGTTTTCATCAGTCTTGAGTTTTGTTTTATTAATTTCTTATCCAAATTCAAGATGGGCTGAAATTTTATTAGGGATGTGAAGAATTGTTGGCAGCAAAGTCGCAGGCGTTATGTTTGAAATCAAAATCCCATCTGTCTCTTGTCAGACATTATCCTACTTCAAGGTGAAAGATTGTAGTCCACACATACATTAGTACCAATATAGAATGGTCATTTGCTAAATTTGCAACGTTGAAGAATAGAGAACTCTATTTCAATTAGCATTGACCAATGTAAAGTTAATGGAGATTCTTGTTTTGCAAGAAAAACATAATAATATCTTTTTGAGAAAATAACATATTGGATTTTTTTTCAAAGTCATTTTTCAATATTAAAAAAAGAATTCCACAAGTTTAGTATAATATTTCTTAGAACAATCTCACCATTGTGTTAAATTCCATCTTTGAGCTATGAAATTCTAAATGAATGACTTTTGATTACCAATAAATCAAGGTTATTTTTTAAATTTAATACATTTTGGATTATTTTTAATAGTTTTAAGATTCTAAAAATTACTTCTATTTGAGGATAAAATATAAACAAGTTTCACACCAAATTGTGGTTTATGTTCATATCTCATCCAACTAATGGTCAATACTTCATCCTATTCTACCTTCTTAGTTTGCTACTTGTTTTCTAAGTGTTATACATTTTGAAAAATCTATTGACTTGAACAATAAGATTTTAAATTTGTCTCTAAGTTATATTTGCAAACTTCTAAGTCTTACATGAACTAGATTGTATAAACCTAACGCAATACATTTCTAAGATAAAAATTTATTCTAGAATTATATTGAATTTCAACTACTTAGAAGAAGTTGTGCCAATTCCAATATCATGTGGCACATACTAATTAGACCTTGCTAACTCTAATAAGATAACTCTACAAATTTAGATGATTTTTAGTCACCAAAATTACATTCATGGTTTTTTAAAGATTTTTTAGCCTTTTTTGTTGATTTTGATGGATTTAAATATCTAATACTGATCTACATGAATTTGTTTTTCTATTTTTAAGGAATTTATCCTACCTTGAGATTTTTCATCCAAAACCAATCTAATTAGCTATTAAGCCTCATCCTACCCTATTTTTCTTAATTCTTACTTATTTTCTAAATACTATATGCTTTAAAACCCCTAAAATGCTCTATATAACTTTGAATCAAAAAGTTGCCTTCAAATTGAATCTATAGTTTGAATTTAACACCTAATTTTCTTATTTAATAGTTGGTTTTTGAATTGCATTCTAATTAGAACTTGTCTAAGTTTAAGAAATTTGTATGTTAATCTTATGTCCTAGTTTCCACTTGTGGATTCAAGAAAATTTCTTGAATACTAGTCTAAATTTTGCAAAATATAGGCTATGAGTTTAATTTGAATAAAACACAACAAAGTAGGGGATTTTTATGCTCTTGCATTACTTGTGCAAGCCATCACATTCACATTCTCCAACACTCCAATCACAATCATATCAATGGTCTCTTCTTGTTCCATTTTTGTCAATTTTGTCATATTTGTTGTTTTTGTGTATTACATAATTGGTGATTTTCACAATGAAATTTATAGATCCAATCTATAATCTATTTTATTTTTGGCTTCTTCTCAACAATGAGGTATTGCTAATACATGTTTGAACTACAATATGACCTTCCTTGTGTGTAGAATTTCTAATTTTTCATGTTCACACAACACACGGTCTAGTTGAACAATACCAACTAAATTTTATCACAAATGATAAAGACTCACTGATGAATATGTCACTAACAGATTAATGAATGCCTATACACATGACAAAATTGCAAGAAGGTTCTATTGCTATACTTCATAACAAAAGTATAAAAACAATAAAACTTGAAGTGTTTTTTTAGAAAGATTAGAATTTCTAGTTTCACATTTAGATTTGTCTTAGTGAATTTTGATTTGTTTTGATTCTTTCATTGCTGTAAATATGAAAACAAATATTCTAATTACATAAAATCTACTATCAAAATGTATCAAATTTAATGTGTTATAAAATCACAAAGTACATTTCCACTTTATATTTATATATGTATAATATTAAATACACAATGTCACAATTCATGTTACAACATCCGTTACATTTTCATCTCCAAGAAATATCACCCAATCATTTCATATGACTTTCACAATAAAAACCTAAAGTGCAATGAATATTCTCATGATTTATCATGGATATATTCTTCCTACTCCTTGCCTTACCTCTATGTTTGGTTAGCATAAATATATATACACACATTTTTGTGTTTTCATAAAAAAACAATATTTTATGAATAAAGACAAATACTATGAATTAAGTTTTTTTCAACATTTATTAAACCCCAAATTGACTAGACATTCAAAATTTGAACAATGGATGAACCCAAATATGTCCCAAGCACATATAATCTTCAATTTTTCATTCATTTAAATATTTATAGATTCTCTGGTGCTGCTCTTACATTTGTATAGTATAGATTTCTACAAATTCTTATTCCAAATCTTCAATAGTTTAAGGAGTACAAGCTTATTTGACCTCAAAAACTAATTCCTTGAATTTAAAAAATGACCCCTAAAACATAACTTCAACAAATAAGTAAAATAAAATTTTTAAAAGATATGAATACCTAAAATTTAACACTTTGAACTCAAAAAAGAAAAAATCTTATGGAAATCAAAAGCAAATCACTTTATAGTCAAGTTTACAAAGAATTTTTAATTTATGATTTCAAATTTTATTCAAAAATATTGATTAGTATAGCAATTGATCTAACTATATGGATATAATCTATTGATCATATTTTGCAACTTTTATATGAAAGTCATTATTATATTATCATTATCAATTGAATTTTAAGATACATACTGATAAATTTAAAATTTTAAAAGCGTCCTTATCCTTAAGGGATTAATTTCATTCAGATCTACAATTCTATGAGATCAATTAGTCATTATTGCAAACATCTTAACATTTTTGGATAATACATTGCAAAATATTGACCTCATGAAGTGAGAACAAAATTTTTAGTTGAAAGTTCCTTGGTTCAAATTTTCATGTTTTTCTACATTGAAATGAAATATTTGCAAAATAGTAGTGATAATGTTGTACTTCAATTGCGACATGAACAATTTGGTTGGAACCCCAAAATAATGTTTGTTGTTGGATGTCAATCAATTGTCTGAATGAATGATGTCCCAGAGTATAAGATAAATATTAGTCATACACAATATTTGGGAAGCTCAATTTTGACCTTTAATTTTCCACTTATTTTTCATTTTTCATGTACAACATATTGTTCACATATATTCCCTTCAATTCAAGTAGAGTTTTTTTTTGAAAATTTGATTGGATTTTATATTTAGTTTTAGTTTCAAATTTCAATTGATTTTATTTTGATATTTTATTGGCTTTTAATGTACTAATTGTCTTTTTTCCCTTAGTTATTGATTGTGTGCTTCTACATTTTTTTTAGTATTGATCATGTGCTTTTATTTTTTCATATTTTTAATTAAAAAATTGAGGTACTTGGCATTTTATTTGAATTAAATATAGTGCAAATATATAGAGCCCCCTGGAGACCAAAATTGAGCCTATTTTTTTTCATTTTAGAAGGTATGTTATTATACAGTCAAAACTTTGCATCCACATTTTGAGATAGATACCCACACTTACTTGAGAAGGGCACTTGAAGGAGAATTTCCACTAGCTCCAAAGTTGTCTATAATGGGGAGAATTTTGAGAGGATTTTAAAGTTCTGGAAAGAAATCAACACAATTCAAGACATTGGTGTACTCATTAACTCATTTCACACATAGGATTCCAATGACATCAATCAAAGGTTGAATTAGCATATGTTTGTGAATTTTGGTATTTTTCTGCCTCAAAAAATCCTACTTATACATAGAAGATATGGGATTATATTATTCACCATTTGCATTTGTAAATTTTTTTTGACTATGCAAGACATTTCTAAAAATTGGCTAGTGTCTAGTTGTTTTTGACCACTTTTTATTGTAGGTTTATTTGCATACTGTATGTAAAAGTTATAAAGTTATAAAGATCTCGGTTGCTCTCTTGTGCAACTAGTGGCTCCCAACTGACGATTTAAATTTATTATTGAAAATATGGTTCAAAGTGATATTTGAAAAAATAAAAAATAAATGTTGACAATGTTATATACATTATGACAAAAGACTATGAATATAAACCTCTTTATTGCACTTAAGCCTTAGGTGAGAAGCACTACCATTTCTTTATAGAAGATTAAAATAGAATTATATTAAAGGAAACATCTATGTAAATTGTACAAAACTTCACTATGTTGGAGTTTTTGACTTTCTCTCTTCCAAAATATCTTCCAACCTTTAGGAGTTCAATAACAAAAGTAAATAACAAAATTATGGTATGTGAAGAGTTCAAAATAAATTGTCACATTATCAAACTTTGTAGACTAGATCAATATATGTATTGCAATTGTTTCTCACACGATGGCTTAGTGTCCTTTAGCTTCCTATTAACATAGTTCAAAAAACCCATCATGGTCTACTTCACAACGGTTAATATGTATTCCATTCGATCAACCTCACTGGGAAACATGCTAATGCTGGCGCGCTTCTTCACTCAAGTCGGTTTTTCAAATATCCTTTCTTCTTCTTCATTGGAATTTTTCTTCGAACTCCAATTTGCAGAGACAGAGGATCGGTGGTTCGTGTCCGATTGAGGCCTTGAAATTTAAAGGGACACACAACTGCATCGTTCTCTTTACTTGCAACATGATGTCTTTCCGGCACACTCTCGAGCATCTGTTGTGGGATCGGGTGCTGCAATTGCTCTCCATTTGAGTCATCATCTGGGTTTGCTACTTGAGAAGGCATTTGCATGTTGCCCATGCTCTCGTGTGTCTCTTCAGGCTCCATCTCCGGTTCGGCCAGAGCTCCAACATACTTCTCAAATGCAGCTTTCAAATCTCGAGTGTGGACTTCGCACAATGTTATGTTGTCTCCTACCCCAAATTTGCTTTGAGCCTGAACTTTTCTTCTTAGAAATTCGCGCAATGCCATTAGCATGTCGCCCTGGTGTGTATGTTCAAACTGCATCTCTGATTCGGGCACAGCTGCAACAGGCTTGTCAACTGTCAATGTGTCTTTCTTCAAGGAACGGAGGACTCCGCTTGTGAAAAGCTCTCGCACTGCAAAGCCAACACCCAAGTGCAGTGCGTGCATCACCAAGCCTTCTGAAGATGAAGACACGTGATTAATCCAGGCCTGATTTTCGGCGGTGGATTCGTTGTCCTCTAGCACCAGGGGATGCAGGTAGCTTGAACCAGCTGCTGCTTCAATTGCTACTGGACTCTTCCCTTCCTCCAACTCTTGACCAGGCTGCTTTTAATCCCCACGTCTTCGTTAACTTCCTGCAGCAAAGAACCCCATTTCGATCAAAATCAATGCATTCGCTAATTGTACGCTCCACCAAGAGCATGTTCGGTAACATAAAGAACTCACCCTAATTCTGGGGAGGGACGCACTAATCATTCAAACAATCATGGAATACTTATTCAAGAGCATTGTAACGTCTGTAGACTGACGAAGTAACTGTGACTCATCCCCATATATAGAAAATTCGAATCCAAGCATACACAAGTTTTTTCATAGATAAAAACGAAATTGGTAAAGAACCGCAGACGTGGGGCGCAGACGCACAGATCCACGAATCAAGACAACATCCTAGAAAAGTCAGCTTTACCTCAACAAACATACATTGCGATCAACGTCTACATATTGGTGCCTGGCTTCCCCACGAGCTAGAATTCGGATTTCCATCGTGACTTCGTCGATCGATTGGGAAAAAGAGCGAGAAAGAAGGAAACGAATAAATGAAAAATTGAAGGTTCCTTGATAAGGACTTACTGCCATGGAATTGAAAGCCACATGCTCTTTGCCATCTTGGGCGTGTCCATCTCCGGCAACTCGTTTGGCATCGTCATCGATATATAGTGCGGTCGAACTTGACAGTGAGATTTTGCAGCAGGGAGCGTCTCTTCCTCCGATTCTCCACCCTGTTTTTCAACTCCCACGTCTCCGTTAATTTCCTGCATCGAAAAAACTCGTTTCAATCTCTAAACGCTTAATCGATTCATTAGCTAATTGCACGATCCACCAAGAGCATATCCGGCAATGTACAAAACTCACCCTAATTATGCTGGCATGGGGACGCACTGATCAAGCAATCCTGGAATACTTATTCGAGAACATATAACGTCTGCAAATTGACAAAGTAACTGCGATTTCTTGGACTTGCCGACTCATCCGCATAAAAAACTCGAATCCAAGCATGCATGCTTGTTTACAGTGAGAGCAAGACGAGATTGTGAAAGAACGGCAGACGTACAGATCGACAATGAAGACAACATCCTAGAAAGCGAGCGTGACCAAAACGAACAAACATTGCAATCGTAATCGTTCCTGAGGGTGATCTATAAAGTTGCCAAGCTCATGTTTGAAAACTTATGCTGTTTCTTATCTCAGTGTATTCAATTGTGCACTGATGCTGGACTAATCTGAAGGTTTCAGAACTTCCGATCCATACCAGTTGAGAAAGAGAAGCTATGGCTCAAAAGATCTCAAATGTGCGAGATCAAGTGCGGCCAGGCTACCTCGTTTCTCTGTTTCTCTCACTGCGGTGCGACCTTTATCTCTGATCGATCTACTAGGGCTTGCATTTCTCCAACTCTTCTAACTATGACTTCTTCATTGTTTTTGCAGCTGGCGGACGTGCTAGATAGGAAGCTTTCTCTCGATTCTCTTGCTCATGCACAGGTTTTGCTGACCTCCTGCGGACAGATTTTATAATGATGACAAGGCGCATAATTTTGCCACGCTTTGAAAATCACTCTCGGTGAATCTACCATTGAATTAACCTGACCTACAACGTGTTTCTTGCCAACAGAACGATGCTTCTGAAATTGAACCTGCTGCTGAACGATACGCTGGGGCTTCTTCGTACAGAGATGACGACTATCCATGTTTGAAAAACGGATGATCGACATATTGGTGCGAGCTTCCCCAGGAGCTAGAATTAGATTTCGTAACTTCCAACATTTCCTCGATCGACTGGAAAAACTAAAAGAGAACGGAGGAAACGAATATATGAAAAAGGGGCCTCAAGGACTTACTGAAGCTGCCATGGAGTTGAAAGGCACATGCTCCCCGCGATCTTGGACGTGCACCTCGTTACCAGCAGTGTCCACCTCCAGCAACTCCTTTGCGATCGTCATCGATGGTGCGGTCGAAATAATTTGGCTGAGTTTTGCACTGGGAAACGGTCAACCACAAACTCGATCTGCTTGCGAACTGAATGCGAGCGAGGTAGAGAATTGGGTGCAAGTGGCCAGATAAGCGAGATAAGCGAGAAGGCTGCGATCAACATAGGCCAGCAACAAGCTTTCTATACAGACTTCGGGTGACATACATCTGGCCGAGGTCTTCTGTTGATGCATGACTGGCAAGGTGAACGCAAGGTAATGGAGATGTGACACTTTTCTTAGTGACTTAGTTATGAGATGTGGTGTTCATCATTTTCTATGATTACGGTGTAACTACTTGTAAGTTTATTTGAAAGATTTCCAACAAACTTGCTAATCTCCGCATTGCCACATGATTCAATTTTCTGATTGGACAAACTTTCTAATCTCCACATTGCCACATGATTCAATTTTCTTATTGGACATTCGAAGACCAAGAAAAATAAATGTAAAGAATGAATGATGTCTCAAAAATGTCTATCATATCAATTAAGCTTACGAGTATTGGGTTATTTATTGATTTTCGCTCCTATTATTGAGTGAAAGCAAGAAACACTTATTGATTATATTACATTTGGAGGCAGGGTTGTTCTGTCAAACAACATGACATCATGACAACAAGACGTCGCGCAACATCTAGTAGACCCTCCGCGTCATCCAGTAAAGCCATATTTACCTTTGACTTTCAGAAATTTTATCTCGTGGTAAATAACGCCACCTGGATGCCATGTGGCATCCACGTGGCACATTTTGGGGCGCATGCGGATCTGACAAGGACGAGCAACCACGAGTAGAGGCGACCTCTTATAGGGGCCACCTCTTGTAGGGCAACTTCTTGTAGGGGTGACCTCTTGTATTGCAATTTAAAACTTCCACTTTTGTTGCGTTTATTAAAAAATTAAATTTTGTTTTCAAAATCTAACCATAAGATCTTATACTTCATTTTTCTAATATCATGTGGTAAAAATTTCATAAAGTTTAGCGATACGGATTAAAAGATATTAGCATTCAAAGTTGAAAAAAAAAATTCTGAACTTTCGATTGCAATTTTAGTTGACTTTGACCGCTATTTTTGGAAAAATCTTGCATTAGAAACTTTGAATTAAAAATATTTTATGTTGAAGAATTGAGTTGAAAGTCTAGGAAAAAAATTCCAAAAAACACACACTTGATTTCCATTTTTTAAGAAATTGTTGTGTAGAAGTGGATCCAAGATTGAACAAAAAAATTGAAATGTTATTAGCTCTAAGATAGAATTGAAATACAATAATTTCAATGGTGAGATTGTTTTAACCCCTAAAGGACCAAGGCCTTATTTCTGCCAAAAAACACTCAAAACTGCCATTTCTGTAGCTAAGAGTAAAAAAATTTGAAAACTATTCTTTTTGCACATTCAACTGTAGGATCTTATACCTTACTAGTATGGAAATGTGTGGAAAAAATTTCAGAAATTTTGACAACATAGATTAAAAGATATTTGCGTTTAAAGTGAAAAAAACAATTTTTTCAGCACCTTGCGGGACTGGATTATTTGACTTTGAAATTTTTTAACTTAAATTTTTTGCACTACAGAGTTTTGAGCTTTAAATCCTTATTGTGGGAAATTGAGTTGAGAATCTAGAAAAAAAGAAAATTTTAAGAAAAAGATTAATTTTCATGCTTAAAAAAATTGTTAAGTAGAAGTAGGTTTGAGAATGAAGGAAAATCTAAATTATTAATATCTTTAAGATGGAATTCAAATGCACTAATCCCAATGGTGAGATTGTTCTAGCAAGCAAACAAAATCATGTAAAAAAATTTTTTTAGAAAAATTGTAAAAATTGCATTCAGAAATGAATTCTATAAGTTATTTTTTCAAGAAGATGCTCTAACTGCCCGATAAACAAGATTGTCCATAACTTTCTCATAATAAGTCCAAATGGAGTGAATCAAAGCTTTCCATGCAGAAAAAAATATAATCTACAAGAAAAAAATCCAAAAAAGAAAAATTCAAAATTTTGCAAATTTTTTTTTGTTGCCCGGACTGCCCCCCGTCCCCTACTTTGAGCTTATTTGGTCATAACTTTTGTTTCCGGGCACCAAATGTGAAAAAAATTATATTCCCACAAAGCTCATTAGTTTTTCTATCTTCAAAAAAAGTTTCGAAAAATCATGACAAAATTTCAGCCCGTAGGTACCTGCCCGAAATCCAATTTGTCCCCCGAAGGGACAATGGTCCTTTAGGGGTTAAGAAGCAAACTTAACCTTGACAAACAATTTTTCATGGAAATTGTGAAAATTGCACTCAAAAATGAAATCTAGTATGTTATTTTTCTAAGAAGTTTTTATGATTGCTTGAAAGACAAGATTGTCCATAATTTTTTCATTACTAATCCAAATAGAATGAATCAAAATTTCACATGTAGACAAACATACAATATTTGTGGAAAAAAATTTTAAAAATTAATTTTGTGATTTTGTGATTTTTGTATTGCTTGCTGACCTCCATTTTTGGCTTAAGGTGGTATAACTTTTGCTATTGAAAAAAATTTATATTCCCACAATCTAAAATGATATATTCTTCTATCTTCAAAAAAAAAATCTCAAAAAATCACAATGAAAATTGAGACTATAGGTTATAGGTACCTACTTGAACTCCTTAGAATTCCTTAAGAGAACGTTTGGTCCTTTAGGGATCATTGCAAGAAAGACTATGCATTTTTTGTAGTATTTTGTACAATACTCATTTTTTGGAGGGGAGTACTATAGAATTAGAAAAACAATGATTAAAAAATAAAAATATATTTAATGTATACACCTTGAAAAAAAAGACACCTTAAGAAGGAAAAACATAGAAAATATTTTGAAGTAGGAGAACTAGAAAAGTGCAAAATCTCATGAAAAAATATGTTTTCATTGTAGTTTTATATTTTAATTTATAAAAAATGAAAAAATAAATTTTAAAAAAACTAAAAATTGGCCATTTGGGAAAAGTTGATGGTGATGAGATTTCATCAAAATGATGATTTTAGAACCATTTTCAATGTTCAAAAATTGCATGCAATAGGAGTGATGTTTGCACTCATGTGGAGGACATAAAATAATATATTTTCACATTTCTTTTTGTAAATATATGCTTTCCTACTATACAAACAGACCATGAAAAATTCAGATTTAGATCATTAAATCTGGGGACTCCTAAGGGTCAAACCACACTCAAAGGTACCAATACCATTACTTTGTTAGGACTAGGTCTAGAGTCCTTTTTTGAACTTTTACAGCTCTAAATTACTTTGATGTTGTCATTTTTAAAATAAATTTATAGATGAATAGTATTGCAATGCATCCCTTTAATAAGTTGAAGGTTTCCATTTAGTTTTCTGAAAATCATAACATTCTTGAGTGAGAAGGCGGGGGGTCCTTCTACAATACCTAGCAATCATGTTACGAAAACCTTTTTGCACAATATAGAATAGCATTGGCATTTTTTGTTTTGCATGTTTAACATTTAATTCAAACGCAATCCAATGTTTTTTTTTGGAACAGTAGAGGCTTGCATGCCCTCACACTAGTGGCGCATTTATGGAGGGATTAGTTCAGATAGGCTAAAATTGTCTGACAGTAGCAACAAATCGCTAGAAAAAAAACCCTGATGCAATCCCAATCAAGCATACCAAATTCCAATTTCATAAAACCAAATCTCCATTTGGGGTGAATTGTTTCATTTAATATTTGTAATTTTATTGGATAATTGATTGATGAATTCTTAAAATTTGGTTGCAATCCCTAACATATTGCCATGGGTGTCTTAGTTCCAAGTGCAAGTAGAGGTGGCAAGGCTTGAATACACACTAAATATAAATTACTTAAACTTTAGAAAATATCTTTGAAAGGAAATACTTCCAATCTTGTGGGGTTGTATAGGCACCTATTAAAGTTATTATCTTGCATTCAAGATGAAAAGGAGCCTTGTTTTATGGAAAGTAAAGGACTCCTTGCCTTGTAGTTCAAGTGTGTAATGATTATTATCTTCAACATTTTCCATTTTAATGGAAGATATTACACATAGACAATTCCTATCTTTTAAAAGTTCACTACCATAAAAGTTTTAGGCAAGCCATTCATTCGCAAGTGATTAGTATATGTGAAGCTAGAGACGTTGCCTTAGTCAGCTATGGTTAAACAAATATGTAGAATTATCCATCACCAATCACAACCCCATTAGTAATCAATAGTGGGCATGAAATTTAAGAGAGTCTAGGATTAATTTTCAATCAAAGTTTTTGATTTCCACTCATCAATTCTTCCATTCTTTTCATAATACATTTGCTTGGTTAAGTTTGTTTGGAGTACCAAAGTGAACAAGTAGTCTCTTAAATGAGCCGTTTTGGAATAGTCTATACATTCCACACCAACTTTTGCCTTCCAAAATTCATAGTAATTTCAATTCAAGTAATAAAATTACCAAATTTTGGCAATCCCCTTCATCTCTATCTCTACACTGGTGGAAATATTTCCTTCACCTTTTTGTACTCCACATCATGTCCATAGTTGCTTATTTAGTCAGTTATGGGTGGTTCTACCGTACTATCTTCCTCTTCTTCATGCTTGCAAATTGAAATTCATTGTAAACCATCCGGCATGTATAATATAACTCTACTATTCTCCATTTTGCTATTTGAGATCCTATTAATTTGTCCAATGATTAATATATAACCGGTAAATTGAGCAGTGTTCGATTTCATTAGCATATAAAATCAATAAGGTAGGAGTGTTCGATTTCATTAGCATATAAAATCAATAAGGTAGGAGGTGTAGACACTGCCCATTTAAGAGCATATTGGCTTAGGGTCTCTTTTGTGCGGATCAAAGCATTTTCTAACAAATTTCTAGGGGAAGAAGAGTGGAAGACACATCCATTACAATTTGATTCATAATTTTTGGATTTACATTGAATTAGATATGATTTTCTAAAGCTTGTAGTTGTAAGGTGCTATTGAAGTTCATAGGTACTGCCATTAAATGTCACAAAGGTGTTCAACAATGGTGCATATGGAGTTCAAAAATAAAGGCATGCAAACTTTAAACTTGAACAACATGGTGCATGTAATTGCTTAGAATCACACTAAGTGTGTCCCACCACTCATAACTCCACATTACTTACATTGAAATTGTGTCTACTTCCAAATCAAACTCAGTCCCCACCCACTCATAAAATTGTGAACCAGAATCCCAAATTAACACCAATTCATGACTGGACAGTTTTCCATTCTTGTAGTAACAATTCATAGTACAAAAGTAAGAGCAGTTCTTGGAGCATGGAGCATGGGCAGAACATGGACAGGCTACCTTAGAAGCTCACTTGTGATAACCAGCTAGCGGCGGAAACTTTTGGCACGCTTACTGTTGTCGCAGCACTGCGCTGCTGTGTCTTGCATACGAATGCAATTGTAGGCCAGCATTCCTGTGATGGCGCCGATTATGGGGCCTGCGAAGTACACCCACAGGGATTCGTAGTTCCCGGAGGCAACAGCTGGGCCTAACGACCTAGCTGGGTTCATTGATGCCCCTGATATTGGTCTGTCAAAATTCACAGATTCAAAAAGGTTTGTGTCAAAAAAAAAGCATGGAAAAATGTTCAAACAGCTCAGTTGCGGATACGGTAGTGAATTCTGGCTTCAAATTTCCAAAACCGGTGTCGTAAACCCTCGCTAACTCGCTGCATTCTGAGGACAAGAAACGGACTTCGAGGGCACTCGATCTCACATGTGTCCGATTAGGTGTGTGTACAACAGGAGAGATGCTGAAAATTTACAGAGAATGTGCACTGAATTGTTCTGTCATGAGAATATTTTTCGTTCAATTGTTGAACACCTTGTCTGCAACAGAGAATAGATGTGCTTGGGGTCGACTGTAATACTGAAGCACGGAATCAATGCAAATAGTGGAGAGAGATGGTTTGCATACCCGGCCATGATAGCATTCAAGGCGACTGCAGATCCTACAGCTATTCCAGCCAATTCTCCACACTGCAATCGATCACACAGAAACCCAGGCTGGGGTGAAATTCACACTCAACCCACTCGAATGACACTCTACAATTGAATGTATTATCCCTGCTATTTGATTTCATCGGAATCTGTCATGTTGTGTACTTGAATTTCACCTTCTCTAATATAACATGCTCTCACCAAATTTTAGAGAATGGATGCACCCAGTTCAAAACTCACTCTATACTTTCATCATTGTAAACACTATGTTGTATCACAAGAAGTTGCATACAAGTGTGGTGATCAGGAGTTTAATATGTGTGGGAAATAAGTTCTTGACTACCCCTCCTCCGTTTTGCAACCCCAAGTTCTTCTATAAAGTCATTTTTTCATGCAACACTACAGATCACTGCTTAATTAAAATGCAACCCCTACATTTGAACCAAAAAGCGTCACAGAAAACCTAAACAGTACTCAGAAAATTCATGACTTAATTCATACAGTGCGTTGGAATCGCCCTTCGGTTGCCAATGAGATCCAGCAAGAAAAATTCATTTTTCATGATAGTAAATCAGTTCAGTTGAAATTAAAACTAGTGACGATTAGTATGCGCATACCTTACGAGATTGGTATAAGGCATTAAAATCTCATTTCTATGCTCCCTGCAGTCTAGCTCAAAATGCAAAAATATTATCTAAACGTGAAAGCAACGAACTGTAGACAATGAATGAAACAAGAAAGTAAACAAGAAGGCCGGGAGAGTCTTACTGCGCGTGTATCGGTAGCCACAGCAGCCACAACGAACATCAAAATGAAGGTGATGACGATCTCCAGCAGCAACGACTGCACGTCACTGCCAGCAGGAAGGGTGGCCCCTTCGTTGGCCGCTGGATGCAGAATCCACCGCAATGCGAACGCCGCAGTTATAGATCCCCCACATTGGGCGGCAATGTACAGTGGAACCTGGGGATACATACATTCCACTCATATATAAGTTAGATCAGTTCCTGATGTTTACTAATCACAAGCAGATTATTCGATTCTCAAATGTTGGCAACAAGAAATCTCACTTCATCCGATCAAACGAAACTTAACAGAAATTAACAGGCTCAACCGGCATAAAGGATTAATTCAAAAAGCAAGAAAACGATTCTATCCCACCTAAATATATATTCCAGACGCCATAACCCCAAGTACATGCTTTCTTTTCTTGAAACAAATGAAACCAACCCGAAGTACTATTGGAACCTAGTTTCACATACAACACAGGAATCAATTGTCACAATGCCACAGAACTGATAATCACGTGCATTTTGGACCAAAAATCTCAATTCATCTGTCCAAAATCAACCTAAAAAAACACGCTCAACCCTCAGGATTCAAAAAGCATGAAAACCACCTACATTCCAGACTTCATTTAACTTCAAGTACATGTTTTCTTTTCTAAACCTAAAAAACAAGCTCATTTCTCTCGAATGACGCACTCACCCTGTATGTTGAACACAAACGTGAGAGCAAAGCAATCAAAAAGCATGAAAACGATTCTATTAATACCACCACCATTCCAGATTCCATAACCCCAAGTACATCTATTAGATGTTTTCATTGTGGAAACAAAGGAAACCCACCCCAAGACAGTCCTGTTTGAACGCCACTTTCACATACAACACACTCATTGACTGTCAAGACATTCTGACTCCATAACCCCAAGTAATAGATGCTTCCTTTTGTGAAACGAAGTAATGTAACCCCAACCAAATTCAAGTCCTCATTGAACGCCACTTCCACCTTCAACACAATTCCCCGCACAATTCTTCCTTCTCACAATACAATGTCACAGACTTGATCTTCACTTGCATTATAGGTGAAGTTGAAGAGGACTGGTTTGGGCTCAAATACCTGTGTCCAAGGAAAATGGCGTGCGACTGCAAAGGCGAGCGTGACTGCGGGATTCATGTGTGCACCAGAGATGTGTCCCACGGCGTGGATCATAATGGTGACCACCAGGCCGAACACCAGAGAGATCCCCACGGGCGTCACTTTGCCGTGACTGATTTCGTTCACCATGGCCGCACCGCATCCCGTGAACACCAGAATGAATGTGCTGATCACTTCCGCCACCACCTGATCCAGATACACAATACAGCACAACAGATTACTGAGAATTCAATTCTCATGGGACGCCATAGCCGCAAGCTCGGTTGCTGCACAGGAGAAGAATCCGAAATGTCCATATATGGAGTTTTTGAAGAAATTCGTAGTCAAGGTCCGGGGATGATATCTAGAATGGGATACGTGCGTTGGAATGCAATAGGAATGGAATTTGGACACAAAAGGACATTGGTCCAGTTTCTTTGGACACAGAATGAATTGAAGGGTATTTGCTCACTTTTCATACTGGATATCTCCTGCGATACAATTGCCACTAGTGAATTCAAGTATAACTCAATTGGAACTAACTCAATTTGCGATGACCCACGTAGAAACTCTATTGAAACTCGTACAGATATTTCGATTCGATCCTTGTGCATTTGTACTAGTGAGCTCAAGTCTAAAAGTTGAAAGCTTCTAGTTTTTGGATAGTTCACTTCTTTATAAAAAAAATCAAAACAACCGACCTTCCAAATTCCATGGGACTGAGCAAATCAATTTTCTAACTGACACTCCTTACTGACACACACCTCCCAACAAATGTCAACAGTCAGAATCCTATCATTCGATCACAATCAGGGATCGTGGGTAGCTTGCTTGGCTGAGCACGCACAATTTCCACAACTGGGAGCCTCGATCTTGCTAAAGTTACTAGCTAGCACAGTGCCCAAAGAACAGATTTCAGCTATGGAGTTGCTAATTGCTAAAACTAATTCAGACTGGAGCTCGGTCATCTATATATCACGTACCTTTTGCACCAGCGGCTTCCGTAACGAAAGCCAGGCTTTGAATCGCTTTGCATCCTGTTGAGAAGATTTGGTCACCTGCGCATCAAGAGCACCGTCTCCGCCATGACTTGGACTTGGCTCCTGCGACACTTTGTTGCCTGCTCGTGGATACTCGTCCTCGGCAACAGACACATTACTGCCGGGCATGCGGATTTTAATCTCCGACATGCTTGGCTCCAACCAATTTAGAGACAGTCACGTTTAGTAGGTAACCTCCGAATTTAGAGGCATTTAGAGGCAGTCACGTCAATCAGGCTCCCTGTCAGCTGGCTAGCTGTGTTAGCTATCTGATATCCCGAACCTGCGAAAAAGAGGCACTTTTCATGAATACTCGGAGGAGCTCCCAACCTACAGAGTAAAAAAAAGGATATGGAATTGTTATAATTACTGAGTACAAATCTAACTCTGATAGCCCACTTTGCATACAACGTACAATTCTCTACACTTAATGATTCGAGCGAACACGTAGTTAGATTACTGGAATTAGTTGAGAGATGTCTTCACTTTGTGAATAAGAAGTTGGATTAGTTCACAAGTCAGATATCTAACTTGCGATGATCTTCCATTCATTTCCATCACTAAACTCTTGGATTTTGAATAAGTAGAGTACATAACAATACAAATGAAGTGATGAATCTTCGGGTATCAACCAAGTGAACAAGCTAGAGTTTCGAAACAGGAAGAAGCTAACGGTAACAAGCTAAAGCTCGATACGAAAAACGTGGTGTATTTTGAATTTTGCACGGCAAAGTGAGCTAGATATCGTGCTAGTACCGAGTAAGTGCGCAAGTCGTCCTCCATCGAACAAACTGAGGCTTCAACGTACTCTTCAATCAAACATATATATGGAGGCTGTGGCGTACTCAGCTAGACTAGGTTCGACGATCAACCATATAATGTTCCACCAAGTCGAGAGCATGACGGATGCACTCACCAAATCGTCGAATTAACTGCACATGATTCTAGAGAAAAGAACGGCATCAGCGCAGCACAGGAGTTTGCTCTTGTACAATGGTATTAATTAATATATGCCTGCGCTAGCTAACTTGTCAGTACTGCTGTCGATGGAGTTGGTTGGCAGCCTCCACATGTAATTAAAGCGCCTGGCTCCTCTGGCTCATGTCAGAGACTCAATCGCAAGCTGAAAGTTCATCACTTAAAGCCATAAGTTACTCACAGCTGAACTAGAAGCTAATGGATTGCAGATTAATTACTTCAATTGTAGAGTCTTCCTTTGATATTGCTAGAGCCTGATCTATTGACCGAAAATGATTTTTTTCAATCATCCAAATAATTGAAGGAGATCGAAAATAGACTTCAATGTCCACTCAATTAGTTTCACAATGACACCAAAACGTTCGAATCGGATCATCATGACCTTTCCCAAAGAGAATTCTCATACCCCGTCCCAAACAGAGTATTGCAATGACCCAACTATATATGCTGCAGTGAATAATTACGAGTAATTAAGTCGATGTTTGGAATTAAGTCAGTTGCTCAGTTGCTCAGCTAGTATACGAAATTGTTGGATTTCTGATGCAGTTTCGTAGCTTGGAATGATTACTGCTTACTAGTTAACTTGTTTGAGGTTCCAAACTCAAGCGGTCATAAATTAAGAGAGAGAGGGAGAGATCAACTGGGTATCTGATCAATTGGAAATTTCAGTTAGCTAGTGGGCATGCACATAAACTTACAGTACAGAACTAGCGCCAACGTGTGAGTAAGTCGTCAGTGAAAATTGAAATTCAATGAACAATTGATTCAGTAAGTTACTGTAAGTTTAACGAGTGTAGTGCTTGAGATCTAGAGTTCTTGTATAATATGATATGTTCTGGGACCCGAGATTCAACGGAACTGGTGGACGCTGCAGTGGAAAGTTTGGGTCCCTCATTGATGATGAGCCTGCATGGCTGACCGGGTTCAATGATCTCATTCATTTTGGATTCACGTGGATTTGTACATTTGTCATCACCTGCTGACACATTGCTCCACTTGTGGCCTCTTTAATTTCAAGATCCCTTCCAAGACCCCACTCCGGGACTCCATCTCCGGTCGATCTCAGCCGCTTCGAAAAACGTTGCAAACTTTGCAGTCCATCTCTCTCCTGCTCTTGCTCTGACACTGAATTTAGAGCATGGAGCAGAAGTTACTTCTCGTGTGTGAGACACATGCTTCTGTAGTTAAGTTCACAGACTCCGTCATCAGTTGTTGGTTTTTGGCAAATTTGCAATAATTCAGTACTGTCTGATGAAATTTTTTTATTATAGAATTTCAATATCATCTAACTAAGCTTAGTAAGTTTCAATTTTCATAAACCATGTAAATTGTAAGATTGTATGACTCACAGCATGACTGCGTGTGCGTGTGCAGTAAGACTTTCGTTTCAATTCAAAAAAAGTGCTTTTGCTATTATGCATTATTTTCTACAAAAAAAGAAGGATATATGTGCAATTTGGCCATAACTTGACTTTTATTTTATTTCCTGGACATGTGTAGGTAGAAAATAATTAGTGTATGCAATTGAACTGCACATAAAGGATGTTGCCTTCCAGCCCTTTTCCTGTGGGTGGGTAGCTCACTTTCAACGCCCTTTATTTCCAGTGGCAGGCGAGAGAATACAGTCAACCGGTGATGGAGGCTCTCGTATACATCATGACTCCAAATGGAATCGTCTGAAAAAGAAGAATGACTTTCAAGCATGCTTGGGGAGACTAAAATTCATTCCTGATATTCCCTATGTGTGTCCAACATAGAATATGCTTAGAACTCAAACAAAAGTGACATCATGCAAGATGTGTGCAAACTTCATGATGTGTAAGAAATCAATCCCTCTACAACTACAAGCAAACAATGAGACAACCGATGCAAAACATAATTGAATATTCCTTAAAGGTACACAAAACACATGTGCAAATCAAGTAAAGAACAAAAACAATCAACAACATATCATGACACTATGTCTCATAGGAATATTGGTCAATATACAAAAGTAGAATTTTTTGCTAGACTTCACCAACAAGAGCATCTTCCTAAGTGATGAAAGAACAAATTATTCTTAATATGGGATCAACCTTTGTATGTCCAACCACACTAAGTATAGTCATAACCTTCCATATTTTATATTCTAGTTTACCAAGGTGTCACAACAACAAACAATTACACCAAAAGATAAAAGAAAAATATTACTCTACTCTAAAAAAAATAGTTTAAAAGTTGAATTATAGTAGGTCATGGGGATCCAATCAAATCTTTCTGTTTAAAAAAATTATCAAGCAAATGTTTTTTACACAAATTCATAATGAAACATTATTAAATGTAACAAATATTTAAAATGCAAGTCAATCAATATGCAACAATGACTTTTGCTATAATTCATAGATTGTCTACAATGGTCAACAAGGCTCAATCTATACCAAGTATAAGCTTTCAATTCAAAAAAACCTACATTTGTTGATTTCACATTCAAATGTAAGTCCACTATTAGTATGATTGAATTTGAGGTAAAACTTTAGGATCATTTGGAAAATAACATAAGATTCTTTAATCAATATCTTACACACATAGGTAAGGAATTTAAGGGAACAAAATTTTGATTTGTGGTAACATAAAAAAAATGAATGAATGCTTCTCAATCAAAATGACAATCAAAATTTTAGCCTATGTCTACAATTTAAATTTGTCATAAAATTAGTAGCCTATACCTTCTTAAAAACTAGTAGAGAACATAAGGATAGTCCCAAGTACTCAATGTCCATATTGAACAATATCGACCTTTACAAATGTTGAAACTCAATCTTATTCCAATATTGATTTCATAATGACACAAAAAGTACTATTGTAACAATATTGAAATTTACATCAAAATTCATCTTCAAGCCTAGAAATATTGTTATACTTTTAGAAGATAGACAATCATCATATTAAATTACAAATACATGAAAATGCATACATTGATTGGCTGAATGGAGTCATTATGCCAAAGCAAAGATGTTAGTGATCAATGTCCACATGTGAACCTTCCCAAATGTTAAAGGAAAAAACTCTCTTAGTACATCTTCTCTTAGTGCATAACTATCAATTATGGAGTTTGTAAATGGGCCCAATTTGAAGCACATTCTCTGAAAAGTAGTGTTGAAAGTTGACATCTACTAGGTGACAATTATTAAACCTCTGTGATTAAATGCATAAACGTATCTTAGAGAGATTAGAGAGATTATTCCTGTACTAAAGAGGTTAAATACAGCATTCCAAGTGCTGATTCACTGTCATGAAGCTTAGGTCGGGACACCCATAATCGACACTGAGCCGAAATTGCCATCCTAAAATCTTAGAAAATGGGTATATATTGACAAAAAGGATGTGAACTACATAAAAAAAAACCAAGTGTTGGTTCCAATGTTGATTATAAGGCATACACCAATAAAAATTTAAGCCTTCACAACTTCTGCATACAGTATCCAATGACACAGGCTACGGTGATTTGAAATCCTGTTTCATGTGCCAAAATGAACACCAGAAATATTGACAAGTCTAGTGGTAGGAACTATTTAGAAAAGTGGCAACTATGGGTAGGAGCTACCTTGTGCCTAGGAGCTTCGACCAAGAGCGCTCCTGATTAGAGTGCCCATCCAGGTTTTTTTGCTCTTCAGGTTCTTGACGTTTCCTCTCAAAGCTTCTAAGGCATGAGGAGTCCCGGCCTGTAAGCACCATATGGCAAACAAAGAACAGTTGCATCATTTGGAATGCCCTAAAGACAGTAACTCGATTTAATAGAGCCTGAATCAAATTCTTGTTCAATCATGCTCCAAGGCATGGTCCTTCCAGTTGAGTAGAGGTGGTAACCAAACCTTGAATATGGAAAGCAAGGTTATATCTTATAATCTTGTTCTTTATTAGTGTTATTATGCAATCCTCTAGAGAACCTTGATTGAGCATGATTGAAGATTCAAACACTGATATTATGAACCAAGTGACATGAAGTACAACCACATTGTTGAATTACCATTCCTCAACACTCTTGTGACTTGGCAAATTATTTCCGAAAACGAGGCCCTACTTTCACGTCATCAAGTCCTTTCTTGTCTTCTAATTTACGTCTTCCCTCTCCTCAAGACTATCGCTCAAGAAGAGATGAGTAAACGGTCAGGAACCGAAATAATCCAATAAAAATTTCCCTAGAACAAGCTATATTTTATGTTTTCAATAGCAAAGAGACTGAATTTACTCTCTGAAATAGAAGAATAAGAAAACTATCCTGTGGAAGCTGCTCCGAGAAAACGAAACTCTACGATTTTCCGGTAGTTACAATTCTCAAATCAAATGAGAGCGCAAATAACAAAAACATCGATTACCTCCACAATATAGACGTCAATGCCCATGGCAGCGATTGACGCAGCTTCGGCAATTTTGGTGGACATGCCTCCAGTTGTGTCGTGAGCCGCAACGGTTGTTTGAACTGCACCCACAATAAAAGGTCACAATCTGTCAGTATATCAGGCGAAACCCAAATGCTAGTAAAACAAAGAGCTGATTAACTAGCTTAGCATCAAATAAGAGTGCCCTAAATATCATACCTCCACTCTTGCTGTTTACTCCAAACGGGGGATCCACAATTGTCCAACTGGAGTCTTCAAACACCACTGTTACAAAGTACCGTGAAATTTCAAGAAGGTAAATATAAAGGTAGAAAAGCAGATATGACTAAACGCTCCAAAACTAAAGCCTAGAATCGAATAAAAGTAGGAATACACATAGGAAGGAAATAATCAAATACATGAACTAGCACAAGAAGTAGATCAGGTAACTACAGTTTTGAGGTGTACTCAAAAGACAAAGTGGGCGTCTAATCAATGGACGCACCGATTTCTCTCAACAGAGTTGCCTCTGGTTCTTCAGGAGAACGATCGAACACACCAGGCACGTTGGTCTTCAGATTCTTGTAAAGGACTGAACCCCAAAAATGTTCAAATGAACTTTAAAGCCGACCAATCGACAGTGTAGAAACGTCAGAGGAAAAATATCAAGAATAATTAGCAGGATACCAAAAATACAACGAAGCTGGGCTTCACAACTTGAGCAAGTCGTCTCACGATAACGTCCCCACTGAGGATTGTACAACCCTGTAGAACAAACAAGATACAAAACCAGTCCACAGTAGAAGATAAGGATAAACAACACAGTAGCGAGGAATCCCTTAACCCCAAAGTGCCACCAAAAAAATAGAAAGTCCACTTTGGAAGCTAATAATCAATTATAGTTAATTCCAAAAAATATACCTATCATTAAAAAATCTAGGCATGATTTCTTCTTCCTATTGGTACATTTTGTCACCTTCTTTGATGGTTCCTAAATGATTAATTCGAACTCTTATATATATGGAAGCGTCCACATTTGGCCATTGAAGCACTTCAGAGTTGAAATAACTCTGCTAAATACTCACCAGAGTATTATCCAGAACTGCATCTCCATGCAATACCTGCACCCCAGGGTGTAGAATATGGGTGAAACTTTTGACGAATGTCAGAAAATCAAACCCTTGCCCACTAACTGGCTACTGCTTCCAAGCATGGAAACTTCAGATTTTCTGCAGAAATCCACAATATATACTTCTGATCTAGAAGAAGACGAAGAGGAAGATAAATTGGTAAAATTCTAAGTGAACGCAAGTTTTGAATGGGAAGACATACAGGTACAAAGCCAGCATCAACAGCTCGCCGGACCTCCAAAACATTGTCTCGTTTCAACTGTAAGCACACAACGCGCGCACTGACATTAGACTATTTGAAGCGGCCCTCCGTGCCATGGGGCTTCTCAGAGGACAGGTCTCGTTCTATAGAGACACTATAACAATGGGCGCTGCAATATAATGATCAGACAAGATCAATCAGCTATGGGGAATGATCCTGTATCACTGCGGGACTTTTCACTTAATGACTACATAAAAGTACCGCTTTGTTCTGAGTGGACCAGCCAGCAGCAAACGGAGGCACTCCAACAGCAGGAATACCCTCTGAATCACAAACGCAATATACAATGTGTTTTAAAGCTTGCGTAGTTCTTGACTAGTATGGCATGTGTTGTTGCCACAACCAGGACGGTCCAACCTGTGCTAAATCTTTCATCTCATAGATCCAAATTGTGTGAATCTTTCAATGTGCAAATCCCTACACTATCAAAGCTTCTCTACACTATCAATAACACATTCATACGCTTCATAGTCTTAAAACCATGCTGAATCTCCTTCTTTGGCTATTCTCCAATTTTCTGTACTTTCTAATGACAAAAGTATTTTGAAATTCAATATCATTCCGCTATTTAAGTTGGAATTGTGGGAAACCTTCAATATGCACCCGCATAAAATGAGCTTTTCTACAATACTAGGGACACCCCCGTTTACCTCCAATCACAGGTATCTATGATGCGATGTATAAGCAAAACAATCAACTGCGTTAGTCTATGGATCCTTCGGAAAAGCATGTCATGAACAAGTACTGCAAGCTCTTACCTAAAGCCAAGGATCGTACAACGTCCTGATTCAGCTTGCTCACCTGCATGTTATCAGAAAGAATGAATAAAAATGCGCTCTAATCACAACCTAGAGAGCGTAACGAGAATGTCAGACTGTTACAGGGAACTCAGAACTGAGCACTCACAGAAATGCGAGTGGCAACAAAGCCAGCCTTCACAAGGGGGTTCTTCAGATCGCCTTTGTTCACTCCCGACTTACTAGCTTGAAAGTGACCATATGAACCTGCTCCAATCATTCAAAAAAAGCTCAGCCCACTCAAAGCAAGTGAAACAGAACAACATCGAACATAATAGGCGACAATTTCATCGATCAAAACCTCAAGTGGCCTGCGGTTTAGAGTTACACCTACAGAAATCCATTCAGAGAATCAAACCCTAAAGAACCAAGAATGGGTCTCGTGAATTCTAACCACTTTTGAGAAGATCATATGGTGACTTTCTATTGTCCACTTTTAATAATATTTTGACCAACACATGCAATGTTTCTTCACTAACTCTAGTGATACAAAATTTATCCCCAATTTATTCTTTTTTCACAATTACACATGTTCAAACCATGAATCCTTGTCCCTAAATATGAAAGCTGGGCACTCACCAACCTGCTCCGTGAACAATGATGAAAGCGTTTGGAAACTCCAGGTTTTGTCCACTACAATTGGGCACCAGATCCGTGATGACGCCACCCTCTTCCTTCCTGCTCCAATCCATCGACACAGTTGCGAAAGGCAGTCCCATGGCTTCTTTCAAATGCAATGTGGTGGCCGCTAAGACGGGCTCATTGACTGTCTCCAGTTCTTCTTTCCTAGTGATCGCTGCCCCACCTGATTGATGGAATCAAAAGAGTACACAGCATCTAAGGAAGAGACTCCATTAACCCTACAGTACATTAGAGGCTCCATCGGCCATACAGGTAAGCTTCGATTCGTGCTAAGAGTGAGAATACTTCATCCATTGAACTCTAATTTTCTGCATTTTGATTTTTTAGCTTAATACAAAATCAATGTTACAAATTTTAGATGGTGCCAGTTTCTAGATTGGTGTAGGGAAAGGTTCCAAGTTCACATGTATGGGGAATGGAACCTCTCCCTTACTGTATGCGAGTGGAGACTTTACATTGCAGTCTTTTTCATTCGTCTGAGTCCATCAACAATTTCAACCGAAGTTTGATTATAACAGGGCACAGGGGGACTCACCGAGCTTGACAATGCAGCGGACATGGCGATGCGATGATTGGGCCACCAGAGAAGGAAACTGAGCAGCGAGAGCGTGTATAGCGTGTGAAGAAGTCGGCGGCGGCGATGGTGGCGGCGGCGAAGTACTCGTCGGTGTCGCAGCCATGGTTTCTCGGATTCTCTCTCTCTCGCGCTCAAAATTTGAGCCCTGCCTCGGAAACTCCGCCGCGCTTCCACTGCCAATATTCCGCCTGAATCACAATTCGGATGATACCCGAATACGGAGAATCGCTCTGGGCAGGCTCCGTCGATGCAACTAAAGGTGAGCCTGCAGCCTGCAGCCTGCAGCCAGCCTGCCTGCCTACTTTGGGGAGCTTCGGGATGAGGAAGGACGCTCTGTTCTTGAGGGAATGCCGAAGCGCGGAATCAGGGGTAGTTTCTCCTATTCCCACACAAGATGTACATTCTCTCAGAAATGCACACGTGCACATTGATTCAGTGGTAGTGGGCAATACCCGGATACGCATATGCCGGAAGTCTCGTAATATTGATAACTGGGCGGGTGGGATTTAGGGTTTTCTGGGCAACGACTTGTGATCAATTTCATTTGCTTGTGCTCTGTGGACTGATTGATCGACGTTGCGGTCGGAGTTTTTTCTGCGATCTGATTTGTATTGCGCTTGATAGCGAAGGGTAGATGAGATGGCGCAGAGTACGATGCAGAAGTTGAAGAATCAGTGGGTCGCTGAAACGAGGGATGAGGAGAAGCTCGCCGCGCATTTGGTACGCTTACCGCTGCCTCATTTCCTTGTTGACGAGTCTACATGAACCTCCATGTGCTTGTTTCTCGGTCGATTATCAATTTTGTGCGTTGATCAAGAGTTGAGATGGCGACTTTCTATGCATATTTCTGAGCCTGAATTGCCGGTTACGTGATGCCGATCACGTCAATCTTCCATTGATTGTGTATTGACAGTAACTGTTAAACAATATTGAAATCACACTGAAATTCGTATTTAAAGAGAGATTCATTTTGTTTTACCCTATGTCCTTAGTTCATTGAATCAAAGTAATATTGATAATTGCAAACTTCAATATTAAATTGATTTAATGTGGATTCTATATTTTGATATTGAATTAGGATTGGCTTCCATATGTACCGATTCAATATTATTTTACTGTTGTACTCACGTACCTGAGATTACTAGCGATTGTGAACTTCTAAGTTATATCGAGGTAGATGCCTGTTTAGGTTTTTACATAGCACTGGTATGATAACTGTTTCTGTGTATATTCAAATAATCATTCAAGTATGGTTCTGTTCAGACTTGTAGGCAATGGAAGGATGATTCCAATGCATTTTAGCATATATTTTTGGTTACCGTATGCATGAACTATGAGTTTTCAAAGTGCTGGTTATTTTCAAAGTACAATTGCAGTGGTCCAGTTCATTTAGGAATTGCCTCTTTGAGGCATTCAAATTTTCTTTTACAATGTAGAGTATAAATTGATAGATTTTGGAAGAGATAATTATCATTGCATCCTTATGCAATTGCACTCAAGCCTATGAAATTTCAACTTCAAAAAACCAAATCTCCATTTTTTGTGAATTTTTAAAGTTAATTTTTATGGTTTGACAAGATATTTTATTGCAAGCAATTGATGGTGAATTTTAAAGTTTGATTGTGAATATATATGTAGGGAGCATTCATATGCACATCTTACCTTAGGCAAGTTTCTCCAAAAAAGTTTTACAATTCCTTTTGTAGAGTTTTAGTGTTAGGGTGACAATGTCCAAATGTTGTAAGAATAGATATTTTTTTGTTATAATTAGATTTTTCTATTTGCCACTCATGTGGTAACTAATATGGTACATTTGAGAATGATGATACAATTACGTTTGCCAAAATTTAATTCAAAATATAGAGATTTCTATTTTATAAAGTTTGGTCATATGATGCTTCAATTGAGCCCTTATTGGGAGCTTATATTTTTGTTACTTAATGGGGTGTTTTTTAATATGAAAGATGTGCATATGGATGTTCCCTACATTTTTATGCAATTGAATTAAAAAAATTCATCAACAATTGTTTTTAATAAAATATTATATAAAATCATGAAAATTAACTTCAAAAATTTATCAAAATTAAAATTTTGTTTTTTTAGCTAAAATTTGGTGTGCTTGAGTAGGATTGTGTGAGAATTGAGTGTAAATAATGCAATATGAAAAATTCCAAATCTCTTCTACGCTATCCAAGAAAATGTGCACAATAGAAATAGGTAGTTTGTAAATGAACTGGACCAGATTGTACTTTGTATCAATAGTAGGCCCTCTTGTTCTGTAGGGGTCACTTCCAAGTTGTTATTAGGTGTATAAACTACCTTGGGCCTTGGATAATATTAACTTTACCTTGATGCTAGAGCAAAATGAAGGTTTGAAACTGATTTTGAACCTTGTGTTTGATGCAGAGACTTCTGCAAGCAGTAACAATGTTTGCAGGGTCTGTGATGTTGATGCAAAATTTTGGTGACTTGATGGCAATTTAGGGCAACAATGAGCACACCAATGTTCTTTTTCTGGCCTTTTGGGGTTAATAGCAACATGAGAAGAATAGGCTTGTATCTTGTGGTTGATAATTCATTGGGTCTATACTTGGTTGTGACATATGAATGTCCACTTAGAAAAGACATAGTGATCAAGACTTGACATTTTTGGGCTATTTTTCTATCTTTGAACTAGAATTATCAAAATTAGAATTATTCATGCGATGAGTCTAACAAATGATGCACATATTTACTATCAATTTGCATGTAAAGATGTCATGACAATTTCTATATGCAATTCCTATTATGCTATACATTGGAATATTGATCTACTCGCAAAATAAATTTCCTTGTGCTTTACTTATCATGTTTCTTGTTTGTTTTTTCCATTTCATTGTTTAGTGAAGAAATAGATTTTGTAGTGAATTTTTAACAAATTGACTCTGCTTTAGCTTTATTTGCAATGTGTTGGAAATTCACTACATGCAACAAATTTGAACTGCTTTTGAACTATTGAAGCTTTTTATTGAATGGACGTGATTCATTTTCAATCTCTACCTAATATTAGCTATTCTGAAAGCAATGACTTTCAATGGAATAGGTATGGTTGACACAAAATACCATAATGTCTTTATTAGAAGTCTTTTACCAAAGCTAGCAATGTGGGCAATTACATTTGTTCTCTGATTTGTAATAAATTTTGTTGAGTTTTTGCTTGGTATTTTTTAGTAGGCTTACTTTTGTGAATTTCATCCATTAGAGTGATCAAACTTGTAGGATAGTGACCTATACATAGGATAAGCAATTAGGGTGCAATGCATCAAGGGAGCATTCTTTGTACAAATTTTTTAGTTTTTTACATAGAATAAGCAATTAGGGTACAATGTACCTTTGTTACAAGTCCTTATTCACCATCCCCTAATTATTTATCCAACAATTTTTTATTCTTATTTGCTTGATACATCAATTTTATTCTTTTGATAGTAATTCAAGTCATGTAATAGGCTAAAAGTTGAAATCTATATCAATTCTATTTTTTTACCATTTCTAGTTCTTTTGTGCTTTGTAGTTGAATGTCATTTCTTTTTTGGCGTCAATATAATGAAAAATAACGTTTCAATGTGTTTGGGATGCCCATCTGTCCTTCCCAAGATTCAACATTCATATCTAATTGACATGCATTATGGGTTGCTAGGTAACATGCATTATGGGTTGCATCCAACCTAGCAACCGTAACCAAGTGACCATAATGGAGTTTGAAGAGGTGAGGTGTTGTTGGTGACGGTTATTGAAACCATTTAGGGATTGAAGTGTCATAGGTGACGGTTATTACCTTTGTTCCAATAACCATTAGAGACTTTTGAAGTGGATACATCTTCACAATTTAGTTCTTGCGATGATTATGGGACTTTCATGTGAGTAGTAGTTGTCAATAGAGTTGTAACAACATTTTTGTAGAAAGGATTGTTTCACATCATTCACATAGTTTTGGTGCTCACCCTACCATGGATTCAAACAATGAGATGGTTGCCCAAGAGCTTGCCAATCCCGTCTTCGCAAATGCGAGTGGTTCCCAAATTGTTAGCATTGATCCTAAGGAAGAGAGGTCTTCTACCGAAGTAAGCATTGTGGCTGATTTCAAGCCTACAAATACTCTCAATCTTACAGACAAACCTGATCTAGGTGATGCCAATTTCATAACGGCAGTACCTGTGATTCAGAATTTGGCAGACGTAGTGGAGGTCATGTCTGTTGTTGTAAATGAATTGGAGCAAGGACTGCCACAACTTCTTGATGCAAATCATTCCAAAACAGATGCAAGTGCTCAACAAAATGATAACCACGTTATGGTTGAAGGTGGCATTGAGACACTTGAGGGTGGAGTAGAGAAAAATGAGCTTGGAGCAGAGAAAAATGAGCCTGGAAAGATGGATATTGATTTTGATGTACATCAAGAAGTGGCCACTGTGAGCATTGAGGGCAGCAATGATCAAGGCAACAACATCATGGGCGGTGCAGAGATCGAATCTTTCCTCACAGGTAGTCCATTGTCTAATTTTCTTGAAATCGAACATTCTCAAACCTCTCAACTATGGAAGAATGATTAATCACATTGTCACACTTTTATCACATGTTCAAATTTATGGCATAATGTTGAAACCCTAGGTGGTAAGAGCAATGAAATTTGAGTGTAGAAGACAATCCCATTTCCATTAGATGATTAATAGCCACAAATATTTAGCCAAGCCATGCTTTGGCAACTTTATAATTGAAGAACAAGCTTTTGCATCAAAAGAGATGAGTTGTTGTTGTTGGTAACATGTGTCATTATTAAGTCTCTAGCAATTGCAATATCTACTACCTTAATGCAATAGCCTTGCAATTTTTCACCCCCACCAACTTGGCATCTATTGGTATTGGTTCTAGAGGGTAATGAGAAGATGGAATTAGAGGAGCATGGAGGAGAAAACGAGCTTGAGGTTGAAGGGACAAATTATATTTCAGCAGAGGAACATCAAACTCTACCCATCTCTGAGAGACGCAAGCACAAGCGGTTGGAGGTTTTTGTGGGCGGGCTAGACAAAGAGACCACAGAAGAGGACCTTTCCTCTGTGTTTAAGAAAGTGGGTGATGTTGTGGAAGTGCGTTTGATGAAGAATCCTCAAACAGGCAAAAACAAAGGCTATGCATTTATTCGATTTGCCTCAGTTGCCTTGGCCAAAAAAGCTGCTTTAGAAATGGAACGTGTCCAAGTAAATTACCAAGCTTCAACTCCATGCAATTTTTGTAGCAATAGAAATACTTGCTAAGAGTATATATATTAAATTTGCATTAAGTGAAGCACTAAAAAGTAGTTCTATTCTTGGGTTGGTTAGATTTTTTGAATATATGTCCTACTACATGTGCTTATTGGCAAATGAAAGAGGATGTCAAAATACAAAAGATTTTCATTGTTATTCTAATTACATGTGCAAAAGTTATAAAGGATCAAAATTTTGTTCATAGATATTACAAAATTGTTTCTTGGATAATAAATACATATAGATGAAGGGATAAATTGAACATCTAATGAAGTATTGATTTTTGGATGTCCTTAGAATTTGAATCACAAATTTAATTTCAAGAAATCATATTTATAGTTGGAATCATTACTAAAATTGCAAGCCATCTTTTATTTAGCCCTAATGTCATCTATAAGCCTTAATAAGCGATGCAAACACAATCTCTAATTTTACTTTAGTAAAAAACACCTATCTGACATGGTGTGCATGACACATCCACAATCAAAAATACAAACATGAGCATAAATCACGCCAATTGAAATAAAAGCTAAGCTCAAATCAAGTCTTCTACACATGTTATTGGTAACTAAAGTATGGGCTATTAATTACTTATTGTAGCCACAATGTTTTATTTGAAAATTAAATGAAGCATTAGAGATTGCACTTGGGGTGTAGATCCATATGACCTAGAAAATAGATCAATATCCAATAGGCTCTTCATTCACAATGAAATTACTTCTTATTTTTTGGATATCCTACTTTAATTAAATTTGTGATAATTTTTTCTTTTCAATTTATTTTATGTAGATTCGAGGTCGTTCTTGTGGTGTTTCACCAAGTGAGGAGAATGATACATTATTTCTTGGTAACATCAACAAGTCGTGGAAGAAAGAAACGGTGAGTATTCCAATTTATAGTCTTCAATGACACTTCCCATAACCTTATGTTTTCAAGCCAAGTGTTGCAAACATTAATGTAATTATTGATTGAATAAACATGTATCATAATCTACAAAGATATGAATAATATCCTTATTGAAGTTGATGTATTCATTCATGCAAACTAGGTATTGGATGCATTGAAGAACTTTGGTATTGAAAATGTAGAAGATATTACATTAATGGAGGATCCTCAACTAGAAGGTGTAAACCGTGGGTTTGCATTCATTGAATTTAATACACACAAAGAAGCTTTGAGTGCTTTCCGTCGACTTCAACAATCAGATGCAATATTTGGAACAGATCGTTCAGGAAAGGTTGCATGGGCACAACCATTAAATGAACCGGATGAAGATACAATGTCTCAAGTATGCATATAAACTTACTTATATGAATTAAAAAAATTCAATCAAATGTTATATGATCATGGAAAAAAATAGAATGTCTTAATAAAATATTCAATATGCAAATTATAATATTATATAGGTTTGTATAAATTTTATTTTTAATTGTCAATACAGGTGAAATCTGTTTTTGTGGATGGGATGCCTCCATCATGGGATGAAGAAAAGGTCAAAGAACATTTTAGCAAATATGGCACAATTGAACGTATTGTTTTGGCCCGCAACATGTTATCTGCAAAACGAAAAGATTTTGGATTTGTGAACTATATTGATCGAGATGCAGCTTTAGCATGCATTGAGGCCTTAAACAATAGTGAAATCAATGAAGGAGATATAAAGGTATAAAAATCATATTGAATGTATGTGTGTATAATTGTTTCTTCATTTTATTGTTTGATTTTAATATTACAAACGATTCATTTTATTTATTTTTTAAATTCCTAAGTATCTTGTTTTGATTAGATGAAAGTCAAAGTAATGCTTGCAAAGCCACAAACCAAAAACAAACCTATCAAAGGAGGAACACGTGGAGGATATTCGTCTAGCTTTCGAGGTGATTATAGAGCGGGAATGGGAATAGAAGGGGGAATGGGAATCGGAGGGGGGATGGGAGTAGGAGGAAGAATGGGAATGGGATTAGGAATGGGGATGGGAATGGGAATGGGAATTCCAAGAGGAATGGAACTTATTCCTTATGATGGTAAGATTTTATATCTAAAAATATACAGTTATTAATTATTAATTTTTAAATTATTTTGATGTTTGCAATATTTGAATTTTTATAATAAATATATCCAAATTACTAATATTTTGTGATTATTTATAAAATATATATTAATTTCATTTCAATTATGCAGTTTTATCAAGTTGGGGTAACATTCCTTGTTTTGATAGCCAATTAAGATTTGGAGGTCTACGGGATCAAAAGTATAGCTTGTCAAACATGCAAAGATCAGAGAAAAAATCCAAAAGGGGTGGAAAACGAAATACTGAAGACTTGAACGCAAAATCTCAAGCACTTCAAACAATGAAAGATAAACAAACAACAAATGTTGAAAAGAAAGAAAAAAAATCAGATGGTACCAAACTTATACAAGAACCACCTCAAAATGGAGACTCCATTCCTCTAAGTTTATGTGATTTAGGAAATAATGAACAATCCATCTCACATGTTCTTGATGTTGTATCCAAGCCTTCTCTTGATAAATTCGAATGTGCAATGTGTGGATTTGGTTTTGATTCTCTTGATGAAAATGAATTACATAAAAAAACCAAAGTACATAAGCTAATCGAAGGATTACGCCAAGATCAAAAGTTGAACAATAAAACACCATTGTCATTACTACATGAATATGCTTCGCGGCATCATTGTGAAGTACACTATGAAACTGAAGCAGAAACCAATGGTCCATTTGGAGTTACTGCAGTGATTGGTGGTTCAATTGGAGGAGCAAGTGGTGCTCCCAAGAAAGGATTTGGTGTTGGTCGCAACAAGGCGAGAGCAAAGCAAATGGCAGCTGCTAATGCATTAGAAAAAATTATGGAAACAATTTCTGAGTCTGAATTTATAAAGCCTGGACAATCAAAGCAACGATTTGGTGATCGTGAACGCTCCAATCGCAAAGGAAAAAGTGGAAACACGGGAGGAGGAAGTGGTGGTACAAGTGGAGGGGGAGGAAATCGAAATTCTCGAGGAAGATCAAACATGGATTGGAGACCTATGCAAGGTGGCCTCAACAATTCATTCTTGGGACTTCCAAATGTTGGTGGAGGAACCCATGGTGGAAGTGGAAAAAATAAACGTTACAATTTAAATGATTCTTTTGTAAGAAATGGCAAGAATAGTAACTTCATAAGCAATCCAAATGCTATTCCCTTAAATGGGTATAATGAATTTTCTCGGGCTACAACACAAAGAGGTTTAGGAGAAAGATTTGGTGGACGTGGTGGAGCATTGAATCCTTCATTTCAAGGTCTTCGAGGAGGAATAACAACTCAAAATTCAGAAACATATGCGGAGCGCTATGATAGAATTCAAGGTGGACGAGGCTATGGAAATCCAGGATTTGGAGGAAGAGATTTTGTAGGAGGGGTTGGAATTGGGAATGAAACTTTTAATGGTCATGATTTAGCTGAAAATGCTTTTGGAAATAAAAATCTTCCACCTCCTCCTCCACTTTTAAATTTTAATACTCGTGATTTACCTCCAATTGGATTTGTTGGAACAAATCGTGACTATGAAACTTCAGGAATGAAACGCCCATTTCTTCAAATGGTAATTAATTTATGTTAATTAAAATTTCAAACATATAAATATCATTAATATAAATCAATATGTATTCAAAATTTAAATAAATTAAAACTATAGTATTGTAATACTTTTAAACTTATATTCTTTAAGTCAATTTGATTATTGATTTGATTAATTTTGGTGAAAAAGGAAGAAGAAACAAGATTTGCGGATGCTCAAAGAACTCTTCCTCGCCAACGATTGGATGCTCCTGAACAAATTTCTATTCAATCAAATACAAATGCTCAAGCATTTGGTGTACAACCATTGTTTCCAGAAGCCCAAAGGTATTTTAAAAAATTTATATAATTCAGTGTCTAACTTTTTTCTTCTGTAAAAATTATTCATTGTAGAATATCATTTATTACAAATGCCATTTAATACTAGAAGAAATCCATGTTTTTCATGACACATTTTTTGTAACATCCACCTATTTTTATATCAATAATGACATCAAACATAACATCAAACATAACATCAAACATAACATCAAGACGTTAGTTATAATATTAAATGTAACATTATACCAAGTGGATGTCACAAAAAATGCGTCAAGAAAACATTAATTCTTTCTAGTGTAATAAAGATTGTGGTTTAATAATTAGCTTTTGTTAATAAAATGTTGTAATAGAATATTTTATATTTAAATTATAAAATATAAATTTTTATAGTGTCATTAATTTGAAATACAAATTCTTAAAAAAAATGTACAAATCCTATACATATAGGTAACTACAAAAAACACTTCTCCTAATTCTTGTCACATATCTTAAGCATTTGAATTTTCTTGCTATAACTTTTGCATATATCCAAATGACTCAAGATTTATAAGGTATATATTCATAAATATTTTACATCTTGTTTCATTTTTTATTTTTTATAAACAAACCTCAATTAGATGTCACTTTTCTAATGAAGAAGTTTTAAGTACAATTCCTAGTTCAAAGATTCAAAATTTACATCTAAAAATTGAAATTTGGGGTCAACTTTTAGAATTATAAAGATTGCCAAAAATAATTTTACAAGTAGAAAATCTTTGTTTAACATATGTACTTTAATGTGCTCTTCCATTGTATGAGTAGAAGGATTATATTATATTATTTTATTAAAATATAAATAATTGACTATAATCTTTAAAAAGATGATAATTTTTTTCTTTTGATTATTTGTTTTTTTTGTTTTCTAAAAAAAATATGTATAAATAATTGAAATTTTTATTTATATATCTTTGTCTACAAATATTCTCAACTTGAATTTTGGGAGAACATATTATTTTTATGGTATATTAGTTTTATATATTTTATTTTATTTTTAAATATTTCTTCCAAAAACTCATTGAAATCCATAGATTAATGTAAATGCAATAAAATCATTAAGCATTTTTTACACCCCCCTAAACTATAGATTTTTAATCTTTATATATATATATATATATATATATATATATATATATATATAATCAAATAGTTTATAAATTTGATATATATCTGGATGTAGATCATCTATCATACGTCCTCAAGAACCACAATTTAATACATATGTACAACCACAATCTCAAGGACTTCATGTTGGTCACAATATTGTGCAATCTTCACATATTCCAACTCAACATGGAAATGTGTCCGTTGCAATGGTAGGAGTTCCTACTCTTACTCCCCCTCCAGGTGGAACTCCATATTCAATTTATGATGCAGCTCCTCAAACTAATCCTTCATTGACTTCCAATGGTATGAAATATTTTCTACATTGATCTATTACTTATATTATAATTAAATTCCTTGATATTTTTGATGTTTTATAAATGTAACCAATATCAAAAAAATGATGATGATAATATTAATAAAATTATATAAAGGTTGATTTTTATAATGATAACTAAAATTCAAATTCTAATAATAAATTATCATTTATATATATTTTTTAAATCATTTTACTTTGATTAAATATTTAAAATGCCAAATTTTATTTTTTATTTCACAAATATATATTTAGAAACTTCATTCTTTAAGCATTTATTATTCTACAGGCTATGCAAATATGAATCAAGATTATATGGTCAATACTTCATCAATTCCAGAGGTAAATATATTACAAAGGTGTTTTCAAAAAGTCAAATATATATAAAATAGAATTGAGTGCTTGGAAACTCATGCATAAATATCTAGAATCATTTGCCTCCCAATTCTATTTTATGTGGTTTTCTGTTGAAGTGTTATTGATATGCCAATATGACCATAAATCATCATTGTAGAATATCTTTAACTTTACATATGCTATGACATAGTTTTAAAGTAATACAATCTTTAATAAATGCCATTAAGTCTTTTTGAAGACAATTCAAAGATATACCTATGTGGTACATCAAGGCTTTTTCAAATTTTTATTTTTATTTTTATTAGGATAACGAAATTCTCAAAAAAAATATCAAATTTAATCAAACTAAATTTTTAAGCTCCATTTATTTACTAGTTTAATACAACCTCTAAACATTAATTTGACTCTATACATACACATCATTTTAAATGAACAACTTTAGATGAAATCATACAACTATTTTAATCAAATTTTACCTTTGGTAATTTTAATACTTTTAGAAAGCTATTAAAAATTGATTTTATATAAAATATTCACAGTTGAAGATGAAAACTACTCCATTTTTTCCTTCTTTGAACAATTTTTTAAATTTCTATTGCAAAAATTAATATTGTTTTTATTGCATTATATTTTTCAATAACCAAATATATAGATTATTACCTTAATATAAACACATTGTTTTTATTACAATCATTTTTCAAGAGTTTTCAATAATTTTGAATGAACTAAAAAAACAAATTTTAAGCAACAAATGTAAATTTTTTTACAATAAAAATATTTTTTCTAAAATATTTAATATATTCAAAGAATTTTTTATGGCTTTTAAAAAATAAAAAATTTTATGAAGTTTATCCACATTGTCATATTAGACTTGATTCATTTTTTTGAATACTGCATTTGTCAAATTCATTATTCATAGGACTATTTTATTGATTTTACCATATAATCAATAAAATAGGATACCATACCTTAAAAATTATAATATCATGTATTAAATTCTTTGCTTTAACAACTATACATCTTTGTTTAGATTTCTCAAGGGAACACGTATTCAACTCAAGTTGCATACAATGCACCCTATGGAATTATGCAACCGACCATCCCTTCACAAGCTATTGGAAGTTTCACGCCCATACAAAACACAGTTCAACAACAATCATTTTACTGATGTTGCAAAAATGGTTTGTACTTCATTCATTTCCAGGTATTTCTTGATTACTAGAAGGAGACTTTTTTTGTAGGACCAAATATATTACAATTGAAAATGAATTTCTACATGTTGTGATTTTTTTGCCTTCTAGTTTGATGCAAATATCAAACTTTCTTTTAGAATAAAAAGATTCAACATTAAAAAAATTATAACAATGGATTTAATTTAAATTTTAAATGAATTATTTATCAATAATATTTGAATTCAAATTGAATACCTCCTCAAATTTGGGTTCATTCCAATGTTAAATTTGACTCAGAAAAGCAGAGTCTAACCATTGGCAAATGTTTGTGCAAAAATAGAGATCAAAATTTGAATGTTGCTGTGGAATATTATACACATGAATAAAATTCATGCTGAATTATGGTGAAAGAAACAACTAAAAAGACATGAATTATTCAATTTGACAAAGTTTACATTTGTTCTACAAGTGCTTTGTTATCTTGTGCCACATGCAAAGTAATTGGTTGTAGCATGTAATGCCTACAAAACATTGCACACTTATAATATTCTACATTGGAGGCCAAGGCATAGAATAGAGAAGCCATTGGACACATACATTAGTGAATAAAAAAACAATGTTGATAAATTACAAAAACAATGTTGATAAATTACAAAAACAATGTTTAATTTGAAAAAAATAAAAATTCTTTTATGATATTTCAATAGTGGTGAATTTTAAGCATTTTCGTACAGAAGTGTAGAAAAGTAATTCAAAATTTCATTGCAAATTCAATAGGATTCTAAGAAAATGTTATCTTTGAATTTAATGTATTAAACATCATATCAATGAAAATCAATAGACAATATTTTTTTTTCTAAAATATGATATTTTTTCAAAATTTCCAATTATATTCATTTTCCAATGTATCTTTAGAAATTGATATTAAGATTTTGGCTTTTACTGAAAAAATTATATTAAAATGATTTGTTATAAAATTTAAAACACAAAAATAAAATAGGAATCTAGAATAGGAAAATACAATATGAAAAGTCAAATGCTATTTTTGCATATTTAGAATACTACTTTAGAAAGACTCATTTCTTTGAATACTAAAATATTTATATTTGTTACTCAACCTTTGAAACTATACTAGGTTTATATCTAGTTTGGAGGTCATTTTGACTTTGAGGTGTAATTCATATTTTCATTTAATCTTCCTTTTCTTCAAAAATATACACTAAAATATGGCATCATTTTTTCATATAAATGAAGATTTTGAATATGTTAAAATGAAATGTATTTAAATTAAATACAATGAAAATAATAACCAATAATGATCCCAAAAATATTGTTCAAATATAATAATTAAAGATCATTTCCAAAATAAATTAAACAAAAATGATGAATTTACAAATATAAAGCACTAAAAAAAATACTTTTACAACTTCATAATTTGCTTCATCATACATTGTTACCAAAGATGTAATTTAAATGTTCATTTTGTAATAAGTGTTCTTAATTAGAACGCCAAATAAGAGTTTAATTATTTTAATTCAAAATTTTAATTTATAAATATTTTATTGTATTTTTTCAAAATATCTCGACAATAGAAATTATTTATTAAAATTCTTATTTTTGATAAACTGAATTAATTAATAATTCATGTTATTATTGGTTTAAATATTATATTATTTATTTTAATTTAAACAAGTATACATTATTTATATATGCAAATTTATAAATAAAAATAATTAAATAATTAAATAATAATTTCAAAATAAAATAACATGATTTTGAACATATTTTCAACAATAATTTTTCCAAAGTAGCAAAAAAAAACAAGCCGATGGTAATATGCACTTACTATATAGTACATTTTTTCTGCATTTAATATGAAAGAAAAATCAATAGTATTCATTATATTACCTTTTGAATTATCTTTGGAAACTCAAGATTTTTTATAGTTAATTAAAATTCTAAAACTTGCTTGAATTATAGTCTTGAAAATTGTTGGGACCCACAATTATTATATAAAATTTTTAAATACGCAATCTTAATATTATGTACATCATTTTTGTTTCACACAACACAAAGTAAATAATTTTGATAAAAATAATGAAACTATTCAGTTTATAAAAATTTATATAATATTTGAGTTTTTTGAAGAAATTCAATATTAAAAATAATTTATATTCCAAGTTCAAATTTGATTTTTTAATTTAACTAATAATATTATAATTTAAAAAATTACTAGCTATAATTTATTGAACTTTATCTTATCTTTGTTCAAAATATTAAACAATGTTTTTTTAATAGTAATATTTGATTTATATTAATTGGATAATGTAATATTAAAAACACCAAAGAAAACTTGTGGTCTTATTTAATAGATTTTCTTAAAGCGCTACAACTATATTTATAAATATGAAGCTATAACTTGATAAAGAGCAAGTAAAGTTAATGAATTTTAATTACTTTAATAAACCAAAAATAACTTAATTATAGAAATATTGTTAAGTTCTTTTTAAAAAAATATTTCAATACATTTTATGTTAAATTCACAAAATTTGATATTTTTGAAATTAATTAAAAATTATAAATTATTAATAAATTTTAAATTATAAAAAATTTAACTATTTATCCAATAAAATAAAATAAAAATTATTGTATATTTATAATAGGTCATTTTTAGTACTTTTCAAAATTTTGATACGATTTTGAAGGGTATTGACTAAATTTTTTTAATAAAATATAATTTTATACGACCACCTCAAGCTTCATGATACAAAAAGTTGTATTAAATCTTTGCATCTCATACATTCTAATATACATATTTCCTAAGCAGGGTGAATTTTTCAAGAATCTTTATTTCATGTTCAAGCAAATGAAGCTCAAATGGCAATTTTATACAAGTTATGTTAATATTTGCACTTGACAAAAGATAATAACAAGTAAGTGTTCTACTTCATCTACACTAATTTTGTATGTTTGGTTGATGAGGCTACAACGGTAATCCTTGATGGCCCCTTTAATTTCCATGTTGAACATATATGCATAGAGAGTTCAACATTTCAAAACACCTAAACTATGTATCATGAGAAAATGTAGAATCATGACAATAATTATAATTAATCTTGTCAATGTTATAATTAGAATTAATAATTAATATCTATTATTTTATAGTCATTAATGTAATAAAATTTCAAAATTTCAAATTCTTGAAAGTTTCTTAGATAAAAAATTTACATAGATATTTGCAAACACAATTTCATTATATAGCTTTTTTTATTCAATCAATTAAAGATTCAAAATAAAATAGCAATTCCTACACTTTTAGATGGATGTCAAATTATTATTTTGTAAATTATGAACAATATGAAATATTTTGAAATTTATTCAATAAAAATCTATTCAATCTTCTTATTTTAAAGAATTTAGTTTAAATTGAAACACAAAAATATGAAAACAATTGTATTTATCAAATAATTTTTTTGGGTATGAACTTTACAACTATTTGAGAATTAATAATAATCATGCAAATTTTATTGAAAATGATAAATTAGTATTTATAAACAATATTAAAAAAAACATGAAGGTAGCCTTCCAATCATTATTAATCATCAAGTCAAGTATTTTCTTTATGATGAATATCAACCTTGAGACACTATTAATTAGAGCCTGTAATGTGTATGGTTATTTGCCTTTGAAGCATGATTCTTAGAAAAAAGAATTTATTGAAGTTTATAATTTAAAAAAATAATTTTGAAAGAGAAGAAAGGGTACAATTCGTAAGACCAATGTGAATTAAACATTTTCTTGCTCTAGATTTATGTTTAAAAGAAAACATCTAATATGATTATTTATAACATTGGCAAAACAAATTTATCCAATGTACATGAATCTTTACTTGAATCATACAATGTTGTAGTTTGAATGTTGTAACTTAAAATTCAATCTTGTGTACTTGTGACAATAATGTATCCATTTGGGCTTAAAATAATTTACATGAATTAGCCTTTTTTAGCATGGAAAGTATATAATCAAATTTTCCATCAAGTAAGATAAAAAGTTAGGTAAAGCTTGCAAAAATTGAGTGTGGTAACATGGTTGAAATGAGTCCATAAAAGTACAAACAACTTACTCATCATTTGGCACTTAATAGGTATCATGGATTATTGCTTTTCTAGTAGTATTCAAGCTGGTAGTCAAGTACTAAAAAGCATCCGCATGTATTATACATTTGCATTGAATTTGATGTTTATACATCACAAGATATGCAAATGTTATCCAAGAATTGTTTGTTATCCAAAAATTGTAGAAGACTTTTAAATACTCCATCTTATTTAAGTCCCTTTTGTATTCTCAATGTCAAAAGCATTGGATAATTACCACCTATTCATTCCTACAAAATTGGCTTATTTCTTCAAATGTTTTTAATTTTAGAATATTGCATACTATCTTGACTTTTTCAAAGTCACTTTTTTGTAAATATAAAGTTATGTTTAAAGTCAAATTTGAAACTTGAGAACTCCAATTTTTCCTTTACATTTGTCTTAAAAATAAATTTATTATTCTCTAACATATGTCAATGTCATCCCAACTCTATCTAACACAAAATGATAATGTATTATCAAAATCTTGCAAAATTATATAAAAAAAGATATCATTGGGATTTTTTATAAGCAAATAATTATTGTTAAAGTTATATATACAAATAATCTTATCGAATCTCAAATAATATTATCTATATGAATTACTAATGACATTTGGTAACTATGTGAAATATACATGGTCAAGGTTAGACCCCATTTTAATAGGATTAATTAAATTTTTCAACATGTACTTCCACTGAAACCAAGCTAACCTTCATCTCCAAATTATACTTTATTTGTGACTTTGAACCTTCAATAAAAAAAACATATGGACAAAGTTTAAAGAAAATGATTCAAAATGATTTTGCCTATATATCCTCTTTAGACTTTGTCTATAAATTTTTCTTGGTGGGTCCAAATCACAAATGAAATTTTAAAAAATTAATACTTAATTGGAATTTTTTCATTTTTAAAAAGATTTTTAAAAAATGATTTAGAATAATAAGGGAGTTTCAACATTTTGATGGTTATACAACTAGCAAGTATTTAGTATGATTAATTACCACATTGCTTCACATTATCGCATATCATTTGAAGATTGGCAATGAATTTCACTATAAAAATGACCTCTCTTCCCTATCTTTCATAATATATAAATGATTTATAGTAAACTTGTCAATCACTACACAAACAAAATTCAAATCCTTCTCCACATAAAAATAGAGACTTGCATGTTTTGAAAATTGGCATGATTATTAAAAGTCATGTTAAGATTCACCTTCAAAAAATGAAATGCAAAAAGATTTTTTCCTACAAATTTTATTGTAATTTAAAGGCAATGCACTTGAATTCTAGTCAAAAATTCCGTGCAGTCCTTCACCTCACAATGTGCGGTCATTAGGCAATGATACAAAATTTTGTTTTCATCACAATTGAATTGGTAGTTGAATTGTGTGGTAATTGGCAATGGTTGTTGTGCGGTTCTTAAATGTGTGTGGTGAATGGCCAGTTTACTCTAGATACTTCCTTCATTTTTTTAGTGAAAATTTCTCTGTGTGAGATTGTACATAAATTGGGTTGATATTTGTTTCAATATTTTTATACACTTCAACTTTTTTTGACTTCATTTTCACTTGATTTTGGCTACTTTTCACATTGATTTCCAATAAAATGGATTGCACTATTATTAATTAATTTTCTCAACTTGTTCTTTAATACTCCATTGATAATAGTTTTTAAGGAGAGAAGGTTCTTTAAATTTCAACAAAATGAAGATGTATTGTAAGATGCAATTCCAAAGAATAATTATATTATAATTTAATAAATTTTAAATTATACATTATGACATAAGTATTATATTTTCAACTTTGAAGATTTCAATTGTTATTTCATTGATATTCACCTTTGATATTTTGATTTTAAAATTCGATTATCAATGAAATATAAGGAAATTTTATTTGAAAATTATTGCAAATGTAGTTAAAATTTAAAACTATTGGGATGTAAAATTTTGCAAAAATTAAATATCAAATTTTAAAACTACATAACAAATATAGTCTATTTAAAATTTTATTTTTAAAAATAATTAAAAATACTTTTATTCTTTGAATTGCAAAATATTTTTAAAAAAATAAATTTTATAAATTATTTAAAATTATTAGAAATACTTCTAATGATCAACAAAATTCTAGAACTTCAAATTCATTAATAAATAATACATAGGATTCTTAAAACCCAATAATGAATTAAGATATGCATATTATTTTGTGCAATTTTGAATTTAGAAATGACCTTTCAAACATAAATATATACAATAATAATTACTATTTGTAATAAAATCAAAAAATCATCCCAATATGTCACTAATAGAAGAAACTCTTTGTGAATTCAAAGGTATAATATAATTTTTAAATATATGAGCATTTTATCTATAAATAGATAATAATTTTAAATATTAAATTATATATTTTAGCATTAAATAAGCATGCAAATAGTATATATTAGTTTAGACGTGATAGTTTATTGGATCAATTTCATTTTTTACATGAAAATAAAGTAAATAAACATTGTTATAAACTCAATTTGTCACAATTGTATTAGTTTTTATTGGTTAAATCTTATTGAACATTAACTAGTTATGGAATTCAATGGAATTTTTGCTTTACTTGAATTCTTAGTTTTTATATTTTGCCAATTTGAAGCATTTTTTAAGACAAAAATAATTTAGAGATTATTTCATTTGTAGAATTTAAAGTTAAATAATATTAATTTTTGTGGTGAATGAAAATTTCAAACTAGCATAAAAATTTAATGTTAAATGAAAATCTCAACAGTACAAAAATTAGAAATGTTGTATCCTTGTAATTTTCATTAAATCCCTAAAGGACCGAGTTGTGTATTTTGGCAACATAAAAATTTGGACAATTCACTACAAATGGAGTTTTTATTTTGTCTTTCAAATTTTTACAGAACATGTACCCAATGAGTAGCTTTTAAGTCCAATAATTTTCATAACTTTTGACTACATGGGTAAAAAGTTACTGTACCATATGTAGATTCTTTTCCAACTTGGGCAACTCAGACAAATTTTTTAAATCATTTTTGAGAAATAAAATTTAGAAATTAATTTTTTAAATTTATATGTATGTGAAAGCTTTAAATCATTCCATTTTGATCAATAAGATGAAAGTTATAAGGAGTTTTAGTTTGTAGACAATTATAGAATCTCTACTCTAAAATAAACTTTGAAGTCCTTTATTTAGCTCAATTTTTAATATTTTTTGAAAAATACATGTAAAATTGTAGATTGTTTATTTATAACATTACAACCTTTGGGATTGGACTTTTTCAATTGCATAACTAAAATCTTAACAATTTAGTACTTTGAATCATCTTCTACTTCCTTCTATTTACTATTTTTTACCTAGATATTGTACAATTCCAAATGGTCTAAAATTTTTCAACTTTCCTTGAAGAATAAATCCATAGAAGCACCACTATTTTGGACATTTTTACATAAATATGTGACCTTGTGAAGTGCAGTTGTCTAATTTTTTGCAGGGCCTCCAAATGCTAATATCTTGCAATCTATATGATGGTGAAAATATAATTTCTATGTATGCATGATTGGAAATATTTTTATAAAATAATTAAAATAATTATTTTAAAGACTTATCGAAATCATTATCATGCATTTTATTCAAATAAATTTTTGAAATTTTTTCCTCATCTTCTCAAACAAGTGTAATACAAGATCCTATAGTTATATGTGTCTAATTTTTTTTTTCTAAATCTTTGTACTTATATTAGAAATGGCAGTTTTTGAGTGCTTTTGATAAAAACATAGTCAAGGAACTTTAGAGGTTAACATTAAATTCAAATCCTACTTTTAAAATGGTGATTTTAAAGTTAATTTACAAACTATTGAAATTTACATTTACAATAAAATTTAAGTTATTTAACTTCAACTTTTACAAATAAAATAATCTTCAAATTTTTTGTCTTAAGCAGTACTTAAAATTGACAAAATATTAAAGAAAACCAAGGAACTAAAGCAAAGCAAAAACTCCATTAAACTAGATAATTAGTTTAAAACTATTACAATGAGTTTGTAACAATGTTATACAATTTGTTTTCATCTAAAAGATAAAATTGATCCAAAAATATCACAAATTGATTTAAAATATGGATTAAATTTTAATATTAAATGAAAATTATGATATTAAAATCCATTAAAATTCAACCTAATAATTATATAAATTATTTTTTAAATACAAGTCAATAGAATATAAATATTTGAATAACTAATTCCTTCAACAATAAAAAAAATCCTAAAAATATACTTCTAAGTTAAGAAGAAAGAATTAATGGTTTTAATAACAATTACTTGATAATAAGTTATATTAAATATAATTCAATAAATGATATTTTAAATATTATATGATTAATTTAAAAACAAATTAATCTTCATTAAAAATTTTAAAAATAAAATAAAAATTCTTTATTTAGAATTATGCATGCTTATCTTGCTTTAGATTGTAATTATAAAATTTATAAATAAAATTTATTTTATTTAATTGATTAGTATGATTTATAGAATTTTTTTTATTAATGAACTAAGAAATAACATAAAACATCCTATTTTAAAAATTGAAAAATAACACTCTTTCATTTTTATTTTTAATTGTGACTATGATCATGACTATAATTTATAAAAGTACACTCTTCATTAAAATTTATGATAGCTTGAATGATTCTATATGAAACAAATAGCATGTAAACAATCATTTGGCAGAAAAAACAATAATATACATATAAATTTTCAAAAAATTAGGCTTAAAAATGTATATAGATTTAAAATTAATATTGACATGTATAACAAAGTTTTAGTCAAATTCAATTTCTAAAAAGTACTATTTGAATGGTCTTACCTTTGTCATTTGTAATATACCATATCAATGTAGGAATTCAACAAAAGAATAGATTATAAATGAGTTAGTTTATCATAAATATTAATTAAGTATATATTGTTAAAATTTCAAGACTTTTTTTTGAAGGAGATTTTAGTACCTTTTTCATTGTTTCAATATTGAATGATTTTGTTGAACTTTAAAATTTTATTTGGGATGATTTTAATTCTATTGGATGTACAAAGTACAAAAACATCACTTATCAAAATCTAAATTTTCATAAGTTTATATAAGCAACAAAAAAGGATAATAATAACACCTTTGTGGCATGAGACCACAAAATTTCCATCCTTATTAAGGCAATTGGATTGGAGTAAGAAAGACAATTTTGAAATTAAGCCAATTTCCTTCTTCAATTCAATGCAATTGAATTCAAATGAACAAGGTAATGTTTAACTCAAGCAAAGAAGACAATGCAAACAAAAAAGCCTTGAATCAAGATGGGCAGGGCATTATTGATAGGCAATGACATTGTGAATGTTAATGTTTGCATCATCAAAAATCTTGCCATGTACAATACATTTCAATTATATTGTGTTGTCCATTTAGCACAAAAATCTCCTTCAAAGCTATGAAGGCTACAACTAAGGTATCCGAAGGAAAAAAATAATAACACCCTAATTCATTTAATTTTGGGAAAGGCACTCAATGTGAAATAAATAACCTAGTTGTGTGCAAAAGGTACTTAATTGGTGTACAAATAAGACATACATTATGAACATATTGTACAAATAGAAGTATTTTAGAACTATTCTTAAAATATTCCTAAATATTCTTTAAATTATAAATTTAAGGGTTGTTTTGGAATTACTTTACTTTAAAAAGAGTCCACTTTGAATAAAATGAATCCTACTATCGTTTTCCTCTAATTTCATAAGATTTTTGCACAATGCCTTCTATTAGAGTATAATGTATCACAATAGCTTCTATCTATGGATTAATAATAGATTTTTCTTAAATTGACAGGTAGATACATCATAAAAGTCATTATATAATTGCATCATAAATCTTACTATAGTTACATCATTATAAAAATCTTATATTTACATCATTTAGCATAGAAACAAACTAAAATGAATTTTACTTTAGTGCTAAAATTCTTTGAATATTAATGTATATAAAAATGATATAATTGCAATGACAAGTGAATAATATCTTGGTATTGTTGCAATGACTTTTAAAATTATACCTATCAAATCATGAAAAGAAATGAAACTACAAATCAAGACTAAAAACAAATTAATATTGAAATTGTTGTTTGTTACTAATTACAAACTTTGTTAATGTAAATTCTCAATACACTCCTTTTTGTTACAAATATTTTACCAAACTATTTCTCAATACTCTGTGGTTGTTCAAGTTCCCAATCTAAATTTTTCCCCCTTAAAGCTTTGCAAATGTCAATTTGGCATCCATCTAACTCTGTATGATCCCTTCATTAAAACAAGTTCTAAATTCAAGTTTTGATTGCCTTAAATAATCAATGTTGTGAATAATTATGCTTGCTAGTATGAAGAACATACTAGTGTCACATTGACAGCATGGACTTTTTTAAATCTCACCTATTTTAGAGTAATTCAAATTCTCTCTTAGCAACCTATACTAAATAGTGAAATTAGATTGCCTTAAACAATTAGGCTACCTATACCCCAAGAAAGTTATTGTACATGCCATCGAAGTCAACGTATATTTCTAAAGCTATTTCCATTTACAGTTTACATTGAGGTTCATGAGTCTGAATTACAACAATACCTACTTCGGAAGTAGTGCATTCTTGTATAGTAACAATAAATATTTCTACAATGTCAAATGTCGAAAAATTAGTGTTGGGCAAGCTAATTTCATTTTTTAGTGTAGGAATCTTTTAGATTTTAGATAACATCATTGCATTCAATTGTTCAAAGTTCAAGTGTTTCTTTAAATTGGAGGGCTCTTAATTGATTTAGCACCTTTGATACAACAAATGCAAATAATTCTACATTGACAATGGTTTGGATAGGCTTGAACTAAGTAGAGTTTTATAAGAGGAAGAACTAGCACCATTATTGGATGGTCTCCAGATTCAAGTTCTGGGCTAGTTGCATTTTTCATTAAAAAAAACATACATTGGAAATTGTATTTGATATTGCTCCATTTGCAACTTTTTTGACCAATACTACAAATTAATAAAAATTGTTCTGACAAAAAAATCATAAGGAAACAATATGATGCTCAAACTTAACCTTTCAAGGTTTGAGAAACTTTTTGAAAGTGAAAACATGAATTTTTACATAGAGCTTGATTTTAATGTTTTCACTTTAATTAAGAAAACGTAGCTCTAATAGTCCACTTTTAACTCCATTTTTTTTTTTCCAAAATTGTTAAAATCATAAGTTTGGTAAGACTTTGAAGACAACATCTTGAAAGCTCAAAATATACCACTTTTAAACCTTTTCTATCAATTTTTTTTTAATATAGGCGCACATATTCCAATATTATTTTTACTTATATTTAAAAATTTGTAATATTTAAGAAGTTGTATAATTACTATGATTTTTGTAAATATTGTTTTAAAATTCATATAAAATTCAGTATGATTTTTTAATTTTGGAGAAAAAGGAATAGATTTTAGAAATATATTACTATGTATAAAAATATTTTGAAATGTATGTTTTAATGTAGAAATTTGGCCAAGTCTAGACACAAAGTGTTCTTTAAGGATCATACATTTGATAATTTTAATTTTAGAATATCGACACAAGGCCTAAAATACATTTAATTGTCATAATTCTTTTCTAATTTTTTAAAATTCATAAACAAACAATAGCCTTCTTATTTGACGTATATTCCATGAATGTTAACTATGTGGTCTCGTTGGCTCCTTGAACAATTAATATTGATGATATTCCATTTTAAACAAATTCCAAATTCAAAGTTTTGAAATTGTTTATATTATGATTAATATTGCAAATACATGAGAAGAATTGATTGTTTTGAATATCTAATTGATTTTTTTCTAAGTAAAGGGGCTAGACCTCATGTGCATTAGGTTTTTTAATTGGAAGACTTAGAGAAATGTATGTGGATTTTTCAAATTTGTAAATCATAATTGTACTAAATGCTCAACTACTATGCCTACTTTAATAAGCATTTTTGTACTTTTTTTACAACAAGTCTATTAAAATTCATATCCAAGGTATTAAGATGTCTTTTGCAAAGTCACCACAAGTTGTCAATATTTTGACTTAGTTTCTACATTAGATTTTTTGTAACTCGTCCTTAGAAATTTCCTAACCGTCTATCATATTGCCCTATATGAACCAAAACGTTGCTTAATCCCTAAAGCTCCTTATAAGTCAAAATAGATCTAAAAGGTTTTGAACATTTAAAATAAAGAATCAAATTTTAGATTTTCTAATTTGAAAAAAAAGTAATACATTTTTAAGAAATTTAGGTCCCAACTTGGACAAAGAAAGCTCACCATCATTTGCTTTGAAAATAAATTTTGCATATTCCTTTGTAATATGAGTTTCTATTCAAATATGAATTCCACAAATCTTCCTTCCAATTTGCTTTCTTGCAATCTTTTTTTCACTCAAACAATCAATAAGTGAGCCATTTAGATTCCATGAAAGTGAATAAATGTAATAAAAATAATGCATAAATAATAACACCAATAAATTTTTGATTAGAAAATCAATATTATATAAAAATTTGGCATTTCTAAATACAAAAATTCAAATGTTTATATAGTGTCATCAAAGTATGGGCCAATGTTGTAAATGAACGTAAGTTAGGTTTGATATATATGAATACAAGTATGTATGTGTATGTAGTTTTCATATGGATAAAAACAAATTAATCTACCTGGGCAAAACCTTAAATGGAAAAAATAGTGGCAATTTTTTTGTAGATCCTACTCATCCTATTATTCATTTAAAAAATCCATACATATGACTTTATTTATAATTTTGTGTACTAGGTTGTGTACTCATTTACAAGATGCAAATGCCTAAAAATAAGGGAGAACTAGTATCATTTCAACTCATATTTATTAAACATATTTTTTAATTAAAAAATTATAAATAAAATCACATAATCTATGATTGTATCCATTACAAAAGGTATATTAATCCTTAAAGTCAACCATACTACCGGGGCCATTATGTGCCCTTTGAATGACAGTCCAATGATCCCTTTGTCCTTGTTGACCTTTCATGTCGGGTTATAAAAAGTATTCAATTGTGTTTGTAGTCTTACTAGTGTTTGTCTTCATGGTTAGAAAAAAATGAATCACAAAATATGCTATTTTAGTGTATTTTGAAAACATGTTGCTCTATGTTTGAAATCTAAAATTCCTCTACAAAAATGTTTTTTTTTAGTTTGAGCCCAACTAATAAAATAAAGGTCATCTACTCTAAATTATACGTCAATTTGAATTTTGAAATTTTTTTAATATTGAAATTTTTATTGCAATTTGAACTTGGGATGCATTTTCAATGCCTAATAAATTATAATTATAGAATGATATGGAATTTGAATTTACATTGATGTTTGTCATTGTAATATACACCTATGGTGAAATTTTCAAAACTTTTGAAATTATTTTGTATTTGATGTGATTTTCAAGAACTTTTTCTTCAAAAAGTCTCAAAAAACAAATTCCACAAAAAAATCAAAATTTTTTGTGAAGTAAAAAAAACATGTAATTTCATCTCTAAAAAATGAATGTGAATTTTTTATATAAATATCTAGTTGCAGAATGGTAGTAAACTCAATGATGGGCAATGAGCTTAAAATCAATGGTCATGGGTCCATCACTTAGGAATTAAGCCATTTTCAAGGTGTTTAGGATCCTAATTTTAAAATTTACAAATAGATGAATCTCAAAGTACAAAGAGTCATTTTTAGGCAAAATTAACCTTAAGGATCTTGTAGAAAGTCAAGTCCTTAACATGTCTATAAAGTTTCGTTTCTATCTATGTCATAGATTCAAAGGTTATAATATAAAAGTGAAGGGTACTTCAAGAAAATCAATGTTTTGGTGTAACTTAAATTGTGCTTTGATTGACTCTAAAAGTCACATAACATTTTAGAAAGTTGGCATCCTATACTCATTCTTAAGGTAACTAAATTCCTTAAGCATGGAAACAAGTCTTGTATTTTTAAGACCAAAAACAAGTGAGAAAAGACCACTTTATTGTTAAATTTCTAAAACTATGAGATAAATGGAAGATTTGTCACAAATCTAGAGCCACAATTTAAGATTGAACATGGTAGAGTGAAAGAATACAAGAAGAATATACAATAAGGAAAAAAAAATTGAAATTGAAATCTGAGTGTGAGATGTATATTCTAGTAGTTGTCACTACCCATAGACCAAGGAAGAGGTAAAAAACATATGACTCCACCTCGTTGGATAGAGCTCCTTGTCTAATGTTTCTTTTGACTCTTAAATCCAAGACCACCCATGTTTTGGAAATTTTTAGAAATTTAGTAGTAAATCTTCTCTTAAATCAAAATACAACACTTCAAAAATAACTTTATTTCCTTGCAAATGAGCCAAGAAAAAGTGACTTTTCACATTCCTAAATTATGAAGTGGCCATTCTAAAAATGGATTGATCACATTATGGTCAATTAAAAATTTTAAGGGTTAAACCAAAATCCTATACATATCTATTCTCGCAGAATATTTTTGGAGATTTGCAATATTTAAAAACACATACTATGAACTCATTTTCATTTGTATCAAAAACAATTAGCATATAAAATTTTAAAATGCTCCATAATATGATTGAATATTCATAGATTTTACTAACTAAAGTAGTACTCCCTTCGTCCCATGATGATCTTTTTCTTGGCCTTAATTTTTTTATCCCAAAACAATCATCATGTTGCACTTTATGGCATTGCAAATTGGTCAAATTTGGTTTTTGATTGCTATTTGGGACCAACAAAACAATTTCAAGTAGTAGTTTCTCCCCTATCTATGCAACCATCAATCAAAAAACAAATGAAACGACTAAATGGGTCAATCAACATTGTTCATTCATATTTTTTTGCATCTCTTTGAATATTGCATGATTGAAGGAAGTGAAGTTCTAGGAGGCAGAACAAAGGGTCACACGTAGTCTTGGGCATGTACTAAGTGCTTACAAAATGACAACCTTACACTCAACTATTAATGGACTGGTTCTCTTTGAAAATGCCCCCTAAAATCTATTTTTTTAAATTCCAAAACTACTCTTTAAGAAGGGCTCTAAAACTCAAAGTTTCTAGAGTGCACCAAACTCTACTTATAACGCAAAATTGGTTCTTAAATTGTTATCCTTAGCCTTAATCCAAAGCATTATGTTTAATAGGAAGATCATTTTGGGATGGAGGTAGTATTAATTTAACTTCTAAAAGACCAAACACCATTTTTTTGGCAACATAGTGATTTTAGGCAGCTCACTAAGAATAGAATTTATATTTTTTTTCTTTGAAATTTTCACGCAAGATGTGTCAAAGGAGTAGCTTTAAGGTTCAACAATTTTCATAACTTTTGACTACATGGTTAAAAAAGTTATTGTATCATATGTAATTTTCATTCATCTTGAGCAACTAAAAAAATTCTTAAAAAATCACTTTTCCGGAAAATAAAAATTTGATAATGGTTTTTGAGATTTATGTATACGTGGAAAGCTTTGAATCATTCCATTTTGATTAATGATATGAAAATTATGAGGAATTCTAGTTTGTAGGTAGTTATGAAATCTCTACTCTAAAATAAACTTTGAAGTCCTTTATTTAACTCAATTATCAATATTTTTGGAAAAAAATACAAGCATTAAATGTACATTAGTTATTACAATAGTACAACTATTGGGATTGGCATTTTTCAATTCCATAAATAAATTCTTAACAATTTAGTATTTTGAATCATTCTCTATATCTTTCTATTTATTATTTTTTCCTATATGTTGTATAATTCCAAATGATTTGAAAATTTTCAAGCATGTAGCCAACTTGCCTTGTAGAAGGAATCCAAAGAAGTACCACCATCAATTTAGACATTTTTTTATACAAATGTAACCTTGAGAAGTGCAGCTACTCAAGCTTTTGCAAAGCCCCCAAAAGAATTTTTGTCACTTTAATCTTGCAATCCATAGAGTGCAAATTCTGAAATTTCTGAAATTTTTTCCACATGTTTTCAAGTCAATAGTCAACATACTAAAAGATCCTACAGTTATATGTGTCCAAAAATATATTTTTTTTCTTCTAAGATTTTTTGGTAGTAGTAGAAATGATAGCTTTGGAGCTTCTTTGGTGAAAACAAAGTCAAAAACCTTTAGGGGTGAATATATCCTAAGAATATTTACTTTCAAAATAATTTCGTTCTACAATATCTACATCAAGTATTGAGAAATAATATACTGCACCCAACTATTAGGTCAGCAAAAAAGAAATTTAAATGAAATTGTCAAAATTTTATGGAAATTATTTTTTTGAAACAAAAGCTTTCACAGGAAGAGAACACAAAATTTGAGGGAGTATTCCTATTTCAAGCTTTTCCAGACTTAAAGCTTGATTAAAGTTTCTCAAACTTTAATTAAATATTCTGCATGAAATACCAACCCAGATATCCAGATATGGTACAGACATAGAATTTTATTTATTTTATTTTATTTTTTAAACAAATGGAATTCCATTGCAAAACAGTCATGGAAATACTTTTCAACCTTTCAAGTATTTTAAATAATTTGTTGGCCTCTTTTGACACTTTGACATTGTCGTACCAAAGTTACAATACCGTCCTACCATCCTACTTCGCTAGAAAAGGACTGCCTCCTACAATTATTTCAACCATAGTTACAATACAGTCCTACAATCCTACTTCGCTTGAAAAGGATGCAATTATTTCGACAAAAGTTACCATACCGTCCTACAGTCCTGCTTTAGGAAAGGTACTGTCTCATGCAATCATTTCGATAATTTTTGCGATTCAAGGCGCACTAGTATGACAATTCAGGCTTCAAACACGCTCGCAGGGTCAGTACTCCATTTCTTATTAGCACACTTACCAACCCACCATTTCAGGAGTAATACAACTGAGGAAAAATTCGAAAGAAAAAAAAAAAAGAGAAAGCTTTTAAGCAAATTATAATCTGTGTTCAAATGCACATCACCGTAAATTCTCTAATGATATGCTGGTAATACTGGTATGGGCCAACTTAATACTGGAATGATTTGAACGGAGTAGCACAAGTGGGGCAAACAAGTAGCTGACCATCAAAACCAATAACCAAATAGACGATTTCTTGCATTTGTGCGGTCGCGCTCACTGAAAACAAAAGTAATTTGAGATGTCCTAGCGATGCGTTCCAGAAATATAAGAATCTCAAAAGAACGCACCATAGAGCAGTGTTGCCCACTTGGAACATCAAACGAAAAGTAAGTTGGACCATACCTCGTCGTACATGAGTATGCAATACCACTCCAGCGTACGTCAAACAGAAAAATCAGTGTCATCTCCTTTACTACCGATTTCAAAAACCCGTACCCGAGCGTCGCAGGTCTCTTTAGAAAATGTGGATATCTAACCAGTGACTAAGACTAGATAATGACAAGCATCCGCCGACGCTCACCAATCTCCCAGTACAGTACACTGGGACTCTCGCTCATCTGCCTCCTAATAAAGACAGACGTTCCTGGCAACACAAAGTGCCACGACCCGGTTCCCACCGCTGCCTGGCCCACCTCACAAATTCCATCTTAACAACCCCACAGTAGTAGGGACACACACTTCCATGACCATCTCAGACACTGACCCACCGGACCACAGCACCACAAGCGTACCAACACAATATCTCCACACTCTCCTAAGTTTACAAGATGACGAACCTGCCAAAACCAATCATTTCATTCGGAATGCCCACCAATTAAGTGTCAATCCTTGCTAACCACCTAAATCAGGGTTCACTTCCCCGACACCAGTTTCTCAGCTGCACAAAACAGCTTCCCACCAATACAAAGAACCAAGGAGACCGAGGCCAACGGACTTACAATACTACTACTATATACGCGAGTGAAGGCCGTGGAACCAGTTCTGATCTCCCACAGCAGGCCAAATAACCTACAGAACGCGCACCATAAAGGAGCGTGCCCACCACATCCTGCTATGCCGTTGGGCTGCAACTCCGTGCAAGGACGTCAGAAAACGCTCCATCTAGCCTCCGGGACCGGAAGGATCCTACTGCTCTTTCCAGATGCGTCCCGTCACTCTCAGCTTCAGCTCCTTTCGGTCGCCGCCCGAGAAAAACAGGGCCATGTTCCTTTGGATGATCAGCCCGTCGTGACTGTCGCGCACCTTCCGGTGACTGTCGCGGATACTGCGAGGAACCCCTTGCCAAATCAGTTTCCGCCCGTTCGCTCCCACCTCCAAGCTGTAGCTGAAGTTCTTCGCCTCGTTGTCGTCCCCCATAAACCGCAAAAAGGCCATGTACACGGGGGCCATGCCCAGCTGGAAAGCCTCGAAATGAAGACAAAAATGCTGCCCAAAACAATTGAACACCTGCACCCACACCGACCCAGCCCGATCCACATGGTTCCATGAGTTCCATGCCCAACATTCCCACTGCTTCCATCTCCCGCCTCCAAACCCCCAAGTAATTCACTTTCGCTCTCACCCTCTTACCCCTCCTTGCAAACGGAACCTGACATGACAATAGCCCCGCGCTATCATACAGACAGACGACGCACACGCCAGTGACATGACCCGGAAAAACACAACCGCATTAAAAAAGAATGGGACCTCACGATCTCGATCACGTTGCTTTCCACCACAATCAATAACTTGCAACCAACACCTCACTTTGGCCCTAGCCATGCCTTCCTCGACGATCACTCCCCATTCCCACCCACTCATGAATACATCCTGACGAAGAAAACAAAGCGCACCGTTAACATCCACGTCGCGTTCTCCACTTCCTGGGGATTCGACTTCACGTAGCGGTGGTTGAAAGTGGACCCATTGTGCATGTCTACTTTGTGCTCGTCTCGAAGGTGAGCCACCAGCCATGCGATGTCGCCCGTCACCGAGCACTCCGACCCTGCGTATGGACAATTGTAGGGCCGGTACGTGCACTGCGCTTCGTGTTTCAGCTTGCTATAGTAAGGAAAGATGTCCGGGCACCCCAGGTTCTGGTACCTGCACGGCAGCTCGAGCGACTCGGCCACCTTCTCCAGCGCCAGACACCGGATATTGCCTAGCTCGTATCTGCAAGTCGGACACCGGTTGTGTACCCTTTGCTTGCAGTTGGAACACAATGTGTGTCCGTTCGGGCACTGCATTCAAAACATTCCACCGCAAGTCACACCCATCAGTACAGCCTCATGCAACTCTCTACCCAAACCATCCGTGTGCACTACCTCGCACACAAACACGCCACCTCCAATTCCATTCGCTCAACCTTTAATCTCTTACAAAATGAAATCCTCCGGACGCCAGTCAAAAACGACAGGGCTGTCAGTTTCGCGAGAGCGCAAGCAACCGATTCCATTCAAGCCATATCAAATGCGGCTATGACAACGGATTTCGCCACGCAGCCAACCTCTGCAATCACAGAACTCCACCTTTCGACGCACGAACAAACGACTCATGTGCGATCCTATATTCCAAACTACCATCCGCGTTGTCCCATGACCAATCAAGCCGCGCACGCATGCGCCACCATCTCGGGCATGGCTCACAGCCATCTCTCCCTCAAAACTGGACCTACTATGCCCAGGTGTGATCAGTGGAGAATTGATATCTATACCCCAGTAAATTCGGATGAACAACCTGGTGAATGGGCGGATACATCGAGTTCGTGCACACCGGGCACTCCAGAAGCTCGTGGACGCTGCTAGAAGGCGTCCCCGCTACCTTCCTCACCATCAACGTGCTTTTCGGGACGGCCCCCGACTCTGTCTCGGACTCCGTGCTCGAAGGAGTGTCCCCTTCCCGAATTGGTGACTCCGGGATCTCCATCTTCACATTCGACGGAGCCATTCCGATCCTAACTAAGTTCCGTGAAAAAAATCCGTAAGATTTCTACCCTAGAATGCCTGATTCCCCTAATTTTAGTTCCTAATTTCCCGACTTCTGAGCAGCCTGCAGTTCAGAACATTGAAGTCGATCAATTCGTCGTCGCTACCTACCTCAGAGACGCACAATCAAGCGTAAGCATCCACCCATCAAAACCAACAACCGACCTCTCCCTAGCCCAGTGCCTCTTACTCACTGCATTCCAACTAGTAATTGCCAGTCGTATTCCTGTCGCCACGGACACCAACATTGTGGGACGGAGCTCTCCTACCCATCAGAAACCAGATCCCATCTGATCTCCAACTCCTGCCTAAATGGATAGGCACGCCCTCGGATTCCACTCGCACATCTCCAGCGAATCCAAGACACAAACTCGGGCCATTTCGACTTCTTTTCACACCAGACACATGTACTGGACTATGCAAGAAGCGCCCCACGACTCTCCTCTCCTCTTCACTTCTCTGCACCCCGCACGGCCACTAGCAACTTACAATTCAAGACCCACCTCAACAGCTTCTGACACCCGTACAACGGGTTTACAGAACAGGGGATGCTCCTCCGACTTCTATTCCGACCTTTCAAAACAGCTTCCCCTCACCCACTGCCGAACACCATTCCAGATTTCAACATCCGAGCCACTGCCAACGACGCGAACTCGCAGACAAAGCCCGCCGGACAAAGTCACACATCCCTGTGAATGTCGAGTTAATTCCAATACCACTTTTCTGCGACGATCCAGCCGACCGACACCACGAAGTCAGTCTCCCACTAGAACGACGACAACACAACCGAACATCCCTCCGTCAATCCTAGTAGCTCCCAACACCCCAAAGAGCTTCGAGCTGCAACCCTAAGTTCCTTCAAGGCCACCAAACACGCAAACCTCGTTCTCCACGCCACGATCCGTCTCCGAGACCTTACCGTCGACACCGCGTCCTCGTGTGGGACTTCGTGAGGGGGTTTTCCGATGGCTCCCGAAACCCTAACCCCAGCTTTTACGCGAATGTGGCAGCGCTTTTCAAGGAAACAATTGACCCCGGAGATCTAAGCAAGCGCCGGAGGCAGCGGCCACGCCTCGCAGCAACATAATGATGAACGAACTAAGCTCGGGCAACTGGAGAGAAAGCTCCTGGGGACATCGCGGCAGGCCTGCGACGCGGGTAAGAACTTGAATCGCTGTGGCTATGGCGACGCGTACACTGTCGCTGGTGCGATGGTGATGCAACGGGAGAGAAAGGAGGGCCAATGCTGGGATAAAGCAGGACGCGGGGATGGGTGACCGCGTACCGTATGGTAGACGAAGACGCCAGCTTGTTGCGTAGCCTGGAAGGACGGGGACATGACCGCGGATCACAATCCTGCCATTTTGCAGCTATAGATGAATGGAATTTTTAAATTTATTTTTAAGAAATGAAATCATGCATCTTCTAGGAGTCATAAAAATTTCAATTTCTTTGTGAAAATTTGAAAATATTGTTAATTTTTTAAGGAAGAAAAAAGAAAAAACTTTACATCAAAGACAAAATCTGCTTAAACAATCTGAAATTTTCACTATAGGTATATATTATAATGCATAATATCATGGTATAAACTAAGGTTATTGTGTCATTCTAAAATTAAAAAATCAACAAACCATGGTCATAAGTTCAAAGTTCAAATTGTAATAAAATATTGATTTTTAAGAATTTTTCAATTGGAATAAAAATTGCATTTAATATACTTCATTTCATTAGTTGGGTTCAAATTCATAAAATATCATTTTTATGGCTTAAACTCACATTAAGAATATTGAGCAAAAAGAGTCCAAAAATATACTTGGAAGGAGATTTGTAGATTAAGCATCTTCTTTTAAAAAGTCAATAATACAATAGTGAAGGAATATCTAATACCGGTCACTTAAAATTCACTTAGGCAATTCCTTCCTTTAGAGTTGCATGAAAAATAATTTTTTTTGATCCTATGATCCTTCCTTAAATCATCCAATGGACACAAATTGCCAAGAATTCCATCAATGAATGGGATTTTCTTATTTTATCACTTCTACCTTCTTTCTACTTGTCCAATGGTATATGAGAAGCCATAGTTTTGCATATTAATAAGGAAATGTTAAAAAAAATTCTTCTTTTGAATCTATAAATATCTTCTTCTTTAGGATTGCTTCAGAATTAACCCTAAAAGGACTAGACCTATCACCATTGTAGTGAGTTTAAAATTGATTTGATTTGTATACCAATACTTGTATTTTTCATTACAAAACATCCTTCATTTCTATAATAATCCAACAACTATATTTTAGTCTTTGCAACTTTTGAAGGCTACTTTTGTCTTGTCTTGGACTCTCTATACTATTAAGTACAAATCCATTGTTCTTAAATTGCAAATTTAATGGTGAATTCTTGTTCAAGTTACCTTCAAGGCAATAGGTGAGCAAAATATCATTTGACTAAACATGAATCTTTAAAAATAAATTGCGTCATTGGACTCTTAGGATGTTTTTCATGCAAACCATCTATTTTTGGTTATCAATTATTCATTTTCAACTATCAACTATCTTCCTTGAGTTTTGAATTCTCCAAGGCTAATTTCTATTTTTTAATCTTTTTTCTTAAAGTGATTGATAAACTTAACCAAATTCTATCAAAAAGCACAAATTGAGTGCTTTCAATTCTAGAGGTGATTTCGCATCATTTATGACACTATAACAAGGTTTAGGCTTTGATTTATTCTATATTATCTTAAATTCATCTTAGTTATACTATATCTAAAAACACCTAATCTTTTTTGAACTATCAAATCCAAGTATTTTTAGATATTTAAAGCTCCTAGAATCAAAAAAATTCAAATTCATAGGTACATAGTTTTTAAAGCCTAACACTCTTATTAAAAATTTTGAACAATAAATCTCACAATTGTTTGTTAAACATAATAAAAATATCGAGTCCAAAATGACAAAACATTTCTTTTCTAGTTTAAAAGCTTCACTTTTTCTTCTTTCATGCATTTTATTTTGCATTTTTAGAAACTTCTACCTTTAGTTCTACAAGCTCTACATATTTTAAGAAAAGTTAAGAAGAAAAGAACAAAGGATACCAATGATACTAGTACGTGAGTATTAAAATGAAAACATGTGAGCCTTGAGCATATGTAGATGTAGATATCCTACAACCATTGAAGGTGCTTGTAATATAAACACCTATAATATAGGTACCTAAAACATAAATATACAATAATCATTGACAGGATCTATAATATAGACACATGTAATATAGATGTATAGTCTTTTAGGCTCATGGGCTCATGTTCTCAAGCCCACATAATAGCAATCCTCCAAAGGAAACAAGATATTGAAAAAAAAACATGAGGAAAGATAAAAAGAGTGATTATTGACTTTAGAGGTTTTGGACACAAAATACTGAATCTATCCTATGAAGTCAACCATGCAGGCTGAATTTACCCTTTAAGAAAACATAGGAATTTTTTAAGAGCCACACATGATAAAATTTGCAAATTTTGAATACATTTTCGCAATTAGTGGCCCATCATTAGTTCACAGAGGTAAAAAAGATAGAATTAACACAACACAAAATAACTATTTTTTCTTACAAATTCATCTACACGGCCCACTTTGTAGGACGGGTTTAGGCCCCCTTTCTCCTTTCACCTAGTACTTCTCTTATTTCTAAACCAATTTACAAATCCATTTTTTTTCCTCTCACATGTAGCTAAATAAGAAAGATTCCGTCTCCCTCAATTTCCTCACACCTCATTAATAAAATCCATTATTCTCTCCTGGCCCTGCCTTTTATTTACAGATTTCTTCATAATTATACCAGAAGTTAGACACACTGCCTGCAAATCAAATCCACAACGCATTCATGCTTATTAATATTTACATTTGGAGCATCGAAAAATTGAATACTTTTGGCACATAAACCAAAGTCAACACTCCATGAAAATATTTTATATAGCATTACACCCTCATTTCCTATCACTATTAATAGCCATGAGATTCTTTAACAATGGATTTTAAAGCATAGATCTGAACAATAAAATGGTGAGGATTGGAGTTTGTTTTATTTTTTTTACAATATATCTTATATCAACAATATTATAGTGAGGATTATAGTTTCTTGTGTTTATATCACAATATATTTTATATCAGTAATGTTAGTATGAGAGCATAGAAATGTAAGCATATGAGTTTAGGTGTAAGTAGATACCCTACAACCATTGAAGATGCTTATAACATAGTTAAACTATAATCATGGGGGAAGTGTTTATAATATAAACATTGATAACGTAAATGTTTACCCCCTAAAGGACCATTGTCCCTTCGGGGGACAAATTGGATTTCGGGCGAGTACCTACGGGCTGAAATTTTGTCATGATTTTTTGAAACGTTTTTTGAAGATAGAAAAACTGATGAGCTTTGTGGGAATATAATTTTTTTCACATTTGGTGCCCGGAAACAAAAGTTATGACCAAATAAGCTCAAAGTAGGGGACGGGGGGCAGTCCGGGCAGCAAAAAAAAATTTGCAAAATTTTGAATTTTTCTTTTTAGGATTTTTTTTCTTGTAGATTATATTTTTGTCTGCATGGGAAGCTTTGATTCATTCCATTTGGACTTATTATGAGAAAGTTATGGACAATCTTGTTTATCGGGCAGTTAGAGCATCTTCCTGAAAAAATAACTTATAGAATTCATTTTTGAATGCAATTTTTACAATTTTTCTAAAAAAAAAAATTTACATGATTTTGTTTGCTTGCTAGAACAATCTCACCATTGGGATTAGTGCATTTTAATTTCATCTTAAAGATATTAATAATTTAGATTTTCCTTCTTTCTCATACCTACTTCTACTTAACAATTTTTTTAAGCATGAAAATTAATTTTTTTCTTAAAATTTTCTTTTTTTCTAGATTCTCAACTCAATTTCCCACAATAAGGATTTAAAGCTCAAAACTCTGTAGTGCAAAAAATTTAAGTTAAAAAAGTTCAAAGTCAAATAATCCAGTCCCACAAGGTGCTGAAAAAATTGTTTTTTTCACTTTAAACGCAAATATCTTTTAATCTATGTGGTCAAAATTTCTGGAATTTTTTCCACACATTTCCATACTAGTAAGGTATAAGATCCTACGGTTGGATGTGCAAAAAAAATAATTTTCAAATTTTTTTACTCTTTGCTACAGAAATGGCAACTTTGAGTGTTTTTTGGCAGAAATAAGGCCTTGGTCCTTTAGGGGTTAAATTTCTAGGCTCATGGGCTTATAATTCTCAGGTCACAAAATAGCAACCTTCATCTTATGTGCCATGAAAGTTGTATTATATTTAAGAGTGTCAAAATATAAATTCACATTATTTTCCTCTACAATAAATTATATTATATGATAATTAACTGTTTGGATTTTTTGTTCAACAAATTGTCATACATTCTTCTCATAAACACTAATTCTTCATGTAATACCTCATTTGGTCACTTAGAGCTTCATTCAAAGATTTTTAAAACCCTAAAACCTTGAAATGTTGTGTATCATTGACCACAAGGTTGTTTGGTTATATATCAAGATAAAAATAGCTCCAAATATTTTGCGAGCATTTTATTTCCACCCTTGGATTAAAGAGTGAGTACAAATGGATTATATAGAGATTTAATATTTCAATGACAATGTTTTATTTTGAATGTTTGTTTGTTTGTTCAATTAGTCTTCCAAAGCAATGGATAGGTTTGGGGTTTTTAGTTTAAGTGTGTCGTGAATACTTCTTTATCAAATTCTATCTACTTCTAGCAATAAAATTTGGTCCTCTAATTTTAAGTGATTTTGAACTTGATTCTAATCAAACAATGTCCTAAAAATTCTTTTGCACATTCCAAAATGATAAAAAATCTCTTTAATTGGAATTTTGTAGCAAAAGTTATGGTGGGATGAAATTTTATTTATTTTCATCCTACTTTAACTTCATCCATCATTTCCTACCAACTAAGGTGTTTAAATGAACTTCTACTTTTGCATGTTTGTTCTAATGTATAGTTAATTATTAAGGTTTCATTGTTGCTAATTGGATGAACTTTTGTATTTTGCATCCAAATCTTCACCCACATATAGCTTCTACAATTTTTATTCAATTCTAAAGTTTTTCAAGTTTTGGAAATTTGTCTATTAGACTTATATGATTCTTGAACTAAATCTTGACTTTTGAAATCCAATTCTCAATTTCTATCAACATTCTAGAAACATCAATAAAACTTCACAAAACAACTCTACATTTCTTCTAAACTCAAATGAACAAGAAATAATTCTTTTTATTTGATTTGAAAGTAGTCCATAGTAATGGTATACCCAACTTTTTGAAAAAAACTATAAAAATACACAAATACAAATATAGACAATATTTGCAAATAAAATAAATATATCAAAACAAATTAAAACCACAATATTTGGATAATGTTTTTTAAAGAGCACAATGTTGAAGCCCCTATGAAGGTTAAACTTCAAGTACTCAAAGAGTCAACAAATTAGCTTTCATAGATTAACATTAGAAGCTCAAGTGATTCAATAGACTAGCTATCTACAAAAATTCAACTTTGGGAGCTCAAAAAACTCAATATACTACTCTAACAAAATTTGTAGCAAAAGTATGAAAGACTATGTTTGTAGCATGTGCAAAGCCTTGTTATATAATATTAAAGAGAAAAGTCCTCAAGAAGCTTCTTCTTAAGAAATCTTATATTCTAAGCAAACTAAAGAGGTTATAAGAAAGGTTATAAAAAAGTAAAAAATAACTCCAAATTCAACATCTATATTTGGTCAAAATTTTAACTTTTGATGAAAAGGTTCAAATGTCAAATTGATTATTCCATTGATTTCAATTGATTATTCCATTGATCCAAATTAGAGTGGAGGATTTCAAAACCTCTTTTCCTTAGTCATTTGGGTTTGTAAAGTATACAAATGGTCCAAATTGAGCACTATAAAATTGTGGAGATTAGAATTTGCACTTTCAAACGGATCTAACATTTTCAAGGTGTCTAAGAAAGTTAAGAAAGTAAAGAAAGACTTCTCTTGGTGTTGATTTGGACTCCATGTGTCTCTCAAAGGATTCTTGACTAGAATCCTACACCATTAAATAAAATTGGTAGATGTAGGTTTTTTTATTTAGGTCTTTGCTATTATAGATGCCAAAAGACCTTTGTGGTATTACTAAACATCCATAGTGAATCCAAAAGAGCTCATTCCCATCTGAAAACGTTATAACTTTGTTCAAGCATAAAAGCCCCTTTAAAAACTTCTCAAACTTTGGAGGGATGATACTGAATTACTTAAGATTTTTAATCGATTTATATATCGATTTTTGTACCTCTTGGTGAATTTCCAATGCCTTTAAGAAGTTTGAGTCCTAAAGAGAATTGTTAGTATCCGAATAGAAGGGATTGCTAGTTGAAAAATTTTAAAATAAATAAATATATATATATATATATTATTACTATTTCTATTATTATTATTACTATTACTATTGTAAATATTATTCTTATTATTTTTAAAATTATTTCAACTAAATGGTAGGGTTGGATGGCACAAGACAAGTTTAAATAAATATTTTGAAAATATTAAAAATGATTTTAATTTTTTTAATTTACAATTATTATTTTAGTATTTTTAATTTAAAAACTATTCTTAGTATTTTTAATTTTTTAATTAATTTTTTAATAATTAAATAATATAACCATCACTATGCTTGTTTATAGCTTGGGAATCCTTTTCTTAGCAGCCCTTTCAAGGCTTGAAATATTTTTTTAAGGGATTATTGTTTGAGTTGAATTTGGAGAAGGTTAGTCTCAGTAGCTGTAAAAATCCATAAATTCAAAACTACTTCTTCATTGGTTCTAAACACTATAACTATAAATGCAAGCCTCTCAATTTTTGATTGATGTTTTTATTGAAGATTACTTATAAATCTTTTAATGGCTTATATGACCTTAGAATTTTGATTGGCTTATATGCCTTAGATTCCAACTAGCTTATACAGCCTTGGAGTTTGGCTATTGGGCTATAGGGGCTTTTGGTTAGTTATTGCTATGGGTACCCTCGGATTGACTTTTGATTCTTAAATGTTGGTTAACTAATTTTTTAAAACTTAGATAGGGCTGATTTTGCCTATTGGTGGATTTTTAGTCACTAATCTAAATTTTTGGACATACTAGTCCAACTCCAATACACTCTAACTAGATTTTGAGCTCAAAATTCCACTAATTGGAATTTTTAGAAATAATCAATAATGAAAAGAACCATGGGAAACAAATTCAAAGCTTTGCCATTCAAAAGCATGAAAAAATGGAGGGAAATGTTTCTAGACTTGGGACTTAGTTGGAGGAGATAGCTTCACTATATGGTAGGTTAGCACCAAATTTCCAAACAAAATGTAAGAGGATTAGTTAGTACTTTGGATTTTAAAATTAAGACAAGGATGATAGCTTCGCAATTTGGTGGGTTAACACCAAATTCTTTAAGCCAAATTCATGAGGATGACTTATTACGGCACTTGAAAGCTTTGGTCCCAATCCAAATGCTCCAAAGAACATGAAACCAACACATAGGACTGCATATTTCTAACATCTAAGCATTATGGAGATTTTCTACTACATAAAGTTGTGAATCTTGCACAAGAAGATTGGTGGAAAATGGTTAGCAAAGATTGGTAAGCAAAGACTCAAAAACTCACAAAAAACACATATATTTTGTATTCCAACTTCAAAAACATCAACAATTGTAAGGCTTTCCAAAGTAACTCCAACATCCTTTAAAGTGAACTCAAAACACTAACAAAGAGGGAAAACGCAAAGGCTTCTAAAATGGTTCAAAAGCAAGTGGACAAAATTCCAACAACACCAACAAATTTGGCAAAATATGAAAAACAAGAAAAGGTGTGCAAAGCAAGAAGAAGGGAGGCCTTTCATACCTTTCCAAGGCCTCCTTTCTCTCTCAAATTACAAATTCTACTTGGCTACTTGGCTACGTGATTGTTCTAACTTTTGGAAAAATATTCCAAATGTCAAATAGATTCTACTATAAGCTTCAACAAACTCACATTAGTCTAGTAATCTTATACCCATTACTTCAAAGCCATTTTGCAAGCAAAAGTCAACAATTTGCAAACCACAAAAGGATACAAGATCCAAATGTTAGAGTTTACTTTTTCTCAAGTTTTTGACTAGCCAAGGTTGTTTATAAGGTTCAAAAAAGTAAGAAATGAATCCAAGTTGTGACTTAATTCAAACATCTGACACTTCTGGTATGCCAATCAATTCATCAAATGTTTTAGATAATTGTTAAAGGTCGTTGCCACCAGTGGTTTTGGTACTTGCTAGTGTTGGAATGTCTTTGAATTTTTTTGGGCTCTTATTTAGGCTAAAAAACATTATCTTAATTTTTAGTGGGATTTTACCACTACTAAGATATTTTCTACAAATTTTCCAATGCTAGTAAACAAGGTTGACTTCCCAAGGAGTCATCTTCTACAATTCAAAAAATTACAAAATTCTTTGGATAACTTCTAGGAAGTTTACAAATACTATGGGCAAGTTCACATTTGGGGGAACTATTTATGGAAGGGTTTATATTACCTACCTCCTGTTTTAATTTTTCTAAGGAAGAATCATTTTTGTACAAGAGAATATGGATGAACCAACTTTGCTATGACTCTTACAATGTTTATATGTTAAAAACACCTCTCTCCAATCTTTGATCGCACATTTTTTAAAATAGTGGATTTTCACTTGAAAGGTACAACGTGCCTTTTTTCAATCCTATAAATTAGATGGTGACCTCTATGTAGATTTTCCACAAAGATTTCTAAGACTTAGTAGGATATTTAACAATCTATACTACAAACTCATTTAGCCTATAATTTGTCACATGTACTTAGAGGATAAATTTGGTAATAGTACAATTTATGTGTTTTTCTACTAGTTTGGCCATCAGAGCTTAATTGTGTTTCAAACTCCTATTTGACATTCAAGACACCTATTTAGACATTGAAAATGAAAAATGGAATTGCTTTAGGCACTTCAAAACTTTTAAAAAATAATATACTATAGTTGTAGGAGTTTGTATTAAATATAATGTCAACACTTTTTGTAGGTCTTTTTTACTGTAAATACCAATAAAAACAAGCAAAAAAAGAAACCCCAAGGTCTAAGTGACAACTATAGGGGTCACAGCTACTTATAAGCATTTCAATACCCATGAAACTTTGATATTTAAATGAGCACAACTAGGTTTTAGTGTTTGTATAGAAATTTATCCTAATTAGGTACCTAAGTGTCTTCCACTGTGACTTCCAAGCAATGGATCTATTCTAATTTCTTATGTGATATGAATTTGCAATATAACCAATGAAACTTTACTTAAAACTCAATTTCTAGTCAATTGGCCTAAACAAACAAAGCCATTGGAGTTTGGGGGGCAAGAATCCATAACTCTAATTTATCAACCCTAGGTTCAAGATTAGATCATATCATTTCAAAAACACAAAATTCATTTGAATTCAATAATCTTAGCAAAGTTATGATTGAATGAAGTCTAGCCTTTAGAAGGGAATTTTAAATTTTATCCATTGTTTTTTATTGGTTTCTTATTTCAATTTGGCTTAAGGATTTTTCTACAATTTGAGGTTGAAAACTAATATTTAAATACTAAATTTGGACTTGGATGAACAAAATCCCTGTAAGTTCATTTGTTCTTCATTCTAAACTTCATCCTACATTTTCTCTTGGTTTTTTTATTGGGTCTTATAGTTTAAATTAGCTTTAGATTTTCCTAATCCTATTCTATGAGATTCTAAATTCTAAATTCTTCTTTGGTTGTCTTCAAAAGGAATTAATTAAAATTTTCTTCTTACTAAAAACAATGAATTACTTTTAATCAATTATTATTTATAGATTTTTAATACTTGTTCCTTATACATGTCAATTTTGCCTATCAAAAATGCTAAGTCACTTAAAGTTTGAACTTTCCTAATGGAAGTTATACATAAATGAAGTTTGATTATTAATCAATACTTTAAACTTCATCTATTGTTTACTATAAACCTACAATTCAAAACTAACTTTGAAATTGACTAATTTTCATCCAATTTAACTCCTATATTTCATCTATTTATATCTTACCTTAATTTAATAGTGCAAAATTAATAAGTTGTAAGAATTCAAAGCCACAAAATGTATTTGAACAAGGTGAAAAAAAACTTATTTCTTTAACTTTAAATGCAAATATCTTGCACTTTACAAGGTCAAAGTTTGTGAAATTTCTTCCACACTTTCTTATACTAGCCTAGAACAAGTAGATATTCAAAAAAAATATTAGTTTTTTTTTGTTCTTTGCTATAGAAATGACAACTTTGATTGCTTTTTTTTTTGTTAAAAAGAGGCCTTGGGATTCCAAGGATTAAAATGCATAAATTGGTGCATGTAGAAATATGTAAAAATTTATGAGGATTCAATTAGGTCAGCTGTGGCTTTCAACTCTTTGTGCTTGAAAATGAGTACAAATTTGAGAATTTATTTTATTTTCTCCATCCTTTAAACCATAAATTTATACCTTAACCTTACATTCTAATGCAATATATAGAGGGGGCTCAAAAAATAGAATTCATTTTCTTATAATTATTTGTCCCTGAAAGCTACATTTTTTGCATATAAAGTTGATCATTTAAAATTGTTATAATCAAAAAATTGAATGATTGACATTTTCCAAAGTGAATTTGCTACCTATTATAGAAACTAGTCTTTACTTTTGTACGGTTGAAATAAAAACTTCAAGGACATCCATGTATAGTAAGAGATGCAAGTGTAACCATTAATTGAAAAGCTCTTTTGTCAAAGAAGTTATTGGGCCTTAGGTGGTGCACTTCAATCTTTCACATGGCATATATGAGGTTTACATTTTTCAAATATGAATAATTTATTTAAGAGTTTAAAAAATTGGATTTTTTTTTATTTCATAGTCATTTCTTAAAAAATTAAACTGGACATATGTTGACGACAGAGGAAAAATTGAATCATTTGTAGTTGTAAAAGGAAATTGAAATACATTGAATGCAATTGTGAGATTGTGCTAACAATGGAATTTTAACTATTTCAATTTTTCCTTATTGAAAAAAATTACAAAGTTCATTTTGATGTAAAATGTATCAAATCCCTTGAGGGACAAATGACACTTGTATTGTCATTTGTCCCTCAAAGTGACAAAGTGACAAAGTGGCTTTCACTATTGAATTATGAATATGCTTTAGAACTTTACATTACTTATTTAAATGAATTGAAGCATATCTTTCCTAATAGAAAAAAGATTTATTTATTAACCCCTAAGTTCCAAAGTCCCTACATGTGACTCTTGGGATTTTGGATAGGTTCATGTAATCTCAATTTTTGATATGATTTTTTGAAGATAGGAAATCAAATTAGCTTATTGGAAATGTAATTTTTTTATTTCAATTGGTGTTTGGGAGCAAAGTTATGCCACCATAAGTCCAAAATGTAGCTCAAGGGGTAGTCCAAAAAAAAATAAAAAAAGATGAAATTTTTTAATTTTTAATTTTTTTCTCAAAGATTATGTTTTTATCTATAACAAAGCTTTAATTCATTCTATTTGGATGAGCAATGAGAAAGTTATGGACAATCTTATTTTTTGGGCAATAGAATCAATTTTTGAATGCAATTTTTATAATCTTTCAAAAAAATTGTTAGATAGGGTTAGATTTGCTTACTAGAACAATCTCACTATTGGAATTGTTGTGTTTCAATACCATCTTAGAGCTGTTAATGGTTTAGTTATTCTTTCAATCTTGAACTTGCTTCTCCTTCACAATTTTTTAATGAGTGAAAATTAAATGTTTTTTTTATTAAATTTTATTTTCTATGTTTTCAACTCAATTCTTCAACATAAAAAATTAGAAAACCAATATCAATAATGCAAACATTTTAAGTTAAAAAGACTCAAAGCCAAAACTTCTAGCCAATAAATGTATTAAAAAATTTGTTTTGTTTACTTTAAATACAAATTTTTTGCAATCTATGCAGTCAAATTTTCTAAAACCTTTCTATACATTTTTATACTAGTGTAATATAAGATCCTATGGTTAAATATGTAAAAATAATATTTTAAAAAGTTTTTTGCTCTTTACAATAGAAATGACACTTTTGAGTGGATTTTTATGAAAAAAGGCCTTAGGACTTGAGGGGTTAAAAATAATAATATTATTTTTTCCTTCTTGTATGGTCCTTCTTGACTCTTTCGAACTCAATGACGCATTAATGTAGGTCTTGGCCACCAATGGCAATAAAAAATAAAATTTCAAAAAGCTTTCTTTTTTCTACGTTGAAATAAAGGTTAAGAAAATGATGCCCCAAATCAAGATTACATAAATTAGTACATTTGTCAAGTGCCTTTTGGAGGACACGTGGAATTTTAGGATTTATCCCATAAGAACCTTAAGCTAGTCTAAAATTTTTAAATGTGAAGATGTATTTCAAATTGCAATTTATGATAATTTTTTTAATGGTTGCTGTGAAGTAGAAGTCATACGATGTGATGCACAAAGTATATTTGTATGATTAGACCAATTGCTACAATGACCAATGTTTTCCAATAACATTTGACCTCCAAAATAGAAATGTCATTCTAAAATGAATTCTAGATTGCATACTACTAATTTCCTAAGATTTTATGCATTTTAAATTTAAAATGTTCATTCAATCACATAGTGATGTTCTAATATTTTCATTTCACTTATGTATTCAAGTCATTCTTGAAGGGTCGTGTCTTAATTGAAAATGTCAATTTCAAAGGTCAAACTTATTGTTGTCCCTTGAAATATAAAATATTTCATTTTTAAGAAGTTGGAAATGTATATCATACAAATATAAGAGAACTTATACAAGAATTTGCAAACATTTTGATGCATGAAGAAAAAAAATTAATGAGCTTCAAGAATGTTAGTTCTCATCAATACTTCAGAAATTTCAAATTTTTGTCATCTAGGATTAAAGGCTCTTGTATTCACAATCTTTATATGTGCCTAAATATATACTACTAATTATAGGAAACATACCAACAAATTGTGTGCTTCATTGTAAGTCCTAACTAAAAATAGTAAATAGTTGCTTCATAAAGCATCCGAGGGAGAGTTTTTCCTAACTCCTAAGACTCCAAAGGAATTGCTCTTTCTCTTGTGATTTTTAAAGTGGGTCACTATTTACCTCACTTCCTAGTAACTTCAAAAAAGTTATTTGCATTAAAACTAGTAGACATTGTTGACAAGGCACTATTATGTTTTTTACAACATTGCAAAAAACATAACTATGTTGTCTTCTATGTCTTAGACAACTTAGTTGTTAGCTCCAACATGAAGTTGTTTTCCTAATGACATGTGCACACTATCTGCAACGTCCACCACTATTTTGGCTTTTGTTAACTTCTTGTCTTGGAAGTCCTCTTGTCCACAAGAACATGCCACATTTTTGTCTTATGTTACAAAATATAGGTTTCTTCTAGTCTTGCTTCTAGTACACTACTTCTATGTAGTACGTCGCTACTAGTTGGACCCTTTACTCCTATGGCTAATTGGCTTCAGACGATTGCCTTTGTCATGTAGTACGTTACTACTGGTCTAGCCCCTTTGCTACGGTTGATTGACTTTGAACAAGATACCCCTAGCTATGTGGCAAGTTGCTATTGATTTAAACCCCTTTGTGCAACTGATTGGCTTTGCACAGCTATTGGGCTAGCTGAGGCATTGCTACTAGTTGGATCCCTTTCCCTCATAGTCGATTGACTACTAATTAGGCATGTTTGCTAAATTTGACTAGCTTCAGACCAACTTCCCCAAGCTATATGGCACGTCACTATTGGTTTGGACTCCTTCCCTACGCCTTTGGATGGTTGCCTGGCCACATGGCGCGTCCCAACTCGCTAAATTCCTTTTCCTTACAATTGATTGGGTTTAGATGGCTATCCTTCCATGTGGTGCATCATTGCTAGTGTAGACCCCTTCTCCACGGTTGACTAATGCTACTAATTTTTAGTGAGATTTTACTACAACCTAGATAACTTCTAGGAATTTTTTATTGTAGATTTGGGTAGTTGACCATTTAGAAGAGGATCTTCTATAAGTCAAAAAATTCTACAATTTTTTAGTGAACTTAAATCTAAACACTACTAGAAAATCATGACCAATGAACAAAAAATCAATTGATTTTTGTTGTTTTGAGCATTGAAATTACCCTTTTCACCGATTTTGGAACTTTCTGTGAATATCAACAAAATGGCACTTACTTTCTATTAATTTGAGTAGTGTAGTGAGTGAATCAACATAATTTTAGGGAATATAGAATCTTTTTGGAATCTTTTAGAATCTAATTCCATTTTTAAAAATATTGATGAAATTTATGAAAATAGTAATTTGTACAATTACTATTTTAAAAATATTGATGAAACTTATCAAAATGTTTGCTTTTTGTCAAATATTAAGAAAATTTCAAGAAACTCAAAAAAGACCTTAGTCATTTAGGGGTTAAAGGTTTGATGAGAAACAATTTGGAATTTGAAATGAGACCAATCATGAAATGATACAATTACTAGTGTAATTTCAAAAATCTTGAAGAATCCTTAAAATCTAAAAAATGCGATTGCTTGAATCTCACTCTTTAGATATTCTCTACTATCATTTCTCTACTATCATTTGTCTTTTGTGACTCCTTATAAAAATTGCTTGGTGACATGAAGAATATGCTATCATTTAAAAAATATTCTATCAAAACTATCCTATTAAATTTATTATTTTATGCAATCTTGATCAACACGTTAAATTTCAAATTCAGATAACAAATTTTCTATTTTTGATTAAAAATTTTGTGTACTTTTCATTGTATTACATGATAATTGATTGAAAAGTATTGGTGATGAATTTTTCAAATTTTATTGTGGAAACACTTAAGATACATGAATGTGCTCATCTCATTTTGTAGAAAAACTCACATACCATAAGAAAAATTTTACACTAGAAAGAATTTAGTCTTTGGGTGTTGCCTTCCCAAATTTTATTTAATAGATATTCCTAAATTGTAATTATATTTTACTAATCCATCCTTGTATTATGGCTATTTCTATACGTTTGAGCATGATGGTTTAATTCATTTCCCAAATCATAGTTTTGAGAAATTTGTTGCACAAATTTGTAATTAGATTTCATAGTGGGGTTGCAAGACTTCTTAGAGGATATTGTGCGATGGATTTTTTTCTTAAACTTAATCATTCACAATTTGGTGTTTTTTAAATTCAATAGACTTTGGCAACCATTTTGACATAGTAAAATAATTTTTTTCAGAAAACTTTGATTTAAGAAAAGTTGTAAAGTCAAGCTAATTTTCATCTCTAAAACTTTATTTGAGATTTTGAGCCTCCAATTAAAACTTGTAGGCAAAGTTCAAAGAAAGGTTGCGAAGGATTTTTTTTTAAACATCCTCTTTGAATTTTGTCCATAATTTTTGATTGAGGTCTCAAAACCTCAAACAAGTTTTTGGAAATGAAATTTAGCTTGATTTTACAACTTTTCTTAGTCAATTTAAAAAATAAATTAATCTTCTATGCCAAAATGGCCTCTAAAGTCTTTTAATTTTATAAAATAAATAAAAATCAATTAGAAAAACTAGCTAAAAATAGAATTTTGCACCTTTCTTATATAAGCAATGATTTGCATGGCATAATGATAGCATCCTTGGACCTCAACCATAAGGTCCAAGGTTCGAGGCTCGTAGGTGATGCCAGCTTGCATGGTGGGCTATTGATAGTCCCTACGAAATAATTTTCATAGCAAACTTTTATTATAAAAATTTTATTAAGAAAAAATCCAAATTTCACCAAAACAACTAGAAAAATCAACAGGTTTCAATATAATTTTGATTGGTACTATGCATCTAAAACAACAGGCATGAACAACAAGTTTTGGTTGTTTTGGTTGCAAATTTTTCTATTGGTGAGAATTTCACAAGAAATGTGCAAGCTCATATTTTTATTTTTCACATTTGAGGAAGGAGTATAAAATCTTGTTATCTCTTTTAATTGTTGGTAAATAGGTAATCTTTCACACAAAAGAGAATCTTGGCAAACTAATTTCGCCGTTGGATACTCAAAGTAATTTCAACATTGAAATACCATACTTTAGTTGTAAATGTCCTCCATTGATTCGTCTTGAGTTTTTAGGCTAACATAGTTGGGGTTTCTACTATTTTTTGGAGATGACTAGAAAATTGAATTCTATCTTTAGAAATTGACTCAAGAATTTTTCTAGGGTTTCTTCTAACCATTTCAGCCAAAATCTATTATATGCATGGTGGGTTTAGGCAAGTTGGGCACTATTTACTCAAAATTCACAATTTCTACTACTTCTAGGTTTTAGCACTATATTTTGGACCAAATACCATATTGACATGTAATATACCTCATTTGGTTCAACATTCTTTTTTTGGAATTTTTTCATAATAAATTTAATTAAAATTGTAAAAACAATTTTAAACAACTATAAGTTCCAAGCAACAAATTGAAAGCTCACATTGCATTGCAATGGTGGTTGATAATTTGCAAGAAATAACTTGGAATTTACTATTTTAAGGTATTTGGAACGATGCCATTACGGATTTGACCTCTATCAATAAAATTAATTGTTATTCCATTAAGCATAATCTTGAAAATAATAGTAGGACTATCCAAGCTTCACTATATTATGACTTGTTTTTAGCAAAGTACTTAAATAATGGATTGTGTCTAAGCCAAAGTTTCATTGTGATGGAAAAATAATGAAAAACGACAATCTCAAAGTCCAAGCCTTCATGTTTGAACAAAATCTACATATACCAATTTACAAGCATTTGAGATCAAAGCTTTGTCATAATATGGGAAAAAGACTAAAGATTTGTAACACCTAAGGCTCAAAGCTCTTTCATACCTTAGAAAAATATGAAAAATACTAGACCAAATTTGGAAGAACAAGTTAGTGAAAGTTAGCATAACATTTTAAAACATACAAACACCAACTCTTATTAGTATTCCATAATGCACAATCTTTGAGGAAAAGCCTCAACAAGGATTTACTACAAAAAAAAATTATATGAAAAAAGTACAAATAAGGGGTGGTTTGAGATGGAAAAGAGCACTTTTATATACTTTTTCCAAGAGCACCCTTCTCTCTCTTTTAGCCAGTGGTAATCTTATCTTTATAAGTTTTAATTTTTTGAAATTTTCTACTTCTACGTTGGTCCAATTTTTAATTTTGGAAAAAAGATTCCAAATCACAAATAGGTTGCAATATTGAATTCAAAAGTTTGTTTCTATTTGAAAGAATTCCTCACCATTTTCTATCACAAAAAGTTGGGTAGGGGGGATTGATCTTTCTATTGCTTTGTCTTTGGATGATGGAAGGATGGAAGGATGGAAGGGTCTCTTTCCATCCCCTCCATCATTCCACCCCAACAACCTATATTCAAATGACTCATGCCTCCAACTCAAACCTTCTTTCTTCTACGTCCTCCTTCTCCTTTTGACTTTTTGTTGTCTTCCATTCTTATCCAAAGACCTCTTGTCATCCTCTCCTTATGCCATCCATTCCTTCCAAATGTTGATTGTCATCAAGTTGCAAAAATTCTAAAAATGATTATTATTTTTTTATATCTATTGTTGAAATGTATAAAAACAATCTTGATTATTGCATTTTGATGGAACCATGGAAAGGTGTTTTCAATCTATCTGAGGCTTTTTGAAAGATGCATATGAAACTACGACAAATCAACAACATTTAGTTAGTTAATCTACCTGAGTGCTTTGCAGATAGTGTACTTCAATATGTTAATATATGCCCAAACTTTAATAATGGGCATCATCAAATGTAAATTTAAGCTCTTTGAAACTAAGTAGCTTCTAATGAAATATATAGGTCTAAATCCTAACATATTTTGTCTAAAATTGACATTTTGAGAGGAGTTTGCATATTATTTTATTACTTGTTTTTTCAAAGATATTTGATAAAAGTATGAATTTTGCATCAACAAGAAAAAGGCCAAGTACTTTTATTGCTTGCAAATCAGTTTATTCGTAAACTCCATAGCAAGATTGCATTGAGTGATGAACTTATATAAGAGGCCTTTCGGCTAGAGTGGAGGACAATAGAAAATTAGAGGGAGAAGGAGCTGTTTGGGTAAAAGGTTATTGAAGCATAATGAGAGAAGGATGGAAATAAACCCCCACTTCAACCCCTCATCCAAAGACAAGGAAACAGAGGGATTACTTCCTCTTAGTCCAAAAAACTAATGCCAAGTTTAAATATAAATAGAATAAAAATTCAACTACTGGAATTTACTTTTAAAAAAAAATTTGATTAGCTTATGTTATTTGGAAGGTGGATGGAAGAAAGAAAAGACCCCGCTTCAACCTCATTCCAATTTTGTATACTCCTCGAATGCTGATCAAATCCATGAATATTTCCTAATTTTGTTAAAATTAGGGAATCTTGTCAGAACACTTTAAAAAGTTTAAGATATGTGATTAGTATAAAATAAGCTATGCTAATTTTTAGTGAGATTTTACCGCAATTAGGATAATTTCTAGAATTTTTCCATTGTTGAATTGAGTAGTTGACTACTTCAAAGAGGATCTTTTGTAAGTCAAAAGATTTTGGTGATTTTTATGGAACTTCTTATAGAACTCCATAATAGATGTAGAGGCTCTTATTTTTATCCTATATATTGAAAAAAGGAGATTAAAATTCCACTACCTCCTTTAATTATCTATGAATAGGGAATCTTTCACATAAAAATGAATTTTGACAACTTGATTTTGACTTTGGATTTCTTGCGTGATTTCAATCATAGGATACCATATTTTTGTTGTAGATGCCTTTTTCTAGTCTGTTATGAGTCTTTAAATCCTACAAGCTAATGATTGGAATTTCTACTTTTATTGGAATAACTAAAAAACTAAAACTTACCTTTTCGGAAATAACTTAGAGATCCACTTAGGGTTTCCTCGGATCTTCTTTGCCAAGATTTGTCACATGAAAAGTAGAGGTAGGCATTTTGAGCAATATTCATAAATTATTCATTACTTTCACTACTTTTGAATTTTTAACCTATACATGTGCATGCTGAATTTTGAGATATTTTAGATATTCTACTTTATTATAGATCAAATACTATATTGGTATGTAACATAGCTATTTTGATTTAACACTCTATGAGTCCTACTAACAAATTGGAAGGGGTAGATGCATGGATGAGTGTCTCAATAAACCAATCACAAAGATGTTTAAAATATGTTAGCAATATGTAAGTGCCCATATAGTCACTTGAGACTCGTAAATTGTTTTTTTTGGATTTTATTAGTTTTAAGTATAGTTTTATATACAAAAATCTCTAAAAAGAGTGAATAATCAAAATAGATATGTCACATACCAATATAGCATTTGGTCCTAAATAGAGCATTTTTTAATTATAACCAAATTCCGCATATAAATAGGGTAGAAATCCAAAAATTGTATAAAATTAACGTATTTAGTAGAAATTACCCAACTTGTCTAAACTTGACAAATCCTAAATAAATTGGTTTGAGGGAACTATGTAAGAATCTTAGTTTAGATTTCTAAAGAGAGGTTTCAGTATCCCCATTCCATCAGTGAAATAGTAGAAACTCCAATTGTTAGCCTATAGGTGAAGAAAACTCAAGATGAACCAGAGAAGGGCATCTACAACCTAAGTACGGTGACTTGAGGTGGGAATCATGCCAGGAGTCCAATGGTGCAATTGGTTCGCCAAGATGTCCTTCAATTTGAAAGATTCCCTAATTACCAAAAGTTAAAGGAAATAGCGGGATTTGATTCTCCTTCTTCAAATATGCAAAGTAAAAATATGAGCTTGCACATCTCTTGTGTGATTCCATGAGAGGTTCCATGAAAATTCTTGATTTTTTTGATCTCCAAAAGATCTTTTTCCAAGCGGTCAACTCCTAAAAGCCACGATGGGAAATTTCTAGAAATTATCTAAGACACGGTAAAATCTCACTAAAAATCAATATAGCTTTTTTATGTTAATAATGAGCTTCAACAAGTTTTGTGGCATTCCGATAGTTAGAAGACTCAAAACTGACAAGATCCTCTAAGATAGACAAAATTGAAGTTTAAATGTGGAGTTGACTAGTGTATCGGGAGCATACGGAATTGGATTGAGGTCAAAGCGGGGTCTTTTCTTACTCCCTTACACCTACTTTAGAGCCTAAGATAGTTAATTTCTTCAGAAAAGCCAACCTCCAAAAGTTGGATTTTTACCCCTTTTTTTATTCTAGTTGACGCTAGCTTTTAGTGTTTTTTTAACGGATGAAAAAGAGGAAGGGGTTCTTTTAAACTAAAAATGGCCTTATGAAGCCATTGACACAATATATTTGTGATTTGGAGTCTTCTTCCAAAAGTTAAAGATTAGGACCAACGTAAAACTCTAAAGCGGTGAAAATCCTAAAAGATAAGAATGAAAATCTAAAGAAATAGGGTTGCTTTGACTTTGATTTTGGGGAACCAAGGGAAGGTATATAAGGCCTCCCCTCCATACTCACTCTCTTTCTCTTGTAGTCTCATGGTCTTCTAAAGTTCTAGCCCTTTAGGCCATAGTTTGTGTTTTTTCTTTGTGTCATTTAGAAAAGTTTTGGTTGGAACAAAACTCTTAAAGTCTATTTGTGTACTAGTTAGTTGATTGTGTTTTAGAATTTGAAGTTAATCCCTCAATACAGTGGAGCTTTGACTTCAAGTCCTAAGATTGTTGTAGAAATTTGATGATTTTCTAAAAGACGGCGGAGCTTTGACTTCAAGTCTTAGGACTGTTATAGAAATTTAATGATTTTCTAAAATATGCCAAAGCTTTTGCCTTATCACTAATCTCAAATGTCATCATTTTTATTAGTTTTTTAGGAACTAAAGTTTGGAATTGAACAATAATTGTTTTGCAAGTGTAGGGCATTTAGGACACTTAGAAAGATCTATTGCTTAGAAGTCATAATGGACCAATGCATAGACACCCAATTAGAGTAAAATTAAAATTGAACAAGAACCTAATTGTATATGGTTATTTACCAAGGGTGGGTAAATAAACACTCACACATTATAAGGCTACAAATGGTCAAGTTTTTTCACAACTTTTTTGTTCAAAATACTTAATCACTTGATGATGAAGACATTTATGTAGTTGATTTAAGAATTTTCAATTTTTAATAGGAGTATGGGATTTTGAAGTATAGTATATAGACTTGTCCCAACTGAACAAAACATTACATATATTCTTAAGGTTTTGCTTCAGTGAAATGCTTTCTATATTATTAAAACTTTTTTTAATATAGAATTAAGAACATTTTAGTAGCCAAAATGAAGGGTAATATTTGGATTTTTAAAATTAATTATTAATATTATCATCATTTTTCTATTGTGTTTTAGTTTAGAAGATTAAGGTGGGACTTTCACTTTGAATCTTTTTCTATTTATTTCCAATGCAATAGTCATCAAAGGGAATAGTCTTTAGTTTTAGTGACTTATAGTGAAGCCACTAAAATTGCATTGAAGTATCTCCAAGTCTACCTATTTCATCCAAACTTGTTTAAATTGTCTAAAATTAAAGGCCATCAACCATTTAAAACTTGACCAATCTTTTTGAATTCCATCCCATTCCACCTAAAATAAATCTGAGAAACCTAGAAAAGATATATCTAAGTAAGATACATAAAATTCACAATAATTTGCAAAAAAAAAAAAAAAAAGCAAAAGAAATCAACTGAAACAACATATAAAACTTAAATGTCCATTTTTTTCCCCGCCCCCACCCTTCTTTACAAAATTTTCTTTTACACTATTACATCCATCCATATAAGTTTAGACTTTAAAAGTAATAAACAACAAAGAAAATACATTTACAATAGAAGTGTGGTATCATCTTTAGAGTACTACAATTTTTCCTTTAAAGAATTGTTGACAAAGGTGTTGTGAAGGAAGGCCAATGGGCAAATTGCAAGCACTCAAATTAAAATTTTGAGTGATAGTTAGCCTTAATGTAGAAGTATTTTTACTCGTGTTCATAGTTTTATCTTCAATGAAATTAACACCGTGTTATTAAAAGCATTTTGTTGAAGTGACAAAGCAATTTATAGTTGCATCCTAATTTTAGCTTCCTATAAGTGTTGATTATAGAGGTTATCTAATTTTTCATCTCATGTTCTATGATTATGGATTATACAAAGACTAAAAGAACTACTACTAAATATATGTCTCCTTTGGTATATGCACTTTGTATTTGAATGTTTTGTTCTATTTTTTTTAATAAGGCGGAAGTATTTCATATTTGAAGGACCTTTTGTTTAAAATAATGATACCAATATACAAGATAATATACACTTACACAAATAAAATTATAGTAATACATTCAATTATACCAATTATTCTTATTATTGTCCCGATTATAGGATACAACAAAAGTTATTGAACTAGAGACAATGAGAAAAAAGTAGCCACAATAGAGTTGTGCAAACATACATGTAAGGTTATCTTGCACCTCAAAGGGCTCCAAAAATGATTGATTCTTATATGTTTTACATAGATAGTAGGATTTATGTTATGAATTGCATCAAGGCTTCAATCTTTTTATACTATTATCAATGGCATCTACTTTGTCATGTGACATGGCATCAAGGGCTATACCACATTGATGTAGTTTCAACCCATGTGGATGATGTGATTTCTAGTTAATTTAGAAGTATTTAGAGCTATTAGCACCTCGCTTGAGTTGTCACCTCATTTTAGGCCAATTATGATTTGGTTTATAGTGGAGACACTTCCCTTGGCTTTCGATTTTTGTCAAGTTAAGTGAACATTTTGAGAAAGAGTTGCTTGTGTTGTATCATGACTTTGATTAAAAAAATTTCTTTCTCTACTTTATTTGCACTCTTGGATTCTCCCATAAGTAGAATGAAAGATAGCTTGCCTTCATGAAGTATTTAAGATCCTTGAGGGTGTGCTTGTGATGCATTTTAGATTGGATATTTTTATATTTATTGTTGATGTTGGCTATTCAATGTGTTGTGTATGGTGATCTTTATTTACATAACAACCTACTAACTTCTTGAAAATATTAGTTGTAAATAAGTCCTCCCACTTTAACATTTTTTATACATAGATGTGCTTGAGATTTTTAATTTTAATCTTACAAAAGTAAAGACCACTTTGTCTAATACAAATGATATTAATTGTGAAGAATATTGACTATTAGATTTTTGGAGCATAATAATTTTAGGTGATCAATTTATAGAAAACAAAATAGAAAAAAATTTATTAGAAAACTAATAATGTTTTTCCCCCCAAAAGAAATTGGATTAGAATCTAAAGAAAGTATAATATTTTTTTGAATTTAAAAAATAAAAAAACTCTCAAATTTGTATACATTTTCAAACAAAAGTGAGTCAAAAAGCCAAAATTGATCAAATTTGATCCTACAAATTTATATATATGTGTCAACTCTTTTAATTCAATGGTTGATATTATTAGCATATCTTTTGGAACATCTTTAAAAAAAACCTACTATTGGTTTTACTCAAGCCTTGTTCAAAATTTATTCCCTCTTCTTCATTGTACAAGATTGTTTAAATAAAATTTTCAATGCTTTTTTTATTAAAATTTGAAAATTCTAAAAAGCAACAAGTATGTTAACTTGTTACCCTACAAGACCCTACTTTACAAAATATTGAGATTTATTTCACCCTATCGAGAATTTCTTAATTTGCCATTAAAAATTGTGAAATTCAAATAAATATTTTGAAATTCAATATTTCTCATTCCAAAAAGGAATTAATTGATAACATTACAAAGTCAAGTTTCTATTATAATTTCTATAGTTCTAGTTATAAACATTCTATAATGCTTTCTTGGTTGTTGCTTGTATTGATGGAATATATAAACTTAAAATTCCACGATTTAAATTTGATTGAACCTTGAATGACCACCTATCTTCATCTCAAATGTCCCAAGTTAAAGTATTTTCTAACGCAATCCCTTGAAATTCCAACATTTTATGCTTTAGTGATGGTGTTTAAGGGGAGTTTAGTGACATAAGTAGGTAATTATTCTAAGCTTTCAAATTTGAATACTCATAAAACATTGTGTGAGTGTTAGAAAAATAATGAAACTACTTGGTCATTAGGAAAAGTTTTAGGCCTAAGAAGGCCTTAGTTTTAGGCCATCAGTTTCTTATTTTTGGCACCTTTGCAGTGCAAATACATGATTTTTTTTTTTTTAAATTTTTTTTAAATACGAAAAAATTAGCCAATCTGATGTGGTGGTGATGTGGCACTAGTAGTGCCATGTCATATTCAAAAATGTATATATATAATTTTTTCTATAATTGCACCACGGGAGGGGGGCAAACTTGGTACACTCTTTTAGGCTTGGATTTTTTCTAATGTGATTCCCTCTCTTGAGAAGCCAAAATCTTTTAAGCAAAAAAAAGACTTCAATGGAACCACCCTCTTTGTTATGCAAAGGGAGAAAAGAGACAGTTTTGCATTCTTCTACCAACCCAAACCCATGTGTAGGGTTTTTTATTTGAACAATTTTATTGCTAAAAAGCAATGATTTCGTTTCAAGAAATATTTTGGCTACATATTCTTGTTTTCATAGTGCATGAAATTACAAAATACTACCAAATTGTGGCACGATATCGCTCTCTTTTGGATGAATGTACCCTTGTTGGATGAATAAAGAAACTTTCATCCATATATTGTAGGCTTCATCCATTTTCGTGGATGTAAATAGCTTCCTCCCTACGATGAGATCGATTTCTGCACTCCCTTTAAGAAACGAAAAAAGAAACCCTGCCCCCGCGTTCATCGTTCATCATCTGACACCCAGACGGGAATCTAGATTTGGAGGAAAATACGAAACTATTAGCCAGATTCAACCACTGAAGAATCCCTAAAATTAGTCGTGCCTGATGCGTGAGCGTGCGCGCTGCACAGGATATACCGCCTCAGTTTAGCAACAATCGAAGTTCCAGGGTCGTGACCTCGATCTTGACATCAATCCTCATTCTGGGGACTGATGATCGATCGCCGAAGTTCCTGAATGGAATAATCTCTACCTGTGAAAAAACAAAACACTGAATCATGAAAGTGCTCGTGAGCTCGTGAACTTCAACTTCAATTGCAAGGCGTGCTAGCGTCACTCAACCGCACTTTCTGTCTTGAGTTTTCCAACAAAAAACCTCTGCGGCCGTCCACTAATCTCGCCGTGACCAGACAGCAGACACCGTTAGAGGAGAAACAAAAACAAGTAACCCAAAAAAAGTATCACTCACTTTTAATTTCTACTGTAGTAACCTCAATCACAACTGTACAGTACACGACCCAATGCCATTCCGAGCTAGCCCAATTGTCTGCAAACAACCCTACTTTTTTGATGGCAGCAGGAAGTCGGAACTAGATAGACGGAGTCACCGAGAGTTCTATTTCCGGCGCAACTAATCAGCTCTCGATCTACTGTAGTTCGGTGTCGCCAATCAAACTCTTGGTGTGGCTATGGATCACAAGGAAGAAGGAAGGAAGGAAGGTCCCTTTTTTACAACAAAATTTCGAAGATGAATAGTACTTCTGTCCTACTAGAAGGATTCCATGTCATTCATCGAATGTCAAATGTCGATGTCGATGTATAAAGGTCAAATTATAGATTGAACTTCATGTTGTATTATTATTGGTTTCAAAATTTGAAGTGTTGTTGTCTTTCTTAAGTATAACTTGTTGTAGCACATCAATTTTTATTTTGTCTTGTAGCTTGCTTTCAATGGGGTCTACTTTGATTGTCTAATTTTTTAAATCCAAATTTTATTGTGTCTACAAAAGGAGATTTTCGATGCACTTTTGATGATAGTCACTAGAAGAAAAAACGGGTCCTATGCAACTAGCCACTGCAATTAAAAAGTGTCCATTGCGACTCATTTACAATCGTAGTGGACACTTTTTAGTTGCATTGGCCAATTGTATAGGACCTGGGTTTTTTTCTTCTAGTGAGTAATCACAAGTCCTAATTTTACACCAAACAAAAGATATTAAGATAATTTAGTGACTCATTTAGAGAGTTGCATTGGTGATGCTCTTAGTTTGTTGCCAATTTGAGTTGTATTTTGTAATGTCCCAAGTCTTGTTTCTCTAAGTCTCACTCAAGGCCAAATTCTAATTTATTAAGTTGTAGAAGGAGAGAAAGAATATTATGTGTAGGACTTGGAGCTTCATAGTGTGAAGGCCAAAGTCCTAACATCCAAGTCCCAATATTTCTCATATATAGTAGTAGGTGGCTAAAATTTGCCAAAAAATTAGATTAAAAAGTCAATGAAACCATTTTGGAGGCTCTTTGGACATGGAATTTGCAAAAGAACAAACTTGTCTACAAAATCAACCTTTCATTATGCTTGATTTAGTGTTATTCATCTCATATTATATTCAAAATGATTGATGGGATTTGTAGCCTAAATTGGGTCTTTACTTTTGCTAAACCTAAGTTGGGTTCCAAGTTCCACTTTTTTGGTTCCAAAACCTCCCAAAAATATTTCTTTATAGGCATTCTTAAGTAGTTGGATCTTGAGACATAGTATGAAACCCTAAGTCCCAATTTTTAGCCCTCCACTGATCAAATTTTAAGAATCTTGTAGGATGCGAGACATAAAATATACTTCCTCCATTCCAAAATGTTTTTTTGTTTGACATATGATCTTGATTAAGGCTGAAAATAACAATTTTTCAACCCATTTTGAGCTATAGGTAGAGGTTGATACACTCCCATTGAGTTTTGTATTAATTATCAAAATGCAATTTTGGGATGCTAAAAATTGGGATTTTGAAGGCATTTTGTGAGGGAGTATTAGTAGCCACTGATTTGCAATCCTGATTACATACGGTGAGCCATTTTCTCAATGAGACCCTCGTACATTTTGTATGACAATCGTATATTCTGTAAATAAAAAATGTGGGGATTTATTATGATTGGTTCAAGTCTCAAGCTGTCCATTGTTGAGAAGAAGTTGGAGAGGTGACCTTCCCATTTTTAGAGAGGTAGCCATATTGTTTGGGAATTATTGTTGTTAAAAGATAGCATGTACAACAATGCTAACAAATAATTAAAATTTGATTTATGGAACGTGCAATTGGAAGATCATATTTAGACCAAATTTTTTTAAGGGCAATCGGAAGATCATTTTAGGATGGAGGAAGTAACAAAAAATGGCCCTAAGAACAATTCTAAAGGAAACATAACTTATATCCTAAATTAATTTAATTTGGATTAGTTTCAGTAAACTAATTTTAAATGCAACCTAATGGATGCATACTACTTTCACATCACAATGCTTGTAGTGTTTAGACCAGTATTTGGAATTTTTTTGAGTTTTTCAACTATTTTCTTCAATTCCAATATTGAACCATTTTTTCAAGTATTGAGTCCAATTAAATTTTATCTATTTTTTAAACTCTAAATAGAAATTTTATAGATTTCTTCTCCTTTATTTTTCTAATGTTTTAAATTTGAAACAAATTTTTTCCCCAACTCCACCAGCTAGCTTTGAATTAAGTACTGATTTTTTCCAAACATTACTCTAGAAACACTGCCTCTCAACTTGAATTTGGCCGTGTTTCGAGTGTCCTCAACTCTGCTTAGTATATACCCTCTATTACTCTATGGTTGCTTCAATTAGGTAAAACAATGGTGAATCTCTTAAAGTATTTAAAAAAGGATATTATAAAATTCAAAGCATTTTGACACTTTTTTGACCCTAGAGTGTCTCAATGTCAATTTTGTTTTTAATTTCTCCCTAAACCTTCTATGGAATCTTTTTTTTGTTTTGAAAGATTGAACAACCATTCCAATTGTCTATGAACAAAGCGTTCATAGTGTAGGGGGTAGTTTTCAATACACTTTTTCCTACACTTATTTTGACATCATTTTCAACACTAAAGTATATTAAAAAAAAAGTTGTTGTAAAATTCAATACATTTTGACACTTTTTTCAATCCTAAAGTGTCGAATCAACATCGATTCATTTTTACATTTTAGTGTCAAGACTTTTTATGTTTGGAAAGAATGTCAATTGCAAAAAGATTATCAAAAAAGTGTTAGGAAATGTATCAAAAATAGTATAAAGAAAAGCTAAAAAGACATGTCTTACCATATAAGTTACAAAAAAATCTTTAATTCACACATGTTGTAAGACACTAAGAATTCCCACTACTAACCATGAGGTAAAGAGTTCAAATCACATTGCTTGCATATTAATTGCCTATGACTACTGTGGGCAATTCATTTAAGCCAACATCCCATAATCACTCATTTGAGCTCACTCTTTTCAACAATCACATTTTGACATTTTTTTGCACTTTTGTATCAATATTTCTCACATATCTTTTTTAACACATTTTCAAAACTTTTAAAACACCCTTGTTGGGTAGTGGGATAACATGTACTTAATAGATTTGCTTTAAGAGCATCATCAATCTAGATATGCCACATGAACTCAACAAAATCTTTTTCTAATATCACTATAATACTACATGAAAAGGGGGAATCACGGTTGAAGAACCTCCTCTTTAACTCGACTTCCAAACTTGTTGAAGGAGTGATGTAACAAACCTAGGCTAAGATGCAAGATGAAATTCAAAGAACTTGCTCAAAAATCTTTACTTGGCCTTTAGAACAAGTATGACCTCTCTAAACTTGGTAAAGATCATTAAAGGTTACTATAACTTCATCCTAATGTGGAAAGTCTCTTGAAGGACTCCACTTTCCAATTAGGGAGGTCACCTCGACCACAAATGCACTTTGACCTAAGGTGACAATATGATAGAATGTATGTAGTTCACTTCAAATAAGAAGTCTTTGGATTCATTTTTTTGTTTGCAACATTTTATGTGGCAAGACAACCCGAAAGTAACACTAAAAAATATGTTGTGTCCAAGAGAATATTTGTTGCCCACTAAACCAATAGTTTAGGTACAATGCGTACATTGAATCCATGCAAAAAGATTTTGCATGGTCTCTACACAAAATTTTGCCATTAATGTGCCTACTATTCTTCATATTTCTTCATTATTCTACATTTCTATACCTCTTACTGCCCAAGTAAAAGTGAACTTTTAAAAAATCTACAAGTCTACTCCACTAAATTAGATCAATGGAGGGTACCACAATAGATTTGACGCAACAATCAATAATAATAGTGAATCCAACTTGTTGGGCAAAAATTGATGCTATGAAAAACATGATCTTTAAGGGCATTGATATGCATCCTCAATATGCTAACTAGTTCTTGGTTGTAAAGAGGTGAATAAGTTTAGGTGAGTTATTGGGTTTGATTACACAAATGAAATGCCTTCAACAAAAAATTCAAGACAAATCACTTCTACAATTTGTACAAAATACACTTTCAAAGAAACAAAAATTGGAAGCATTATTTATTTAATCCATAAAGTCTAACCTCTGAAGGACCGTTTGTGCCCTCGGGAGACAATTTGGGTCCGGGTAGGTTCCTGTTGTCTCAATTTGTAGTGAATATATTTGAAACTTTTTTGAGGTTGTGGAGTTTGCTGAGAGCTTTGTGAATATATAATTTTTGTTTCAATCGGTGCCCGAGAGAAAAAATTATGGCACAATAAGCCAAAAACAAAAGTCAATGGGCATCACAAAAAATCAAAAAAAGTAAAAAAAAAATCTAACTTTTTTTTCCTAAAATTTTATATTTTTGTCTACATTTGAAGCTTTGATTCATTCTATTTGGATTAGTGATGAAAAAGTTATGGACAATCTTAGTTTTTTGGGCAATCTAAGCATCTTCTTGAAGAAATAACTTAAATAGGATTCATTTGTGAATGCAATTTTTACAATTTTTAGAAAAAATTGTTAAACAAGGTTAGGTTTGCTTCCTAGAACAATCTCACTATTGGGGATTATTGTATTTCAATTCCATCTTAGACTATTAAGATTTATTTTTTCCTTCAATCTTTAACCTACTTCTACTTAATGATTTTTTAATGAGTAAAAATTGAGTGTTTTATTTTTATTTTTTTCCCTTAGATTCTCAAATCAACTAATCAACATAAAAACTTAGAAAATCAAAATCAATAGTACAAAAAGATTTCGTTAAAAAGATTCAAAGCCAAAAAATCTAGTGAAGCAAGTTACAAAAAAACTTGTTTTCTTCACTTTGGATGCAAATATCTTGCAGTCTATGCAGTCAAATTTAATGAAATTTTTACCACATGTTTTCAAATAAGTTAAGTACAAGATCCTATTGTTATATTTTGAAAAAATGTATTTTTTTGGTTTTCTTAGGTGAACACATCAAAAGTGGTAGTTCTAAGTGGGTTTTGACATAAAACTCCCTCAAGGCTTTAGGGGCTAATCTAATGCCTTCATTTTCAAAGTCAAATATAAAAAACTTTAAAAATCCTAAAGTAGTATGAAAATAAAAGACCTATTTTTAAAAGATTAAAAACTCTCTTAATAGTTCCCAATGAGATCTCTAATTTTAGAATTTAGGATGTGCCACATCAAGGCACTTTTGGGTATAAATTTATTCTTGCAAATTTTTCAATTTTGAGTACTTGAAGATTTTTAAAATTTTTGTGTTGGGCAATCATATAGTTGACGTTGTCACTCTTTTTCCAAACATTATTTATTGTCTACCTCAAGTTCAATGTGCATTTACTATAAACATTTTTTAGATTTATCAAAACACCAACATGTAATGCACTATGACAAAAATCCTTTTGTTTTGTAACATGGCCTTATATATAAAGTATAGTTCCCTCTAAACAAGCAATCCATTTACATCAACATCTACATGTTGAAGTTTTTTTATATGTAGTTCATTTATTTATCGTGTTAATGGATGTTCACATTCTCTATATGTTCATGCAACATTCCAATATTTACTAATGAATTCAATCATAATCCATTATCTAAAAAATAATGTTTGTTTTTAAAAAAAGATTAAATAAACAAAAAATTTAGACCCCTAAATTATGATAAATATTGGATTGATTATTGACGTGAATTGTGCCCAAAACAATACACTTAAACAACTTGTCCAAATTTCTATGATTTTGGTATTTTTTTAATGGATTTTTACTTCCCTTTATTGTTATTGATGTCTAGACTAGAAGGTAGCTATGCTTGAAAGAGCCATTATTATTATTGCCCAAGGCTTCAAGAGCAACTAATGGGAGAATAGTCTACAGTAGACGTGCTTTATTTTGCCTCCAATTTTGCCTTTAAAACTCTATATCTAAATTCCTATTTCTACTATGGACTCCTAAAGATTAAATCTTGTAATGAATTAAAGGCCTTAAAAATATATTGACAATGACATGGAATTATTTACTTTGAAAATCTCATCTAAACTATAAGTTACATGTTCTATTGGAGGTCACATTTGGCACTAATAGAATGACATGAATGAGCAAGATTGATAAAGCTATTGACTCTAAATTGAACTTGAAAAGGCTTTGCATTAACATAAACTACCCTTATGAAGTTTAAATAGCTACCTCATATTTGAAAAGTAGTACAATGCTACAATAGTAAAGCCTTTGGGAGTGCGTCTCTTTATTCTCTTCATCAAGACTTTTGAGTTTTGACTTAGTCTTCTCTCTATTGCATGGCCAATCCATGTAATCATCGTAGAAGAGTGGTTGTGACCCTTAAGAGTGCTACAATTTAGCCCCTAGATATGAAAACACTAGTAGAGTTTTTCCTACAAATTTTTAAATGTAGCCAAAGTAGCAATCAATGACATTTTCTTTGAGTTGAAATAGGTGAATGTACACCACTAACATAATTTAGCCTACAATGAGCTTGCTCCCATTTGATTTAGAATGGGGTAGTTTACCTTATTGCCTAACCATTCTAAGTACATCACTAATTTCATTTATGAGCTACAATCCTAATACCTAGCAATTCAAACTACAACCTCATTTTTCATTTTCTTGGAGTCCACTGGTGGGGGTACAGTTCGTTGATGGGCTCAATATTTGTGCCAAGTTTAATTTACTGGCACCATTCTACCGTTTGTTGGTGGAGATGCTCTAACTTAACACAACACAACTGAAAGGAGATTGAACAATATTGGTAACTTACTAAGGTAGGAGACTCGAAATATGAGCATATAGGTGGTTCCGTGGTTGTGAATGGATATGAAGTGGTTCTTAAATGAATGGAAAGAAAAAAAAGCATTGTTAATGACAAGAGCCAATCATACTCTTTGCTTTCCCATTTATATTCAGAAGTTGCAAGTGAACAGTTCATAGAAGCCCTAGGGACATAAATAGGGACCTATACCACATCTCATTTGAAAATTCATAACTAATTCAAAAATGATCCAAAAAACATAAAACAACTTGGGTTAGATGCCAATTCCTCTTTTTTTTTCCAAGAAAATTTACTGAAAAATATTTTGAGAAGTTTCACCTGCCCAAAATTCAGTTTCAGTCCTTAGATGCTCGCTTTATGGACCGACAACCTCAGCTGAGGACAATGGGCATGAAAAGAGACTGTCCAGCACACAAAGGATCATGCATGACTTATTTTCTGCCTCACTTACGTGTGAGGTTTGCATCAAGACACTTGGCTTGCTCTGTAATCAGGTTAGTGGGAGAACAGTGCAAACTTCCACACCAGTGTGTTTTTAAGGTATTTAAATGCCTAAAAGCACCACAGATAATTGGGGAGCAGCAAGCCTTCCCAAAAAAATTGAAGAAAAATTGGATGATGATGCAAAAGTTGTTCCAGTTTTTGAAAATAATTTGTTGAAAATGCCAATTTTAAATGAAACTCATCCAACTATATGGATGAAAAGATGTCTATCCAAAATTTAGATGAATATTAAAATATTTGGATACATCATTTTTTGTATGTTGTGACTTTAGCACTTCTCTAGAAACCCAAAAAATCCCTGTAACCCATGTTGTGGCACAATAGAAAAGCTTTTGAGTTTCTCAATGTGAATTCCGTGTTTTTTAGTTTCATGCTTCTATGTGAATGGAAAAAAATTATATTCTACAAATAGCTTTGCCTTATTGTCAAAGCATAATAACAACACCAAATTTTTGATGAGGTTATTAACAAACTCATGAAATGCAACCAAGTATTTTTGTAATATTACAAGGTTCTAGTGATATTTACAAATTTTCAAAGCTGAAAAATACATGGTAGCCTATACTTAACTCTTAAAGCCTTGAGGGTGTTTTCTATCAAAACCATTCAAAGCTGCTACTTTTGTTGTGTTCACCTTAGAAAACCAAAAAAGTACCTTTTTAAAAATCTAACATAGGATCTTGTACTTAACTTGTGTGAGAACATGTGGTAAACATTTCATCAAATTTGACCGCATAGATTGCAAGATATTTGCATCCAAAGTGAAGAAAATAAGTTTTTTGCAACTTGCTAAAATAAAAAATTTGGCTTTAAAACTTTTTAACCAAAAGTTTTTGTATTGTTGATTTTGATGTTCCAAGCTTTTATATTGATTAGTTGAGTTGAGAATCTAAGGAAAAAAATTCAAGAAAAAATCACTCGATTTTTAGTCATTAAAAATTTACTAAGTAGAAGTAGGTTAAAGATTGAAGGAAAACTAAATCTTAAATAGCTCTAAGATGAAATTGAAATACAATAGTCCCAATAGTGAGATTGTTCTAGGAAGCAAACCTAACTTTGCCTAATATATATTTTTTAAATTGTAAAAAATGCATTCACAAATGAACTTTATTTAAGTTATTTTTTCAAGAAGATGTTTAGCTGCCTGAAAAACTAAGATTGTCCATAACTTTTTCATCACTAGTTCAAATAGAATGAATCAAAGCTTCAAATGTAGACAAAAATATAAAATTTTAGAAAAAAAATTAAAATTTTTATTTTGACTTATAAAAAAAATTGTGTTATCCATTGCCCTCCATTTTTGGCTTATTTTGCCATAATTTTTTCTCCTTGGAACCAATTGAAATAAAAATTATATATCCATGAAGCTCTCACATAACTATAGATCTTCAAAAAGTTTCAAAAACATTCACTACAAATTGAGACAATAGGAACCTACTTGAACCCATATTGTCCCTTGAGGGAACAACCGATCCTTTAGGGGTTAAGACTTCACACTCACCTTAAATGGATACCTTGAAGCATGTATACAGTGTTTCAATTTTCATTGATTGCCTCAAAAAAAAACTTCACCTTTCATTTGTTAAAAGTTGTGTTCATTTTGAGTCACAAGAAGTGTTCATTTAAATGTTGGAGAACAAGAACACAAACCAAAAAACTTCTTGTAGAAATCACAAATATTAAATTTACAATTGATTTTAGACGGAATTTTCAAATTTTGGCTTCAAATTTTATTAAAAATATTGGTTTGTGCACTTAAGTTGATTTAACTATATGAATACGATTTAGAAATCATGCTTTACAACTATTGTTTGAGAGTCATCATTAAATTATTTTTCTAAGTTGCATTTTATAGTACATCTTCACAATTTTGGAAATATGAACTATCATTGGGGTTGAAGCTTTCTTTGTAAATTAGGGATCTATTCTACAAGAAAATTATTTTTCTAAAATAAAAAAATATATTTATTTTAGAGTGTTCAATTTTTTGAGCATTTTGAAAACAATATAAATTTCTAACTATTTATTTCAATTGCATATGATTTATTCTCTAAAATAGAAGAATTTCCACCTCTACATTCATACTAACTACCCCAAACATGTCATCATATACTCCATGTTGTGCAAGCCCAATAATCGTTGTAATTGGGTCAAAAGAATGGCTATAAAAACTATTTTAACCTCTAAAGCTCTTTGAAATCTGAAATGTTTTTTTCGGTGTTTCAAGCATCTAAAGTGAAGTCTCAAATTTTGTTGAGATTAGTAATCCAAACAACTTTCTAAGGAATCTAATTTTTACAAAGATTCAATGATTGGTGTACAAGCCATTATTATGTATGCTTTTGTTTTGTAATGACCTCCAATTTGGGCAGATGGAGCAGAGCATTGTTTTGTTTTCAAAATTTGCATACTTCTTCCAAATTTGGGACTCAACTCAATTATAAGTCTTTAGATTTTTTTGCAAAGTATAATTTGAGTTACAAGTCTCAAATGCTTAACAAAGCCACATTGTCAAAAGCTCAAGCAACCTTGAAAAAAACATTGTGTTGCTCTTTGTTTAGTCATAGCTCAAACATACATCACTTTTAAGCCCCAAATGTTTTAGGCAAGCCCCTTGTACTAGTCAAGAATTAGATTCTATTGTTACAAATTCTAAAAGTGAATCAATTTTGATATATATATATATATATATTTTAGAAGATTTTATTTTGGTAATTTGGAGAATTTAAAAAAAAAATTAATCCAAAAAACTTTAGGAATTAAGCATTAATTAATGTGGAATTAATGTGGAATTATATACCAAATGGACATGACCGGGTGGAGAGTTCATATTTATGCCTTCTTCTACAAAGAAAGGGTACTTCATTTTTGAATTAAAAATTAATACTTTGATGAAATAATTTATTAAATAAATAATAAACTATACTTCAATGAGGTTATATCAATGTATAGTAGTCTAGTAACTAGCTTTTTGAGTGAGGTCCTATCCAAACTTCCTAACATGTAAGGTGGGTGCATCCAAAATTGCACCTTGCCTAAAACTTCTATATCATTCATCATTCATCATTCTATATGCATCTTCAAAATCAAGATGTGCATATGTTGACTAAATGATTTAAAACATCTACAAAAAAAAAAAGACTTTAACCCTTTATAACTTTTGCATATTGTATCCAAATGCCGCATTCTTTGGTGCGTTAGAACCTCCTTTCACTTTCCAACAAGGAAATATGAAAAGTTTGATCAGTCTCATAATACCAACTAGACATAATATCAAAAAGTGCTGCTGGGGGGTTTGGGGGGTTTGGGGGGTTTGCGGGTACCCACCTTAGCCCTTCCATCTGCAACCACGAAGCCAACAAACTTACCTCTCTAAAGTTAAAGTAAAAGTAAATTAATGAAGCCTAGCTCTTCCAAAAGACCCCACCCTCCCAAACCACTGTACTCACTACCCTAGGAATATTCACATGATTTGAATTTGAAATCCAGAAACTCATGGGAAGGACCGCAACCGTGATTCCCTGACCCCAAAGAGTTCCCAACCCATTAAAAAAGGGGCTTTTAACATCATATGACTTTAGCCCCCTCTATCCAGCAATGGAATTCATTTCATTGGAGGAAGCAGATATGCATTTTCACTGCTCTGCGCAATTGGGGAATCGGATGACCCAAGGATTGACTCTTCTAACTAACTATGCTATGATGGTAAATAGTGTTGGCAACACTAATTACGAAGCATAACAGTCAATGTCAACAATTATCTTAATGTTATCAACACTAATTGTCAACTACTGGATATAAATTTTTTACAAGTTTACATTTAGTGTTACATATTATTTCATTAAATTGCAAGGGAGTGAGAGAGGAGGGAGGGATGGAGGGAGGGGAAGGGAGGGAAGGTAGTTTTAATGTTACCAACTCTATACACAAACTACTTAAAATTTAGAGTGTGTGGGGTAAAAGGTCAAGTAACATTATTAGTAATATAACACTAAATACCATCATTAGTGTAGTGTGCCTTGTGTCATTGCCATAACCAAAAGAAAAATTAATTTTTTGATTTTTCTACTAATAAAACTTAAAATTTCATAACTTCCTCATCATAGGTGCACCCTTCCTCGTTGAGGTCTTTCCGACGATACTAAGCACGTAGTCAGGAAATTTCATTGTAGCAAACAAAACAAAACAAATAAACAACCTATCTTAATGGATGGACTAGTGTGTCATCTATGTTCTAAATTTTTAATTCATAAAAGCTTTGAAATTCAATATCTTTTTTGCCGTGAGTCTGAATGTTATGAAACAAAATCCATGCACCCTTCTGGTTGAGGGCTTTCCGATAGTTCCAAGTATACTACCTAGAGATGCATGATCTAGGAGATCTCACTAGATCAAACAAACAAACAATGTATCTTAATAGATAGATTAGAGTATTTTTTTCCTTACTAAAATTTCAATCTTAAATTAGTACTAGTGTGTCCTATGCCGTTGCTACAATCAAAATAAAAGTAAAAGTGATTTCCTAATTTTTTAATTCAAAACAACTCAAAAATTTGTAACTTTTACACCATATGTCTAAATGCCATGAAACAACCCATCTTCAAAGAGAGCTTTCCAATAGTATCAAGAATGCAATTTGAAAATGCATGGTTTGGGAGATCTCAACATAACAAAACAAACAAACAATCTAATATAATGTATGGATAGCCCCTTGAATAGCCCTATGCCATTGCTATAGTATAATAAAATATAATAATAATAATATTCTAAAATTTTAATTTTTAATTAAATAAAATTAATACCTTTTTTGTTGTAAGTTAAAACGCTACAAAACAAAGCCCATGCACCCCTTTTTGTAGAGAGCTTTTCAACAGTGCCAAGAAGTGAGTGGAGGACACACAATTCTAAAAATTTCAATGTAACAAACAAAATATATAATCTAATTTAATGTATGGACTTTGTAAAATTCTATAAAAAAAATGGGACCACTTTTTACTCTATGAAATATAACTATGGTCAAGTGTTTTGCAATTGTTTCAATTTCATTACTTATTGAAAATTGACATGGGATTGAAGCAGGGATTGAAGACTTATTAGAGTTGTTGAATCCAAATGATCTTTGTGTAGGGATCTTAGACAAAATTGGAAGTGCAATACAATATGAATTTAATAAAAAAGAATATAGAAGATGGCACTCAAAGAGGAGTTGTTAAATCTTACTATTTGTATGGTCAACATTTGAAAATCATCTAATTTATATTGAATATAACTTGAAGTAGATAACTTTAATTTTGAATATTTATAAAAAAACAAAAAAATGTATTTAATTTGAAGATTGCATAATTTTAGACAATGAAATTGTAGTTTGGGCTTTCAAGGTTTGATTCATAGTAAGAGTGAACTTCAAGGTTTTTTCCTATATTTATTAAGGACCACCTCCATTCAAACTCAATTTGGCCTTTTGAATTATACAAAAATTTAAATTTAAATATTTTAATCATATGAAATCATACACTTTTCATGTATTTCAATTTGTTCTATGAGAGATGTGATTGTTTTGAATTTTAAAGGAAATAATAAAAATAACTATGTCAATACAATAAAAGTTAATTTCTTCAAAATTCTCTCTACAAAGATAAGTGGAATAGCAACGAAGAATAGCTTGAATTTTTTTTAAACAATTGTTTCTATTTTTGTTCTTTAATCACTCTTAGCCATAACCTTCAATTTGGAGTTGATTTACATATAATAATTGTTGATACCCACAACATTTGTAAAAGAAAATGATTGAAGTCATTGAATAGTGAAGCTACAACTATTTTATATGCTTTCTATCTTTTCAAACTCCATAATTTTGAAGCTACAAGGATTCTTTTGTGTATTGTCTTTTTCAAGTGTCTTTTTGTTTGTGATGAGTTAAATAGACCATTTGAACTCTTTTGTTTCCATCTAGAATGTGCCAAGTTCCAAACTAGCTTCTAATCTTAAAACCAATTTAAAAAAATTAGATTATATTAAATGTATTTCAACTCTACATTAAGTATATACAACTAATATAATTGAAGTATAAATTAAAATTTTAGCTATAGACTTTTTGATTAAATCTAAAGTACTCATTGAAGCATAATCTTTTTGAATTGGTGTGTATTTTAAGGTCTAAAAATACAAGAGACAATTCAAACAAATTTAATTATAAGGCAAAAATATTCAAAAATATTCTTGTACCCACTCTTGACAAGAAGACAATTTCCATTAAGCTATGTTTTTAAAACTTGTGTCATTAAATTGTTCCTATATTTAATTGCAATTGATTGGCTACTAATTTCTTTAAATTTCAATTTAAGTACCAAGCTATGTGGTGGTTTCAGTGGCCTAGAGAGTTCTACTTTGAAAATTCAAAAAAAATACATGTCTTATCCAAATTTTATATTCTTTTTAAATTCATTATTTTCAATTGCTAAACTACTGAAATATTTTCTCAAGAAAAAGTTCCGCCAACTATACTAAATTGCTTGTTTTGATGATTTTAGGCATTTCCACCTTCCACCTTACATCTTACAACTTCATCTTTAAGGATCTTATATGATGAAGTGGTAGGATCAAATATGAGAATATATATTTTAAGCAAATAATCAATATCCAACTACCTCACAAATTTTGTTCAAATTCATTTTGACTAAAACTTTCCTAGATCAATCCTTGCATCCCACAAAACCTAACCATTGATAAAAAAATTTATAATGCTTGAAAATTTTAGATGATAATATGCCATTAGTATACCCAACTATTGAAGATTGCATCTTGGGGTAATCAAAATATATATAAGACTTGCAATTCATTGGGAAGAATCTTTATAGTTTTGAATACCCTACATATATTACAAAATCTTGAATCATGTACTTATTTGGTTGCTTGTCATTCTCTCTAACCTCCTATTGTTATAAAAAAATGCACGAAAAGACAATAGACAATAATGTTGCTCTAAACTTATTCCACCTTCAATTCTTTTGAACAACCAAAAATACTAAAATACAAGAAGAAAATATGTAGAAATGCAAGTGTATGTTGATAAATCCTCAAAATTTCACATTCAAACTTCACAAGAGCTCAAGCTCCATTGAGATGATGAAGCACAAGCACAAGCATTTGTGAGTGAGACAAAGAAAGTGGCTGACAATACACAAAAGTTTGCATAAAAAAACCATGTGGGTGGAGATACTTCAAAACACCCTATTTTTGCAAGTATTCAATGTGGACAGCCCATAACTCCTCCAAAATATATAAATCATCACTTCATATACAACAATTTTTTTTCCTTTTCATTGATATATTTCATGATTCTTCTTGGAGCTTCCTTGATGAATATGAACGAGCGGATGATGCACTTTTGAGAACATTCATCATGCAGAGAGCATTTAGGGGTTAGATGTCGGGTTGTGGCTATGGCGCGTCGTTTGCCTCTTCTTCCCCGCCCTCTTCTTCCCCCCAAGAGTGGAGCCGCATTGCCGTCTCTTTTCTTTCCTTTTCGCTTGCACCTAAGTGTAGCTCACGAGGTTTGTCTGTCGTTGTAAAAGACATTGACGTGTGCTTGAACCCCGAATTCGCGGACTGAGAGAGTGAATGAGCGGGCGGCTGAAGATTAAAAGGCTTTTTCTTTTTGAAATTTCAAAATTCTTGGGATATCCTGGTGATTGTGAGGGTTGCAAGAGCTGGAGGAAGGCGGTGGGAATGTGAGATGCGTGGTGAGGAATGATTCTCTGGGAAATTATTATTGTGGCAGCTGGATTGCGGGCGCGATCGATGGTTCTTGAGCTTCTTGGATTTCGCGGTTCTGTATTGTGTTTCGGGACGGCATAGGCCTGCCTGGGGCGCTTCCTTGGATGCAGACATTCTCTATGTCAATCTGAGATTGACGTGATCTAGGTCGTGAGCTTGCTCCGTTCTACTGCTCCTCGTTTCCGACATTTGGAGGTGGTTTGGTCATCAAAGACTTGTATGTCGTCTTTTCCTGAATCTCGTCGTACCTTTTGTCGCGGTCGTTTTTTTGGTAGGAACTGGCAAGCTACGGGATTGAGATTGGCCGTTCGCAGCTCTGTGTTTGGAGTTAAGTTTCAGTCAGGGTTTGGGCGCGGAGCACCGCTTCTTTTCTCATATAGAGGGTTCAATGTACTTGATGGATGTCTGTGGGTGATACTTTTAAGAGGTGGACCGGAGTATGTTTAGTTTTTTGTAATTATACGTGTACTATACTTATACTCGTACCAGCCGATCGTAGTATCTTTGGACCAGATTGTTAGAGGGCGGGTTCATGCTTTAAGAAAGAGGATTCTATTTACGTCTCTTGAAGCATTTTATTGTGAGAGGATGGGTTCATGTTGTACGGTAGAGGATGACATTTGCGTTACGTCAAACTTTTTATCCAGCATGAAGGAGTGTGATTATTGGGAGATTAGTATAGAACCGGGGAGAAATCTTTTCGGATACAAGAGTCAAATTTGCTGAGATCAAATTTTATAACTACTTATGAATTTTTTATGCCATCATTCAAGTTGGAGGTTGTATACCACTATAAGTGACAACCCCATTTCCATTCATAGTCAACCAATTCATGTTTGCACCAGTCGCTCACAAACCAACAACTTTTATGAATAGATGGGATCTTGTTGGTTACAGGGGTCAGTCAGTAGGAGACGGGATCAGGACCCTGTGAGTAGTTTTATTATCCTCTCCTTTTAATGCTAGACCTGCGTGATGTAGATTCAACCAACTGATTTTTATCTGTTTTCAAGTGCAATTGGTATTGTTACAGAACTTAATATGAAGTTGCCTGGATTGGCTCTCTTGCAGGTTGAAGTTCCAGTTGCAGCGGCATCGCAAGGAGCTGGAGTCGAACTCCATAACCTGTTCATACGGTATGAATGGGAGCCAAGCACAGCAAGAGAGAGGTGTTTCTTCTGCACCCTGGCTTTGGCTTCAGATTCTATCTAGACATCGGGAGGATTTGGTTGCAATTGTGTTTTGTGAACACCAGTCGAGTGGGCTATCGAGAATTAGCTTGCAGATGAGAGCATATCAGAGTGTGACTGCCATCAGTGAAGGGGAGAAGGGGAGGTATTTTTGCTGCTTTTTCCAAATGCGGCAAAAATTGGTTTCTGAGCACATTGCGTGGCTTGAACACAAACCAGGCGCTTCTCGATTGTACAGCACCGAGTGGATCTCCATCTTCAAGGATCTCGCGGACTAGATCACTTCCTAGCAAAATCTTCTCCAGGAATCTCAGTCGCGAGCATGGGCGATTTTTCAGAGGAAGGCCACTGCTGGAGGATGTGGACGGCATCGATCACATTGAAGAGTTTAAAAGACTAGTAGAATTCGAGAAGTTGCGTGAAAAAGAAAGTACAGGTTCCTCAACTAAGCCAGAATTTGTACATAGCTGTATCGGTTCTCTCCGGGGCTCTAGAGAAGAGATCATCTACGAAGAAGAAGATGACGGTATTGTAGTAGCTGCTGGAGATCAGGAACAGACCCCAGTAGGAAGCGTGCAAGCTAGCCCTTCTTCTAGTCGATCGGCATCTCAGGCTCCCTCTTTCCTTGCTGAAATATTGGCTGAAGCTGAAAACTTTGAGGCAGTTGATGTGGTTCCGGAAGCTATTGTGGTCGACGTCCTAGTTGTAGTTGCCGATGACGGGGATTCTGGGAAGCCCGTTATGGACCAGGGATATCTGCTGGGTTTACCTAAGAACTGTGACAGTACTGACAACGATCTAATCTCAGCCGCTGAATTTGTTGACAAGCCTTTGCAGATAGAGTCGTGGAGTGTTGATAATGTTTCTAATCTAGAAGTGACATGCAACCCAAATGGCTTGGGTGTACGTGAGGGTCAGACCATTCTGGAGGGGAATTCTTTGACAGCTGGGGACAAAGACGGGGTGAGATCTGTTGCATCCTGTAGTGGGGCGCCTGTTTTGACAGAGGTCTACTGTTTTACTTTTCAGGCCCAGAAACATTCTGGGCCACGTGGAACCTGGAAACGATTGAAGAGAATTACTTGTGATCTGCAAAATTCTGGTTGCCAGATTGAAACAAATATGACTGGGAAGGGGAAAGTTAGTTTATCTTTCAACAATTCTGGGAAGCAGCCAAGGAGGCACAGTTTCACGGATTCCAGAGACTTTGTTTGGGATTCCAGAGATTTGTTTGGGAAGAGGATCAAGGATGAAGAGGAAGAAGTGGATGATGCTACTGCCGATGACATGCAGTCTGGTGCTTTTCCATGTGGTATGCCGGGACAAAGGAATCCTTTTTGGAAATATGATGCCGGTTTTCTCGGGAATATTCCTGAACAAGGCTACAAGAGATGGTCTCCAAAGAAGACCAGCAAAGGGACAGCTTTGGCTCGGAAAGTGCGAGGACTTGGGGGTTCGCCGAAGCCTGTGACATCGTTGGAGAGCTGTCTCAGGGCTCAGATGGCCGATGCACTCATCAGTTACAGACTCAAGTCAGAGCCGCTTACCAGTAACCGAGTTAGCCGACCACTTTACTTCCCATCAACAGTAGATGAGGAAGGCGTCCTTGAGGATGGGGTTGACAACAGTATACCTTCATCTCCTAATGTTCGCAATGTGGTTGATGAAAGCAGCAAGTCCGAACCCAAACAAAGTGCTCTTCCAAAACTGCCAAATCTCTCCAAATTCTTGAAGGAGTATGCTGCAAAGCTTTCTAAATGTAGCAAGTGTGAACGTTGCACTCCGAGCCTTAGTAGAGCTCGAGCAAACGATCAGAAGGCTTCGAGCAGCACTTGTAAGGATACCCTTTTTCTTCTAGCCCTGAAGAATCCAAAAGTATCTCATTCTTGGCACTTCTTTTCAGATAGTTCTGACCTTGGACTGCGTAGTATTTTTTTAAGGGGGTGTTCCATGAGTGTATTATATAATCGCATTGGTCTGCTGACTTCCTGGGTCCTTAATTGTAAAATTGAACCTTCACTAGATAAAATTTGGAGATTTTCTAAGGTTCTTGTAGAAGAAGAATCTGGGGAGTAGTAAGAATTATCAAGTAGGCATGACCGTCTTGAGCTTAGGCGATTCTGAGTTACATTAGATCCTTCTATATGGTTTGATTATCATCATTATTATAAACTCTTCGATGTTGTCCTATTGTCTAAACCGAGATTCTTACTGGACTGGGTGGGGTGGATCTAAAGGCGTTTGACTAATATCGTTGTAACTTCCTGTTATGCGTTTCCCCTTGTTGACTGACCAAGTGACGTACACACTCCCTAACATTCATTTTCTGTTGTTTTGTTTCAGCTTCAACGATGCCTTCTTTCGAGACTCTCCTTTTCAGTTTTGGAGTGGGCCTTGGGGTGTTTGCTTCTGGTGTTCACAAACTTGAAGTGAAAAGGCTGAATCAGTTGTTGGAGCAGTCGCAAGCGGAACTGGAGACCCTGAAGTTGGAACTTGAAAAAAGGAAAAGTCCTTTACGCACTAATAGATCCGAATCAGCTACGGTAAGCGTCATCGTGCATTTGCTTGCCCTTAAGCGGAGGGCAGTTTCTTCAGGGAGTTCACGGTTGGAGTAACTTAGAATGTTCGCATTTCTTCTCCTTATTGGCCTCGAATCATTCTCGTTCTTTCCTCGTTGTTTTTGTTCGTGATTGTCTCTTAGTTTGGCGCCAAGAGCGAACATGGTGTGCAAAATTTTTATACCTCCTACTTTGAAGCGGTTTTAATACTTCTGCCTTATGTCTTTACAGTTCAGTATTGCATGAGAATCGCAGATAAGGTTCACCTCAGTATCTATGCCATCTCTGATCAGTGTGGAGATGTAATTCTTTCAATGTTCATGCTCTTAGTAAGTCGTAGTGCTTGTTGTAGACTATCAAAACTGAATACCTGAACGTGAAAATCCTCACCATGTTATCACTGGTTTGGGGCTTGCTCAGCAGGGAATAGTTAGTAAAGGTCGGTATTCTGTGAGGAGCTATTATGGATCAGAGCAGCAAGAAGATCAAATGGCAGAACTCGAAGCGGAGTTGGAGGCTGAACTTGATCAACTTACTGGGGGGGATTCCGCAACGATGACCAGTCAATACTCCGCTATGGACGAGGTATTGACTGACCTTTTCGAAATTCGTAAATCTATGGGTGGGCTAGCTAGACACCTGTGCCGATTGTCATGTCTTATTGCGTGTCAGGTAAACAACTACCAGATATATGTCATCTGTCATCTGTCATCTGTCAGGTAGGCAATTGTCATGTCTTATACTGTGGGTGTTCAATTGCAGTGGGTGAGAAATTAAGTGTCGCCCACAAGAATTCTGTCCAAGGAGTTTGTAAGCCACTTCGCAGTTTCCAAGCTGGTCAAAAGTGCCACACTAAGTATGAAAAATATGTATTACTGTGGCGTCTTGTAATTATTGTGGTTCTTGTATATAGTGTATATTGGTGTCGGTGCAGTGTGTAGATACTGTAGGCAATGGGATAGTGGCCAGATGAATGGTGACGAATGAGTTGTTGTTGGTGATGGTTGTGGCAGCTGGACATGGATACGTCTGTGGTTTACGGTGATCTAGAACCAGCAGGCCTGCCTGCAGGAGTGGAGGAAGATTCCGATGGGACACCCCCTGGACAACCTGCATGCGTGAACAATTATGCAGTTTCACCACGAGAGCTCACGCGCTTGTTGCACAAATTACAGGTTTATGGAGCTCTGTGTGGTGTAGTCACTTGAGTTAAATTTCATTCCTGTGAACTTTCCTTTGGGGGGTTCCTTGACAGTTTTGATGTTGCTGCAAGGTTGTCCGAATTTGATGATCCTCGTCTGCGTTTATGCTAATGACTGATATTTATGGGGGAAAATACAGACATCTCGACAAGACAATTTAATTGCTGACTTGGAAGAAGACCTGGAAGCAGCGCTGTCAAAATTACAAAGTAGAGAAAAGGAGCTTGAGCTTTGGAAGGATAGAGTCAAGCGGTTGACGAAGGTTTCGTTTGTTTCTGCTTCAGGTGAGTTTTTATACCTTTTCTTATTTGAACTTCATTGCAAGTTTTTTTTCTCAGTAACGTTAGATGTCCATTACCTTATCACACTGAATTTGTAAGGGTGAAATGTCAATGTTACTGTTAGTGCTGACGTTATTTTTGATCGGCCATGTTCTAAGTTGGTCCTCATAAAGTCTTCTAATAGGGTTCATGCCTGCAGCTGATGAATATTTGACCCCAGGTATAGCCACTGAGGGTGTGGCTACAGAAGTATCAACTGCTTCGAGAAGTGCTGATCCTCTCGGCAGCCAGGAATGTCCTCCAATTCCAATGCAGGAACACGAGGCACCAGCTACCGGCATTGTGTTAGAGGAAGACTCAGAAAGGCCTGGTTCACATCCATCCACCGGACCTGTAACACAAATTGGTTTGAAGTCAAGTTTGCACAAGCATGTGGGTCTCAAGTGCCTTTTTGGTGTCTTCTAATGGTCGACATTCTGCCTCATTGAATTACCAGCAAGTGAACACTATCGTTTTGACTTGACTATTTTTTTTTTTCAGACGTTGTCTCGACTATACAAATTTCAGACCAAATAATACGATATTAACTCCCTCCGTGTGGTGTTTGCCACAGGAACCTGCAGACATGTGTGGGAAGAGTTTTTCTGACGGCAGCTCTGAAATTACTGCTAGGGACTGTAAACCAATATTGGACAATGCTCAAATTATTTCGCAGCTGATTGATTCCGTTCATGGATTGGAGCCGTATGGCGATCGTGCAGAGAGTGTAGAGATGGGCAGTACCACTCCTAGTCAAGGTCTCTTCTCAAGTTCCGTGTCAATTTCAGATATCTTGGATGAGACTCCTGAAAGACATAGAGATAGAGGTAATTTGATGCCTCGAGCAAAACTCGTGGTTCCCCATCCAAGCAGACGAACCTCTTACAACTCTGACGTAGGCAATCCAGTGCTTATCAGGAACGTATTAGAAAACGAGACTCCTACAGCTGATGTAAGATATACCGAGTCATCGTCCGACATGTCAGAGGCAGATTACAGGACAATGGAGATTCCTTATTCTATTAAGTACATAGATTCGACAACCGGGCCAGCTTCTGAGCCTGGGGTCCCTGCTGAGGAGAATCCTTCCTACTGGGTGGGCCAGGCAGGACTGACCACGCCTGTTGAGAAAGCGAGGCAGCAATTGTTCAAGTCACCACAAAGCGCGCCTGCAGAGTGGCCAGGGGAACTGAGCCCCACAGTTTCAGAAAAAATTGCGCGGTGGGAAGGGTTAATGGATGGGGAGACGCCTGGTCCTGCAACAGGGTCTGATTGGGAGTGTCAATCTCGGGCCTCAGAGTTGGATGATGCCAATGTGTTCAGCGAGGAAAATTTGGTTTTGGAGGCTGAAGAGATGCTTGGAAGGATGTTAATCAAGCGGATTGTGGAGAAGTCCAGGCTCGGGTCTGACTCGCTTGTCAAGAAGGCACAATCTGCACTTGCCACCCTGGAGAGAGATGATGGAGTTGAGTTTGATGCATATCATGGAGACGATACCTTTATGAACGAAAGGACAGATTCTGAGGCGGATTTCTCAGAGATAAGTGACGACCATGAGAAACAGCAGCAGACAAGCTTTTTGGATGAAGCTGTACGTGAAGAATACGAATTCTTCCGTAGACTGGAAATCATCAACAAAGACAGAAAAAGTGCCAAGAAGGCTACTGATGCTGGAGGTGTAGCTTTTGATACAGTTCCGGAGTTGAATGCACAACCATCTCCAGGTACTGGGCTTATCCCACTTCGTCAGTCATGGTATACTCAACCCCTCTGATGACACTCTAATCGCACATTCCTTGTATATCTTCAGATTTTGTCGTGTAGGTACGCATCTGACTGGATAGCTTCTTCATTTTGGAGCCCATTCGTTCCTCCGAGGCAGTGTCATTAGAGAGGCTTAGTATATCGATCAGATAGTGGTCAAATGTACCATACTCACTGACCTGTTTTTCTCCTTGCAGTTACTCAACCTTCTGAAATCACACAAGCATTGAGAAAAGATGTTGGAGAACAACAACCAGATGACTTAGGTAAAGAGCACAGCGTGGAGCAGTTGGTGAAACCCAACATCAGTCGAAGGGAGGATTGGCTCTCTCGTGGAGATGCTCGCCCAGAGACGTTGAGAGCCAGAAGTGACTATAGAGAAGATGAAGTACGAAGTCGAAGGCGGTCATGAGAACAAAAGCAGTGCACTTCTGCGATGGATTAAACTCCCAGATGATTTGGATACTGTGAACTCTCAAGGTCATTGCAATCAGAACCTGCGAATGCTCCCTTGCAGTAGACGGTGCAACTACTGGGAGTGAAAGATGGGAGTGTTGCAGGTGACACAAAGAAATGTGTAACGTCTGCTGATCTGCTTGTACACTGTCGTAGAAAATTAACGTGTGAGTTGGGTGGGCCTTTGACTCTCTTTGGTGTTTAGCAGATTTCATTATCACTGTGTACCAGAGATTTGTAGCAGATGCCACTAGACCCATGCTTCGCACTGTATAGTAACATTTTTTTGTTAGAATCATATTGATTGGACTGGTCAATGCACACAACACTTGATCGGCATCAGGAATTGGACGAAGTTCACTGTTGACAGGCCATTTAACCCTGGGAGGACGGAGCCCATGACTATGTAATGTGTACCATTTTTTGTTGCGTTGTTTCCTCTATTTTGTAGTTAATTGAGTGAGGATTATTTTATTTTATTTTTTGACCCCTAGAGTCCCAAAATCCTTGTGGGGACTCTTAGGCTTGTGTGATCTCAATTTTTGAATATAGTAAATCAGATTAGTTTTGGAATATAATTTTTATTTCAATTGGTGTCCCAAAACAGAAGTTATGCCACTATGAGTTCAAAAAGCAGCTTGAGGGGCAACCCCAAAAAATCATAAAAAGTTGAATTTTTTTAATTCTTAATTTTTTTCTTGAAGATTATATTTTTATCTACACTAGTCTGTTGTCATAATCAAAACAAAAATAAAAGTAATTTTTTAAGTTTTCAAAATTCAATAACTTTTACATCATAGGTTCAAACATGACAAAACTAAGCCCGTGAATCCCTCCTTGTGAAGAGCTTTTTAATGGTACCAAGATTGTGACCAAAATATAAGTAAAAGTAATTTTTTAATTTTTTAGAACCAAAAACATCTTGAAAATGCATAACTTTCTCACTGTGAGTTGGAATGTCACAAAACAAAGCTCATGCATCTCTCCTTACCGAGAGCTTTCTGACAATACCTAGATTGTGACCAAAATATAAGTAAAAATAATTTTCTAATTTTTAGATCCAAAAAATACTTCAAAATTCAATAACTTTCACATTGTACGTCTAAATGCCATGAAACCAAGCCGGTGCACCCCTCCTCGCCAAGGGCTTTCCAACAATACCAAGCATGCGACTAAGGGATGCACGGTTTGGGAGATCTCAATGTGACAAACAAACAAACAAAACAAAACAAATAACTTGATTTAATGTATAGACTAGTATGCCTTGTGCTGTTGCTATAGTCAAAACAAAAGTAAAAGTAATTTTTTAATTTATTAAGAACCAAAAATAACTCAAAAATGCATAACTTTCACATTGTACATCCGAAACGCCACAAAACCAAGCCAATGCACCCCTCATTGAGGGCTTTCCAACAATACCAAGATTGTATCCAAAATATAAAAAAAAGTGCCATGTGCCGTTGCCACAATCAAAACAAAAGTAAAAACTAATTTTAGGAACCAAAAATAACTCAAAAATCCATAAATTTTGTATTGTGAATTGGAATGCTTGTACACCCCTCCTTGCCGATAGCTTTCTGACAATACTAAGATTGTGACCAAAATATAAGTAAAAGTAATTTTCTAATTTCTTAAAACCAAAAATAACTCAACTTTCTCATCGTGAGTCAGAATGCCACAAAACCAAGCCCGTGCATCCCTCCTCACTGAGAGCTTTTCAATGGTACCAAGATTGTGACCAAAATATAAAAAGAAGTAATTTTCTAATTTCTAAGAACAAAAAATAACTCAAAAATGCACAACTTTCACACCGTATGTCCGAATGCCACGAAACCAAGCCTCCTCACTAAGGGCTCTCCGACAGTATCAAGCACACAACCAGGGGACGCACGGTCTAGGAGATCTCAACGTGACAAACAAAACAAAATAAAACAAAACAAAACAAACATGTTATCTTAATAGAAGAGATGTATAGATCTGAAGCTTAGACTTATTCTATTTGAATAAGTGATGAGAAAGTTATGGACAATTTTGCTTTTTGGATAATCTAAGTATCTTCTTGAAAAAATAACTTTTAGAATGCAATTTTGAATGCAATTTAAACAATTTTTCAATTAAAATTATTAGGCAGGGTTAAATTTACTTGCTAGAATTGTCTCATTGTGGGGATTATTGTGTTTTAATTCCATCTTAGAGCTATTAATAGTTTAGTTATTCCTTCAATTTTGAACCTACTTCTACTTAACAATTTTTTGATGAGTGAAAATTATGAGATTTTTTTATTGAATTTTTTTTCATAGATTCTAAATTCAATTCTTCAATATAAAAAATTAGAAAACCAAAATTAGTGTTGCAAAAAATTTAAATTAAGAAGATTCAAAGCCAAAAAATATAATTGAACAAGGTATAAAAAAATACATTTTCTTCATTTAAAATGCAAATATCTTGCAATCTGCATGGCCAAAGTTTTTGGATTTTTTCCACGCATTTTTATACTAGTGTAGTACAAGATCCTACAATTAGATATGTAAATTTTTTCTTAAAAATTAAAGTTTTTTTCTCATTGCAATAGAAATGGCAAATTTTCACCATAAGTGTATATTTTAGTGAAGAATAATATAATGAAATCTAATTTTCATGTCACTCAATAAATAGAAATTTAGTAGACCATGTAATAGATCCAATGCTCAAATTGTAATAAAATATTTATTTTTTGGAATTTTAAAAACTTTCAAATTGAAGTAAAAATTTGACTTGATCCTCTTTAATTCATTAGTTGGAATCAAATTCAAAAAGTATCATTTTTATAGGTGAAATTCATATCCAATGTGAGGAGTTAGAAATTGTCAAATATACTAAGGTATCTACACCAAAACATTCTTTCTAAGCAAACAATTTTGAACACAATTTGGAAAAATATAATGTCACCATGCTTCACTTTTGCTTTCATTTGCTAACATGGTGACATTATATTTTTCCCAAAATTGTGTTCAAAATTGCTTGCTTGAAAAAAAGTATTTCATAATTTTTAAAGTTTGTGTTTTAGAATTACAAATTTTCATAAGTTCAAGTCAAATGATCATCTACTATTGACACTAGACTACTCTTAATCCAACATCCTTGAAGTACATAATGTTTCAACTTCATTGGTTGCTTCGAATAACTCTTGAACTTCCTTTGACTCCTTTTGAAAACTAATGTTGAGGTTGAATAAATGCTTTATTATATTTGGTTCAATGGGCAATTAATTGTGAAGAAGTCTATTCTAGTTGGTGGCAAAGAGCCTAGTGTTGCAAAAGGGTGAAAATGGTGATGATACCTTACAAGGTCATTCAAGGCACATACATCCTAATTCATACAAAATTATTCAACATTCGTGATGATATTTTTAAGCATGTAACAAGGAAAAAGAAGTTAACCACTTCAAAAAAATGGATGAAAAAAATTGATTTGCATCCTTTAATAAATGTCCATAGTCATTCAAAAGTTAAGATTTGGTTCTTATATTACAAGGGAATTGAATCCATCAAAGGGATTTGATTTTTTTTTATTAATTTTAGTATTGATTGAAGGGAGTTTGAAGTTGTTTAAATCCTCATTCCAACCACCACATAGGACCACTAAAAATTGATAGTGACCACTTGGCATGTGAAAATTACAAGAGGTATGTGTTAGCCATCTTCCCTAACTAAACTAAGAAATCATGGAGATGGATTGGGTAATCATGACAAATATTTGAGCCCATTATGCAAATCTTGACCCAGTTAGTGACTTGAGAAGACTCTTTACCATCCAAATTTTTGCAATACAAAGCAACCCTTTTTGGATTCAATTTTTTCTAATGTGGCACTCTAGGGTTAAAAACTCAATAGAACATACTACCAATTGGATTTTTGATGAGATTAGCTTTGAAATGCTACACAACCAAACTATGGATGATGGAGGAATTTCAAAGTCATTGTAAAAATGAAGAATCCACCTATTGGTCCAAAAAACAAATCATTTTTGGCAAAATGCCTTGGTAATAGATTTCATCTTTTTAGTACTGCTAGTACACCTTGAAAAACTTTTAACACCCAACAATAGATTCAACTACTTTATAGTGTTGATAGTTTTCGAATTTGGTATGTAGTAGTGGTTGTTGTCACTTCCTTAGATTCTTATTAGTCTTGAACTAAGATATACAAAATTCTCTGCTTACAAGCGGCAAAAGCTCCAATTGTATTGCTCCTTTTGTTTTCAAAGAATATCAATTTTTCCTTTGTTAAATAAAAAAATATTAGTATTATTTAGGATTTTAATTTAGTGAATATATTAGGAATATACTTAGAATATCCTCTAAATTAATCCAACTTAGTAGAATATTCTAAGAGTATATGTATTATTTCCTATCTCCTAATTAAATATCCTTGGTATGCAATTAGGTTGTAAATTTCATACAAAGCACCTTCCCTAGGGTATTTTAAGAACATATACTATATTTTCTTCAAAACTAAATTTATTTCCTTGGGCTAAACTTTTTTTACCCCCCCCAATTGGCAATAAGGACATCAAATTAGAGGCATTTTACACCATCAACTTTGGGCAAGGCAAATTTTCCTCATGGATTGTACTTAATTGCCCGGTACGTAAATCTATCTAGAAATGGTTGAATCTATTCTCTAAAAAATTTGAAATTGCCCTCACTCTTAGCAAATTTGGAATTATATTAGTATCATTCTAAACTAGTCTGCACGTGAAGGGAGTAAGGTAGGCACCTCCAAATACATCACTGATGCTAAATTGTCATCTTTACTTTGTGCACATCTCTAAAATCAATTATGTATCTAAGCATGCGAAAGAAGCTATTTTTTAATCAAATTTTGCTCCTTCACAATTTTTACATACAACATACAAATGCCATGTGTTTTTGATGCATTGAAACCTCTTTTAAGTGCCAACTAAAGAAAATATTATAATTTGACCATTACAATAATAGCAACTAGGCACAAAAACAAAAATTAGCAGTTTGGGGAGGTACTCATGTTACATGGTTTGTATGTGATTGGCATCATGCCATCTTTGAGGAGTTCCTATTGAGTTTCTATACACATTCCAAAAAGTTAGGACCCTTATCCATGGCAGCATACTTTGGACCACCAAAAACAAGGTTTGTCTTTCAAAGATGAAAGTGGAGCCATGAAGTAGGTAATGATTTGATTTGGCAAAATCTCATTGATTATACTAGAATGGATTTTCAACTAGCCAATGACTCTTCTTTAACGTCCTAGTTAGTCAATGATACTAGTATTGCAACTTTGCAACCATCCAATGACTTTTTGTAGATTAAATGAAATTCACTTCCACGGATCTAAGGAGGGAGTATTCCAATCTCCAAGGGGAAATGGTTTAGGTTGATTAGTAATGTTTCAAAATTCAATGGATCAATTGAAATTCAGCTACTCTAATTGGCTAGTCGAGACTCCCTCCAAGCTTTGGTTTTGGTTAGGTTCCCTCCCTTTAGGGCAATTGTATTTTATTTAGTTCCTCTTTTACTGAAAGAGGCTCATCCTTTTGTTCAAATAAATAAATGAAACCATATCATAGTTTAGGAGAGTCATTGTACACTCCCCTTTACTATTTAACATATTCTCAATGAATTTTAGATCAAGTGCAACCAATGAGCCCTTAGGTCTCATCCCAAATAAGGTAAATACATCCAAAAGAGACCCCTTCTACTCTCCAACTCATGACAAAGAAAAAAGAAATCCAAATTGCCATAAGTTTGTAGAAGCAACCAGTGAAAGATGTAGATTTTCTTGAAGTGTCAATGAGAGAAGACATTTTTTTGTTTCAAAGATGTTCATTTAAATTGAGTCTAGTGTTATGTATAGGATATCCTACGTTATTGACTTATTTTTTCTTTTTTTAAAATTTTACGTGAGAATCAATTTCTTAACGAATCAAATTGTACTTGATTTTTCTTAAATCTATCAATGATCTCATACAATTTTTTGAGTCATTTGGTCACTAAGATAGTGGGACCTAAAAAAATGTAGCTTATAGATGCACATACTGTAGGATACCTTGGAGCAAAGTTTTTAAGTATTATTTAAGAATACCCTTAAATCCTTAATGCATTTGGCATAGTCATCACTCGTTACTTTTTTTTGATTGATGCAAAATTAGAACATAAAAAACTATCATTAGAAGTACATCAAGAATATTGAAAATATATATTGAAAATCCAAATTTTGGAAAATGTAAAACTAGCCAATAAGCAAGCTTAAAGAAAAAATTATAAAGGCCACAACAAATCATGCTAAAGGAAATATTATCATACAAATGGCATGCTTCATTCTAGTGTGATTTATCATTCATGATTTGCCTTTTTTAGGTATGATATGTTATATGCTCTATAATTTTCAAATGTTTCTTAGTATAATTGTAATGGGACCTTTTAGATCATCTAAAACTAAGATAGAAATATTGTTTTATCCATTTAAAATAGTTTTTGATGCACTTCCAATTTTATTACTCTCTAATTTGAATTTCTTACAAGTCCAAAGTTAGCAATATGCCACTGAGTTGAGTGCATTGAGGATGCTTTAAGGATTGCCTTTTCTTGCTTAACCCCTAAAGGACCAAGTGGAAATTTGGTTAGGTGTCTAAGAAGTCAATTTTTTGAATGTATTTTTTGAAATTTTGATACAAGGTGTATAGGTAGATATGTACCCCCTCAGCAAGGATACAACTTTTCTTCCAATGGGTTCACGGATGAAAAGTTATGTTGCCCAAATTTTTTAGGGCAAGGTGAGCAATTTTGGGTAGCATATACAAAATTCTTCTTCTACAACTAAAATTTGGTAGATACATAACTAACATAATTTAGGATGCAATTGTCAAATAAAACAACAATGTTTTTTTGCAAATATCTTAAACTAGAAGTTGTAAGAGTATGCTAACCTTGTTGGGCTAGGGTGGGGGAAAAAAAATCTTTGAACTTCAAACACCATTAATAATCTTTCAAAATGCATGGTCAAAGTTTCTAAAAAAATTCTATACATTTTCAAATTAGTCTATCACAAACTCATGTGGTTGAATTTTTTAGAATATTTTTTTCTCTACTCCTTAGAGGGGTGATTGCAAGAAACATTTGTCCTATTTTTTATCCCCTTGGACCTTGGTCTCACATAGGTGGTTTTTTGCTCATAATTTTTGTGTCATATGTAAATTTTACAAAAATTTGAAATGAAGGTGCATGTGGTAGTTGTAGACATTGAGTATATTTTTCATCCTTCTAAAATTATTTTACTATTTTTAAATATCCCTCAATTGGATGTCTACCTCGGCTATTTGGAAGGAGTACTATTTTTACTGGAAAGTATGGCATGTGGCATATCATTGGAAAGCTATGAACACAAGGAACCTAGAATGACAATCATTACGAGGAGCATTAGGGTGGGGATTGAGGGTAGAGTAATTAGTCGAGTAAGTTTTCACCTTGGGAGGTAAAATGGGTGTAAACAACGGGGGAAACCAAGAGGACAGTTCATTACCTTGGCCAAATGCAAATCAGCTCCACGGTTAACTAAATTTTTTAATTTTCTTTTAATTTTTAAATTTTTTATAAGATTAAAATCTAGAAATTCAATTATTTTTGCCTCTTCTAAAAATAATAAACTATCCACATGTGTTCAAAGTGCACTACCTTTATGCAAGTGTAGAGAGCATAATTTTTTTCCTAATTAGATAAAAAAAAATGATTTGCAAAGATCATCCTCAAGTAATAAACTATAATTTTGAATTTTATTTTTTGAATTTTTTTACTATTTTTAAAAATCAAACATCATAGTGTCTATTTTCTTGGTATTTTCCATCATGCTTTTTTTATGCATAACTTTTAGGAATAAATTTTTCTAGATTTTAATTTTTAGAAACATAATATTTTCAATGCTTTACAAATTATACATATTTTATTTCATTTAAAAAACTATTCCAAAAGTCACAATACTCATTCAAATAGTCCATTTTGAGCCAAAAATAATAAGTGTTTCTTGCAATGACTTGGAAATGGAATTTTTTGGCAATTTATGTCCAATGTGTGCCCCAATCCTTAGGAGTTATGAACATCACACCTTTTCATACTAAAAGGACAAGCTATGATTTTGCATCTATATTTAAAAAAACTTCAAGTTCCAAGTTGGCAAGTTCCAACATATCATCTAGGTCCCTTCCTATAGATATGAAATGTGTCATAAATAGCAATTTGAGCAATTACCAAATTCAATGTAGGATAAAAGGTATCAAAATTGAAATTTGGTAGGCCTAGTCTTAACACAATTAGATCACTTGGATGGAATGTTTGAGAAAATTTAGAAGGATAGGGTTGCAAACTTGCAATCTTCTAAGACAAATCTTGCATCAACAATTCTTTGTGTAGTTGTATCAAGCAACCAAAATGTCAAACTTGCTACTTCTGCAAGTGTACAAATTGTCAATTTTGTATGCCAACAAAGTAATTAAAGCCTTTGAGCATGTCGAAGTGATTGTAAAAAAGATTTGTACTTCTATTTTCTATCACAAGTAGTCAAGAGTCTAGGAAGTAATTTTTATGACCATAAATTTTACATTGTACCCCCAAAAGATTCCAAATTCATAACCAAGGTACCTATAAATGTTTATATATTCTTTTTTATATCTTTCAAAAACATTTACTATCTGAAGACTTGGTGCCATTGTTTAATTCTTAAGGAAAAAGTGAAAAAATCATATCTAATACAAAATATGTTAAAAAATCTAATGCTTTCATTATAAGTACATGTTATAATACATTAAATCATGGCATTAAACCACAATTACCATGTCATTATAAAATAAACAAACCATAGTTGTAGGCCCAAAGTTCAATTGCAATAGAATATTGAATTTTTCAAAATCTTCAAATATTCTAATTGGAATAAAAACTACACTTAACAATATTCATTTCATTATTTGGGCACAAATTCAAAAAATATCATTTTTATAGCTAAAATTCACATTAACCCATGAAGTATTAGTATCTCTACCAGGGACATAATGGATTTTAGCATGAGCTCAATTTTTAGTGAAACATTTTGAAACTTTTCCATAAGATAGAAAAATTTATTAGATTTAAAAAAAAATTAATTTTTATTTCAATTGGTGTTGAAGAGAAAAAGTTTTGCCACAATAACCTCAAAATGGAGGAGACTAGACATCAAAAGAATTCACAAAAAACAATTTTTAGAACCTTAAAAAAAAAACGCTTTTTGTTTTAATTTAAATGTTGATATCTTTCAATTTATATAGTCAAACATCATGAAATGTACACCACATGAGTACAAGATCCTATAATTAGAATCTAATAATTATATTTTTTTTATTTCTTGAATGAATGCAACAAAAGTGATAGTTTTGATTGGATTGTGATTGAAAAATGGCCTTAGAACTTTAGGGGTTACGAGTATAGAGTAAAAAGTACTCAAAATACACTTCAGATAAGGATGATACATAATAAAGCATCTTCTTCTTTTGAAAATTAGTAATAGAATAATATGGAAATATTCAACACTATTCACTTAGTACAATGCACTCAAGCAAAAACATTTGGATGAATTTTTTTTTCCATCCTAGTGCGGAGTAGGACACGCGGAGCGCGTACGAACTCATGCGTTTCTCTCTACTGTACTCGTCTAAATGCGAAAAATCTCAATCCGAAGCAGAAACGAACTGGAGCTCGCGTCGTTTGAAGGCTTCTGGTGTTGCTCGTGGTTGCTGGGGACCTGTGGAACCCGGTTCATTTTCCTTCACACTACATGATTCAACAGTATCGATCTGTCAGGTGTTGCTACACCCAGGCCAGAATGTGGGATCCAGAGATCCTCAGATCCTCGATGAGCAAGCTGATTTAATGTGCGGAAGTATGCTCAGTGACTCAAAGCAGATGTTGCCTTCTCGATAATTTACAGTTTCGTTCACACTAGATGAAACAATAGCTATCAGGTGTCGTTAAAATTAGCAGGACAGAGTGCAATCGATCGAGTGATCCTCAGAAATGAAGAAGCTGATTTGGTATGCGGAAATATATATACTCAGTGGAGTAAGACAGCTACCGCCTTCTTCATCGATAGTTTACATTGCTCCAGCCTTTGGATTTGGTTTGGCCTGTGCAGAGCAGGATACACTGAAGATCGAACAACATCATTGATATCGTTTCGAAGTGATCCTATCGTTGCGAGGACATGGCCGACAAAGAAGATAAGGAGGACGTCGATATCGGGAAAGCATTAATTTTTACAGCAGTACCAGATGTTCAACCTGCTCCACCAAATGTTCTAGAGCAAGCGAGGTTGGGGAATCTTGACCTGTTCCGGACTGAACTGGAGAGCGGCAACCATCCCCTGGACTTCAAAGCTGGACGTGCTGTGTACTTCAACTGAAGTCCTCTCCACTTGGCGGCAATGGAGGGGCACCACGAGATTGTGGAATTCATATTGAGCTGGCCAGAGATTTCCAAAGAGGTTGTGAACTCCAAGGATTGCTTTGGCTACACCCCGCTGCACTTGGCCGTTCGGCACTCGCACGAGAACGTTGTGCGACTCCTCACGACGTCTTCATTGGTGCTTCCGGACAGATTTCTTGCAGCCACCAGTGAGTCAGATGATCTCGGTGAGCACTGTGGCGGCTGCACGCCTCTCCACTTGGCTGCGGTGACGAGGGCACATAGCCAAAGCCAAGCTCCTGGTCCGACAGCCTTGCCAAGTGGAGTTTGCGTACGACCCTGTGAATATCTTTGCCATAACCTGGCGTAATTCGACGCCCTTGGACTTAGCCCGATAGAACAATTTCAGGACCTTGAGGACTTTTTGGAAGCCTCGGATTTGAACTGGCTGCAACATGCAAAGAGGGATCGAGGGCTGCCACTTCCCCGAATGCTATTCTCGTGGGTGCGGCCCTGGTGGCAGCAGCCGCCTCGGCGCGTGGCTGCAGCCTCCTGGAGGCATGCCGAACCCAGATTCTGGTGCACCATCTCCAAGCCCTTCCGCGTCCTCTTCGTCACCAAGTTCCGACCAGAGGGCCAATACCAAATTTTATTTGTGTGTCACGTTTGCATTCGCTGGAATTTTGGCAACATTTCCGGACACAAGCGCATCCATGAAAGTCGATCTGCGGCTGCGACGACGGGCTCTCAACCTTGCGCGAGGTGTCTGCTGGTGGCCCTTGTATTTCTTATTTTCGCCTTCTCGACTGCTACTGCGTTAGTCTTCGACAAGGTTGCCTCCAGAGACAAATTTGTTAGAGGGATTGTGGTTTCACTTCCTTCAGTTACCACGGGGATTATTCTCATTTACTATACGTACTGGACATAAGAGGACCACATGGAATATTTCTTGATTGATTCTTATTTCCTTTCGTTGGGCATCTATCTCTATTTTAACCCGTAAACCTACTTCTATTTTTTGGCCAATGAATGATTAAGAATTTCTCCATGTAGGACAGAAGTACAACTATTAATCTTCCAAATTTTGTGTGAAAAGGAAAGGTCTCTTATATTTGTTTGTCTTCCAATGAGTGCTTTTGCATTTTTTTTAAGCCAACAATTCATATGGTACCCAAACAAATAATTTCCACTATGATTGGCTTGTCATTTAAGGATTAAGTGGAAGTTTAGTATACCCAAATAGATGATTTCCACAATGACTGGCTTGTCATTTAAGGGTTAAATGGAAGTTCAGTGAGTTTGTAAACGAAAGGAGAGAAAAAAAGAAATAAGAGACTACCATCCTATGTTTCCTCTTTGAAAGATTTAATGAAGTGTAATTGAGGAATTTGATCATGTTTACATTAACCCTTAAAGGACACTCTAGTGACATCATCCCTTTTACTATTGGTTTAACATTAGTGAATCATTGGTTTAACAAAATCCAAAAGCACTTATTGGAAGTCAAGCTATTGTTCAAGACCTTCCCTTTCCAAACAAAGTTTTGAGGATGAATAGTTACACCTCTATCCTACCTGTGTCATGTGTCATTCAAAAAACAGCTCGACGTCCATCAAGCGCTAACCCTCAAATGACAAAAGATCCTAAGTTTCAAATAGGATAATTCAATTAATTGTATCGTGAAAATTATAATTTAGATGAGGTTATTTTTAATGACACTAGAGGTCATGAAGAGCAATCCGAGAGAACAATACATGTATTAGTCAAATTATAATCTAGATTGAACCAAAAATAGTCTACAAATGACTTCTTCAGATTGGTTAAAGAAACATAAAGTCCAAATTGGACAACTTTGACCTTTAGGAGTTAACCCCTAAAGGTTTTTAACTTTGTTTTCACCACAACCCTCCAAAATTGCCATTTCTAGTACAAGTACCAAATTTTTTTTTTAAAATATTGTTGGATATATATAACCATAGGATCTTATAGTATGTTGGTTTGAAAAAATGTGAAAAAAAATTCAGAATTTTTCACCATGTAGGTTGCAAGATATTAACATTTGAAGTGACAATAATCCTTTTTTGGCCCTGCAAAAATCCAAGCAATTGTACTTTACAAGGTTAGATTATTACAAAAAAATATTCAAAATGGTGGTAATTCTTTGGATTCATTCTTCATGGCAAGTTGGCTACATGCTTGAAATTTTTTTAATCATTTGGAATTGTACAACATATAGAAAAAAATAGTAACTAAAATAGAAAGATGTCGAAAATGATTCAAAATACTAAATACTAAATTATTTATTTATGAAATTGAAAAATACCAAACCCAATGTTTGTAATGTTGTAATATACAATGAGCACCTAATGTTTTTATTTTATTTTTCAAAAATACTAAAAATTTAGTTAAATAAAAGACTTCAAAGTTTATCTTAGAATAGAAATTTTATAACTACCTGCAAACTACTCGCAAACTAGAACTCTTGATAACTTTCATCTCATTAATCAAAATGGAATGGTTCAAAGCTTACCATGTATATATTATGAACCAATTTCAAATTTTTATTTCTTAAGAAAATGATTTTAGAAGAATTTTTTTTTTGCTGCCTAGGCTACCCACACTTCATTGAAAACCACATATCAATGTCGCAAAAGTTATTCTTCCAAGAAGATACTTTGATTGCTCAAAAAACAAGATTGTCTAGAACTATTACATAACAAATCCAAATGGAATAAATTGAAGATTTCTATATAGATAAAAATACAATGTATGAGAATAAAAAAATTTAATTTTTTAATTTTAAGTTTTTTTGGAGGTTCTTTTTTGTTGCCAAACTAAAATTTAGGCTTATTGTACTATAACATTTGCTCTCTAGTACCAATTGAAATAAAAATTATATTAACAAAAAGCTAATGTGTTCTATTATCTTCAATCACAAAAAATTTCAAATAATACCAACAAAGATTGACATTGCAAGAGCCTATTTGAAATCCATTTTGTCCCTTGAGGGAACAATGGGACTTAGGGTTTACAGGAAGTGTAGTGTCAATAACAAATATTAATATGACCTCAGTTTTAAAAATTTGTAAAATATTTATAGTGACTCTAAAAATTCTCAAACCAATAGCATTCATTTTTGCTTTCATTGGCTAACATTGGGATATGATGTATTTCCCAAATTGCAAGTTTGAAAAAAATAATTTGTTATAGGTGTAAATACTTTATGTTGCATGTAGATTGTAGAGATTCCTAGTCATTGCTTACCTTTGATTCAAGTTTGTTATGTCAATTATATAAGGTAAACCAGCCTATGATAGTCCAAATGCCAGCCAATCCATCACAGGCAAAAAATTTCTAGTGATTTCAGAAACTGGAATGTATACCATTAGTACAATTTTGCTTGTGATGAGATGGCTCCCATTTGGATTGTCATAGATAGAGTTACCTTAGCTTAAATTTATTTTTTTCATGGTAGACTTTCATATTCAACTTTTTAAAATCGTTTTGAAATCAATTCAATTTCTACACCTCTATTCACTACTCAGCAACAATATAAAATCGAACAAGGATGCCAAGACTCACTCAAGTTTCAATCGCCTCAGGCTTTCATTCATGAGAGTCTGAGTTGTTAACCCATAAACGACGTCAAAGACGTTTTTTGTCCGATGAATGACAAGAAATTTTCCTGTGTAGGATAGAAATGCAACTATTCATCCTCGGAATTAGAGGAAAGGGAAAATCTTCTACAATAGTTTGACTCCCAATGAATATTTTTGTTTTTTTTCAAACTAGATGATGTCACACGGTTCCAGAAGGGCTGATTTCCACGGTCACCAGCCCCGGGTTTAAGGGTTAAAAGCGTTGTCAGTGTACTTCTAACTCCTCTTGCAAGAAATACAGTCACCCGTTCTTTTGTAATATGTGCTAATTTTGTTACCAGCAATTTGTTAATTGCCGCAGTGCAAAGTCGAAGTACCAAATCACTGAAGAATGCAACAAACCCAGCTGGAAAACATTTCAACCTGCCGTGACAGATTTGAAACTTCCGCTTAAGGGTTTAGCTACAGGGTCCTAGGGTCTTAGGGTTTAAGGGTTTCTTTTAGGGTTTAGAGTCTAGTCGATCACCCAGGCAAGTGCATCCGATGTAAATAGAGTACAGCTCAGGTGCTCCCGGGCATATTTCTTGCTGCCATCAATGAGCAAGATGATGTCGATGATGACCACGGCGGCTGCGCACCTCTCCACTTCGCTGCGGTCAGCTCGTCATAGCCAGGCTCCAGCTGCGACCAGCTCGTCAACTAGAGTTTGCGTATGCTACTCTGAATATCTATGCCATGAGCTAGCTGGAATAGTCCTTGGACTTAGCACGGTAGAACAAAATTGAACTGTTTGCAGCAAGAAAGAGTGAGTAATACCGTGTCCGCAAATGCTATGCTGGTGGATGCAGCCCTTCGATCAGGCGTACCTGCAACCCCCTGGAGGCATCCCGATCCTTGACTCTGGGACTCCACCTCCAATTAACGTAGAACTGCCCAATACCACCAATTACTCAATTCTGCCACCTGCAGGTTCCTCCCATTTCCGTCACTTGACATATCTATTACTACAATCTTATTAATTTTTCATCATGATGGCAATGCACTGGGGAGTGGACACATCTGCCCACACTTCAAAAATGGTCTGATCATGCTTCAACAAGGGTCTACTCACAGTTTTACATTTCAGCTTTGAAAAATCACAAAAAATTCAATTCTTGTCGGATTGTCTTCATTCTTTTTGCAATTGACTTCTCTTAAACAAATCAATTTCTAAAAAATATGAGAGCTCATAAATAGCTCCTCCAAAGTACCTAGATTGCAAATCTATATGGTAATGGGTAGTTCTACTTTAAGCCTTTTTGCATCATCTTTCTCCTTGAGTGCCTAAAACACCTTCTTTTATACTATGTGAAGAGCATCTCCACTCTTGCATGGGAAAGCCATCACAAGAAAATTCCCTATTGGCAGGCTCTAAAAAAGAAAAAGTGGCTAGGGTTGGGGGTACTTTCCTAGCCATACCCATTCTCATTGCCTTCCACCCCCCACTTGATTTCCGAATTTCAATTAATACTCTGATAGTTTAATACTATTCCCTTCTTGGGTTGTTAAACCTTGACTATGGCTATAGCTACGAACTCTTTTGTGAACTTTTATTTGAGTTTAGGATGCTTGTTTTTACTTTGGTATTGTTTGTAGTCAGGCATATAATGCATCCATTGAGGGCACGTCTTCTAACTGCAATACAAAAATGATTCACATTTCTCTCTCTAATTAAGAACCTTGGAATATAAGGAAATGCTTTGGATGCCACTCATCACAATTCACCCCTTACATCTCCAAAGCATAAAGAGAAATACAAACCAAAACAAACAATATCAAATTGAAACTATCTCTTTACATACTTAGAGATAGTTTCAATTTTCAAAGTGTAAGACACATACTTAGAAATACCTAGAGATTATGTAAAATTATTTGTTGTTATTCATTGTTATTTGAATCTTAAAATTACACCTTAAATTGCCCACTATGCTCTTTTTCTTGACACTTTGTACCCCCCAAATTATGACTGTAGCCATTTATTACTCCTTTTTGATTTCCTAAACCAAATCAAGCACTTAAAACAAGTCATGATAGAAATCCTCTGATAAGAATAGAGGAGCAATGATTAGTGACAGGGTTGTACAGGATGGCGGCCAAACTAGGTTTTTGCCCATGGCCGAGGGATAGAGCCTAACTTGACACTTACGATGGGGAAATAAAAGTGCCTGGGCTCAACACAGATTTGGGTGCGACCCTTTCCCGTGCAAGAGTGGAGATGTTCGAACGATATTGTTTTCAATGGTGGCCTTTGTGTGGCCTTTGTGCTTGGAATGTTCACCACTTCCACGATTCCAGCCGCATCACTGAAAGTTGATGTGAAACAGCTGGGTGGTCAAGATGGGACACTTTTTCCTGGTGATGGGCCTTATATTTCCCATTTATGCCCACTTTAATTCATTCGTCACAAGTTTGCAACAATTTATGGGGATGCGGCTTATCATATTAGAATGAGAGCAATCTGAAATCAAGGGTCGACTGATCATTTTGTTGTTGTGGGTCAGTCCTGTATAATATTTTATTACTAAGGTATGAGATCAAGTATCTTGGAAAAAAAATTGGAAAAAAACCCAAAAAACACCAAATGAAAGTGGGAATGAATACAATTGGTTTCAGAATTTTTGAAGACGATGTGCATAACTACAAATTTTCAAAGTGGAGGTCATAGGAACATGAGCCTACTATTGACAGTGACACTAGACTACCCTTAATTGGACATCCTTGAAACACAAAATGTTTCAGCTCTCATTGGTTGCTGCTTTAAGAGTACATCTTCCCAACATGCCGACTATGCTGGACCCAGTGAAATAAAATACTGGTATTGTTGACTTGTGAAAAAAGAAAATAGGTGCTTTCAAAAGTAGCAGAGTTGGAAATTTGGCAACTTGAAAGAAAAGTACTACCAATTTCTGGACAGTTCCCGAAATCTGGATCTCGAGGAGCTCGCATGAGCTTGCGTTACTGGAGATCGAGCCCTGGTGGGCAACGGGTGCCGTTTGATCGAATCAACCATGGGATATATTAGTTCATCAACCTCCCAATTCAATCTCCGACGTTGTTCGGAGTCGCTGTGGTCAAGTGGAACCCGGGTCAATTGGTTCCGTTTTCTTCCACAGTAGGTGCAGCAACATCTATAAAGTTGTCTGTAATACTGGGATGAAGTGAGCGCGAGATCCAGAAGCTAACTGGTTCGATTCGAAGTTTTTGTTAAATTCCGGTTCTCGACCTCACTGGAGCATCATTTCGTTAGACTTGGTGCAGATCGATCTATAACTCTGGGAGCTCGATCGGTGGGGAGGACGAGGGACATGGCCACCACGGAGGCTCAAGGAGATGTGGAGATTGGGAGCAGACAAACCCCAGCAGCAAATCCGCCTGCCCCACCGACTGTTCTCGAGCAAGCGAGGTTGGGGAATCTTGACCTGTTCCGAACTGAACTGGAGAGCAGCAACCATCCTTTGGACTTCAAAGCTGGACGTGCCGTGTACTTCAACCGCACTCCTCTCCACTTGGCGGCAATGAAGGGGCACGACGAGATTGTGGAATTCATATTGAGACGCCCAGAGATTTCCAGAGATGTTGTGAACGCCAAGGATCGCTTTGGCTATACGCCGCTGCACTTAGCCGTTCGGCACTCGCACGAGAGTGTCGTGAGACTCCTCACGACGTCTTCACTGGTGCTCCCGGACAGATTTCTTACAGCCACCAGTGAGCCAGATGATCTCGGTTGGAACTGCGGCGGCTTCACACCTCTCCACTTCGCTGCGATGAGAGGGCGCATAGCCATAGCCAAGCTCCTGCTGCGACAGCCTTGCCAAGTGGAGTTCGCGCACGACCCTGTGAACCTCCATGCCTTGACCTGGAGTGGAAAAACACCCTTGGACGTAGCCCAGAAGCGATTCTATCCGAGCATTTCTGATACAATCTGGTTTTATGGCATAAGGGCTCTTTTTTCTCATGACAAAACTCGACGTGAAAATTATGTGGCGCTTGTGCGGTTGTTGGCACTCTCGGATTTGCACTGGCTGCAGCAATATAGAGAGAGCACTGCAATGTCCGCGAATGCTATTCTCGTGGGTGCGGCTCTGGTGGTAGCAGCGTCCTTCGGGTCGTGGCTGCAGCCTCCTGGAGGCATTCCGGTTCCAGATTCTGGGTCACCATCTTCAAGCCCTTCTGCGTTCGGAAGTGCGGACAAGTACTGGAACTCCGTCTTCTATGTCTGTGTTGCGTTTGCTTTTGCTTTTTCAGTGGTGGCCCTCATGATTGGAACTGTGACCACTTTACCGGGCTTAGAGCTATCTTCGGAAGACGACGTGATGCGGCTTCGGAACGCCGTTCGGACTGCACAACGGTGTCTATTTGTGTCCGTTTTATTTCTGCTTTTCTGCTTTTCATTTGCGGGCAGTCTAGTGCTCCGCAATTTTGAAGCAATCTATGGGACGAGCACTTATTATGTTGTAACCTGGCTCCCTGTCATCACTTTTGTTTATGTTGTATATTTTTTTGCATCATGGGGATTGAAATTCCGTCGGTTTAATGGCACGAAGATGCGAGTGGCAGTGGCTTGTGTATGTAGCGCACTCCTTTACGGGCTCTTTTTCATAATTACCAGATCCGTGAAAAATTGACGCAACCTCATGAAAAGTGGTGATTTTCGTGGGTTGAATGAATTTAGTTTCAAAGGGCCGAAATCACGTACCGATTCTTGGTGTCAACTGGTCCGTCTCAGGAATGGTCACTCAGATACGGCAGGGATACTTTTCGAATATGTCGCTTAGTAGTTTAGGAAATTTAGTGAACGATATGCTTAGAACTTTGGATTCGGGGCAAGGCAGTAGTGGAAGTGGTGAACTGGCGTAGCAACAAATTGTTCAGGTTCCAGAGTCCTGGTAATGTGAAATTTCATACAAAGGGTTTGAATGTCGGAACCTCTGTTGGAGCTGCAATACACTGAAGTCACGTCTCGAGTCACTGACGCACTGTTGGCACGGTGGGCGTTTTGGGAACTTTCGGGATGTGCATGAATTTTTTCAGTCGGAGCGGGGAAGTGCATGTGGGTTCCCAGATTGGATTCTGGTTTTTGATGATATTTTTTATCTGTGAAAATTGAATGGTGAAGAACAGGCCCCAAAAGCAAATGAGTTTTTCTTTTGTGGATTGTGCATGGAGCAAAGTGAGGAAAAAGTGTTCATATGGGGAATTCATTTTTCACCAGATTGTTCTTCTGGAGTAGTTTGTCTGGCTGGTACAGCCACTTTTCAGTGCATAGTGACACTTCTGTCACAATGCAGTCAGAATTTTAATTAATTCTCCACCCTGGGTTTAAAATTTTTTATTAATTAAAATTAATTTCTTAATTCTTTGTCCCCTCCCCCTATGTAATTTTTTGAACGAGGTTAACATGCCAAACGATATGGGACAATGAAAATCCCATTTCCCGTATCTATATATCGTATTCGTATTCATATTTCAATATCAAGTATCTATACCCATATTTTGGTACCATATCTATAACCATACTCTAATTCCATATTCGTATTCATATTTGGATGGATGAGTCAGATTAAATCTCAAAGATCAACGGCTTGAGAAATTTTGAGAAATTGATGACATTCTAGAAGGAGAAGCATTTTAAAAAAAAGAACCAACAACCTTTAAATTTTTTGGCAAAGGGGGGGGGGCAACTAATATAAACTAGGGTGGGCAGCCTCTTTTCACTGTATAGTTCATCAGAGATGGTGGGTGTCAACCTTCTACCAATTGCATTACCTTCAATGTGATAAATCATTATTTATTGGGTGTCACACCTTTGTCTCCCCCTTCTCAATCTTCAGAGAGTGTGGGGGATAGGAGATGCTTATAAACTAGAATGCGGACTTATACATTGACCATCAATGTCCGGGGAGTACCGGTAGTTAGTTACAACCTAGCCGGTTGATTTTAAAAATATCCGAATGAGATTTAGAAGTTCCGACAGAGGTTCTGGATGAAAAAAAAGATTTTCGGAAATGGACCGGATAGGAATATCAAATGTCGGCTTTTGGCCGTCCACCCAAGGAATGTGTAGGAAAATTACCGATTGAAAATCATTTTATTCGGCGGATAGCCGACCGGGTTTAAGGTTTGTCGGAAATTTCCATTACTAGGAGTTTAGGACTCTAGGAGTAGGAAATTTGGAAGAGTAGCAATGGTCAATGGAGCATTGGTGTATATTTATTGCACTTAATGTCTATAAGATTTTAAGAAAATTAGTTTTAATGCACTTGCCGCCCTGTGCCCCTGTGGCCTGTGTCCTTGCTAGCAGTTTCCAATTGGAAAGTTTACTGTTGTACGCTTCAATAATTAGTACTTCACCTAGCTAAACGGCACATCTGGATCGTCCGTTTTTTTATCAAACGACTAGGGTTTTTTGACGCAAGACTAACTCTGCGAGACTGCGATGCAACCTGAAGAGTGGGACTCAGTTGGCACCTTGGCAGCTGTCGCAGCTGAACAGCCCGAACTTTGCAGTCGAAGTGTTGAACGTCACATTTTCACAATCACACTCTGGACTCTGGAGGTCACTCAGTCTGTCGATCGCTTGAGGTTTGGGGTAATTGGTTTTCCAAATTGCCATTTTTTCACTCAAGAATCTGTTGTGGCAAGTGACGAGTGACGACCGCATTGTTCATGGTGTGTTCAGGTGTTTTGAATTTGCATCTCCTTGGTTGGATGAAGTATTGATCAGGGCTCACTTGCGCAGCATCGTGTAGTTTTAGAAAGTTGCAAACATTTCATTGCTCTCAGAATATGTAAGTTGTTGGTAAGTGTCAAAGCCCCGATGACCTTGTCTTTATACCAGGACAAGAAATCATGTGCAACTCTCATGCTTTCTTTATCGGTTGTAATTCAAAAGCAAATTCTGAATCGTGTCTGAAATTCAGCTTTCTTTGGGGTGATGGTCGACAAGTCTACTGATATCAGTGTGACATGGCACCTTGTCTTGTTTGCTACCATTGTTGAAGAAGGTTTACCGATGACAGTTTTTTTGGGACTGTTGCCAGTTGATGGTGGGAAAGAAGCCGCTGCCATTTACCGAACCCTAATTGCACACCTCCGATTGTGGAATCTAGACTTGTGAAAGTTCGTGGGCTTTGGCAGCGACGGGGCAAGCACAATGACCGGTTGCCACAATGGGGTGTCTACACGCATAAAGAATGAGGTAAACCCTTACCTGCTAGCCTGTCACTACGTAGCGCACCGCACGAACTTGGCGGCACTTGATGCTGCAAAGGCACCCAACAGCAAGGTAATCTCTTCCGACATTGATGGTCTTCTGAATTCAATTGCTTCTTTTTTCCATAAGTTGAGTAAGCGGAAGCACGCACTTACCGCCTTGCAAGAGGAATTTTCTGATGCCAAAAGATGTATGAAACGATACCATAAAATCCGCTAGTTGAGCCGTTGGCAAGCGGTAAGCACTTTATGCGATTCTTTAGAATCTGTCCTGTGCTATTTCCGTGATACAGAGGGCGTTGAATCAGGTCAAGCCACATCCATCATTGAAAAATTGTTGTAGTTCAAAATCATATATATTCTGTTTTTTCTAGCTAACATATTACATTCCCTTGCTATGTTATCTAAAGTGTTCCAATGTAAATTTGTGGATGTTATTTCCATAGGCAGCATAGCGCGCACTGAAATTGCCCAAATCCGGATGTTGTTCATTGTGGAAACTACAGATTTTCAGAATGCTGATACCTTTAATGAGAGTACAGGTTTCCATATTATTCCAGAGTATGGCCCTTTCGGGGGGCATCTACGGAAGCTTCCGAGCCAGATCAGAGGGAACATGTTCCACAGTTTTCAAATGTCACGGTCTAGGCTAGGATCTGACTTAGAGGAAGCTCTTGAGTTTCAGTGAGCATTTGCGGAGGCTATCTGTGATGGTCTAGATTCTCGATTTGGAGACAATGACATCATTTCTTGCTTTAAGGTGCTTAACCCTTCTAATATGCCCTCCAAGCAAGTTGGATTGCAGAGCTGGGGGGTCTCGGAATTGGATAGATTGCTGCAGTTGTATAGAGTAGACAAATCACACTCAGGTTTCTCCTTCCCCCCTCTTTGATGTGCAAACTTATAAACGTGAATTTCTGTCCTTTAAATTACAGTGTACAACTGAATGGGAGGATAAAACATTCGAGATTTGTGGGGTATGATTACTTGGAATCATGCCCTACAAACAAGGTACCCCAATTTGCTTATCCTTGCTGAAATTGCTAGAGTACAATGTGTCTCCACTGCCACCTGTGAGAGAGCTTTCAGCATTCAAAACTTAATTAAAACTCGTGTTAGGAACAAATTGGGAAGCAAAAACTTGGAAGCTTTGCTTAGAGTTGCTTTAGAGGGTCCCAATGAGGAATATGATGGTATAATTGAAGATGCCATACCTATATGGAAGAATGAAACCAAATATAAGTTTCTTTATGCTAATATGTCAACTTATTTATCTACTTCTGCCCTTGGTCCTAGTGCAAGCAATGCATCATCTTCATACTTATCTGAGCAAGGGACACCAATTTCTTGACAACTTGTATTGTATTCCTCTCCCCATTTTTTTTTGATGTTGTGTTTTGCTAATGAATGGTGGATTGTATGTTCTCTCCATGTTTTTGATAGATGTTCTTTAAATTCATATAAATGTTGTGTGGGCATGTCGTACTAACCAGCCTTCTAAAAATGCATGGACCCCCTTTTGGATCCCTGCATTTTTTCAAGGCTGAATCCCTAGCCCTAAATTGGTAGGGGCATTGCTAGGTTCAAAGCCTGCCAGGGATATTTAAACAGACAAAGCAACCAAAAAAAATGGAACCGAGTGCATTTTGACTCTCACGGAAATTATCCGATTGGAATTGAGTAATGGCGGTTTAGGCACCGGTTGGGAGAAAATTCAAGGTCTAGGAAATTGACCGGCAAATCTTGCAACTTCCCGGCACACTTCTGAACAAATTAAAAAAAATCCGTGGTAGATGAGACTTTCACGGAAATCCACCGTCTGGCTCACAGAACTCCCCGGACTGTGTTGACCATGTAAGAGAGCTCTCACAAGAGCATGTTCCTAGAATTGGAAATTATGTTATTCAACATACCAGTTTGGAACCAAATAAGCACTGAATTGTTCATTTTCTACCCGTCACTCTAGATGTCCATATATTATTTGGAAGGTATTGAATACTTTCACTTTTAAAGGACGGACCCATTGATTTCAAACCTCACTATCCATGGCTCAATTTGCTGCTATTTTGCAATTGGGTATGTATGAAAATTTCTATATTTGTTTTCCAGAGATGGAATTACATGTCTTCTTACTTCAAAAAAAGTTTAGATTTTTTTGTGCAAAATTGATTTTTTGAGAATTTTTGAAGAAAAAGTGAAGAAAAATCACATCAAATAGAAAATTATTTCAAAAACTCTGGAAATTTCACCATGTGTATATATTACAATGGAGAACATCATAGTGTGAACTCAATTTCCATGTCATCCTATAATTAGAATTCAATAGACATTGAAAATACATGCAAAGGCCAAATTGTAATAAAATATTCAATATTAGGAAATTTTTTCAAAGTTCAAATTGGAGTAGAAATTAGAGTAGATGACCTTCATTTTGTTGGTTGGGCTCAAACTCAAGAAATTTCATTTTTGTGAAGATATTTTAAATTTAGAGCACGGAGCAACAATTTTCCAAAATATACTAAAATAACATATTTTGCAATCCATTTTTTTTTACTAACTCCTCATTTACATAAAAACAAACACTAGCAAGATTGCAAATTCAATTGGATACTCTTCATAACCTATCATGAAAGGTCAACAATAAAAATACAGATGAAAAAATGCTTTCAAACTCTTTCTAGTACATTGGACTGTCATCCAAATGCCATACAATGGCACTTGTAGCATTCTAAGGTTAAAAGGCAAATTGTAAACTAAGTGAATTGTATTGTCACTTAAATGAGCATTTGATTCAATCTAAAATGATCAAAAATATGTCTTTAAGTTGTTTTAGTACTTTTGACCTAGCAACCTAGTCTAAAGTGATTGAAAAGTATCTTGGGTTTTATTTATAGCTTAGACCAAGATAAATCCAAAACATTAGAACAATGGGCATTCTCACACTATAGATGCTTCAATGGCTTTGTATCAAAGACTACCTTTTTAGTAGACATTATGCATATAAAAAAATTCAAACTTCAATGATCATTTTGAAACAAGTTTTCGAATGAATTCTTGTAGAATATAGAATATATAAATTTACTTCAAACAATTTAAGCTTTTAATTCAAATGTGATATTCTTGTGCTTTCATTACTAAAGTGTTCTACAATAAATGTAGTTTAAGATTGTATAATTAAGCTTAATTTAAATTAATAAAACTTATCAAAACTTTGACTTTCTGTTACAATTAGAACAAACTCCATGAAGTTCAAAGTGACCTCGGGAATTTATTTGTGAAACAACCTTGAAAAATCTACTCTAAGTGATGATATCTAGGATGAGATCCAAAGGTTCAAATTTGCTCTAGACCCAAAAGTCATTAGCAATATGTTGAATACCTAACTCGGCTATGAGGATTGGCATTCTTTGTTGAATAATTAATTAATCTACTAGAAACTAAAAATATTTTGTCAATATTTCATAACATTCATTTTTTCCATGCACCTTTTTTAACAAAATAAATTTCCAAAAATTCATCATCCATTTCTAAAATTATTTAGGAGAGATGTTAAACACCTCCATTAGAGCTATTTCTAGGTTCATCAAGATGACTGGGTGGTATAGAGGGTCTGTTTGCCAATGATGGTGTCTAGCTCCCATCCTTGAGTTCTTGTTGGCATCCCTTCTATCCAACGTCTAGCCAAATTGCCGATCGCCGTTTAAAAATTTAATGTGTCTGTCTCCCAAACCTCTTCTTATTGTGATTTGTGAAGCTTGAATCCTAGTATTCAAATGCAAATGCTTATCTTGCTCTTGTTAATTACAGTGTACAAATTTGTGCTGTTTTTACGTATGTTGTTTTAATTTTGTTGAATTCAAATGTTTTCTAGAGGTTCAATCTAGGGCTTTTTTTCTCATTTTTTATGAAGTGACAAAGTGGCAATATAAAATGTTATGGTGGTGCTTCAAATTTCAGCATTCATCTACATATTAGATAGAGAATTTCATATTTGTACATTTCACATGTCTCTAATTCTATTTTCATCCATAATTTAGAGATTTCATCCAAGTGTTTTTCGTAATTCAAAGTTTTTTGGCAAAAAACTTTATGATTTTTTGCCATTTTTTAGCCAAATTATTTTTTGTACCTTGCTTCAATCATGCAAGAAAGAAGGAAAAAAATCAGTCAAGTATATCAAAAGTCCAGAATACTTCATATTATAGTATGGAAGCAATTTGTTGAGCATGGAGAACACACTGCACATAGGAAGCTTAGATTCTGTAATAAGTGGTGGTAGTATTGTGGTTCAACATGTGGTGATGGTCACAAAAGCGCACTTTCACCAAAAGTAGAAGAGATTCACTCAAAAAATCATGTTTGCCAAGCCTTGATCCATTACTGCATTCATGCATAGTCACAAATCGCTCTCTCAAAATAGCATTGATGTGCCCCTTGCTCTAACAATAGACTCTATTAGAAGAAATTCACGTTTTAGATGACAAATCTAGATTTTTTGAAATAGATTTTAGGTGACATCTATATTGACATTTGTTAATTTCTTAATTTCAACACAAACAACAAAATTCTGTTGAAATTCTTGCGTTTTCTACTAGTGTTGCCGGTTTTATTGGATTGAAGCACAAATTTTGTAAACTATACAAAGAGGTGATGCAAGAAAGATAGACTTGTGATTAAAACAATACAAATGTAGAATAGACAAACATGTTAATTGTAAAACACACATAATTTTAACATTTTATGACAAATGTAAACAAAAAAACAAAAAAAATGTGGTTTTTGAGTTCAATTAAAGCCCACATACCTACCCCATCTTGTAATCTTGGATTTCTAAGTAACTCCAGCTCCAAATTTTGAGCAAACAAACCCTAGTCAACACAACCGTTATGTTGCCAACAAATTTCAAAGATCAAATTATTGACAACCATTTCCTCATTGAGTGACTATTTATAAATGAAAATTATTGTGTCAATATTTCATGTTGAGATGATATTACATGACCACTATGACTAAAAGTCATTAAAGTCTAATATACAATTTTTTGTGAACAATTGAAACTATAGTAAATTTTTGAAGAAAAAATGAAATTAGCTCCAAAATTTTGAAAATTTCTCCATAGGCCTAGAATAGAATAGAATACCACCACGATAAAGTATTTTGTCAGGTCTTTCTATAATTAGAAAATCATAAAACTTTGGTTATTGATTTTAGATCTCTAAGCTTTCATAATTCCAAAATGGAGCAAAAATTAGATTTAATAGACTTTATTTTATTAGTTAACCACTAACTTTTTTTAAACTGATTTTATAGACAAAATTCAGATAAGAACAATAGATTAGAAGAAGACCAAATGCACTACAAGTTGATCCGTGGAGTAATTCTTAAAGGACATAGCCCCCTATGATCAAGGTAGTCACCAAAATGCTCCAATATCAATGAAGTCATTCATCAAACCACTTTGGTCCTCAACGTCCTTACAAGATTAAGGTAACTACACCTAAAATTGAACATACAAGAAATTTAATATGGTTCCCATTATTATATTGAATTTCTTTTGTGGGGCCTTGTTGGTAGTTAAAAAGTAATTCTAGATTCTCTAAGTATGCATTTTTTGAACACCATATGAATAAACTGTGAATGTTCAAAGTACTGAAAATAGGTATTTCTAAATTCAACTATACACTCTCAGTCTCTCATAAGCAATGGGAATACAATATGTTTCTAATTCTCTTGCAAGAAATACAATCACGCTTTGTTTTCTAATACCGTATGTGCAAATTTTGTTACCAACAATTTATTAAGTGCTACAATGTCAAGTCAAAGTTTCAAATCACTCGAGAATGCAACAAATCCAATTGGAAAATATTTCAACTTGCTGCAATGGATTCAAAACTTCTATTTAAAGGTTTAGGATTTAGGATCTTTGGGTCTTTGAATTTTGGATCATAGAATTTAGGGGTTAGGGTCTAGTCAAGCACCCATGAACATGCATCCGATATAAATAAGGTGAGTGCACCCAAATGTAATAGGATTCCTTAGTAAACACCTATAATAAGCCCTAAACTAAAGCACATGTGAAATCAATGCTGACATGTGAGTTTCTAAAAAATGTGTCACAGTGATGGAGTTGGGTTTTGTGTTGGCCAACAAAACCACCTTGATATAAGTTTAGGGTTCGTCGCTTTTGGATGTTTTCATATTCACTTTGGTGGTAGTTTATTGTTCATAGTAGGTGCATCTACACACTTGTTTTCACAAATTTGTATTATATTCATACAAGCTTCAAAAAATACAAAACTAATTTTGTTGGTTTCCTAAACCATTTCCTAATAGGCCTACATCATTTTATTCTGTCCCTACCTTCAAGATTTACAAATCTTAAATAAGTGTTACATTTAGGTGCTTCTACCTTAAATCATTTTCAATGGTGGCCTTTGTGCTTGGAATGTTCACCACTTCCACGATTCCAGCCGCATCATTGAAAGTTGAGGTGAAGCAGCTGGACGGTCAAGATGGGCCAGGGTGAATTGCCCCCCTCATTGCCCCGTTTGGGAGAACACTAGAATTTTATATTTGCAACACATGAAAAAATTTGGAAGTTCTGAATTCATATTTGCAATCAGAGGCCCCAAATTAGGTTGTAGCGGTGAAGAAATATGAAAATACATGGCTCAAAATAGGGGGTAAATTTTTAGATTCTCCCTTGGTTGGGGCAATGAGGGGTCAATTCTCCCTTGGCCGTCAAGATGGGACGCTTTTTTCTGGTGATGGCCCTTATATTTCCCATTTACACCCGCTTTAATTCATTCGTCACAAGTTTGCAACAATTTATGGGGATGCGGCTTATCATATTAGAATGAGAGCAATCTGAAATCAAGGGTCGACTGATCATTTTGTTGTTGTGAGTCAGTCCTGTATACAATTTTATTACTAAGGTATGAGATCAAGTATCTTGGAACACAAATTTGGAAAAAATGAAAAAAAAAAACATAACACCAAGGTGTTAGCAAATGAAAGTGGAAAAGAATGCAATTGGTTTCAGAATTTTTGAAGACGATGTGCATAACTACAAATTTTCAAAGTGGAGGTCATAGTAACATGAGCAATCTTATGAGAATGTGGCTTATTATATTATATTAGAATGAGAGAGCAATATGGGATCAAGGGTCTATTGATCTTTTTGTTGTTGTTAGTCAATCTTGAATAGAATTTTATAGGAATCATGTACCAACGGCAACTTTGGTGGCCATTGCCGGAAGATATTTCACTACACTAATGATGATAAATAGTGTTATGTTGTGATTAGTGTTACCTGGATTTTTACCCTGGTCACTCTAAACTTCAATTTGTTGGCATTTAGTGTTGTGTTCACTTTTTTGAGCAGTAATTTTTTTGAGTATGTAATAGGTTTCTTGGGTTCATATGTTTTTCTTTGCATGTTGATGAAATAGTTAGGTAACACTAAATGTAAACTTGTAAAAAATTTATACCCAATAGTTGACAAATAGTGTCTATGTTGACATTTAGTGTTGGTAACATTAACCGGATTGTTGACAATTAGTGTTATGCTTTGTGATTAGTGTTGCCAACACTATTTATCATCATTAGTGTAGTTATTTTTCATTTTAGTTGCAAAATGCAATCTGTTGTATGGGTGACTGAGTGCATTTCCATCACTCCTATTTGTCCAATAAACAAAGACATCTAGCATGTCCCACAATGATCAATATTTTTTCATTTTTTATTTATAAAACCAAAAGAACATGATCAATCAACCCCTTTTCATTACCCAGATTTGTTTGTTACCCTAATGAACTTCATTTCTCCTAGTAGGGGGTGCCTAACAATTATTCTAGTGCCATTGTCAAAGTTGCTACTATTAAATATTACCCCAATTTCATTACTAAGGTATCCTAATGTGAAGCAAACATTTTTTTTAGATTAGGTATCTTTGTACATAAATTGGGGAAAAAAAATAACACCAAGATGCTAGCAAATGAAAGTAGAAGTGAATGTAATTGGTTTGAGAATTTTCGAAGATGGTGTAGATAAACGTCAAATTTTCAAAGAAGGGGTCATAGGAACCTGAGTCCTCAAATTGACACTAGATTACCCTTAATTGGACATCCTTGAAATACAAAATGCTTCAACTCTCATTGGTTGCTTCAAAAGTAAGGTAAACTAGCCCATGACAAGCACACCGCTAAATGCATATACCTAAAAAACCACCCATTACAATCTTACATCAACCATGGTAGACTTTTGCTAATAAATGAGATTAGAAATTCATTAGTTTGGTTAATGGCCGAAATACTAAATGCTTTGGATGATGGTAATGTTGTTAGTAGTGATTGTTTTAGGAACTTCTACCTTTCTAGTATAAATTCCTTGTACGAATTAATTTTTTTAATCCTTTGTATCATGGCCATAGTAGAAAATATTGTGGTTGCTTTAGGTGGTAAGATGACCATCATAGGTATAGATTTTGGTGGTTTGGGGGTACTCTATTTAAAGACCATTTTAGACCAATTAGGCAACACACTTTAAAAGTTTATAACAAATTTATCATACTACTAAAATCATAAGTCCCTCTGTAATATCACAAATGCTACCATTAATACTAGGGGCTCGTGCTTGCTATGCTATGCATTCATTGTATCACATATTAGTAAAAAATTGATATATTTGAATAGAATACATGATAATGATTTTGATAAGTCTTTAAAATAATTATTTTAATTATTTTATAAAAATATTTCCAATCATGCATACATAGAAATCATATTTTCACACAATGTGATATTATTGAAATAGAATAGTAGTTCACAATCACCTCTATAATATCACTTTTTACAAAAGGTGATATTATAGAAATAATATAGTCGTTGCAATTGAGGTGATATTAAAGGGGATCAATATGGTGATATTATAAAGGTAGTAATTCCATTGCTTTTCTTGGCTTTATATTTCTTTTGCATTTCTATGATTTTGTGCTTGTGTGACCTTTGAGCTTCTAATTTCAATTTTCTATTGCTACTACTAAATGATTTTAAGAAATTTATTCAATTGAACCGATTTTGGATTCGACAACAATTAAATTGTTCACAAAGTTTTTGAGATTTATAAATTTTTCTTTTCAATTGTTCAATTTGAGTTGCAATTTTTTGTAACAATAGAATCAAATTTCTAATGCATTCTAATGTATGTGTATCTTTTATAGTATTTACCATTGCATATGTTTCATTCATCATTTAATAAATTTTCATTGTACATTTCAATATATGCTTATTTATAAAAAAAAATTATACAAATATTTTAGTCATTTTTATTTGAAGATTTATTGAAATTCTTGCTCTGCATTCTATCTAATACATAAAAAATTCTAATGAAATTCTAATGGTGAATGCATAGCATAGCAAGTGCCAACCACTAGTATGTTATAAAAAAATAAAAATTGCTCTCTCCATTTTTCATGTTTGTCTTTATATGGAAAAAAAAATTTAATTTTTTCAAAAATGTGAACAAGGCAATCTAGCCATTCTGTCTGTTATAAGTTGATTTACTTTAACCCCTAAAGGACCATTGTCCCTTCGGGGGACAAATTGGATTTTGGGCAGGTACCTACGGGCTGACATTTTGTCATGATTTTTTGAAACTTTTTTTGAAGATAGAAAAACTGATGAGCTTTGTGGGAGTATCATTTTTTTCACATTTGATGCCCGGAAACAAAAGTTATGACCAAATAAGCTCAAAGTAGGGGACGGGGGGCAGTCCGGGCAGCAAAAAAAAAAATTTAAAATTTTGAATTTTTCTTTTTTGGATTTTTTTCTTGTAGATTATATTTTTGTCTGCATGGGAAGCTTTGATTCATTCCATTTGGACTTATTATGAGAAAGTTATGGACAATCTTGTTTATCGGGCAGTTAGAGCATCTTCCTGAAAAAATAACTTATAGAATTCATTTCTGAATGCAATTTTTACAATTTTTCTGAAAAAAAATTTTTACATGATTTTGTTTTCTTGATAGAACAATCCTACCATTGGGATTAGTGCATTTTAATTCCATCTTAAAGATATTAATAATTTAGATTTTCCTTCATTCTCATACCTACTTCTACTTAACAATTTTTTTAAGCATGAAAATTAATCTTTTTCTTAAAATTCTCTTTTTTCCTAGATTCTCAACTCAATTTCCCACAATAAGGATTTAAAGCTCAAAACTCTGTAGTGCAAAAAATTGAAGTTAAAAAAGTTCAAAGTCAAATAATCCAGTCCCGCAAGGTGCTGAAAAAATTGTTTTTTTCACTTTAAACGCGAATATCTTTTAATCTATGTGGTCAAAATTTCTGAAATTTTTTCCACACATTTCCATACTAGTAAGGTATAATATCCTACGGTTGGATGTGCAAAAAAAATAATTTTCAAATTTTTTTACGCTTTGCTACAGAAATGGCAATTTTGAGTGTTTTTTGGCAGAAATAAGGCCTTGGTCCTTTAGGGGTTAAAGCAATTCCAATGCAACTCTAGGACAAGCACAAGAATGGTGGCAAAGGGTTTTACAATGTGATTTTGCCAAAATCTACTCCCCATTGCAACCCTTGTAACTGTTTTAGGGCTCTTCATGAGAGCCCTTGCTTGACATTTTAGGATGATTTGTTGAGCACTGAAGAGCACATAGGAAGCTTAGATTCTCTGACAAGTGTTGGTGATTCCCGGACGAGACAAGTCCGTCGATCTAAATGCACTCTCACCAAAAGTGGGATAGAAAAAAAAACAGTTTGCCGTCAGTGAATCCGTTGCCGCATGAGGCGGGGGCACAGGAGGCACGCTAGACAGAGGCCCGCCCCACCCCACCCTAACGCAGGCCGGGCAGGTTCCCGTGAATTTTGCAGAGTCAGCATTGGAGCTGTTCTAAAATCTTCCCGGCGTGCCAGCGTAATTACTAGCTTACGCTGGGGTTGACCTTTTGGTTTTATAAAAAAACCAAAAAATTCCTTCGTTTGTTGGACGGAAAGAAGGCACTCACCCAGCCATTTTTCCGAGGTCGCCGCTGCTACATGTGTTTCTATACTGGGATGAAGTGAGTGCGAGATCCAGAAGCTAGCGGGTTCGATTCGAAGTTTTGTTGAATTCCGGTTCTCGACCTCACTGGAGCATCATTTCGTTAGACTTGGTGCAGATCGATCTATAACTCTGGGAGCTCGATCGGTGGGGAGGACGAGGGACATGGCCACCACGGAGGCTCAAGGAGATGTGGAGATTGGGAACAGACAAACCCCAGCAGCAAATCCGCCTGCCCCACCGACTGTTCTCGAGCAAGCGAGGTTGGGGAATCTTGACCTGTTCCGAACTGAACTGGAGAGCAGCAACCATCCTTTGGACTTCAAAGCTGGACGTGCCGTGTACTTCAACCGCACTCCTCTCCACTTGGCGGCAATGAAGGGGCACCACGAGATTGTGGAATTCATATTGAGTCGCCCAGAGATTTCCAGAGAGGTTGTGAATGCCAAGGATCGATTTGGCTATACGCCGCTGCACTTGGCCGTTCGGCACTCGCACGAGAGCGTCGTGAGACTCCTCACGATGTCTTCACTGGTGCTCCCGGACAGATTTCTTACAGCCACCAGTGAGCCAGATGATCTCGGTGAGCACTGCGGCGGCTTCACACCTCTTCACTTCGCTGCTGCTAGAGGGCACATAGAAATAGCCAAGCTCCTGCTCCGACAGCCTTGCCAAGTGGAGTTCGCGCACGATCCTGTGAACCTCCATGCCTTGACCTGGAGTGGAAAAACACCCTTGGACGTAGCCCAGAAGCGATTCTATCCGAGCATTTCTGATAAAATCTGCTTTTATGGCATTAGGGCCTGTTTTTCTCATGACAAAACCCGACGTGAAAATTATGTGACGCTTGTGCGGTTGTTGGCACTCTCGGATTTGCACTGGCTGCAGCAATCTAGAGACAGCACTGCAATGTCCGCGAATGCTATTCTCGTGGGTGCGGCTCTGGTGGTAGCAGCGTCCTTCGGGTCGTGGCTGCAGCCTCCTGGAGGCATTCCGGTTCCAGATTCTGGGTCACCATCTTCAAGCCCTTCTGCGTTCGGAAGTGCGGAGAAGTACTGGAACTCCGTCTTCTATGTATGTGTTGCGTTTGCTTTTGCTTTTTCAGTGGTGGCCCTCATGATTGGAACTGTGACCACTTTACCGGGCTTAGAGCTATCTTCGGAAGACGACGTGATGCGGCTGCGAGACGCCGTTCGGACTGCACAACGGTGTCTATTTGTGTCCGTTTTATTTCTTCTTTTCTGTTTCTCATTTGCGGGCAGTTTAGTGCTCCGCAATTTTGAAGCAATCTATGGGACGAGCACTTATTATGTTGTAACCTGGCTCCCTGTCATCACTTTTGTTTATGTTGTATATTTTTTTGCATCATGGGGATTCCAATACAAGAGTCGGATTAATGGCAGGAAGATGCTAGTGCCAGTGGCTTGTGTATGTAGCGCACTCCTTTACGGGCTCGCTTTCATAATTACCAGATCCGTGAAAAATTGACGCAACCTCATGAAAAGTGGTGATTTTCGTGGGTTGAATGGATTTAATTTCAAAGGGCCGAAATCACGTACCGATTCTTGGTGTCAACTGGTCCGTCTCAGGAATGGTCACTCAGATACGGCAGGGATACTTTTCGAATGTGTTGCTTAGTAGTTTAGGAAATTTAGTGAACGATATGCTTAGAACTTTGGATTCGGGACAAGGCAGTAGTGGAAGTGGTGAACTGGCGTTGCGACGTAGCAACAAATTGTTCACGATCCAGAGTCTTGCTAATGTGAAATTTCATACAAAGAGTTTGAATGTCGGAACCTCTGTTGGAGCTGCAAAGTCACGTCTCTTGTCGGTAGACAGTCGCTGACGCACTGTTGGCAGGTGGGATGAATGGGACTCCATGTTTTTGGATTTGCGAAGGAAGGTGGTGGAACTTTCGGGATGTGCATGAATTTTTTCAGTCGGAGCGGGGAAGTGCATGTGGGTTCCCAGATTGGATTCTGGTTTTTGATGATATTTTTTATCTGTGAAAATTGAATGGTGAAGAACAGGCCCCAAAAGCAAATGAGTTTTTCTTTTGTGGATTGTGCATGGAGCAAAGTGAGGAAAAAGTGTTCATATGGGGAATTCATTTTTCACCAGATTGTTCTTCTGGAGTAGTTTGTCTGGCTGGTACAGCCACTTTTCAGTGCATAGTGACACTTCTGTCACAATGCAGTCAGAATTTTAATTAATTAATTAAAAAAAAGTTTAACTCCCCCGACCCCAGTGGGGTCTCACTCTTAGATAGGACAAAGTAGGCCAATCACTTTAAAGTGATGAACAGGAATGAGGAACCAGTGATGAATTGATGGTAATTAAGTTCACGTTCCCTGTGAATGAGATTTGAACCGCAATGAAGCTTCCATTTGCAAAGGTTCATGTACACTCTCAAGCTTCACAAACCGACTCCGTGCACTTCATGTTTCAAGTTTAGATTCCTTTGCATGTATAGTTTCAATCAATATTCATTCAATTCACATGAGATTCCTTCATATACAGTCATGTTAGAATTTATGTGCATTTTATTTAACCTCTAAAGTTCCTTCATTATGTTTTCACCAAAATGTTCCAAAAATGCCATTTTTAGTGCAAGTACCAAATTATTAGAAAAAATCATTTTTGGACACATGTAATTGTAAGATTTTGTAGTATGTTGGTTTGAGGAAATGTGGAAAAAATTTCAGAAATTTTTACTACGTAGATTGCAAGATATTGGCATTTGATGTGACAAAAATCCATTTTTTTATCCTTGTCAAAAATTGGGCAACTGCACTTCACAAGGTCACATTTGTATGAAAAAATGTCCCAAATGGTGGTGTTTCTTTGGATTCATTCTTCAAGGCAAGTTGGCTACATGCTTGAGAAAATTCAAATCATTTGGAATTGTACAACATATAGACAAAAAATAGTAAACATAAAGAAGTATAGAATGATTAAAAATACTAAATTGTTAAGGATTTTTCTATGAAATTGGAAAATGCCAATACCAATGGTTGTAATAAACAATCTACATCCTATGACTGTATTTTTTTTTCAAAATTATTGAAAATTGAGTTCAATAAAGGACTTCAAAGTTTATTTTAGAGTAGAGATTCTATAACTACCCGCAAACTAAAACTCCTCATAACTTTCATCTCATTAATCAAAATGGAATGATTCAAGGCTTTTCATGTATACATAAATTTAAAAATACCAATTTTAAATTTTATAAATTTAAAAAAGTAATTTTTGTTGATCTACTTGGGCTACCCAAGTTTAAAAAACAAACTACATATCATATATAATAACTTTTTAACCATGTAATAAAAAATTATGAAAATTGTTAGACCTTAAAGATACTCCTTGTCTACATGTTGTATGAAAATTTTAAAGGGAAAAAAAAAATTCTATTTGTAGTCGGCTACCCAAACTCATTATGCTGCCAAAAATCGCAATTTGGTCTTGTAGGGGTCAATATATAGATTTATCATATGTGTAACTATAATGATGTAGAGAATTCAGTTGTCATAACAATGCTTTTTAGGAAATATTAGATTCCATTTATATAGGTTCCTATGTGAACACATGTTTTCTTTTGTAGAAATAAAATAGAAAGTTTTATTGCAATCATTTTGTATTTCCTTCGCTTCACTATTGATTTCATTTATTTTTACTTCATTTTGGATAATTTCATTCCCTATATAGAATTTCTAATCAATTTATCTGATTTTTTTTTAATAATGCTGAATGATTTAATATTTTATTTTAATTTGAAAAAACTCTAATAAATAATAACAACAATAAAATAATTAACATTTACTACTAATTAAAATTGAAATATATACAGTGCATTGAACATCATTTTAGGATATTTAATTTTGGTATTTTAAAATCATGTTAAAGATTAATTTTTTATTTAAAGACTAGCGGTTGGCGCTTGCTATACTACGCATTCATCATTAGAATTTTATAAGAATTTTTATGTATTAGACAGAATGCAGAACAAAAATTTCAATAAATCTTCAAATAAAAATGACTAAAATCTTTGTATTATTTTTTTTTATAAGTAAGCATATATTGAAATGTACAATAGAAATTTATTGAATGATGAATGAAACATATGCAATGGTAAATACTATAAAAGATACACAATACATTATTATAATGCATTAAAAATTTGACTCCATTGTTACAAAAAATGGCAACCCGAATTGAAGAATTGAAAAGAAGAACTTATAAATCTCAAAAACTTTGTGAACAACTTAATTGTTGTGGAATCCAAAGTCGCTTCAATTGAATAAATTTCTCAAAATCATTTGGTAGTAACAATAAAAAATTGAAATCATGAAAGCTCAAAAAGCTCACAAAAGTACAAAATCATAAAAGTGCAAAGAAGTGTAAAGCCAAGAAAAGCAATGGATTTGCTACCTCTATAATATCATCCTATGGATCCTCTTTAATATCACCTTCATTGCAACGACTATATTATTTCTGTAATATCACCCTTTGTAAAAAGTGATATTACAAAAGTGATTGCAAACTGCTACTCTATTTTTGTAATATCACATTGTATGAAAATACGATTTCTATATATGCATGATTGGAAATATTTTTATAAAATATTTAAAATAATTATTTTAAAGACTTATTGAAATCATTATCATGCATTCTATTCAAATATATCAAAATTTTACTAATATGTGATACAATGAATGCGTAGCAAAATGAGCACGAGCCCCTAGTATTAATGGTAGCATTTGTGATATTATAGAGGGAGTTATGATTTTAGTAGTATGATGACTAGCGGTTGGCGCTTGCTATGCTATGCAATGACTATTAGAATTTCATAAGAATTTTTATGTATTAGATAGAATGTAGAGCAAGAATTTCAGAAAATCTTCAAATAAAAATTACTAAAATCTTCATATAATTTTTTTATAAATAAGCATATATTGAAATAAACAATAGAAATTTAATGAATGATGAATGAAATACATGCAATGATGAATACGGTAAAAGATACACACACATTAGAATGCATTAGAAATTTGATTCAATTGTTACAAATAATGGCAACCCAAATAGAAGAATTTAAAGGAAAAAATTGTAAATCTCAAAAACTTCGTGAACAATTTAATTGTTGTGAAATCCAAAGTCGCTTAATTGAATAAATTTCTCAAAATCATTTGGTAGTAGCAATAGAAAATTGAAATTAGAAGCTCAAAGCTTACAAAAGCACAAAATCATAGAAATGCAAAAGAAGAGTAAAGCCAAGAAAAACAATAGAATTGTCACCTTTATAATATCACCATATTGATCCTCTTTAATATCACCTCAATTGCAACAACTATATTATTTCTATAATATCACCTTTTATAAAAAGTGATATTATAGAGGTGATTCTTAACTGCTACTCTATTTCAGTAATATTACATTGTGTAAAAATATGATTTCTATGTATGCATGATTGGAAATATTCTTATGAAATAATTAAAATAATTATTTTAAAGACTTATCGAAATCATTATCATGCATTCTATTCAAATATATGAAATTTTTACTAATATGTGATATAATGAATGCATAGCATAGCAAGCACGAGCTCCTAGTGTTAATGGTAGAATTTGTGATATTATAGAGGGACTTATGATTTTAGTAGTATGATATTAAACTGATTTATGAATTGAATTATTTTTTAAATTCTTCTTAAATACAAAGATTTTATTATTATTATTTTTTAATTTTAAGATCAATGTAATTTTTTAAAGTTTGACTTATAAACAACTTATGTGGCATTTTGCACTTGTCCAAGTGTTTTCCGTGATTTACCTATACATTCTTTAGTTTTTAAGTTTTAGAATAATTTATCCTTAATTCAATTTAATTTATAGAAACAAAATTTAATTGAAAACCCATAACTTTCACACTTAAAAACCCAAAGTGCAAAACAATTTTGGTGCATTTTTACTCATTGAGAGTTTTTTGGTGTGCCAAAAATGACATCAAAAAATCCTATATTCCATTTTCCATAATTAATTTAAATTAATGGTCTTAAAAATTAGTTACAAACCCATCATACATTCAAAAGCAATGATATGACTTTAATACAGCCTTCGTTGAGTTAAACTCTCTAATGGTATAAAGAGAATGACTTGTAAACACACAATTGGGGATATCTCAATGTTACATACAAAACAAACTAAAACAAATGTTATATTTGTACTTTTATTTTCATTCAATTTTTACTTTGCATACATAAGCAAAACAGAAGGTGCAAAACTTCTACACTCTCGATTGATAATGAACAAAGAGATTAAACTCTCTTCTTTAAAGAATTGATGTCAAAATTTTGTTTATAATTGATTTAACAACTCAATTCTTTCTTTCTTTAATTTTTTCCTCTCCCCCTCCTTTTTTCCCTCTCCCTCTCCCTCCTTTTGCCTTTTTCTCTTAGAGTAGGTCCTGGCGGGCCCCCCACCCCAGGTTTAAATTTTTTTTATTAATTAAAATAAATTTATTAATTCTTCATCCCCCCTCCCCTACTTGTAATTTTTTGAACGAGGTTAACATGACAAACAATATGGGACAATGAAAATCCCATATCCTATATCTGTATACCGTATTTTGTATTTGTATTCATATTTCAATATCAAGTATATGTATCCATGTTTTGGTACCGTGTCTATAACCATATTCTAATTCCATATTCATATTCGTATTTGGATGGATGACTCAAATTAAATCTCAAAGATCAACGGCTTGAGAAATTTTGAGAAATTGACGGCATGCTGGAGAGGGAAGCATTTTTTTTAAAAAGAATCGAAGGCCTTTAAATTTTTTTGGAAGAGGTGGACAACTAATACAAACCAGGGTGGGTAGCCTCTTTTCACTGGATAGTTCACCAAAGATGGTGGGTGTCAACCTTCTACCAATTGCATTACCTTCAATGTGATCAATCATTAGTTACCGGTTGTCACACCTTCGTCTCCCCGTTCTCAATCTTCAGAGAGTGTGGAAGGACAAGAGATGCTTATAAACTAGAATGCGGACTTATACATTGACCATGTAAGAGAACTTTCACAAGAGCATGTTACTAGAATTGGAAATTATGTGATTCAACATGCCAGTTTGGAACCAAATAAGCACTGAATTGTTCATATTCTACGCGTCACTCTAGATGTCCATATATTATTTAGAAGGTATTAAATACTTTAACTCTTAAAGGATGGACCTATGACCATTGATTTCAAGCCTCACTATTCATGGCTCAATTTGATACTATTTTGCAATTGGATATGTCAAAGAAAATTATATTTGTTTTTCAGAGATGGAATTACATGACTTCTTACTTCACAAAAAATTTAGATTTTTTTGTGTATAATTGATTTTTTTGAGAATTTTTGAAGAAAAAGTGAAGAAAAATCACATCAAATAGAAAATTATTTCAAAAACTTTGAAAAGTCGCCATGTGTATATATTACAATGGAAAACATCATAGTGTGAACTCAATTTCCATGCCATTCTATTATTAGAATTCAATAGACATTGAAAATACATGCAAAGGCCAAATTGTAATAAAATATTCAATATTAGGAATTTTTTTCAAAATTCAAATTGGAGTAGAAACTAAAGTAGATTACCTTCATTTTGTTGGTTGGGCTCAAACTCAAGAAATTTCATTTTTGTAAAGATATTTTAGATTTAGAGTACGGAGCAACAATTTTCCAAAATATACTAAAATAGCATATTTTGCAATCCGATTTTTTTACTAACTCTTCATTTACATAAAAACAAACACTAGCAAGATTGCAAATTCAATTGGATACTCTTCATAACCTATCATAAAAGGTCAACAAAAAAAAAACATGAAAAAATGCTTTCAAACTCTTTCTAGTACATTGGATTGTCATTCAAATGCCATACAATGGCGCTTGTAGCATTCCAAGGTTAAAAGGCAAGTTGTAAACTAAGTGAATTGTATTGTCACTTAAATGAGCATTTGATTCAATCTAAAATGATCAAAAATATGTCTTTGGGTTGTTTTGGTACTTTTGACTTAGCAACCTAGTCTAAGGTGATTGAAAAGTATCTTGGTTTTTATTTATAGCTTAGACCAAGATAAATCCAAAACATTAAAACAATGGGCATTCTCACACTATAGATGCTTCAATGGCTTTATATCAAAGATTACCTTTTTAGTATACATTATGCATATAGAGAAATTCAAACTTCAATGATCATTTTGAAACAAGTTTTTAAATGAATTCTTGTAGAATGCAGAATTTATAAGTTTATTTCAAAAAATATAATCTTTTAATTCAAATGTGACATTCTTGTGCTTTCATTACTAGTAAAAATGTTCTACAATAACTGTAGTTTAAGATTGTATAATTAAGCTTAACTTAAATTAATAAAACTTATCAAAACTTTGACTTTCTGTTACAATTAGAACAAACTCCACAAAGTTCAAAGTGACCTTGGGAATTTATTTGTGAAACAACCTTGAAAAATCTACTCTAAGTGATGATATTTGGGATGAGATCCAAAGGTCCAAATTTGTTCTGGACCCAAAAGTCATTAGCAATATGTTGAATACCTAACTTAGCTACGAGGGTTGGCATTCTTTGTTGAATAATTAATTAATCTACTAGAAACTAAAAATATTTTGTCAATATTTTCATAATATTCCTTTTTCTATGCACCTTTTTTTTACAAAATAGATTTCCAAAAAAATTGTCATCCATTTTTAGACTTTTTAAAGGGAGATATTAAACACCCTCGCTGGAGTTATTTATAGGTTCATCAAGATAACTGGGTGGTATAGAGGGTCTATTTGCCAATGATGGTGTCTAGCTCCCGTCCTTGAATTCTTGGTGGCATCCCTTCTATCCAACGTCCAGCCAGATTGCCAATCGCCATTTAAAAATGTAATGTGTTTGTCTCCCAAACCTCTTCTTATTGTGATTTGTGAAGCTTGAATCCTAGTGTTCAAATGCAAATGCTTATCTTGCTCTTGTTAATTACAGTGTACAAATTTGTGTTGTTTTTACGTACGTTCTTCTAGTTTTGCTAAATTCGAATGTTTTCTATAGCTTCAATCTAGGGCTATCTTTCTCATTTTTTATGAAGTGATAAAAGTGGCAATATAAAATGTTATGGTGGTGCTTCAAATTTCAGCATTCATCTATATATTGGATAGAGAATTTCATATTTGTACATTTCACATGTCTCTAATTCTATTTTCATCCATAATTTGGAGATTTCATCCAAGTGTTTTTGTAATTCAAATTTTTTTGGCAAAAAACTTTATGATTTTTTGCCATTTTTTAGCCAAATTATTTTTTGTGCCTTGCTTCAATCATGCAAGAAAGAATGGAAGAATCAGTCAAGTATATCAAATTGACGAATCTAAAAGGGTTTAGTCCATAAGTCCAAAATACTTCATATTGTAGTATCAAACTATCAATATCTAATATAGTTCTATTCATACCTTATAAATGTCCCAGAAATCTAGGATTCAAATAAGATCATTTATAGGAATGCTACCATATGAGTATAGAGCTCAAAATGTAGAACTTAGAGCAACTCCAATGAAACAAGTACAAGAATGGTGGCAGCAGGGTTTATAATGTGCATTTGCAAAAATCTGCTCTCCAATGCACCCATTATTACCAATAGGATTTTCCAAGGCTCTTTACATGAGAGCCCTTGCTCAGCGATTTGTTGAGCATGGAAGAATACACTACACAGAGGAAGCTTAGATTCTGTGATAAGTGGTAGTAGTATTGTGGTTCAACATGTGGTGATGGTCACAAAAGCGCACTTTCACCAAAAGTGGAAGAGATTCACTCAAAAAATCATGTTTGCCAAGCCTTGATCCATTACTGCATTCAGGCATAGTCACAAATTGCTCTCTCAAAATAGCATTGATGTGCCCCTTGCTCTGACAATAGACTCCACTAGAAGAAACCCACGTTTTAGGTGACAAATCCAGATTTTTTGAAATAGATTTTAGGTGACATCTATATTGACATTTAGATGTTTATATGTTTTCATGATGTTACATTGGATGTTATCGTTGACATAAAAATAGTTAGATGTCAACATAGATGTCACCTAAAATCTATTCCAAAAAATCCAGGCTTGTCATCTAAAAAACAGGTTTCTTTTAGTGGCTTAGGTGGAATAGGATCTTGTGCTCGTTCTAGTGTCAGCATTAAAACTCCTTTTAGGTTTGGTGAATTTAAAGCTCTTTGTTGACAAGTGTCAGTAGGTATCCCATAACCATTAAAGGTACCCTATTACAAAAGGCACTTAATTAGGAAAAAATTGAACCCACAAAGAGGCCTTGAGTTTTCTTATTGATTTTTATACTAATTGAATGAAGATGAAGGTGGCCACATCCTCACTAGGACCACCACTTGGCATGTGCTCCATTCTTCATGATAGAACCATCATGAGATTTAAAGATCATGGAGATGAATTGGGTAATGATGATAAATTTTTGAATTTATTGTGCAATTCATAGCCCAATTGGTGAGTTGAGTAGGCTCTTCCCATCTAAATTTATAAGATCTTGGAGATGGATTGGATAATGATGATGAACTTTTGAATTCACCATACAATTATTGGCCCAATTAGTGAGTTGAGAAGGCTCTTCCCACCCAAGCTTTTGCATTACGAAGCGGCCTCTTTTGGGGTTCAATTTTTTCCTAATGTATAGATGATGTTATATGTACCTATAACCAATAAGCATTGAAAGTGGTCTATGCTCCACGCTCTTGTTCTACATTTGTATAATAGATTTGTTCAAATTATTCAATTTGAATAAATATTAGAATAATTTGAGATTTTGACCAAAACGAAGATAAAAATGAGGATCAAAGTTTTGTAATTTAATTTGAAAGTTAGTTTTAAAGAAGAAAATAGGTATGAAATATGTTCAATATTGTGCTATTTCAATCCTAACACATAAAACTTCAAATTGCAATTACTAAATGAATTTTTTGATTTTTTGAAAGTTTTAATGATTAGATAATATAATAGAAATATAGAGATCCTATTTGGCTTTATTTTCTAAGTAGAGGTGGATACTTTGAAAATTATAATTAAGTTTGACCAAGTACATCCCTATAGGGGTCAAAATCTACTTAAGCAAATTGTAACATTGCAATCTCAACCATGGATGTGAAATTAGTATGCTCCCAATTGTCAATTGCATATGAATGAAATTGTTTACTTTTAATTTTCAAAACTCAGTCAATTGTCTTCTACAAGTAATTTCGAATTTCACTATAAGAATTTGAAATTATTGTGAATTTTTGAAGAAGTGAAAACTTTTCATTTAAAATAACACAATAAGCTTAATAGATTTGAAATTTTCATCATAGGTTTGTGTTGAGCTCCAGAATATCATTGTGTAAACCAAATTTTTGTGTTATTCTATAATATTAAAGTTAGTAGAAGTAATTATATACCAAAGTGCAAATGGTAGTAAAATTTTGAATATTGAAATTTTTAAAGTTTTCATATGCAGAGTAGTACTATAATTTATAACCATCATTTTGTTTGGGCTAAATTCAAAAAATATCATTTTTGGGATAAAATTTAGATTATAAGGTAGGAGCTAGAAATCGCCGAAGTACAAGTGCTAAAATACAAAACAATTGTTGTTTGTTTTTAGAGCATCTTCTTGTGGTAGAATCATCCATTCATGACTAGGGACCCAAATCAAATCTATAGGGTGCAACCACTTCCAACCAAGGTTAGAACAAACTTCCAATCCAAGCTTAAAATGTATTTTTACTCCTTTTCAAAGTTGGAACTAATAAGGTCATGACACATGTCCCCAAGTAGTGAGCAAGAAAATAGGAAGTAGTGAATGGGAAAGTAGTTCTTGAATGATCAAAATTGGAAGACTCTAGACATTGGGTATGGTTTCAAACCAACTTTTGGCTTCCAAATTTCATAATAATTTCAATTTAATCTGCATAAAATTATCAAAAATTTGCAATCCTTGTAATTTCTATCTTTCTACACAACAAAAAAATTTACATTGCCTTATACTTCTCCATAACATGGGTGGAATCGCTTAAGTGATTAGTTACGGATCAGTTATGGATGGTTCTAGGGACCCAAATCCAACCACATAGGAAAATCATCAATACCTCAATGAAGCCAAATTATTAACCCCTAATGACCCAAGGGGGTGTACTTTCAAAATGGGCCAAAACTAACAAGAACTTGAGCAATTTATTTTGGCTCATTTTTTCTTGAGATTGAATTGATTGTAACCGTAGAATCTTATAGTTTACATTGAAATTGGGCACTTCAAAAATTTCAGATTATTTGACCTTAGAGTTTAGTAGATATTTAAGTTTGAAGTTTGGATGAATGGAAAAATAGGCCACTGCACTTTAATGGAACATATCTTAGTGACAATATTTTGAAATGATGACCTTTTGTGCTCAATAAAAGACAAGAATGTTGAGAATGCTCATTTTACAACATTTTGGTCATTATGCAATTTTGCAATTTTGGATGGAGCTTACAATGCATGGTGGTCACTAAGATGAGAGTAGTGTTTGTAAGAAAAACAAGGATGAAAGTGACATTTGCTTGAAACACGTATTGATTTATTGCATTTTCATAGTACTATAACACTGGTCTAACTGCGTGCCACGTCCTACACCTTACTTGACGTGACTAACATTTAACTTGCACAGTCCAACCACACCAGGGCTTTTTTTTTTGGCGAAATTTCGCCAGACTGTCAGAAATCTGACCTCTCTGGCTTCATCCCTCCAAAAACTAGCCTCTGTAGTACTGCCATTAGGGGGACACTAGTCCAAAAAAAAAAACCCTAAACCACACAAGTTAGCATCCCAGGACTTCACCCCACGAACTCAAGGCCCATGGATTAGTTCACATTCATGGAGTCTCACTCAACTCACCCTTATGCCCCCACTCTTTAGTATTTCAAGGCTTGGGTGGGGACTAAGATCTGACTTCACGTTTATCCCACGACACCACCCTTTGCATCGCCATGCGACATGGGCCTCTCTTTCGCCGGCATTGGTCCTCCCGTCCAATGCCACCCAACTAGGATCTACCCAATTCAACATGAGGTCGTGGTGTGCCCACCACAAACCTAGCCCCAAGCAAGTTCCAATTAAAGGAATGTTATGAGTACTTATGCTTAGCTTTCTAGAATACTTTAAAACTATAAAAATAATATTTTCTAAATTTAAAAAATATGGTACCCTAAGAAGATTAAGCGTAGACAAATTTTCCAAGTAGGAGATATTAAAAAGTGCAAAATCTTTAGAAAATAGATATTTTGATGTTTTAATTTATAAAAAATAGGAAAAATAAACAAAATCATACTACTAAAATCATAAGTCCCTCTGTAATATCACAAATGCTACCATTAATACTAGGGGCTCGTACTTGCTATGCTATGCATTCATTGTATCACATATTAGTAAAAATTTGATATATTTGAATAGAATGCATGATAATGATTTTGATAATTCTTTAAAATAATTATTTTAATTATTTTATAAAAATATTTTCAATCATGCATACATAGAAATCATATTTTCACACAATGTGATATTATTGAAATAGAGTAGTAGTTCACAACCACCTCTATAATATCACTTTTTACAAAGGATAATATTATAGAAATAATATAGTCGTTGCAATTGAGGTGATATTAAAGAGGATCAATATGGTGATATTATAAAGGTAGTAATTCCATTGCTTTTCTTGGCTTTACATTTGTTTGCACTTCTATGATTTTGTGCTTTTGTGAGCTTTGAACTTTCAGGATTTCAATTTTCTATTGCTACTACCAAATGATTTTGAGAAATTTATTCAATTGAAGTGATTTTGGATTTCACAACAATTAAGTTGTTCACAAAGTTTTTGAGATTTACAAGTTTTTCCTTTAAATTCTTCTATTTGGGTTGCCATTTTTTGTAACAATGGAGCCAGATTTCTAATGCATTCTAATGTATGTGTATCTTTTACCGTATTCATCATTTCATGTATTTCATTAATCATTCATTAAATTTCTATTGTTTATTTCAATATATGCTTATTTATAAAAAAAAATTATATGAAGATTTTAGTAATTTTTATCTAAAGATTTATTGAAATTCTTGCTCTGCATTCTATCTAATACATAAAAAATTCTAATGAAATTCTAATGAAATTGTAATGGTGAATGCATAGCACAGCAAGCGCCAACCGCTAGAATATTATAAAAAAATAAAAATTGCTCTCTCCATTTTTCTTATTTGTCTTTATATGGAAAAAAAATTTAATTTTTTCAAAAATGTGAACAAAGCAAACTAGCCATTTTGTCTGCTTATAGGTTGATTTACCTTAAAGCAATTCCAATGCAACTCTAGGACAAGCACAAGAATGGTGGCAAAGGGTTTTACAACGTGATTTTGCCAAAATCTACTCCCCAATGCAGCCCTTGTAACTATTTTAGGACTCTTCATGAGAGCCCTTGCTTGACATTTTAGGATGATTTGTTGAGCACTGAAGAGCACATAGAAAACTTAGATTCTCTGACAAGTGTTGGTGATTCCCGGACGAGACAAGTCCGTCGATCTAAATGCACTCTCACCAAAAGTGGGATAGAAAAAACAGTTTGCCGTCAGTGAATCCGTTGCCGCATGAGGCGGGGGCACAGGAGGCACCCTAACGCAGGTTCACGTGAATTTTGCAGAGTCAGCATTGGAGCTGTTCTAAAATCTTCCCGGCACGCCAGCGTAATTACTAGCTTACGCTGGGGTTGGTCTATTGGTTTTATAAAAAAACCAAAAAATTCCTTCGTTTGTTGGACGGAAAGAAGGGGCGGGAAGGCACTCACCCAGCCATTCTTCCGGCAAACGCGACCGAGGTCGCCGCTGCTACATGTGTTTCTATACTGGGATGAAGTGAGTGCGAGATCCAGAAGCTAGCTGGTTCGATTCGAAGTTTTGTTGAATTCCGGTTCTCGACCTCACTGGAGCATCATTTCGTTAGACTTGGTGCAGATCGATCTATAACTCTGTGAGCTCGATCGGTGGGGAGGACGAGGGACATGGCCACCACGGAGGCTCAAGGAGATGTGGAGATTGGGAGCAGACAAACCCCAGCAGCAAATCCGCCTGCCCCACCGACTGTTCTCGAGCAAGCGAGGTTGGGGAATCTTGACCTGTTCCGAACTGAACTGGAGAGCAGCAACCATCCTTTGGACTTCAAAGCTGGACGTGCCGTGTACTTCAACCGCACTCCTCTCCACTTGGCGGCAATGAAGGGGCACGACGAGATTGTGGAATTCATATTGAGTCGCCCAGAGATTTCCACAGAGGTTGTGAATGCCAAGGATCGCTTTGGCTATACGCCGCTGCACTTAGCCGTTCGGCACTCGCACGAGAGTGTCGTGCAACTGCTCACAACGTCTTCACTGGTGCTCCCGGACAGATTTCTTACAGTCACCAGTGAGCCAGATGATCTCGGTGAGCACTGCGGCGGCTACACACCTCTCCACTTGGCTGCGGAGAGAGGAGACATAGCCATAGCCAAGCTCCTGCTGCGACAGCCTTGCCAAGTGGAGTTCGCGCACGACCCTGTGAACCCCCATGCCTTGACCTGGAGTGGGAAAACACCCTTGGACGTAGCCCAGAAGCAATTCTATCCGACCTCGTTTGATATGATGTTATTTCAAGGTATAAGGTACATTTTTTCTTATGACCGCGCCCGACGTCGAAATTATGTGAAGCTTGTGCGATTGTTGGCACTCTCGGATTCGAACAGGCAGCAGCAATATAGAGAGAGGACTGCAATGTCCGCGAATGCTATCCTCGTGGGTGCGGCTTTGGTGGTAGCAGCGTCCTTCGGGTCGTGGCTGCAGCCTCCTGGAGGCATTCCGGTTCCAGATTCTGGGTCACCATCTTCAAGCCCTTCTACGTCCGAAAGTACAAACTACTGGAACTCCGTCTTCTATGTCTGTGTTGCGTTTGCTTTTGCTTTTTCAGTGGTGGCCCTCATGATTGGAACTGTGGCCACTTCACCGGACTTAGAACTATCTTTGGAAGACGACGTGATGCGGCTGCAGACGGCCGTTAAGATTGCACAATGGTGTTTATTTGTGTCCGTTTTGTTTCTTCTTATCTGCTTCTCATTTGCGGGCAGTCTAGTGCTCCGCAACTTTGAAGCAATCTATGGGACGAAGCCTTATTATGTTGTAACCTGGCTCCCTATCATCGTTTTTGTTTATGTCGTATATTTTAAAGGATCATGGAGAATGAAAATGAGTCGGGAGTATGGCATGAAGAGTCGAGTGAAAATGTTATGTGGCGCACTCTTTTACGGGCTCACTTTCATAGTTACCAGATCCGTGAAAAAATGACACCACCTCATGAAAAGTGGTGATTTTCGTGGTTTGAATGGATTTAGTTTCAAACAGCCGAAATCACGTACAGATTCTTTGTGTCAACTGGTCCGTTCAAGGAGTGGTCACTCAGATACGGATACTGGTCGAGTGTGTTGCTTAGTATTTTAGGAAGTTTTGTGAACGATATGCTTAGAACTTTGGATTCAGGACAAGGCAGCAATGGAAGTGGTGAACCGTCCTTGCGGCGGAGCAACAAATTGTTCAGGATTCAGAGTCCTGGTAATGTGAAATTTCATACAAGGTTTGATTGTCTGAACCTCTGTTGGAGCTGCAATACGCTGAAGTCACTTCTCTTGTGTGGACAGTCACTGACGCACTGTTGGCATGGTGGGCTTTTGGAATAATAATCCAATTTGGAATTTTAGATGTGTATGAATTTTTTCAGTCATAAGTTAGCTAGGAAGTGCATGTGGGTTCTCAGATTGGATTCTCGTTTTAGATGACATTTTTTATTGTAAAAATTGATAATGGAGAATGGGCCCAAGAAGCAAGTATTTAGAGTTTTTTGGTGGACTGTGCATAGAGCGAAATGTGTTGATTTGGGGAGTTCATTTTTTCAGTCATTCTCCAGAGCTAGTCATTATCAACCTTCAATCAATTGCATTACCTTCAATGTAATCAATCATTGATTAAGCATGCCTTATAGGAGATGCTTCTAAATTTGAATGTAAACCAACACATTTATCATGTATCAGAATGTCCTTGAGAACATGTTACAAAAACTGACAATTATGTGCCTGAACATGATAGTTTGGAACCAAATAACCATCAATTGCTCATTTTCTTTGTGTAACACTTGATGTTACACAAAGAAAGTTATAAATTCTTTTAAAAGGCAAGTTGTAAATTACCCCCTAAAGGACCATCATGTTTAGACTCCCAAAACTCCTTCAAAATATTCATCCCCAAAGCAAGGTCAAAATCTTCATCAATATTGGACATTTCAAAGACTCACTTGCAGGTAGGGTTAGCCATATGGAGTGGCTCCATCCAAACTATTAGATCCATTCGAGGAAACCTTCGGAATTATTTATGGAGCAGTGCCGAACACTTGATACGCTCTAGAGTATGTTGGGATGATTGTTGTCTCCCCAAGTTGGAAGGGGGGCTCAAATTACTAGATCCTGAGGTATCTTTAGCTGCTCTATTAGTTAAATGGATCCTTTTTGCGATTGAACCAGGCATATCCAATCTCAAAACTTTGTTGAGATATAGGATCAATAGGATGAAACCTTCTCCAAGTCAGGGTTATTGGTTTCCAACACATGCTTGGTTGATGGTACCGGGTCACTCCGTTTCCCATGGCTCTAAAGTCTGGAATAGAGTTACAACAACTTTGCGACGCTTTGCCAAATATATTGAGCCTAATCCTCCTTCCAATGCTGATGAGGTCCTCTCTACAAGTATTTGGTGGACTACTCGATATATTGGGTCAAGTTTCAATTTCTCCATAGACCGAGCTAGAGTGCTAGCAAAAAATGGCTTGAGGACGATCGCTGATATATGGGACACTAGCGCACAAGACTTCAAAACTTGGGAGGACATTTTGGATTTCTGGCTTCCTATCATCTCTACGAGATGGAACAAGTCCAGTGGTTCTTCTTAATCTTTAGCATTCCTAACTCATGGAGAATGATGCTCACGCGTCAGTTCAACCAAACTCAAAGTGATACTTGGTTGGGCCTTTTTACTTGCTTAAACAATGAAGTCCCATCATTAGTCTGGCAAACCAAGTGCTTTGAAGATGTCAATAGGCTACAAATCTCACAATCATTATCACTTGATGGTGACACTACCTATGCTGTGGTCGGCCACAACTCCAAGCAACTTTTAATTTTGCCTTCCCCCTTTACCTCGGAGGCTCACATGGGTTATATTCGAAGAATTCGGGTACTTGAGATCTCAAAGAACCGCAAAGGCAAGCCAGAGCTATTTTTTGTTGGAGCTCTCCAATCTCTCATGTTTGACCCCAGTCGTTGGTCTTGGAATACTGGAGCATCACTTCTCTCATACATGACTTCCATAGACAGGCAACTATTTACTCAATCACGTCGTCCCAAAAGATCCATCCCATCAAAGTGGCTTAATATTCTTCCTGTTACATTTGAGCCAGATTGGAGGGATGTATGGCTTAAAGCAAGGTCACAAAAGGAGGCAACTTTCATGTGGTCAATTTGGCAGAATGTCGTGGCAGTTCAATCTTGGAGGGCAAAAATTCAACCAAGTTTGGACATTAGCTGTTGTTGCTGCTCTACAAAGGCGGATGAAACTCCCATCCATAGATTCTACCAATGTCCACGTGCCTTGGAAGTATGGGAGTATGCCCAATCCATTCTTCACCATCTCTTGGGAGAACAACCGGTCTTGGGACCCCATACCCAGTTCGACCATATGATATGCATTTTTGGCGCAACCCTTCCTCGCAAATTCATCAAACTTAGAACTATTTGGTCTCTCCTACGCGGCTCCGCGTTGTGGATCATTTGGACTGCACGCAATCAAGAGGTCTTCTCTCATATCCAATGGCCCCGTGGTCTTCTCCAACAAGCCCTCTGGGATGCCCTGCTTGATTCAGGTCGAGCTGCATAGCTTAAAGCTAGGATTACTTCTAGTCAAAAACCACAACATGCTCCCCTTGTTTGGTTGAAATTTGATATGATTTGGCTTACCTCTCCAGTCCTTGCCTCTCGAGACGGAGATTACATTAGATGGACTGGTAGTGGTCCTCTAGTTTGTCAGTTCTATTAGCTCTTCTTACTCTCGTGCTCTTTTTTGTGTGTCCTCTCTTTTTTCTTTTGTCCAACCTTCGGGTTTGGCTGTTTTGTATTGGTGTTTTCTTTTTTTTAATGCAATGGGTCTTCCATTTGTTCAAAAAAAAAAAAAAAAATCTTCATCAATAATTATTTTCTTAAAAATTCCAACCATTGGATCTTTTAGTCAACTTGCTCAAGTACATTATCCTAAAATTTTAAAGCCCTTCCAAAAGGTGAAGTTTTGTCTTTCAACATACTTAAAAAATAAAAACTCATAAGTTGTGCATTTTGTCAATATGTTGAAAAATGAATTGAAAACATGTGAAAAAAAATTTAACCAACAAAACTTTCATATTCATCTTTGAAAAAATTGTAAAGTGGAAGGTGATATTGAATGAAAGAAAAAACTAATGTGCTAATAACTTTTACAAGAAATTGAGAATTGTTCATCACAATGGTGAAATTGTTCTACATTATAATTAATATAATATATTTTTATTTTTATTTGAAAATTTTCAAATTAAAAGCAAAAGACAACTTTATATGGGTTTTTTTTTACCTTCATTGCCTATAAAATAAAACTCTTCATAATTTTTACCTCATTATTTGGAATTGAATGCTTGATTGAATGGTTCAAATTTTTTGAGTAGTTATCAATCTATATAATCCCAATAGATAATTTTATATTTTCTAGAATATATTTTTAGTTGCTCGATTTGACATTGAAATTAAAAAAAACTTTTTAACTTTTGCAATACTTATTGGAATGACTAGAAATAAAACTTTATATATAGATTATAATGAATAGCATCCACCCTAAAAAGTTTCATGCAAAAATTTCAAATTATGAAGCCAATAGAGGTTGCCCAAGTTCTCAAAAAGCCCCAAATGGGCTCCTTGGCCCTCTAAGGGTTAAATGAATTATGTTGTCACCAAAGCGAACATTTGATTCAATCTAAAATGTTCAAAATACACCTTAGGGTCGTTTAGATATTTGTGAACCAAGTATCCTCACCTAAGGTGATTCAAAAACGTTTTGGGCTCTTTTTTAGGACTTAGTCCAAGATAAATTCAAAACATTGGAGCAATGGGTGCCTTCAATGAGTGCTTCAATGGCTTTATATCAAGAGTTGCATTTTTGTGCACAAAGATAAATTTGTATTTCAATGATCATTTTTAAACAAGTTTTGAAATCAATGCTCACAAAATAAAGATCATATAAATTGACTTCAAACATTTATAATCTTTCGTTCCAAATGTGATATTCTTATGTTTTCTTTTCTAAAGTGATCCATAACATGTATAGTTCAATAACTATGTCTATATGTTTAACACACATATTGTGCAATTACAATTTTTTTTCCTTACGTCAATTTTTCTCTATTTTCAATGGCGCGACTTTTTAGGTAAGGTAATGATTTTAGAATGTAAATGTAGGTAGACTATAAATAACTTATCACTTCAATCAATAAAAATAAGCTATCTACAATTTCTCTGCATTTAAGTTCTGAAATGGTTATCATGTGTAGAAAGTCATGCCATTGGGTACACTCATGCCATTGGGTGCTCCTACCTTATATCTGGGATGAGATCTTGAACATGTTGAATAACATACCAATGATTGGAAAAACCCAGCAGCTAGTTCAAAGTTAGCTAGTGGATTTGGGAAAAAACCCGGTTACATTTGGAAATTAAAGGATGCAAAATTGGGAAGAAATTTGAAGAACTGGAAATCAACCGGTGAACCCCAAAAATTGGAGGATATTTGGCTGCATCCATGTAATATTTGATGGATTTCAACCGCCATAAAAAAATTGTAGTGGCTAATACCCGACTTGAAGAGGGTCTACAAGTATGGATATCAACCTCCCGGCATGGACTAATGCATAGTATAGTTTTGAAAATAAAATAAAAAATAAAAAAATGGACTGCCATAGCTCCACCAGCCAACTGCGGGCCTACGGCTTGTGCCGCAACTGCCATTTATATACAAATTGTGAGCGATACCTTGCAGGGGCAACGGAAGAAACATTTAAAGAAGGTGAAATTGGTACCTCCTAAACTCTTTTGATTTTTGCAACCTTTTCATGACCATCCTCAACTCCATATTGCATGGGTTGGGAGGATCCTTGGCCTTCAAATGGTGAAGGGTTTTTCTAGGTTCAATTCCTGCTAAGGATACAACACTAATTAGTACTTTCATTTTCAAATTCATTTTTTATATTTTAGAGGAAATTTGTATTTTAACCGGTGATAATTTCAATTTGGAGGAAGTTAACCGGTGAGAAATTGAAATTGGAGGAAATAAACCGGTACTTCTTTTAGTTCGAAGGATGCAACCGGTGCCCAAGGAAAAAAAAAACGGCTCATTTTTCAGGAAGGCGGAAATCAGCTGGAGGACCTTCAAAAATTTCCCAAACGCTGTAACATACCCAACTATTAGAATGAACATTCTCTGCCAAATAATTAATTAATTTGCCCAAAGACTAAAAATATGCTGTCAATATTTCACAGTATTAGTTTTTCTATCCCCCAAAATTAAATTTTTTTTTTGCAAAATAATTTTCCAAAACTTTCAGCATCCTCTTCTAGAATTATTTATTGCACAGTCAGACACAGTCGGCAGTATGGGGGAGCACACTGATTGCTTCTCCCAAACTGCGGAGCAGAGTCCACAGCCTTTTGGTTTCCGGGGGCCGGAATTAGCCGTTTCCTGGCGTGCAATACAATACAAAGGATGCTAAAATATCCAGAGCATTGATGGACCTGTTTCTGGTCCAGTGGATCAACCTGATTCTGGCTTTGGACACTCTAAGGTAGTATGGCCTTAAAACGACCTTTTATGGGCTGATTTGCCTTTTTCACGGGTTTCCATGGACAAAATGATTTTTAGCCCATTTTTCAGAGAAAAGAAAATAGATGCGGAACACAACACAAGTAGTTTCGTATTTTTCCAAGCATTTTTGAATTACTTATGAATTTTCAAAGATTCAAGTCATAGGCACCTATTTGTGACCATAGGTGTCCCAAAATCCGTCCCCTTGTGACTTATAAAGAAATGTGCAGAAACCAAAGACAATGATTGGCTCTTACAATAAAAAAAATCATTTTTCTTGAATTCATTAACAGACCAGAGAGGTCCATTCAAGGATCACTCGGCATTCATTTTACAGCTACCTATAGGACAGTTTGAAGAAGATGGGCGCTTTAAGGCCATACACCCAGAGCGTATTTGCTAAAATTCAGACCCTTTTCAATTCATTCCAATCAAACTATCGTGTAAAATGAGATCCACATAAATTGACCGTACTGATTGATAGTAGTGATAGTGTCGCAGCTATAGGAAAAGGGACACATCTTTTGACCATACCATTGAAAAGATTATAATAGTCATTGGTCAAATAAGGAGATCTTTAAATTTTGAGAGGCTATATTTGAGGCATTGGGCAAGGGTTAATTAATCCATAAAAGTAAAAACTGTTTTTTTTTGCAATATAGCAATTTTGGGCAACTCACTACAAATAGTCTTTTTTTCTTTAAATTTTTTTTTTTTTTCACACAACATATACCCAGGGAGTAGTTTCAAGGCCCAACAATTTTCATAACTTTTGATTATATGGTCAAAAAGTTATTGCATAATATGACATTTTCATTGCTCAATAAGCTACCCGAGCTGCCTGTCGAGCAATGAAAATGACATATTGTGCAATAACATTTTAACTATATATTCAAAATTTATGAAAATTGCCCAGCCTTGAAGCTACTCCTTGGGAAAATGTTGTACAGGTGACATCGTCCCAATACTCTAAAGGATTCCCACATAAAAACCTTTTGCCTCTCACAACTAGAGCAAAAGTCAATCTGCTTTCAAACCAATCCTCACTATCATCCAAAGTGGAGCCCCGCACCATAGAAAAGAGATAAGTAGAAACTAAGAACATAAGAACCTCAGCATGACACCTAAATAAAGGTCAAATAAATTATGTAGAAATCCTGCTACAACCATGATTGTGCCTGTTGCTCCCAAATCCACGACAAATGTAAACCTCACACTTTGGGGCAATTGCAATCACAGAGTTTCATAGCATCATACACAACCTTCCATTCCGGAACCTTTGTTGTTACATTCTCAAGCAACACCAAGTGAGCAAACTCAGTGGAGTAACCTTGGCAATCACCGCACAGACAAAATTCAAATCCTTCTCCACAGTACAATAGGAACTTGGAAGCTCAGAAACTTGGGACACGATTACTCAACTTCATAATAATATTCACTTGCAAAATTAAATGCAACTTTATAATAACAGGCTTTAAATTTTGAGGAAAATTAGCTGCAGCCCTTCATCACACATTGCGCGGGAACTGTGCGGTGGTACGAATTCATTGTTAACCGGTGTCCGTGGTTGATTCAACCGGTGCATACGGTATGAATTCGACTGTGCGGTGATTGGAACCATCTGATCAATGGCGGGTTTACTCTATGCTTAAAACTTCCATGTACTCATGAATCACCTCAATCTCTCAAATACCACCACACAACCACCACCTCAAAACTGGTAACTTCAGGCATATGGGTTCAAGTGGATTACTGACTTTCTCTTAATAATTTCAAATACCGAAGATGTTGAGTTTGTGGAGAAGTCACACATTGATTCTGAAATAGGACTATCATATGGGTCTACGACTCAAGTCTTGAGTACAGTAACGTAAATCTATCCTCCGGCCGGTTGTGGTAGCATTAATTCCCCGTTCAACTTGAAAGTGTGTTGACCACCTTGGGTGTCCTTTAGATGGATTAAAGTTCAAACTTGTTGATATGAATCACAAAGCAAAGTATGATAGTCATCTCTTACGAATCATGCCTCCCAGACATCACCAAGCCTCAAATGACCAAAACTACGCATAAACGAGGTCAGACAGGGTTGGATTGAAGTGCAGATTTCCTCAAGGGAAAGTCATACCCAAACTGTTCAACAGCAAATTGCATTTGCCCACTGACCAGCTTGCTGTTCTGCCAAATTCAACGGTCTACTTGGGATATGATAGTTTCAAAGCACAGTGACCTTCAAATGAAACTCCAGATCCGGCACTTCCTGCTGTTCGTGAGGAATATTGAGGTAAGGTCCAACCAAAATGTCTCCCAGAGTCATGCTCTCAAAATCCAGATCACTATGACTCGGGGCTACATCCTGCACACGGGTGTGCATGCGGTATATTTTTTCCACCTTTTTGAGCATGACGCGCTCCACCGAGAGCTTGTGCATCACTGTCACCTTGGAGCTTCCAAACACAGTACAAAACAAATAAGAACCCAAATTGTAGCGGCCACTCCAGCAGTTCACAATTAGCCATGCCTACTCCGTCTTAAACAACTTCATTGGAGATGTGGCTTTCATCGTAAAACATGTGGAGCGACCAGATTCAAGACACGATTCTATGACTTCCATGCCATGCTCCTACGCCAGGTGCGAGGGGATTGTAACCTGGGGACCGATGTGCAGGCATCCCCTCGGGGTTTGTAATGGGCAGTGCAGTGGTTGATACTCGCACAGCTTGTTCTCGTGCTCTTCGATCTCGTCTCTGTCGCTGTACTTCAGCTTTGTGGCGCACCCATGGAGAGCATGCTTACAGTCTACCTGCAAAGACTGAATAACTTTCTCAATAACTTTCTCAATGGCTGCGTTTCTGGTCCGACCAACAGGTTGTGAGCATATCGGACAGCCTTTCGTAAGCTTCACGCGACATGCAGAGCAGGTGCTGTGCCCATTCCTGCACTGAGATTTCACAAGCGCACCATAATCAGCTTCAGTACTATAGACTTTTCCTTGGTCATGGTTTCTCACGAAGCCACAACTTGATTAATCAAGACCTTCGACGAAAAAAACATACATGTGTTCAGCCCTCAGCTATAAGACCAAGAGTTCGTGGTTATAATAAAACCAAATTGATTGATTGTACAGTGAGAAAGTATAATTGACAGGGTCAAATTTGATATCACTATCTAGCAGGAAATCCTGGAATCAGTCCAGAACATGGCAAATGTTGGGTTCAAAATTAAATCAAACTGATCAGAAAGTGGGGCTTCATATGACTCACTCAAAAGTGATTAAGCAAACGTTGTGAGCTAGGTCTAATTTGGTATTTTCGCGTTTAAGAGCAGAATACCAATCGGCGGCTGCAAAAGTACCGCATTAGCTTAGCACAAAGGAAACTCCTAAAAGCTAGGAAGTCCCTGAAGAACGCAAAGGAAACCCGTAAAAGAGCCATTCTAAGGAACCGAACCACCAGAAAATCGGTTGGTAATTTCGCGTGCTTCGCACTCCCCTCTGAAAATGAAATGTTGCCGATGTGCAACCAAAACTTACGAAGACGAAAAGGATGGCACCCGTACCAATTGATTTCTACGGAGCACAGACCTCGCCTTCCATTCTTCCATGTGCCATCCAAAGATACGTCCACTGAAGCATAAGACCACCACCAGGTTGCCAATCGGTCTAGTTTGGCACTTGGCACTTCAAACAAAAGGTTTGTCGAAGAAGTTCTTACCTGAAACACCGGTATGGAAAAGGGTTTTGAGCAGTTGGGACATTGCAGAGTGTCGGTGTCCAGATCACATTTTCTCTTCTTTCCATTGCCCTCTGAAGTGCCTGCTGTGGGAGGCTGCGCCATGGCCACTCTCGAAGAAGCTGCAAAGCACTGCACACGGAAACAAGTTACAAATCAGATCCTTCACCAGATCGAACTACAACCTGCAAGAGTCTTTGGTTTACTAATGATTCCAGCGACCGCGACGAGGTACACAGAAGGTTACACAAAAGGTTACGTTCTGTCACTGGTTGACCTTCGAGAGTGATCGAATTCCTGCGTTTCATGGAATGAAGACAGCAAGTAATAAAGTGGGATTGGAACAGTTGCCTTTACCCCGAAGGAAACGAGCTTGGTTTTGCGCGCACTTCCAATTTAACTCACTCCGTCGGACTCACTCAAGTTCAGGGGGCCAGGAAGCCAGGAAGGTATTCACAAGAATGCCCACTGCAAATGGGCCATGAAGGGCCCAGCTCTCTGTTATGGCCTGGCTTGAGGTTGGCATACGTATGCCTTCGACTTGACGGGAGACTGTCCAGCTACAGACAGGCGGGCAATGGAAATGACTTGCTGACCAGGCCTTGGTAGTTAATAGTTAGCCTTTGTCCTAATGAAGACATGACATGCTCCACCCAATTCACAAGCTCCAACCATCATGTCCATCCCAAAATAATGACATTAGGCACGACCCTTCACACAACGAAACTTTCTAATATGTTTTGATGATGTCAAAGGAAAATCACTCCATGGATTCAAGCTTCATAACAAAAAGTCTTGATGATGTGGAAGGAGGAAAGTCACTCCGTCAATTCAAGCTTTGTACCGTATAATTGCCACCTCTAAAACTTTGAATTTTTTTGCAAAAAGGATTGATGTGATTACAAGGATGTACTGCATCTTAATCCTAGTATTGGTATTAAATGCATGTATAGTTGGTTCTTAAAAAATTCATAACTTATTCTCATATTATCCAAACAATACATTTGAAAGTATACAAGAATTATGTTTCTCTTGCTAGTAAGTTTCAAAATTTTGTTGGATGTGGATAAGTAGATATTGTGTCAAAAATCCTTAAATTAGTGGATCTAGGTGCTCCTACCTTATACTTAAGGTGGACCTTTGCTTCAAACTAGACATTGTCTTCAAAAAGACATTTTCTTCAAAACGCCATTGTCTTCAAAATGCCATTGCCTTCAAAACGCCATTGTCTTCAAAACGCCATTGTCTTCAAAACGCCATTGCCTTCAAAACGCCATTGTCTTCAAAACGCCATTGACTACAAAACGCCATTGACTTCAAAACGCCATTGTCTAGAAAAAGACATTGTCTTCCAAACGACATTGTCTTCCAAACGACATTGTCTTCCCCAAACGACATTGTCTTCCCCAAACGACATTGTCTTCCCCAAACGACATTGTCTTCCCCAAACGACATTGTCTTCCCCAAACGACATTGTCTTCCCCAAACGACATTGTCTTCCCCAAACGACATTGTCTTCCCCAAACGACATTGTCTTCCCCAAACGACATTGTCTTCAAAAAGATATGATGTACTCACTCCAATTTACAACCTCCAACCGTCATATCTAGGTCAAAACAACCATATTAGACGGTACCCTTCACACAAGCAAGCTTTTTAATAAGTTTTTATAATGTAGAAGGAATGTTACTCTGTGGATTCAAGCTTGATAGTAAGATGTTGTAATGATGCTCGGGGGGTGCACTACAAAGAAAGTTCATGGGTGAGGAGTGACCAAACCCTAACTACTCATTTCTACTCTTTCTAATAAACTATAATTTCAACCTACAATTTTGAGCTTTGTTTAACAATGTCTATAGGTTTCTATTGCCAAAAATTTCAATCCTAAATAACATGTGATATATTGTCTGGAATGGATTGAAAAAAGAACTAAAATGGTATGTTTTTCAACTAAAATATTTATAGAGATCACATGAAGATGACTATTGTATCAATATTTAACCAAAATATACTTTCAATAGAAAGCTATTTTATAGAATTTTTTTTTCATTTTTCAAATTTTTTTTCTTATATAATATAGGGGTGTGAAAGTTATTTTTAGCTTTATAGTGTATCTTTTTTCTTCTAAAATTAGTAACTAATTGTTATCATACTACTAAAATCATAACTCCCTCTATAATATCACAAATGCTATCATTAATACTAGGGGCTCTTGCTTGCTATGCTACGCATTCATTGTATCACATATTAGTCAAATTTTGATATATTTGAATAGAATGCATGATAATGATTTCAATAAGTCTTTAAAATAATCATTTTAAATATATTGTAAAAATATTTTCAATCATGCATACATAGAAATTGTATTTTCACACAATGTGATATTATAGAAATAGAGTAGTAGTTTGCAATCACTTCTTTAATATCACTTTTTACAAAGGATGATATTATAGAAATAATATAGTTGTCGCAATTAAGGTGATATTAAAGAGGATCCATAGGATGATATTATAGAGGTAGCAAATCCATTCCTTCTCTTGGCTTTACACTTCTTTGCACTTCTATGATTTTGTGCTTTTGTGAGCTTTGAACTTTCATGATTTCAATTTTCTATTGCTACTACCAAATGATTTTGAGAAATTAACATAAAAATACCAATAATTCAAAACATAAACTTTTAAAGTAGGAAAATCTATTCATATTTTTTTATGAAAATAAAATAAAATTTTAGGATATAATATAGGGGGTCCAAAATTTGGTCGTTCCTCACCTCAATTTACAACCTCAATTTAATTTACAACCTCCAACCCTCACATTCAAGACAAAACAATGATATTAGGCGTGACCTTTTATACAACCAAGCTTTCTAATAAGTTGTGATGATGTGGAAGGAAAATCAGTCCTGGATTTAAGTTTGGTAACCATAAGTTGTAATAGTGTGGAAAGAAAGTTACTTTGTAGATTGATAGTTTGGTAAGATTGTCATGAAGTAAGGGAGGTATGTAGTTCTTTGCTTCCAATTAGTCTTTGTCCTACAAATGATATGAAGTGCTCACTCCAATTCACAACCTCCAACCGTTGCATTCAACCGTTGCATCCAATCGAAAACAATGATATTAGGCGTGACCCTTCACACAACCAAGCTTTCTAATAAATTGTGATGATGTAGAAGGAAAGTCACTCCGTGAATTCAAGCTTAGTAACGAGAAGTTGTGTTGATGAAGAAGAAAGGTCACTCTATGGATGGATAGTCATAAGGATGATAAAGTAGCATTACCCATAACCATAATGGTACCCTATAATTGTCACCTCTAAAACTTTGAATTTTTTTGTAAAGTGAATAGATGTGATTACAAGGATGTACTACATCTTAATCCTAGTATTGGTATTAGATGCATATATAGTTGGTTCTTAAGAAATTCATAACTTATTCTCATATTATCCAAACAATACATTTAAAACTACAGAAGAATTATTTTTCTCGTGCTAGTAAGGTTCAATAATTTGTTGGATGTGGATAAGTAGACATCATGTCAAAAATCCTTAAATTAACGGTTATGGGTGTTGCTACCTTATACTTAAGGTGGACCTTTGCTTCAAACTAGACATTGTCTTAAAAAAGTTGTGGTGTACTCACTCCAATTTACAACTTCCAACCGTCGCATCTAAGTCAAAACAACAGTATGAGATGGTATCCTTCACACAACCAAGCTTTCATATAAGTTTTAATCATGTGGAATGAAAGTTACTTTGTGGATGCAAGCTTGGTAATAAGTTGTGATGATGTAGAAGGAAAGGCACTTCATGGATTGATAGTCTAGTACCATTGTTATAAGGTGAAGGAAGTATATTTAGAGTTGTTCTTTGCTTTCAATTAGTCTTTGTCCTACAGATGAGATGATATGATGTGCTCATTCCAATTCACAACCTCCAACCATCACGTCCAAGACAAACCAATGATATTAGTTGTGACCCTTCATACAACCAAGCTTTCTAATAAGTTGTGATGATGTAGAAGGGAAGTCACTCCATGGATTAAAGCTTGGTAACCAGAAGTTGTGATGGTGTGGAAGGAAAGTCACTCTGTGGATTAATATTTTGATAACATTGTCATGGGGTAAGGAGGTATATTTAAAGTATTTCTTTGCTTCTAATTAGTCTTTGCCTTACAATTGATATGAAGAGCTCACTCCAATTCACAACCTCCAACTGCCGCATCCAATCGGAAACAATGATATTACACATGCCCCTTCCCCGGGGTGCACTTAATTCTACTACAACAAACCATGTGCGACCAAGTGATTTCTAATAAACTATAATTTTAACTTCAAATCTTGAGCATTGCTTTAGGATTCTACTCCCAAAATTTCAAACTCAAATAAAATATGGAATGATTTCTAGAAGAGGTTAAAAATGCACTCAAATGGCATGTTTTTTTAACTCAAATATTTTTAGAGAACACATTTATATGACCATTGCATCAATATTCAACTCAAAATGAGATTTCAATAGAGAGCTATTCATAGAATTTTTTTGTTCATTTTTTAGACAATTTTTCTTATACAATATAGGGATATGAAAGTTATTTTTTTAGTTCTACAATGTATCTTCTTATTTTAAATATTTGTAACTAATTATCATTAACAAATAAAAATATCACTAATTCAAAACATAAACTTTTAAAGTAGAAAAATCTATTCATATTTATTCCATTTAATTTTATTTAAATTCAAAAAGTATATAGAGAGTCCAAAATTTTGTTCACACATTAACATCAAAAAACACGGGGAGTGCACCTCCTGAGGACCCTTTACACAACTAAACTTTCTAATAGTTGGTGATGATGTGGAAGGAAAGTCACTCCATGGATTCAAGTTTTGTGTGGACACATTATTTCCACCCTTGGAATATTGCAAATACAACTAGGTTCTTAGTATTTTTTATCATATAAAATTAATGTTTGTCTAAAATTTGTAATCCAATTACGCCTTAAGTAATGAATATTTAGTTGTTGTTTACTACCTACACTTTCCTTATGGCATACACTAATCAATTCAAACAAATTAATAAGATGCTCAATTTTAGTTACAACAACCAAAACTAAAGGCCAATGTGGATTAGTTAAGTGGAAAAGTTAGGCAACTTAAATTATAGGGCTAATTTTTTCCTTTCCAAAATAATAATGAAGTCTAGTTTTGACTTAATTCCCAAGAAGATATTCGGGGATGAAGTTTGGCCTCTAAACTAACCTCTAAAACTTCATTTGTCGATTCCTAGTGTTTTAGCTAATGAACTTTATTTTTTATTTTTGGGCTATTTTCTATTTATAATCTTTTATTTAAATTCTAAATTTGTCTTGGTTTGGTCAATTGTAGTTGACTTTAATCCAATTCCCCCTACTTTTGTTTAAAATTTCATCCTACTTTAACTTTTTCAGTTTTTGTTCAATTTTTAAGGTTAAGCTAGTTTTGGTATCGTGAGAATATTTTCTCTAAGATTCTACTTCAAACTTGTTATTTAATTATCTTTTGATTTTGTCAGTAGATTCCTAATTGTTTCTTACTACTTTGTTTTGACTTTTGATTTTACTTCTACTTTTAAGGTTAAATATTTTATCTTAAAGGCCTTGAATTTGCCTTTCTAGAAAGGTAAATCAATTCTACTTTGACATTCTCAATAAAAGATATCCATGGATGAAGTTTGACAATTGTTTAGTTCACCAAACTTCATCCATCAATTTCTTTTTCCTTTGAATTTCAAATTATTTTCATCTTTTAACTTCTATTTTAATCTAAATTCCAATATTCCTTATAAAATACCTTTGAATGACTGTTTATCTTTTCATCCACTTCAAAGAATATTTTTTATTCTAGTGTAATTTTTGGAGTTTTAATCTAATTTTTATGTTTAATATGAGATGACCTTGACTTCCAACTTTAGTTTAATTGTTTTGACTTAATTTAATATTTTTGGTGAAAATGAGCAAATGGGGGAAAGAAATTTAAAGACTAAATTCAAAAGTTGTAGCCTCTAAGGTTCTATCTTTGTTCAACACAATTGCAAACTCTTCATGGTGTCCTTCAACTTCCATTCATATTTTTTGTTGTATTTTAGAAATTATATTTGGATGTTGCATTGTGGTTAAAGTTCTAACTCCTTCCTTTTTTTCCTAAGCTTCTTTTTCTTCTCTTCTCTTTTTAATTTTCTCTTTTCTTTTCAAATACTTTTGTGGAATAAAATCCTATCAAATCCAACCTCAAAGTATATTGGTAAATGGTCTAGGAATCAAACAAAACTTGAAGATAAGTATATTTGGCTTCTACCAACTACTACCTCTATCCCAAAATCAATTCGGGGTTTCCTAGAAATGGCTAGATTAGTGTATGAGTACTTCCTATTTTCAAAGGATTGCATAGTTATTGCAACTTCTACTAAATCCCACTAGGTGTGAAAGAACGGAAGTCAACAATGAAGCGGTACATGTTGAAAACAAGTGGTGAAATCATCAATTTTTTTTATATTTTTTTATTTGCTCCAGTGGTATTAATTTTGATCATTCTCCAAGCAACTTTGGTACAATGATGTTCATTGATGTCCTCTGTATTCAATTCCAACAATATCATGTGATTCAAGTCTGAGAAATTATCAACAAAAGATTTGTTAGTAGCAACTTTTGTATAGTTGTGGGTTGAATTCTTCACCTTTGGTTGGTTAGAGGATGCATTTTGATCCCCTTTGTGTGGATTGTATTGCTATAAAGTCTATGGAATGTGGTATCTATATAATCTTTTGCTTTAGGGTGTTTGAACTACCTTCCATTGTTGTCCATCAAGTTGTAGAGAACAAATCTTGAATTTAATTTGGGACAAGTATATTTGGAAACCCCAAATTTATTTAAGGAGAGAGATAGTAATAACTAATTCTTAGAATCCATCAAAGTTAACTATTCTTCATTTTGTTGTTTTCTTTTTGTCTTTCATCAAAGTCTAACCTTGTTTAATGGAGTCAACTATTTCAAATCATTGGTTCATAAACAATTCTAACCTTTTTTTTCTTCTTCTTCAATCTACTACTAAGTGTTAATATATTCTTTTGGTCTTCCTTATTTGCACTTGTATGTACATTTGATGTGAGGTCTAAGCTCCAAAATGAATTTCTATGAACTTTTGGTTGTCGAGCATGTGCACATAGATGAAGAGATTTTTCCTTAACCTCTGAAGGTCCAAACATTGTTTTTTGGCATTATAGTGATTTTAGGTAGCTCTCTATGAATGGAATTTTTTTTTCTTTGAAAATTTCACAAAACATGTGTTCAAGGAGTAGCTTTAAGGTGCAACAATTTCCATACTTTTTGACTACATGGTTAAAAAGTTATTGCATGATATGTAATTTTCAAGCAGCCACTAGAAGAAACCAAAATTTTTGATGTCTAAGGGAACAGATTTTAGGTGACGTTGAAGAAAACAACCTATGTTTTTCTGTCAACAATTATCTCCATTAATGTTCCATTGGACATCATTATTGACATGAAAAATACAGGGTTTTTTTTTCAACGTCACCTAAAATTCGTTCCCTTTGACGTCGACTGTTTTTTTGAATGTCACCTAAAACAAGGTTTTCTTATAGTGAGCTTAGGTAGTCCAAAAGACTTCTTTAAAAAACCCTTTTTTTAAAAATGAAAAATTGAAATTGGTTGCTAGACTCATATATAAGTAGAAAGCTTTGAATTCTTTCCTTTCAATTAATGAGATGAAAGGTATGAGGACTTTAGTTTGTGGGTAGATATGGAATCTTTAAAATGTAGTATTGCCCCATAGTACACTAGTAGTAATAATGCATCGGATGCAATGCATGGTTACATGCATATGGTTCGATGGATGCCTTGTATAATTGCTCAGTACATCTATAGATCCTATGACATTTGGCTATGCTTGTTTGCGTTGGGTGGGAGGTAAAAGAAAGATGTATGCAACATCACCTATACAAGTAGAGTATCAAGACATGATGTGCGGTGTTGATATCGTAGATGAGTATCATGTGCAATATACAACACAAATAATGTTTCACAAATGGTGGCATTGCCTTCTATTTTTTACTTTGGACACTTTATTGGGTAATACTTATGTTTTATATAAAGCTTATTGGTCTTGTAATCAAAACAAAGGACACCAAAAGAAGCCCATGTCTAGAGCGGAGTTCTACTCTAAAATAGCTGGATGGCTAACTACTCCGTCCTTTAGGTTGGACCGAATTGGCAGCTATTTCAACATACAAGATTATGGTATCCATAAGTTAGTCTTTGTAGGTGTTCAATGTAAGAAGTATAGAGTCTGTGGTGGAAGTAGAATCTTATTGTCCCAGGTGTACAAGTGCCTATCTCTATGTATGGATGTGTCAACACAAAGTTCATACAACAAATGCCAGATATATTGTTAAGATTTGGCTACAGTGACTCATTGTTGTGATTTGATTGGGTTGAGACTTCGTTTTGCAGAGGTTAGCAAAGAAAAGGTAGTTCTAATTTAGTCCATTACTTCCACAACCAACACATGCCGGAGTTCCAATTGCCACAGCAAGGGCGCCTTCATTACACTTGGAGGGACACTTGAGCTCTGAGCTTGTATCTTGTTTGGCCTAGTTAACATCAAAGTACTTTGTCTTCATTGTAGTTGATAGGTATCTTATTTGGCCTAGTTAACATCAAAGTACTTTGTCTTCATTGTAGTTGATAGGTATCTAGTTGTAGAGGCTTGTTTTGTACTTGGGCAATTTATAGACCATATACAATTCAATACTTTCTATGAGCTTCTATGTTGCTGTACACATTTTCAAATTTGTGTAACATCTACATAATAGACTACCATGAGTACAAGTTGGATTTTACAACTATGTCTAGATGTTTGTATTGCTCTTTATAATATGCATAGATAGGAAGGACCTATGTTTTCACCCAAAACGCTCTAAAATTGCCATTTCCAGTACAAGTACAAAAATATAGAAAATTAAACATTTATGAATACATGCAACTTTAGGATCTTGTACTAATCTAGTTTTGTGAAGATTTGGAAAAAAATTCAGAAATCTTCACTATGTGGATTGCAAGATATTAGCTTTTGAAGTGAACTATCAAAAATTGAGTCAAATAAAAAATTTCAATGGTTATTTTAGAATAGAAATTCCATAATTGCCCACAAACTATAACTGCTCAAAACTTTCAAATTGTTGATTCAAAATGGAATGGTTTAAAGCTTTCCATGTATATATAAATCTTAAAAAATATTTTCAAATTTTTATTTATGAAAAAAGTGATTTATTAAATCTATCCAGGTTGCTTGAGTTGAGAAAGAAACTACATACTATACAATAACTTTTTAACCATGTAGTCAAAAGTTATGAAAATCGTTGGGCCTCAAAGCTACATCTTGACAACATGTTGTGTGAAAATTTCAAAGACAAAAAATAAAAACTCCATTCATAGTGAGCTACCCAAAATTTCTATATTGTCAAAAAACACAACTTGGTGCATTAGGGGTTAATTATATATTTAATTCTTGATTTTGTAGTATAAACAAGTAGAAAGGTGGGCACTTGAAAGCTGACATTTTTTTCTCATGTACCTAGTTACTATTATTAAAGTGGTCAAATTTTCATATTTTCTAGTTGACACTTGAAAGGAGGTTCCAATGCACCAAAGAACGTGACATTTGGATACCGTAAGCAAAAATTGTGAAGGTTTAAAACAATTTCTTTCATATAGTTATATAATTGATTTTAGAGGAGATGTACGCAAAGTAAAGATGGTGGTTTAGGGTCAATAACACATTTTAAAATGCACACCTTACTTAAAAAGCGTGTTTGATATCTTGCTTTCAATAAGATCTTTCTTTTCCTAGATTTTCTTTGTTTGATTGCATAAGATAAATGTTAGCCTAAACCCTTGAAATACTACATTAACCCCTGAAGGTAAAAATTGTATTTTTGGCAACATAGTGATTTTCGGCAACTTCCTACAAATGGAATTTATTTTCTTTGCTAAAATTTTTACACAACATGTATCTAAGGAGTAACTTCAAGGCCCAACAATTTTTCATAACTTTTGATTACATGGTCACGATATATCATTTTCTTTGCTCAACAAGTTCCCCGAGCTACTTGTTGAGCAATGAAAATGACATATCGCACAATAACAATTTAACCATATAGTCAAAAGTTATGAAAATTGTCAAGCCTTGCAGTTACTCCTTAGAAAAATGTTGTGTGACAATTTTAGCAAAAAAGAATAAAAACTCCATTTGTGGTGAGTTGCCCAAAATCAATATGTTGCCAAAAATGCAATTTAGTGCTTTAGGGGTTTAAAAATCCAAAAGACACATGTTGCAATCTACAAATGAAGGTTCTCAAACATTGATGAATAATAGATGACAGATGAAATTGATTTACACAACTTACACTTCTATACTAGTGATGGTAATTGTTGCAAGAGAAGGTAGATCCTCATTTTTGCTACTAACTTTAACCATTGAACATTTATTAGACTTCCTAAATTCACACTTGGTACATCCTAAATTGACTTTTTTTTTAATGTATTATTTATACTAATTTCTATTTCAATATAACAAAAATTATTGTTTGGGGTCTATCATTACTATTATTAAGTATAGTATTCCTCTTTTCAATACAAAAATTCAACATGAGTGCTCAAGCATAAATGCTCATTGCTTCTAGCTTCTTACTTACATTCTAGTGTTGCTAAAAATTGCCACTATTATTCTTTTAAAGAATATTTTTTCTATAATAGAAGTCAAAAAAATCATTTTAATTTGAATTGCCAACCAAAATGTTTTTTTGTGTCAATCTTTTAAATTACAAAACATTTGTTTATAAAGCATTTATAGCACAATTGTTTGGATTATAGACATGAGTTTATATGATATGACAAAAATCATATCATACCCAAACTTTGACAATATGTCAAGAATCTTCAAATTCCACTTTTCAATTCTATGCCTTTCAATTCTCAATTTTGTCATTTTGTCATTTTGTCAAAGTGTTCCAAAGTAGAGAATATGACCTTAAAACCTATTTGTAGAACATCTTCAACTTTATACATGGAAGAATACAAATGTAAATGAATAGTCTTTCGCTAATGACTTTGAATCTTTTCGACTTTGTTTTCAAAGATACATATAAAAGACCTTTTAAAGTTTCTTCAAGTTGACAATGAAAAATCCAAGAAATTACAAAAATTCTTCCATTTCTTTAAGAAAAATAATGATTTTTATTTGTATGCAAGTTGAAATAAACCCTAATAATAGTTTTGACTATCTATATACAAGAGCTTACTTAGAATAATAGTAATAGGTTGTTTAACCTTCTTGTATTTCTTGCCATGTCAAAAAGGACACAACATGCTGCAAATTTGCCTATTTATGGCATCATATTAACAAAAACCATGTTTTGTCATTAAAAATACATGGATCAAAGCTTTATGATTTTCTAATGCAAACCTTGAATCCCTATTTTTGAGAGCTCTTGAAGATAAGATTCAAATATATTAGATATTTGGATACTAAAATCAAAAAGGAATTACATTGTAAATTGATTTTGTTCATGCATGTAAACAACTTCAATATTACATTTTTTAGGACCAAAATTTTAGATGCAAAATTTAAGAAGAAAATGAGTGAAAAATTCTTTCAAATTTTTAACCCCCTCTTCATTAAACATTGTATCTTTCAATCCAAATGTGATATTATTGTGCTATTTTTTCTGAAATTTTCTTTACTAAATATAGTTTAAGATTGTACAGCTACATTTAAAAAAAAATTAATAAAGCTTATCAAAACTTTGACTTTTATTCAAGGTTAAAACAAACTCTAAGAAATTCAAAGTGACCATGGGAATTCAATTGTTTAGTGAAATGCATGGTTGTCATACTAGACAAGTTACTATTCATTTTTTGTCCTGTAGGACGAGTTACTATTCATCAAACGTACTTGAAAGGTACATTTGATGAATAGTAACTCCTCCAATAGGATAAGAAATGAATAGTAACTTGTCAGGTATGACAACCATGGTGAAATGGGCTTAAAAACTCTACTATAATGAACTATACAAAGTATATATTGAATCATCAAAAATGTATTTGGGCTTGCAATGGTCTAGTAGACTTTTTGTAGCAATACAAATACAACCAAACTGAAACTATATTTAAAATATTTCAAAAAATAAAAAAAGACACATGTGACCACCTTAGGTGCCTTATCACATAGGCAATCTTTAATTTCTTATTTTTTCATTGTCTCTCTATATACACATACATTAATTTCTCTATATTGAACTACTATTGAAAATCAAATGGCCCTCTATACAACACAAATTTTCTATAATGAAGATTAAATCAATGACATTTTCACCGGTCTAAACTCAAAATCCATTTCAAATATGATTGAATAAACACAATTGTCACATCAAACAAATTGAGGTCACCAAATGTCTAGGATGGACAAACAAATTGGATAGTTTGGACGGACCATCTAGACGATGTGACTACCTCGAGGTTGTTACATAGGGATGGTTAAGGTCGCTTGATGGACAAATTGGATAGTTGGGATGAATGGTCCATTCAATGTCACAACCAACATTTATTGAATAACATACCCAGTTAAGAAGATCAACATTCTTTGTTGAATAATTAACCCATAAATGACTTTGTAGCCATTTTGGGGTTGATGAACAACATTGAATCCTTGTGTGTAGGATAGAAGTGCAACTATTCATCCTCAAAATTTTACATGAAAAGGGGAGGTCTTGTATAGTAGTTTGACTTTGAATGAGTGTTTTTGGATTTTCTTAAACCAATTATTCACACAATGCCCAAAAGGATGATTTCCATGGTCACCGGCCTAGTCTTTTAAGGGTTAATTAATTTGCCAAAAACTAGGATACTCTTATCAATATTTCACCATAAGACACTTTTCTCCATATTAAAGAAAATTATTTCTTGCAAAATAAATCTCCTAAATATTCAGCATCCACTTGTAGAATTACCCAGCAGTGCCGACAGACACAGTAGTCTGGGGGAGCATACAGTGAACTGCGGAGCAGACTTTGTTTTCGTGATATCGAATCCGGGTGCTACAATTAGATTCTTGGAGACGTTCCTGCTTGTCGGTCCTGTGGATCAACCTGATTCTTGTCTCGGAGAATACTCTACTCCTTATTGTACATATAATTCTTGGCTTCTGCAGCATAAACAAACAAGTAGTATCAGGTGTCGATAAAACTAAGTTAGCAGGACAGAGTGTGCAATATACAGTTTCTAGTGATCCTCAGAATCGCGGCTGTCGCCTTCTCCATCGATAGTTTACGTTACTCCAGCCTTTGGATTTGGTTTGGCGAGTGCAGAGTAGGATGCAGTGAAGATCGGACAATATCATTGACATGGTTTCGAATTGAAGTGATACAGAAGTTGCGAGAACATGGCCGACAGGGAAAATGAGGAGGACGTCGAAATTGGGAATGTAGAAATTTCTACTGTAGTTCCAAATGCTCAACCTGCTCCACCAAATGTTCTAGAGCAAGCGAGATTGGGGAATCTTGACCTGTTCCGGACTGAACTGGAGACCGGCAACCATCCTTTGGACTTCAAAGCTGGACGTGGCCAGTTCTTCAACCGAACCCCTCTCCACTTGGCGGCAATGGAGGGGCACCACGAGATTGTGGAATTCATATTGAGCCGGCCAGAGATTTCCAGAGAGGTTGTGAACGCCAAGGATGGCTTTGGCTACACCCCCGCTGCATTTGGCGTCGGCACTCGCGCGAGAGCGTCGTGCAACTCCTCACGACGTCTTCATGGGTGCTCCCGGACATGTTTCTTGCAGCTACCAGTGAGCCGGATGATGTCGGTAAGCTCTTCGGCGGCTACACGCCTCTCCACTTGGCTGCGGAGAGAGGAGACACAGCCATAGCCAAGCTCCTGCTCCGACAGCCTCGCCAAGTGGAAATTCCGTACAGTACGCCCCTGTGAACATCTTGGCCATGACCTGGCGTCATTCGACGGCCTTGGACATAGTCCGACTGAACAACTTTCGGGACCTTGAGGACTTTTTGGGAGACTCGGATTTGAACTGGCTGCTGCAAGAAAGAGAGAGGTGTGCCATTTCAGTGAACGCTATTCTCGTGGGTGCAGCACTGGTGGCGGCAGCTACTTTCGCGCCGTGCATGCAGCGTCGTGGAGGCATCCCAGCACCAGATTCTGCAGCGTCAGGGGTCTCTGCAACATCAGGGGCGCCCACTCCAAGCCCTTCCGTGTCATTTTCGTCATCAAGAGGCGACCGGAGAGCGAATTCCAGATTTTACTTCTGTGTCGCAGTTGCATTTGCGTTTTCTGTTGTGTCCCTTGTACTTGGAACTGTGGCAACTTTCCCGTTCCCAAGAGCATCGTTGCGACTTGATCTGCGCAGTCTGCGATGGGCTCTCAAATTTGCTCGAAGGTGTCTGCTGGTGGCCCTTGTATTTCTCATTCTCGCCTTCTCACTTGCTGGGGTGGTAGTCTTCGACAAGGTTGCTTCAACGGAAAGTAGGAAGCTGTACAAGTTTATTCATCTCATTGTGAATACAATTCCTGGAGTTACTGCTGGGATTATTGTCGTTTGGTATTTTGTACGGAATGAGAGGACCTGATTAGGTACATCCTGAGTGATTCTCATTTCCTTTTCTCCCGCATGTGTTTCCGTTTTTAAATGAAAGGCTACTGATCTTTGGAAGGAAAGGAAAAAAAAAGAGAAAAGACAGGCCTCTGTTAGTGCTTCGAAAGATTTGGTGGTGTGTATGAGGTGGAAGAGAGGACTTTTGATCAGGCTTTCGTTAACCTGTAAAATGACAGAGGATCTTAGATTTGAAATTGGACGATTCAAGTGATCATATTGCAAAAATGACAATTCAAATAAGATCACTTTCATGTCATTAGAATTAGTGATGAACATTACATGTGTTTGTTAAATTATGATGCAAATTGAACCAAAAATAGTCCACAAATGACCTATTCAAATTGAATGGTTGGAAAATCATAAAGTCAAAATTGGAAATCTTGGTCCTTTAAGAGTTAAGACACTAGTTAATTCACCAAATTTGTTTTTGATTTTATTTAGACATGCCCTTGCTAGAGGAACTTATTGTAGTATGTTCAAATGTCCTTTTGAAGAGTTAAAATCTCCTTTGATTGCACACCTTGTCCCTCACATTGCACAATCATGCATGTTATACCTATCTTTGCGCCAAGCATGATGCGTGTAGACTTTTTGCTAATTGCTTACTTTTTTATTACACCATTTATAACTTTAAAATACATTTTGTTAGGTTGTGGTCACCTTATTCAATTTCCTTATTCATAATCAATTTCATTCCATACCACTACTCAACGACACGAGAAGAAACAAGGATGCCATACTTCAAGCTCCAATCACCTCAAGCTCTCCATCATGGGATTGATGGGAGTTTGAATTGTTAAAAAAGTTGTATGGCTTGTGTTACAAGAAACAATCAGCAGTTCTTTTTTAAGAACTGCTAATTTTGTTACCAACAATCTGCCAAGACGCGATATTTATACAAGTGATATCATCCCAATGCTTTAAAGGATTCCCACATAAAAACCTTTTGCCTCTCACAACCAGAGCAAAAGTCAACCCACTTGCCTAGAAACCAATGCTTACTATCACCCGAAGTGGAGCCCCGCACCAGAGAAAAGAAGCAAGAAGAAACTAAGTACATAAGAACCTTCGCAAGTCACCAAAATAATGGTAAGATAAATATTGCTACAACCATGATGGTGCCTGTTGCTCACAAATCCACGACAGATAAAAACCTCACACTCTAGGGCAAATGCAATTACAGAGTTTGATAGCATCATACACAACCTTCCATTTTGGAACCTTTGTTGCTACATTCTCAAGCAACACCAAGTGACATTTTGGAACCTTTGTTGCTACATTCTCAAGCAACACCAAGTGAGCAAACTGAGTAGAGTAACCTTGGCAATCACCGCACAAACAAAATTCAAATTCTTCTCTACAATACAATAGGAACTTGGAATCTCAAAAACTTGGCACGATTAGTCAATGTCATGTTAAGATTCACTTGAAAAAACAAATGCACAAAAAAGTTTCCTCTTGCAAACTCTGCTGCAACATTATGATAACAGGCTTTAAATTTTGAGGAAAATTAGCTGCAGCCCTTCATCACACATTGCGCGGTGACTGTGCGGTGGTAGGAGTTCGTTGTCAACCGGTGTCCGTGGTTGATTCCACCGGTGCATGTGCAATGAATTCGACTGTGCGGTGATTGGAACCATCTGATCAATGTCGGGTTTATTCTATGCTTAAAACTTCCATGTACTCATGAATCACCTCAATCTCTCAAATACCACCACACAACCACCACCTCAAAACTGGTAACTTCAGGCATATGGGTTCAGTTGAAGTGGATTACTGACTTTCTCTTAAAGATAGGATGTACAGTACATCTAATATTGTGTTCTCCTTCTGTGGGGTGTTCTTTAGCAACCACGCCTAGAAATGGTAGCAACATAGAGAAGTTACTTGAACAATGGAGACAAATTAATTGCAAATACCAAAGATGTGGAGTTTGTGGAGAAGTCACACATTGATTCTGAAATAGGACTATCATATGGGTCTACGACTCAAGTCTTGAGTACAGTAACGTAAATCTATCCTCCGGCCGGTTGTGGTAGCATTAATTCCCCGTTCAACTTGAAAGTGTGTTGACCACCTTGGGTGTCCTTTACATGGATTAAAGTTGCGACATGTTGATATGAATCACAAAGCAAAGTATGATAGTCATCTCTTACGAATCATGCCTCCCAGACATCACCAAGCCTCAAATGACCAAAACTACGCATAAACGAGGTCAGACAGGGTTGGATTGAAGTGCAGGACTTCCCTCAACTGTTCAACAGCAAATTGCATTTGCCCACTGACCAGCTTGCTGTTCTGCCAAATTCAACGGTCTACTTGGGATATGATAGTTTCAAAGCACAGTGACCTTCAAATGAAACTCCAGATCCGGCACTTCCTGCTGTTCGTGAGGAATGTTGAGGTAAGGTCCAACCAAAATGTCTCCCAGAGTCATGCTCTCAAAATCCAGATCACTATGACTCGGGGCTACATCCTGCACACGGGTGTGCATGCGGTATATTTTTTCCACCTTCTTGAGCATGACGCGCTCCACCGAGAGCTTGTGCATCACTGTCACCTTGGAGCTTCCAAACACAGTACAAAACAAATAAGAACCCAAATTGTAGCGGCCACTCCAGCAGTTCACAATTAGCCATGCCTTCTCCGTCTTAAACAACTTCATTGGACATGTGGCTTTCATCGTAAAACATGTGGAGCGACCGGATTCAAGACACGATTCTATGATTTCAATGCCATGCTCCTGCGCCAGGTGCGAGGGGATTGTAACCCGGAGACCGATGTGCAGGCATCCCCTCGGGGTTTGTAATGGGCAGTGCAGTGGTTGATACTCGCACAGCTTGTTCTCGTGCTCTTCGATCTCGTCTCTGTCGCTGTACTTCAGCTTTGTGGTGCACCCATGGAGAGCATGCTTACAGTCTACCTGCAAAGACTGAATAACTTTCTCAATGGCTGCGTTTCTGGTGCGACCAACAGGTTGTGAGCATGTCGGACAGCCTTTCGTAAGCTTCATGCGACATGCAGAGCAGGTGCTGTGCCCATTCCTGCACTGAGATTTCGCAAGCGCACCATAATCAGCTTCAGTACTATAGACTTTTCCTTGGTCAGGGTCTCTCAGGAAGCCACAACTTGATTAATCAAGACCTTCGACGAAAAAATCATACATGTGTTCAGCCCACAGCTATAAGAGCAAGAGTTCGAGGTTATAATAAAACCAAATTGATTGATTGTACAGTGAGAAAGTATAATTGACAGGATCAAATTTGATATCACTATCTAGAAGGAAATCCTGGAATCAGTCCAGAACATGGCAAATGTTGGGTTCAAAATTAAATCAAACTGATCAGAAAGTGGGGCTTCATATGATTCACTCAAAAGTGATTAAGCAAACGTTGTGAGCTAGGTCTAATTTGGTATTGTCGCGTTTAAGAGCAGAATACCAATCGGCGGCTGCAAAAGTACCGCATTAGCTTAGCACAAAGGAAACTCCTAAAAGCTAGGAAGTCCCTGAAGAACGCAAAGGAAACCCGTAAAAGAGCCATTCTAAGGAACCGAACCACCAGAAAATCGGTTGGTAATTTCGCGTGCTTCGCACTCCCCTCTGAAAATGAAATGTTGCCGATGTGCAACCAAAACTTACGAAGACGAAAAGGATGGCACCCGTACCAATTGATTTCTACGGAGCACAGACCTCGCCTTCCATTCTTCCATGTGCCATCCAAAGATACGTCCACTGAAGCATAAGACCACCACCAGGTTGCCAATCGGTCTAGTTTGGCACTTGGCACTTCAAACAAAAGGTTTGTCGAAGAAGTTCTTACCTGAAACACCGGTATGGAAAAGGGTTTTGAGCAGTTGGGACATTGCAGAGTGTCGGTGTCCAGATCACATTTTCTCTTCTTTCCATTGCCCTCTGAAGTGCCTGCTGTGGGAGGCTGCGCCATGGCCACTCTCGAAGAAGCTGCAAAGCACTGCACACGGAAACAAGTTACAAATCAGATCCTTCACCAGATCGAACTACAACCTGCAAGAGTCTTTGGTTTACTAATGATTCCAGCGACCGCGACGAGGTACACAGAAGGTTACACAAAAGGTTACGTTCTGTCACTGGTTGACCTTCGAGAGTGATCGAATTCCTGCGTTTCATGGAATGAAGACAGCAAGTAATAAAGTGGGATTGGAACAGTTGCCTTTACCCCGAAGGAAACGAGCTTGGTTTTGCGCGCACTTCCAATTTAACTCACACCGTCAGAGTCACTCAAGTTCAGGGGGCCAGGAAGCCAGGAAGGTGTTCACAAGAATGCCCGCTGCAAATGGGACCCCATGAAGGGCCCAGCTCTCTGTTATGGCCTGGCTTGAGGTTGGCATACGTATGCTTTCGACTTGACGGGAGACTGTCCAACTACAGACAGGCGGGCAATGGAAATGACTTGCTGACCAGGCCTTGGCAGTTAATAGTTAGCCTTTGTCCTAATGAAGACATGACATGCTCCACCCAATTCACAAGCTCCAACCATCATGTCCATCCCAAAATAATGACATTAGAGGCGACCCTTCATACAACCAAACTTTCGAATAATATGTTTTGATGATGTCAAAGGAAAATCACTCCTTGGATTCAAGTTTTATAACAAGAAGTTGTGATGATGTGGAAGGACAAAAGTCACTCTGTCGATTCAAGTTTTCTAATAAGAATTGTGATGATGTGGAAGGAAAGTCATTGTGTTGGTTCAAGTTTTTCAATAGGTAACTGTGGCGATGTGGAAGGAAAGTCACTTCGTGAATTGATAGTCTTGGTAACATTGTCCTAAGGTAAGGGAGGTATATTTAAAGTTGTTCTTTGCTTCCAATTAGTCTTTGTCTTGAAGAAGATATGACATGCTCACTCCAATTCACAATCTCGAACCGTTGCATCCAATCAAAATCAATGATATTAGGCCCGACCCTTGACACAACCAAGCTTTCAAATAAATTGTGATGATGTAGAAGGAAAGTCATTATGTAAATTCAAGATTAGTAACAAGAAGTTGTCTTGATGAGGAAGAATGGTCACTTTGTGGATAAATAGTAATAAAGATGATAAAGTAGCAGTACTGATATCCATCATGGTACCAATAATTGTCACCTCTTAAACTTTGGAAAGTTTTGCAAAGTGAATAGATGTGATTACAAGGATGTACTCCATCTTAATCCTAGTATTGGTATTAGATGTATTTGTAGTTGGTTCTTAAAAAATTTGTAACTTATTTTCATATTATTCAAACAATACATTTGAAAGTATACAAGAATTATTTTTCTCTTGCTAGTATGGTCCAATAATTTGTTGGATGTGGATAAGTAGAGATCATGTCAAGAATCCTTAAATAAACAGTTATGGGGTGTTCCTACCTTATACTTAAAGTAGACCTTTGCTTTAAACTAAACATTGTTTTAAAAAAATACATGATGTGCTCACTCCAATTTACAACCTCGAATTGTTGCATCCAAGTCAAAACAACAATATAAGATGGTACCCTTCACACAACCAAGCTTTCTCATAAGTTTTAATCATGTGGAAGGATAGTTACTTTGTAGATTCAATCTTGGTAATAAGAAGTTGTGAAAATGTGGAAGGAGAGTCACTACATGGATTGATAGTTTGCTATCATTGTCATTAATGTAAGGGAGGTATATTTAGAGTTGTTCTTTACTTCCAATTTGTCTTTGTCCTACAGATGAAATGATATGACGTGCTCACTCCAATTCACAACCTTCAACCGTCATGTCCAAGACAAAACAATGATATTAGTTGTAACCCTTCATACAACCAAGTTTTTTTTATAAGTTGTGCTAATGTAGAAGGGAAGTTAGTTCATAAATTTAAGCTTAGTAACTAGAAATTGTGATGGTGTGGCAGGAAAGTCCCGCCGTGGATTGATAGTTTGATAACATTGTCCTTAAGGTAAATGAGGTATATTTAAAGCTATGTTTTTCCAATTAGTCTTGGTTTTGAAGAAGATATGACATGCTCACTCCAATTCACAACCTCCAACTGTCGCATCCAATCGGAAACAATGATATTTGACATGACTCTTCAAACAACTAGGCTTTCTAATAAGTTGTGATGATGTGGAGGGAAAGTCACTCCATGGATTCAAGCTTATTGTGGATACTTTATTCCCAACTTTGGAATATTGCAAATACAACCAGGTTCTTAGTGTTTTTTATCATATAAAATTCCTATTAGGTGTCTAAAATTTGTAATCCAATTACGCCTTAAGTAATGAATATTTAGTTGGATGTTTTCTACCTACACTTTTCTTATGGCATATACTAACCAATTCAATTATATTAATAATATGCCCAATTTTGGTTACAACAACCAAATTCAAAGGCCAATGTGGATTAGTCAAGTAGAAAAGTTAGGCAGGGTAAATTGTAGGGCTAATTTTTTCCTTTCCAAAATAATAATGAAGTCTAGTTTTGAGCTAATTCCCTAAAGGATATTCAAGGACGAAGTTTGACCTTTAAACTAACCTCTAAAACTTCATTTGTCAATTCCTAATGTTTTAGCTAAGAAATTTTATTTTGGATTTTTGGATTATTTTCTATTTATAATCTTATATTTGAATTCTAAATTTGGCTTGGCTTGTTCAATTGCAATTGACTTTCATCCAATTCCCCTACTTTTGTTTAAAATTTCATTCTGCTCTAACTTCTTGAATATTTGTTCAATTCTTAAGGTTAGGCTAGTTTAGGTACCTTGAGAATCTTTTCCCTAAGATTCTACTTCTAACTTGTTCTTTAATTATCTTTTGTTTTTGTCGGTAGATTCCTAATTGTCTCTTACTACTTCGTTTTGATTTTGATTTTACTTCTATTTTAAAGGTTAAATAATTTTATCTTGAAGGGCTTAAACTTACCTTTCTAGAAAGGTAAACCCCTTTTGTTTTGACCTTCTCAATAAAAAAATATCTATGGATGAAATTTGACCATTGTCTAGGTCACCAAACTTCATCCATCAATTTCTTTTACCTTTGAATTTCAAAATCAATTTTTTTTCACCTTTTAACTTCTCTTTTAATCTAGATTCCGACATTCCACATAAAATTCTTTTGAATGACTGTTTATTTTTTCATCTACTTCAATGAATATTTTTTCATCTTGCGTAACCTTTTGGAGTTTTAATCTAATTTTTATGTTTAATATCTTTTGGGAAAGCTAATGAGTAATGAAAATACTTAACTACTTTTAACTTCATATTGTAATTTTCAAATGACTCTAATGGGATGACCTTGACTTCTTACTTTAGTTTACTTGTTTTGACTTAACCTCTAAAGCCCCCAAGGTGTTTTTTTGTCAAAAATCACTTAAAATTATCACTTCTGTTGCATTCACCTAAGAAAACCAAAGAAATATGTTTTTTTTCAAAATCCAACAATAGGATCTTGTACTTAACTTGTTTGAAAACATGTGGTAAAAATTTCATCAAATTTGATTGCATAGATTGCAAGATATTTGCATCCAAAGTGAAGAAAACAAGTTTTTTCTAACTTGCTTGACTAGATTTCCTGGCTTTGAATCTTTCTAACTAAAATTTTTGCACTGTTAATTTTGATTTCCTAAGTTTTATGTTGAATAGTTGAGTTGAGAATCTAAGGAAAAAATTCAACAAAAAAACACTTAATCTTCACTCATTAAAAAATTGTTAAGTAGAAGTAGATTAAAGATTGAAGGAAAATTTAAATCATTAATAACCTTAAGATGGAATTGACATATGATAATCCCAATGGTGAGATTGTTCTACAAAGAAAACCTAAACCTGTCTAATTTCTTTTTAAATTGTAAAAATTGCATACACAGATGAATCCTATAAGTTTATTTTTTCAAGAAGATGCTTAGATAGCCCAAAAAACTAAGATTGTCCATAACTTTCTCATAACTAGTCCAAATGGAATGAGTCAAAGCATCAAATGTAGAACAAAATATAGGATTTTAGGAAAAAATATTTGACTTTTTCTGATTTTTTTGTACTAGTTGTTGACTTTTGTTTTTGGCTTATTGTGCCATAACATTTTATTTGGGCACCAATTGAAACAAAAATTATATATTCACAAAGCTCTCGGCAAACTCCACAACCTCAAAAAATCTCAAGAAAAGTCATTACAAATTGAGACAATAGGAACCTACCCGGACCCAAATTGTCCCTCGAGGGGACAAACAGTCCTTTTGGGGGTTGATTTAATGTTTTTGGTAAAAATGAGCAAACGGGGGAAAGAAATTTAAAGCCTAACCTCAAAAGTTGTAGCTTCTAAGGTTCTGTTTTTGTTCAACACAATTGCAAACTCTTCATGGTGTCCTTCAACTTCCATTCATATTTTTTGTTGTATTTTAGAAATTGTATTTGGATGTCACATTGTGGTTAAAGAAGTTCTAACTCCCTCCTTCTTTGTCCCAAGCTTCTTTCTTTTTCTTCTCTTCTCTTTTTAATTTTCTCTTTTCTTTTCAAATATTTTTGTGGAATAAAATCCTATCAAATCTAACCTCAAAGTATTTTGCTAAATGGTTTAGGAATCAAACAAAACTTAAAGATAAGTATGTTTGGCTTCTACCAACTACTACCTTTGTCCCAAAATCAATTTGGGGTTTCTTAGAAATGGCTAGAGTATTGGGTGAGTACTTCCTATTTTCAAAGGATTGTGTAGTTATTGCAACTTCTACTAAACCCCACTAGGTGTGAAAGAACGGAAGTCAACAATGAAGCGGTATATGTTGAAAATAGGTGGCAAAATCATTAATTTTTTTCCTTGTTTGGATTTGCTCCAGTGGTATTAATTTTGGTCATTCTCCAAGTGACTTTGGTATAGTTATGTTCAGTGATGTTCTCTGTATTAAATTCCAACAATATCAATTGATTCAAGTTTCAAAAAACTTCAACAAAAGATTTTTTAGTAGTAGCTTTTGTATAGTTGTGGGTTGAATTCTTTGCCTTTGGTTGGTTAGAGGTTGCATTTCAATCCCCTTTGTAGAGATTGAACTGTTATATAGTCTATGAAATGTGGTATCTATGAATTCTTTTGCTTTGGGGTGTTTGAACTACCTTCCGTTGTTGTCCATCAAGTTGTGGAGAACAAATCTTGAATTTAATTTAGGACAAGTATATTTGGAAACCCTAAATTTATTTTAGGACAAAGGTAGTAATAACTAAATTTTAGAATCCATCAAAGTCCACTATTCTTCCTTTTTTTTTTTTTTTTTTTCATCAAAGTCTAACCTTATTTAATGGAGTAAATTTTGTAGGATTAATGCCACGAAGATGCGAGTGTCAATGGGATGTGTATGTGACGCACTCTTTGACGGGCTCACTTTCATAGTTACCAAATCCGTGAAAAAATGACGCAACCTCATGAAAAGTGGTGATTTTCGTGGGTTGAATGGATTTAGTTTCAAAGGGCCGAAATCACGTACCGATTTTTGGTGTCAACTGGTCCGTCTCAGGAATGGTCACTCAGATACGGCAGGGATACTTTTCGAATGTTTAGGAAGTTTAGTGAACGATATGCGTAGAGCTTTGGATTCGGGACAAGGCAGTAGTGGAAGTGGTGAACTGACGTTGCGACGTAGCAACAAATTGTTCAGGATCCAGAGTCCTGGTAATGTGAAATTTCATACAAAGGGTTTGAATGTCGGAACCTCTGTTGGAGCTGCAATACACTGAAGTCACGTCTCTAGTCACTGACGCACTGTTGGCACGGTGGGCGTTTTGGGAACTTTCGGGATGTGCATGAATTTTTTCAGTCGGAGCGGGGAAGTGCATGTGGGTTCCCAGATTGGATTCTGGTTTTAGATGATATTTTTTATCTGTGAAAATTGAATGGTGAAGAACAGGCCCCAAAAGCAAATAGTTCGAGTGTTTTTTCTGTGGATTGTGCATGGAGCAAAGTGAGGAAAAAGTGTTCGTATGGGGAATCCATTTTTCACCAGATTGTTCACGAGAGATGGTGGGTGTCAACCTTCTACCAATTGCATTACCTTCAATGTGATCAATCATTATTTACCGGTTGTCACACCTTCGTCTCCCCGTTCTCAATCTTCAGAGAGTGTGGGGATAGGAGATGCTTGTAAACTAGAATGCGGACTTATACATTGACCATGTAAGAGAGCTCTCACAAGAGCATGTTACTAAAATTGGAATTTATGTGATTCAACATGCCAGTTTGGAACCAAATAAGTACTGAATTGTTCATTTTCTACGCGTCACTCTGGATGTCCATATATTATTTGGAAGGTATTGAATACTTTAACTCCTAAAGGATGGACCTATGACCATTGATTTCAAGCCTCACTATTCATGGCTCAATTTGATACTATTTTGCAATTGGATATGTAAAAAGAAAATTATATTTGTTTTTCAGAGATGAAATTACATGACTTCTTACTTTACAAAAATTTTAGATTTTTTTGTGTATAATTGATTTTTTTGAGAATTTTTGAAGAAAAAGTGAAGAAAAATCACATCAAATAGAAAATTATTTCAAAAACTTTGAAAAATCACCATGTGTATATATTACAATGGAAAACATCATAGTGTGAACTCAATTTCCATGCCGTTCTATAATTAGAATTCAATAGACATTGAAAATAAATGCAAAGGCCAAATTGTAATAAAATATTCAATATTAGGAATTTATTTCAAAATTCAAATTGGGGTAGAATCTAGAGTAGATGACCATCATTTTGTTGATTGGGCTCAAACTCAAGAAATTTCATTTTTTTGAAGATATTTTAAATTTAGAGCACGAAGCAACAATTTTTCATCCAAAATATACTAAAATAGCATATTTTGCAATCTGTTTTGTTTACTAATTCTTCATTTACATAAAGACAAACACTAACAAAGTTGCAAATTCAATTGGATACTCTTCATAACCCATCACAAAAGGTCAACAATAAAAATAAGGATGAAAAAATGTTTTCAAACTCTTTCCAACACATTGGATTGTCATCCAAATGCCATACAATGACACTTGTAGCATTCCAAGGTTAAAAGACAAGTTATAAACTAAGTGAATTATATTGTCACTTAAATGAGCATTTGATTCAATCTAAAATGATCAAAAATATGTCTTTGGGTTGTTTTGGTACTTTTGACCCAGCAACCTAGTCTAAGGTGATTGAAAAGTATCTTGGGTTTTATTTATAGCTTAGACCAAGATAAATCCAAAACATTAAAACAATGGGCATTCTCACACTATAGATGCTTCAATGGCTTTATATCAAAGATTACCTTTTTAGTATACATTATGCATATAAAGAAATTCAAACTTCAATGATCATTTTGAAACAAGGTTTCGAATGAATTCTTGTAGAATATAGAATATATAAATTTACTTCAACCAATTTAAGCTTTTAATTCAAATGTGATATTCTTGTGCTTTCATTACTAAAGTGTTCTACAATAAATGTAGTTTAAGATTGTATAATTAAGCTTAATTTAAATTAATAAAACTTATCAAAACTTTGACTTTTTGTTACAATTAGAACAAACTCCATGAAGTTCAAAGTGACCTTGGGAATTTATTTGTGAAACAACCTTGAAAAATCTATTCTAAGTGATGATATATAGGATGAGATCCAAAGGTTCAAATTTGCTTTGGACCCAAAAGTCATTAGCAATATGTTGAATACCTAACTTAGCTATGAGGATTGGCATTCTTTGTTGAATAATTAATAAATCTACTAGAAACTAAAAATATTTTGTCAATATTTTCATAGTATTCCTTTTTCTATGCACCCTTTTTTTACAAAATAGATTTCCACAAAAATTATCATCCATTTTTAGACTTTTTTATGGGAGACATTAAACACCCTTACTAGAGTTATTTATAGGTTCATTAAGATAACTGGGTGGCATAGAGGGTCTGTTTGCCAATGATGGTGTCTAGCTCCCATCCTTGAGTTCTTGTTGGCATCATCACAAAGTTCAGAACTTACGGATTATCAATGAGTATTGTGTGGTTATTGTTCTTTCATGGGTGCACACGTTAATTTACAACTTATCGCATCGTTACAATGCACACAATTATTGCAAAGAAGTAGCACTACTTTGTCATTTGTATTAACTATATGACCTCTCTATATGTTAATCACAAGTATGCTAAAGACACAAATTATGCTCAAAAATCTATTATTTTTGTTGTGCATTTTATCTACGTTGAAGTACACAAAAAATTCATGATAGTAATGTCATTGCTATTTGTGTTGCAGTAACGCTTATTAAATGTTATTAGTAATCTAGAAAATATTGTCAATGTTAAATTGTTATCACCCTTCTAATTAACAATAACTCTTTTTTGATTAAATTTCTTGCATTTTGTTTGTCAACAACTAATTAGTATAATCTAATAAATTATAATTTACATCTTAATAATTGCACCAAATGTTTGAACTAAATTCATGACTAAACCACCAAGAAACGTGATGATGTAGTAAAGGAAATGAATTCATCAATAGCTCATCAAGAAACTTGATGACGTAGTGAAGGATTCATTGTAGTGGCACTTGGTAAGAATGAAGGGTGGAAAGGTACTTTTTATATTGAAATCCATAATTTGTCATGACCACTCAAAGGATATGGGATAACTTAACCCCTCATCGCCAGAGGTCCAACAAGCTTAAAAAGGCAAAATTAGAATAAGGTATGAAGATCTCAACCATACAATACTGTAATGTGCATGTTGTAGATAGTGTGAATCAAATTTGGGGTCATTTGATCGTATAAATTGAAAGATCATAATGTTATAGTATTGAAAAAAGGTGCTGAAATTTTCTTAAAATTACGTTTGGAGGTGAAAGTCGATTCCTAAACCTACTCAAATGAAAAAATTTTGAGCTACAAAGTGATTCAAAACAAAACATATATACTCTATGACTGAACCTCCTTCTACTAAAATGCTTCTCAGTCACTCATAACTTCTTCGAAATTTTAACCACACAAATTAGACTAGTATGCGCAACTTTAACAACAAGTATTATTGGATTTGGACATTGTATAAAGAAGTTATAAGTTGCTGAAGTTCATGGTAATCCACCAATGTCTGGATTTTGAACTTTGAATTGCTCCTAATCATTTGAAACAACTTGGATTGACATGAAAGCTTTATCACAATAATTAGACTTTAGTGTATTCAAAATCCAACGAGTTTTTATTGAAAACAAACATTAGATTACAAAAATATAAGCCCCCAAAGTTGTAGCCATCAAATGCAATTTGGTGAGCTCAAATTGAACCTATGAACTTTGATTGGCTCCCAGAACTATTATACATTTATACATCTTATATTGATCTGAAAATTTTATTACACAAACTAAACTAGTATGCACAACTTTTCCAACAAATTGTATTGAATTTGGACATTGGATGCAAAAGTTACAGCCCTTTGAATTTGACTTTTAGGCTGTGAGGACATTTTTCGTCCCCTGTGACGTCGAGGGGTTAAAGATGAAAGGCTTGATTGACCACTCATTGTTGTGTTAAAAAACAGAATTTCAAACCTCATTTAGGCATAGTAGAATAACATTTTGTAAAACACTTTGAACTTAAAATAGTTGTGAAATCAAGTAAAGTTTCATCTCCAAAAATCCTTTTGTGAATTTGAGCTTCCTATAAAAGGTTATGGACAAATTTCAAAGAGGCATAAAAAATTGTCAAAAAAAATTCCCTTCCAATGCCTCACTAAAATTTGTCCATAACTTTTGATTGGCGGTTTGAAATGTCAAACGGATTTTTGGAGATGAAATATGGCTTAATTTCCCGCCTTTTCATAGTTCAAAGTTTAAAAAAAAAAAGTTCATCTACTATGCTTAAATGAGGTCTGAATTTCTACTTTGAATACAATTCTTGCTTTTCAATTGACTTAGTATTGAAATTGTGAAAGATAAAAAATGCAATGTTAGTGCAATGACTATGCATGGACTTGATGTTGTGCAATTATTGTACTAACTTCATAATTCTTGAATAAATACTAATGTTGCACGAAATCAGTAGTCCATAGCTAAATCACTAAAATTGTGTATATTTTGTCAAGCATAGTTATCATGCAACTTTAGCACTTCAAACTTAAATATGAATTATATGTCTAAACTACACTATAATCATGAATGGCAATATCGTATTGTAACAATATTTCCAAATGAATGAATGTAACATGAAAACAATGTTCAACGATAATTGTATGATTACTATTGACTATTTGTGACAAGGGATCTTTGTGATGTTGCTTTCACTGTCAATTTTCTCTTCTTCTTCTATTAGTGTTTTCTTCTATCTATTAGTTTATACAATAATGCAAACCATTGTGCGTTTGCCAAGATTGTCCCCTCGAGGTATGTGATTCCTAAATTATTTAGTTTGAATTTGTATGGTTACAATTTTAAAAAGTTGATACAACTTATCAAAAAGTTCATTTTTTGTTCAATTTTGAGCAAATTCCTAGGGATTCAAAAAAGGCCTTGGACATTTAGAGATTAAAATCACTCTTTCTTTGTCCTACCAACAGCTCCATATTGTCATGAACTCTGGTTTAGTTCCTCATTTTTCTTGTTCAATTCGCTTGTACTCAATTGACATGAATTAGATTTAGAGAACAGTTGGTACAACCTTGGTGCAATTGGTAGAAAAGTAACCATATAAGGTAGATGATTACTATTATATGAACTTAGAAGCATGAGCTTGTGAGTTTAAAAGATTATACACCTACGTTATGGTGTCAATATTATAGAAACCTTCTATGATTATTTTGCAACTATGATGTAGGTACCTATATTATAGGTGTTTACATCATAAGTACTTTCAATAATTGTAATATATCGACATCTATATATGCTCAAAGCTTACATGCTCAAATGTTCATGCTCATATACTAGTATTGTTGATCTAATGTAAAAGGTTGGTAAAGTGTTTAAGCTTGAAAAGTGTCCTCTAGCAGAGAGGTACATTTTGCTTTCTCATTGCACTATCAATATACAAATAACTTGTTGGAGTACATTTCAAGAAGTGGATGCTTTTAGTGAACATTGCATTTCAACTTCAAAAATTTATAACTAAATAATTCAACTAAGCTCCAAGACAATAAGAACCAACTTGGGTTAAATGCCAATTCCAATTGCCTTTCAAGGAAATTTACTAAAAAAACATTTCTAAAAGTCTAACCTCACCAAATTAAGTTTCGGCCTTTATATAGGCGCTTTATGGACCACCTACCTCAACTTCTCTTGATTTTAACTCTTTTACACTCAAAAGACAGATTAATTTTTTTTCTAATGAGAATAGATTTAAACAACAACTCTCCTTAGTTCATAGAATTTTTTTTAATAAGATTTTATTTTTTCTTTGAAGTTTTATTCACACCAAATTGTAGTGTGTTAGATAATTAGGGTTTACTGGTAACTACCCCATCACACCATGATTTTTTATTTATGATTTTCAGAATGAAAATAATTTCTCCCATTGGCCATGCAGCCCAATCGAATCCCTCCTAATGAAATGGGAGTATTAAATTCAAATTTGATTTGTTTTTAACCCTTAAAGGACATTCCAAGTCCCACATGCATTTTGAAAGTCAAAGCTTAAATTTTCACATGGTTCTTGATTTAAAGTTTTTAAAAGTTTTATTAACCCCTAAAGGACCATTTGTCCCTTCAAGGGACAATTTGGGTCCGGATAGGTTGTCTCAATTTGTAATGAATGTTTTTGAGATTTTTTGAGGTTGTGAAGTTTGCTGAGAGCTTTGTGAATATATAACTTTTGTTTCAATTGGTGCTTGGGAGAAAACGTTATGGCACAATAAGCCAAAAACAGAAGTCAACGGGCAACACAAAAAAATCAAAAAAAGTCAAAACACTTATTTAAATATTCTTTTCCTAAAATTTTATATTTTTGTCTACATTTGAAGCTTTGATTCATTCTATTTGGACTAGTTATGAGAAAGTTATGGACAATCTTAGTTTTTTGGGCAATTTAAGCATTTTCTTGAAGAAATAACTTTTAGGATTCATTTGTGAATGGAATTTTTACAATTTTCCAAAAAAACATTGTTAGACAAGGTTAGGTTTTCTTTCTAGAACAATCTCACCACTGGGATTATTGTATGTCAATTTCATCTTAAAGCTATTAATGATTTAGTTTTTCCTTCAATCTTTAACCTACTTCTACTTAATAATTTTTTAATGAGTAAAAATTAAGTGTTTTTTTGTTGAATTTGTTTTCTTAGATTTTCAACTCAACCACTGAACATAAAAACTTAGAAAATTAAAATCAAAAGTGCAAAAAGTTTTAGTTAAAAAGATTCAAAGCCAAAATATCTAGTGAAGCAAGTTGCAAAAAAACTTGTTTTCTTAACTTCGGATGCAAATATCCTGCAATCTATGAGGTAATGTTTGATGAAATTTTACCTCATGTTCTTAAACAAGTTAAGTACAAGATCCTACGGTTAGATTTTGAAAAAACATAATATTTCAGCATGTATGACTGTTAAAAACAATTAAGAATTTTTTCAATTAATTTTTGGGTTTACAAATTGGAGTAGAAACTAGGATTAATAAACTTCATTTCCTTTTGTTGAGTTTAAGCTATGAAAAAGTCATTTTTGTGTTCTATTTCAATAGCATCTTCTTATATAAAAATATTCAATAATACTTTATTATGCAAGTTTCTACCATGAAGAACACTCAAGAAAATTTAATAAGGAGATTTGATGAAAAATTGAAATCTTTCATTCAATATTTTTCATTTGAATATCTTGGATCATTAGTCATCATGTCTTCTATTATTAAAGTTTCAAATTTTTTGATGAAGATTGGAGATCAACATTCATATTTTTTTTGAAATTGCCTTTGTAATTTGCTTTTTCTTTGTAGAAATTATTTTTTTCCAAGGCCACTAGTTGCATCCTTTCCTTATTAAAATCTCTTGGTTCATTTTCTCTAGTATCAAATTCTCATTGGTCACTTTCCTAAAACTTTAATTTTACAAAGGCTACAATCATCCTCTCTCAAAGACATGGCTTGCTTGCTTTGAAACTAAACTTCAAATTTCATTACATCAAGTAGACAAAGATGACAAAGCAGGGGCTTGTTGCCATAACCAACCCCAAAGCCATCCCTAGCCCCTTGTCCAAGTACTCCAAGCCCCTCAATGACCAAGCCTAAAGTGATATTTGCTTGTCTAAAAACACACACCTCTCCAACAACTTGGATATTAATTAGTCTTGGATTTGAAATGGCAAGTTGCTAAATTTTGACAATTCCATGAAAGTGGTGGCTACATATCCAACTTTCATTTTTGCACACATGTAAGTTGCTAGTCCTTCCAATTTTTTGTTTGATTTTGGATGGCTTTCAATTTTGACACTCCAACCGGTGATTTTCCCAATTTCCTAAAGGTACCAACTAACAATGAATTCACCCGCCGTCCTCTCTAAACAATTGTATGAGATTAGAGACATGGTAACCTTCAAAAATCTGAAATTTCACCATACGAGTGTTTTATATTTTAGAACATTATACTATATCTCAAATTTCCGTGTCATTCTCACTTAAAGATGAGTTGTCAACTTTACATTGCCATAAAATTTCAGGAATTACTCAAAGAAAGTACCCTGCAGGTCTCCTGTTCACAGAGTTTGAGAGCATCATACACAACCTTGCATTCTCGAACCTTTGTTGCTACATTCTCAAGCAATGTCAAGTGAGCAAACCGAGTAGAGTAACCTTGGCAATCACCGCACACATAAAATTGAAATCTGTCTCCACAGTACATGTCTCCACAGTACAATAGGAACTTGGAAGCTCAAAAACTTGGCACGATTATTCAATGACTTGGCACGATTATTCAAAGTCATGTTAAGATTCACTTGCAGAAGCAACTGCGCAAAAAAGTTTCCTCTTGCAAACTCTGTAGCAACTTTATGATAACAGGCTTTAAATTTTGAGGAAAACTAGCTGCAACCCTTCATCACACATTGCGCGGGAACTGTGCGGTGGTACGAATTCGTTGTTAACCAGTGTCCGTGGTTGATTCAACCGATGCATGTGGAATGAATTCGACTGTGCGGTGATTGGAACCATTTGATCAGTGTCGGGTTTACTCTATGCTTAAAACTTCCATGTACTCATGAATCACCTCAATCTCTCAAATACCACCACACAACCACCACCTCAAAACTGGTAACTTCAGGCAAATGGGTTCAAGTGGATTACTGACTTTCTCTTAATAATTTCAAATACCGAAGATGTTGAGTTTGTGGAGAAGTCACACATTGATTCTGAAATAGGGCTATCATATGGGTCTAAGACTCAAGTGTTGAGTACAGTAACGTAAGTCTATCCTCGGGCCGGTTGTGGTAGCATTAATTCCCCGTTCAACTTGAAAGTGTGTTGACCACCTTGGGTGTCCTTTACATGGATTAAAGTTGCGACATGTTGATATGAATCACAAAGCAAAGTATGATAGTCATCTCTTACGAATCATGCCTCCCAGACATCACCAAGCCTCAAATGACCAAAACTCCGCATAAACGAGGTCAGACAGGGTTGGATTGAAGTTCAGAACTTTCCTCGAGGGAAAGTCATCCCGAAACTGTTCAACAGCAAATTGAATTTGCCCACTGACCAGCTTGCTGTTCTGCCAAATTCAACGGTCCACTTGGGATATGATAGTTTCAAAGCACAGTGACCTTCAAATGAAACTCCAGATCCGGCACTTCCTGCTGTTCGTGAGGAATGTTGAGGTAAGGTCCAACCAAAATGTCTCCCAGAGTCATGCTCTCAAAATCCAGATCACTATGACTCGGGGCTACATCCTGCACACGGGTGTGCATGCGGTATATTTTTTCCACCTTCTTGAGCATGACGCGCTCCACCGAGAGCTTGTGCATCACTGTCACCTTGGAGCTTCCAAACACAGTACAAAACAAATAAGAACCCAAATTGTAGCGGCCACTCCAGCAATTCACAATTAGCCATGCCTTCTCCGTCTTAAACAACTTCATTGGACATGTGGCTTTCATCGTAAAACATGCGGATCGACCAGATTCAAGACACGATTCTATGATTTCAATGCCATGCTCCTGCGCCAGGTGCGAGGGGATTGTAACCCGGGGACCGATGTGCAGGCATCCCCTCGGGGTTTGTAATGGGCAGTGCAGTGGTTGATACTCGCACAGCTTGTTCTCGTGCTCTTCGATCTCGTCTCTGTCGCTGTACTTCAGCTTTGTGGTGCACCCATGGAGAGCATGCTTACAGTCTACCTGCAAAGACTGAATAACTTTCTCAATGGCTGCGTTTCTGGTCCGACCAACAGGTTGTGAGCATGTCGGACAGCCTTTCGTAAGCTTCACGCGACATGCAGAGCAGGTGCTGTGCCCATTCCTGCACTGAGATTTCGCAAGCGCACCATAATCAGCTTCAGTACTATAGACTTTTCCTTGGCCATGTTTTCTCACGAAGCCACAACTTGATTAACCAAGACCTTCGACGAAAAAAACATACGTGTATTCAGCCCTCAGCTATAAGACCAAGAGTTCGTGGTTATAAAAAAACCAAATTGATTGATTGTGCAGTGAGAAAGTGTAATTGACAGGGTCAAATTTGATATCACTATCTAGCAGGAAATCCTGGAATCAGTCAAGAACATGGCAAATGTTGGGTTCAAAATTAAATCAAACTGATCAGAAAGTGGGGCTTCATATGACTCACTCAAAAGTGATTAGGAAAACGTTGTGAGCTAGGTCTAATTTGGTCCTTTCGCGTTTAAGAGCAGAATACCAATCGGCTGCAAAAGTACCGCATTAGCTTAGCACAAAGGAAACTCCTAAAAGCTAGGAAGTCCATGAAGAACGCAAAGGAACCCGTAAAGAGCCATTGTAAGGAACCGAGCAACCAGAAAATCGGTTGCTAATTTCGCGTGCTTGGCACTCCCCTCTGAAAATCAAATGTTGCCGATGTGCAACCAAAGCTTACGAAGAAGAAAAAAAAGATGGCACCCGTACCAATTGATTTCTACGGAGCACAGACCTCGCCTTGCATTCTTCCATGTGCCATCCAAAGATACGTCCACTGAAGCATAACACCACCACCAGGGTGCCAATCGGTCTAGTTTGGCACTTGGCACTTCAAACAAAAGGTTTGTCGGAGAAGTTCTTACCTGAAACACCGGTATGGAAAAGGGTTTTGAGCAGTTGGGACATTGCAGAGTGTCGGTGTCCAGATCACATTTTCTCTTCTTTCCATTGCCCTCTGAAGTGCCTGCTGTGGGAGGCTGCGCCATGGCCACTCTCGAAGAAGCTGCAAAGCACTGCACACGGAAACAAGTTACAAATCAGATCCTTCACTAGATCGAACTACAACCTGCAAGAGTCTTTGGTTTACTAATGATTCCAGCGACCGCGACGAGATACACAGAAGGTTACACAAAAGGTTACGTTCTGTCACTGGTTAACCTTCGAGAGTGATCGAATTCCTGCGTTTCATGGAATGAAGACAGCAAGTAAGTAAGTGGGATTGGAACAGTTGCCTTACCCGCGAAGGAAACGAGCTTGGTTTTGCGCGCACATCCAATTGAACTCACTCCGTCGGACTCACTCAAGTTCAGGGGGCCAGGAAGCCAGGAAGGTATTCACAAGAATGCCCACTGCAAATGGGACCCCATGAAGGGCCCAGCTCTCTGTTATGGCCTGGCTTGAGGTTGGCATACGTATGCCTTCGACTTGACGGGAGACTGTTCAGCTACAGACAGGCGCGCAATGGAAATGACTTGCTAACCTGGCCTTGGCAGTTAATAGTTAGCCTTTGTTCTAAAGAAGACATGACATGCTGAATCCAATTCACCAATTCATGAGTTCCAACCATGACGTCCATGCCAAAATAATGACATTAGAGGCGACCCTTCACACAACGAATTTTTCTAATATGATGTGATGATGTCAAAGGAAAATCACTCCATGGATTCAAGTTTTATAACAAGAAGACGTGATGATGTGGAAGGAGGAAAGTCACTCCATCGATTCAAGCTTTGTAATAAGAATTGTGATGATGTGGAAGGAAAGTCACTTTGTTGGTTCAAGTTTTTTAATAATAAAGTGTGATGATGTGGAAGGAAAGTCACTTTGTTGGTTCAAGTTTTTTAATAATAAAGTGTGATGATGTGGAAGGAAAGTCACTTTGTGGATTGATAGTCTTGGTAACATTGTCCTAAGGTAAGGGAGGTATATTCATAGTTGTTCTTTGCTTCCAATTAGTCTTTGCCTTGAAGAAGATATGACGTGCTCACTCCAATTCACAACCTCCAATCGTCGCATCCAATCGAAAACAATGATATTAGACGTGACCCTTCACACAACCAAGCTTTCTAATAAGTTGTGATGATGTAGAAGGAAAGTCACTCCGTGGATTCAAGCTTAGTAACAAGAAGTTGTGTTGATGAGGAAGAAAGGTCACCCTGTGGATGGATAGTCATAAGGAAGATAAAGTAGCATTACCAATAACCATCGTGGTACCCCGTAACTATTACCTCTAAAACTTTGGAAAATTTTGCGAAGTGAATAGATGTGATTACAAGGATGTACTACGTCTTAATCCTAGTATTGGTATTAGATGCATGTATAGTTGGTTCTTAAAAAATTCATAACTTATTCTCATATTATCCAAACATTACATTTGAAAGTACACAAGAATTATTTTTCTCTTGCTAGCGAGGTCCAAATATTTGTTGAATGTGGATAAGTAGATATCATGTCAAAAATCCTTAAATTAGCGGATATGGGCACTAGTACCTTATACTTAAGGTGGACCTTTGCTTCAAACTAGACATTGTCTTAAAAAAATTATGATTTGCTCATTCCAATTTACAACCTCCAACAATCGCATCTAGGTCAAAAAAACAATATTAGATGGTACCCTTCACACAATAAAGCTTTCTCATAAGTTTTAATAATGTAGAGGAAAAGGTACTCTGTAGATTCAAGCTTGATAGTAAAAAGTTGTAATGATGTGGAAGGAAAGTCACTTTGTGGATTGATAGTCTAGTAACATTGTTATAAGGTAAGGGAGGTATATTTAACATGCTCACTTCAATTCACAACCTCGAACATCACATCCAAGACAAAACAATTATATTAGGCATGACCCTTCATACAACCAAGCTTTCTAATAAGTTATGATGATGTGGAAGGAAGGTCACTATGTGGATTTAAGTTTGGTAACCAAAAGTTGTAATAGTGTGGAAAGAAAGTCACTTTGTAGATTGATAGTTTGGTAACATTGTCATGAAGTAAGGGAGGTAAATGTAAAGTAGTTCTTTGCTTCCAATTTGTCTTTGTCCTACAAATGATATAAAGTGCTCACTCCAATTCACAACTTCAAACCGTTGCATCCAATCGTTGCATCCAATCAGAAACAATGATATTAGACGCGATCCTTTACACAACCAAGTTTTCTAATAAATTTTGATGATGCTGAAGAAAAGTCACTCCATGGATTCAAGCTTAGTGTGGACGCTTTATTCCCAACCTTGGAATATCGTGAATACAACCAGGTTCTTTATATTTTTTATTGCATTAAATTCCTAGTGGATGTCTAAAACTTGTAATCCAATTATGCCTGAAAGTAATGAATATGTAATTGTTGTTTTCTACCTATACTTTCCTTGTGGCAAATACTAATTAATTCAAACAAATTAATAATATGTCCAATTTTGGTTACAACAACCAAAACTAAAGGCCAATGTGGATTAGTCAAGTAGAAAAATTAGATAGACTAAATTATAGAGCAAAATTTTTCCTTTGTGAAATGATAAAGAAGTCTAATTTTGACCTAATTCCCTAGAAGATATTTACAGATGAAGTTTGACTTCTAAACTAACTTCTAAAACTTCATTTGTCGATTCTTAATGTTTTAGCTAACAAACTTTACTTTTGATTTTTGGACTAATTCTATTTTAATATTTTATCTAAATTCTAAATTTAGCTTGCTTGGTCAACTATAGTTGACTTTCATCCAATTCCCCTACTTTTGTTTAAAATTTCATTCTACTCTAACTTCTTCAATATTTGTTCAATTCTTAAGGTTAAGCCAATGACGCTAGCGTGCGAGCTTAAAGCTATGAGCTTGTGAGCTGTGAGCATGAAGTTTGCAAGCGGGGAGCCCATAAAACATTATTTTTTGAATTTTTTTTCCAAAAGAACCTTTTAGGTCAAAATTTTGTCAAAATCCAATTTTTTTTACTATTTATAGAAATTTCTGTGACCTATGACCGTGTACCCTATAACCGTGGATTGTATTAAATTTTGTTTAATTGTCTTGAAAATCTTATTTGCTATAGGGTTAGGCATGAAACTTTTGTGCTACATTTCAGCACTTGGTTCATCCCCTACAAGATAATGAAATCTAACACACTTCGAGTACAGTAGATTCTTTAGTCATTAGAAGTGGTAGAATGAGATCCTAGTTTCAATAACTACAAAAAAAATAAACAAGTACGTTAGAAGTCTGGGAATGTCTTCTGAGTTAGAGGAAGTGGTCTTACACTTCAAGGTTACTTGATTATATGGTAGGACTTTAGAATATGCCAGATGTCCTCCTAAACATATAAGCTCTTCTTAGATGCTAAACGAGGGACCAAATATTATGTCTTCGGAACGCTTTAGTAAAGTGAAAGTGACATGGATTCGTTGAAAAGTTCAAGAGAAATATTGAAGATCAATTTAACAAACTTAAAGTCTCCACAAGGACAAAAATAATTTGATGTAAATGGGAAATAGAAATAAAAAGATTGAAATGGAAGGAAAACGACAAAGACATGGATGGAAAATGAAAAAGAAATGGGAAAAAATGGAGGATGGAAAGAAATATAAAGGAAAGAGAAAAATGATGAGAAGGGGCCCAGAAAATAGAGAAGGGTGACGGGAAAAAAAGAAATAAGAAGACAATGAAGTAGGCCACAGAGAACAAGAATAGTTTGACCAAAAAAGAATTTCATACTGATATGTGTGATGTAGAGAGAGGGATGCAAGGTAATTCAATATAACTCACCTTATACCATTGCATAGATGATAGTAATGAGACATATTTCCAATTTCCTAGGTTTAGGGACATGCTTTACAATGTGGGAATAATCATTTTCAAAACGTTCCAATGTTAATATATTGAAGTGAATACAATACAAATGGAAATCACTTCAAAACGTGCCTATCCCTATTGAGGAACTCTAATAATTCCTGCTCGAACTAGAAGTACCTTCAACTCATTGAAGCTATAACTGGGTGCATGAATGAACTTGTCTTCGTTGACATCCATTTTGCAAAAGTACCTAAACAAGTAGTACAGGTGTTTGCAATTCACATATTGCTGTCGACCTCCAATAGCAGACACAACCATATTTACAAAGTCTGGGCACGTGCATGTGGGAAACAGACCAATTGTAATTCGGTAGACATTTTTCTTCTGATCTATCCCTGTCTCCAATGACACTACTGCACCTAAGCCAAGACTTGGGATCAAGGTTACTCCTAGAATTTGACCTCTAATGTTTCGTGCACTTTCCCACTTATTCTGATGTTCAATAGTGGGTGCATTTGCAATCCTTCTAATGGTTCGATTGTTCCTTACCGTTGGATACACATCTGGATTCTTTGGCGGTGCATGGTCAAATAAAACAGTCGTGAAAATATTTGACATGGTGAAAAGTCGTCGAGGTGAGAGTGTAGGATGTTCTTGGAGTTGGAATCCTACATGTTGTAAGATCAAAGTCTCTTCCCGGTTGAGGTGTGTCCCTAACAGAACTGGCCAAACCTCTGGCACCTCTGGCCAATCAATGATCCAGTTTCGTTTTGAACCTTTTATACATTGTTCTATATCATCCCAACAAAACCAAAAGTCGACCACCACCTCTCGCTTACTTCCATACTCCACTTTTCTATCTTGATATGTTTGAGCCGGTGTTCCCTTCGTCCCCCTTGCGATTTTTGTGGTGCACTTGATATTGGACCCTCGCTGTTGAGCGTGACATTTAGCATTTGATTTGTGGCTTATCCTTGCAATATGCCACCTTGACATGTCACAATCACTTTCACATGCAACACTGACATGTGGACAACTATTAGTGTCAAGCTCTTTACCTTTCCCTTTGAAGATCTCATTCAAAGGAGCCATTGATCTTGTTCGTACACGCGGTTGACTGAAATTCACTTTATCTGGTCTATGTGAGTCTCCAGCATCTCCAATCGGTACATCCAATTTCCTCTTTGTACTTCCAAAGATTTCTTCTCCTTCCAAATGCGGTATACGATTTCCAAGCCCTTCGGTTCCAGGGACATTGTTCAATGCTTCTGCAATTTTCTTTGGATCTTTGCTTCATACTGCAGCCCTCAACTTCAACTCTTCTTTGGATGGACCAGAACCACATGCATGACCTCTAAGGTATGCGCGGTAGTTTGTCATTTGCATTCAAGCACGTATACTGTCGTCACAAGTGGCGTCAAACAAGTTGTTCCCCCTTTTCCTGGACATTTGTAGCCATTTGTTATGGACCGTTTCGGCATATACGGTAGGACCCCCCAACTTTTGAGTGACTACTTCAGTTGCACCCGAGATTCGCTGCCCAGGTGTTGGTAACACCAATTCCGTTGTTTTTTTTCGGTTAGAAATGCAAGCAGAATCCAGCATTTCTGCTTTCCACGCTACCTTTGAAAGGGGCGATTATCGGTACCCAGATGAAAGAGAGACCCACTGGGCGTCTCGGTGCCCGAAACGAATCTGAAATTCACTACCATTAGCGAGAGTTCAGGTTCCTCTTCTGGATTTCCTGGGTGACTCAATTTTTTTTTGAATTTCTTCGGGGTCCTGCCTGGCGCTGCGGTTCCAGCGTCGGATCCGACAGTTGCTTTGGCATATACGGCAGGACCCCCCAAATTTTGAGTGACTACTTCAGTTGTACCCGAGATTCGTTGCCCAGGTGTTTGTAAGTGAGATTTCGTTCTTCCTTTTCGGAAAGGAAGGCAAGCAGAATCTAGCATTCAGTGCTTTCAGCGTTGCCTTTGAAAGGGACGATCTGTTGCACTTTTCGGTACCCAGATGAAAGACAGACCTAAGAACTCAAGAACTCGTGTTTAATGAATCATGGAGTAGTCATTATGAGGTGGTGGGAGTTCAAGATTTGTATGATTTGAAAATGCCATGTGTCACCTTGTATTCTGCAACTTGTGAGGGGTTGAAATGGTAATCCTTTGCAGTCTTCTATTCCTTCCTTTTTCCTCAATTAGCATAATGCAGTCGGAATTAAGTATTTGGAATTGGATGGTTGCAAAGCAAGGAGGACGTGGGGGAAGTACTTTAGTATCCACTCTACAGGTTATGAATTGTCCACCAGATCATAGAGAGGTCCCTTCTCAGACATTCACACCAACAAAAACACCCACGAACGTGTCTCCGAATCTAGAGGACTTGGAGGTCCACAAAGAGGACGTAGTAAGTTTCAATGACATCATGGATGCTGCTGATCATGCAGTAGATGCCTTTGAGACCTCAGTACTGAGTCGAGTGAGTGATACCGAGGCACACAGACGTCGTCAGCGTCTGGCTAGAGTCATGCAGGTAGCCAGGGATAGAAACAGGGTTTTCAGACTTATGTTTCTGGAGAGTTCAAACACTGAGTACAGTTCAGAGAGTCAAATTTCAATTTCCATAGATAGTCCACCAATGGAGGATTTTCTAGCACACAATAATAACAATATTCAGGGTAGGCAAGAAGCGGTTATCATTCTCCTCAGCTCCGAGTCGGAGGGTGATGTTGACATTGATTGACTCTAGTCACTTAGAATCATTTTGTGTACTTAGCAATCTACAACCTTATATGTCTAATACACAAAGTTCTTTTAAGCATTTTTGAAGTCAACCCCAAACTCATACTAACATGTCATTCTAATAGACGTCCTCTACTATTTCATGGAGATCTAAATGACTGCGTCTTATTATCAATATATTTCAGAAATATCATTTGTTATTCACACATTCTTGTACTAGCAGATGGATACATCTCCTTTATCAATGTCTCAAGATGAGACCATTTTAGAGACTCAAGTCGACGGTGACACATCTCAACCGCACTTTGGAGGGGAAGATGAAGAGGAGTCCATGGAAGAAGACGTGGCCATGGACGTCATGGAGGAAGAAGATAAGGACTTAGATGAAGATGAATTGCGGTCATATCACAAGGTGGATTCGGTAAAGACCATAGCGTCTCTGAGGATGAAGCCCGACCACCTCTTCCGATTACGGATCCCTCTCTGCTGAATGGTGGCCATGCCTATGGTGAGGCCAACGCTTGCTTGTGACCTGAAGTTACTCGAGCAAGAGTTCAACACAGGATACCGAGATGGAGCCGCAGTATTTTATGTGACAACAACAAATGAAGCGGGAGAGGCTTCAATGTTCACAGATGAGGAAATGGAGGGGTGGGATCTGTTGTGGAGAAAGAAGAATGACATGTTCAACTCCGAGGTGGAGGCCGTGCCGGAGTTGAGATTTCTCAAGAACTTGAAGTTTTTTGTCTGTGACGGAAATCACAGACTCCTTTCTTGGATGAGTTATATCACCAGGAAGCACTCCAATGATTGGGACTGGCACTATGTAGTGGATTCAATAGTTTTGGATACGAAGGGCAAGACTGAATTGGTCATGCATGTCATGCATGACATAAACAAGTGAGTATGTCTTGTCAACTTTGTGACAGGGCAATTAATGTGATTTTCATAAGTTTCTTGTTGCTATTTAATTATTGGAATATTATTTTGGCGTTTCCAGGTCCACGGAGGATTCACACGTGAAGACAAACCTGGTCCACACATTATACTGCGTCCAAAAGTATGGACTTCTTTCCATTGAGCGATTCAATGAAATGCTAAGGCCATCAGAGCTCAAACGATGCGGGGCCCATAAATCTAAGAGGACTTGGTACTCTATGCCCGTTGAAGTTTTCACAACTTTTCTTTTCAAGGTGAGTTTTTGATTTGCATTCACTTAGTGTCATTTGTTCTAGCTTCCACTCTAATGGGCTTAGTGTATGCCATTTGGGCTATGTCTGGAGTAAGCTTTTACTATTTAATTTATCTTCTTCAACGCACATGATTTGAAATCTATCTTCTCATCGGGTTGCTGCAGCAAGAGATTTCCCAGGCAATGGATGCTGCAGTCAGAAGATACAATGAGATGACACCAGCAGAAGAGAGGAGTCATGGTGGACTTTCGCATGCCATGAGAGCCGCCGCTAAAGAAAAAACAGGGAAGCTGAATGTAAAGATGACGAAGTTGGTCACGGTGGCCAATCCCGCTTTCAAACCGGAATTGATGAGTCCAAACTTAATCAATGAATGGCAATAATCTTGGCTGGAGGTCACATAATGATTTGCATTTTGAACATTTTGGGGTAGGTGGAGAAACATTGGAGTGCAAATGAGGTTCCCGAGATGACTCTTGAAAAACTTCAAATGGTGGCCACTTGCAACACCACTCCTTATCACAAGACCAAGTTCCTCAAGTGGTGGAACTCTTCTATACCATCACGCGAGGCTAGACGGCTTCCACCAAGGCCTATGTTAGAAACATTGTTGGGCCCATTTCTAAACAAATGTGTTTGGTATGTTGGGATAAGTGTTTGAATAGAAATTCTTTTGAATTTTAGAACTAGTGGGTTCAGAATAATTGAAATAATTTATCATAGAAATTCTTGCAGCAAAATATATATGTTTACTGTCACTAAAAATGTGGACGTCTTATAGATTGAAGACGCAATTGTTGAATATTTCGAGAAGGTGGTGACCCAAGACAACATCAACATCAATATGGACACTCCTCTACAACCTGAAACCTTGGCGGATTATTTGGAAGGGTGGAAGAGGAAGATCTAGGATCAGGGCTTCATGGCCCACCTCAGAGGAACGAAGTACTTCAAGAAAAGTGACAACTTCATGACTTACGAGGGTGGAAAGCAAGCAGTGCGAAGGGTGCTTTTCCGGTATGGGAAAATGCCTTTATGAAAATGCTACTCATAGAATGTGATCATTCTGAAATTATCCATCTCTCCAGTTCTCTTTCATGTATTTATGTCGCAAAAATAATGTAAACATGATAGAAGGTCCAGAAGGATGGGAGTCCCTGAGGTACCTACAAGTCCACCGTCGGATCTGACTGTGGACAAGCTGGTACTTCATAGACCCCGCCATTCTATTTGTTGTATGCGCGTACAATTTGATTGTAGTCGTCCTATTTTCTTTGGAACATTCAGAATTCGATATTGATATAGTTCTGCAAGAAATTACCATGGCATGTTCGTCTTCTTCAGTATGTTATCACTAATCACTGATTCACATTCTGTTCTCATATCTGGCAGGTACTTCAAGCACGAGCTGGAGCCAACAGGGGCCATTCAAAAAAAGGACTTGCCCCTATTTCTCTCAAGTTTCTTGGATCGGAGTTCCGCAGACTGCATGTACATGCCAAACCAGCTGAAGACCTTCACCACGACTCACCTCAATGGCGGAGGATGGTACATTGACTGCCCAAGTTCATATACTCATCCGTCGGAGGTGGAACTTCGGAACTCTTTGCAAGGCATTGGAGTGATTGACTTCGACGTTGATGAGTTTGCAGGTATGGATGATGCATAGAGGAATAGAGCCATTGCAAAGAGGGACAAGAATGACAGGAGGAAAGTAGCTCGACTCCAATTGGCTTTGGAAGCAAAAGAGAAGGAGGCAGAGCGTGTGGCAAAGTTGCTAGAGAAGGAGAAGGAAAAAGAGAAGGAAAAACAAGAGAAGGCCAAAGCAAAAGGAAAGATGAAGGAAGACTATGCAAACAGCATTCCGGCATCTTGTACAGTGGATCAGAGCTCACAAATGGAAGGTGGACTTCATAGTGGGATGAAGAGGAAGGCTGTATTGCCGGAGTTCAATGAGGATGTAGTCACACAAGGAATACAAGTTATTAACATTTGCGATGACGACAATGTCACTTCAGAGGAGTTGTTGCTCAACGTCTCTATTGAAAAGGTGGTTGACAATGAAACGACACAGGGCTCCACATTAGAAAAGGAATGAGGCCTCAAGAAGGCCTTGACTTTGAGAACACACAGTCCCTGCTGAATTTCTTGAAATAATTTTTTTTTCTTTTTGTAGAATTTGACTGCGAATTTGAGCTCCTAGGCCACATGCCATAAAAAACGAGTACAAATAAGCTTTTCTTAAATAAAATTAATAATCAATAATATCCTAGGTGGCCGGAGGTCGGCCATGTCAAACTGCGGATTAAAAAATGATTTAAAATGATTTAAAATGATTTAAAATGATTTAAAATGATTTAAAATGATTTAAAATGATTTAAAATGATTTAAAATGATTTAAAATGATTTAAAATGATTTAAAATGATTTAAAATGATTTAAAATGATTTAAAATGATTTAAAATGATTTAAAATGATTTAAAATGATTTAAAATGATTTAAAATGATTTAAAATGATTTAAAATGATTTAAAATGATTTAAAATGATTTAAAATGATTTAAAATGAATTAAAATGATTTAAAATGATTTAAAATGATTTAAAATGATTTAAAATGATTTAAAATGATTTAAAATGATTTAAAATGATTTAAAATGATTTAAAATGATTTAAAATGATTTAAAATGATTTAAAATGATTTAAAATGATTTAAAATGATTTAAAATGATTTAAAATGATTTAAAATGATTTAAAATGATTTAAAATGAATTAAAATGATTTAAAATGAATTAAAATGATTTAAAATGATTTAAAATGATTTAAAATGATTTAAAATGATTTAAAATGATTTAAAATGATTTAAAATGATTTAAAATGAATTAAAATGAATTAAAATGAATTAAAATGAATTAAAATGAATTAAAATGAATTAAAATGAATTAAAATGAATTAAAATGAATTAAAATGAATTAATATGAATTAATATGAATTAATATGAATTAATATGAATTAATATGAATTAATATGAATGAATATGAATGAATATGAATGAATATGAATTAAAATGAATTAAAATGAATTAAAATGAATTAAAATGAATTAAAATGAATTAAAATGAATTAAAATGAATTAAAATGAATTAAAATGAATTAAAATGAATTAAAATGAATTAAAATGAATTAAAATGAATTAAAATGAATTAAAATGAATTAAAATGAATTAAAATGAATTAAAATGAATTAAAATGAATTAAAATGAATTAAAATGAATTAAAATGAATTAAAATGAATTAAAATGAATTAAAATGAATTAAAATGAATTAAAATGAATTAAAATGAATTAAAATGAATTAAAATGAATTAATATGAATTAATATGAATTAATATGAATTAATATGAATTAATATGAATTAATATGAATTAATATGAATTAATATGAATTAATATGAATTAATATGAATTAATATGAATTAATATGAATTAATATGAATTAATATGAATTAATATGAATTAATATGAATTAATATGAATTAATATGAATTAATATGAATTAATATGAATTAATATGAATTAATATGAATTAATATGAATTAAAATGAGAATAGCGTATTTGTACTCGTTTCTTATGGCATGTGGTCTGCGAGCTCAAACCTGTAGACGAATTTTCTTAAAAAAAATGTTTTTGCTAAGAAAAAGGTTAGCACAAATTACGAGTTCCAAAGTTGCGGATTCAGTTCTCAAAGGGAGGGGGCCTTTTTGAGGCCTCATTCCTTTCCTAATGATTGCTACATCCAAGTCATGGATTTCCTTAAGAAGGTTAGTTTCATGAGTTCTAGTAAGAAGTTACACCTCAGAATTATTAAGTCATGCCTTCCTTATGATGACAACTTCTCACCTAACAATTTGTATGTGTAGATGGCACTGGAGAAAGACAGGGTGAATGATGCAATTGTGAAGCATCGGCCGGGATTCGACCTCATGCTCTTTGATTGCCAGAAGAATTTGCCGGTATCGGGGGTTTCCGTTCCCGATACTGCCGTGCCATCTTGGAACTCGGATCCAGACTACAACATGATCAATGAAGCGTTCTTCTTTGCAGAAAAACACTTGCAGGACCATGGTTGCGTTGTCGTGTTCCATTCGTGGAGCGTAGACTCTCTAAGCACCATTGCAGGACTATGTGAAGAATACCCTACAATGGTGAAGTTCCAAGAATGGATGGGCATGAATCGGGTGCATTTGGCTTCGGCCATAGACCACACAAGCACGGTACAATATTTTAAACCCTTCACAATGGACTATTAGATACGCATTTAATGTTTTCATTCACTCTTTGAATGTCTATGTTCATTTAATATTTGCAGACTTTGAAGTTTAGCATCACACTCTTGGTGAAAGACCTGGATGTGAGAGAGAAATCCAAATTCTCCTTCAAGCGCTCTGCAACCATGGTGAAGGCCAAAGTGGACCTCAAGCGTGATGACTTGCTCATAAACTACACCACCGAGGATTCTATGTTGATGAACGACAAGGAAAAAAGGCCATGGCGAGGGCCTCGCAAGAAAGATGCCCACTTCTTACAACACATCATTGAAGGAACACTATAAGAAACCCCTGTTTTTTACTGCGTTACGCTGTGACATCCCCGTTATTTTTGACGTCACTACATTTTAGGACGAACGCGCAGATCAGGGACAATTTTTTGTGATGTCATCTGAAACGTCATAATAGACGTCAGGAAATATAGGGATGTCACTTTGAACAGACGTGTTCTTCACTATGTCAAAAAAAATAAAGGACGTTTCAGATGACGTCCAAAAAAACATGAATTGGCCACGTCAGCCACTGGTGCGTCTTTCACTGCGGGCAGGTGCACTGCTGTCACTGAGAGGGCAAGGGGGGTGCTGCCCTACATGGAAAACACCTGATCAGTATAGGAAAGAGCTCCAGGCTGTAAAATTCAGGCTTTCTGGGAGGATGTGAAGTCTTGGGTACAAGGTAGGATGAAAGTGATATAGACACATGTAATGACTCCACAAATGTGTTTTGGTGTTACAAGTCTAGGGTATGCCAAAATAAAAAGGATGTACAGAATTAAATATTTTAGGTCCTACAACATGAAATATGGGAAATAAAAATGGAGACTCATTGGGATAACCTTATCATAGAGGTGAAGTTACGCAATATTATTTGGAGATGGGTTTTGAGAACAGAAAATGGGGATTACTTGGGAGTGTTGGGATCAATGTGACATTATTCCATTGGCTTTGAAATTGCAAATTAGGCCCCATAAAATGGAGAGTGACTTGCAGTCCCTATAGTGAATTCTTTCCAATATTTTTTGGATTTACGGAGTTGGGATAAAATTAAATGGGGAGACAATTAAATGGGGAGAATATAGGGGTGTCCAATTCAAATTCATTCCATTGGGATGGGGCTCGGGGGTTCTCTCCAAAAAATTGGGGTGAAAGCACATTACGCCCCCCTACAAAGTACATCAAAAAAGTACTTTTTCAAGATGTATTTATATAACGTACTTTTTCTTAGATAAAATAAACATTATTTTCACTTCTCAATTGATCCAATTGGTAGGTATCTATGTAGAGAAGCTGTTCTACCACATTCTAATCCAATTTAGTGTTTCATCTAGTGTTTTTTTTTCTGGCGAAATTTCGCCAGATTGTCAGAAATCTGACCTCTTTGGCTTCGTCCCTCCAAAAACTGGCCTCTGTAATGAGGACAACAGGGGGGACACAGGTCCCAAAGAAAAACACTGGTTTCATCCATCCTCTACAAAGTACTTTACCAACAATAAAAGCGTGTTAGGTTTGCAAAATAATTACAAATGACTTTGTACAGGCCAAATGAATGATAAAAAAAGCACATTAGTTTGTACAAAGATAGAATATATATACTATGCAAGGGCTTCTTGGTGATAGTAGAACTATAATTACAATATCTATTGGAATGTGGAAGTCAGATGGGCATTATCTTCTGCGGAGGAAAAAGACACAAAAAATAATATTTACGTTCAATTTTTTATGAGTAAAACACTACATTCACATACTGTAGCATGGCTACTACTTAAATCTCCAAAATTTTGAATATTTGTTTGACTTTTTTCCTTGCTTCTATTTGTGAAGAATTACTTATGGTACTTCAGGGTAGTTTTAAACTTTCAACTTCATCTCCACTCTTTGTTTTCAAATTTTAAAACACAAGTTCTTCAACACTACAAAAGATTTCTGAAGGCAAGGGAGGGGCATTTGAAGGTTGTTCAATTTCCCTTTGCTGCCTAAGAATTTCGAATTAGGCACTGCTGTCAAATAATTTTAATTACTTTCTTATAATTGAAAATTTTAAATTTTTAAAAAAAATTACAATTTTATTTTAAAAAAATTATGAATTAATATTATGTACTGTGGCATGGTTTGCATTAAATGCTAATGTGGCGAATTCCCACAATCTAGGAACTTCAAGGAACTTCTGGGTTTTTTTTGGCTTCGTTTATCTTTTAATGTATTGTATAGTTAAAATATTTGACTTTGAATATTAATCTTAATCTCAAATTTGGGTACTACAGAGTTATGAACTTTAAATCTTTATGTTGGAAAATCGAGTTGAGAATCTAAGGGAAAAAATTCCCACGTGGCACTTCATTCTCATTTTCAAAAAATTCTTAAATAGGAGAAAGATCAAGATACAAGGCAAATTTACATTATTAATACCTCCAGGATAGCTTTCAATTGCACTAATCCCAATAGTGAGATTATTGTAGGAAGTAGAATTTGCATATAAGTTTCTTAAGGTTCGAAGTGACATGAATAACTAGAAATTGTGTTAACACACTAAAATGCACTTCCAATAAACTCAAGTTCAAATGAAGATGTTTATTAAGAAACTCTTGTCTATAAGTATGTTACTTTGTAATGGCAAGAATGTACAAGCATCCATTTAAAGTTTCCTTAAGTTCTAATGGTACTTCCACCAAGGTACTTTATATACTTCAAGTACTTCATGTCCACTTGAAAGTACTCCTAATTTTTGATGAACGTGTATTCAGTGTTGTGTGCTGTCACCCCATAGTGCATTCCTTCCATTGCTTTTCAGATTTAGGGAGTTGGGAGGAAAATTAAATGGGGAGAACATGGGGGGGTTCCGGCCAAGTTCATTCCATTGGCTTCTAGGTGGGGAGATCTCTGCCTACAAAAAAATACAGAGCACATTATGTACTCAGCCCAATCTGATTCATTACTATTTTCCACTCTTAGAATATGGTAGAACACAATAATTACAAGTACAACTCCTCTCACTACTACGGAACATGGGGTGTGACATTCCATTCTATAAAAGACATTGATAATCCTTCTATTCAATGTATAGACGATTTCTTCCATTGCATCACCATGCTCCACTAAACAATCTTCCTAAGATCTATGAGAAGGTCTTGGGCTAGCACATGCAAGTACCTAGACCTCGCTCTGGGGTGAAGGCAACAACAAATATGGTGTTTGAGACATTCTCCATGCAACTTTCACCTCAGAACTCCATGGGAAGGAAACAAAAAACTTTTTTACTGTAGCGAAAAGAACATTCAAAATGGAAGGTGCCCCAATTCGAGCGAGCATGCCTGCGACCTTGGTTTAAATGTGTCCATTGGAATGTTATATCCAACGTCCTTTTCAACAAGCGTGTTAGAATGGGCGTCCTCCTTGACATCCATTCGCACATCATGTGCAATGTCAACATCGACAATGAGTGTGTAGCGGCCGTTTCATAACAGATTAGCCTCCATTTGCCTACTGCCGTCCATCTCTCTCCTACTCACTTCAAGACCGCATCCACGGTCAAATGTATGTGCCACCATCTTCGGCCGGTTGCCTTTGAGGCTCCACGTCCACCAACTGAGGTTGCAAACCGGGGAAGTCTGTGTCACTGCCAACATTAATTATGGTAGGCATAGGTTGGTTCACCTGTAGCTGCCCACGTCTGCCCCGGACATCTGTGCGACACACAATTTTCCAACCTTGCCTGTGCGGATCATCGGAGAAGAATACTTGTTGACAATGCAATGGGAAAGCAAAAGAGTCAGCGTGGACTCTGCCATCCATGCGAGTGAAGTTTGCTCTTGTAAACCCATATTGGTCTTTGCGGATGTTTGCATATCGAGCATCTTCGTTTGATCGAACCCAATCGCACACCAGTACTGTCGTGCAATGATTCCGGTAGTCCAACTCCAATATCTCCTGAATATACCCCACGCACTCATTGGTTCTCTCTATGGGTCGCCCATTGCGAAGCCCCCAACGCAGTTGCTCAGTGAATGAGGCCACAATTGCGGAGTTGCATGTGACACGGCCCCTCTCTGCACTACGAACACGGAGGTGCATGCCAAACGCATACATTTGGCAATGTGAGACTGCATACCGCTCTGGAGGTTGCCCGTACTCTACAACATCGGGGTCAACATATTCACCGGCATGTCGCAGACTCTGAACTCTTTCACTCAGCCACAATGCAAACGGAGGCAAATCGGAGAGCTCGCTGGGATACCGCACTGGCACTAACGGATGTTGACGACGAAATTGTCTTCGAAAGGCCTCCCTTTCTTCCCAGATGTGGCCTCTCGCTAACACATACTCCCTACAAGGCATTCAGATCATGCATTGTTAGACGACGCTTATAGTGCCAAGGCACAGTGAAGAAGTATTGTGAAGGTACCATATGTCCTATTCAACGTGGATTGCAAGTTTTATGCATTCACAGAGATGTTCACAGTGACGTCGATACGAACACGTATATAGCTGAAACGTTATAATAAATGTTTATCAAGACATGATCTCTGACATTGTGCACATTACCGTCCAGGTCCCTAGACAACAGAAGTACAAATATGATCTCATAGTAAACTCCAGGGAAACAATGTAAAGAAGGTTGAAAAGAGCACTTACTCCTACCATGGTTCTAAGCACGCTGCGTTGTCTAGGACGAAGGCATGCGCGTAGTTGCGAAACTCATTGGACATTTTCCGCTTTTGCATCTTCTTGCTTGAAATAATTTCATCAGTCATGATGGGTTCCTCGGTAGCATCCCACACCCGTTGCGTTGTTTCTCCATACTGCTACATGTACTCTGTGCAGAATCCTAACGTCTCATCCATTCGATAGCCTTCAGCAATGCTACCCTCGGGGTGTGCATACGTCCGCACATAGTCTTTGAGTGTTTTCATATATCGCTCAATTGGGTACATCCACCGGCAATGCACAGGACCGCAAGTGAAAAGTTGCTCTACTAGGTGCACAGGCAAATGAGACATGATGTTCAAGAACGTTGTCGGAAACTCCTTCTCAAATCTCAATCTCGCATGTCGCCATGACAACATCGCGCATCATGTCTTCCTTGTCATCAGGTCGCACCTCCTTTGCACATAGCCTTTGGAAAACCCTGCTCATTTTAATAATAGCTAGGCGGACCCTCTCATCTAATATGTTCTGAACCGCAATGGGAAGAATCTGCAAAACATGTGGACGTACACAAACAAAGTTATTGAATTGTTGGATATTGTCGACATTGACGTGTACACCAAGAAAGGAGTGTAGGTGGTTCCCTCACTTGTTGCATGAGGACATGATAATCATGTGTCTTCATATATTGCAGCTTCCCGTCCTCTAAGCGCTTGTAAATGCTACCCACATAGTTTGTAGGGGTCCGAATGTTTGAGACAATGGCTACAAATTCTTTGCGCTCATTTGGTGTTAGTATGAAAGGTGCACGTGGCATGTAGTATTGATCATTTTGCCGTCGTGGAGGTTGTAGCCATATCTCTTCTTGAATGCCCAATTCCTCTGCATCTACTCTACTTCCAGCACTGTCCTTCATGCCCAACAAAGTTTTGACTATGTTTTCACACATATTTTTTTCGCAATGCATGGCATCCAAGATGTGAGGCTCCAACAGATGCTGCCACAAGCCAAAAAAAAATTGGGAATTAAAGAAAAGAAAGCAGAGTTCCAAAACATGTGTACCACTACTGTCAAGCATGTACTGTTCAAGTGCTGACGTGCTCTTCACTTCTCAAAACAGAGTGTTGTTCATCGAAGGCAGTGACAACTATGTTACTCCCAATGTCTGATATAACGTCAACCATAATGTCCCAATAGACGTCAGGAATAACAACTGGGACATACAGATGGTTAGAAACCCACTGACCTTCCAATACGGCAACTGGGACAGAGGACACAGGTGCTTCACTCCAGTGACATGAACTGGGTCATCAGGCCCATTTTCTCTCCCTCCTAGATCCAAGTACGATTGCCGCCACACTGCGTATGCGATGGTTTCCTCGGTGGTTTGTTTCCGGGGCCTATCACGAGGCTCCGTTCGACCATTAAACCTCAAATTGTGTCGGTAAGGGTGATGCCGCGGTAAATAACGATGAACACCACCATACACAATCTTTGAGCCCTTTGTTCGCCTGTTAGGAAGAACGTCTCCCAGTTTAGCCATCCTTGCATCGGTGTCTTTTCCACAACAAGGACAACCCTTGTATCCCTTACAGCACAAGCCGGATATGAGGCCCAAGGCCGGAAAATCAGAGATCGTCCACATCAAGACAGCGCGTAAGGTGAAACTGCGACTCCCTTGTACTTGGGAGAAATCAAGGGCTGAAACACCTTGCCATAATTCTTCGAGCTCCTTCAGCAATGGACGGATGAAGACACCAACGCCTTTAGATGTAGGTGAGTGCTTTCCCGAAATTAGTATGGATAGTGAAATGAAAAATTTCTTGGTCACTAACCAAGGCTCGAAGTTGTATATTAGAATTAGCACTGGCCAAGTCGACCAATTACTGTTGTTCAACTTGAATGGATTCACACCATCTAAAGCTAGAGCCAGCCGCATGTTTCGGACCTTAGAGCTGAAGGTGCCGAATGCGACGTCTGTGTCGATGTGCTTCCAGGCAGGACTATCGACAACGGAACGCATGATCCCGTCATCACTAACATGCTTGAGGTAGCCAGTCAACATCTGAGCTATCTCTGGTGAGTGCCACATTCGTTTGAGTCGAGGAATGAGTGGAAAGTGCCGAATGACCTTGGAGGGAATGTTATTTGAGCCATCCATCCACTAGGAGCTACTACAATGGGGACAAATCTCCAATGATGAATATTCATCTTCAAAAAGGATACAACCATTTGGACACCCATGCACGTTGTTGTAATGCAAGCCTAATTTTCTAATGGTCTTTCGTGCTTCGTAATGGGATCCCGGCAGCTTATTACCTCTTGGGAGTAAGTCCACAGACAAATACCGGAACAACTCATCACTAAACCTATTGCTCACCCGAAACACCGTACACATGTTCATAATTATGATGGTGGCTGAGACAACACTTGTCCCTGATCCATTGTACAACGGGGTAGTAGCTTGTCTGTAAAGGTCCTCCAATCCGTCCACACTATCACCACCAACGTCATCGTTTTCGGAAAACTCCACACTACCTTCAGCCTCTCCGTGTAGTGCGTCTCCTCTGTCCAATGCCTCAAGGACCTGCCAGTGGACTTCGTGATATGCATCTAAAGGGATGTGGGGCTCCGAATCAACTGGCCCTGCATTTTCAGGCTGTGCGACGTTGTTGTTGATGTCAGGCTCAATGTCAGAGGGAGCATTGTCAATGACATCATCGTCATAAGCAATGTCCTCTACCCACATTCCCCGCTGTGGATAGCCGTCGGGAGGGTCTCCACCCAGTAAGGATTTTGTGAGAAATGGATCCTGACCAACCTCTCCGTGGTGCTGGCGAATAACCTGAATGGTTTTTTGTAAACCACCCTTGCAATCCCTGCAGGGACACCTGAATGATCGAATGTTTTCCTCTATGGCGACTCTCAACTCAGTGTGCAAAATCAAGTCACCAAGTGGAATGTGGCGTAACGTGCGTCCGTCTTCTGAAATACGGATAGTTGCACCTTGTCGGTGGGTTTGGGAATTGAGACGCCACGCCATCTACAAAGTGAATACAAGGTCGCAACCAAGTGTTAAAGAGTGTTTAGGTTCAGAATGATACAAATGTGAGTGTGACAGACAACGCACATTGCTTCCATGGCCAAGTTCCGTCATTGCAGAACAACCTCGATCTTCAAATCACAACTAAAGACGTGCGTTAAGATTCCTTCACAATTAGCGTGCCTTTCTCAATGCAAGCATTACTGGAAATGAGTTCATTGTTTTACTTCTAGGCCTATACTATGTCATCCAAGGATCGAAATGTAAATTTCCATTGATGGCACTTCGAGCCCTGTATTGACTGTCAAAGAGGATGTCAAAAGTGACGTCAACAATGACGTCAATCTGAGTTTGTATAAACACAAATTGCAGATGCCTCATCCAAAGTCCTCACAGAGCATGTTGTAAGTGATAGCATTGTGCACAAGAAGACATATTCTTCAACACGAATATGACAGGCTGGATGTCCATTGTGACATCATCGACAACAGGAGTCCGTACGAATAGAGTCCAAGCTTAGGACTTTCCCCACGTGTTTAAGGGCTGTCCCACAATGACAGAGGTGACCACATTGCCCATGACTACTATCTTCTGTGTCTCATGAGTTGAGGGCGCACCACCTTATACCATATAGTGTACACGTTCCTCACCAATATGGCCGTATATTGTGAAGTGCCACTGCGTCGTAGGGTGGTACGCTTTGCGGAGCCTTGCCAGGAGGCGTCTGTCGTCCCGGCGGAAGACTCTGAGGCGGCTTCGTTGCTCACTAGTCTTGTCTGTGGGCATATATGTACCAATCTAGAAGGTCAGTCTGTGAAGACTCCACGAAGAAGTACTGCTGGAGGAATCCTTCGACGCAGCTCTCGCCACACCGTCCAGGATGCTCTCCCACTTCAAACATTGCCTCCAAGGTATGAGGGCATTGCAAAGGAAGGTGCCGTCCAGCAGGTACTTTCCAATGTACACAACTTCTTTAACGAAACGATGAAATATCGTGTAATTGGGATAATGGCGAGCCTCGCAACTGCATTAGGGTTTGTAGGGAGGACTGCCGCTGTTGCTCCGCACGGAGTTAGGGTTTCCCTGCACGGGCTTCCGGTGGCACGGTCGGCAGTGAGGCCTTCACCGTGACGGCCATAGGGGCTCGTAGGGGGCTCGTAGGGAGGCCACCTCAGCTGTGGCGGGGGCGGGCCTTCAATTCCATAGCTGAGGGGGCTCGTAGGGGGCTCGTAGGGTGGCCTTCAATTCCACAGCACACTCACTTCCGCCATGCTACGTTGCTTTGAACGCGCGGCCTTGCACAACCCTGAAATTTCAGCGTTTGTGTAATCCTTCAATTGCATTCGTTTTTGGAGCCAGCCTTGCTAATGTGAGAGAGGTGAGGTAGGTGCTCCCCAATCGGCATCGGTTTTGTAGTTTGAAATTTTCATTTTTGTGTCAATTTGGCAAGGGCGGCGTTCTTACATGCAGTTGCAAGGGGCGCAGCTCTCCACCGATCTGGAGCAACAAGGGTTCCAATCTTGCGCCACAGCTTCATCGGAGGCTAGAACACGACTTGCAGCAAGTCGATTGCGCGCAGGTTTTCAGGTTGCTAGGATGCCTCCCCAATGTGTGACCTTTGTTGTGGACACTCATGTGCGCGTTTGTGTGTGAGGAGGGTACAGAACGATGAGTTCTACGTGCAGTGGAGAGGGGCAGGTGAGAAAATGCCTCGCACTCAGGCCCCTGCGCGGAAGAGGAACGCGAGTCAGCGGCGTGAAGAGGACTCCAGCAAACATGAAGAAACACCGCCGCCAAAGCCAATCCGCATGCGCGGGGAGCATGAGCGCCGCTCCAAGGCCAGAGGAGACCCTTGGCCTACTGCGTCGGCGGGGAAGGGACGAAACCGGGACAGCAATCCTCCACCGAAGAGGAAGAGGACCCCTCAAGTGCAGTTGGACTTGTCGGAGGAGGCAGGGCACGACGTAGAGGAAGAGGAGGAACTCGGAGAGCAGTCTTGGAGGTAAGTTTGGCAGCAGACATAATTTGAGTATAGAACCAGTGGTATTCAAGGTTTTTGGGGAGGCGCGCGTTGGTACGGACGTCAAGTGCAATGCACACCATGTTTCTTTTGACATCAACTCTATCATGTTAAACGTCATAGACGTTTAATGTGACGTCCGCATAAATTGTGTGACGTTCATGTCTGCGTCACGAAGGACATGTTCTTTGAGTTGAACTCTATACAAAGAAAGGTGATTGTTTGTTCCTCAGAGAGCAATCATATTGAATTCCGGAGTGATCAATGAAGACATTCGAGAGTCATCCCTCCACAAGGGTGGCAGACCCTAAACCACGGCGTCTTCCCAGTTTCTATCAAGAGGAAGTTCCTGTAATGTTCAAAACAACGTCCAGGCGTGTTTACATTGACGTTAGGTTCAACGTCGTGAGCAACAGAGTCGCATGTACAGAACTGTGAAGCCAAAAATAGCGTATGTGGATGTCTTTTGCGGGGGTCCAGTTGCGGGATTGATTTGTTTGTACTGACGTAGCCCCATTTTCTTCCCAAGCTGATAGTGCATTTGACCTTTTACAGTAAGGGCTACAACATAGGGTCTGATGAACCAGCTTCGGATGCTGATACTGAAGAGATGATCGAGCAGCTGATCCCCGAACAGTCTCGCGAAAAAGGCGTAAGCACTGTAATGAAGAAACCTGTGGAAATCGACCGACAGGGGGAACCATTTGGACCTATGAGGGTTCCTTTCTCCAACGACATTAAGAAATATGCGAGAGACCTTGACCCCAGGTTTGGATGGGAGGGTCAGCCCAAAAAAGATAGACGGCGCTTATTTAGGCGCCTCTATACAGGTTTGTATTTAGTCCTTCTCTGTGAAATGAAGAGGACTACACACCTTGTAGTTCACTGTTGCATGTAGTTCAAAAGACTGTAAATGTTGTGGAAGGTAGCTCATTGGCCATGAGGCGGGGCAGTGGATGTCACCTGTAATGTCCACAGCGACGTCGAATACAATGTCACGCCTGATGTCAGTGCAGGATCCTCTACAGTGAGGGGTGGTCCCTATGGTCGTCCGCACCACAGGGACGTGCAGTGAGTTTCTGGAGACATAGTAGTGTCCATGTAAATTCTCTTGTTATTCTTTGGCACAACAATGTCATACATAATGCAGAGGTAGCTATACTAAGTTCTCTGGCTTGCAGATTGGCGTATAGAGGGAGAGTCCGAGCGAGTGTCGGAGAAGTGGATGCAGCCGTTCATCACAAAAGCACTCATTCATGTTCGTTGGAAGCTCAATCGATTGATTGATGGCGGAAAACCCAAGCCGATGGGAATGGATGACGATGTGTGGGAGGCATTAAAGGAGGCTCGTGCGACCGATGCTTCCCAAGAGAAGTCAGCCCATATGTCTGCCATTTCTAAGGGCAAGGCATCCAGCACAGCCCAGCATAAGGCCGTCGAGAGAGAAGTCATCTCGAGGCTGGTACGTATGTAGTACCTGACGTCCACCTACTTGCCCAGGTCGACACCACTTTCATCACACATGTTGCGTTTGTTTTTCCAAAAAATGTCCGCTCTGGTGGTAGATGTGCAGGACTGGGCCTTCTTCTTTGCACGTGGAAGGACCTTTGTGGGGTGGCATTGAAGCATGTAATCATTGCATCTGAACTGTAACTGCATATTCTTCTTCCCCTTGTCGGGTGGCATTCAAGCATGTAATCGTTGCATGTGGACTCTAAGTGCATATTCTTGTTCCCCTTGTACGGTGCCATTGAAGCATGTAAGCTTTGCATGTGAACTCTAAGTGCATATTCTTCTTCCCCTTGTAGACTTTGTTGCGGAACAGAGCACCGTTTGAAGCAGAGGTGGACACAGAAATGGCCAAGGAGTTGCAACGTCTGGAAGAAGAGAAGCGCAGAGGTCGAAGTCCCCATGGCAAAGAGCTGCAAGAGATGCGCAGTCGGCTGGATGAGCTTGAGCTCAGTGTAAGTCGCCTTACTGAGACCGTGAGCACGTCCCACAAAAGCATGGAGGAAATGCTACGTAAGATCCTCGCAAGTCAGTGTAAAGCAAGTGCTGGGGGGACCCCAGAGCCATCCTCACCAATGGAGGCAGGGAATGCACCACTTCTGACGTCACCTAGGGCAGAGGCATCGAAAATGGCACAGAAGGACTGTCATGTGCCCGTGTTGCAGCCCACAGCTCCTGTAGATGTCGTTGAGCCAGTCCCCATAGCTGTCCAAAGCAATGTCGAAGACGATGTTCTTGTTGACGTTAACTCCGACAAGCGGGCTGTTGAAGACGATGTTGTTCACGACGTTGTAGCTAACGCTGAGGAGGAGTAGGTACAAGGCGCCGGTGAAGTTGCCATCCCTGAAACTGCTGAAGGTCAGCAAGGAGTGGAAAATGTGTACGCCATAGTGAAAGACTCCGGGGTGTAGGCAACATCTGAGAGGCAAGAAAACACGATGGAGACCTCCACGGAGCAACAGGTGATGCGACGTCTCTCTTTCCATTTTAAGTGCTAAGTGATTGACGTGAAGCACTCCTTTTGTTAGGCTAATGACGTTATTTCCATGAATTGCCTTGTATGAGGATGGTGTCATAGCGTAGTAGCGGATGCCTTGCAATGCTTCCATTTTTTTTTACAAGTGCGTGTCAAATTGGACATCGAAGTGAACGTCACTAATGGCAGACGCTGATGCACTCTAGGGCTCAGCCTATTCTTTTCAAAGCGAGTACATCAAAATACTATGTAAGCAGAAGTCGAAGTTTCCTTTCAGTCCCCCATTCCATTGAATGCGCAGGTATGTTTTACAATAACTATGTGCATCTTACAGGAAAGCAAGTGCCTCAATGGTGTTCAGGTAAGGCTAGGAAGTGTAGGTGATTAGAGGATGTCAGAAGTGAATAATAATTGTGTGATGGTGTTGCAGGAAAACATTGAAGTCCTTGGTGAGTCCTCAAGCCGGCCTCGGCATGCTGTGAGGACCACGCAAGCTGCGAAGGGCACGAAGGCTACACCGAAGGCAGCAATTCCCAAAGCGGTGGGTCTTCCTAAACCTACCCAACCCACTAAAAAGGTTAGGAAGCCTGCATTCCATTCACCCATACTTTCATTTGTTTTTGTATGCAACTTAAAAGAATAATGCAAGTGTAGCATTCCTTGACATCTGTTGTGGCTGTATAAGAGTCCCATCAATAAATATGCATGAGTAGGTACTGCTGGTTTTGACTTGGTGTGGTACGATGCAGGCTGCTGTTGTCAAGAAATCAGATGCACCTCGGAAGAAGTGAATCTCTATTAACCACAGCGTGTCCAACTTCACATTGCATATGATGGTCAAGCATGTTATTCAGAACATTGAGTAGAACGCACCATGTTTTCATCGAAAGTGTTGTAGTTAATGTTGTTGTGGATTTCTTCGTAGTACTAGACTATGGCATTTTTGTGCAGAAGTTGGCAAGTGGCCTTATAATCCCAATGCCATTGAAAACACAGGCTTCTATGCTTGGACATCTCTTACAAAGACACATAATTCATCTTCTAATGGCATATCTCAATCTTCCATTCACTCATGTGTATGGGTTGTAGAATACATCGTCTTTGATGTTGAGGTTTATGATTGACGTTGTTCATTTCGTTCGAGAAAACATCCTTCCTCTCGCATTGTATGTCTTCTGTAATGCTCAAGAAAACATTGCAGATGTCACTGTGCGTGTCTAACGGAACACTGAGCGCAAATCAATGCATACCCCAGTACACGGGTTGCTCTACTTAATGTCACAATAGACGTGTATGTAGACGATGTCTGCGATTTCAGCAAAGAATAAATTCCACAATATTATCCACCCAGCTCGTTTCGTAAAGCACATTCTCGTTGACTCTGATGTCATTTAAAACATCCTCCTGTCAAATGTGACGTCCCAGAGAACATCACACAGAACACCGGCATGTACCGCAGAAGAATGCCACGTCAGCTGCCACGTAGGCTGCGTGCACCGGAAATTATTTTCCACGTCGGATATTTAGGGGTCCACGTCATTGGACACGTCACAACGTCGTTGGATGAAAAAGTTGTCCAACGTGTCCCTGCCCATCGTTAAAAATCCTACGTGGATGCCAAAACCCCTCCACATGGCACTCTTAGAAACTCTTGGGTGACCCTGTTGTTTTCGATGTCACAAAAAATTTAAGCACGTTTTAGCACATAACATGGCACGTTTTTGGCACGTTTTTTTAAACGGATTTTTTTAGACGTCACTACAGGCATCATCCTTGTTAAATTAGACATCACGGCACGTTTTTTCCCTTGTTAAAAAAAACACTGATTTCTTATAGTGGAACCACTAGTGAAGGAGACGTGGTCCTTGATTGCACAACATCCACGGGTGAGTTCTCATTTGAATGTTTGTACATTCCATCAGTCATGTCATATCCAAAAACATGAGGTCGAATTGTGATTCATACTAATTCTTTCCAAGTGCCTCTATTACGGCATGTCGTGCAACAGGGCGCCACATTGTAGCATTGGAGGCAGATAAGAATATTTTTGCAGGCATCCAGGAGCCTATGAAGAAGACTGCGCCTCCGGTTGCCACAGTTGCAGTTCCACAAGCACCAATGGTTGTCGTTTCGCAAGATCCCGATGCAATGATTGTGAAAGCGCGAAAGTTTGTCCGGCGAGATAGACCTAGTAAGTAAGTTTCTTCGTTTTCAAATGATTGGTCTTATTGGTACTTGTAAGGTTTCTTGAAACTAACATTCAGTCATTCTGTCTACAGCACCAAGGGATTGATGGCAGCAGGTTCCAGGAAGAAAAGACGAAGACTTATCTTGAGCCCGGAGAAGTCATTTGATCTTCCAATCTACGCAGAGCAGGTGGCATTGGCGTTTGCTGAGTTTGGTACTTCAAAGCCCAAATACCGTAAACCTTCGTATTGTCGGAATGTCTTGCAGTTTATAGACGGATCAGCATCCGAGGGAAGAGAGACTTCTGATTCTTCCAGTGATAAGGAGTCTGCGATAGAGTCTACAGCAAATTAGACTCATAAGATCGACGTATCTTATGACTCAAACCATTATGCTTTGATTTTCATGATCATTGGATTTGTGTGTTTTATGGCTACATGTTGTGTGATTCATTTACCTTGATACTGCCGTAGAGAATACAGATTGCTATTTTAAATGTATTTGCCAACATAAGAGATATTGGAAAGATGCTACTATAGCAATACACTATTTTAAAGAGAGATGGTATGTGATATGAGATCACTTTACAACAATCATTGTATCTTACCAAAATATAGAGTACCGTAGGCCTAAACGTATTTCCTGAACCCTGAAATGAATTTCATATAAAAAACGAGTGAGAAAGAAAATAATTTTCACACCATCACAAAATCCTTCAAGAATGGAATAGACCATATATTCACACCATCTACCATGCTTTCAAGACAAAAGAGAGGGTCTAAACCCTAAACATTTCATACGAACCAAAGGGTAAATTTTAAAGAAAATATTCTTTTCCTCAAATAAAAAACCACCTACAAATGTTAGTTAACCAAAATTAATACAATACAACGAGGTGAGGCATGGACAATTCTTGAATAGCCAAATTGTATTTTTTTTCCTTCCATGCATAAATCGCTCAAAATTTGAATTTTGAAAGAACACTGACTTCACCATTCATGGATATACAAATTCCCTTCATGCACGGTCATAGGTACATCCACGGTCATAGGAACCTCACTCTTCTTTTTAATTAATTTCTTCCCGCTCACAAGCTCACAAGCTCACACTTCTACGCTCGCATACCAGCAACCCTGAAGGTTAAGCTAGTTTTGGTATCGTGAGAATATTTTTGTTGAGATTCTACTTCTAACTTGCTTTTTAATTTTCTTTTGCTTTTGTTGGTAGATTCCTAATTGTTTCTTACTACTTCATTTTGACTTTTGATTTTACTTCTATTTTAAAGGTTTAATCATTTTATCTTGGAGGCCTTGAATTTATCTTTCTAAAAAGGTAAACCACTTATGCTTTTGACCTTCTCAATAAATGTTATCTATGGATGAAGTTTAACCATTGTTTAGTTCACCAAACTTCATCCATCAATTTCTTTTACCTTTGAATTTCAAAATCAATTTTCTTTTTCACCTTTTAAGTTCTATATTAATCTAGATTCCAATATTCATTATAAAATATATTTATTAAATTCCTTTGAATGACTTTTTTGTTTTCATCCAATTCAAAGACTAGTTTTCATTGTAGTATAACCTTTGGAGTTTTAATCTAATTTTCTTTTGGAAAGCTAATGAAATTTCTTAACAACTTTTAACTTCAAATTCTAATTTTCAAATGACCCTAATGAGATGACCTTGACTTCTAATTCTAGTTTAATTGTTTTGACTTAATTTAATATTTTTGGTGAAAATGAACGAATGGGGGAAAGAAATTTAAAGACTAACCTCAAGAGTTGTAGCCTCCAAGGTTTTGTCTTTGTTCAACACAATTGCAAACTCTTCATAGTGTCCTTCAACTTCCATTCATATTTTTTGTTGTATTTTAGAAATTGTATGTGGATGTTGCATTGTGGTTAAAGAAGTTCTAACTCCCTCCTTCTGTGTCCCAAGCTTCATTCTTTTTCTTCTCTTTTCTTTTTAATTTTCTCTTCTTTTTTCAAATATTTTTGTGGAATAAAATCCTATCAAATCTAACCTCAAAGTATTTTGCTAAATGGTCTAGAAATCAAACAAAACTTAAAGATAAGTATGCTTGGCTTCTACTAACTACTACCTTCACCCACCCAATCTTTTTTATAAGTTATGATGATGTGGAAAGAAATTCACTCCATGGATTTAAGTTTGGTAACCAAAAGTTGTAATAGTGTGGAAGGAAAGTCACTTTGTAGATTGATAGTTTGGTAACATTGTCAAGAAGTAAAGGAGGTATATTTAAAATTATATTTTGCTTCTAATTAGTCTTTGTCCTAAAGATGATATGACGTGCTCATTCCAACTCATGACCTCCAATTGTTGCATCCAAGCCAAAACAATGATATTAGAAGTGACCCTTCGTAAGAACTAAGATTTTTTATAAGTTGTGATGATGTGGAAGGAAAGTCACTTCGTGGATTCAAGCTTAGTAATAAGAAGTAGTAATGGTGTGGAAAGAAAGTCACTTCGTCAATACAAGTTTTGTAATAAGAAATTGTGATGTTGTGGAAGGAAAGTCATTCCTTGGATTGATAGTCTAATACCATTGTTATAAGGTGAGGGAGGTATACGAAGCCCTTGAAGGAGGGGTTTTTCCATCCTATTCATCTTTGCTTTGGGAATCTCCCCTATATGTCAACTGGAGAGAAAATATGTTCATCTAGCTATCACCATTTTGGGAGTTATAGCAAAATAAATGATATCCATTCAAATTAGTACATTGCACCCTCTTATAGTAAACAAATAGATAAATCCTACATCAAATGACATGGGTGTTTTGTATTGTATTGAACCTCCCCACATGGTAGAAATTCAACTAAAATTTGTATTCCTTAACACGACAATGAACATGGTAGCCATAGCCAATGGAGTGGTGAAATGCATAGAGATTGGAAAGAACACCAATGGCAAAGACACTCTATTGCACCAACATTGACACTTAGAGACAAAAGCTAGGGGAGTGAACAGGATTAGATATCCAAGTAGTCCTAGCCATAAGTGATGGATACAAAGCGCTCTACAAATCAACTTGTATAGTATTGTAGCTAACACATTAAGTATCTCACCTGGGGAGTATGTTTGCAAAAATGAAACTCAAAGGAATTAACGGAGACCCACACAAGTGGTGGAGTATGTGGTTTAATTTGTTGCAATGCAAAAAATCTTACTAGGGCTTGACATGCTATGAATCCTTTTGAAAGAAAAGAGTGCCTTTGAAAATGCGAACATAGGTAATACATGAGTGTCATGAGCTCATGTTGTAAAGTGTTGGGTTAAGTCCTACAATGAGTACAATCCTTGTGTTTAATTGTGACCATTTAGTGTGGAACCTTAAAGAAATTGTTGGTAATAAGCCAGAGGAAGATGAGGATGAAGTTAGCATACCCTTTATGCCTTGGGTGGCACATGTGCTACAATGGCCGGGACTAAGGGTTGCAAACTTGTAAGGGCTCACTTCTATTCCTTACCACACAAGTAAAACTAAATAACAGAGAGTGGAAATATTTACCTTGAGGCAAGGAGCATGCAAAGAACTCAAGAATATCAAACCTAATCATTGAAGATACTAATGGGGAAAGAATAGTAGACTATATGTCCTAGAGTCTTGGACATTCTAAGTCTCTTATACATATAATCTTGTCTTTATAGTATAAACAAGTAATTTGATCCATATGTTTCTCACCACTCGTCTAAAATGCAAAGAATCTCAATACCAAAGCAAAAATGAACTGGAGTTCACATTCTTTGATGACCTTTGTTGTTCTTTGTAGTTCCTAAATCTGAAGGGCCTGTGGAACCCGGTCTGTTTTCTTTTGCTCTTGATGAAATAGTATCTGTGTAGCTAGTGTCGATACAACCAAGTTAGCTGGAGTATGCAATTGAGAGATCCTCAGAATTGAAGAAGTTGATTTAATGTGCAGAAATAGGCTTAGTAATTCAAGATACCACCTTTTCAATAGTATATATTTTCATTCATACTATTAGATATTGTTAAAACTAACAAGACAAAGTGTGCAATCAAGTGATGCTTAATCAAAGTTGTCTCCATCAATAGTTTACATTATTCCAACCTTTGGATTTGGTTTGGCTTGTGTAGAATAAGATACACTGAATTGATAAACGACACAATAAACATTGTATGTGATCGTAACAAGATGATCTCATTGGCAAGTTAATAGGTATTTATATACAAAGCTAAAACTAAAATATGTGCTAATACTACCATTCGATTGGTTCACAATATTCAACTTATCTAATGATAGTTATTATTCATATGTATAGTGTATTTGTATAAGGGTTTAATACCTTCCCTTAAACCCTAATTGAACCTTTTTTTATTTGGGTTTGTTGATGTGTGAAGGACTTGTTATGGAGCATTATTTTCCTATCTTGTTGCTTGGCTGTAGCATAGTGGAAGTCATTTTAGTGAAGTGTAGATTTAGTGGTGAGCTTTGGGATTGTTGTGGGACTACATACTCTTTTCCTTGGTTGTTTTTTGGTGATGAATTTCTTGAGTGCTGTAGAACTTCACTGTCTGCTCCTAATTTGTTTTTGCTTGTTATTTTGTGGCTACAAAATCATTGTTGAAGGTGGTGGTTGTTGCAAACAGTGGTGGGTGAAGGTAAGTTCATGTATGCTACGGTTAGGTTTGGTCTTTAAACAGATTGAAGTTTAGATTATGGCAGTTAGGGTTTAGGGGTTTAGGATATGGTGAGGGTTCAATCTGAAGGTTTGTCTATGACTTCGATTGCTACTCTTTCTAGCATATATTGTAGCAATTTGAGGCTAAGGTTTCAGGTTTAGGAGCCTTCTACAATTTTCAAATTTTATTTGGTTGAGAGCCTATATAAGTGTATCTACTACGTGATCTACCATCATCTCGTCGGTTGGTAAATATAATACTTGGATCCGTTTTTGTTTCACCATATCTTTGACAAATTGGTGGTGTATCTCAAAATGTTTATTTCAAGAGTAGTAAATAGGATTTTTTGATATCTTGATGTTGCAGTGAATTGTTATAGCTCCTCCTTTGGTATGACCTAATTTGGTATAGAGGTTTTGTATCCAAATTACTTCTTTGCATATTTCTACTAGGGATATGTACTCTGACTCTATTGAAGATAGTAATACATAGGATATAGGTGTGTTACCAGCTATGAATATAGTATGGACTTTACAACTTGAAAATGTGCTTCTTTAGGTTTGTCCATGTAACATAAGACTAGATTAACTAAGAAGGCTATGTCTAGACAAGTATTAGTTAAAAAAATAAGTTTTCCTACTATAGACCTCTAGAGTGTGGGATCTACAAGAAAGGTGCCTGTAGATTTTGTCAACTAATGGTTTGGAGATAATGGAATTTGGGTAGGTTTGTAGTCTTGCATTCCATATTTGGCAAGTATGCTTTGTGCATAGGTTGCTTGGTGTAGTTTTAAACCTTGGAATGTCTATTCAAATTCCTAAGTATTTGCGAATGGGGCCTATGTTTGTCATTTTGAATTTGTTGCTAAGTTGTTGTGTAAGAGAAGCTATTTGTTCTTAATCATCACCTATGATGAATAGATCGTCAACATAAAGTACCAAAACCACAAATTTGTCATTTTCTATAAAGAAATATAGGTTTCCATTAGAGGTTGATTTGATAAGATTTCTGTGTTTGAAGAAGTGGTTGATCTTCCTATACTAGACTCAAGCTCCTTGTTTAAGTCCATAGAGTCTTTTAGCTAGCTTGCAAACATGTGAAGGTTTGTTAGGGTTTATGAAACCTAAGGGTTGTTGCATAAATACTTGTTCTTTGAGTTTACCATTCAAATAGGATGTTTTGATGTCAAAATGGTGGGGTTCCATCCTTTATATGCAGCTAGGGCACTAGTTGCTTTTATGGTTGTCCACTTTGCTACTATACAAAAGCAAAAGTTTCACTGCAATCAATACCTTCACATTGTTGAAAACCTCTAGCGACTAGTTGTGCTTTGTAGCGTTGGCCTTTGCCATTGACCCTAGGTTCGATTCATGGAAATCTGAAGTTTTTGAACAAGGAGCTTGGGTGAGCTTGCGGGTCAGTTAGTTCCATTTTCCTTCTCACGAGGTGCAGCAATGTTGGACGTGAACCCACCACTGGATGGCGGACTCGCCCAAGCCATCATGAACCAGCGAAGCAGCGGTTTGAATTTAGAAGGCGAACCGGCGGTACTTTCTTGATCCATCATGGTGGAAGCTTCTCCTGATTCCCGCTTAGCTCAGATGTATGACCCAAGTACTGTAGCTTCAGTAGCTCTTCTGTACGCTGAAGTCATGTAGGAGCTCTGGTCGATTGGCAGTTTATGTAAGTTGTATTGAGGATAACATATGCGTACCTGGTTTAACTGCCGAGAGCTGCTGTGGATACTTGCTATTGTGTATCAAGGTGTGCATCAAGCTTAAGTACAGTGTCAGTCTATTGCAGAGTGTTGATCTAGTAGATTCAATAAGCAACATTTGTAAGTTGTTTGTAATTCTGGGATGAAGCGAGCAATATCCGGAAGCTAGCTGGTTCGATTCGTAGTTTATGTTCAACTCCGGTTCTCGACCTCACTGGAGCATCATTTCGTTTGATTTGGTGCAGATTGATCTATAACTCTGTGAGCTCGGTGGGAAGGACGAGGGACATGGTCACCACGGAGGCTCCAGGAGATGTGGAGACTGGGAACGGAGAAGCCCCAGCAGCAGATCGGCCTGCCCCACCGACTCTTCTCAAGAAAGCGAGGTTGGGGAATCTTGACCTGTTCCGAACTGAACTGGAGACCGGCAATTATCGTTTGGACTTCAAAGCAGGACGTGCCGTGTACTTCAACCGCACTCCTCTCCACTTGGCGGCAATGGAGGGGCACCACGAGATTGTGGAATTCATATTGAGTCGCCCAGAGATTTCCAGAGAGGTTGTGAACGCCAAGGATGGCTTTGGCTATACGCCGCTGCACTTGGCCGTTCGGCACTCGCGCGAGGGCGTTGTGAGACTCCTCACGACGTCTTCATTGGTGCTCCCGGACAGATTTCTTGCAGCCACCAGTGAGCCAGATGATGTCGGTGAGCACTGCGGCGGCTACACACCTCTCCACTTGGCTGCGATGAGAAGGCACACAGACATAGCCATGCTCCTGCTCCGACAGCCTCGCCAAATGGAGTTTGCGTACGACCCTGTGAATATCTTGGCCATGACCTGGCGTAATTTGACGCCCTTGGACTTAGCCCGACTGAACAACTATCCGGACCTTGAGGGCTTTTTGGAAGACTCGGATATGAACTGGCTGCTGCAAGAAAGAGATAGGTGTGCCATTTCAGTGAACGCGATTCTCGTGGTTGCTGCACTGGTGGCGGCAGCTACTTTTGTGACGTGGATGCAGCCTCCTGGAGGCATCCCAGAACCAGATTCTGCAGCGTTAGGGGCCTCTGCAACATCAGGGGCGCCCACTCCAAGCCCTTCCGCGTCCTCTTCGTCATCAGGATCCGACCGGATAACGAATTCCGGATTTTATTTGTGTGTCGCAATTGCATTTACGTTTTCGTTTGTGTCCCTTGGACTTGTAACTGTGGCAACTTTTCCGTTACGAAACGCAGCGTTGCGAAATGATCTGCGTCATCCGCGACGGGCTGTCAACATTGCGCAAAGGTGTCTGCTGGTGGCGCTTGCATCTCTCATTATGGCCTTCTCACTTGCAGTCTTCGACGAGGTTGCTTTAACGAGAAGTACGCTCTCCAAGATTCTTCGTGTCATTGTAGCTGTATTTCCCTCAGCTACTTCTGGTGGGGTTTAATGCGGTACGGGAATGAGAGGACCTCATCAGATATATCCTGATTGATTCTTATTTCCTTTCTCCTGGATGTATTTCTGTTTTTAAATGAAAGGCTACTGATCTTTTGAAGGAAAGAATAAAACAAGAAAAAAGGACTACGACCCTATGTTTGCGCTTTGAAAGATGCTTTGAAAGATTTGATCGGTTGTTCGAGGTGGAATAGAGGAATTTTGATCAGGCTTCCATTAACCCGTAAGTGACAAAGGATCCTAGATTTGAAATCAGAGAGTTCACACCTTGTCCCTTGCATTGCACATGTTTTGCGCCAAGTATGAGGCCTATAAAGACTTTCTACTAATTCCTTACCTTTTTGATTCATGTTTGTTACATCATTTATAGCTTTAAAATGTATTTTTCTTGATGGTCTTCTTATTCATTTTTCATAATCAATTTCATTTACATACCACTACTCAGCGACAGGAGAAAAAACAAGAATGCCAAACTTCAAGCTTCAGTCACCTCAGGCTCTCTTTCGTGGGAGTCTGAGTTGCTAAAAGAGTTGTATGCTTTCTAATCCTTTCGTAAGAAATAGTCACCCATTCTTTTCTAGTAAGCGCCAATTTTGTTTCCAACAATTTGTCAATTGTCACAAATGCGAAGCGGAAGTTTCGAAGCACTCAAGATTGCAACAAACGCGGCTGAAAACTGTTTTCAGTGTGTAGTCTCACTCCATCAAGTGGGGTTTTATATGCACTAATAAATTGTATCAAAAGTGTAGCACAATCCCGAGCGCCAAGGCACACCCATCAATCTATGAACGCGGAAGACAGCAACAGTAATTCCATCTTCCACCCACACTAAAATAACGTCAAAAATCGTTCAATTGGCGGTATTCCACTTCTCTGGCACTCTTCAGAATTAACAGCAATGTCTACGAGGTAAACGTAATTTAATTTCTTCCGATCTCGCCCTTCCACTTGAGTGATGACAACCACCTCAGGCAGGCATCAGCGGATGATAGCTTGCCTGATGATGTAGGCTTTAGTACTCTCACAAAACATCACAAAACCAATCGGCTCATGCGAATACATGCGGGAACAAAAATAGCACTTGGACACAGAACATCATGAACCTAATGTAAACAACCAAGATATAGTTGATTGAGAAATTTGTCAGGATGCTGTACAAAAGCAACTTTACGTAAGCAGCTGTCTCACTGTTTCCTCATTTTAATGTTTGCTACATTTCGGGCCGAAGTGTGCAAGACAAGAATCATGTTGGCTTTCTGCTAATTGAACCATTTTGTGTAAAGCATGAGGATCGATGCAAGGCTAGGATTAAGTAAACGAGCAAAAGATGCATGGTACCGTGTTACGAATTCCATACGCAGAGATTTCCTCCCTGAGGACAACCCATCAGAAAATGAAATGTACCTCCCGCAGAACTTGATGATCAAAGTTCCCCAAATGCCGACTTTGATGCTGATGAAAGAACTCCAAAAGATATCACTGAATGCGTGCACTTCTCAGGTGACTAAGTTTTGGCTGCCATGTATCCCACACTACGAAGAGTGCGCAAGTTTGACGGTCATGAAATCAAAGAGTACAAAGTCGATTTCGTTAAATTGGAATGGGTATGATCAACAATCCTTAGATTACAGCGCTCTGAATGTAACGCCTGAATCCGGCCTCATGGAATGTTTGCACATTTTTGCTTGTGTCTTTGTACGAATATATAATTCACCTCAATTTCATCAAACTTCATCAAAGGGAGGTTATTAAAAGTTTAATATGAAATTTCTGCTTAGGCGTTATCATGATGACAAAGCATTTTCTCATGTATTTTTACAATTAGAGAACCACTAGACCGTGTTTATTGATTTCAGATTCTCTGAGCTTTCATAATTCCAACGTGGAGCAAAAAATAGACTGAATAGACTTTATTTCATTAGTTAAGCTAAAATTGTTTTAAAATTGCTTTCACGGACATGATTCAAATAAGAGCAAGGGAGTAAGAAGACACTACAAAGTTGATCCGTGGATTAAACATCTTCTTTTGTAGATAATTCAACCATACCACAATAAGAGAATTTACAACTCCATTTCCAAAACCATCCACTGCAAATACTTCCAAGCAGCTCCCAAGCAAAAAAGTGCAGGAGAAACTTGCGTACAGAGGTTTTGAGGGCATCCAGATGACACAAATGGCCGCCTTCAGCTGAAATCTTTTCACGCGTGGCTTCAGAACTGGAACAGTCGTGGTCGAATTCAGCTGAGTCATCTCAAGAGGAATTTTTCCAGCATGCCGAGCATAATTACGAGTACGCTGGACCCAGTGAAATAATAAACTGGTATTGTTGACTTTCAAAAATAGAAATTTCGCAACTTGGGTGAACAGTACTACCGATTTCTGGATAGTTCTGTAAATCTGGAGTTTTTTAATAAGAAGCTTGCGTTCTGCAGGCAATGTGATCGATCAATTATCAAGAGTATCACATTCCGCATTCGTTCTCCACTGTCTTGAACAGAACAAGCAGCAGCGCGTTCCCTCGAGATCGAGCCCTGGCGGACTGCGGGGGTGGTTTGATCGAATTAATTAGCCACGGGGATCCTCAACCACCCAATTCGATCTTCGACGTTGTTCGGAGTCGCTGTGGTCATGTGGAACTCGGATTAATTAGTTCCATTTTCCTTCACACTAGGTGCAACAACAGCTATGAGTTGTCTGTAATACTGGGATGAAGTGTGCGCGAGATTCAGAAGCTAACTGGTTCGATTCGTAGTTTTTGTTCAATTCCGGTTATCGACCTCACTGGAGCATCATTTGGTTTGATTTGGTGCAGATCGATCTGTAACTCTGTGTGCCCGGTGGGGAGGACGAGGGACATGGCAACCACGGACGGAAACGAGGCTCCAAGAGATGTGGAGATTGGAAAAAGACAAACCCCGGCAGTAGATCCGCCTGCCCCTCCCACTGTTCTCGAGCAAGCGAGGTTGGGAAATCTTGACCTGTTCCGAACTGAACTGGAGACCGGCAATTATCCTTTGGACTTCAAAGCTGGACGTGCCGTGTACTTCAACCGCACTCCTCTCCACTTGGCGGCAATGGAGGGGCACCACGAGATTGTGGAATTCATATTGAGTCGCCCAGAGATTTCCAGAGAGGTTGTGAACGCCAAGGATCGCTTTGGCTATACGCCGCTGCACTTGGCCGTTCGGCAGTCGCACGAGAGTGTCGTGCAACTCCTCACGACGTCTTCATTGGTGCTCCCGGACAGATTTCTTGCAGCCACCAGTGAGCCAGATGATCTCGGTTTGGACTGCGGCGGCTGCACACCTCTCCACTTGGCTGCAATGAGAGGAGACACAGCCATAGCCAAGCTCCTGGTCCGACAGCCTCGCCAGGTGGAGTTCGCGTACGATCCTGTGAACCTCCATGCCGTGACCTGGAGCGGAAAAACACCCTTGGACGCAGCCGAGGAGCGATTTTATCCGAGATTTTCTGATAAAATCTTTTTGCGCAGTATTTTGTATCTTTTTCCTTATGACCGCGTCCGACGTCAGAATTATTTGACGCTTGTGCAATCGTTGGCACTCTCGGATTTGCACTGGCTGCAGCAATATAGAGAGAGCACTGCAATGTCCGCGAATGCTATTCTCGTGGGTGCGGCTTTGGTGGTAGCAGCGTCCTTCGGGTCGTGGCTGCAGCCTCCTGGAGGCATTCCGGTTCCACGTTCTGGGTCACCATCTTCAAGCCCTTCTGCGTTCGGAAGTGCGGACAAGTACTGGAACTCCGTCTTTTATGCATGTGTTGCGTTTTCTTTTTCTTTTGCAGTGGTGGCCCTCATGATTGGAACTGTGGTCACTTCACCGGGCTCAGAGCTATCTTCAGTAAACGAGGTCATGCGGCTGCGAAAGGCTGTTGAGACTGCACAACTGTGTCTATTTCTGGCCGTTACATTTCTCCTTTTCTGCTTCTCATTTGCGGGTAGTCTAGTGCTCCGCAATTTTGCAGTACTCTATGGGACGAGCACTTATTATGGTGTAACCTGGCTCCCTGTCATCGTTTCTGTTTATGTTGTATTTGTAGTAGGATTTTGGGCACTGAATATGCATCGGGAGTATGGCATGAGGAGGCGAGTGACACTGGTATTTGGCGCTCTCTTTTATGTTCTCATTTTCGCAGTTATCAGAGTCATGGAAAAATGACGCAACCTCATGAAAAGTGGTGATTTTCGTGGGTTGGATCACTTGAATGGATTTAGTTTCAAAGGGTCCAAATCATGTACCGACTCTTGGTGTCAACTGGTCCGTCCAGGAATGGTCAGTTACGGCAGGGACACTTTTCGAATGTCTTGCTTAGTATTTTAGGTAGTTTTGTGAACGGTATACTTAAAACTCTGGATTCAGGGCAAGGCAGCAGTGGAAGTGGTGAACCAACGTTGCGAACTAGCAACAAATTGTTCAGGATCCAGAGTCCTGGGAATATGAAATTCATACAAGATTTTGAATGTGTGAACCACTGTTGGAGCTGCAATACACTGAAGTCACTTCTCTTGTGGGGACAGTCACTGACGTGCTGCTGACTCACTGATGGCATGATGGACTTTTGGAATAATTATCCAATTTGGAATTTTGGATGTGCATGAATCTTTTTAGCCATAGCTAGGAAGTACACATGGGTATCCTAATTCACTCACTACTTGTTACTTTCTTGCTCACTATTTTGGGACATGTGTCATAATCTTATTAGCTCCAACCTTGATAAGGATAAAAAAAAACATTTCAAACTTGAGTTCTAATTTAAGGTTGGAAATTGTGCACCCTACATGTCAGTTGTTGGGTGTAGTTGACAATTGATGCTTCAACCTTAAAGGATACAAGTAGAACCTCTCTTAATGCATGGTGTTGGGACTATGCAGTAAGAGAGGTTTATGCATGTGAAAGAGATGTAATGAATGACCACTTAATAGATGTCAACTTTCAACACTACTTTTCAAAAAATGTTCTCCAAATTGAGCCCACCTACAAACTCTAATACTATAAGTTATGCACAAAGAGGATATGTAGTAAGAAAGGTTCTATCTATATTTTTGATTTGTAAAAAATCAATACGAGTACAAGAAACCTTACTTACTACATGTCCTCTTTGTGCACAGCTTGTAGTAATGGAATTTGTAGGTGGGTCCAATTTAAAGGACATTGTCTAAAAAGTAGTGTTGGAAGTTGACATTTGTTAGGTGGCCATTCATTAAACCTCTTTGACATGCCTAAACCTCTCTTAGTGCATAATTCCAACACCATATATTAAGAGAAGTTCTACTTGTATTAGAGAATGGGCCTAGAAAGCTAGTTAGAGGGATTTTTTGGATTGTGCATAGAGCAAAGTGAAAAAATAGTGTAAATTAAGTGAATTATGTTGTTACCAAAGTGAACTGAAGTGAACATTTGATTTAATCCTTAGGGTTCTCATCTTCAATTCCCAATGTCAGAATTCTTATTGAATTCTACTTTTTCCAATGTATCGTACACCGGAAACACTAAAAAAATACTAGGAAAAGTGGAACTCATTGGGAATTTTGACACCAGGCATTGAATATGAGACCTTTGTGATCTAAAATGAGAAAAATATGTTGTAAGGTTGTTTTGACTCTTTTCATCCTAGGGGCATAATCCAAGATGATCCAAATACATCTTGGGTTTAATTTGTTCAAAGCCTAGTTTAAGATAATTCCAAAATACTAGAACAATGGGCATTTTGACACTCTAGGACCTCTAGGTGCTTCAATGGCTTTGTATCAAAGCTACCTTTTTAGTGCATATTGTACACATAGATAAATTTGTACTTCAACAATCATTTTGAAACAAAATTTGAAATGAATTCTCATAGAATAAAGAACATATAAATTGACTTTAAATATTATAATATTTCAATCCAAATGTAACATCCTTGTATTTTCTTTTCTAAAGTGATCCCATAACACATATAGTTTAAGATTGTATACTTATAATTTTTTTAAATTAATGAATTTTATCACTGAACTTTGACTTTTGTTATGGTTAGAACAATCTCTAAGGAACTCAATGTGGTCCTTGGTAATTTTTTTGTGAAATGGGCTTCAAAACTACTATGAGGAACTATATTTGGGATGAGATGAGAGATCCAACAACTCAAATTTGCTCAAAACCCATAAGTCATTGGGAATATGTTGAATACCATATCTAGCTACCAAAATTGACATTTTGTGCCAAATAATTAATTAATCTACCAAAAACTAAGAATATTCTATCAATTTTTCGTATTATTTTTTTTCTTCATACAAAATTGTTTTTTTTGCAAAATAAATTTCCTAAAAGTTTGGCATCCACTTCTAGAATTATTTAGTGCCAACCCTAGTATATGGATGCAACAATCTTAGGGGGAACAAATACATAGTAATTCTCCTAAATCATAGAACAAATTTTGGTGGTAATAAATCTAGATGCTAGAATTAACCCCTAAAGCAAAATTGTATTTTTTGGCAACGTATCAATTTTGAGCAACTTACTATGAATAGAATTTTTATTCATCATTGTTGAAATTTTCATGCAATATTTTCCCAAGGAATAGCTTCAAGGCTTGATAATTTTCATAACTTTCAATTACATGGTTAAAAAGTTATTGTACAATATGCATTTTCATTGCTTGGCAGGCAGCTCAAGGTAGCTCAAAAAACTTCTTTAAAAATCACTTTTCAAAAAAATATAAATTTGAAATTGATTCTTTAAATTTATATATAAGTGGGAAACTTTGAATCATTCCATTTTGATTAATGAGATGAAAGTTATGAGGAGTTTTTGTTTGCGAATAGATATGGACTATGGAGTCTTTGAAAACCATACCATAGTTTTTTTTATATTTTGTTCAAACAAATGTAAAGGAAAATGGAATGAAATTCCAATTTAACTTTCAAAACAGTTTTCAAACAGTTTTTTCTTGTGAGACAGAAAGGAGCCATGTTTATCCCACTTTGATTCCCATATTTTTCAAAGGCTCTTTTGCAAGAAACACTTGTCCTATTTGATTCACTTTGTTTTTTGTATTCAAGAAAAGAAAATAGAATAATTTTTAAATAAAAAACTATTGCCAATTAGTATAATACTATAAATAATATACACCCAAAAATTCAAGCCTAAAAATATATTCTCTAAATGTTATGTACAAAATAGGAAAACTAGAATTTCAAGATAATAATTTTTTTCATGTTTTTATTTTTCATAAATATAAAAATATTCCAAAAAAAAGAAAAAGAAAATATGTACATTATTTTCAACCAAAAAGCACTACCATAAGATGGAGTGTTTTAAGTGAGTTTTTAAATATAGTCCTAGAAGTAAGATTACAAGTATTGACCTTTAAGGAGATTCTCAATAAAAAATTTATTAGAAATACATGTGCAAGATGGAGAAATACTATATTTTTAAAAACATTTAGTGAATGTATGGTATCCATGTAGATGACCTCATATTCTTGATTTTAGCTTCAAATTTGCATTTTTGGGTACAAAATAGGGTCATTACAAGAAACACCAATCCTATCCTTAGACACAATTGGAATGATATTGTTATCATCCACTATAACTTTTAAAGGACAAGTCCAATGAACATGAAATTTCAATTGAAAATGTCTAACTTGATATTAATCAGATCTTTTATTTTTCAGAAATTAAAAAACAATCATATTATATTCAAAAATATTTTTGTTCATTTGTCACACTTTGAGATTTAGGAGTTTTATGACATTTTAAGGAGTTCCCAAATTTAATGATCTAGAGATGAAATTTTCATGGTCTATTTGCATTGTAGGAAAGCATATATCTACCAAAGAAAATCTAAAAATATATTACTTTATGTTCTCCACATGAGTGCAAACAACACTTCCATTGTATTCAATTTTTGAACATTGAATATGGTTTTAAGATCATTTTCTTGGTGAAATCTCATCACCATCAACTCTTTCCAAAGAAATTTTTTTCAGTTTAAAAAAAAATTATTTTTCCTATCTTTTACAAATTAAAATGTCAAAGTACCAATTTTCATGATATTTTGCACTTTTCTAATTCTCCTACTTAGAGAGTTTTTTTATTTTTCCTTCCTAAAGATCATCCTTTGTAAAGGTATATACATTGGACATATTTTTATGTTTTTTCTAAAGTTATTTTTAAAATTTTAAAGTACTTCAAAAAATCATGAGTATTGTGCAAATGCTACAAAAACAAAGGGGATTCTTACAACAACCCAATAGTATTGAACCTTTCTAAAATGGTTGTTATTGTGCAATGTGGACATTCAATTTAGGATAATTTAAAAATATTGAATTATTTTTTATATATATGAAAAAATAACCTAATGCATATCTTACAATAGAACTCCTCTAAGTACACCCTCCATAAAGCAATAGGTCCGAATAGTCCCAACTTCCTAAATAAAATAAGCGGTAGCATTAGATGAGAGACGGCCAAGCAACTTGTGGTGGACCTACACCTTGTCAAAAAAAGGAAATAAAATTCTTGTGAACAAGCTTCTCAAACTCAATATGTAGCATGTGTATTACTATGGCAATTATCTATGTAGTGCAAACCCTCTCTAATGCCTTAAACCTATCTAAAGTAATTTTGTCAAGCAATCCCATACCTATTGAATTAGAAGAGTTCTATAATATCTACCTTTGATATGAATTTGATAACCTTATGAGGTTTAAAACAAAAATTATGGCCAAAAGACAAGCAAAAAAAATAGTCTTGCTATGGGTGACAAAGAATTAGGACATGTGTTTCTTGTAATTGCCATGACATGGAATGCACCCCATGAAGTTGGCCCTAGTTTCTAGTTATAGTCTAATTTTGTATTTTATCTTTGCAATGAAGTCATTTTTTATCGGAAAAAAAATATTAAATCCTAAAGTCTCATTGTCCCCTTGGGGGATAAAATGGATTTTGGGTAAGCTGTTATGGTCACAATATTCATTAGGATTTTTTGAAACATTTTGTGAAAATAGTAAAGCATATTAGCTTTCCAAGATTGTAATTTTTATTTCAATTGCTGCCCAAAACCAAAAGTTATGGCACAATTAGCCTAAATTTTAGTTTGATGAGCAAAAATGAACCCCTACAAAAGTTTTTAATTAAATATTAAAGTATTTTTTTTCATATATTATATTTTTATCTACTATACATAGGAAGTTTTGATTCATTCCATTTGGATTTGTTATGAGAAAGTTATGGACAATCTTGTTTGGGGGTAACCAAAGCATCTTCTCAAAAAAAATAACTTATAGGATTCATTTCTTAACTCAATTTTCACAATTTTTTCCAAAAAAGTTTTACAAGGTCAAACCCCAAAGGATCAACTAGCTAAATTTGGCAACATACCAATTTTAGGTAGGTATGTGTGATTAGAGATTTCTTTGTTTTTGGCCCAAACTTTAATAGAAGGCGTGAATAAGGAATATCTTTCATGTGCACTACAATTTAGGACATTTGGAAATGTGAATCAAAAGTTATGGCCTAACATGTTATTCTTTTTGTAAATACATAGGCTTAGCAAATAAAAAAAACTTTTTTCAGAAATAAAATTTGAAATTGATTTTCTAGATTTATATATATGTGAAAAACTTTGAATCATTCCATTTTTTATTAGTGAGTTAAAAGTTATGAGGAATTTTAGTTTGTGGGAAGCTATGTATTTCAAATCATTCTTTACTTCTTTCTACTTACAATTTCAAATGATCTTAATTTTTTCAAGCATGCAGCCAACTTGTCTTGAAAAATGAATCAGAGAAGCACCACCATAATTTTGGATATTTTTCATGCAAATGTGAGCTTGTGAAGTGCAACTACCTAAGTTTTGGGAGGGCTTGAAAAGGAATTTTTGTGGATTCAAAAGCTCGTATCTTGGAATCTACAAAGTGGAAATTTTTGAAGTTTTTTCCATATGCCTCAAGTCAACATAATACAAGATCCTATGATTACATGTATCCAAAAATGTATTTTTTTTCCAAAATTTGGTACTTATATTAGAAATGGTATTTTTTGAGTGGTTTTGGTGAAAACAAAGTCAAGGAACTTAAGGGGTTAAGATCTCTTACTAGAATAATCTCATTGTAGAGATTAGTGTATTTCAATTTCATTTTAGAGCTATTAACCATTTAGTTTTCTACTAAATCTTGAACCTACTTCTACTTAACAATTTTTTAATGAGTGAAAATTACATAGATTTTCTTTTAATTTTTTTTTAAACTTTCAACTCAATTTTTCAACATCAAAAATTAGAAATTCAAAATCATTAGTAAAAAAAATTTAAGTTAAAAATATAAAAAGATTCAAACTTTAGAAGAGATTTAGGGGGTTGGGAGGGTTGTTTCAGGCCTGTTCCTGACCTAGGTTCCCCCCTGCAGTTTTGGAGAACCATTGTTCCCGACAAAAAAAATTAATTTAAAAAAAATTAAAACTCCTGAAATGAAAAAAAAACAGAAAAAAAATTTTCATTTTTTTAAAAAAGAAAATATTTTTTCCGATGTGGCAATCGCTCAACCATGTCAACGAACTGCCACGTCATATTCCCAGCACTTCCTGTAGCGTGGGAACTACTGGGAACATGCAACCCTCCACTGCACAGGAAACTCATCTAATGGCCCAAAACTCTAGTCAAATAAGGTGCAAAAAAAAATATTTCCTTCACTTTAAATGTAAATATCTTGCAATCTATGTGGTAAAAGATTTTATAATCTCTTTCACACATTCTTACATTAGTTTAGTACAAGATTGTATGATTAGATACACCAAAAAAAGAATTCAAGTTTTCTGCTCTTTACAATAGAAATAGTAGTTTTGAGTGGCTTTTGATGATAAAAAAGGCCTTGGGACTTTAGGGGTTAATATTACACTTTTTACCCACTCTAGCCTCTAGAAAGTGAGGGTTTTTTTCATCACTTCTACAAAGACTTCCCCATGCTATTAGACTCCTTCTTTTAGGCACTACAAGGAAAAGAGATGTTTTAAGTGAATTTTTTAGTATAGTACTAGTAGTACAATTATAAGAAATGACCTTATAAAGATATATTTAGTAAAAATTTGCTAAAAATTATTTTTTTGGAAATCAAAAAGTTATCTCCATACTTTCATGAATCTCTCTCTTAATTTCTAAAGTTTCAATGTCCCCTTCAAGGACAATATGGATTTGAAGTTGGCTCCTATAGTCTCAATTTCATTGTGATCTTTTAAATTTTTTTATTAAAGATAGAAAAACACAGTTAACTTTCGAGGATTGTAATTTTTATTTTAATTAGTGCCCTAAAGCAAAAGTTATATCACCTTAAGTCCAAAATGAGGGTTGTTAGGCAATACAAAAAACAAGACGTTGTCGTGTTGCAAATGCAAGCACTATGTAAAAATATGTACATCTATATATTTTAGACAGATTTTGATATTTATAACGTAATAAAAAAGATGACATCATTTGAGATGACTTCAAGGTGACGTCTTATCTTTGCTGTTACAAGCAACTATAAAGAGAAGGATTCACTTGAGAGTTTCATCACATTTGATTTGTTTTTTCTTTGTTTTTCATTTAGATTATACTATGTCAAATTGGAGGGTTTTTTCTGAGTCCCAAGATGAAGAATCTCAACCGGAGCGAGAGTTTGAATTTCCTTTATCGCAACTGCCGGATCAGCCACAACAGCCACTAGATCTTTCATTGCTACATAGGCGGCCAAAAGACGAAGTTAGGCCATCGCGACCACCAAAACAACCTTGCGTGGAGAAACAATAGCACGGCAATCTTCAACGTGATGCTCGAGCATTGGTGATTCTATTGCAAGTTGGATGTGTTGAGTCCGGCAGCCGTGAAGTTACATTTGAAAGATGTTTTGAAGGTTTAAACGACGAGCAGTATTATTGCATGATAAGGCCTATTGAAGAGAGTCGTGATCACCAACGATGATTAGAGGGGCCAGTCAACCCTTTAATTAAGGTGGATCGTGCCGATTACGTTGCTGCTACTATCAAACGCATCTTGAAATTTCTGCAGATGGAATGATATTTTGATTGGACCGCTATTTTTTTACCTCTAATAGATGTATGTTGAGTTTTAGTTCTTCATTCCATATTTGGAGTGATTTTCTATAATAATTTTGTATTTGAGAAGTAGTTGGAGGGAGATATTCAAATGATTTGCCTTCTAGGTGAACTTGAAGTGAATTTCCTTTAAAGATAAAGATAAGGAGATAGTTGTAGGACCAAATAAGTACTCAATTATTGTTAGAGGAGTTTTGGGAGTGAGTTAGGGTCTGACCCCAATGTTTGTGTGGATAGAGTGAAGATAGGGTGGAGAGAAAGGTGGGTACTATTCATCTTCTCTCCCGTTGTGAGTTCAGGGGAGGACCCGAATGTTTGGAGGCCCATTGTGTTGTAAGTTTTGAGAATTTTGGAATGAAAATTGATGCAATTGTGTATCATGGTGTCTTTTTTTAAAATTGATCTCACTTGCTTGATTTGAAGTGTGAATCAAAAGTTGTACTAGTTTGAGTGGAGGGAGGTTTGTTGCCTTTGAAATTAAAAGGTAGAGACTTTGACCGACCATAAAAGACAAACAAGGTCTTAATTTGCAATGAAATATAAAGAAAATGTAAGAAATTGAGTTACCTTTCTAGGAAGATATCACTCATTCTATTTGAAGCTTGTATGAGTGAGATATGAGTATAGAAGTGAAGGAGGGTCTGCTGCCTTTCTTTTTTTGATGCCGAAAATCTGAGTGGCCATGAAATATGGACATTGTGTTAGTTTGATTTGAATTTTGGAGAGGATGTAGAAAATTTTGTTATCTTTCTAAGAAGCTATCATTAGATGTTATTGAAGCATTTATGAGTAAGTTGTGAATGTGGGAGTGAAGGAGGGTCTGCTACCCTTACTTTTAAAGGCCAAAACTTTAGACGGCTATAGATATTGGTCAGAGTATTGGAATGAGTTGAGATTTGGAGGAAGTGGAGGGAATTATATTGGCTTTCCAAGGAGCTATCATTCATTCCATTTGAAGTTGTGAAGCAACGGTGATGTTCATTCAAAGTTTAGCTTTGAAGTTGGAGTTGGGGTGGAGATTTGAAGTTGAAGTTGGGGTGGAGATTTGAAGTTGAAGTTGGGGTGGAGATTTGAAGTTGGAATTGGGGTGGAAATTTGAAGTTGGAGTTGGGGTGGAGATTTGAAGTTGGAGTTGGGGTGGAAATTTGAAGTTGGAGTTGGGGTGGAAATTTGAAGTTGGAGTTGGGGTGGAAATTTGAAGTTGGAGTTGGGGTGGAAATTTGAAGTTGGAGTTGGGGTGGAAATTTGAAGTTGGAGTTGGGGTGAAAATTTGAAGTTGGAATTGGGGTGGAAATTTGAAGTTGGAATTGGAGTGGAAATTTGAAGTTGGAATTGGGGTGAAAATTTGAAGTTGGAATTGGGGTGGAAATTTGAAGTTGGAATTGGGGTGGAAATTTGAATTTGGAGTTGAGGTAAAGACTTGAAGTGATGATTTGAAGTTGGAATTGAGGTTTGAAGATATGAAGATTGAAGACTCATGTGTTGTGGCTTGTGGCTTGTGGCTTGTGGCTTGTGGCTTGTGGCTTGTGGCTTGTGGCTTGTTATTCCTAGCCAGATTTGAAAGCTCATTGACTTTCTATTGTTATTTCTAGCCGGATTTGGAGGTTTGTTGTTTTTCAATTTTGCATTGTAAACCAGTTGCGGGCTCTATGGGTATCCAGTATTAGCCCCGTTTTGTATTTGTGGCGACGAAGTGGGATTAATCACCCACATGGTCGATCTTATTTGTTGTTTCCACTAGTGAAAGGCGTTTCTTAGTCACCGTGGGTTTGAAGTTTAGAAGCACATCATTCGGACGGCAACTTATGTTTTGCTGTCCCGTTTTACTCGTCCGAAAACTTGTTTCTTATTATACACCCTTATCCTTACCTTTATAGAGCTACCACATGATAGGCCAACGGGGAAGAGTTTAAAGATTGAAAACAAAAGACTGAAGACTAGAAAATTTGACTGAAGATTGAAGACAAAGTTTAAAGATTCACGAACAACAATAATTTTTGTTGTTCTACAACCTCATTCTACACTTGGTTGGTGAATTTGTGGGTGACGAGTTCACTTACCTTCATCATCTTCGTTAGTGGACTGGATTTGCAAGTGACGAGTTCACTTACCATCCTTGTCTTACGACATCCTTCATCCTAAGTCATATCTAGTTGCAGCCGAAATCCCCATGATTTCCCAAGGCAAACCACTCTTAATACGACAACGTGTGGGCCCCAAAAACCAATGTGTTGGCACATGCGCTCAAAATGTAGTAGTGTAGCTTGTGAAAGAAGAGGCACTAGAATCGAACATGTCAATGAAATAGAAATTGTTTTAGTAATAATGTCTTAACCCCTTAAGAAATAAGAACCAAGGCCTTTTTTTCCAAAAAACACTCAAAACTGTTGTTTCTATTGCAAAGGGTAAATAATCTTGAAAATTATTATTTTTAGACATCTAATCATTAGGATCTTACACTTAAACAACACAAAAATGTATGGAATAAATTTCAAAAATTTTGACCCCACAAATTGTGAGATATTTTTGTTTAAAGTGGAGAAAACAAGTTTTTTGGTACGTTGCGGGACTAAATTATTTGACTTTGAACCTTCTTAACTTAAATTTTTTGCACTACAAAGCTTTGAGCTTTAAATATTTATTGTGGAAAATTGAGTCGAGAATCTTTAAAAAAATTAAAATTAAAATTAATTTTCATTCTTATGTCATGAGAGACGCGTGGGCTTGGATTCCGCATCGAGTGGCGTTTGCGGAGTCGTGGAGGTGTCAAAGGAGGTTTAGAGTGCCCCAGATGCCAACGGGATTCTGGCATCTCATTTGGGGACCTCAAAACCCTTGACCTCCACCTGGAGATTTTGGAGACTCATCTTTCTCAAGTTGACTCTCCCACACGATGGAGTGAGAGGTTTTGCCTCGTGGACTTCATCTACACATGCTATCATTATTTAAGAATGGCATTGACTCGACTTTGTAATTCTTTTGTGAGTTTTTTCTAGTTTCTTTAGAAGCTTTTCCTCATGTTTATTACTTGAGAAAGATCACACTATGTTTATAGGTGTATGCATAGTGAAAATTGACACCTAAAGTAGTGCTAAATGGAATTTTTGAGTGTTTTTGAGGGATATTTTGTGTGCTGGAATTGCAAGCAAAGTTGGAGCTTTGGCACCATAACCATGGGTTTAGGGGGGTTTAGCCTTGGAAATGGGTCCTAAACCCATATTTGCCTTCATGCATTGACTTCGAGGAAGCTTCGGTGCGGTGTCACAAGGTTTTGTGATTAGGTTCGGAATAGCACTGAGCTTTTGCTATGAAAGTGCTTTGTATACATCAATAATCTCCCTAACCCCTAAATAATCATAGCCCTACCTTCAAGGTCACTATATTCCCAAATCCCTATCCTATAATTCCTTTAATAACTTAGAAATTGCCATATCTAGCTTTGATCTAGTATAACTATTGGACAATAGTTCCAAATGACTTGAAACTTTTTCACATTATAGATCAGCTACTTAAATACTCCCATACCTAATTTCAACTCAATCCAAAATACTGTCCAACTTTGGTGGACATTACCCCAATACTGACTTCCTAACCCTTGTCAAATTTCCCTAAACTCTCATACCTAACTCTGATCTACCATAACTATTGGACAGTAGTTCCAAATGACTTGAAACATTGCCACATTATAGATCAACTACTTAAATAATTTCATACCAACTTTCAACTCAATACAAGATACTGTCCAACTTTGGTGGACATTACCCCAATACTGACTTTCTAAACCTTCATTGCCTCCACACCCCGGTTGTATTTTGTACATAACTCTTAAATCTTAAGTCCATTGAAGCTAGATTTTTGGCACAAAGTAGAAGATAAGATAAGAAGAGTACCCTCTAAGTTTCACGTTCATATAACATAAATCCAATAAGAATGACGCTCCTCAATATACCCTCCATGGTTGCCTTGAAATCTAAACACCTCCACTTCAACGCCTCATAACTTTTTCTCCATAGTAGATCTAGATTTGAAACTTGGCACACTTATATATCAACTCTTCAAAATCCCAAATTCAAAATATAACACTCAACCAATATTCTTGCAAAATGTTACACAAAAGCTCCCCAAATCAATACTTTACTTCAAATAAACCTCTCATAATAACAACACAACTCACTCACTCAAGTACCTCCACCTCCTCCAACCCTTCAAGAAACAAGAAAAAAAAAAGAAGAGAGAGCAAAGGACCAGCCCTTGCCTATAGTAGCCACCATAAACCCAGACGGCTAGCCGCTAGCTAACCCTAACCCTAACCCTAACTCCACTACCCTAGTATCAACTACTAACAACCGGTTATCAACCAACAACAACATAGTCAAAACTAAGGCTCCTAACACTTACATACTCCACGACTAGCAACTCACAACACACAATACTAACAACTAATTTTTTTTACTAACAAGATGTCTAATTCAAATAGTAGACGGCCCACATCACGACGGCGGGCAGTTGAAGGAACGACTACCAAAACCATATCTGGAGAATGGAGTAGAATCGATGAGTAGTTGGAATTGTTGCGGATTGTTGTACCTATGTCTTGCACTGATGAGAGGGCGTCGGTATTGACAGATGCGTGCAAGTACATCGCATTGCTTCAGAGATAAGTGTAGGAGCTGCATTCTGTAGCGACGAGGAGAGGGCTGTGGATTCAAATTTTGCCTTCAAATGGAGTTGTGCTAGTTGTCGTGGGCAGTCGCGATCAAAGGTGAAGGTGGTAAGCATCCAAGCGGGTCTGCAAATCCGTGTCGAGTGCAACAAAAAGGGCCGGTCTGTTGTATGAAGTAACGAAGGTACTGGAGTCGAGTAGCTTGAACGTGGAAGGAACTGGTATGGCTTTGAGGAACAATTTGTACTCAACTGCGTTGGATCAGTGGTTGACAAAAAGCGAACGTTTGAGTGCTGACGTGTAGGTTTATACCTTTACGGCTCAAGTCTCTCGTCGCTAATCACTGAAGTGGAGATCATCGACGCTGTCAGCAGAAGCCACTCCTATCAAGGATGTCCAAATCTAAAATTCATGCCAAGAATGGTTTTCACTTCCCACAACCACAGTAATTGGCAAAGAGTTCACAGTCTAGGGCAACGACGAATTCCGTCCCGGGTTTCGATCGTCGAGCAGTTCCAGGCCTTGTATGCGGTACCACTTCATCTACAAGTCGTGAGTTGAAGAGTGACAGCAGTGGAAACTAGGACCGGATTATGAGAAGAATCGATCGTAATGGATCCAGCGACGATGACGTGACCATCATGGCGGTGTCAACAGGCAGCCGATTTGCATCGGATGCATCAGAGGCTTCTATGGCAGGCCCTATGAGAAGCTTGAAGATGGCGTGAGGGTGAACGCACCGGGCGAAACGAAGGAAGAAGCTGCAACTGCGAGGATTTTGGGTTTGTAGAACAAGCGTGATGTGAAAAAACTTCACGCAAGCGCGTAAAACTCATTGAGTTGAGTTGAGTTGATTCGGTGTATTGAACTGAGGGAAATGGAGGCAAGCTACAACTCCATGCAATGATATGAGGACTAGAACATTGCAGAGTGTTTACCCGTCATCATCATCGATCACCTGATCAAGTTTGGCTGCGTTTTAAGACTCAATTTTGTAAAAATAAAAATAAAATAAAAACACGACGACAACTTACAAAATCTAAAAGAACCTTTCTTTGAGGTTTGATTGTTTCCCTAGAGGGTTGTTTGGGTGTTTAGGGAAGTATTGGTGCAATTTGGATATTTATCCATCTAAACCCTAAAATTTTAGCACTTCAAGTAGGGTTATTAAACTCACTTAAGCAACCCAGAATGCTAAAATAACCTTAGATTTGAACTCCCAAAGATTGTAGGGATGTTTTGGGGAAGGCTTTAAGTATTTTCTAGTGGAGTTGGATCTCAAAGCCTTATTAGAAAACTCCAAACCCTAAAACAACTTCAAAATTATACTCCCAAATGTTAGGAGATTGTTAGGGATAAGGTTATTGATAGGAGAGTGAGTTTGGGACTTGTCTTATCAAAGGGAGTGGTGTGTAGATTTGACAACAGGAAAATCTAGTGATGTTGATGTACTAGGTTTGGTGGCCTATCGTTTGTCTGTGGATGATTCTAGGGAGTTTTTAGGGATTTTAGGGGGAGCTTTTAATATAGGATCTAAACCCTAAAACTATAAACTATAGCATTGGTACGTGACCAAGGTACTAGCTACTTATGGTGGCTATTAGAACACATGCAGCTATTGAGGGTGATCGTGATGACCCTTATGCCCACCTGAGAGAGCAATGTCAAGTTGTAACTCCTTAAGAACTACTTGAGAAGGCCTATTTTTTTGCCATACTACTTCGATTTTTGCATGATCATGTATCGGTACAAAGGTTACAGTATCATGGTGGTCAACAATGGACTTGGTGGTGGGAGGATTTAGCTCAAGCTCAGGAGGGTAATGTGGAAGGGTTCAAGGTAACGATTCACCGATTGTTTTCTGGGCTTACACTAGTCATCACCTTGGAGGAGTAGGATACTGATTGCTATAGGATCCTTGAAGACTGCTTACATGTATGAATTGCTGACAAATTGATGGACTTGATTGTGGAGGGGGGAAATAACTACATCAACCCATCTCGTTTATTAAAGGATTGAGTTTTCAAGCTCAAGGCATTAGCGGTAGGAATAGGTGGATTTTTCTTTAGAACTAGCAATATAATTAGTTAGTTCTACTTTTGGAATGTAGTTGGTGATATGTACCAATTACTAGACATCCCTTTTATTTTTGAGTGAGAGTTCATTTTCCTATACATGGCATGCCATTAGCATTCTGTGGTTTTTACCTTGGGTTTGCAATGCACTATAAGAAAACTGTCTCCGCCGAGACATCGCAATTTTGACATTCGGACATCGCGCTTGACGTGTCTACGTCAGGGTGGACGTCCAATTAGACCACGCTGCTGTGGACATGCATTTTGCATGCTACGTCCACGCAGATTTTCAGGCTGGACATCGTGATGTCCAAAAAAACTTCAGTCAACGGGGGGCTTAGGAAGTTGACATGTGGCTGCCACATAGGCGCGGGAAAGCCAGAGTGTCATTTTTTTCATCCATTGCCCGTCTATGACGTGGCATCCGTGGATGCTGACGTGGCATTTCTCAAAGATTCCTAAACTGTCTTTTTAAAATTTAATGATGTTATTTGAGACATCAATGTGAACATCTGAGTATCTTGAATAACATCAGGTGAAACAACTGTATGCTTCTCATGATGTCTTGTCTGACATCAACAATGACATGAAGTATATTTTATTATATCATGTGATATGTTATAAAAGACTATAGCAATATGTTGTACACAATATAAAATATGCAATATGCCATACAAAATACAATATGCCATACAAATTACAATATATACAATATATCATACAAAATATAGTATATACAATATGCCATACACATGTATACAATACATTATATTTATTAAGTATATTACATGGCTTAAAAATCCACTTGTTAATTGATGAGAAGATAAGCCTTTTATACTAGTGGGGTGTAGACAGCATGACAAATCATATGGGATATACAAAACTAGAATATGAGTAGGAATATGAATACAATAATGTCTGAAATGATGTCTTAAAAAACATTTGCATGTCTTAATTATGTTTTTTTGGACGTCATTGTAAACATTCAAAAGAACATCTATATGTCTTAGTTATATTTTCTTTGATGTCATTGTAAACATTCAAATGAACATTTTCATGTCATTTCCAACATATATGGGGATGTCTCTTTGAACATTTAATTGATGAAGTTACATTTATTAAATCAAGATTGTTTGCAACATCAACTTCAATGCAGTATGACACAACAATACATTCAATATGGAATTTCAATTAGTTTAATTTAAAATTTAAATTCTCAATTTTACTAGTTTAATTTCATACTACATAGATGATGCATTCTAAGCTTAGTACTTTAACCATTGTTCCTTCTATGTGGTCAAAAATTTTGAAATTATTTCTACAATTTTTTGTACTCATTAGGTGTAAGATCCTATGGTTAGATGTGAAAAAAAATTAAAGTTTTTTTACTCTTTGCTACAAAAATGAAAAATTTCTATGTTTTTTGGCAAAAAAAAGGCCTTAGACTCTTAAGGTTTAAAATGTCAAATATCTCAAAGTCTAAGAACAATAGAAAATCACCCCACATTAGATATGAACTACTTGAAAATAATAAATTAAGAAGGTGAAATATCAATAAAAATTATTAAAATTTGATACATAATTTATGATTTTATACTAGTAAAATTAAGAATTTAAATCTTAGATTAAAAATAAATATTTTCATATAACATTATATTGATATGATTTTGTAACTTTTTTTTAATAAAAAATCCATTCATCTAATTTATATAAATTTGTTATATAAATTAAATCTATATAGCTTATAACATTTTGAAAATTAATTTTCATAAAGTTGATTTATGAAGAAAACATCAAACAAGACACCTACAATTGCTTCCACAACATCCACACGTCCAATCAAATGTCATGAAAAGCACAGTAGATAGCATTTTGTGACAGAATCTGTCTGGCTCGGTGTTGCACATGACATCATAAGAGTAGGTTGCAATTTTATCCTAATGAAGTTTGAAGAACGTGCACAAGTTGTAAGACTTCAAGAGCCCAAAAATGCCCCTAACCCAAGTAAACACATAAGTCCGCCTGTACTATATAGGAAGGACGTGCATCATGTGCAAATTCACCCTTTTTCATAAAATAATGTCATGCATCTGGAGTCATTTTTAACATCAAAGTGGACGCCTACAGTTGCTTTCACAACGCCCACACGTCCAGTCAGACGTAATGAAACGCACCATGGATAGCATGTGGTTTGAAGTTACAGTCGCAGGAAGTACAAAATGTTAACGCTAGAAGTGATGTCAATGTGGACGTCAGCACGTCAGGTGTGATGTCTACGGAGACATCCAAGGTCGGAACATGGACTGGTCGCGGCTGCTGACGTGGCATACCACGTCATCATCCCTATCCACGTCATACAATAGCCACGTCATCATGCCACGTCACACAATAGCCACGTCATCTCGCCACCTCATCAGTCCACGTCACACAATAACCACCTCATCTCGCCACATCAAATGCCACATAAGCTTTTAGGAGTCACCACCTGCCCGTTGTCCTCTTTTTAGCCTTGGGCAGCCACTTTCACTAGAAGAAAAACGTGTCCGCCACAACCGGCCGTTCTGCGACTAGTGTCCTATGCAACTATCCTGCGACTGAAATCCTCTCTATTTGCACCAAATTTAATTTAATTGTTTTATATTATTTTTTTTATCGCAAAGCAGTCAATCTATAGTTGTAAAAATGACTAGGAAACAACTAGAGAAAAATTGCAACTATAAAATGACCAAAGTTATTTCTTAGTCATTTTCTAGTTGTTTCCTAGTTGCTTTCTAGTTGTACTTTAGTTGTATGGCAAATTTCATTAAAATGGTAGCATTCTATATTTCTCTGTGCAATTTTTCAATCTGCGGGGTTTCAATTGCAAAATGACATCTAAGACTAATATAGATTATGTACATCTAGAACATTTATAGATTTCAAAAATCTAGGATTCATAGAGATTTTAGACTACAGGATTTTAAAAAATTAGTAAAAATCTAGATTTTAGATATCTAGGACTTTTATAGATTTTAGAAATCTAGGATGGATATAGATTTCAGATTGCACAGTCTAAACTGTTAAAAGTGACAAATAATGGAATGTCTCCATTTTAATGAAATTGCCCATTTGATTTTTAGTCATTTTACACTCTTAGAAAATTTATCTATTTTGTTGATTTGACTGTATAGATTTGTTTCACTTATCTACTAAAAATTGAGTTTTGTAGTAGTAAAACTAGTTGTTTCCTAGTCACTTTTAAGTCATACAATAGTTGTCTTAGTTGCTTCCTAGTCATTGTTAAGTCATACATTAGTTGTTTCTTAGTTGTTTTTCAATATCTTAGTTGCTTCTTAGTCATTTTTTAGTATCTCAGTTGTCCCATATCTATTGTCAAGAGTACCTTAAAGTTGAACATATAAGACTTGTAAGCTATTGTTGTCTTATGCAATGAATTGTGTTGGTAGAATTCTAAGATTTCTACAATTTGTAGATTTCTACAATTTGTAGATTTCTACAATATTTAGAATTCTATAGAATACAAAATTCTACAACCAATAGAAATTTTTTTAAAATTGAAAATTAAGAAATTTTAAAATCTATAAAATTGTAAAGTTTCCTAAACTAATGAAATCTATTAAATACCAATTTTTGAATTTTTGAAATCTAGGAAGAAGGTAGTTCAAAAGTTCTGAAATCTAGAAAAAGGTAGATTTGAAATTCTAAAATCTTGAAAAAAGTAGATCTGAAATTTAGAAATCTAGAAAAAAAAGTAGATTTAAAATCCTAAAATCTAGAAAAAGGTAGATTTGGAATTTTGAAATCTACAAATCATCAAGACTAGTGTTTTAATAATCTACAAATTTACAAGTTGCAAACAAGTTGCAAATGAGTCACAGACAAGGTGTATTGCTACAAACGTTTCCTAGATTCTAGAGTGTCCACTGCGACTACAAAATTCCAAATTATCACTAGTTGCAATCCAGTCGCAAATGTCCGATGCAACTGAAAAACCAGTTGCGTAGCGTAGTCGCAGAACCCCCTTTTTTCTTCTAGTGTTTACCTCTGACCGCACCAAAATTCTATCTAAACTTGTGAGGTATGTTTGACCAAAGATGATGACGTGGCTAAACATGTTATTGTGGACATCCTGGGAAACATCTGATGTCCACCTGGATGCCTTACATTGCATGCACGTTTTTTGTAGCATCAATATGCTATGACTGCAATCTAGCAATGCTAACACAAACATCATCGCAAAATCTCCACTTTCTCGACCTAACACCCTGACGTCTCGTGCAACGTATCGTGTCTACGCGGATATACGTCGTTTTTGGCTGGATGTTCAGGCGGACACCGTTTTCTTATAGTGATGGTGGGTTGGTCCATGTGGTATCATCATAGACAAGGGTAAGGGTGTACCAAATCTTTTAGATTGATACCCATTGGAAAAATTGAAGAAGGAGTTTAGATTGACCTCACTAAGGAAGAGCTCCAAGGTATCCTCCAATCATTTCAAACTCTATACGTAGGGTCATTGAGTGAATCTCTTCTAAGACACCGACATCAAGAAGCAACTCTGCCATTTTTGTTATCACCGTTGGCCCGTGACCGACTTGGAGTCCAACCATTCAAACAATCAAGCACCAAGGTTTTAGGCTCGAAGGCCATTAAGTTTTGGACTCAACAACGAGGGGTGCGCATCATCCGGGATTTAAGAGCGGAATTGCCCGTGATTAATTGGAGCCCCGTTGAGTCGGGCAAGGGAGCGCGTGGAGGCAACTGATTTAGTTATTCCAAGAGTGGCGATGGTATTGAAGAATGAGGATCAACGTTGAGAAGTGGTGAGACATATCTTTGAGGGTGCAATTCAATTGCCAACATTCTCATTGATCTTTACAGAGTTGCAGGCCAGGGACTATATGTTCCACACGACATGGCAGTGGGAACAAGGTTGGTGGTTAGAGAGAGCATCCAACGTTTGGAATTCTCTGACACTTAGTTGCCTTGACATAGAGGTGCCACCAACTATTTATTTTGAGGCTATAGATGGGACACATGAAGCTTGGAAGCTTTATATGTGAAATTTGATTTGCATATAAAAAGCTGGATCCGCTTGGGAGGTCGGGTTACACTAGGACACCATTTGCTAGAGACACCACTTTTAAGTCATCAGATACTAGCAATGTTGTACTAGTACGTCTTCGAAGTCAAAGGCCCTTCTTGGGTAGGAGGATCTCAAGTGATTTATTTTCAGATTCTGGTAAAGAGAGAGCAGATTGGGTGGAAGATAGTGAGCGTGATGAGGAAGAAAATTTACCTGTCATTGCAGTCGACCACGGGGTGAGACTTGCTCATAACGAATCAATATTCACGTGGGATAAGATGGCTACACTGTATAGAGGCGTTGATTGAGGAGTTCGGCGTTTTTCCGGTGCCAATGGCACCATGGAAGTGGACGACTTCTGTAGGGAGTCCACCATGTGGTGTGAACTCCAATGGTCACAAAACACCAGCTTCAATCCATATATGGTATGGAGGGCGCTATTCGGGTGTCTTGAAGGGGCACCATTGGCAGGCTATGGGGAATTTGAGCTTGCTCATTCCACAGAAATCTTGACCTGGTAGAATTACTACGCCCCAAATTATGTTGATGTTTGGGAAGGAGGATCCACTGCCATAGTGACTATAAGTAGGGAAAAGAAGGAAGAAGGGGGCATAAGCATGGGAGGCCAAGAGGCCACCATGACCATGAGTCCGGTACCAACACCAGATCCACTTCCCTTCAATCCCACGGCTCAATTCTTTTTGCAACTGCAGTGGGACTACTATGGGCAGAGGGCTCACAAAATGAAGTCACTTCACATGTTTGCACGTGGAAGTGATGAGTCGTTGCAAGAGGCGCATTCGAGACTAAGGCAGTTGATTTCCGCCACCCACAAAGTAACTGAGCAGTAAGATGTTCAATATTGGTATAGTATCTTGGATAAAGAGTTAAAAAATCTTGTCTGAGGTGAAGCCTTGAGGTTGGGTGTTTCACTTACCTTATGGTATGTTTTTGAGACCTCCGAGAGGATTGAGATTAATCTCTCTTGGAGGAAAAGGCAGCCATGGGGTTCTTGCGCAAAGAGGATAAACCGCAAGAGAAAACCAAGATGGCAAGGGCGAGTATTCCAGCTCATACTAGAGATGCCGACATCACATGTTTCAATTGTGGAGGTGTTGGTCACAGGCGACAAGATTGCAAGAAGACATCTCACAAAGATATAGTCAAAACTAGCACGTTTTGCTCTAGTTGTGGGATCAAGGGCCATGTGGAGGCCAATTGTTGGAAGGTCCATCCTAAACTCAAGCCCAAGAACACAAAGCAAATGAAGAGCAATGATTCCAAGGAGGCCAAGGCCACGGGAGAAGACAAGAAGTCATGGAGGTTGCGTTTCAAAAAATTGGAGGCTAAAATGGCAGCCATGAGTGCCACTACCGCTACGGGGGCAACTTCATTTTATACGGAAGAAAGTAATCATATGTTGTGTGGCATGGCTGATGCTCAGACCATGCCACTAGATGCTTATGCAGTGACTAAGAGCAAGAACGTGGTGCATGATGCACTACAAGGTGCAAGTTCGGGGTTAGATCCACAAAGAGGTGAAGCCAACTACTAAACTAGGTTGCCGGAGTCGTTCACACTTAAAGATACGGTGACCACCTCTTCTATGGTACCACCACATCACAATTTGAGCAGTCAACGGGCTACTTGGGCTCTACATGGTAATGGACAAAATAGAGGTGTTTTTTTGATGCAGCATCCGCTGTTTGTCAAGCTCCTTTGTTCACAGCATCCATGATTTTCCAAGTACAATTTAGTGTTGCTATAGTGTTTCTGTTGGTGGCTACTATGTGTGAGAACGGTGGTTCGGTATTGGTGAGCTCCATGGAAGATGTGCTTGAACCACAGGCAGTGACTGGCAATGAGTGGATTGAAGCAGAAGGGCTTTTATTAGCCGCTGCTTGAGTCAAAACTATGCCAATACACCCGGCCAAAGAGCGGTCTTCCATTACCCCAAGGGTAGTAGTATTAGACAACTCCCAAGGTATTTTTCAATTAGTTAGGCCCAAAGGGAGAGTGTTTACACCTCAACGGGTACTATTGGATTCCGGTGCACAACCCTTGATGTTGGGAGTGTCAGCAATTGAAGGCTTGGGTTTGACCAAAGATGTGTTAGAAACGTATTCATGGACGATTAATACTTCAATGGTAGGGATGGAGCAAACGAAGGGCATCACAAAGGGCGAGTTGGTATTGCGATTGCACCAAGATGATGTCGAAGACACTAACTTCATGAAGGTGAAAGCCATTGTCACAAAGGCTGAATCATATGATGTTTTCGTGGGGGCTATGGTATTGTATCCTATGGGATTCACCTTGGACTTCTAGAAAAAGACAACATACTATAGACCGGGATGGCAAGCGGGAGATGGGCGCAAAGCTCAGCTGCCAGCTCGATTTATACGAGTTCTTATCGGTAATTTAGCTTATCTCTATTGTTTTGTTGGACTTGTAGACGAGGGTCAACTATGGATCAAGGAGGATTGCGAAAATCCTCTTATGGCCGCTTCGTTGGATATCATTGAGCACTATGATCATCATGATGGTAAGGACAATGGAGGCGACATGTTGTATCGATCCGGCGTGGAAGCGGCATGGGATAGTACTGCAGGACTGCAAGAGGCGGCCAACAAAGTTATTTAGGAGGTGTGGCAACAATCATTGTTACCACAAGAGAACAAAGTGGTTGAAGGTGTAGACAACGACGGTCTTCGCTTGGATACTTTAACAATCCGGTGGAAACCACCAAAAGAAGGTATAATTCTTTTGGAGTTATTTGGTGGCATTGGCACAGGGTTGGCGACTGTATTGCAAAAGGGTATAAAGGTGAAGTGTTATATTTATGTTGATGACGATGATATGGCACGGCAGATGGCCAAGTGCCATGCCTGACGTTTATGTCGAGCATTTCCAACCTTATTACACACTCATGCTATCACAACCGCATTTTCTGCATTGCCAAATGATATATCACTCATCTCACTCCAAGACATTGTCCAGTTGGAGGCGGTAGACTTGGTTATCGCGGGATGGCCATGCCAAGGTATGTTTATGGTTGGCAAACAAAAAGGATTGAAGGACAAACGTTCTTCAAAATTTCATGACATGGTGAAGATATTTCGGTATATTCAGACTTCTCAACAGCGGCCTCTAGGATACATCATTGAGAATGTACCAATGGTTGGTACATCACAAATCCATACGCTTAATAGTCTTCATCATGTATATGAAGTTCTTGATATTCCAATATTATTGGATGTTGCGGCGGTGGGTTCTAGAGTTCATAGGCCACAACTTTGGTGGACTAATTTAGCTCCACCGAAATTCTTGCATGCAGCAATACGATGTATTCATCGGCCCAACATATATGTGAAGGACATCTTAGACCTTCATCAGTCACCACGACGGGTTTACCACAATGATCAAGCACCACTTGCAATGATGAATTGCAAGGGTGAGCCACGGAGAGCTTTACCAATATCGGTGAGTTTTTCTAAATCCTATGCATTCAAGGACAATGGTCCTATGTTGGTGTGGAATGCCCGTACTGAAGAGATGATTGAACCCAACGATGATGAGCGGGAACGGTGTCCTGATGGAAATTCTTCTACTATATAAATATTAGATTTAATCTTTATTAACTTTATTTATAATATTTAATAAAAGTGATTTGGTCGCAGTGAGAACCACGGTTTTGTTGGGGGCAGTTTGCACCTTGTAGGTGCTTACTGCTCTTATCAGATGCATAGCTTAAAGGGATAGGTAGCAGGTTGGCTAGTACAACTTTCTTGCCTCACTAGCGTGCCAAACCGCAGGCCGTCAAAGTCAATCAATGAGCCCATCGGGATTTGAACCTGAATCGATGGATTTCAGGCTCAGACCAGTTGGCGACCTATGACTACTGCATCTCCAACCAACCAAGTTTACGACTTGGCGGTTGGAGATTGATTCAAAATCCTTTAGTATGACTTTGCGAGTACATAGAGGCCTTTGATAAGGATCTTTAGTAATTCCTTTATATTTTATTTTATTAGGTTTGAATTAGAGATGATTTGAATATTGACTTTTTAATTAAAATAAATGGCTAAGGAATGTAGATGTATGGTAGTGTGAATAGGGTAGGTAAAAAAAATCATTTGGATGGACTTTAGAGATAGGAGTATGGGTTGATGTGCCCTACTTTTACCTTAGAAAGGGGGAAAAAGGAAGATAAGGAGATTCCTTAGTTTTGTTGAGTGTGTGTAGAAGGTGTGTACTGAAGTGAATTTTGGAACCGAATTGAGAAGAGAGATATCTTGATATGTATGAAAGTTCTTGAAATAAAAAATTTGTGAGTTTGTTCCTTGTGAAGTTAGCTTTCTAAAATGATTTTGTAAGCTTGAATTGAAGAATTATTGAGGAAGTTGTAATAGTTTGAAGGTAGGAAGTTTGTGGCTACCCAACTAAAAAGAGCCGAGACTTTTGAGGCCTGTAATGTACGGACAGTATTTTGGATTTGTATGAAATTTTGTGAGATTGAAGATCATGTAGTTAGCTTTTCAAAAAGCTATTGCATTTTTTAATTGGAGTATTTTTTAGAGAGATATGGAGATTTAAAGGTGGAGAGTTTTGCTGCCTTTAGAGAAGGAAGGCCGAGATTTTTTGTCTATAGTGCCTGGACAGCATCTTAGAATGAGTTCAATTTTGGAGGAGTGTTAGTATATTTTGTTAACTTTCTAGAAAGTTAAGATATTAAACATTTAGAATTGTAAGGTGTTAATAGTACTAGTTTGAAGTTTAGAGAAATTTTAGAGTTAGTCTTAGGTCTTCTTGTTATGTTTTTAAACACTTCAAGAATACAAGACATGGAGAAATGAAGAAATGAAGACTTGAAACTCTTGTGTGTTGTGGTTTGTGGCCCGATTTCTTTATTTTGTTATTCCTAGCCAGCTTTGGAGGTTAGTTGTTTTTCTTTTCTGCATTGTAAAACTTGTTGCAGGCTTTGTGGGAATCCAAGAGTAGACCCGTTTTGTGTTTGTGGTGACGAAGTGGGATTTATCACCCACATGGTCACATTTTGTTGTTCCCACTAGTGAGGCACGATTGCTAGTCACTGTGGGTTTGAAGTTTAGGAGCCAATCTTTCGGACGGCACAGCTCATGGTCTTGTTGTCCTGTTTTACTCGTCCGAGGCTGTGGATTCTTATCACCCTACCCATACCTTGGCCCATATAGAGACACCATAGGATAGGCCAACGAAAAACTAAAGTTTGAAGGCCGAAAACTGAAGATTGAAGACTGAAGATAAGAAGACTCGAAGGTTATTTGAAGTTTCTAGCTAATTAGTTCCAATTGCAGCCAAATACCCTGCGTATTCCCTAAGCGCAATCCTCTCAACAAGAGAACGGGCCATGGAGTTTCAAACGGGAATTATTCAAGCACCTGGCATTACTGAGTTTCAAAGGCGATATCTCATTGGCTTGGCCACGGATCTAAATTGCCTTACATGGATTGTGTCACTTGTAACAGCCAAACAGAAGCATTTAGTTTCAACGGTGAATGGTCACTTGAGGTTCTATGAGCTGCAAGCTGTTCTAAAACCATCAAGTTCTACGATACCATACTTGATGGTTGAGACAAAGACACCTTTACAGCTCATCCATGGGACATGTGGAAAAATAATGCATTCATCACAACTCCAAAGACATGCTTGACTAGTTGGAATCAATTGGCCATGCCAAAGATGGAATTGGAAGAAGATGTGGACAAGTTATTTATTGAGGAGGACATATCGGATCAAATAGAAGAACTATGACGCTTGAGCCAAGTTGAAGGGATAGAACTGTTGATTTCTTTGATAAGAAGTATATATAAGTGAATTGAGAATAATCATCTATAAAGATGAGAAAGTAAAGAGCACCATCAAAAAATGGCATACTCATGGGTCCGCATAGGTGTGTATGAATTAAGGCTAGTGGGACTGTAGCTCAGATAGCAGTAGTAGTGGGATATGATGTCTTAGATTGCTTATCAAAAATACAACCCTCACAAGGAAGTAAGATAGTTTTAATTGAAGGTATTCAAGTTATTAGATTATTAGTCTTCATGAGAATCAAGGAACAAATGTTGAAATGCCCCAAGCAATAATGTCATTTAAGAGTCTCATAGTTTGAATGGTGTGAAAAAGTAGTTAGAAAATTAGAATTCAAGGATAGGAGACCAGTATGAAGAAAAAATAAGCTTCCTTCTTTGGGGATGCGATATTGTATATATTGTTTTGAACTTGAAGATTTTGTACTAACACTATAAGAAAACTGTCTCCGCCGAGACATCGCAATTTTGACATCCGGACATCGCGCTTGACGTGTCTACGTCAGGGTGGACGTCCAATTAGACCACGCTGCCGTGGACATGCATTTTGCATGCTACGTCCACGCAGATTTTCAGGCTAGACATCATGATGTTCAAAAAAACTTCAGTCAACGGGGGGCTTAGGAAGTTGACATGTGGCTGCCACATAGGCGCGGGAAAGCCAGAGTGTCATTTTTTTCATCCATTGCCCGTCTATGATGTGGCGTCTGACGTGTATCTGACGTGGCATGCCACGTCAGAGCTGACGGAATCGACTGACGTGGCATGCCACGTCAGAGCTGACGGAATCGACTGACGTGGCATCCGCGGATGCTGATGTGGCATTTTTGGGACCACTTGTCTGGTCTCCTTAGCAATTCCGGATGTCTCCTGAGACATCGCTGTGGACATCCGCATGACTTTTATGATGTCAAATGAAACATTTGTATGTTGAATGAGATGTCCATCCTGACGTGTGGAATTTGCACATGCGTGCTTCTCAAAGCAGTCCCTGTCATAGGAGATGTCTACTTGTACGAGGCAGCACACCTACATGGTAGGATAGCAAATGGATGGATGCATTGTAGGATGTCAGTGGTAACATCCCGTTAGAAGATCTAAGTAGGAGGAGATGCAATTATGAACACACTTGTTTCGTGGGACATCTTCTGCAACGCATGTATGCATTTTGTTGGACATTCCACTGTTTTCGCGGATGCATTTTATTGGACATTCCGATGTTTTCTGTGTGCATTGTGTTGGACATTTTGATGTTTTTTGTGTGCATTGCATTAGACATTATGATGTCCGATGGATTTGTTGTCTGGGACACTCCGATGCTTTGTCTTTGCATTGAATTGGACATTAAGATGTCTGAGCGGATGTGTGCTACGAGACACGTCATGCTTAATGAATGCATTGTATTGGACATTTTGACGTCACAATTCATTGCTTGGCGGGACACGGGATGCTGCTTCAGACATCAACAACATCCACAAATTGACAATGATTTGAAATAGGAGTATGTCCATATTCATAGAATAGAAAATCCAATACAAAAAACAACCATGTCCTACAAAGGAGGGTCACGGTAGAACACAAAGCCAAAGCTGAAAATGAAGACTAAGCCGAATAAAGAAATCAACACAAAGCAAAACACATATAAGAGAATTTCAACTGAAGGCAACCTCTTCAGTTTCATTTCCCGTCCGCTACTTTCTAGACACGTGAATGTCTGCAGCGACGTCCCATTGCTGGGGCTAACGTCCTCCTGTCTCTCGGGACATCCTCTGCAACACGCTTTGCATTCCATTTGACACAGGTATCAACGACTCCATGTTCTTGGAACCACTGTCCACGTCTGAGAACGGCATAATTTCAATACAAACTTCAAGATTGGTAAGAATCTCACCGTGTGTTCATTTCTTGTGTGGTGCCTCTCCCTTCTTAGAGGGATCTGCCACCGTAGAAGGGCTTGCCTTCGAAGACTTCGGTGCAGTTGCCTTCAATGTCTTTGTTGGGGCCACAAACTTGGACGGCTTTGCACTTGGTACAGTCCTTGTGACCTGATTAGAACGGGTAGACGACCCGGAGGATTGCATATTTGCCACCTAGAACAAAGCGATAACATAAAACACTTTAGAGAATGTGGACTCGTCGCATTTCGGGCTACATGTGGATGCAAGGACATAGCCTAATTCTTATGAGGAAAAAAACATGAATGACATCCAATGACCTCTTGTCATACGGTTTAGGGTGTGTAAAATACCTCTTGAACTCTACCGGTTTGTGCTGCAAGAGCAGACGTCTGCACTTCGGCGGGGGGAATTTCATCCATGGAAATGGTATACGGGTCTGTAGAGGACTTCTCCGCGTCCTTTCCGACGTCTGCTGAAGCATCGTTGTGCTTGGGAATGGTCTGCACAACGCACAATTGGACGTCTTCTTGGACGTCTGCACCAGTGTTGTTAGTCTGGACGTCCGAAACGGTGTCCTTCAGGTAGTCCACTTCTTCTTCAACGTCATCTGCGATGTTTTCAGCAACGTCACCACCGACGTCAGCATTGACGTAAAGATCCCCCTCGACGTCTGTGGGGACGTCCTCAACAGCTACCTTCTTCATAGGAGTGACATCGCATCTAGCATTCTGACCACCACCTCCTGCATTTGAGACAACATGACTTTGAAGATTGTTGCCTCCAAGGGAATGAAGGAGTTGTTGGAGAAGCTCTTCTACTCGACCAAGGCGCCCTCCCAACTCTGCATTCGACGTCCGCAGTTCTTGTATATCTGGACTGTAGTCATAAGGTGACTTGCGGATCTCCGCTTGGCGCCGAGCATACTCCTTGTCCGTTGCCTCCTTCACCTCCGATTTATAAGGTATGCGTCCAAGTTGTAGGGTCTAGCACACGAAAACAATTAGAGGTCTCGACATTGATGTCCATGCAGATATCATTTCAGACATGAGGTTCATAAATGCAGACATCTTACAAAGCAACATGATGTCTGAATGGACATCCGAAATAGATGGAAGTGGAAGACTCTCACCAATTCACCTATTACATTCTTCTTAATGAGCCTCAATTGTGCCTCCTTGAACCCCTTCGCCTTAGAAACTGCATGCATCTGCGCGGACTTTTCCTTGGCAAAGTCCGAGCTGCGCCTCTCTTGCAACCTCCTCCACACGGAGGCATCAACTTCTGGTGGTTTAGGGCAGTTCCCATCGATCAACTTCATCAAATGATGGCAAACATTGATCAAAGTCTTCGTCACATGCTTTAGAAACCATGAAGGATTTATCTCCACTTGGTCGCCTCTAACTTCTCAGTCTGAAATAAGATGGTCACAATACAAAACACTTGCAAACGATAAGACTTCTGAGATAGTTTAATTTCGCAGATACAATGATGTCTGCACAGACATCATTGTAGATATCTGGACACCACTGCAGACGTCAATACAGAAGGCATGGTGATGCTCATCCAAATGTCATATTCAGCATCATGACGTCCAGGAGGACATCAAATTCAAAAAAAGAATTCACAACCTACTCAAGCTATTTTGGTCACGTCACATTACCTACGTAGATTCTATCAAAGAAACGTTGTCTCTCATCCAATGGCTGGTCAGCCCACCCAAACAAAGGATTCAATCCCTTGGCAAAAGCCTTTACATCTGCTATCAAATAGCTTTTTGCCTTCCCACGAGGAGAACCGCATTTGTTCACCTCCACATATTGCTTGCGCTTGCTGTTGCGCTCCTTCTTCACATTAATCTTTCGAAGTAGAGGTGTGGTAGGCTCCTTCTCCATGACCATTACGTCGTCTGATTCTTCTTCCTCGTCCGTGTCAGGCAGGGTTACATGGACGTCCGGACGGACGTCCAGCATCCGCGTCCGCCAGTTCCCGAACGTCCGCCGACATAGGACGTTCCGACTGTCCCCGTCCAGTGGACGGGCGGATTGGTGGACGGGAAGGCGGATGGGGCGGACAAGGAGGCGGACGGGGCGGACAGGGAGGTGGACAAGGCGGACAAGGAGGCGGACAGGAGGGCGGACGGGAAGGTGGACGGGGTAGACGGGAAGGCGGGTCGGTGTGGGGTCATCCGATCGGGTGGAAAATGGGATAAACTTCGGTGTAGGGATGAAACCATGGGTTTAGGTCCAATTTTTGGAGAACTGCTAAAGTGGCAATAAACGACAAAATAATGTTACTAAATTTTTTAGTATTCATCTATATTTTAGATAGAACTATCTTTTCATCCACATATTTAGATGAGTTTCTTTGATGTGCGCAATTTCATCCAATTTTTTTTCTTTCAAATTCAAGCAATTTGGCATTATCATCCAATTTTTCTTCAAATTTAACCTATAGATTTGGTGCAATCCATTTTTTTTTAGGCATTTGGGCCTTCAATTGCCCCCCAAAAAACAATGGTTCAAACAAATCCAATCATCCAAATAAACATAGGATGTTGTAACCCCTACATGCCCAAGCCTTGTTTTCAAATTTCAACTTCCTCTAATTTGCTCTAAATTGAACAAAGAGCCCACATTTTGGTAAGATGTATCAATTTTTTTGGAATTGTAACTATACAAATTCAAACTAGACTCGTTAGAGATTGCATAGGAAAAGAAAGCACAACAATATCACTTGTAGAGTGAAAGATTATAACATTTGACTATGATGCTGTTAAAATCGCAAAAAAAAATTGAAGCCTTTTTGGCAAGGCAAATCTAAAATGTTGGGGACCCAAAGAATATGAGGTTAATGGGCCGAACTTGCAGAACCCCAATCAATTTATGGCTTTACAAAATTTACTCTATAATTTTTTAATATGAATTTCCAATGTGAATTTTCCTCCAAGATCTATTGTATTTGAGGCTCATTTCCAAAAGCTCTTAACACAAAAGAAAAGTCAAGATTGCACAAGGTACCCTTGCATAAAATCTCTTTTAGAAAAATCATTGTCATTTAATTTCAAGATCGGACTTCTGGAGCCAAAACTAGACTTCAAAAAGAATTTCCCAAAATTATTAGCTTACTAAAATGATGAAAAATAGTTAGGTTTTATTGAACTTCAAAGTTTTGCAAACACCATATTTAATATTTTGGTGCCTCAAGCATTTAGGGGGTAATTACTATTTTTTGCTAACATCTTAATGAAGCCGACAAACCCATTTCATTAAGTTAATTCATTCACAGTTGTTCACACTCCAAGTCAGAAGGGACTCATAGATACCAATTGGTGCTGGATCAGCCCACTCCGCAAGGGAAACAACTGTGCAGAATGGGCCGTCCGCGCCCCTCTTTATGCCGACGGGCGGACGGGCGGACCGCTAGATCGGACGGGCAATATACCCCAGCGCGTCCAATCGCACAGCCTCGACGAACTGCGGACGACTGCATCGGACGGAGCCTGCGGACGGACGCTCCGACCACGCGGCGGACAAACAGCGGACGGTTGGACGGTCGGACGGATAGCGGACGGATAGCGGACGGACAGCGGACGGGCAAGCGGACGGCGGACGGGCGGATGGGCGGACGGTCCATTTTTCTAGCACATTGAAGTTCATCACTTGGAATACCCTATGCGAGAGTCAGATGCGTTAAAAATTAATTAAAAAATAAAATAAATATGGCATGTAGTGAAATTTTCAGAATTTATAACAGGATATAAGTTGAAATCTCAAAAAAAATTGATGAAAACAAATGGAAATCTCAAAAAAGATCTTCATAAATGATGAAAAATGAAAAACAATATTGTCAATGTGTTTAAAAAATAAAAAGAACAATATAAAATAATATAAAATAATATTCCATACATAGAGAACTATGCTATAAAGCCTTACTTGTAAAGTTTGATTACCTTATTGTAAGCTTTACTTGTGAAGACTTAATTTTGGCTTTAGAAATCATGGTGATTTAAATTGGAGCCTAAAATGGATTACTAGCCTTCCTTGCATTAAGGCCTTCATCGCAATAAGGCTTGATTTAGCTTGAATAAAACAAGATTTTGAAAAGTATGCCTTGAATTTAGCCACCCAAAGCAAGATTCCGTGATGCCTTGTGTCATATTGAGCTTGCAATTCCGTATTAAAGGAGGACCATAGCTACAATTAACTAAATATTCCCAATTGAAAATTCGAAATATATGAAATCTTGAAAATTCAAAATTCAATTAATGAAAGATAATTCAATTAAAAAAGAAACAATTTCATTTTGGCTCTGACGAACCTGACCTCAACGTACGGTACCAAGACCACTTTGTAAATGCAAAAACTACATTTTTTGACTTAGAACATTTTTAAATTCAAATTTTTGCACTATAGAGTTTTGAGCTTTAAATCTTTATAGTAGAGAATTGAGTTGAGAATCTAAGAAAAAAACAAAATTCCAAAAAAACTTAATTTTGTGGGCATTACATCGAACATTGGAAAAATGAAAAAATTGCATTCGCAAATGAATCTTGTGAGTTATTTTTTTTAAAAAGATGCTTTAATTGCCCAATTTTACAAGAATGTCTATAACTTTCTCATAACAAATCCTAATTAAATGAATTAAAGCTTCCTAAATACTAAATAAGAAAGAAAATTATCTATGAGAATAGAAATTCAATTTCTTTTTTATTTGGCATTTTTCCAAATCTTTCTAAATTTCTAAATATCCAAGGCACAAAATTTTGGTGTGAACTATACTTTGAAGTCTAATAATACTTAACCAAGTTGCTATTCTTAGTAGTTTATATATATATATATATATATATTAAAGTCTATTTTAAATCTAATTTTAGCATCAAAAATCCAATTTTCAAAATGATTGATTATGATTTTTTTATTCAAGATTTTGTACAAGAGTGTCCATCACAAACTTGACTTTCATAGTGTTCAGGGCTTTTGGAAATGAGCCTCAAATACACTAAATCTTGGAGAAAAAACCACATTAAAGATTCATTTAAAAAATTGTAGAGTAGATTTTGAAATGCATGTTAGGCCCTTTATCCTCATACTTTTTTAGTGACTTGATTTCTTTCATATTTTTTAGATCTTTCTGTAATTAGTTATGAATTTTTTAAAGTTGAAAGGCAACGGTCATTAAAAGTGACCATGTCCTAAAATGTGCTAGTACATTCACTAAAGCAAAATGTACCTCTCCGTCATGATCACTCTTAGAGCATGGGTGTTTTTAGAGCAAACTCCCTTATGGATTTACTTTTTTTAATTTTAAAGGAAAATCATCTAAGTGACTACAATAAAGTACCTATGTTTTAGCATTAAACATGTTGATTACAAATGCATATTCTATATAAGAGGAAAACCAAAATATTAAATTTCTTTTTTATTTTTAAATAATAAATAAATAAACTTCTTTTTTTATTTTAGAAATAAAATATATAGAAACAAAAAAAAATGAAAAAAATGAAAAAAATCTTTGTTTTTAATTAAAAAAAAGAAGATAAACATGCATATTTTTATATTTTTTTTTAATTGAGCCTTGAGAAAATTGAAGAGCACATGAATTGAAAATCCGGCCCTAGAATCCGGCCCAAGGGGTTTACATTAAGTAGGGCCGGATGGAAAAACTGGGGCTGGATTGAAGGCCGGATCGAAGGCAAATTCGGCCGGCCTTCCATCCGACTTTAGGCATAGTATAAACCCACCCTTAGATAAAAGAAGAACTTATACAAATGAAAACTAAATATGTTTTATTGCTTCACGTTTCAAATTCTCCAAGAAAAAAAAACAAAATAAACAAAATAAACAAAATAAAACAAAAAAACAAAAAACCACCCAAAAACATATCTTTTATGGATTAGAAGATTATAATGTTTTTCTCATTACGACAGGGTTTTAGAGTTCTACTAATTCCAGAAATGTTGTGAAGTCTTATACTCTTTGTATACCCTTACTTTTAAAACAATCCTAATCAAAAAAGGGCATTACAAAATACAGTACAAACATGACGTTGAAGTGTGTGACATGCATAAGTTATATACATTTTTGGCTTCTCCATAAGTCCATATGTACAAAACACCTTGAAGTCAATGGAAATTGTCCATGAGGTTCAAAACCAAAACCAAAACCAAACCCCTTCAAGTAATTGTTGTGATTGTAGCACCATCTCAATTCGGTCAATTGTAAATTATAACATTTCACTTCATCACTAATATTGATCATGTTCTTGTTTTTTTCTTTCCCTTTGAAATATCCTACATGATGAAAAAATAAATAAAAAAATAATATCCTTTATGTCTAGTTAAAATTTGTATGCATACAATTTCAAATGAATATTACAAATTTACAATTTGCTCAAAACAATGGCGTAATCTGAAATGTAGGAGACTAAGAGTTGAGGGTTTTAGGGTTCTAGGGTTTAGAGTTTAGGGTCTCACTGTAAACTTCAAAGACCTCGAAATGATTATTTAAAATCTAATTATAATTTGTCTATTTTTGATTTTCTGGGTTAATGACAAAAGCATAGGATGCTTAAACTTTAATTGACCCAAAAAATCTGACAGTAAATAAAGGTGGACGAGAAGAATCCTATGTCTCATGCCAATATGGAAAAAATTTGGACACCTCGAAATACTAGGCGACGGACTAGGCGGACGGGGTGGACGGGGTAGTCGGGCGGACAGGGCGGACAAGGCAGACAGGGCGGTCGGACGCAGTCGAGTCGTCCGCCGTCCGCTTGTCCGCTTCGGCGGCGGATGGGGCAGGTTCGTCCTCCCGTCCGCCGACTGGCTGCTTTGGCGGTGGACGGGGCAGCTCTGTCCACCTGTCCGCCGGCTCGGGCCACGTCCGCGTGGTCCGGGATAGGTTTGGTCCCGGGCCTCTTTTAAGTCTAGGAGTGGACGGGTATATTGGCCTATTCCAAAACTTCCCTTGAGAAAAGGAAAAGCGGTTGATCGCCTTCGTGAACGTGTAGGGAAAACCTTGATGAAAGCAAAGAAGGAGCAAATGATGGTCAAGCCTAAGAAAGCTCTTGTATCTTCAACAGTATAAGAGAAAAGAGGGGGAAATCAAACACTTTCATCAAACGATGAAGACAACACCATGAGTGATGAAGATGATGGATTCCAATCAAGGGAGTACAGTAGCGGGGTAGAGGTGAAAGGAGATAGTGATTACCACCCCTAGGCATTCAAATTTAGAAAGGATTTGAATGAAGAACATTTACAGAACTTGGTGCTCAAATGCTTACGATTTAGAGAGATGAATAGCTAAGATTTATTAGTTCTCGGAGCATTTCATAGTAGTACAAGGTTGCCAAATTATCTTGAAAAATTAATGAAACTATCATTTTGGAGGGATTTTGTCCCAAGTGATATTGAAGAAATCTTCATTGTGTTATTTTTTGTTCTCAATTTCAAGTGTGTAGCACGTAAAAATTTCTGAAGCGCCAAAACTCACAAATATGTAAGAAGAACCCTAAAACAAACTGAAAATCATGCAAAATTGCAAAATGCAAAGTTACAAACCCTCACTCTCTCAGTCGGTCACTCCTAGACTCCCTAAACCCCTTGGCCCTTGAACCGTTCGCGCATCCACCCGTCCGCCAATCCGTCTGCTCTCCCGTCCGCTCGTCCGCCTGTCCGCCACTCCGTCCGCTCGCCCGTCCGCTCTCTCGTCCGCCAATCCGTCCGCTCGCCCATCCGCTCGCCCGTCCGCCCGTCCGCCAATAAAAACGGCCATCCATCCGCCCGCCCGTCTGCCAGTCTGACCGGCTCGTCCGCCAATCCGTCCGCCCATCCGCCCGCCCGCCCGCAGGACGGCGACCAAGGACCGTCCGTCTGCGTCCGCAGGGTTCGGACGTGCGGTCGTCAGGACGTCCGATTTTGGACGCAATTTCGCCGCGGACGCACGTCCACGACAACCCTGGTGTTAGGAGATCGAGATGTGCTCCTATGAAACCTCAAATACAAACAGCACTTGCAAGTCAACGGCCACTCGATCATCGTTAGAACATCAACTTAGACATCGACTTGGACATCTACTTAGACAGAAGACTAAGACGTTGAAATGCAGAAGCCAGCGTGCTGTGTCTGACACAATTTCCACATAAACACTGTAGACGTTGAAGTGCATGCGGTTTAGCTATAGAGCCCCCATGCCACGGACATGAAAAGAATTTGAATTGGGCAACTCTGTGGTGTAAATTGTGCCACAAAATCGAATATAAACATTCAACCTCCTTTCAATAACACACCACATAAGAGGTTTAGGTGGCACTAGTCACTTGGGCTCAGATTCAACGGAGTCGTCCTCGCTCATAGACAACTGTGCTTTATTCCTTCTCGTGCGTGACACTCCCGTGCGACGCCTCTTGGATGGTGGAGTACTTGCTACAGCTTTGCCCTTGTCCTTCACACGACTACTCACATGCCGAGGATCGTTACTTTGCTTCGACCGTTGCTCTGTGAGTAGCCGACCTCTAGCGTGTACCTCCTCAGCAGTAGAGTCGTCATTGTCGCTGTCAACATGATGCCGAGACGGTGCTGCCCGTTTCACGGGCAGCTTTCTCCGAGAATCGGGGGCCATCTCAACTAGCGGCCAACAATGAAAATCCTCACCCAAAACCTGCACAAGGCAATCACAGCTCAAAACTAAAAGAACAAAACGGCCAACATGCTAATGGTGTGCTTTCGTGGACATCAATTCCAGCACCTGGACGTCCAATTAAACATTAGGACGATTCAATGGACGCCCACCGTTCGACTCCTCTGTATACAAGACACTTAAGAACCAAGAACGTGACATGTGATGCACTGCAGGACATCACATTGGACATCTGCATGTTTATAAAAACATTACTACGCCACAGGGGAGTCCATATGGTAGTCTCATCTGTGAATAGGACACGAAAAAATGGACATAATGTCCCCTGCAGCTCTTTGTGACATCATCAAGGACACATAAGTGACCGGAAAAGCACTACCACGCCACCATGGATGTTCACCCACCTGCAAGTAGAAAAGGAAAAAGGAAAAGAAAATTGGCCAAGTGGACACATTGATGTCTGCTTTGACATCCACAGAAGCATGTGCAAGTCCCCCTTGACATCCACAATGTCACAAGGAAGCAAATGAGTACTTCATTGTACACGATGGAAATAAAATCAACTATCCTTAAAAGTCTAACAACCTGTGCCTGCAAGCAATGTAGATCCTCCGTTGCAGTAGGCTAGACACTCATGGATGGCTCAACTCATAAACTTGCTAAACTGAAATCCAAGGTGATTCATGGCTCTTGAAAACCGCTCCTAAATCAAACAATCTCATGAAGGATTTTCTCATACTACTCTTAAAAGCCAACACAAGGATCACTCCTGCAAATGGAAACCAAAGTAGTGGAGTGTAAGGAGAGAGATTGAAAATTCACAACAACACAAGACTACAACAAACCAAAACCAAAAAAAAAAAAAAATTACATACCTAACCTGCTCCCGTTGCTGGAAGAGCTGCGGCACGGGAGGGGCTCCTTCCTCCGGCGCAGGGGCTCCTCGCAGCAGGGGGCTCCCCACAGGGGGGCTCCCCGCAGGGGTAGCACCGGAGGGGCTCCACGCCGCGGTACAGGGGCTCCCCGCCCTTGCGTGGGGGCTCCGTGCAAGGGTGCCGGTGTCGTGCTGGAAATGTTCACATTATATAAAAAATGTATATGCATATGATTTAGATAGATTTAAATGTTTATAAGATTATAAAGAAGATGACGTCAGTTGAGGTGGATTCAAGGTGATGCCTTCTCTCTCTGACTATATAGAGAAGGATTCACTTGAAAGGTTCATCTCATTTGATATTTTTCTTCTTCGTGTTTATTTTAGATTGTATCATGTCGAACTGGAGGGTTTTTTCTGAGTCTCAAGATGAAGGATCTCAACCGAAGCGTGAGTTTGCAATCCTCAAATTCTTGCAGATGGAGTGATATTTTGATTGGAACTCTAGTTTTTTACCTCTATTAGATGTGTGTTGGATTTTAGTTCTTCATTCCATATTTGGAATGAATTTCTATTATAGTCTTATGTTTGTGGAATAGTATGAGGGAAATATTCTAATAGTTTGCCTTCTAAGTAAACTTGAAGAGAATTTCCTTCAAAGATAAAGATAAAGAGACAGTTGTAGAGAGAGAAATAGAAGCTTTGGGAGTGAGTTAGGGGTTGACCCTACTTGTTTGGTGATTAGAATGAAGATAGAAAGAAGATAGAGTGAAGATAAAGGGAAGTTAAAGTGAAGATAGAGTGAAGAAAAAGGGGGGGTACTTTTCTTTTTCTCTCCCGTTGGGATTTAAGGAAGGCTCCGAATGTTGGGAGGCCTATGGTTTTTTTGGGGTTGGAAGGAGTTTTTCAATGAAATTTAGAAAAGTTATGTATCATGGTGTGTAGTTTCAAAAAAGATCTCACTTTCTTGATTTGAAGTTGTAAATCAAAAGTTGTGCTAGTTTGAGTGGAGGGGAATTTGTTGCCTTTGAATTAAGAGGCAGAGATTTTGACCAGCTATAAAAGACGGACAGGTTCTTGGTTTGCAATGAAAATTAGAGGGTGTTTAGGAAATTGTGTTAGCTTTCTATAAAGCTATCATTAGTTTTATTTGAAGCTTGTATGAGTGAGTTATGAGTGTGAGAGTGAAAGATGGTCTGTTGCCTTTTTTTTCTCAAAACCGAAACTTTGGATGGACGTAGAAGTTGGACAGAGTCTTAGAATTGTTTGAAAATTGGAGAAGAGGTAGAAGTTTGTATTAGCTTTCCGAAAAGCTATCACTCATTTGATTTGGAGTTGTGAAGCAACGGTGGCACTTACCCAAAGTTCAGCTTGGAGTTTGGAGGAGTGTTGGAGTCTGGAGGAGTATTGAAGACTTGTGTATGTGTGTGTGTGTGGCTTGTGGCTTTGTAAACTTTGTTGTTGCGGGCGGCTTGGGTAACACCAACACTAGCCTCATTTTGTGTTGTGGGTGACGAAGTAGGGTTAATGGCCCACATGGTCGAAACTTGCTTGTTCTCACGGTAAAAGCTTGTTTCTTAAAGCTGGTCACCGGGAGTTTGAAAGTTTAGGAGCCCATCATTCGGACGGTTCAGCTCGTGATCTAACTGTCCCGTTTTACCCGTCCGAAGACTTGTTTCTTATCACACTACCCTTACCTTGGCCCATATAGAGCCAGCCATACAGGATAGGCCAACGGGGACCAGTTTGAAGATGAAGTAGAAGATTCGATGCGACAACAATTTTCTTATTTCCTAGGCCATTTCTGGTTGCAGCTAGAATTCCCGTGACTTCCCGAGGCAAACCACTCTCTACACGACACCGGGGTTCCCCACTTGGGCGTGGGAGTCTTTGCCGCCTCCACACTCCGCCTCGACGCTCCCACGCTCCGCCTCCACGCTCCCACGCTCCACCTTCGCACGTTACTCCTCTACCTTCAAACAAGAGATGCATCAACAAGAGAACAAAGACAATCCCAATGTCAAGCCTAAACTCCCCAACGCTCCTAGTGATGTTCAGTTAGACATCAGTTGAAGCCTCAGTGTATCACGGATGGAAAATATGGATGAAACCCTAATCTGCCAATACAATTCAATGACGCCAATTTTAATTCCTAGAATTGATGGGAGCTGCTGGAGGCCATGACAGAGGCTTGCGGGGCGAGGAGGGGAGGGGAGGAGAGGAGAGGAAGGAGAGGAGGAAGCGAAGAAGGGAGGAAGTTGTCTACACGGTGCTTGGTCTTGTTTAGGCGCCTGCTGCGACGGGGGCTTCCATCTGCTACAGCTACTGATTTTTCCATCCCTGAAGTGAGTATAGTAGCAACAATGCTGTCCACAAACTGGTGAAACATGCTCTATTCCTTAGAAGTTTGCAAATTCGAGTGTAGGTGAAGGAAGAAGAGCGGCTGCAGGAAGAGGAAGGCCGAATGTGGGCCTAGGGTTTGTCTAAGTCCCATGACGGAGCGACAGCCCCATGTGTGACGTCGGGTGTTGTACTTTTCAAGAGGGCCCTTAGGTCGGAAGTTGACATTTGTGTGCTTCAGTAGACATCACAATTGACATGTAGACATCAACTCGGACATCATAATGTCTGACTTGGTGTTAGTAACGATGCGTTTTTTGCCAATTTGAAATGGACAAGGGGATATGTTGCGATGATGTTTTGCATGACATCACAAATGACACTGTCGTGTCCTAGTAGGCATGATTGCGTCTCATTGCACATGTTCTCAGGAAATTCGAATTTGGCTTTGACCTTCTATTTTTATTTTCCAAGTAAATAATTAGAAGTTGTGAAATGGAACTTGGCTTTGACCTTCTATTTTTATTCTCTAAGTGGGGTCTAAAGTAAAAGAATATCCTAGAGTTTGAATTAGGCTTCCTCAAAATCAAATTTGTGAAATGGAACTTGGCTTTGACCTTCTATTTGTATTCCCTAAGTCATTTCTTTGAAGCTTCTTCAAAATACAATTTCTAAATTAGAACTTGCCTTTCACCTTTTAATTTTTTTTTTGGCTCTAAGTCATTTCTTTGAGGCTCTACCAAATTAGAGCTTGAAAACTAGAAGCTTTAGAGTAGAACTTGGAATTCACCTTGTCTTTATCTTTTCTACATCTTTTCTGGGGGACTTATTGAAATGAAACTTGTAACCACTTTTTCTTCTTGGAAGTAACGAAGTCCCATCAATACAACTCATTCTTCTTCTGTTGTATTGTATGGCTATCCTCTACCTAGGTAGCTTCTAAATGATGCTAAATTAGCTTCTTCTAAGAAAGTAGTGCCTATAATGTACTATAATTTCAAAGCGCAAACCTTACTGCCCTCCTTAGCCATGGAAACCACTGACTGCTTAGAGCTGCAGTCCTTAAAGTGCATGGGATGTAGTGTTGCGTAGCTTAACCCAATGCTTTTTCCGACCTGCTTGTGCAGGACTTAATGTCAAGCAGAACATGTCAATGTCCTTATGAATAAACTTATATAACTTTCCGGTGCCTTCCAGGATGTTAGGCGTAGTACCCCATGTCAAACGTAGCACGTGTAGCAAATACCTTTTTATCTTCTATTCAGACGTGTTGATGTCACGTACAAGCCTGTAGGTGACATTGTGGTATTCTTGTAGACATAAATACGTCTTACTGGACATGATGCTGGACGCACCTAGGGCCTTTGGAAGTCAACTCCAGCACATTCACGTGTCCTACCTCTGTTTGAGTTGATGCCCTATAGTTAAAAGAAGAGAATTACAAAGAGATTTCAAGGAATAGAAGCCACTTATCAATTACAATTTGTAAGAAGTAGGCGTTTGGGTGTCGGGTTTCATTGCTTGGCATTGCTTTTTTATCCCATTCTGAAGTACTAAGGAAATGAGCCTCATTTGCAGTTTACGCTCATGTTCTTTGGAAACAGGACCTAATATTTGTGGAAAATTTTCTTTCTTCCTTGGAACGTATACATTTGGTTGCCACCAAAACAAATAATTCATAGACTGTGATGTTGGATGTTATAGGTTCACAAGTCTATAGTACTGCACAAACTACTATCCACGATCTAAGAGATAGTGATGAACAAATAGGTGCAGTGGACATGACGGTGTCAAAGTAGATGTCTACAGTGACAAACATATGTTCACAAAAACATCCAGACGTTCAAAATTGCCACTGGGTGATCAGAAGTGTTCCTTTTCAACCACCCTTGACTTCCTTCTGATTGTCTACTATATCTTTCTCTTCGTCTTTCCCATTGCATGTTGTAGGAAACAAGTTTAATTACTTCAAGAGTGGACATTTCAAATTGCATGATATCAGCAAGTGCACGTACGTGTTGATGCCTGTGACGGACATGGAGGGCAGGCGTGGACGCCGTGCTATAAGAGTGCGCATCAATGCAGACGGCCATGTCCTTCGCCACATTCCTATAGGTGACCTCATTCTACAAACCGAGTTGAGGGTGGCAACGCAGCTGAATTTGACGAGGTTTTCATGTCCATGCAACTATTGTCATGGAGGAAGACGCCGGACTATCCATGTGATTCAGAAGCATCATGGAGAGGTGGGACGGGATGTTTTTTTGACGAAGTCAATGATTGGGGGGGATACCCTCCTAATGGCATATGGGTGGAAGATCTTGTGTATGACGATGACGTCATTGAGAATGACGCAGACATAGTAGAGGAAGACATTCAGATGCAGGATGTGAACGGAGGACCAGAATTAGGGGACATTGATGTCGGTGACGCTGCTAATGACAACGACGCTCCTCTGGATGTACAACACGACGTCCAAAGGCAAGTCATGGAGGCCTTTGATCGTGGCAATGCATTGCATTCGGACTCCTTGGCGTCTGACGGAGCGTCAGGTGCTGAAGCAGACGTTGACGTTGACACTGTTAAAGACATGTAGCGTTTATATGAGCACGCAACAATAGCACTGTACGAGGGGGCATCATCAAGTATTCTGTCAGCAACAATCATCATCATGAATATGTGTGTGGTCTTCCGCGTGAATAACCATTTCACTAGTGAGTTCCTACAGTATTTGTCATCAGACTTGCTCCCGAAGAACAACAAGCTCCCTACTAGTCATTATGAGGCAAGGAAAATGATTAGGAAGTTGGGCTTAGAGTACAACAACATCCATGTGTGCCCAAGTGGTTGTGTACTATTCGAAGACGAGTATGCAAATCTAAGTACGTGTCCAAAGTGCTCTAAACCAAGGTGGGTGGAGGGAACGAACTCGGTACCAACAAGGGTCGTTCGACACTTTCCCTTGATCCCAAGACTTAAACGCATGTTTCGATCTTCGGAGATCGCTCAGATGCTGACGGGTTGGACGCGGCATGTCAGCGATGACGGCATCATGTGGTCAGTGGTGGACATCCCTGCTTGGAAGCATGTCAACGTGGACGTCCACTTTGACAACTTCAGTGCTGACGACAGAAACCTGCGTCTAGCACTAGTACTGGATGGTGTCAATCCCTTCAAGCTGAGCAACACGAATTGGTCGACATGGCCGGTGCTCATTTTGATTTACAATTTTGAGCCATGGATTGTGACGAAGAAATTCTTCATCTCCCTTAGCCTTCTCATTTTTGGGAAGCAGTCCCCAACTTCTAAGAACATGGATGTGTTCTTGCGACCATTGTTGAAGGAGCTACATGCATTGTGGGAAGGTGTGGTGGCTCAAGATTTCTCACAGCCCGAAGGTGCTCGTCGCTTTATCATGCGTGGCTTACTAATGTGGACCATATCCGATTTTCCTGCGTATGCTCTAATCTTTGGCTTGTCTTGCAAGGGATATAAAGGATGCCCGGATTGTGGTCTTGAGACAGATTCTCGACTTGCAAGAACCGGCGATGTGAGGGCGGATCGAAGTACCAGAGGGTCCAAGATTGTGTATGGGGGCATACGAAGGTACTTAAGTCAACACCATCCTTATCGTCAAAATCGTCGCTTCAATGGAAAAGTAAAGCATCGCTTCAGGCCAAAGGGCATGACCGCCGAAGATGTTATCCGATATGTTGCATGGCGGCAAGCGTTTCTAGATCTGGATAGAAGAGAAGATGGAAGGATGACCCAGTGCATTTTACAAGGGTGAAACGCTTGAGTGCATTGTTTGAGCTGCCCTACTGGAAGGTACAAAGTGGTCTAACCTGACTTTGACATGTAGGTAGTGTCCAATGTCTGAGTGGTACGTCCTCTCTGACGTTCTGTGTCATAGTACTGGCGCGTTGATGTCCAAGTAGATGTCATAGAAGACGTCCTGCTGCACAAATTGCAATAGCTGTAGACAGTGGCCGCCTATTCAGCCGTGCAATGTGAACATCTTATGTTGTGTTACATGTCCCCTCAGACGTAGTCGTGAATACAAAGTGAAGGTTGAATGTCGTTGTACATTTTCTTAGCAGACAACACGGGAAGTGACGATACACATTTTTTCGGAGGGCAGAGCGTACTTAAGATTTACGTGTATTCCCTTCTATAGTATCTATTGATCCGACACATTTAGATGTGATACATTGCGAGAAAAACTTATGCGAGAACATGGTGAAGACCCTTCTTGCTATGAACGATAGCCCTGGCAGCCGCATTGATGCACAACAGCTTGGAATACGTAGAGAAATTTGGCTTCAAGACCCACGAAGACGCCAAGACGATTTCTACATGCCAAATGCGTTGTATGCAATGACAGTAGATGAGCGCAGGGAGTTCGTGGATATAGTATCAAGTATCCGTACCCCAACAAACTATGTTGGTGCAATTCATAAACGTCTACAGAATGGAACGTTACAGTATATGAAGACGCATGATTATCACATTCTCATGCAGCAGGTGAAGTTGCCATGGGACGTGACACAGGAGTTCGTTGAACTTATCCAAGGAAGGAAGGGAGTTCAGAGATTGTCACTGCTCCAGAACCGTTGTGGACATCATATGTCTTTAGTAACGTTGTTGAAGGCAGTAGTATGTTAATGACAGTGCATAGGAAGACGTCTTCATGAACATGATAGTGTTTCATTTGGCTGTGATGCGTTTTCTAGTAGTCTGTCATATTCAACACAAAGACGTTGTAGTGGATGTCCAAAATTAATGTCCGGATGACCCTCATGCAAGTTACAGGGAAATGTGTTAAAAATGTAGCAGTGGGAGAGTGACTTACAGAGATATTGTTCATGTGTAGATTCTACCGGTGGCTGTCCGGAACATCTTGGATGAGAATGTGCGCTTGGCTATTATAAAAATGAGCAGGGTTTTCCAAAGACTTTGTGAGAAGGAGATCAAGGAAGTTGACAAAGATGTCCTCATACAGGATGTTATTATGGCAACCTGCCTCATAGAGAAGGAGTTCCCCACGACATTCTTGAATATAATGACCCATTTGCTAGTGCACCTTGTTGAACAGTTATTTGTATGTGGCCCAGTGCATTGTAGGTGGATGTACCCCATTGAGCGATACATGAAGACTTTGAAGGATTATGTGCGGACTTTGGTGCATCCAGAAGGTAGCATAGTAAAGAGATATTGCATTGAAGACACGCTTGGCTTCTGCACGGAATACATGAGACAGTTTCAAGGGACTGGTGAGCGTGTTTGGGATGTAGACAAAGATCCCATCATGAATGATGAGGTGATACGTAGCAAGAAACCAAAAGAGAGGGCATTATCCGACGCTTTGCGAGCGTATGCACATGCATTCGTAATTGACAATACGCCATGCTTGGAAACTTAGCGAGAGTAAGTAACTGGCACTGCTTTCCAGTGCCACTTTGGACATCACATTGTTTTATATACACTCCTAGCAAACGTCATATCCGACGCTGGCGCGTTCAATGATGTCATGTAGGAAGACACATTGATGTTTGTTTTGGCCCTAGTGTGGACATCTCAGTAGAAGAGGAAACCCTCAACACACGATCGTTGTTAAGGACTACTTGAATTCTTGCACACCTTTGCAGATGTGCCATGCACACTGTACTTGGCCCTAACATACATGATGTCAAATCTTCAATCCGTTGTCCTAATTTCATTATTACTGAGTGTGATGCAGGGACTACACTGCAGCAAAGTCCCAAAGATGGGAGGAGCGGGAAGCTTTTCGTGTTGCATGGCGGCACTCAAATCCAGGAAGAGCTGTCCGTTATCCAGTTGAACTAAGTGAGTTTCTATCCTTCGCGCAGTGGCTGACGTCAACGGTGACGGAGGCTGATCATTCTGGACGTCCAGTGGATGAAGACATCAGACATTATGCGCAGCTTCCTAAGCGGAAGGCAACATCCCACCGTCAAATGTACTGTCATGGCATGCACCTCCGTGTCCGAAGCTCTGAACGTGGGCTTGTTACCCGTGACTCTGGAGTGGTAGCGAGTTTCACACGCCAGCTTCGTTGGGGTTTGCAAAATGGGAGGCCACTAGAATCCACGTAGGAGTATGTGGGGTACATTGAAGAGATTTTGGTATTGGATTATCGAAATCACTGCGTCACAGTGTTGTTGTGTGATTGGGTGAGGGGCACACAAGGTAGTCGAGCTCCTAGCGTGCAACAGGATAAGTATGGCTTCACGTTGGCAAACTTCAACCATTTGGATGGAACGATCCATGCAAATTCATTTGCCTTTCCTTTGCATTGCCAACAGGTATTCTTCTCCAACGATCCACATCGGCCTGGTTGGAAAGTAGTTTGCCGAACTGAGGTGAAGGGTAGACGTGGTTCATTGCACCCTCTAACGACAACCCCGAACATGGTGCAGTTGGTGAATGATAGGGATTTTGATGGACTACAACCAGTGCAACAAGTCGTGGACCCGGTGCGCCAACCCATAGACCCGGTGCGCCAACCCATAGACCATCGCATCTGAGGAAGAAGCATAGGGTGTTCACATCATTGACATATGTATGCTGTGATAGCATTTAGACGTCACATAGGACGTCTGCGAAATACAAGGACATCAACATGTTCATGTCTTCCAAATATTCCTGATGCATCTTGAACATGCATTTTGTGACAGAATCTATCTACTTCGGTGCTGCACGTGACATCATAAGAGTAGGTTGCAATCTTATCCTAATGAAGTTTGAAGAACGTGCACAAGTTGTATGACTTCAAGAGCCCAAAAATGCCCCTAACATAAGTAAACACATAAGTCCGCCTGTACTACATAGGAAGGACGTGCATCATGTACTAATTCACCCTTTTTCATAAAATAATGTCATGCATCTGGAGTCATTTTTGACATCAAAGTGGACGCCTACAGTTGCTTCCACAACGCCCACACGTCCAGTCAGACGTAATGAAACGCACCGTGGATAGCATGTGGTTTGAAGTTACAGTCGCAGGAAGTACAAAATGTTAACGCTAGAAGTGATGTCAATGTGGACGTCAAAACGTCGAGTGTGATGTCCACAGAGGCATCCGAGGTCAGAACATGGTCTGGTCACGGATGCTGACGTGGCATGCCATGTCATCATCCTTGTCCACGTCATATAATATCCACGTCATCATGCCACGTCACACAGTAGCCACGTCATCTTGCCACCTCATCGGTCCACGTCACACAATAACCACCTCATCTCGCCACATCAAATGCCACATAGGCTTTTAGGAGTCACCACCTGCCCGTTGTCTTCTTTTTAGCCTTGGGCAGTCACTTTACCTCTGACCGCACCAAAATTCTATCTGAACTTGTGAGGTATGTTTGACCAAAGATGATGACGTGGCTAAACATGTTATTGTGGACATCCTAGGAAACATCTGATGTCCACCTAGATGCCTTACATTGCATGGACGTTTTTTGTAGCATCAATATGCTGTGACTGCAATCTAGCAATGCTAACACAGACATCATCGCAAAATCTCCACTTTCTCGACCTGACACCCTGACGTCTCGTGCAACGTATCGTGTCTACGCGGATATACGTCGTTTTTGGCTGGATGTCCAGGCGGACACCGTTTTCTTATAGTGTAATAATACACTCAGTTTGAGTGAATGTAAGCACTGTATGTCCTGTAGTTGTAAGTTGGCTAACAGAGATTAAATTTTTGGCAAGATCGGGTACATATAATATATCTGGAATAAGTAAACTTTGTCCAATTGGTATTTTGAGAAGTTCAAAACCATAGCTAAGTGCACTGTGCGAGTTATTGTCACCTAGTAGGATGATTCTCGGAGTATCTAGAATTTTATAATCTCGAAATAGATCTTTGCACAGGAATATATACTAATTGGCACTTGAGTCCAAATACCAAGACAAAGAACTAGTTGATTTATCAAATGTGGTAGAGAAAAGATAAAATGGAAAATCGGTAGAAAGAACATTATTAGATTTGTGCCCATTTCTGGAGTGTTTACGCTTTTTTTATGGCAATTAAGTACTTTATGCCCTAGAATTCCACAATAGTGGCAAATGATAATAAAGGAATTAGAAGATTTGTTAGAACTAGAAAAACTTTGTTGTATAGAGTTGTTGTATAATGGTTGGAATCTTGGCTTAGTTGATTTTTGAAATCAATTTTGTATTATTAATTGGTTTCATAAACTTGCCTTTAACATAAAAGGCACTAATTTTAGCTGTCTCATTCTTAGAAAGATTAATTGTATTTTGTTGCAAGATATTAGAAAGAAGATTAATAAATGTAAGATCTGGTAATCTCCCGGGTAATACTCCTTGGGTTGTGACAAATGTACTCCAGGATTCAAGTAAAGCTCCAAGCAAAAGATTAACCTGTTGGGCATTAGAGAATGTATAGCCGGAAATAGAAGCCTCTTCAAGCGTAACTTGCTAGGTTTCCAAGAATGCAACGACATCGTCAATGTCAAACATTGTCATGCGACATAGTTGCTTGTATAAATGGACTTGGGAAGCTTTATTGGTTTTCTGATAAAGTTGCTTAAGATGATCCCAAACTAGCTTTGATGTTGCTAGTGGTCATAAAGTAATCAATTGGTTTTCTCCACAATGGAGAAGGATGTCTGCACGAGCTTTAGAATCTTTCAATCATCAGATGCAGCTTCTATACTGTCTACAATAGACCAAAATTCCGACCTGATGAGGAGCATTTTGATTTTTATACTCCACAACGCACAATTCAAGGCAATAAAGGGGGAAATGTTGTAGGCTCAAGGAGCTGAACTAGAGGAAACCGAGGCTATAATTGGACTGAAGTAAGTCCAAAACTGCTTTCCAAGTTGACTCTAATAAACATGAGATATAAACAATTCATCAGTAAAGAGTTGTGGGCTCATATCATCATATTGTCCAGGTGCATCAAAAATTCCATATGGAATTATTTCATATTCCCTACTCATAAGATTGTTCATCTTCAAATTCTTCAAGTTCTTGTGATGTGGTTTAAGGAATTTGGAAGAATCCACCTTGAAGAGAATTGAAAAAATCTATTTAAAATGCAAAACTGACTTTTGATTTCAGTTTGCACTTCCTCTTCCTCTATGACCAGTAAGTCAAATACATCTTCACTTGATCAAAATTCAACTCTGCACATTTCAGGGAAGCTCATGATTCTTAAATTAATTCAATCGGCTCTAATACCATGTTGTGAATGTAATGAGATGGAGAAGATGAAGATAATAAGTTGTGTATTAATAATAATAATGAACAATTACACAACCTTTTTATAGAAAGACAGAGATACCATTTTACTAACAAAACGGTGTGTGTCTGCAATTACTAATTTTAATCTAATGATGTAGCTATTGAGACTAATCTGAATAACTTAATACAAAACTCATGCCTGCGCTGAACAAAGAATCCGCAGCCGAGTCAAGTGGATTAAAATTAGTGACTTTTGCACCAAAGAATTCTTTTAAGTTGCCTGACCTCACACTAGCACTTCAATCATGGCGGAGCTCAAGGATAGCCAAGGCATCATGCAACACAAACAATTCAAGCTCAAAGGTATTTACACGGACTTTTTTCAAAACCTGTTCTCCGCTCCCACCCGCTCTGATGCCTAGAAAGTTGCTACGAACGAGGTCGGATGACTCTCAGATGGAGGGACAATAGTCTCTGATTGAACTTGGGGGTTCGCCTAGGCGGAGAGGTGGTTCTAAATGGCTCCAGTAGGGCCAAAGAGCTCCGCGAATCTTGCGCCTAATGGGGTATCTTGGAGTTTGGCTTGGATTGACTAGTAATGTCTCTTCTTGCAGCTCCATTGGTGTGTTCAAATCTATTGTAGGCCATGCAGTGAGGCTGAGGAGATCTTCTGTTGGGATTGGGATTGGTCATACTAACTCTGTTACTTCTATGTGGATTGTTGAAGGAGGTGAGGCAATTGGAGGCTTGATGCAAGGGCTATTGGACAGCTAGGGGGAGCGAATAGGGGCTTTGCTCCTTCAATCCCTAGAGGTGTTGTATTTAGGGATGTTGGTTGCAAAGGAAGAAGCAGCTTGCACGAAGAACAAAAAGGGCGATGGACGCCTCTTTCTACGGGGAGGATTCCTTTTTGTCTACCTTGAGAGTCGGTTGTGGATTTCTTCTTGCAGCTTTTTGTTACCCATTTGGCGTTATCCATTCTAACTTTGTGGTCCTGCTTTTCTATATCCCTAAGCTAGTTTGTTGGACCTGACTCTTCTGCAGAATTGGAAGATTTCCTTGAAGAATTGTCGTTGGCGATGAGAATTGTTGGGTTGTGACCATTGAAAGCCAGGGGGGAGGTCTTGGGTTGGATTTGACTTTTTTGCTCCCAATGAAGTTATCAGGGGCTCCTTAGATGCTACGACCAAGGTGGAGCCATTTCTTTGTAATTTTGGACATGCTTTGGCTAGGTGCTTTGTTGAGAGGCATACTCTACATTAGATTGGGAGATTGCAGTAATCAATTGTGATTATAGCTCTCTCTTTAGTGTGGGTGTTATATACTCCAAGTTGGGATCTCCAGCCTTAATCTGAGTGAAGGGTGATACAAAAATGTTGGTCCGGAATTAATGGATTACGTACGTTTGTTGCTTCCTAGCACTTTCCCTAATCCTCCAACAATCTCGTTTGCAATGCCTAAAAATTTTCTTGGTATTCCCTTTAGGGTAATCCAAGTCAGAACCTTAAGTTTTGAGGGATTGTCAACATTGAAGTCTGATGCCCAGGTTTGGATTATGCAAGTGCCCTATCTAGAGCGGTAAGGAGTGAGCATGAGGAGCTTCTATGTTGCCATGCTTTGTCTTGTTAAAATTTGGAAGAAACCCTTGCCTAAGTCTCTCCCAAGTCTAATCTAGTCTTTGATTTGTATATGTGGTGCTGCTATCTATTGCACTAGAGCGGAAGAAGCTTGCCTATCTCCCACAAAGTAGGCTACCACTACGTATTTTGTAGCCTCTCTATTTCTTTGCATACTAGGTCTTGGTTAACATTAACTTCTAAAACATTGTTGCAAATCAAGAAACCTGTAGAGCTGCACACAAAGCCATCAGGAAGCGTCTCACCAAGAAATGCTTTTGTTGGGTGGATTTTGGTGTGGTGACCCAAATTAATGATTGTTGCCACAAGCTCCGATTCGATCCCCGTATTGATGCTATTTGCAATGTCTTATCTACTAAATCCTTCGTATTCTGTTGAGACTAGCACGTACTCTAACTAGTCTTACAAAGAATCCACATAGGAGGAGCTCATCATCTTGAGACTTTTATGAAGTTAACATTTCAGCTTCACTCTAAATTTGCCCTAATTTTAGAGAGTTGACTCCACCCCTTATAGATCCATGCGCTAGAGGTCGTACTAAGATGAGATGATTGCTTGTAGCTAATCAATAGTTTCGCGATTGGGTGGGAGAAAAAACAAGAGAACTACTGATCATGAGATCATCCATAGCACGCGTTGCTATCACAGGAGCGCCATTGGGGTTGCGTAGTCCTCTCTCCTGACACCATGACATTCTATTTACTTTCAAGTCATTTGAATAAGTGACTTTTGAAGCTTCACATTGAACATTTTGAATTCTCTACAATATAAAGTTGGACTTTAAAAATTTTAATTTTAAAGTGCCAAAGCTATTTAGGAAACTTTGATTAAATATTTGGCATCAATGTATCAACCCTATCCTATGGGTACAATAGTCTAGTTTGTGTAGCTCAAATTTCATATCAATTCAAGAAGTTATGAGTGACTGAGAAGCATTTAGTAGAAGGAAGTTTAGCCTTAGATGTATTTTTTGCAACTTTTCTTGCTATTTTTTACATTTCAAAACCATTTTGTAAAAGCAATGACAATGAGTGAATTGAATGATATTTTTTTACCAATGTGTTTGTATGTTGGTTTTGAATCATTTTATAGTTTAATTTTTTTTTCATTTGAGTAGGTTTAGAAATTGAATTTCACCTCCAAATGTGTTGCTAGAAAAATTTCAACATCCTTTTTAAACACTAAAACATTATAATCCTGCAATCTATATGGCCAAATGACTCCAAATTTGATTCACGTTATTAACAACATGTACACTATAAGATAGTACAGTTGAGATTTCTATATCTTAGTGACATTTAGATTTGTAACGCTTCAAAAGCAAAAATATTTTTGAACCCCAAAAGGCTTGGGGCTTTTAGGAGTTAACTTCTCTTCCTAGAGCAATCACATTGTTGGGATTATTGTGTTTCAATTGCATCTTAGAGCTCCTTTTAAGTTTCTTCACTATATTTTCACCCAAAGCGCTCCTAAATTGCAATTTCTAGTACAAGTACCAAATTTTGGAAAAAAAAAACATTTTTGGACACATATGACTATAGGATCTTATAGTATGATGGTTTGAGAAGATGTGGAAAAAATTTCAAAAAATTTCATCACATAGATTGCAAGATATTAGCGTTTGAAGTGACAAACATCCTTTTGGGGGCCTTCCAAAAAAATCAAGCAACTGCACTTCACAAACTCACATTTGTATGAAAAAATGTCCAAAGTGGTGATGCTTTTTTGAATTCATTCTTCAAGGCAAGTTGGCTACATGCTTGACAATTTTTCATATCATTTAGAATTGTACAACATATAAGAAAAATAGTGAGTAGAAAAAAACAGGAAATGATTCAAATCACTAAATTGTTCAAAATTTAGTTATGGAATTGAAAAATGTCAATCCCAATGGTTGAAATGATGGAAACAAGGGTGGAGAACTCATGGGAGATGGCGTCACTGTCAGCGAACAGACATTGCTAGCGTGACCCGCAAGAAGTGGCACCTCCTTGACCTCGGCTGATTCTCATCAGGATTCCTGTGACCTGTTTCTGAAATCCTTTCATTTGCGTGCACCAATGCACCCCCCGCCCCCAAAAGAAGATGGTGCCGACCAGCGGGGTTTTTTTAACAGTACCTGTAACCTGCCACAATCCTTCACAGCGCTGGCGCAATTCTGGAGGGACGAAGTGGTCCGACAGGTTTGAGAGGGAAAAAAAACGCTGGTGCTGACTAAGATACACTGCACACGGACGCTATGGGGCGGAATCAGCGTGTTGTTTGGGGGCGAAATTTCGCACTCTTGGTCCCTCCAGAATTATGGCAGTGCTCTGAAGACTTGTGGCAGATACTGTTGAAAAAAAAAGGTGGTCGGAATACTGTGCTTGGTCTCTTAGAGGTACAAAATACTCTGCTTGGACGCTTCATGGTACAAAATACTCTGCTTGGAAGTACACTGAAGCTCATCAATTCCGTTTCTCGCCCATACGGAAGCACCGTTTGAATTGGTTTAGTGCAGATCAATCCTCTAACTCCGTCGGTGGTGAAGACAAGAGACATGGCCAACACGGGGGGTAACCAGGCTCCAGTGGATGAGGAAAGCGGGAACGGAGAATCCTCGGCACCACTGCAGCCTGCCCCCACCAAATGTTCTAGAGCATGCAAGGTTAGGGAATCTCGACCTGTTCCAAGCTGAACTTGACATCGAAAACCATCCTCTGGACTTCAAAGCTGGACGTGACGTGTACTTCAACCGAACTCTTCTCCACTTGGCGGCAATGCAGGGGCACGAGGAGATTGTGGAACTCACATTGAGTCGCCCAGAGATTTCCAGAGAGGTTGTGAACGCCAAGGATAGCTTTGGCTACACCCCGCTGCACCTGGCCGTTCGGCACTCGCACAAGAGCGTCGTTTCTCACGACGTCTTCATGGGCATTACCGGACAAATTTCTTGCAGCCACCAGTGAGCCAGATGATGTCGGTGCGACAAATTTCTTGCACACCCCTCCACTAGGCTGCGGTGAGCGGGCACATAGCCATAGCCAGGCTCCTGCTGCAACAACCTCGTCAACTCGAGTTTGTGTATGCTCCTGTGAACATCTATGCCATGAGCTGGAATAGTGAGATGCCCTTGGACTTAGCGCGGCAGAACCTCGTGGGGGCCAGGGAGGATTGACCCCCTCATTTCCAAATTATATCATGTGTTGCAAATTTATAATTCCAGTGTTTTCCCCACGCGGGGCTATGAGGGGGTCCCTCAATTCACCCTTGCCCTCGAGGGGTTTCAGGAAAGCGAGGAATGCCATGTCCGCGAATGCTGTTCTGGTGGGTGCCCCCCTGGCGGCATCCCGAACCCAGATTCTGCGTCCGCTTCGTCCTCAATTCGGGAAACTGTATGGAGCAACCTCTTTTTCGGCAATGCTGCGTTTGCTTTTTCGTTTTCAATGGTGGCCCTTGTGTTTGGGACGTTGGCCACTTTCTCGATTCCAGCTGCATCGTAGAAAGTCGAGGTGAAACTGTTGCGGAGAGCGGTGTTGTTTGCACAAAATTTTCTGTTGGTGGCCCTCATATTTCTCATGAACTCCTTCTCGTTTGCTATCAGTCGGGTGTCTCCACAAGTTTGCAGCACTGGGACTTATTAGCCCCTAAATGTCCAAGGCCTTTTTTGAGCTTTTAAAAATTTGCTCTAAATTGAACAAAAAGACAACATTTTGATGAGTTGTATCAACTTTTTTTGGAATTCTAACCATACAAATTCAAACTAGACATGTTAGAGATCACATAGGAAAAGAAAACACAACACTATCACTCATGGATTGAAAGATTATAATGTTTGAACATGAGGGTGTTAAAATTGCAAAAATGAATTGAAATCTTTCAATCTTCTTTTCACATATCAAATCTAAAATGTTGGTAACCAAAAAAATATAGATAAAGGGTTTAACATGCATAACCCCAATCAATTATACAATTGTAGAGTAGATTATGACTTCTCAAAATTGTATAGGTGATTTCAATGTAAAGATACAATTGAGAGAAGTTATACAATTTTGAGAAGTCATAATCTACTCTACAAATTTTTTAAATGAATTTCTAATGTGATTTTTTCTCTAAGATCTAATGTATTTGAGTCTCATTTTCAAAATCCCTTGACATTACAGAAGTCAAGATTGCAATGGGCACCTTTGCACAAAATATTGAATAGAAAAATCATAATCAATCATTTTCAAAATCATATTTTTGATGCTTAAACTAAACTTCAAAGAGAATATTTCAAAATTATAAAATACTAAAAATAGCAACTTGATTATGTTTTATTTGACTTCAAAATATTTTCAACACTAAAATTTGGTACCTCAGGCATTTAGGGGTTAGGATAGTCATACCTTCTTCACTATACGTACATTCTTCAGAGAATGGGGATATTGCGGTAACCCATTGGTTTCCCATTGGTTCTCTATGGTAGGATATTCTTTCCTCACAAAATCTTTTGCTCGCCCATATTTTTCCTCCGGAGATGAAGAATAAGCATGCAAAAGATTTCACGAACAAAAAATATTTTGCCATCTTCTATAGCCAATTTGATTGTCGTTGTTGCCTTTTTCTTCAATTTCAAATGCCATAATTATGGTGGAGAGGCCAGTATTTGCAAATACAAGAACTTCAACCTATTTGATTGGATCTTTGAACCATGCAACCTTACCCCATCCCTACTTCTAGGTAAATCTGTTGACTCCATTTTTGCAATCTCTATGCTTGATAGGTCACACCTTCTTCACCTAGAACTAACTTACTCTCCATCGGCTGCTCTTTTCTCTCTCCAACTTTTCATTCTACATAGAAGTTTGGTTGGTGAAGAAGGTATGACTACCCCTATTATATTAGTACATGACTTCCTTTAATCACTCATCTTTAAGTATTAGATTGTCTTGCGTATTACTACTATTTTGTTATTGTTTGCCAAAGTAAATTGTGGCATAATTGATAAGAATTGGTGGTCTTAAAGAGGTTGAATGCATTTGAGCAATCTTAGTGACAACTAAGCTTTTTTTGACTTGGGATTGTCAAATACGGAGGGATATTGTTAAAATGGGTGGCTTAATACCTAAGAGTAAGTTTAATTTAGATAGGTTGTGAACGATAAGGTAGGATGCTCAAACTTCAACTATGCATTTAGAACCACCATTATAAATGGCATTGGAATGGATTGGAGGTGGTTCTAAAATTGAACTCTAGTCATTGAAAAAATCGAGAAAAAATTATTCATTATTGTAAGCACCAATCATTCTCCTTGCTTTTCCCATTTCTCTCTAGAAGTTGCAGTGAACACTTTATAAAAGACCCAGGATCATAAATAGGGACCTACAACACTTCTTATTTGAAAATTCACAACTAAATAAAAAATAATCCAAAAAATATGAAACAACTTGAGTTAGATGCCAGTTCCTCTTGTCTTTCAAGGAAATTTTATTGAAAAATATTTTGAGAAGTTTCCCCTTCCCAAAATTCAATTCTAGTGCTTAGATGGTTGTCTTATGGACTCACTACCTTATGCTTAGAAGTTTAGATTTAGGTAAGAACAACGAGAAAAACTTGACTAATTTTTTTTGTTGTTTGTTGTTGAGAGAATGTCAAATACAATATTTGACAACCATATATGGCAATTATGAGCTTAAATATGTTTAGGACCCAAGGAAATCTTCCTCTCCTACTCAATATTCATTACCCCCCAAAGGTTCAAAGTTCTTGAATGTTTTTTTTATGGAATTCGAGTAAATTCTTATGATGTTAGATTTTACTGAATTTTTTTTTTTTTAATTTTGAGGTTGGAGAATGTTTTTCTTTGTGGTAATATTATTTTTTAATTTTTAATTTTATCTCATTTAATGTTTAGAAGAAAAAGTTATGCCCTTAGAAGCACAAACTGCTTGACTCCATACAACACCCCTTGCTAAAAGTCAAAATTTGATTCTAAATTTTCTTTCTTACAATACATATTTATGTCTTTCTAAAAAGTTTTGGTTCCTTCCATTTGGATAAGTGATGTGAAAGTTTTGAAGTGTCTTGAATTGCACTCAATTAGGAAATTTTCTTGAAAAAAAATATAGGATTCATTAATAAACTCAATTTTCACAATTTTTCAAGACTAAAACATCTATAGGGGGTACATTATTTGTTATGATCAATAGAATATTGTATGTACACAGCAATACAAACACTAAAGTGTTCAAGTTTCTACAAATAAACAAAGAAAATATGAGATTCTTTCTTTGATTGCATTGCAATCTTGGCCCCATTTTCACAAGTAGATACAAACTCTACTCCATTGTAATTTGATTCGTCCAAAATCATTATTTAGAGACCACTGAATTGCTCTCCAACTTCATTCTGGGTTGAAACATTCTTGCTCCAAAATTTGAGGGTTTGTTAAGTGATTGGGAACATTGATGAAATTTTGAGAAGTTAGCAATTTTTTGGTTGTTCTTTTGGTCTGTTTTAGGACCTCAATTGTTTGTTTTTTCTAGTTTTAAGAACTCTATGCATTTGAATGTTGCAATTTTGGATCTTTGAATCATGTCTTTAGATTGGATTTGAACATCAATGCATTTCTCAATCCTTCAAAGTATTAAGGTATCAACACCTACAAAGAAAACCAATTCTAAAGGAAATTCAAGAAAAAATATCACATTACAATATTAGCAAATAAAAGCAAAAATGAATGCAATTGGTTTGAGAATTTTTTTTGTTTATATGAGTATGTATACAAATTCTCAAAGTTGAGGTCACTAAATATCTATTACTAACACTAAACTACCTTTAATTGAACATCTTTGAAGTGTAAAATGCTTCAACTCTCATTAATTGCTCCAAATAACTCTTCAACTTCTATTATTAATTTCTTTTGAAAACTATTGTAGAAATCAAGGATGCAATTTGTCATATTTGGATCAATGAGCTAGCAAATGGTTGGTGTTGCAAAAGGGTGAAGATATTCTAAGGATTGTACACCTACAATCATTGCAATTTACAATTGAGCCCAAATCATTTTAACCCCTAAAGGACCAAACGTCGTTTTTTGGCAACATAGTAATTTTGGGCAACTCACTACAAATGGAATTTTTATTATTTTTTGCTAAAATTTTTACACAACATTTTTCCGAGTATCTTTAAGGCCCAATAATTTTCATAAATTTTCACTAAATGGTTTAAAAGTTATTGTATGATATGTAATTTTCAACATTCGGCAGGCAATCTGGGTAGCAAAAAAAAACTCCTTTAATAATTTCTTTTAAAAAAAATGAAAATTTGAAATTGGTTCTCTGGATCTATTTATACATTAAAATATTTGAATAATTTCATTTTGATTAACCCCTAAAGTCCCAAGGCCATTTTTATGCCAAAACCATTCAAAACTACTACTTTTGCTACGTTCACCTACAAAATAAATTTTTAAAAATATTTTTTAGAATCTAACCATAGGATCTTGTTCTACACTTGCCTTATATCATGTGATATTTTTTAGTGATTTTTGACTATATAGATTGAAAAATATCAGCATTCAAAGTGAAAGAAAAAAATTTATTTCAAGAAGTTGCTATGGTTGCCTGCAAAACAAGAAGCTCTATAACTTTCACATCTCTAATCCAAATGGAATGAATCAAAGCTTCCCATTTACAAAATAATATAATCTACAAGAAAAAAATATTAAAATTTTTATTTGGATTTTATTTGGATTTTATTTGCTGCCCGGTCTCCTCCATTTTGAGGTTATTGTAGCATAACTTTTGCTCCCGGGTACTGATTGAAATAAAAATTATATTCCCGAAAGCTCATAAGATTTTCTATCTTATAAGAAAGTTTCAAAAAAATTTAGGTAAAAATTGAGATCATAGGAGCCTGCCCAAAATCCATTTTGTCTCTTGTAGGGACAATGGGACTTTAGGGGTTAATGAGATGAAAGTTATGAGGAGTTTTAGTTGTGGGTAGTTTGCAAGTAATTATACTCTTTACCCCTTAGGTCCCATGGCCATTTTTCAGCCAAAACCACTCAAAACTACCACTTCTACTAAAATCGCCTACAAAATAAATTTAAAAAGATATTTTTTGAATCTAACCATAGGATCTTGTTCTACACTTATCTTAAATCATGTGATAATTTTTTGTGATTTTTGACCATATAGATTGAAAGATATTAGCATTCAAAGTGAAAGAAAAAAAATTCTTTCAAGAAGTCACTATGATTACCCACAAAACAAGAAGCTCCATAACTTTCACATCTCTAATCCAAATGGAATGAATCAAAGCTTACCATTTACAAAATAACATAATCTACAAGAAAAAAATATTAAAAATTTTATTTTAATTTTTTATGGATTTTGTTTTGCTGCCCGATCTCCTCCATTTTGAGGTTAGTGGCTTAATTTTTGCTCTCGGGCACTGATTGAAATAAAAATTATATTCCGAAAAAGATTTTAAGTTTTTCTATCTTATGATAAATTTTCAAAAAGTTTCAGTAAAAATTGAGATCATAGGAGCTTGCCCGAAATCCATTTTGTCCCCCGTAGGGACAATGGAACTTTAGGGGTTAAAATAAACTTTGAAGTCCTTTATTTAATTCAATTTTCAATATTTTTAGGAAAAAAATCATAGGATGTAGACTATTTATTACAACATTGCAATCATTGGATTTTTAGATTCCATAAATAAATTGTTAAACAATTTAGTATTTTGAATCATTCTCTACATCTTTCTACTTTCTATTTTTTTCCTATATGTTGTGCAATTCCAAATGGTTTGAAAATTTTCAAACATGTAGCCAACTTGACTTGAAGAATGGATTCAAAGAGTAACCACCATTTTGGACATTTTTTCATAATAATTGACCTTGTGAAGTGCACCTACCCAATTTTTCACAGGGACCAAAAAAATATTTTTGTTATTTCAAACGCTAATATCTTGCAATCTACACAGAGTGAATATTTCTGAAATTTTTTCCACATCTTTCCAAACCAAAGTAATATAAGGTTAGATGTGTCCAAAATGTGTCCTATGGTGAGATGTGTCAAAAATGTTTTTTTTCAAAAATTTAATACTTATACTAGAGATGGCAGTTTTGAAGCAGTTTTGGTGAAAACAATCAAAATCCTTTAGATGTTAACCATACCTTATTGAAAACTAAAAGAGGATTAATTCCTATGCACTTTAGCATACATTATTTGAACATTGTATGAATAAGTTTTGTCTTTTCAAATTTAAAGTACAATCCCTCAATGTACCTAAACCCTAAACCCTCAATATAAAAACAAACAATAGACTCTTATAAACTTTCACGTTTTTTATTGTGAACATCTTGAATGTGTTGCTTTTTTGTCCATATTGTAAGAATAAATTTTAGTGTCGCTTTTTTTTCTCCGCATGTAGATGTTTCATATAGGTGTTTCATTTCGGATAATAAGTAGGATTAATATGTAAAATTCTTGAGGAGCTCCTCATAGCCCTAGAATTCTTTTTGGGTCAAAATGACCGCGTCGGTGTCTCGGTGACTGAGCGAGGCTACGTTCTCCATTGCTTAGAAGTTTCGTATGCCCAGTCAAAGTACTCGTTGAAATACTTTTCCAATTCCACTCTATAGTGATTTCCAATTACTGTACAGAATCCTAATGGCTCCACTCTAGTAAGAATGTCAACCCTGGTACCTTACAGGTTCAGTGGAACTCAAGTCTGAACCAACTTTAATGAGGTAACTTCTCCTGGAACCAACACCGTCCTAACACCGACATCTATAGACCCTTGCCTAAAATGTACTCCCACTATTCATGACAGTCACGTATTGGTTTTAGAAACTCCTATTTTTATTATTTTGAAAATTCATAGTTTATTCATCCAATTTTCATTAAATGCATGCATTCTAAGAGAAGTTAAAATCCTTTTTGACTACTAATAAAATCCCACACACACACAAAAAAAATTCAATATCTCTTCTATCTCTTCTATTAAGACAACATGTTTGTTTTGTTTGTTTGTTTTGTTTTGTTTGTCATGTTGAGATCTCCCGGACCGTGCATCCCCCAGTCGCGTGCTTGGTACCGTCGGAAAGCCCTCTGCGAGGAGGGGTGCACCGACTTGGTTCCATGGCCTTCCAACGTACGGTGTGAAAGTTGTGTATTTTTGAGTTATTTTTGGTTCTAGAAAATTAGAAAATTACTTTTACTTTTGTTTTGACTGTGGCAACGGCACAAGGTACACTACCATCGGAAAGCCCTCGGTGAGTAGGGGTGCACGAGCTTTGTTTTGTGGCATTCCGACTCATGGTGAGAAAGTTATGCATTTTTGAGTTGTTTTTGGTTCTAAAAATTTAGAAAATTACTTTTATTTTTGTTTTGACTATGGCAACGGTATAAGACACACGTACTTGGTACCGTCGGAAAGCCCTTGGCAAGGAGGGGTGCACTGGCTTGGTTTTGTGGCGTTTGGAAGTACGGCGTCAAAGTTATGCATTTTTGAGTTATTTTTGGTTCTAAAAACTAAGAAAATTACTTTTTCTTATATTTTGGTCACAATTTTTGTATTGTTGGAAAACTCTCGGTGAGGAAGGGTGCACAAGCTTGGTTTCATGGCATTCCAACTCACGGTGAGAAAGTTATGAATTTTTGAGTTATTTTTTGTTCTAAAAAAATTAGAAAATTACTTTTACTTTTGTTTTGATTGTGGCAACGCCACATAGCACTCTAGTAACAATGAAAACATGCTTCATAGCTTATTTTGTTGATTTTAGGTGTACTTACCTTATCTCACTCCCTATTGTTATTGGATGTCAAATCGAGGTTTAACATATTTGCTAGCTATGTGGGAAAAACGAGCTAGGAGAATTGAATTGAAGGACTTAGAAAAACAATCTAGTTAGGATTATCATTCACCTTGTAGCTCTGCATCAAATTTGATAAAATGGTTGCTTTCAAATGAAAATGGTGAAGTTTCAATAGGGAGGTTGTCTTCTACAAGTGCATACATAGCACGTGTGTAGGGGTTGCGATTGACCTTGGAACACCAAGGTCTATTCACTACTCAAAATAGGGATACCTTTTGCACTACACTTGAGTGCAATGCACTAACAATTGCATTCCCCTTTTAATAGTAGCCGAAATCCATACTAGTTCTGATTTTAGGACTTTGGGCACTCAACTAACAACTTCTAGTACCCCAAAATAAGACATTTTGACCCCTAACTAAAGTCTTTCAATTATCAAAATGGAGATATGGATTTTTGGATAGGCTCTTACAAATGCAATTATTGACTATATTTTTGAAACATTTATGTAGAGTGGAGATTTTTTCTAGCTATCCAATGAGCTAATTTGCAAAAAGAAACAAGTCTAGTTAGAGATTTATGTTGTTTTAAAATTTTTCTTCAACTTTTGGGCATGTAAAAAATTTATTTTTGAAAATATTTTTAAAAGTGTTTTCTTGTAGAATAGATTCATAATTATAAGGAAATTTTTATTCACTCCATTCTAATGAGTAAGATAGAAGATGTGAGAAATTCTAATTTGCGGGCAATCATAAAATGTCCCCCCTAAAAAAAATACTAAGAAATCTGTTTCTTAATTCAATCTTTTCAATTTTTGGAAAAAAAAAATGCATAGGTTTTAGATGGATTTCTACAACATTTTCACTATTGGGTCGGCTTATTTCAATTCTATGTTGGATTTATTAGCAATACAGTTTATCAATTATAATATGCATCCCTCAACATAATGATTATTTAAAGGATGAAATGAAGTCCTTCATTCTTGAATTTTTTTTCCATAGATTTCCAACTCAATTTTCTGATAGAATATTTAATTCCTTGAGTAGCAAAAGATATGCATTTTTTCTTTAAAAGTTGAAACTTCACCTTTTGAACTAATTGAAAAAGTTTATTATATTCCATAATTAACATTATGATCTTAAAAATGCTACAAAATTAGGCTTTAAACAATATTGAAGAAATAGACAATTGAGTTAGGTACAAGATCTTGATGTTGGAGGATGCAAAAGTGCTCACAAATTTGACCACTTATTTTTGTTTCCAAAATATATTGCTTTATTACAAACTCTCAAGAAGAATGTAGTCTAACATTTAATCTTTATTACTATTTGATTTTATCTACATCTACATTTTAGTAATTCATTTTGCATGATTAATACCAAGAAATATTCTTATCAACCATTTAGAGAGCCATGAGGGGATAAAGGCAGATATCCTAGTTGTTGGTGCCAATAATATGCAAATTGTGCATATCAACATGGAGTATAGAATTTGGACATTTTAACCCCTAAAGTTCTTTTTATGTTTAGTCAAAATTGATTTAAAATACTTGTAGCCAATACAAGGCTAAAATCTTTACTTATATCTATTTTTTTAACAAATTCTTGTTAGAAAACACCCTCCTAAAATTTCAAAATAAAAAACCTTATCAATAGCAAAATCATGATGCCAAAATCATTTCTAAGCTACCTCTATTATCCATGCTCCAAAAGAAACTATACATCATACAATTACTTTTTAACGATGTGGTCAGAAGTTTTGAAACTTGTTGTGCCTTAAAGGTGTTCCTTGATCACATGTTGTGCAAAAATTTTGACCCAAAAAAATAAAAATTTTGCTCATAAATGAATGACCAAAAATACTATTTGATCCTTTAGGGGTCAAATATTTGAGATTTTCTTGCAAATGAATATTTTTTGCAATTTGAACTCTAGATCTATTTTAGAAGTTCAATATACTTGTGGCCTAGAAAATTTGTTTGGAAAAAAAATCAATTTTAACAACATAAAATTTGAAGTAAATTTTTAAAAAAAATATGCATTGCAAGGTTGCATTTGTATGAGCATATGTATCTAATGTTTAACCAAACCTATTGTCATCACTTTAAGAAATTTGTGTTCTTTTCTTATCAAAAATACCAATTGACTGATTTGTATTGATCAGCCTTTTGGAGAAAATTTCATTGGAAAAAAATAATTTAAAATTGTTCTTTTTGAATTATCTATGAATATTTGAAATGAAAGGTTAGTAAAAAGTCCCTAGACTTGATCTAAACAAATTCTTAAAAAAAAGGAATTCAAAGGATGAAAGCTAAGTAGTATGAATAGATTGGTTTGGGATTAAACAATAGGACTAATGAATAGGGAGGGGTTGAAAATGGGTTGTTCTCACCTTACAACCTCCATTCTAAGTGGATGTGAAAGTCAACGACAATGGTACAAAGCTTAAAATGCAAGCCCATTTGGACTAGATTTTTTTGTTTTTTTGCTTTTAATAATTTCATAATTTAATCAAATTTGTTGTAGAGAGCATGTGTCATTCAACACAAGCAAGTAATAAAATAAATGGAGATCATTCAAATCCTAGCACAAGGATGACTATTTGGTGAAAAGATGCCCCCTCGCCATTGCCCCCTCCTTCTCATTTTTTATTTAAAAAAATTTTAGACCGTAGATCTTCTCATAGAAAAAAAATAAAACCAATCTCCAAGCCATTGATCCGGGATACAAATACGTACACAAAAACAAATATGGATATGGATACATATACAAAAGATAGGTACGGATATGGATATGACTACGACTACAAATACGGATACAAAAAATGGATACAAGTACTAAAAACAGATATGGATATAAGTATGGATACAAGTACAAAAGACACATATATGTACACACTAAAATTCCATATCAATTGTAGAACCTCATGTCAATTTGAAATTACAAATTAGAGATGGGAGAAATATTTAGAGTTTGGGTTGGGTTGTGGAATAAAAAAATATTTAATTTGGATTGCGGGGGTGGATTGGGGAACTTAAAAAAATATTTAAATTGGATGGGTGGGGGTGTAAAACCTCTGCCTTACTATGTGTTCAAAATACATTCAAGGCCTTGAGGATCCATAATTTGAACAATTCTTGCATATGTAATTTTTCATCAAATTGAGAGTATTATATATCAAGATATCATTGTAGTTCTTTGAAAATTATACTTATTTTCATATAAAATATGTCTTTAATTTGATTCAAATAATTATAACTCCACAAAGCCACCAAAGGTTATTCCCATTAGACCCCTATTATAACTTAATGTATTCATTTGGCTCTTTTGGCCTTATCCATCTACGATTTTTTCATTTGGTAATTACATGGTGTCATTTCTCTAACTAATTAAGATAACACAAGAAACAAAGTACAAAGTCTAGTCCTCAATCAAAAATTCAAACATTAATTCATTAACGACCATGGTTGATTCTAGAGGTAGAAAAGACATTTTCTGGTCTTAAGCTAAATATAGAAATAATACCAAATTGTGTTTCATTCTGGAGATTTGATTGTATAAATGGAATTGGTATAAATGTTTGGGGCTCCGCAATAAATGCATGACAAATTCTACATTGATTTCCATATTTTCAACCAATATTTTGTTTGTTTTTTCACCCCAAAAAGTGCGCGCTAGTTCAAATTGTCTTAATTCTTTTCCCAATGCATTTGATTTCTGATTCCTAACACCCATTCCCTTTGGCCTATATCCAAATTCATTCTAAAACTTGGGCTACCAATAAAAAAGTGTCAATTTTGACTAGAAAGTAGTCGACTAGTTTTGAATGGGTTAATTTCAATTTTTTTGTGAAGAGAAGTTTTCAAAGGAAAAATTCTACTTCAAGGTATATTTTTTAGTTTGTTTTTCCAAATAAGAAAAGCAACAATATTTTGAATAAAAATATATCTCTTTATCTTCAATCTTTGATTTAAATTCTTTAGTGCATTTAGAAGAAGATGAAGTGGGACATTGTAGAGTGTTCAGTTTATATTTTAAATATAACATTTTAACCAAGTGCTTTGAATCAAATACCATTGAAATAAAAACAAAAATTGATTTTCAATGGTATGAGGCACATTTATACATTACATAAATTGCAATTCTATTAAGCCTTTGAAGTTTACATTGGTTAAAAATCCTAGCCTACATCTCCAAATATGTGTTTTGATTGGGAATTTGAAAGCATGTTTTTATGCCCTTGGAAATACATATATTGTTTCGACACAATATTACATTCTTAATCCTTTTATGGTCTTCAAAACATCTTTGTAGTCTTTTAGAACCTTCGTAAATAAAACTTCCAAAGTTATTTAAAACCCTCTACAACCTTCCATAGTATTTTAGAACCTTTTAGAACCTTTTACAACCTTTCAAACCATTTATGCTTTATGTGTAATCGTGTATTTTTTTAGAATCTACTCTTTATTTGTAAACATATGTATATGAATGTAGAAATATACATAAATATAAAAAGCTTGTAGGTTATAATAGGACCTCTTTAAAACTTTTACAAAGTTTTGAAGAATTTGTATATTTAAGAAGCAAGACATGGAAATCTTGAATATCCAAGCAAACACAAACGCATTAAGTCCATTTGGATGGAATTGGATGTAGCAATGGAGTAAGGTGTTTCTACTTCATATGTCCATTCATATATTAGTATAAGATTTATGTATTTTTCAATCCATTAGTAGTTATAAAGATAGGACATTCAAATTTATTTTTCATTAATTCTAATTTTTGCTTCTAGATTCTTTTTAAGAAGACCAAAATCTCTTTAAAAGGATATGGATTTCTTCCAAAATCATCAAGTAGTCAACAAGGTTTTCAAAATCATTTAAGGTTTAAACATCGTTTCTCTACCATGTATGTTACCTCTTCTTTACTTCATGTTAGGACTTCTCATATCAAATTTTGCCATTTTCTTACATAGTTAACCTCCTCATAACACTTCCTACCACTTTCTTATATAAATAACCTCTTATTGTTTGTTCCTACCATTTTCTTTCACAAATTTAACCTCTTCCTATCATTTCCTACCATTCTCTTATATAGTTTTGAAGAGAACCAAAATCTTTTAAAAAATCATAGATTTCTACCAAGATCATCTTGTAGAACAAAATTTGAAAATCATCTATGATTTAAATATTGTTTCTTATAGCTCTACTATATACATGACCTCTTCATCACTTCATGTTAGGCGTCTTCATGTTAGTACTTGTCATTTTCTTACAAAAGTAACCTCCTCTTATCAATTCCTACCATTTTTGTATATAAATATCTTCTTCATGTCAGTTCCTACCATTTTCCTACATAATTAACCTCTTCTTGTCAATTCCTACCATTTTCTTATACAAATAACCTCTTCCTATCATTTCTTTCATTTTCATACATAGTTTTAAGGAGAACCAAAATCTTTTAAAATAACACTAATTTCTACAAAGATCATCTAGTAGGACAAGATTTAAAAATATTTAGGGTTTAAACATTGTTTCTTTGTCATGTACGTCACCCGTCTTCATTACTTCACGTCACGCATCACCTCCTCACATCGGTTCCTACCATTTTTCTACATAAATATCTTTCTCACGTCACGCGTAACATAAATAACCTCTTCACGTCAGTTTCTACCATTTTTCTACATAAATATCTTCTTCATGTCATGCGTAACATAAATAACCTCCTCACATCAATTCCCATCATTTTCTACATAAATATCATCCTCATGTTAGACGTAACGTAAATAACCTCCTCACGTCAGTTCCTACCATTTTTCTACATAAATATCTTCTTCATGTCAGTTCCTACCATTTTCTTACATAATTAACCTCTTCTTGTCAATTCCCACCATTTTTGTACACAAATAACCTCTTCTTGTAAATTCCTACCATTCTTTTAAATACTTTTTAAGAGAACCAAAATATTTTTTAGAAACACGGATTTCTACAAAGATTATCTAGTAGGACAAGATTTAAAAATCATCTAGGGCTTAAACATTGTTTTTGTGCCATATACGTCACCTCTTCATCACTTCATGTTAGGCCTCTTCATGTTAGGTTTTGCCATTTTCTTACATAATTAACCTCCTCTTACCAATTCCTATCATTTTCTCACATAAGTAGCCTCTTCATATTAATTTCTACCATTTCCTCACATAATTAACCTTCTTTTGTCAATTCCTATTGTTTTCTTACATAGATAACCTCCTCTTGCTAGTTCCTACCATTTTCAAACATAATTAACTTCTTCATGTTAGTTCCAACCATTTTTTTACATAAATAATCTCCTCATGTCACTTAGTTCCTACCATTCTTTTATATAAATAAACTCTTTATGTTAGTTCCTACCATTTTTAACATAATTAACCAATTCCTACCATTTTTTTACATAATTGACCTCTTCATGTGAGTTCCTACCATTTTCTTACATAATTAACCTCCTCCTATTAGTTCATGCAATTTCTGACTCAATTAGCCTCCTCTTTGACAATTCCTACCATTTTCTTATATATTTAATATGGTTCATTGAGGATTGTATCTTTTGGAAAAAGTTCAAGCTTCAACCTCGACTTCTCTTAACCCCTAAAGACCCAAGGCCATTTTTTTGGGTCAAAACCACTCAAAACAGCCATATCTACTACATTTGCTCAAAGAAACAAAAAAAATCTTTTACAGAATTTAACTGTAGGATCTTGTACTTTACTTGTCTGAGATCATGTGGTAAAAATTTCATGAGGTTTCACTATATAGATTGAGGGATATAGCATTCAAAGTTTATTTATTTATTTAGAACACTAGTCTGCAATTTTATATAACTTTGACCACCATTTATGAAAAAAATTTGCACTACAGACTTGAATTAAAAAAAATTGTGTTGAAGAATTGAGTTGAAAGTCTAGGAAAATAATTTAAAAAAGAAAACACTTGATTTTCATTCATTAGAAAATTGTTAAGTAGAAGTAGATCCAAGATTGAAAGAAAAACTAAATTGTTGATTGTTGTAAGATGGGATTAAAACACAAGAATTCCAATAATGAGATTGTTCTAAAAAGCAAACTTAACCTTGTCAAACATTTTTTTTGAAAAATTGTGAAAATTGCATTAAAAAATGAATTCTACAATTTATTTTTCAAGAAAATGCTCAAATTGCCCCCAAAATAAGATTGTTCATAACTTTCACATTACTAATTCAAATGGAATGAATTAAAGATTTTTATATAGAAAAAATATGATTTATAAGGAAAAAAAACTAAACATTAAATTTCAAGTTTTTGTGAGTTGTTTTTCTACTTGCCGATTGAAAATTTGGACTTTTTGTGGTATAACTTTTGCTCCTGGACACCAATTGAAATAAAAATTATATTCCCACGAAGTTAATAATTTTTTCTATTTTATTAGAAATTTTAAAAAAGTTTCACTAAAAATTGAGGCCATAGAAACGTCCCCAAAATCCATTTTGTCCCCCAAGAGGACAATGGATTTTTGGGGGGTAAATTGATGAGTGGGACAACTAAAATTTGCAACATCCAATTTCATCACCCACTAAATTATTGCTAAATTATTGCTAAATAACTCCAAGAAGCCCATCTAGACAGGCATTGAAAATGGCTGAAAACCGAATTACGAGTAGGTTTCGACCCAAAGAAAATGCAAGAATCAATTTAGGTTGTGACTCAAAATAATTCAATATTTCATTCCTGGATGAATGTGCAGATATTCATCCACCTGAGGAGCGGGGGCCGCGGAAAAAAGAACGGCGAGATCATCATCAAAGCGCATGTTCGTGCCGCCCTAATTACCTGTCCGATCATACCTGTCTCCGTCGACGTGGCGTTGATATTCCATCGCGGGCTAAATTTAAACCATTTATATTCATTCATCCATACCATTCATCTCATCCATCCATCATTTCGTCATCCTCTTTCGTCGTCTCTCTCCCAGCAGTGTGGGCAAGCCGTCTCTCACCGTCGCCACTCTCCAGTTTCGCAGCCTCGATGTTCACGACTTTCAGTTAGTGATTTCCCATGAATCCAGTGTTTTTCTTAGTAATATTTGAAGAGTGAAACATGTAGAGGGATCGGAGTGCGTTTATGCTTTTGCGTAAAAGTTCTTGTGGATTTTAGTTAGACTGTTGTTTCGCAATTTTCTTTTCATTTCAGGTATGATTCCTACTTGTGTGAGCTAGCTTACGGCTATGAATACTTGCATCGCCTTACAGACTTGTTTTCTTTTTGTGCGAACATGAGCGTAGATGTCTTTCTTTGGCAACAATGCGATGGTGCCAGAAATTTGTAGTTGAATTGTTTCTTGATAATCGGAGTGATGAGGCGATTTCTTGAATATGTCAAGTAACCAGTGAAAAACGTTAGTAACCGGTGTCTTAGTTGCTTTCGGAAGGACGCTTTTTCCTTTAGCGCAAAGATGATGAGAATAGAGAGATTTTCATGGAAACAATGCGGCGTTTTACGAATTTGTAGTTGAATTTTCTTCTTGTCGAAGGTGCGGTGTGGTGTTGTAAATGTGTTCCGTGATAGAATTAATGCACAGTTCTAATTTAGATGCGGTGGTTTGCAAATTTCGTAGTCTAATTTTTTTGGTAATCGGAGGTGCAAATGGCGCTAGCGGAAATATGTTAGTTCCCTGTACGTCGATCACCAATTAAATGTGTTACTGTCCGCTTCCCATTTGATTTTCGAACAAATGTGTGTTTCCGCAGCGTACTGAATGTGCACCTAGTTCTGTATCAGCAAGAATTTATTCTATGTTCGTCGGAGTGTTTTCGAATCCAATTCTTTATCGGTTTATTTGTATTACTGACGTTCGTGGAGATTGTCTAAATTTAGGGGATTACTTGGTAAACGATATTTGTGCTTCCGAAAGCAGAACCGGAAACACTTCCGGGATACTTTTTTAGTAGGTTACATTCGCTCTCACTACTATTTTTAGAATTATCTTGAAATCGAAATTTTACGGCCTCAAGTTGACAACTATCGATTCTAGATAGTAGATTGCTATACTTGCCAATTTGTGTCCTCTTCAGTTCATTACCCTTTCTTGGAACTATTCCATTGGGACAGTTGCAGTATCTCTAACTGTTGTCTTGAATATGTCCACAGGAAGCGTGGTGCACATGATTCCGATTATACGTGTACACAAAGCAGTGTAAGTGATATGTCCGATTTATTCGGCATGTCGCACAGCGCAGAATATGACGTGGAAGCTGCTGTCGAACTTAAGTCCGGCGCTGTGGTGCAGGAGCATGTCATTCAAGCTTTCATGCCCGGCATCAGTTACAGCGAACAGCGCGTGCTAAATCGAGGAAGGAAGGGAATTCGGGCCTCTCAGCGGGACAAAACTCACCACCAATCTTTCTATCATCTGCAACACCGATATACAAAATTTCTTTCATGGCCTGTCGTAGTCGTAGTGATTGGAGTTTTTGTGACCCTCTTGGTATTCCGGGGATTCTACTATCCATCGACAAGGGGCATCGCGAGTAGGGCAAGCCCTTCGAGTCGAATTTCTGATGTCCAAGATGCAGCAATTGATAGCAGACGGGATGGAGAATTCCGGCCTCGATTGTCCGGATTTGCCAAGAACAACCGTAATCGAGCTGCGAGAGCGGGCATGGTGTTTAGACGAAAGGTTCTGGACACCCTTCAGGGAATGCTCTGGGTACGCTGAGTTCTCGACACACTGAGTTCTCGACACAGTTTATCATTTTCATGTAATGAGGCGAGGCCAAGTTTTTAGAGAGCTCTTCCGCCATCCTTCTACTTAGATTCTGCAATTAATTAGATAGTGATTGCCCTTCCATTTCTGTGACATTGTTCTCGAAATTGCTAATGCAGGGAGCGCAACAAAATAGATTGACGGAGGCAGAAGTAGGAAACGTGAGAGGAAAAGAAGAAATCAGTCCCTCCAACATCGTCGAGTTGCGCGACGAAGAATTAGTGTATCGGAACTTCACTCATTTTACAAAGTGAGTTTGACCTTATTTGAGTAACAATGTCGTTCTTCTACGAAACAAGCTATTGCATATCTATTAACATTGTGGATAATTGGCACTAATTGTTTTAAAGCATGCTTTATATTGTGCATTTTCTATCAGGACATATGCAGAAATGAAGAAGAGACTGAAGATATATGTGTACAAAGAAGGATACAAGCCGCTCGTACATGGAGCTAAGACTGGGGGAATTTACGCAACCGAGGGTCTTTTTTTGAAGCGCATGGAAGATCCTGGCAATAGTTTTACTGTGTCCAATCCCAAAGAAGCCCACATGTTTTTCCTCCCATATAGTGTGCGCCAGTTGGTGGACTTTGTGCAGGATCCGTACTCTCGAAGTATGCGGCCTATGAAGACTTTCATTTCAAATTATATTCAAACAATTGCATCCAAGTACCCTTACTGGAACCGGACACGAGGCTCTGACCACTTTTTTTTATCTTGCCACGATTGGGTAAGCATTCTACTTCAGAGAGTTTGAAGTTGTGCTAGAGTTTGAAGTTGTGGTGCAACGAAGAGTTCAAAGAAGTATTGTATACATTTTCATCAATAGACGTGGAGCAGGACCTTACTTGACTGCTTGGAATTTTGCCTAGAGCACGTATCTCCATTCGCTTTGAAATTGTATTCATCTTGAGATTGAGGTCAGGGCTTAGTACGTATTGACCTATGTTATTCGCTTTGCCACAGGCCCCACATTCGACCATGCTTAACGAAGACCTTCACAAAAACGCCATGAAAGTGGTTTGCAATGCTGATCTCAAAGCGAATTTCGATGCACTGAAGGATGTTTCTATTCCGCAGACGCTTAAGGGAGGAAATCAGTCAGACTTGGAGACTGGTAGTCTCCCACCAGATGAGCGTGATTTTTTAGCTTTCTATGCTGGTCAAATGCACGGCCTAGTGCGACCAGTGCTAACACGTCACTGGAAAGACAAGGATCCGAGTATGAAGGTCTACGAGGTCCTACCTCCCGAAATTGCCTCGAATATCTCATATGCCGATCATATGAAACGCAGCAAGTATTGTTTATGTCCTAAAGGCTTCGAGGTGAACAGCCCCAGGATTGTTGAGGCCATCTTGAGTGGCTGTGTCCCTGTCATCGTAGCTGATAACTTTGTGCTCCCATTCCGCGATGTTTTGGATTGGACGAAGTTTTCCATTGTTGTGGCGGAGAAGGACATCCCTCATTTGAAAAGCATCTTGACCAGTATACCAGATGATACTTACCGCTCTATGCAAAGTCGACTCAGGCTCATCAAAAGACATTTTCTTTGGCTCGAAGATCCTGAAGATGCACAGTATGATTCTTTTCACATGATCTTGTATTCTATTTGGAGGCAGAGCGTGAAATTGCGCAAGAGAAAGTCCGAAGCTGATTAGGACCTGACCCCAGTTAGATTGTGCAGGCTTTTCACGGAGGGTATTGTCTCACAACCTAGCTCTCAATTCGGCTCCTCCAATCTAGTTGGCACCAATGCCAGTGCTCGCTCTATTCAGAGCCCTCCAATGAGCAAATTTTTGTTATCTCGTAGGCATTTTGACCATGCGAACGTTCAGATTTAGATTGCGGAAGGCAGCTCATGACATGCGTTGTTCGTGATCCATGACAGCATATTGACTTTCTGCCCGTGCTGCTGACTTCAACGATGAGTGTAGAGAAGAGATTGACTCTCAAAATAAGCGACTTTTTGTGACATTCCTTGTATTATAAGGTTTACTCCCACATGCACATTTTAAGCATGTTTGTACCCGGATTATGCTTTCAAATTCACTACTGTATTGTAGATTCTTTTTCCAGTACCAATTCTGTTAGCTGTACAGGTTTCTCTTTAGGAATTCTTGTGGCGTCCATCATGATCTGTACTCTGCACTAAGGGGGAATATGCATGTAACTCACGCACTCTGGCTGCTGGCAGTTTGGTGTTGCTGTGTTTCCATGGTATAGCTTACTAATAGGGACTTCACACATACCAACTCTGTTGGCAGTCTGTTGGAGTAGCAGATCAGAACTATGTTTCCGTCTGAGAACAATCCACCAAATGCTACCGGGGGCAGATTTGACCTGTGTTTCGGTGATGATATTCCTACTCAGGATATTCAATCCTGGAATCTCCTTTGTAATGCTGTATTCTCTACACATTTACTTAAAGAGTTAGCACATCTGATGTTAGGATAATCACAAGCAGGTTGTTGAGCATTTTATTTAATGTTCAGAAAGTCGAGTACGCAGCTAGCTTTCGTGAACACTTGACCTCTTCCAAGTGTTCGATTGCTTAAAGCTACAGACAGATCCTGTGAGCCTCAAGCGCAACCAGGGTAAGTGTTCCTATTCCATGTCAATTGCAGATTTAGGTCATCTCATTCATGCCACCAGGCAAGACGCGACCTGGTAAGTTAAATGTAACAGAGTTTGTCCTAGCTACTTCATTTTCAAAATAAGGGTTCGGATTGCCTCGAAGGGGCATGTGCACTAGCAGCAAGGTTTGGATGAAATTCATGTATATCTTGAGCCTTGCTCGTGAGTCTGATTAGCTGTGCTAAATGTCTGCCCCGAAAAACACTGAAAGAAGAGTCAACGGCAACCCAACTTCGTAATTCAGGTCGCGTGGTCAGTTCAACATTGCTTTCAAATGGATTTTCCAAGCAGCTAGTGGAGTTTCCAGCAACATGAAATTAGGGTTATTGCACGGTAGTGGTATGTAGGCAAATCCCATCTCATGTGGCCTGATCATTATGATGTGTTTTGGTGGAGCTCAATTCAGGTGCTTCTTCTTTATGTCTTGTGAATACCCTTTTCACAGTAGGATGCTTTGTTCGCTCCTTTGATGCCGTAGAATTTGTGATAGGGACCCTGGCGCTTCAACGGAGTCTTGTTCTCAGTGTTGACTTTCTTGGCCACGTTTTTGAATCGGGACAGCATGAACACTGGCTTGGAAGGGGGCGGCTCCAATCGGTTTCGGATGACTTGGTGGAGAAGATCGGTGGCTTTGTTGGTGATCACCTCCATTCGTGCTGGCGGTTGGGTGTAGCGGTCCGGATACTTCGATTTGAAGTACTCGTTCATGTCAATCCAGGCATCTTGGTATGCACCTCCTATTATCGCATTGAAATTCCCGTCTCTGCGAATCACACCACCGATTCAATTTTTTATGGAATGCTGTGGTTGAAAATCAACTGGAGCTTATTCTTGTCGTCCTTGCAAGGTTTTCAAAACGCAGCAACTTTTACAAGTTTTGGACTAGAAAGTAGAGCTCAAAGTCTACGTAGTATGAGAAATTAGGGTTCGTCACTGGAGCACCTTATTCATGCAATTTTTTCTTGGATGAGTGGCGAGAGTTGTTACCCTGGTAGTGATAGCCCGTATCTATGGTTAGGGTTCTTGTCCGAGGGGAGTTTAGACTTCGTGTTCTGCACAGTGTATTAAAATCAAGATCACTCATTGCTCTCAAGTTTTCATCATGCTGTTAGTCTTCCAGTCAGTTCAGACTGATAGCCGGAATCAGCACATCAGATATTTCATAATACTAATGACTTTTTTTTTCTATTCCAGAGCAAGACGAATCATCACGAGGTATGGAGTTTGATTTCATTACAAGGGTGTGCTTGTGTTGGAGATGGAAGTAAAATCGCTCCCGGGCAGCCCTTTGCTCATTTGCTCTACAATAATGGCTGCAGATTCACACCAAACAGTGAGGTTCACTAGCACATCACTGAAACTTATTTACTGAACCGCGTAACCAGATAATTATAATGATAAGTCCCTGAGAAAAATGCCCTGGTGGTAAACTCACTGAATAGCAGCTGCCTTGTTCATTTTCTTGAAATCAGGGCCATAGCGTTCCTCCTGAGATGGTGGAACTGTTTCGATGTGCACTATCACTGTCCATATGACCAGGCTAAGGTGAGTAACATCCAGAAAATAATTTTTGTCTTTCGTTGAAGCAGTTTATTCATGTGATGAAAATATTTGCAGTGACACCAGACCACAGATCAGGGGTTGGCAGTACAGGGTCATCTTAGGTCACGCACCTTCTTTGACGCCGAGAGCACCTCGATCACCGGGTTTTCCGTATATGAACAAGGGATCACGGATTCTATGCGTTGTTCTTCTTCCCTGAAAGAAACTCCATAATGCACTCCATATCAGGACCACATGGGTTTAATATTGACTTGATTCATTGCAACTCAGTCATGCAGTAAGCTTCAGCACTGTTTGCTGATACAGTAAGGGGATAAGAAGCGTTGAGGTTTTTACATGACCAAGCTCGGCTTTGACAAGATTCCAGTTCCATTTGGAAGATTGACGCGTCATTCCACATCGGGGATTGTCCGACTCGGCATACAAATGTAATAACCCCATCTTTGTGCAGTTTGATAACTTGCGAATCTTGATGTCTCCTGCTTTACGTTTTCATCGCCTCTCTTGTGCCTGCTTCTGTCTGCCTCCTAGTTCTTTGATCGAGTTCCAAGAAATTGAAATTCCCTCTCTTCTTCATCTAGCTTGCTTCTTTGTTTGCACCGATTAGCAGACTTCTCCGAGTATCACATCTAGTGTCGTGTCTTCCTCTTGCTTGCTTTTCCAGTTCTTCAATGCCTGGAGTACTTTGAAAATATGTTTCTCTTTTGTGAAGACAGCTCATTGGGTGAATCTTTGTTCATTTACCTCAGAAAAATTCCTGCATCAGTGCCTGTACTGAAAAAGATAGAGGCTCCTACAATGTACTCTCCTGCGGTTAAGTAGGGCTCATCCCACAGGCATCGGCCATCTCATCGCTATGCTAATCGTGGGTGTTCTTTACTTCCTGATTCAGGAAGGGTAAAGCATGTGAAATCTTCGACTACTCCACAAACTTGAGAAAGGTGGTGATGATGGTGATCATAGCTTCCTCAGACCTGTTACATGCCTGCCTGGCCTGGTTACTTGTGGAAGAAAGAGACTCTATGTTGCAACCGATTCTTCTCAGAGCTAATTTTTCCTCCTTTTGTTTGAGATTTTGCAACCCAAGGTCATTTGATTTCATTTATTTCCACCATCCTTTCAAGCCAGTGTATAATTCATGGGCATGTTCCTCCAAGGATCTCTGAAGTTTGAATGGTCATGGCGTTCAGCTGACCCTCGCAGTTCTTTGTTTTAACCCGGTAAACCCCCTCACGGTTTCACGGTTTTTGCGGTTTTTGCGGTTGCTATTGAGGGTTTCACGGGGTAACGGTCCTTCCCATATCAAGAAGAGGGCTCACACGTTGACTTCCTGGGCTTACTAAACGATCTTTCAGTGTTGTTTATACTACCTCTGTTTCTGAAAAAGCCCCATGTTTCCTTTGTATCTTACAAAGGAAACACAGGTCTTTTTAAGAAACAAAGGGAGTATGTCGCTGCTGTTAAGTCTCTGTAATTTCCGCCATAATTTTAAGCGAAGACTCTTCGATTCTTCCCATTCTGGATTCAAAGTCCAAACCGCCATTGAGTATTTCCCTCTAGGAGTTCTCACCCTAGAGTAGACTAGTGTGTTGCAGGGGAAGATGAAGTCACAGATGAAACGACTGGGTGCTGCCCACACCACGAGACGTTGAATGCATGTGAACAATGAAGTGAGAATTTAATTTCTGCTTTCTGTACTTACAAGGTGACAACAAGGACGCTAAGGTACACATTAACTAGAAAGACTACAAAGAGTGTTTTCATCTCCCTATACAGTCTCCTTCTCTGATTACATTAGAAATACAGCCTCATCTGAATATACTAAAAGAGTGTGTGTGCGCCTGCGAAAGTCTATGAGACGGGGTTAGGGTCACCAACGGTCGTGAAAGAATCATGTACTTTCCTCAACATATCTTTGTCGCGGGCCCAGTCTGATGCAGGTGCTTTGACGAAGTGGGAATACAGCTTGTTCTTTGCACAAGTGACCTTGATCAGTTCATGCCCCACTGGACTGTCGATTTCAAATATGTAGTAAAGCTGCCCATCCTGCGTCAGGTTGTCTGATTTCACATCCTCTGCTGATCCCAGAAAGTCTTGCAACTCCACATCGGACAGAGCCAGGTTGTTGAGCACGTTGTCTCGGGGTCCTAACTTGCGAAAGCCAGATAGGTAGGTCAGATACACCTTCTCCTGTTTTTTTCTGGGGTTGTAGAACTCTGCATCTGTTCCATTTGTGCCTTTCTCAACTTTCGAAATCTGACGCTCCTTCCACCCCTGAAACGCACCATCCCACTTCTTAGCATCGTGCGCATGAGCAGTTCAGCAAACTGCGCAAACTTTGTGTGTTGCACTACAAATTGTTCAGCAGGAAATTAATTGTACTTATGAGACCTACGACGCAAATGCAGTATCCTAATAGGGTGTGACTTTGATCGCAAGATTTCTCTCCTTACTTTCCACTTACAAGAGTTCTGCAGGATTCTAAGTCCCAAATTCCCGTCAAAAATACTAGCCCACAAGTAGAATTTCAAGTCTCGATCAAGAAAGCCCTGCTATTGTTATTGCGAAACACAAGTCTTACAATTATAAACACCTTTAAAGGCTGTCTTATAGACACCCCCTTGCGGCTGTTTTTTTGGATAAAAGAGTTTCTAAACGAAAACGTAAATCCTACCGGCTTCAAAGCCCGACAGGCACGTTAAGTGCAAAAGATGGCCACCCCACCCGAGCATCCCCACCCGTCTTGCAAAATGGATGACTTCTTAAGAGGGAGGGCTTGCAAGCCATGGGTGGCTTGCATATTGGGGCCATTTTACAAGCCACCCACCGGCTTGCAAAACAAGAAGTGGTCCCTCTCCTGAAACCTTCCATCCAATCATAAAAACTTTTCATATTGTCAAAACTAAAAATGACCACTACAAAAATAATTTGACCACACACCCCTCACTGTTTGGCCCCCAGCCTATATTCACTAAGGCCTGCATCTGCATGTATTCACTAAGGCCTGCAAAACGGAAGGCCTGGCATTTCGCCTGCCACATTTTTGCAGGACGAGTGGGCATGAGGACGAAGGGCATGCTCTAACGCAGATCTGTGGCTAATATCCCACAGGGCAGAACACCTTGACAACTTAGGCTGCAAAATTTACGCCAAGTAAGGCGCCTCCCCTCAGGCATCAGCAGAATAAGTCAGCCTCCACCTTCAGGTTCTGCTCTCTAGTTACTTGACAAAGGACCTCAAGGAGGTGCTTCACCTTATACAAACCAAAACTAGACGGAATTACTAAAGCGGTGTGAAAGAGCAACCCCACAGAAGAAGGCGATTTCAGAAACGCATTCTGAAACTCTATGAGTGAATACTTTGGGAAAGAAGAATCGTGTTGTGCCCAATTTAGTAAAAGACCTGCAACTGCTTTTCAACTCTGTGATAAATTGTCAGCAATCAACCCTAGAATTGAACTGCAGAAGTGGACTTCGAGATCTCGAAGTTTCACAACAGCGGACTGGATTCAATCGTTAGTTATCCAAATAGTGAATGTGTTCTTGATGAAGTGATGATCTTAACCCCTAAAGTCCCAAGTCTCTACGGGGACTCTTGGGATTTCAAATAGGTTCGTGTGATCTCAATTTTTGACATAATTTTTAAAAAAAAATTTAAGATAGAAAATCATATTAGCTTTCTAGGAATATAATTCTTATTTCAATCAATGTTTGAAAACAAAAGTTATGCCACCATAAGTCCAAAAAGCAACTCAAGGGGTAGGCCAAAAAAAATCACAAAGAGTTGCTTTTTTTTTAATTTTAAATTTTTTTTCTGGAATATTATATTTTTGTCTACATCTAAAACTTTGATTCATTCTATTTGGACTAGTGATGAGAAAGTCATGGACAATCTTATTTTTTAGGTAATCTAAGCATCTTTTTGAAAAAAGAACTTATAAAATTTATTTTTGAATGCAATTTTCACAATTTGAAAAAAACAAAACTATTAAGTAGGGTTAAGTTTTCTTGCTAGAACAATCCCACTATTGAAATTATTGTGTTTCAATTCCATCTTAGAGCTATTAACAATTTAGTCATCCCTTCAATCTTGAACCTACTTCTACTCAACAATTTTTTAATGAGTGAAAATTAAGTTATTTTTTGTTGAATTTTTATTAGATTCTCAACTCAATTCTTCAACACAAAAAATTAAAAAATCAAACTTTAAGAAGATTCAAAACCAAAAAATTTAGTCGATCAAGGTGTTAAATAAACTTGTTTTCTTTACTTTAAATGCAAATATCTTGCAATCTATGCAGTCAAAGTTTCTGAAACTTTTTCCATGCATTTTTATAGTAGTGTAATACAAGATCCTACAATTAGATATGCAAAAAAAATTTAAAGTTTTTTGCTCTTTGCAATAGAAATGGCAGTTTTGACTAGGTTTTGATGGAAAAAAAGCCTTGGAACTTGAGAGGTTAAGGTGAGCCTCACATTTCTAAATTCAGGACAAAATAGCCTCTCCAAACCTAAAAACATCAGTGTCTCCCAGTCGTTGAACATAAAAACATCAGTATCTCCCCGTCGTTGAACAAGTCGAAGATAATTCTAGATTGCCTTTCAAGAAGGTCAATGTCTCCCGCACAACATAAGGTGGGATACCATTTACAGCTTGACCAAAACTCGGGCCACCCTAAAATCTAAACAATGGGTACACATTGACGTAGATTACTGGGATACATTAGGAGGATATAGACCACTTATAACATTTGTTCAGTGTTCAGTGTCAGTTTTGGGAAAACTGCCTGTAGAGTTTTGATCTTTCATAACTCTAGCGAACACTTTCCAAAATACCGCATCTGGTGTCTTTGGGGGAAAAAAAAATTCTCAATGTAATAAGTAGCAATCTTGAGTGTCTCTAACCTACTGCTTTATATCCTTGTATCCTTAAATCATGCTGAACAGGCCGCACAAGGGCATCTCCAGCCCTTGAAACACTCAAGTCAAATTTGAACTTACGAGCACCTTCATTGGAATTGATTGGAAAATCACGAGAAATAATTAGAAGACAATCCTAATTCGGACATTGAATAATCGGAATACGCCGCATTCCAAGCACATTCTCTTCAAACTTCCAAATCCTTCTAAATTATTCAATGTCCCAATCCGGAATTTTCTCCTGTGATTCCCAATGCGCTTCCAATTGCGTTACTCCCGAATTCTAATTCCATGCGAGACTCGAGTTCCCGAGTGAGTGAAGATGACCTAATGCATTCCAAAAGAACCGCATGATCCCAGGCTCACTCAATACCAAACCCTTTGCTGCTACCACTCTAAACCGAATCCCACAAGTGGCAGATCCCGAAGCAACAAACCTCACTCAATCCCGAACCCATCGACACCAAAACCAAAAGCCAAACCAAGAAAAGAAGGCCGAAGTACCTGCGGCACGTCAAAAATGTACTCCGCGCTGTCCTTCTTGTTGGCATTGCCGCCATATCCCCCATAACTGGAAGCACTGGCGGCAGTCCCATAGTACGTCTGGAACGGAGGACCATCAACGCCGCTCTCGTCCGCCAGCGCCAGGGAAGGAGGGGACAGCAGCACCATGGCCGCAGCGCCAATCGCCACTGCGCCATTCCGCACCCAATCCCCCTTGGGCTCCGTCGACGCCGCGCATGTTACACTGCACATACTCTTCCGGGAAGAACAGAGAGCGAGCTTCCCAAGGGATGGGACACAGGTAAAGGTGGTGCGCGTGAGATTGGGAGTGGCCAAGGAGGAAGAAGAAGACGACGACGCCATGGGTGTTGCCACGAGAAGCGCCATCGCTGGAAGCTTGGGAGAAAATTTGCAACAGGGGAGGGCGAGTGTTGCTGGGCTGGGAAGGAGAGGGCTATTCGGAAGAAGGGGACTGTTGCGGATTTGCTGGATTTTGTGGGATGTGGATAAGGCGCCCCAACTCAGTCCTTTCCAGTGATTTTTTTTATCATTTTGGAGAAGTAACCAGCTATTTCCTCAATACTTGGGCGATACTTGGGCGATATTCATGTGATACTTAGGTGATATCTGGATGATATTCATGTGATACTTGGATGATACTTGGGTGACATCTACATTAAAACTTGGTGATACCTAAGTAAATTTTGCCTATCGGTCTTAAAAACCATCGGTCTAATTTGTTTTTTTTATAAAAAAGGATGACAATTTCCTTTACAAAACATAGCCTAAGTCTTTTGGTTGTAGCCAATTGGCTAAAAAATGTATTGTGCCTTTTGCCAAAAGCTTTTTCTACAATTTTTCCAATACAATGTTCAATAATATTGTGGTGTATAGTACACTTGATTTGTCCTAATACATACATTTTTGTGGTGTGTTACAAAATAAAATTACATATAGTTCTATTTGTCTGTTCAAGAGTAATTTTCTTTCTAATGATATTTGAGAAGACTATTTTCTTCACCATGAATAGTACTACACTCATAACAAAATTTAGTGTTAACTATACTACTTGATTTTTAATAATGCTAAAAGTATTTATTCTTGATGGATATTTTTATTAGATTTTGCTATCTATTGATTTTGTTGACTAAAAACATATTGCAATTTGGGTAGTCTTTTGTTTCTTTAAGGTGCATTAATATCAGTGATGATGAAAAAGTGGGATAAAAGTTACAATCTTGTAGGTGATCATAGAAGGACATAGTGGACAATAAGTGTTCAATAGATGATTAAATACAAAAACACAAAATGCACTTTTTATAGAGTATCTATTATCAATGTAGCTAGAATTTAAAATATGACATTGTAGATGAATAAAGATTCAATAGCTACTTATTCTCCTTGAAGGTATATTTTCCTTGCCATTGATAATTGAGTTCATTTAAAAAAAGAGGGAAATACAATCTTCAAAGGGCAAGTAAGAAACTAAAAGACTCCATGTTTCCTATGGGTTTTAGTATTCCCTTTCAACATGTAATCATTTGGTAGATTATCATGTGAAGGCAAAATAAAATATTCAAAAGTGATAGATGTCACCACATGCCATAAAATGTGCTACATTGGATTTTCATGAAGATTTCCTATTTTGTTGCAACATTTGCATAGAATTTATAATCTTCACTTCCTAAATATTATACTTTTTACCTTGATGAGAAAGTACCCCTAGTATGCAAGAGCAAAAAGAATCTCCACCATTTATTATATTGCAAGGGTGAGGGGGAATGGGGTATAATGAAAAAATTCAATTCACTATGTGGATTAATTAAATAATATTGAATGGGTAGTGAGTTGATCCCTCACTATCCACTAAGCTATCCACTCAAAAGAGTCAAGTAGTAATTCTAGCTATCAATTATCAAGCAAAATTTTTTGTCATAAAGTTAAGATTGTAGAAGAAACTATAGTATTTTACTATACAATAGGATCTTATTATTTTAATATAAAATAGCATTTTAGGACGGTCATGTAAAATAGGTTTGAGCACACAATTAAAAAAAATGGATCTAGGAAGCATGACAACTAAATAACTATTGGATTTTTTTTAAGGAACCAATAACACTATCCAATGTACATAAGAAGCTTGAACCCAAAATTATGTCAAAGTGATGCTTACTATAATATTTTGCATTCAAATTGAAATAAGGTAATTCACAATGTATTGAATTAATTTGGTTTCTAAATATGACATTTTACCATTAAAGACAAAGAATAATTTCATATTGAGTCTCATATTCTTTTCAATGTTTTAGTTATTATGAATAATTTTAATGGAAAATTTTATTAGTTTAATTAATTTTTTCTAAAAGTATGCAATTTTCTTCACTAACCTAGTGACAAAAGAAAATTTCACAATTTTATTACACTTTCCACAATGTAATCAATCACAATGGTTATTTATAAAATCATGAATATTTGTACTTAAGCTCTAATTAATTAATTTTATATATTTATTGTTGTATAGTCAAACTTCATTTTTTTAGTTCGATTTAGCCTTTTAGATAAGATTTGAATTTCAAGGTTATATTTTTGCTACATGAGACTATATATTATCTATCACTATTAGAAATCTCTATTAATTTTGTAATAAATTATAAATTTAATAATATTAAGTTTGAATAAACTGAAAAATAAAACAAAAACAATCTTATTAATTTGAAACTTTTCCAACAAATAATAGTAGCCACAAAGAATATCGTGAATTTTTTATTTCATTAATTTCTTTTTACACCTAAAATTGTGATAACCTTTAGTCAACTTACAACTATCAAGCATAATTTAGCCTTTATGTAATTGATTCATACAAAATAAAATTTTAGCAATTTTCATATTTGAATAAACACTTTTAGTACAGATGTTTTTTTGAGAAATTTTGGTGGAAAAATCAAATCATTTTGATTTTCTAAATAATAATATGTACATGAAAGCATATTTCAAAAGCATAAATAATAATATGTACATGAAAGAATAATTTGAAATTGTGACCAAAATTAAAGGTTAGAATGAAAAACAATGTTGAGTAATTTAAACTTCAAAATCAGATTTAAAGAGGAAAATAAGAATAAAATACATACAACATAACTATTGGATTTTTAAGCACATGGAACTTCCAATTGCAATAACTCATTGAATTTTGGGATTTTCCAAAGTTTTCAAATGAAGTAGAAATATAACGTAATAGACTTCATTTTCTGAGTTCAAGGCAAATCCAAAAGGCAATACTTTGAAAGTTCCAAGCATCTTCGACCAAGGGGCATCCACTTTTGGGATGCAGCCTCCTTTTGCAGTTAAAGGGATAATGAAAACAACAGCAGCACGGGCTCTGGCTCACATCTCGAAACAGAGACTGCTCAAACTTCCTCGAGTTTCACTGCCCATGCGGCTTCCAATGCAGCCAAGCCTCCAAAGATTCGGTCCAGGGTCACGAATTCTAAAGAGCATCTCCAGTCCTCAAATAACAGCACAACATCTACAAGCACAACATGTTCTCTTTCACATCCAGCATAGAATCACGCAATCCATCATCACAATCAATGCTCCAATCCCTCATCAAATGTGTTCCAGAGACAACAAATTGCTTACATCTACTCTCCATGTCAGATGTCGGGAGTTCCCTGTAATAAAAAATGTTTTGGTGACCAAGAACTCCTCCAAATTGCTCAACATTCAGATGATGAGCCTTCCTCATGCACCACGCTGTCATGCCACTAGCTCAGACCCAAAAGATCAAAGCCGACATCAACCTGAACCGTAATATAGATACACAGCCAAGGAATCGCCACATTGGGAGACATTCTGCCACCACTTCTCTCTTCTCGCACGTCACCACCGCCGGCAAAGAAACCGAGGGAGGGAACATGTCGAGGCAGCTGCAGGCCTTTCGAAAAATACGACGACCACAGGCACTCCAGCGAAAGCTATCAACATGGAAAAACAGGCCTACTTCGTGGGAGACCAGGCTCCAACCTACTGTACTCAGAAACCACTATTATTCAATACTATGGTACAAAACGATCCCGCTTGCAATACTGGAGGCCCAAACAATGTGCTAGCCAAAAGAATGAAGCCATCACGAATCTGCTATCCTATCAGACCCCGAAGGAGGTGGGAGCTCTTCACCCCGTTCAACCTCCACATCCCTTCAAACGCGTTCAGGGCGACTGCAATGATCGCTCGCTCGCTCGAAACGTCCATCGTCGGAAGGTTCTCAAGAAAGGAAAAGTCATGTGCACATTGTCCTGCAAGATCCAACTCAAATCAACAACACGCTTCACGACACACAACACACAATTCAAGCAGCACAGAAAACTGGGCCACCAAAACATCACTTGCAAAACAATCCCACGTCGCTCCACGAAATCTATGCATCCACTAAAGCTCGCACAAACCCTAAAACCAAAACCACGAAGGGAGTTCAAGAAGACCTACATTGGGGTTCATTCAGATAGCGAATCGAAGACGGGCAAGTCAAAGCTGTACACAAACCCAGACCCTGCAAGATCGTCACGGAAAACACTCCTCAGAAATACCTTCTTCCGCAAGTCCATTACAACAAATGAAGTTCAAACCCTTGCACACATCCACAAGAAACTCGATCCCCACATTCTTCACACAAGTCCACGGACAAGGAAACTACTCACTACCGTCGATCCCCAAACGTACCCGGCTCACAAGTGTGGACTTCCGAGGTTTGCCGGTGTACTTGTGGCCTGTGATATTCATCCAGTCCTCCTGGATCTCTTTCCGGGTCAGAACGAGGTGCAGTTTCGGAAGCTTCAACGGCGGTGGAGCCGGCTCTTCGTTGGCCAAACGCTGAGCCACTCGTTTGGACCGCTTCGTGGCTCCTTTGCTGCTGTTAGTTGGTACTGCTCTCGTCGCAGCAGGCACAGCCTCACTACCACGATTCCTGCACCCATTCTCCCCTTTATTTGATATACTCATCACGAATTCCAACTACTTCGGGTGCTGATAGTGTAGCTCTTGCCAGAGTCTGAGTGTCGGAAGGGGCGCTCAGATGTGCAGACGGAACATTGAAAAGAAAAGGGAACCCTAAAATAAAACCTCTGACATCAGCACGCAACAGGTCAACTTTTCATGCCAGCTGTAGGGTGGACCGCCTGAAACGAGACGAATAAAGAAATCGGTCTTCGGGCATCATCAAAAATATTTAGTCCACTTTGGCAACGCAACACGACAGACCAATCCGTCTAACCTGAAACTAATGATTCTCTCCATGAGAGAAACTTTCGTAATTGCGAAATGGACTTCGAAAACTACATGAGCTCCTCGACGTCGAGTACTTCCGTGTCCGTCAAGCTTTTCGCAAGAAAAACACTTCATAGAGGTCTCCAATCCAACGTTGATACTCAGAAACTGGACAGCGACGGCACTACCGAGATATTGCCCTCGTAACGACCCCACATCCTGAAGGTACCATCACATAATGGTCGAACTTAATCCTTTCTAATGCTGCCGACACGTATCTCGTGTAGGATAATTAATATCACTTTCCTGCTGGTTTCACTTTGATCAATAGAATAGCGACGATCAGAGCAGAAAATGATCTCAAAAAGCCCTTGCACGAGATCGCTTCGAAAAAACAGCCAAAATCATCATCTCTTCCAGCTAAAACTCCGGATAATACAAACCATAATGACCTAATTTCCACTTATATTAATCACCCGTCACGGTACCTTGCCTTCCATTTTCGTCCACTCTCAAAATTCCGAAAGCTACTTGGTGGAATATCCTCGCAATCCGAGGGTCAACCTGAACAAGACCCTTAGAACAGTGATGCACGACAAACCCTAGCGTCATATAACTTCAAAAAGCTAAATAGGTCAGGGTTTGAGTTTGCACGTCACTAAAATATCGACAACAAGAGACGGCCAGACTCATGAAGGTTCCACGGGCCAGCAAATGAGGTCCTCAATAACAGAGGAGTTAACCAACAGAAGATAACGGAAGCACTACCTGGTCAACGACCGTAATCCTCGCTCCACGTCTTCCTTGGGAGGGGTGAAAGGCCGAGGCAGACGACGTTGCCTCCTTCGCGACAGAGGTGGGGACGACTGTTGCTGCTGCTGGGGCAAAGCAGGAGGGACTGAACGACGCACGCCGCTGCCTGCGTGCACCTGCTGCTTGCAACGTCTCATCCTTGCAACGTCACCCTCACCTATCGCCGACGAATCCTTACCCACGCTCAAAATGCTCTTCTTCGGATCGACCTCCTCCTCCTTGCGAGACTTCTTCGCATCCGATCGATGACGCTGCTGTTGCGACTTCTTCCCCTTCGAATTCGCTCGATGCTCGTTCGCCGCTGCCACATCCGCCCCTCCTTGCGAGTCCACCAACGGAAACTCCCCTTCTCCCTCCCTCCCTTCCGACCCCTCGTGGCGCTGCATCTTTACATTGTCCTCCTCGCTCGAATGCCTGCAAATATGGAGGCAACACCGGGGTGAGTGAAATGGAACTACACAGACCAACCCCAAAGCCGTTGTAGAATTCCATGTCCCATGACGTACAACACATTCACAACCCCTACTTCTAGACGCAGAGAGCCTCCACGTTAATTGGTCCCCGGAAACGACCCTCGTTCACAAGGTGGGCCCCGGTGTTCATGCTCCTAATCCACTCAACCATTCCGCATCACCAAAACAACAGGGGACGCCACCACCCTTCGACACACAAAACACGTCCACCTAAGTTGAAGTGACCGGAAAAAGACGTAGCCACGCCAACTTCCAGACCCTCCCATCTCAGCCGGACGCACGGAGCAACCGACACATGGGGCAAAAAACATACCCAAACTCACACACCACGACGCACGCAACGCTCACACATGCGCATTGCCAATGATTTCACTCCAGGGCTTTCCCCCGACATCACACTCAACCCACATCGCTCCATCCAAACACTCGGCAAGAAACACTCACCAACACTCGGAGGACGGTGAAGAAAAAAACTTCTACCTTTCAGTTGTTAGCAATGCACTGGGAGGCCCAAGCTTACGAACTGCAGACACGGACCTGCTTATTTCACGCTGCCACTCCATGAATTTCTCGCTCCTCACCACCGCACGACGTGTTCCCGTCCCCGTTCCTGTTGCCTGCATTTGACCAACACACAACAACACATACACACACACGCTTCCACGTTCACAATCCTTCGGCACAAGAAGAATCACGACCGGTCCACACATACCCGGAGGAGAACCAAGACACATTCCACCCATGGACATCCGCGACCCACAACACACACAACCAAGCTTACGCAGTCCCACCAAAACATCCCACGCACATCCAAACACACACGCTCACATCCCAACAACCAAACACGCTACAATACCCCGCGACAGACATTCGAATTCTTCCCTCCACGTCAATTCCCAGCAGCTCCCTCCGCCCACAAGCACTCAGAAAACAGACGCCCATCGCCACGCACATGACACGCCACCAAAAAAACTCAAACACGCCCACCAGCGCCTAATTCAGGCTCACCGACCGCTGCCACGATTGCCCGGAGGCTCCTCCCATCCCCGCGAGGAGAATCGAATCCTCGCACTCAAAGAACCACAGCGGGAAGGAAGAAGGCCAGCAAGTCCACCATCCATACATCCATACATCCATACCATACTTACCGCATCAACCGCAGTGGCGGCCATAGCCTGGCAATCCCCGTCGGCAGCAGCAGCAGCAGCAGCGAGCCCGATGTGGAGTCCGAAGCGCAAGACTGGTCAAGAAGCGTGCCGCTCCCCCCGGCTCCCCCTGAAAGCCGGGGCATGAGAGCATCCCTGGGCCCCGTACACCCCTGGCAGGCAGCACCCACAAACGCAAGATTAAAGAAAAAAAAATTCACAGTCCAGCAAAGGAAAGGAATAAAAGAACAAAAACGAAACGAAACAGAAATACAATACAACGACAGTGGCTCCAATGAAGTGGAGAGAGAAGGAATGATGAAGCAGGCGAACTCACTTACTTCCAACAGACAGACACAGGCAGGCAGGCAGAGAGAAAGAGAGAGAGAGCGAGAGAGCGAGCAACCGAGACGAATGTAAAAAAGTGATTGCAACAACAGCGGTAGCAATACCGACGACTGACTCGACTCCCTCACTGGGCCGGGCGCGGCTCACAAGAGCAGAGAAGACTGCGAGAAAACTGGCTGGGGAGCTTCAAGACGGCCTACGTTATTAATTATTAAGTTACGGTATGAGCCAACGTAGATGGAGACTGGGCAGGTCCGGAGGGGAGGCGACCAGGAACCGTAAAGACGGACAAGCGTCAAAGATAAGGAAACTACCCAACTGTGATCATTCTTATTCTATGTTAATAATAAGAACAGCAGTGACAGTAATAAGCTACAGTACCTTACTCTTCTACCAGGTCCTTCTTCCCGTAAACTGGGTCCTGAGACAAAACGGACGCGAGTCCAACGTCCCCAGCCGCGAGCTCCATTGCGGTGCGCCCCGTTGGGTCCGGGATGTGGATTCGGAGCATCCGGATGTGTCCGTCACCCCTTGGGTTTCGCAGTTCTTTCTCGTTTGCCTCGCATTGACGTTGGATCTCAAGGCCAGGGCCAGGGCCAGGGTGGGGGTCGTCTGTAGCTTACGTCATTGGAGGGAGGCACGATTTTGTCGATTTTATGGAGTTGAGCCGAGTGCTCCGTACGTGAGGTGCAGGTGCTGGAATGGAAAAACACCACGCCGGAATTTCAGAGGTCCATGCCCCTGTGAACCAATCGCAAGATGGCATGTGGCAAACATGACATGTGGCAAGATGACACATGGTGACGCCTTCTGGACAAAGTTACTTAACCCTTGAGCATGTTCAGCCCTCAAAAAGAGATGGCGTATGTTGTCTGTATATCGAATTTATTGGATCCTCTCCAAACACTCAAAAATTCCCCCTAAATTCTCACTAGCAGTATCTATGTGACTTGGTCTGAAATTTAGTATTCAAATGGGATTCATGTGCTATTCATGTGCTATACAATGGGGGAGAGCGTATAGAAAACAACATCATTTTAGGGGGTTAAGGTAAGTTAGTAGGAGGTCCATACACTGTCCCTTTTAAGTTAACGCTTGAAAGGCCCTCGGGGCCCTCCTATACAACCTATATTTAACCTTGTAACTCATCAGTTGTGGTTTGATATAAGAATTGTGATACATTGTTATTTATGTATTGTTGTGATCATTAATTTATTTTGTACTAAAAAGTATTTGGTTAATGTTTTTATGATTAAATACTACCAAATTCATAATAACGTATAGTGTACAGCCATTGCAAAGGGCGTTTTGGCCCTTCAAGGTTTAATCGCTTTTAGGATGTTTGATGTTGGAATTGGCCTTCGAAATACAAAAAAAATCTACGTACATGTGAGTGTGAGTACTAATGAGATCTGTGAGTGACTACATGTGAGTGTGAGTACTAATGAGATCTGTGAGTGACTGATGATGGATGATATTATTACAAATTTGATGCCTCTATTTAACTGTTTTTACTTAGAGGCGATCGATTCAATTCAATTTTGTTGGAGCTAGACTTTCTAAGAGGTGGGGATGGTGTACAATCACATGTGGCAAGCACATTCACTTGCATTCATCATTTCAAGTAGGTAGGAGTTGCAAGTTGATAGGATTGGTAGGGTGCTTATGTAGGACAAGCTATATGATGATTTTTTTGTATTGTAAACCATAGGCCAATTTTGGCACCGAACATCCTAAAGAAGTTAAGATAGCCTACTCTTGGAGCGATTTTTTAAGAGTTGATTGCATTTGAGGGAAACCCAATCCCTTGAAACAATTTTCAATAGATTTTTAGCAGTATTAGATATTTTTAAAAACGTGTTCTTCACTCCAAGCTAGGGTACACATCTAGAACCCAGCTAGTCTACAGACCTCCTATCTTAAATTATATCAAATCTAACTGACAGCATGTACCTTGTACAAGAGTGACAGCATGTACCCTGTACAAGAGTGACAGCATGTACCCTGTACAAGGGTGACAGCATATACCATGTACAAAGGTCAGATTCGTCACGTGCCACATGTGTGATCTTATGATTGATGTGAGATGATATGAATCCTTGGGAAGGTGCATTTAGACCACTCTACTTTAATCCTACTTACTTTATCAACCTCATCAATGGTCGTATTAGATATTTTTAAAAACGCGTTCTTCACTCCAAGCTAGGGTACACATCTAGAACCCAGCTAGTCTACAGACCTCCTATCTTAAATTATATCAAATCTAACTGACAACATGTACCTTATACAAGGGTGACAACATGTACCCTGTACAAGGGTGACAGCATGTACCTTGTACAAGGGTGGCAGCATGTACCCTATACAAAGGTCAGATTCGTCACATGCCACATGTGTGATCTTATGATTGATGTGAGATGATATGAATCCTTGGGAAGGTGCATTTAGACCACTCTACTTTAATCCTACTTACTTTATCAACCTCATCAATGGTCATATTAGATATTTTTTAAAACGTGTTCCTCACTCCAAGATAGGGTACACATCTAGAATCCAACTAGTCTACAGACCTCCTATCTTAAATTTTATCAAATCTAACTGACAGCATGTACCTTGTACAAGGGTGACAGCATGTACCCTGTACAAGGGTGGCAGCATGTACCCTGTACAAGGGTCAGATTCGTCACGTGCCACATGTGTGATCTTATGATTGATATGAGATGATATGAATCTTTGGGAATCCAATTTGGACATTCAACTTCATACATCTTTGGTGAATCAAATCTTCACGTACTGAATATTCATAATACAAGTTTAGGAAAATGTGTTGGTTTTGGAATAAAGTAAATGCACCTATAATCAATACTAATAGTAATTGAGCAAACTTACTATTATAAGACATAAATTATTTACAAAGGTGTCTCATTGGGAAGGGAAAGGGAATTCCAACTCACTTTAACGTGCATTATTTGGACATTGGTTGAATAACTTATAGAAATTCAAAACATTATTAATTGGTATACCAAAAATTGATACCAAGCTTTCATGTTCAAATTGTGTACATCTTGTTTAATCAATGTTTAAGCTTTATAGTTCAATTGTAGGTGTTTCATTTTGGGCAATGATGATTATGAGTGCACATACCTAAGTCTTAACATTATTTGCACATGCAAGATTAAAAAGAAAGAAGAAGAATATTTTGCTTGAAATTCAATAAACAAATTTTCAATACTAGAATAATTACTTCATTAGGTTTTGAAATATTAAATTCATTCAATTGGATGAAAAATACCAAAGGAGTCAGGTAATTGTATAGTAATTTGGTACACCTACAATTGAACTATAAACAATTAGACTAACAAAATTAGTTAAAAGTCTAATTGACTTCCATTGATACCAATGGTCCATTGTTGAAATAATGTTATTGTGTGTGAATTGAGTAGTAGTGTTTGACAAGATTTTGTATAAATATATTGTAAATTAATTATTTAATAAAATATTTTCTTGATTATTTTTATTTTAGAATGAATGATTGTAAATTTAAATGTGATAGGACCTAAAGCCAATGCAATTGTATGTTTCCATGATTCCATTAAATTGTGTATTTGTACATATATTACATGTTTAAGTATGAATAATTTTTTGAAATAATTGAACTTGTATAAAGGTAAAAATTATAATAACCCTGAATTTACAAATACCAAGTATTAAATCTTTTAGTCTTTTGAAAATATTATTGTTAAGGTTTGAAATATAAATTTTAATACATAATTTATAAATTGTAATAAATAAAATAGAATAAATAAATATTTATTTTTTATCATTCCAATCTTGAAATTATTAGGGATTATAATTTTTAAATTATAGGAATAAATTCTTGAAAAGGATTAACTATAAGTTCAAATTCTTAAATTTGTAAAATAACAAACTTGGTGAAGATTTAGTATTTCTTTTGAAAAAAATATTTCAGTTCCTAAAAACAATGAAGTTTTGAAAAAATTGCGGGGATTAAAATCAATTTCTTTTATTCTCTTGATGTTGAATTTCTGCAACTTAAAATAGTTATAAGTTGACAAAGAACATTTTATGAATGATTTAAAATGAACATTTCATGATGAAAAATAGTAATTTTTCCTCCAATTTGTTTTAGACTTCATTAAAAGTATTTGAAGTGAGTAATGGGAGAAATTTCTTCATTGGATTATTAACAATTATTCAATGGAAGCAAATGCTTAATCCATAGATCACAAAAAGAAATTTTTGTAGAGTAGTTAGGCAACTTTAGTAGTTTTTTGCTTTATTAATATATTGAATTTCAATTTGAACTCAACTATTGAAATGAAGTTAATTAAGTCTAGTTTATTCTGTTGCAATTTGAACTTTAAGCCTATTACCACAATCTCTTTTTTGCATCTTTATAATGTTATGGAAACTTATTTATACTATAATATTCTTTATTATAATGTACACCAATGGTTGAAAATACATAGGTTGCAAGTCAAAGCATTACCAAATTTTTTTTGTACAATCTTATATATATATATATATATATATATATATATTTGTGTGTGTGTATTTATCAATTCTTTTTATGATTTCAAGGGTGTAAGGACTCAACCTTTAAAATATTGTAAGGCCTAAATTGCTTTAAAACATCTCACCTAAAATAAAGCTCAAATCTTAATTTTTTTATTGAAGTAATGACCTCTAGGTTGGAGTTGGTTTGTGCATTGATATATTGATGTTCATTAATAGGTTTTAGAGTGATTATGGACCAATTGAGGTTGAAGTGTACGACATTTTATTTTTAGTAGATAAGTAATGCAACAAAATTTTGAAGTGACACATATGACTAAAACTTCATAAATTTGAATTCAAGTATGATTTGTCATCTTTTCTATTTATACCATTAGATTAAATTATATGACTAAATTCATGTAAGTGGACTATGTTGCTTCCATTTCAAGTTCTATCTAAAACAAATGAGAATGTTAGTCATTTAATTGAGTGTATTTGAAGTTTGTTTGCTAGCCTCTTAAACTTATTTTACAATATTATAAGCTGAATTAAGTACCAACCTATATATTGGAGTTGAATTATGTATTTTTTGTATTTGTGGAGTTTGAGGCAAAAATGCATCACATTTAGGTAGAAGAGATACAACTAAAGCCATGAAAATGTGAAGCCACTTGACTACAATTCTATATTTTTGAAGGCACAATTGTTTAACACCATTTAGAAGATCTAATGGTTTCATAGGTATTGCCATCCATTCTTGCATTTATGATGCATTTCAATTCTTCATTACAATTGGCTTTTATTGCATTTATATAAGGTTTATTTTCAACGATAGAACTTTGCTTTTAGTTAGTCATTCATTTTATTTTAATCTTAAGTGTCCTTTCATCCACAATGCATGCAATTTTGAACCCTTAATCAAACCCATTTGATACTCTTTTTTATAGGCTAAAATGCTAAAATTTATGAACTCACAAATTTATAAATTTACAAATTATAAAATTTTCAACTTTTCAATTAAGAAATTTACACCACCAAATTACAAACTAAAAATCAACAAATTTCAAAATTCCCAAAATATTCATTTGTCATCTTTGGTATTACAAAATGTTAGAAAGCCTTAGTAAAATAATACGAGTTTATAAATTCAATCTTTTTATTAATTCATAAATTTAAAACTTTAGTGATTAATAAATTAAAAAATTAAAAGATCAAAAAGATAAAGATTCATGATTTTGCAAAAATAAAACAAAATTCAAATTTTTAAGTTTATGAACAATAAATTATGAACTATGAATTCCAAACTTTCAATTTAAAATTTAAAATTCAATTTAATATTTCTAAATGTATAATTTATATGTTTCATACTCCATAGCTTTTGAGAATTTTTTCAATTTTTCAATTTCTTCATTTAAAAATCCAAAATTTCCAATCAGTTGCCATTAGTACTCTAACTCTAAATTTTCCATAATAACACTTGTTCAAAAATATCATCTCCCCATCTTTGATAAATAACCATGCTTGACCTTCCTTCCTATTCATGCTCGTACTTTAGTTGTTTGTAGGTTAATAATGGATGCGCATGCCTTAACCCTTAAATGACATCAATGTCCAAACTTAGATTTGAGAATTGTTCTTAGTATACGGGCATCATGGAGCTTTCACCAATGATCACCCAATGATGAGCTTCCACCTTCCTTATGGCAACGGATAACCTCGGACAAACTCTAACAGCTTTTCAGTGCAAATATAATTGAAGTACCTATTTTGAACAACCTTTGCGTGATGGCTTTATAAGGTTACCTATTTTGGACAACAATCAGATGCACTATTCATTAAAAAAGATTCTTTGTTTGTACCTCTCTTCCCTCCTCGCTCAGAAAAGTGCCAAAATTAACTATAATAGGTGAGTCTACAAGACCGGAATGGTTCCGAATGAAAAACCTACATTTACATTGAATAAAAATACCCATTCTTGCAAAAAAAATTCATTTTTTTTGTAGCATTCTTCCTTGTCCTTGTATTTGCACACATTGAGCTCAATTTCTCAACAAATTTTCCATATCTTACAGGTTATCATAAATAGGTACTACCTCACTACCCTTCAATTCATGATTCAAAGCAAACAACAAGACCTCGCCAAGATGCATCTGTTGGAGACAAAGAGATGCTCTTCTCCAGATTCCCAATCAGAAAACCAAGTTGGGTCTGACGTTTCAAAGTAAAAAGTTTATGAATAGATGAAATTGCGCCCCAAATGATGTAAGCTTGTGTACAGTAAGCAAATAAGCGAATAACAGCAAAATCCAACACCAAAGAGACCAGGAGCTGTGGAAGGAAAAAAAACACATAAAAATTCCAGATGTGGCAGACTGCTACTCCCAATCCACTCATTACTGATCCCGGGCAGGAAGGGCCGCACTCCTCAACCAGCACCGGCTCCACAAGCGGCGAAGCTTTTGCGACGCTGGACCCGCGGTTGTGTCAGCCCGTTTTGTCTGAGAGCCCGGCCAGTTTTTTCGGGTAAGTTAGACTGGGGATCCATGGAACTCCTATAGTTGCTGTTATTACTACTCTTCCGAATGATCGCGGTTGGACCCTGCCTGCCGTGAGTCCAGCTTCTTCTTCTTCTTCTCTTTTTCTTTCGCTTTTCTGGTCCCTTGTCTGGCCTGGGTGCCCCAGTCTCATTCCACAGTGCCTGGGCTTCCTCACGGCTCATACCCAAAACTTTCAGCATTCTTCTGATTATAATAAACAGGCCCTGCAAATCTCCAGCCTATTCGCACTCTCCCCGCCAGACCAGGCCAGTGAGTCAGTCGTCGGTGTTGCTGCTGGTGTTGCAATCACTTTTTTGTATTCGTCTCAGTTGCTCTCTCTCTCTCTCTCTGCCTGCCTGCCTGTCTGTGTGTGTGCTTGTGTCTGTCTGTGTTGGAAGTAAGTTCGTTCGCCTGCTTCATCATTCCTTCTCTCTCCACTTCATTGGAGCCACTGTCGTTGTATTGTATTTCTGTTTCGTTTCGTTTTTATTCTTTTTTCCATTCCTGCGCTGGGTAGCTGTTTTTTATAACCATCTTGCGTTTGTGGGTGCTGCCTGCCAGGGGTGTACGGGGCCAGAGATGCTCTCATGCCCCGGCTTTCAGGGGGAGCCGGGGGGAGCGGCACGCTTCTTGACCAGTCTTGCGCTTCGGACTCCACATCGGGCTCGCTGCTGCTGCTGCTGCCGACGGGGATTGCCAGGCTATGGCCGCCACTGCGGTTGATGCGGTAAGTATGGTATGGATGTATGGATGTATGGATGGTGGACTTGCTGGCCTTCTTCCTTCCCGCTGTGGTTCTTTGAGTGCGAGGATTCGATTCTCCTCGCGGGGATGGGAGGAGCCTCCGGGCAATCGTGGCAGCGGTCGGTGAGCCTGAATTAGGCGCTGGTGGGCGTGTTTGAGTTTTTTTGGTGGCGTGTCATGTGCGTGGCGATGGGCGTCTGTTTTCTGAGTGCTTGTGGGCGGAGGGAGCTGCTGGGAATTGACGTGGAGGGAAGAATTCGAATGTCTGTCGCGGGGTATTGTAGCGTGTTTGGTTGTTGGGATGTGAGCGTGTGTGTTTGGATGTGCGTGGGATGTTTTGGTGGGACTGCGTAAGCTTGGTTGTGTGTGTTGTGGGTCGCGGATGTCCATGGGTGGAATGTGTCTTGGTTCTCCTCCGGGTATGTGTGGACCGGTCGTGATTCTTCTTGTGCCGAAGGATTGTGAACGTGGAAGCGTGTGTGTGTATGTGTTGTTGTGTGTTGGTCAAATGCAGGCAACAGGAACGGGGACGGGAACACGTCGTGCGGTGGTGAGGAGCGAGAAATTCATGGAGTGGCAGCGTGAAATAAGCAGGTCCGTGTCTGCAGTTCGTAAGCTTGGGCCTCCCAGTGCATTGCTAACAACTGAAAGGTAGAAGTTTTTTTCTTCACCGTCCTCCGAGTGTTGGTGAGTGTTTCTTGCCGAGTGTTTGGATGGAGCGATGTGGGTTGAGTGTGATGTCGGGGGAAAGCCCTGGAGTGAAATCATTGGCAATGCGCATGTGTGAGCGTTGCGTGCGTCGTGGTGTGTGAGTTTGGGTATGTATTTTGCCCCATGTGTCGGTTGCTCCGTGCGTCCGGCTGAGATGGGAGGGTCTGGAAGTTGGCGTGGCTACGTCTTTTTCCGGTCACTTCAACTTAGGTGGACGTGTTTTGTGTGTCGAAGGGTGGTGGTGTCCCCTGTTGTTTTGGTGATGCGGAATGGTTGAGTGGATTAGGAGCATGAACACCTGGGCCCACCTTGTGAACGAGGGTCGTTTCCGGGGACCAATTAACGTGGAGGCTCTCTGCGCCTAGAAGTAGGGGTTGTGAATGTGTTGTACGTCATGGGACATGGAATTCTACAACGGCTTTGGGGTTGGTCTGCGTAGTTCCATTTCACTCACCCCGATGTTGCCTCCTTATTTGCAGGCATTCGAGCGAGGAGGACAATGTAAAGATGCAGCGCCACGAGGGGTCGGAAGGGAGGGAGGGAGAAGGGGAGTTTCCGTTGGTGGACTCGCAAGGAGGGGCGGATGTGGCAGCGGCGAACGAGCATCGAGCGAATTCGAAGGGGAAGAAGTCGCAACAGCAGCGTCATCGATCGGATGCGAAGAAGTCTCGCAAGGAGGAGGAGGTCGATCCGAAGAAGAGCATTTTGAGCGTGGGTAAGGATTCGTCGGCGATAGGTGAGGGTGACGTTGCAAGGATGAGACGTTGCAAGCAGCAGGTGCACGCAGGCAGCGGCGTGCGTCGTTCAGTCCCTCCTGCTTTGCCCCAGCAGCAGCAGCAGTCGTCCCCACCTCTGTCGCGAAGGAGGCAACGTCGTCTGCCTCGGCCTTTCACCCCTCCCAAGGAAGACGTGGAGCGAGGATTGCGGTCGTTGACCAGGTATCGTTACCCAACATGCTTTTGATGTTCGTTTGGCCATCCTCGTTGAGGTTATGTAGATTCGCAATATGCAGGTGTCAACTGACATACGTTTCGGAGACTTGGGGTTTATGGCCTGGATTATAGCACACGGTTCTGGGACTATGCATACAGCATAGCCTTTCACTGTGTTGAAGAAGTGCTCGTGGTCTGGGGCGCTCGAACCACTCCTTTGTGTTGTGGAGGACCGTCGTGGCAATACCGCGTTGCCTTCATGAGACTGGCCGTTCTTTTTTGTGGATAGTGAGGTGACGTTCAAGCAGAAATTCTTACCGATTGAGCTTTTCTGAGTTATTGGGCTTTAGGGTTGGGCTTTTGACTGGATCGGTAGAAAGGGTATTGTCTAGAGGGTCTTGATCAAGACGAGTCTTGGATATGCTGAAAAGTGGGTGAACTGGGGCGATATCTTAATACATATGTCACAGTCCAGTTTCTATGAGAATCAGCGTTAGATCGGAGACCTCTATTACATGTTTGTATGCTCGACATTTGGAGGACGGGGAAGTTCTACATGATGAGGACTTATGGGCATATAAGTTGTGGAGATCCGTGATCACTCATGGAAGGACGTTATCAGCTTCGGGTCTCGAATCAGACGAATATGTGTGTTGTGATGCGCCGATGAGGATTTCTAAGATGGCAATAGACCGAAGTTTATTGTCTCGTCTCAATCCAAGCTACAGCTGGCATGAAAAGTTGACCTGTTGCGTGCTGATGTCAGAGGTTTTATTTTAGGGTTCCCTTTTCTTTTCAATGTTCCGTCTGCACATCTGAGCACCCTTCCGACACTCAGACTCTGGCAAGAGCTACACTATCAGCACCCGAAGTAGTTGGAATTCGTGATGAGTATATCAAATAAAGGAGAGAATGGGTGCAGGAATCGTGGTAGTGAGGCTGTGCCTGCTGCGACGAGAGCAGTACCAACTAACAGCAGCAAAGGAGCCACGAAGCGGTCCAAACGAGTGGCTCAGCGTTTGGCCAACGAAGAGCCGGCTCCACCGCCGTTGAAGCTTCCGAAACTGCACCTCGTTCTGACCCGGAAAGAGATCCAGGAGGACTGGATGAATATCACAGGCCACAAGTACACCGGCAAACCTCGGAAGTCCACACTTGTGAGCCGGGTACGTTTGGGGATCGACGGTAGTGAGTAGTTTCCTTGTCCGTGGACTTGTGTGAAGAATGTGGGGATCGAGTTTCTTGTGGATGTGTGCAAGGGTTTGAACTTCATTTGTTGTAATCGACTTGCGGAAGAAGGTATTTCTGAGGAGTGTTTTCCGTGACGATTTTGCAGGGTCTGGGTTTGTGTACAGCTTTGACTTGCCCGTCTTCGATTCGCTATCTGAATGAACCCCAATGTAGGTCTTCTTGAACTCCCTTCGTGGTTTGGTTTTTAGGGTTTGTGCGAGCTTTAGTGGATGCATAGATTTCGTGGAGCGACGTGGGATTGTTTTGCAAGTGATGTTTTGGTGGCCCAGTTTTCTGTGCTGCTTGAATTGTGTGTTGTGTGTTGTGAAGCGTGTTGTTGAGTTGAGTTGAGTTGAGTTGGATCTTGCAGGACAATGTGCACATGACTTTTCCTTTCTCGAGAACCTTCCGACGATGGACGTTTCGAGCGATCGAGCGATCATTGCAGTCGCCCTGAACGCGTTTGAAGGGATGTGGAGGTTGAACGGGGTGAAGAGCTCCCACCTCCTTCGGGGTCTGATAGGATAGCAGATTCGTGATGGCTTCATTCTTTTGGCTAGCACATTGTTTGGGCCTCCAGTATTGCAAGCGGGATCGTTTTGTACCATAGTATTGAATAATAGTGGTTTCTGAGTACAGTAGGTTGGAGCCCGGTCTCCCACGAAGTAGGCCTGTTTTTCCATGTTGATAGCTTTCGCTGGAGTGCCTGTGGTCGTCGTATTTTTCGAAAGGCCTGCAGCTGCCTCGACACGTTTCCTCCCTCGGTTTCTTTGCCGGCGGTGGTGACGTGCGAGAAGAGAGAAGTGGTGGCAGAATGTCTCCCAATGTGGCGATTCCTTGGCTGTGTATCTATATTACGGTTCAGGTTGATGTCGGCTTTGATCTTTTGGGTCTGAGCTAGTGGCATGACAGCGTGGTGCATGAGGAAGGCTCATCATCTGAATGTTGAGCAATTTGGAGGAGTTCTTGGTCACCAAAACATTTTTTATTACAGGGAACTCCCGACATCTGGCATTGTTTTAGGAAGACATGTTCATGACCCATGGGAGCTTTGAGTGAGCAGGTGGATAGCAGGAGTTTTCTTGGGAATGCTAAAAGAGAATTGAATTAGTTTCTAGTTTCTGTTTTGTGAGGAATGGAAAAGATTGATTGAATTCATTTTCATTATGTCATGCTGTTTTTTAAGTCAAAATCATTGAAGTTTGGATTTACATTCGTCCTGGTGCACTTCTACCAGTATTTTATGGAAATCGATGATCCTGACGTCAAGTTCGAATTAATTTCTAGTCGACTATACGTTTTGTGTACCGAGTTTTTGCATTCTCGACGGTGTGCAATGATTAAGTACTGTGTACAGTTGTGCATGCAGAACGTCATCTTAACTTAGACATACGTCAATGCTAATCTCTCAGTACTGTATCTGCTTACTTCTGCTCCCTCTTAACAGAATTGGGGAAAAACATGAGATCAAGATGTTAACAAATTTTAGTGGAAGTACATGTAATTAAGTTGAGTTTTTTCAGACTAAACAAAAAGCTGGGGTGATAGGAACACCTACTATTGAGACTACTCTTGAGATACAAAATGGTATAGCTCTCATTGGTTGCCCCAAGAACTCTTCACCTTCCATTAGTTACTTTTGAAAACTTGTCTTGAGTTTGAGAAAGTACTATGTCAATATTATGTCATTAGGAGTGCTTTAAAGACCTCTTTTCTAATAGCTAAAGAATGCTTCTACCTAGTTTTGTATTATGATAGCATAGTGTGGAAATGGGGTTGAAAAGGTTGGAATTGAATTAAAAAATGAGGATTTTATGAATTCAATGAACATAATAATACAATTTATATGCATGGTAAAAGTTTCATATATTATTTTTTCAATCTTGAATGACATTTTGGAATTGTCATTGCAAATGTATGTGGAATTACCATAGACACATTAGCATCCAAATAGTTAAGCAATAGTCCCATTCCCTAAAGACAACAATGAAAAGTTATACTATTTTACTTTGACCACCTATATTGATTGTTTTTTCTTCCCCCAAAACCTAGATGGACAAAATATATATAAAACATTATCTTTTTTCTTGTTTTATTTTCCAAAAATTATGAATTTAATAAATCTAAACATGTGAAATGATCAAAGGGTCTAGAGATTAATTAGTCTAATTTAATATTTTGTACTTGCTATTTTACTTTATTTCCTTTAACTTTAAACTTATTCTTTTATTTTTGAGGTCACTTTGTTTAACCAATGATGGAAAGTACTTGTTCACTCATGTACCTTAGGTAAACTTTTCAATACTTCAATAAATATTTCCAATACATAAAAGCCAACATTACAAGCATTTGTAACTTTATAGTATATCAATCTTATCATTGTTCTTTCTATAAATTCAACAAAACTCTTTATTGATCTTGTTCATGTATCCATGTAGTTTTCTAAATTTATGTTTAATCCCTAAATGTTTATGATTAAGTTTTTAGCAAAATTGCCTCCAAACTATCATTTCTAGTATAAGTACCAAATTTTAGAAAAAAAAAACATTTTTGAACACATGTAACCATAGGATCTTTGTTGTAATTTGGTTTGAGATGTACAAAAAATTTCAGAAATTTCCACTATATAAATTGCAAGATATTAGCATTTGAAGTGACACATATCTTTGGGGGGGGCATGCAAAAAAATGGGTAGCTTGCACTTCACAAGGTTACATTTTAATAAAAAATTGTCCAAAATGGTGGTGCTTCTTTGGATTCATTCTTCAAAGCAAGTTGTCTATATGCTTGAAAAAATTTACATTATTTGGAATTGTACAACATATAGAAAAAATATAGTAAGTAGAAAAAAGTAGAAAATGATTTAAAAAGCTAAATTGTTAAGAATTTAGTTATGGAATTGAAAAATGCAAATCCCAATGGTTGTAATGTTGCAATAAACAATCTACACCTAAATTTTTTATTTTTTTTCAAAAATATTGAAAATTGAGTTAAATAAAGGACTTCAAAGTTTATTTTAGAATAGAGAATCTATAGCTACCTACAAATTAGAAACTCTTCATAACTTTCATCTCACTAATTAAAATGGAATGATTCAAAACTTTTCAATTATATGTAAATTTAAAAACCAATTTCAAATTTTTGTTTCTTAAAAAGATGATTTAAAAAAAAATGAGCTACCCAGACTCCCTATTGAACATTCAAAATTTCATATCATGCAATATCTTTTTAACCCTTGAAAGGTCCTTGGGGTCCCTTTATATGATCCGTATTTAGCCTTATAACACTTTAAATGCGGTTTACTATATGAATTGTGATTCATTGTTATTTACACACTACCTTGATCATTAATTTACTATGTACTAAGCAATATTTGGTCAATGTTTTTGATGGTATTCAAAATATACTATACAGCCACAAAGGGCTTTCAAGCCCTTCTAGAGTTAACCATGTAGTCAAAACTTATGAAAATTGTTGGGCCTTGAAGAAAAAAATATGTCCACATGTTGTGTGAAATTTTCAAAGGAAAAGAATAAAAATTTCATTCATAGTAAACTATCTCAAATTGCTATGTTACCAAAAAAACGCAATTTGGTCCTTTGGAGGTTAAGGCTTAATGTTTGTTTTTTGCATTTGCAAAACATTGCCCATTACAATGCATTATTGTTTTTGCACAATAATACTTTCAAATTTCATTTCATTGACATTTTAAATGCTATGTTGTAATAAGTAGATTAGGTTCAACACATTTTTTGGAATTCTTTGAAGAAATTATTACAAAGTATATGAATGTTCATAGTCATTTGAATAAAAAGAAACATAATGTTGGTCCCGGTTTCCTAGGGTTGAATTTTGAGAATCTTCTAAATTTTGAGAATCTTTTTAATACAAGCATGCTTTCCTTCAAAAGAGAACAAAAACTTAATTTCAACTCCCCTAAAAACCATGCTAAAAATCCAATTCATAGTAAATTAACCTAATAAATATATTAAAGATCCAAATTGTATGATGGATGACTTTTATGAAAACTGTAAAAACAAAGAATGCACCTATTCATTCTAAAATTTGATAAATTTTTTTGATGATTGTTGTGTCCTTTCAAGGTTGAGAATCCTTGATGGCAAGGTCAAATCACCTCAATCAAAAAGGAATTTGCTATATTGACCCCAGTCCCATAACCAAGGTACTTTGTCAAAAATGATTAAATTTTCAGACAATGGGTGGATTCTTCATTTCTACAATACTCTTGAAAGCTATCCATACACCACTTTTGGGCCTTCTCGTCCTTTCAAAGTTTACATCGGGAGCAGTTTCTGGTCAATAGATGACTGCTCCCCACCGGGAGTACCGGTAATCATTGGTAACCGGGACTACCGGTAATAATCAGGGGAGAACCAGTCCCAGGTTCCGAGATGGGGAAGTTCGTAATTCGACGGTGATCACGGGCCGGGTGTAGCGGGTCATGAACCGCCCGGCCCGCCCCGTCGTCTCCACCTTTGCTGCTGTTGCTGGTGTTGTTGCTCCTGCTACAGCTCCTCCTCGAGAGAGAGACAGAGAAGATCATGTTTCGTTGCAACAATAAGTTATGAGTCATGGAGACGTGCTAGTTTACGCCATCTCTGATCGCCATTACTGTCACCGTCGCATTCGGATTTGCCATGATGGAGCTAGTAGTTTAGGATTTGGAAGCGCTCCGTGTCTGGAGCACTTTTTGTTGTTTGTTCGCGGGGAGAGGTGGAATTGGCGGAAGAGATCAGATTCGGAAGCTGGAGGCTCGTACAGAGCGGTAAGAGGCCGGGATTGCAAGACATTGGAGACATTATTATTGATTTGGAGTCGTTTTGTGTCTGATTGTTTTGTGGATTGATTGAGTGAGGATTAGGTTTGATGATGTGGAAGAAAATGGTTGAGAGCCGAAGCGGTGGAGGCCGATGCTAATATTCTCGTTTCTATATTTATCCACCTTTCGATTGCGTCCTCGTATCTCGGCAGATGCTTTGACTGTTTGTTTGGACGACACGACTCAATCTCTGACTTTTGCGGAGGCGACTAATGGACAGTGATGTGTGCGCTTTGGTCGATCCATTAGGTTCTGTGAGAATCTTGTTTTATGGCTTCGTTTTGGTATTTTGTACTTGCACAGTGAGGTGTGTTACAGTGACAAGTTCGCAGTTCTAATGGCTCCTCTTACCTCATCTTCAGTTGAGAATTTGCGGCTAGCGGAGTCGACGGAGGGAAGGTGTGGAATTTCAGTTCGCAAGCATGAGCTTTTTGTGAATGAGAACTAAGCATGGATACGCAGAGATCGCACAGAAGTAGACCATTGTGTAGCGACCGGTGGATGAATAGACCGGGTTATTAGATTTTGTCTGAATGGAGGGAAGACCTATTTTTGAAGAGGATTTGACTAGGGCGGACCTTTTTGAGAGAGTTGGAAAATTTTAGCATCTAGCCGACGGATCCAGCAATTTTGGGACGGAAGTTCTTTGGAGGTAAGTAGCGCAGGCTACAATCATGAGATAGAGGCGCAGGCGAAGCCGCGACGGCAGGGCAGTATGAGAGCGTTTACAGGGTGGGGAGCGCCCTTGATACTGCTATTGCTGCTGTCCTGTTCGAGACCATTGAGCTCCAATAACGCCTCATTATGGCAGACGATTGCTGTAGACCCTGGCCCGGCTATGCATGGGTTTCATACCATAGGAGGCGCAGGAAGTCGTGGGCGGGAGTTCCATACTTGCTCCTCCGGGCTGTCGTTAGATTGTACAGCAGGGTCTACTCCGGAAGAGGAACATAACACTCCTGCAGGATCTGGTCCTATGAGAGCTTTAGGAGAAGTAAATGACGAGTATATTGTCAGATTCAAGGAGTACCGACACGCCTCAGAGTTTAAACAAGCTCTGGTGGAGAAGCTTGAGGGTAATGGCAGGGTTTGGCAATGGCTCGAGCGCAACAATCCGGCATCGGCTTTCCCCACAGATTTTGCATTGTTGAGGATAGACAGGACGCAATATGAAGATATGCTAGAAGATCTCAGAAAATTGGATTTCGTGAAGGATGTCTCACCACAGATGCGCTTCACTCGATCCTTGACAACTGAGAAGAATGACGATGAGTACAGCCGCACGACAGGCGACGAAGGCCTAGACGGAAAGGATGAAGAGTTTGAACTGAATAATGAGAAGGGAATGCTCGGAGGTAAGCCTCCGGGCCGCCTGCGCACAAAGCTCTCGTTTGAAAGTGACTTCGAGGACGCCACGACTCCTCTTTTCCCCAATACATCGCTTAACCACGATCGCAAGCTTCTTTTGCAGGTAATGCCGTTGCAATTTTTATTTGAAAGTTGTTTTGTGTGTTTTGGTAGAGTTCGGGAGCTCTGCCTAATGCTATGAATCTCTTGCTTGTGACAGAACAAAGTGATTCTTGGTTATAATTCTGTTAAACCATGTGGTAGTTTGGGTATTCTATGCTTTGTTTGCTCTTTTTGAGACCTATTATTTAGTGAAACCCAACATTTTGGTCAGTATGTTCTGCCATTCACTATGTTTATGCTGTTCATGGTTTCTTGGTAATATCCACTTTATCTTGAATTGGTTCACCTTCGAATTGTAGTTCATTTGTCGAACAGGCTTCAAATATTGGTTCCTTGCATTCTGAAACATTGCTTTTATTCTCCTAGTGACATGGTAATATGAAACTGATCATCAAGAGATTCATTTTATACAAAAACATAGGCTTTCAATTTCCTGGCATAGAGTCCTCAATTTTTTAATGATCTCCGTCGAAGGCTTTCCACTTTTCAGTGCCAATTAGTTCCTGGAACACAACCAGGTTTACACTAATATCAGGGTTTTAAGGCGAGTCCTGTGACAATGACCACTGGTGCTATTGTTAGCATATCGATTTAACCAAGCAGGAAGCTAGTTGCTCACATGTTAGTGTTTGTTGAAACAGCGGTCTCAAATCACATCCATGTTCGAAGCTGAAAAGCTTTGGGCGAAGGGTTTTACTGGTGCAAACGTTAAGATGGCAGTTTTTGACACAGGTGTTCGTGCTGACCATCCTCACTTCCGCAATATTAAGGTAGATCCAGTGCACACGATGTCCTGTTTCTTTATTGTGTTGTATGTTGTCTTAGGTTGGATTGCCTTGTTTTTTTGTTGAGCTCAGCGCTAATTCATATTGAATTGAAAAGTTAAATTCTTCTTAATCAGTTGTATTTCAAGCCTCCAGTTGGTGTACATGACCTTGATGATTCAGGCTTTGAGTTTTTGGTAGTCCGTGTGAGTACATTTTTGGACTGGTTATGCTCTACTACTTTATTCACATAAGTATGGTGATAGGACTGATGCTGGTTCTGGTTGGCGTGTGATTGCAGGAGAGAACGAATTGGACGAACGAAGACACTTTGAATGACAATCTGGGCCATGGCACCTTTGTTGCAGGGGTTATTTCCAGCCAAGATCCTCAGTGCCTGGGGTTTGCTCCTGATGCTGAAATCTATGCCTTTCGCGTCTTTACTGATGCTCAGGTCATCCTATCAAATCCTTGGTTTGATTTCATTTATGTGGCGCACTGTTAATCTGGTCATGGACACTGAAAAGAAACAATCAGGAGCAGGATTGTGGCTCCAGTCGAGTATGCACATGCAAAGCTGTTATGCGTATCTAGGTAGTGCTTTAGCATGAAAGGTATATTTCCTGCATGAATATTAACTTTGTCAGTGGGGTACAGGTATCATACACCTCGTGGTTCTTGGATGCATTCAACTATGCCATTGCTTCTAAGATCAATGTCCTCAACCTAAGCATCGGGGGACCTGATTACCTGGATGTGCCTTTTGTCGAAAAGGTACTGCACTTCTTCCATTCATCAAGCAATATGTGGTAGTTATGTTATATACAGTACTTTGGATGTGACAATATAGTCTAGATATTATTTTATCCGTTTTTCGTATTTCGTACTTTCGAGGGTCTACAGGATTTGCTTGAAAGAAGTTTGAAATAATTATGAAATAAGTCGATTTTTTTTCCTCATATTTATTTTAAATTAATGGAATATCGTGTGTTTTCTAAAAGCTAACATGGAATGTCCTTACCCTATTCTTATTCAGTATCACAAAGCAGACTGAGAGATCTCAACATCTGAATTTTTTTGGACAACCTGTCGCAGGTTTGGGAAATGACTGCAAACAATATCATCATGGTATCAGCTATAGGCAATGATGGACCTCTCTACGGCACACTAAATAATCCAGCCGATCAGAGCGACGTGATTGGGGTTGGAGGCATTGATTACAGCGATCATATTGCTTCCTTTTCATCACGAGGCATGAGCACTTGGGAAATTCCTCACGGGTTAGTTCTTTTTCTTTTCATGATGATTATGTGACACGTATCTTCTCATACTTGAGGAAAGGCAAATTGCATCTGCTTTATATAAAACTTGAAGTGGAAGAGTAAACAGTGTGAATACCCTCATTAATGTGAAAGATGCAGATTAAACTGTTAGATAGGTGATTTTTCAGGCCTTCTAAAATTATTTTAGATGCCTTCAGAACCATTGTGCAGTTACCTTTTTACCTCTCCAAGTATTCACAATCCGGATGAATTAGTTCATTTAACATTGGCAAGCTTCGAAATCTCATATGTTCGTGGTGGGCAGATATGGTCGTGTAAAACCCGACGTTGTAGCTTATGGACGAGAGGTGTATGGATCCAAGATAAGCACTGGGTGCAAGAGTTTGTCTGGAACGAGTGTGGCCAGTCCAGTAGTGGCTGGGGCGGTTTGTTTGCTTGCCAGTGTAGTTCCACAAAAGGATCGATGGAAGCTGCTCAATCCCGCCAGTATGAAACAAGCTCTTGTTGAGGGAGCTTCGCGCCTGTCTGGGCCTAATATGTTTGAGCAAGGAGCTGGTCGGCTCAACTTGTAAGATGCCTTCCAAAACTTTTCTCTATTGAATACCTTGGTTTGTTGACTGATTTAAGGGTTAGGATTTGCAAGTCAAGAAAAATTATTTGGTAACAGGAAATAGGTTGTTTAGCCTGCGATTTACTCTAATTATTATTTTTCATGTCCGTTTAATTACTTGTCTATAGTTTCACACCATGTGTACTCTTGGATGTATAGTTTTGAAAGTTATTGTATAGTCGAACATGGTGAGGTTTTCATAGCTCACAGAGCTTTCAGTATGCGTTATTTTCTTAAGTGTGTTTAATTTGTTGACGCAATTGCCACCAGAATGAAATTTTCGCACATTATCTGGCAGATAAGTGAAAGTTGCTCATCTAAGCACACTACAGTGAGTGTCCTATTCAGAGTAGTCTTGTTGCTAATGAACTTGATTAATTTTATCCTTAGTAAATTTCGTTTTAAATGGAAGTATAGATTTCTTTATTTAGTAAATTTGCATCTGAACTTGTTTTCTAGTGATCTGTATGAGGTGAGTCTTACTGCTAGTTGCCGCTCATTGCATTGGCCATCTTGTCATTTCGCATGCATTGTGATTGACTCTATATTTATGGACTTGCATAGAAGCTTTAATTTGACATCTTCTCATGATTTATTTCAGGTTAAAATCGTATGAAATATTGGCAACCTACCAACCCCGTGTGAGCATCATGCCCAGTACCTTAGATCTGACTGATAGTCCTTATGCATGGCCTTTTTGGCGGCAGCCTCTCTATGCTGGGGCTATGCCTGTCATTTTTAATGCAACGATACTGAACGGAATGGGCGTCGTGGGTTACATAGACAATGCACCCACATGGGTACCTTCTGGAGATTCAGGCAGGTTGCTGGACATACGATACACATATTCTGATGTGATCTGGCCATGGACAGGGTTTCTGGGATTATACCTTAGGATTAAACCCGAAGGGAACAGGTATCAGGGAACAATAGAAGGCAAAATCACGTTTAGGGTAGTTTCTCCTCCTGCGAAGGGGGAGAGTAGTCCACGTAGATGGGATTGTGAGTTGCCACTGAAATTAGCAGTCATTCCTACACCTCCTCGGGAGAAGCGGATCTTGTGGGATCAGTTTCACAGTGTACGGTATCCACCTGGTTATATCCCTCGTGACTCTTTAGATGTAAGGAACGATATATTGGATTGGCATGGGGACCATTTGCATACCAACTTTCATGGGATGTTTGATGTCCTTCGTGACGCCGGTTACTATGTTGAAACCCTTGGTTCCCCATTAACATGCTTTGATGCCACTCAGTATGGAACACTGCTCATGGTGGACTTGGAAGATGAATACTACAAGGAGGAAATCAAGAAGTTGCAAGAGGACGTTGAAACGAAAGGTCTTGGACTCATTGTTTTTGCGGATTGGTATCATGTCGAGACTATGGTGAAAATGAAGTTCTTTGATGATAACACTCGGAGTTGGTGGACTCCTGCTACTGGTGGTGCTAATATTCCAGCCCTGAATGACTTGCTTGCTCCCTTTGGTATTGCATTTGGGGACACAATACTTAATGGTGCTTTTTCTCTTGGGGGTGAAAGAGCACATTATGCCTCAGGCACTGATCTCCTACGTTTTCCGATTGGAGGCTTTGTACACCGCTTTCTTTTCCAGGATAGCTCGGGAGGTCACTCTGGCATTATTTCATCACGCAGTTCAGTGCGAGCTCAGGTCCTTCCCTTCACAATTCATCTTATCCTGTGAATATTGTCATGATGATTATGCTTCTTGTTTTGTGGATAACAATAGTCTGCGGCAATAATTGGGGTGTTCCGCTTTGTGTCGTAGTTTTTTAAGAATATCCCCTCATTTCATAAAATACCGGTTTGCACCGACTCAACTGGAAGTTGCGTGAAAATTAAAAATGCATTTTATGCTTCTTTTCGTCTTACTTGTTAAGTGTTTTCTTTTCTTTTTTGTTTTATCATTGCGGTATGAAAACATGCAACCTAAGTTCTTCGTCTGCGTGTTTTGCAAAATGAGCTCACTCGTGTTCTCTTCTTTCTCATCTTCTTTGCTCGCTTTTCTGATAAAGAATATGCAAATGATGAAATCAGGTAGAATCTCCTATTTTGGGAGCAGTAGAGGCAGGAAAAGGACGCATTGCTGTCTATGGAGACTCCAATTGTTTGGACAGCAGCCACATGGTGAGCAACTGCTACTGGTTGCTGAAGAAGCTATTAGATTTTACAAGTTCTAATATTGAAGATCCTGTCATTTTCCCTGCAACAAATGAGTTGGTGGGCTCTCCCCTTGGCAGTGTGGACTCGCCCTTACCTCTGCGGCGGGATGACGTTAATTTTAGTGCGTATTCTCTCGTTTTGCAACATCCTCTAAGATGCGGCTTAGATTCTCCAGTTGCAGTGCAGGGTTCTAAAGGCTACATTTCTGAGTACAGTACTAGTACAAGTGGACATAGAAACATCTTGCAACCAAACCCCATCATTGGGGGTCATGTGCAATCTGGCATATCCAAGAATGCTTCGTTGGATAGTGTAATTCAGCTGAAAGGAAATTCTACAGCTGATTCAATTAGGCCAGATACGTCTTCTAACGTGTCAACTTCTAGGTCAGATAGTAAGATAGATAGTATTTCAGAGTTTGTATTTCCAACACAGGCTTTATTGGTACCAAATGAAGCAGTCCTTGAGGTAAGGACTGCCGACACTACAAATGGTAGAGTCAAGAATAATTCTCAATTGCCGCTCGGATGGTGGACCCGAGATGAGGTCAGTACCTTTGATACCTCTCGTCTCCTTCCTTTCTGACGTATTATATGATCTTGCCCTGTGCATGGTTGCTTTCGCATGATAAGCAAATCGTTTAGAAATGAGAAACATGGTCTGAATAAGTTGCTCAAGATCCTCGTCCTCAATACTCAATCCTCTTTTGTCCTAGACCCTCTGTTTTTATAGTGCCCCCAAAATGTCATTCTATAACTTGCGAACTGCTAGTTATATCCAGCCTTTACTTCCTATCGAGCTAGTCCGGTGTTCAAGGAGTTGATTGAAGTTATTGGTTGTGTGCAGCTGGATATCACGACTCAAACAGCTGTTCAATGGCTGGCCCCAATTCTTCTATGTATAACAGGTATGGCTGCGAATCAGTTCTGTTTGGAAATGTCTAGTACAACAGCATCATGATCTGCTGTTGTGATCATTGAACTGCTCTTGTTCTCCACTGTTTCGAGGGATGTATTGTAGGTCATACTCAGATTGTCTACTTCAGTATTTAGTGTCATGCTTACAAGCGTTTTTACACATGCTAGCAGTGTATACTAATAGTGTGTTTCTGAGAGAGCCGAGTATGTATTCCAAGTTGGAGCACGCTTTTTGAACTGCTTGCTGGTTGGTTTAAACTGTGCTAGTCTCACTGGTTCTATTTAATGTTCCTTCGTCATTGCAGGGTTTGTGCTCATCCTTGGCCTTTGGCGCGTAAGGCAAAGGAAACATAGGCGTGCACGAAAGGGATCAGCAAGGTCTCTAATAAATTTGTGGCAAGTGTAGGTTAATTAAAGAAAAATAATTTTTGATTTGTTTATTTGGTTGGTCATGACACACTATATTGTGTCGGGAACGCTGCAAAAGCAATGGGACATTTCATTGTAGAGAGCTTCAGCTGCTCTATTCACAGGGTCTATCAAGTAGAGTTTTCTACAGATAAGGCTCACAATGCAGATATTCATTTCAGTCCAGGATCGACTCTTAATTCTCTCCTTATCTGTTCTGTACATATCATGAGTGAGGTTTTATTCATCACTTCTACATGCAAGGTCAATGTGAAGTACACTGCATCTGAACCAGAATCTTCTCATATCATTTTGACCGTATCATGTGTGATCTCATGTCAAATAGTAGCGTAAGGAGACAATAGACCTCACCAGAGCTTTTTTTTTTTTTTTTCATGTTTTCAAAATGAAAGAAAAGGCGATATTTTTTTACCTGGTCAGGGTTTGCGTGGTGATGTAGTGATAGGGTACGCAGTTTTAGGGTGACGATGGCTGGAAATATGCGGTTCAAAATTTGGCGAATTTATTATTGGCCCTATGTTTATTTGGGTAATCACTGTTTCAAGAGGAACCCTTCCTGGCGCTTTTCACATTTCTTTTACAATGAATTGACGAAATGGGTCTATTAGGTGAAACTCTTAGACTGCCTTACTGTAAGATGGTGAAATGAAAATGCAAAAGTTAGGGAACTGGTGTTTTCGAATCATTCATGTCAATGTCTTCTTATATGCGTGGATCTACACCCTCCCCAACACCCCTCCGACGCTAAAGACCCTTCCGATGCTAAAGTTAGGAAATTTTTGGAAGAAGTGAGCACAACATAACCGTTTTTTCCCCAATGAATGACAAAGAATCTTTTCATGTTGAACAAAAGTGCAACTATTCATCCTTCAAATTTTGAGTGAAAAGGGAAGGTCTTCTATCTACAATAGTTTATCTTCCAATGAGTGCTTTTTCATTTTTTTTAAGCCAACAATTTATATAATATTCAAGGAGATGATTTCCACAATGATAGGCTTGTTCTTTAATGGTTGACAACAACTAGCATAAGTAAAGTGGACTTAATAATATCAATCCATGCCATTGACGATCATAAGAAAAGCAAAAAAGGCAATGGGATTCATGAATAAAATAAATCTTAGCCAATATGAAGAAAAAAAATCAGAAAACTAAATGCCAACTATTGCTACATGTTACCTCTAATAAAGGACCAACTATCACTGCTGCAAGTCCTACAACTAAGTGTTAGCCAAGTATTTGCCTTGGCTTCAAGAGCTAAACCATTCATCAAAAGCTCACCAATAAGGGAAGGTTTCAATAGTATAAAGACGCTTGGAAAACACTATGACTGGAATGTACTCTTCCAAATTGTTGCACAGCTTGGGCTTAAGAAATCCAACACTAGAAAATAGATGTTCATCTTCCATGGCCCTTAGAACATGGATGATTGAAATTTCAATGAGCTTCAAGAACTTTCCAAAATTTTTGAGTCAAGTTGTGGTTGTTGTCAAGTACTCTCCACACTTTGGTTAGTAGATTTATGTCGTAAGGTGGGAGCATGGTTTTGCAAGAGTTGCTTTTCATGCATGTTTTGAAGAGAGCACGCTATGATATCAAAGCATCCCGATCAATCAAGGAAGGAATCAAGAGTTTTTTCTCACCTTCCCCTCAAATCTTCCCATGCTTGTACATGTCCATTAGAGTGTGGAGGTGCTTGTCAAACATCTCCTCTACATTTGGCATACACTAATACTATGGATAGATTGAATGCCTAATGCGTTCCTAATGTTTGGGTAGGGAATCGAGCATTGAATTCTACAACCAACATCTTCACTATACTTATATATAGCATTCCAATGCATAATTAGAAATCTTTTCAACAATTGAACAATGTAAAAAACATGGAAATGATACACTTGAACTCACATCACCTACAAATGCATTGTACCATTATTTATGCAATCACTACAAAAGAAAAGAACTTACTAGTACACTCGGACTTTACTTTGGCAAGCAAAAATAGCCCACACCTTGCAATCAACTAGGGCTCCCTTGTATTCAACGTGGATCTGTTCGCCATGGCAAATGAAGGACAACATCGCAGAATTATTGTTCGGATTGGCTAACCACTTATTATGAATTTGCTTGTGGCTACAATCAAGAAGATTATTGAAGCTTCAAAACTCATCAAAGCTAAAGGTTGTGCCCTTATCTTCGTATATGCAATATAGTGATCCTTGACATACTTTCATTATAACTACAAAGTCATATGGGTTATTGCAAGAAAGATCAATCTTATTTTGCATCACATTTAGAGTGATAGAGTTGTTTCTTGTTAGAACTTTTGACAATAGAACTTGATGAATTTGAAATTTTTATTGGAAATGTTTAACTTGACAATAATCATATACTTTATTTTTTTAGAAATTTTTAAAAACCATTTTATATTTTAAAACCAATTTTTTAAATTTGTCACACTTTCAAATTTAGAAGGTTTTAGTACTAGGGAATATCCAAAATTAACCCCTAAAGGTTTTTGACTATGCTTTCACCAAAATACACCAAAATTGTCATTTCTAGTGTAAGTACCAAATTTTAGAAAAAAACATATTTGGACACATATAAACTTGGACACATTGTAGTATATAGGTTTGATAAGATGTAGAAAAAATTTCAGAAATTCATACTATACAGATCACAAGATAATAGCGTTTGAAGTTGCAAAAATCCTCTTTTGGCCCTATGAAAAATCAAGCAATTGCACTTCACAAGGTTACATTTGTATGAAAAAATATCCAAAATGGTGGCTACTCTTTAGAATCATTCTTCATGTCAAGTTTTCTACATGCTTGAAAATCTTTAGATCATTTGGAATTGTACAACATATTGGAAAAAATAATAAGTAGAAAGTAATAAAAAATGATTCAAAACACTAAATTGTTAACAATTTATTTATGGAATTGAAAAATTACAATACCAATAGTTGTAATGTTGTAATAAAAAATCCACACCTAATGTTTTTATTTGATTCAAAAAATATTAAAAATTGAGTTAAATAAAGGACTTCAAAGTTTATCTTGGAATAGAAATTCCATAACCATTTGCAAACTACCCACAAACTAAAACTCTTATAACTTTCATCTCATTAATCAAAATGGAATGATTATATACTTTCCATGTATATATAAATCTAAAAAATCAATTTCAAATTTTTATTTCATAAAAAAATAATTTTTAAAGAAGCTTTTTTTTGCGTGGATTGCCTACACTTCACTGAAAACTATATATCATACAATAATTTTTGAACCATATAGTAAAAAATTATGAAAATTATTGGTTCTAAAAGCTACTCCTTGGATACATGTTGTGTGAAAATTTCAAAGAAAAAAATTAAAACTCCATTTGTAGTGAGTTGCCCTAAATTGCTATTGTTGTCAAAAAATGTAATTTGGAGCTTTAGGTGTTAATGATCTAGAGCTGAATTTTTTGTGGTCTATTCTCACAATAGGGAGATATGTGCCCACCTAAGGAAATCTAAAAATATATTATTTTATGATTTCCATATTCATACAAATAGGGCTCCTTTACGTGTGCACTTTTGAACATTGAAGATGACTTTGACTTCCATTTTTTGGTGAAATGAATCACTATGAAGTCTTTATAAATGTCCAATTTTTAGGGTTTTTTGTTCAGGATTTTATAATTATTATTAATTTTTACCTAGTTGTATCTATTTTCTATGATAGTTTTTTTTAATAAATAATATTTTTTTAATACTTGCAAGTAATCAATAGTACTATTAGCCATTGATTTTTTCAAATCAATAACTGAGATTGTTCTAATTCATAGTACTCATAGCACTAAGCGCAAAAATTGCAGTTTTGAAAAAATGCTACCAAAAATGTTTGGTCTTTTTTGCAACCACCCACATAGATAAATGTCATGTTTTTGCGCGAAGTTGACCAACCTATTTATTGCCTTTAAGAATGACAACAATGCACACATACCAAGTACGGTGTACCCAAAGGGTCATGTTTTGTAATCCCTACACAAGAGTGGGTCACCTACAGTGAAGGCCAAGGCACCTGCGATGAAGCTTAGGGTACATGTCAAAAAAGGGCATCCTAAAATTTTGATTGAAATTTGTGCTTCATCGGGAAAAAGCCCCCCATTGCGACAATATTGTTGCAATACAATTTCAATGAAGGTATACTCTATCCATTGAAAGTATATTGTTGTAGTATTGCAACAATTTGTTTTTAATACTCTATTGTTCAACCATTGAAACAATATTGCAACAATACTCTTGCAATGGGAGTACTTTCCCAGTGTAGTTGCTCGCTCCAATTTGTCATCCATTCCATTATCATCCGAGTGGCACAAGAGCAATGCAGCTGGAATGCGGGCTTTGAATGTTGTGCACCCCCCTCGTCTCCTCATCCTGCCACTAATATAAATTTAAACTTGAATTCCACTGTGTGGTTCCGCTACTTAGATGTTCTCTGGAAAATTTGGTAACTGAAGAAATGTTGTGGAATGTGACAGTTGATGATTATGTGCACAGAGTCCACAAGAATGGAAAATTGTGACGTCTTCTAAAAAATTTTCTAGGCGTGCAAGTAGATCGTGTCCTTGTACGCCAACGCAATGCCGGACAGCAGAAACGCAGCTCCCATTCGATCAAGCCTGCATTCCAGCTGCATCGCCAACTCCTCCTTCATGTCTCGTATCTAGAAATTGCGCACAACCAAACGCAAGTCTGCAAGTGACAACAATTGCACGATAATTCTGATGTCATGATGGACAAAGTAACTTAAGCCAACCACTGCCGATGCAATGACCATTCACTTCTAATAAGAGCACCACCACCCATCCTCAAAAACGGATGGCCTCTCAAGAGAGGCCTCTAAATCCGCCCCACCGTCCTCCAAAACGGATGACCTCTTAAGAGGCGCCTCTTAGAAATGAACTTTGGCCTCCATATGATATGAGGGTGGTTTTGGAGGCCTCAACTCAGCCTCTAAAACAAGAAAAGACAAGTCCCACGTTGCTCTCCACGATTCTAGCAAGTGGTTCATGCCGAGTTGTCGTACTCTGGTTGGAAGTCATATGGCCTCTTAAGAGGCCATGGGTGGGGCAAGCCTGGTAGCTCGCTGCCAAACCCGACCGAGCCCGAGGTGGAGGCCGCTGCATTTTGCAGGACGGGTGGCCTTGCTCTTATAGTTTTATAGCAATGGTTTTATAGCCCACGTGTAACCTCATAACATTGTCAACTACACATACTGTACTCAGAATGAGGATTGACATAAGGATGAGCTATAAGCATTTAACAGTTGCATGTTGATAAACTTTTTTCTTATAAATGCTATTAAATAACTGCATCCTCTCCTCTTCCTTCATCTTGCTCTGCCTCATCTGCAATGACATTCCTCAGTTGTGAGCAGGGTTCCAGAATGAAGGGTGAGATGTTTTCCAGAAGACTTTAAACACGATTCTAAATTCTGAGATTACAGTTACTTGGTCCTACAGAGCCAGAACTTGTATATACCGTATGTGCTAAATGAGTCCTGAAGAAATGCCAGAAAGTGCTCCAGTATGACATTTACAATCGTGCAGATTATTCCCAAACAACCATCCACAGCACTCGGACTCTGGCACTGTGCATGGGCTCTTAAAAGCAATTTGATCGGTCAAGGCGGAATCGCAAAACACCTACTGCAACTTCCGCTGCAAAATATCTTGCTGACCGTCCAATTTTTCATTAGCGGATTTCAGAAAACTAGAAGTACTGCAGATTAAAGCGAATCACTCAACGTACAAACTGCAGCGCTGAATTGTGTTCATTAAAGGCTAACTGGTTAACTGAAATGTTGAATTACAACTAGTCCTAGCACTAGTTTGACACATTGTGAATAGTAAAACATGGCACTACATTGATCTTGTTAAGATGTACATTATGTTAAGACACTCTCCACTATAGCTCACTTGGGAGCTCTCCACTGGAGTTCATTGGAGTTATAAAGGCAACTAGGGATTAGATTAGAATCCCTTGAACTAATAGTAGAGTAGGACTACTCATCCTCTCTCTTTGGTATATGTTTCATTGAAAATATCTCTCTTTCTTCATGCATACTTTGGTTGTGCATTCCTTTGTAGTTTTGTTTCATTTTACTATTCTCAATAGATCTAAAACTAATGAGGGTCATTTATATGAGGTATTAGAACCGGGAATAGATCACTAAAAAGTTTGACTCCAAAACTAAATTCAAGAATCCGGAATATTAAGGGTGAAAATCAAGGAGATCCATACTAGAAGGGCCAAAAAAAAATTTAGCTCAAAATTTATAAAAAAAAACACTGCATGTAGGGATGCCATAAAGTCGTGAGGATTGTAGTGGAAACTACCATTTCTAAGTTCCGGGGAGTTGAAGCCAATGACCCATGTAAAAGATGGTATAGTAGCTGACCCATTTCTAACCACCATCCATTTCCAATCTATGGGTTGCTCTCTTTCCATGAAGTTGTGGCATATTATAATTGGCTGCAAAATTGTCAATATTGCAACAAACCCTTGGTCGATTTTGCAATCAGCCTATGGTTAGAAATAAAAAGGTCTATATCACTATGACAAGTCGTAGAGAATCTTCTACTACAAAATTCATAATAATTACGTTTTGTGTGATAAAATTCTAAAAAAAAAAACAATCTTTCTAAACTCTATTTTTGTACATAGAAAAAATTTTGCACTAGAAAAACTTGCACTCCAAATATGCGTAATTGCGTAAGTGGTTGGAAATGGGTTGGCTACGTTAGCTAGGTTTTCAGAGTTAATCGATGGGCATGTTAAGAGACCCAAATAAATATAAGGTCCACCAATCATTTTGGGCAATGGTTTAGAATCATATGAAATTAAAACACATTATCTAGCATTCTAAGGTAGTAAACTCACCTACTATTTTTGCAGTAAGGTAGGAGTATCCATAACTGTCAATTTAAGGGTTTGGGACATGATGTCTATTAATAAACATTCAAAAAATTATTGGATCCTATTAGCAAGAGAAAAGAATTCCTATACACTTTCAAATGTATTATTTGGACATTGTAAAAATAAATTGTAAATTTTTAAAGAGCCAACTATACATGCACCTAATACCAATACCATGAGCTAATGTTCAGATGTAGTACATCTTTATAATTACATCTATTCACTTCCCAAGATTTTAGAAGTGACAGTTATGGATACAATGATAATTATGGGTGCTCCTACCTCATTTGGTGATAGGTGGATAGCATCAATTATGAATGTCAACACCTGAAAAGCATTAAGATTCAGAAAGGCCATTATCATACAATTCCATTTTAGGAATAGAAGACATGATTTGGCCTACACACTTGTGTACAATAAGCAATTTTGGAGTGGACGCCACACCCATGAACCACATGAATGTCTAGCAATGTTTGGAAAAAATCAGTGGCTAGTTCAAAGTTAGCCAGAGGAATTGGGAAAAAATTCATTTGCAATTTGAAAACATTGGCAAAAAATCGGTGAAAAAATCTATAAAATTTCTATTTTGAGTAAAAAATAGAAAAAATAACTGGACTCTTTTCTTTAAAAATTGGTTCAATACAAGAACTAAAGGAAATTAACCGGTAAAACTCAAAAAGTTTCCCAAACATTGATGTCTAGACATAATTAGTCCTGCAAAGTTATGAGTGCAAGCTAATGAGACTAAAGCTACGATTGCAAAGCAAAAATGCCGATGTATGGGCGATGTGGGGTGTGAGCACTGAGATTGTCAACCCTTTTTTTTCCTGCTTTTGTCCATATTTATCCTTAATTATTAACAAAAAGATAGAAAAAAAGAGTTAGCATTGTGTGTGGAGGGATTCCTTACAAATACAACATTAAGTTCCTAAACACATAGAAGTGCTTAAAACACTTTTAAATTTTCAATTTAGAATCTAATTTGGTGAATTGGAATCCAATTAAAAGTTTAACAGAAATCGGCCCAATCGGCATTCCGATAACAAATCATTCAAAATTGGGAATAATTTGATTTTACAGCAACCGACCACGATAGAAAGATAGAATTGGGAGGATAAAATCTAGAAGCATCTTCTTTGATATTAGGAATCTCTACCAAGGCATTTTCATTGAAGGGGTCTATTCAATTCTACAATTGGTAGACATTGCCTAATTAATTTAATGGAGAAAATTCCCAAAATTCAAATAAGAGAAATCGAGGATTGAGGATAGGTGTTTATAGCTTAAAAACATGTCTAGAGAATAATGGTGGAGTTAGTTTGTCCAGATTCCCATGTATGGAGAAGATTCCTCCCTAGAGGAATTAAAATTGACAAAGGTAATTTTGTTTCTCTTTCACCAAGTACAATTGGGTCTTGCAACTTTGCACAAAGGACTTTGGAATTTTCTAGAAGCTACCCAAAAAGTTTTATAATTTTCTAAATTGCGAAAGATGACTCCATGGAAAATCAACCTTTTTTTGCCTGAGTTAGGAAAATCATAGAAATTTCCTAGGTATTGGAAAAATCCCACTAAAAATTAAAATAGTGTGTTTTAGCCTAAATAAGCGCCCAGTCAAATTCGATGACATTCCGACCTTAGTAACTACCCGAACTAACGACGTTAACGGTTTTCAACAGAATTTTAAAACATTCGAAATGTTGTCCAACATACCAAGAGTATATGAAGTCCAAATTGAATCGACTTGGAATCTTTTCTTACTTTTTGGACCTTCAAACAACCCTAATTAGTTAAAATTACCAAGAGATGCAAATTCCAAAAGTTGAGTTTTTCACCTTTTTCTTTAGGTTGGAAAATGCTATCTTTTGTGAACAATTTAAGCTTGGAAGTCCAATTGGACCTTTCCTTCAAAAATTATAGCAACATCAGCAGTAGGGTAGAATTTGGCATAGTAATAGTTAGTTTTAGTTCATTTTCATTCTACTTAGGCAGGGTTGCTATTTGGCGAGCCTATGAGCCTGAGCCTATGAGCCTGCGAGCTTGTGAGCGTGAAAAAAATGAATTGAAAAAATTTAGAATCTTGTAGAGTTGACCTATGACCGTGGGTATTGTGCCGTGTACAGAGTGGTTAATGTGAGATCTGTTTTTGAAAGTCGGTTTAGGGTCCTGTTATTATTTTTCAATCTTTCTTATAGGCAAAGACAAAATACTATCAATTGAAGAAAATGAAGCAAGTAGAAAACATGCAAGAAATTGAACACATGGAAGAAGTATCCATAAACACACAAATCCATCTACAATGAAAATCAACACATAATAGTTTGACCCATTAAAGAGATTTGTCAATCTCATGAATCTAAGTTGTTTAGGACTCTATCAAAGAATCAGAACTCGGAGATGACTCCGAGGCCTCTCTACCTTCGGATGCTGAAACATCTATATACTGTAAGACATTTAGAGCGTAAGTGTCTTTACGGCGTTTGGGTTTGGAGCAACCAAACTCCGCGAAGGCACTCGCCATTTGCTCGGCATAGATTGGGAGCTCAAAAGACTTCTCCGGACTGATGAGAAGACTTAGTTGGGGTAGGGTGTCATTCCTTGCCATCAATCTCCCATCTCTGCAACAAAAAAAGACATGTTGTCAATATTGTAGAACATGAAAGTCTTCATCCAAGCAAAGATGAAAGAAAATGCCAACTTACTTACTAGATTTTCCCTTGCGAACGAATTTGTGAGGCACCACTGGCATATCCTCCGGATCTTGTGAAAGGTGAACTATTGGTGGCACAGTTGGTGTCACCACTACGGGTGTTGGTGACTTCCTCATGGGTTTCAAAATGGCATCATAAATGTCTTTATTCCCTTCCAAAGCCACAATGTGGTGGCCGGTGCCACGGCAAGCCGTAATACATGCACCTGGAGGTAGTGAAATCAAAATGACTTAGTTCCATGAAAGAATTGGAAGAACACATTTGGAGGAGTAAACTTCTGAATGGAATCATTACCTGTAGATGCGGTACAATCCAGAATCAAGTTTCCTGGAACGCTTGTTGCCTCCAAGAGGATAGTGAAGAACCTTGGATCTTTTTCGCGTCCGCCTCGCCAAGGTTTGTTTCCATTCATAGCCACGTCATCTGCATGGGTGTAATTGATCAGCATGTCATCAATAGCCAAGTCCACACCAGCCTTCATTGTGGTGTTAGTCTTTTTGAAGGAAAATTTGGATTTTCCTTTGGAGCCGAGGTCCTTCACGAGGAGGGTGATTCCAAACTTCTGTGTCTGCAACGTCCATAGCAAATGTACATAAGAATGCATTGAATGGAGTGCATTGCAACTTGTTCACAAAAGGAGACAAAATTCTATGAAAATTACCGTCTTTGTGTTGTCTATAGCCAAGGTGATGTGCATGCGGTTCATCCCCATCCAGTCCTTCTTCATCAGCAAGTCATACGCCTCACATACCCCAGCAATGTTCTCTTTGGATTTGATGCTGTAGGAGTGAAATAGAATGATGTACCCATCATCTTGTAGATGCTCTGCGGCGAAGCTACATGCCAACTGGAGAGCCTCATCATCAGCATCTGCATTCCACATTGGCACCTCATGGGTCGGTGTAGAGAGCCCAGGCACGGGTAAGTTCTCCGGACAGTCAATGAATATGACATCCACCCCCGGTCGAGCATTTGGCACTCCCTCGAACATGCGAGTCTTTTCGGCCGACATCTGCAAACATGTAGAACATGGTGAAGTTAAAAATAAGCACAGAAAACATTCATGAGACATGAAAGCAAAAAATGCGCTTTTGAGTACAAAGATGCATATGCATACCTTTTTCAAGAAATGCAGCACCTCGTTGTACCACGTGGGCTTCTCCTCGACCATGTCTTTTGCCAAGACTTCGATGGAGATGTTGAGGATCAAATCCTCCGTCTTAGAAACATCACCTTCTGTAATGACCATGGCTTGTGTCATACGAGTGATAACTTCCTCGGTGAGCTGTAGGAGAGTAGCCTTCTTCTGTACTGCACTTTGCGCCTGTAAATCTTCATTTGCGGTGGAAGATGGTACCACCTCGCCTCCCGCTTCCTCCTTCTTTCCCTTTCCCTTGCCTTTATCCTTCTCTTCCTTTTCTTTTGCCACCTTTTTGTCAGCGAGCTCGAATGCCTTCATCTCCTTCGCTTCAAGGTGGACTTGGACCCGCGCCTCTTTCTTCCGGTCCAGAAAATCCCTCCTTGCAATGGCCTTCTTTCTCGCTTTGTCATCCAGGCCTGTAAACTCATTGATCTCTAAGTCCAGGACCCCTTTCCCGTCCAAAGATCTCCTGAATTCAACCTCGGAAGGAGGAGTGAACTCGAGGAGACAATCTAGGTACCATCCTCTACCGTTGAGATGAGCTGTGGTGTAGGTGCGGAGCTGGTGTGCGGTGAACATACAAGAATTGGATGTGCGATCTAGATATGATGATAGGAAGGGGGGAAGGTCTGAGCGATCGATGGCTCCTTTTCCTTCGAGCTCAAATTTGAAATATCTACAGCACAAGCATGATTTTGCATTCAGGAGAATGTAAATGATGATCATGGAATCTCTACAACATACATCTGTGAGCAATTCCGGATGGTAAGACCAACGAACTTGTGAAAAATGAATGCATTTCCAGTATAAGGGCCTAATGGAGACATTGCAGAAGAGAATTATCATACAATTGTATACGGAAAGGTTCTAAAATAAGGAGTTAGAGTTGAAGTGAACATTTGAAACCTCATTATAATGGACTCCAAATAGTATAGTGATTTTTACAATAACTTGCTGTCCACCAAGTTAGTAGACATATTCCAGTATTGAGATAGTGGAACTCACCGGTACAAAACTCTGCGCACAGCAGCGGCTGACGCTTCATGAGCCATGAACGAGTCCCCCTTTTTGAAGTAATTGTGCCCTTTGAAATATGTCTGAAACCCGTGCTCCCAAATTGTGTGCCTCCACCCTTCTATGTACTCTACCAAGTACTGTGGTTGTGTTGGAATGTTGTAGTTCACAGTGATGTTGTCCTGCTTCACCACCGAGTCGAAGTACTCCACTGCTGCATCTTCGATCTGCAGAGTACAATGCATGCTAAAAATGTACAATTGAAGACGTTCATGGTCCCATTCTGAACTTGTGAGTTACAATTTGAAAACCAAGTATCGCTTGGTATAGTTACTTGACTATAGGAATCAATTCCCTTACCCCAGCATACCAGACGCATTTGGCAAGAAAATGGGGCAGGAGATTTTCGGAGACGAGCTTTGGTGGGAACTTCCTTGCTTCGCGAGATGGCGCGGAGGAGTTCCACCACTTCAAGATCTTGATCTTGTGTGCAGGCGCCATGTTGCACGTGGCCACCATTTGCAACTTCTCCAATGTCATTTCAGGCACTTCATTAGTGCTCCAGTGCCTCTCCACCTATGACAGCAACACATTCAATAACTCTTGGCGTTTGAAAACAGAAGAAGTAAATTCGTAGTTGTGTAAGTTTTTCGAATTAGACTGACCTCTTGTAAGAAGCCTGGCCCATTAGATGGTTGAGCCACTGCCAACAACTTCCCCATTTTCACCATCAAAGTTTTGGTTTTCTCCTTTGCTCCCGCCCTCATGGCAAGAGCGACTTCTTCAAGGGTCCTCTCCTCTTCTGGTGTAGCATCGGTATACTTTCTCACTGCAGCATCCGCAGCTTGGGAAATCTCTTGCTGCACATTCAGACGATAACATTGAATTAGAAGTTAGGCATGTAAAGAGTTTTGGGAGCAGACTACAGCAAACTGAAGGATTCCAAATTTGTATAACACATAGTGTCTTACCCTGAAAATGAACGATGTGAAGACCTCCACAGGTATGCTATACCATTTCCTTGAAACCTTGAATTGCAAACACCTTTTCTTCTCCCCGGGCTTGAGGAGATCAGCAAATCGGTTGATTGGGAGAAGACCATACTTCTGCACCTGGTACAGAGTGTATACCAAGTTCGTCTTCACGTGTGAATCCTCCACTGACCTGGAAGTAGATGACTATTTTAGGAAATCCAATAAGCCTCCATGATTTCACAACTAGGGCACATAAAAACCAAAGACCGGAAAAGCAGCTCAAGAAGGAAGAACTCACTTGTTGATGTCATGCATCACTTGCATGACAAGCTCGGTCTTCCCTTTGGTTTCCAGTACAATGCAGTCTACGACACAGTGCCATTTTGGGAGCAATGTGTAGCACCTGTCAATGAGGTTCATCCATGCAATGCAGCGATGGTTGCCGTCGCAAATGAAGAACTTCAAGTTCTTGAGGAACTGAAGTTCAGGTCTGGAGTCGAGGTAGCGTGTGAACACTTCATTTTTCTCTCTCCAGATTGGATCCCACTTGTTCATCTCGTCCTCTGCGAACTCTTGGCTTTCTCCTTCCTCATTAGTGGTAGAGACATAGAACACTGCCGCTCCATCACGGTATCCACCTGCAAATTCTTGCTCCAACTTCGTAATGTCACAAGCGAGTGTGGGCCTTACCATGGGCATAACGACAAGTCTGCAAAGCGGGATGTGTAGCCGGAAGAGTTCTTCGGGCTTCATTCGTAGAGTGGAGAGGATATCTACTGAGTCGCCTTTTTGTATGCGCCGCAATTCATCCTCCATGAGTCCTTGATCTTTGTCTTCTAGGTCATCTATTTGCATGGGATCTTGTCCTCCTCCTTCTTCGTCCTCTTCTTCATCCTCTTCTTCTTCGTCTCCAATATGCAGCTGTGTTGTTTCATCTGTTCCCGGAGTCTCGAAGATGGTCTCTTCTTGAGTTACTCCAGTGGGTGAAACATCCATCTGCATGTACAATTCCAGTCAGAGAAGATTGCACTCGCAAATTAAAAAAGAGGCCAAGTCCGTGCGAAGAATTTATATTGAGACGCAGTTGAAAATTCTTTACTTCAATAAAAAAAATTACACTTATAAAATGGAAGAGTGGTAAATATATGAAAGAAAAACAGCCTGCACATGGCTTGCATGTCTAAAACCGCAGAAGGTATGTAATTGGGGTCATGAAACCCTATTGGATGATGTCCACGTCATCATCCTCATCTGAGTCTGAGCTAAGGATGATGACTTCATATGTGTAAACTCTCCCAATCCCAATACTCTCACTCACTTCCTCAAACGAGGGGCTAGAGCTAGCATTTGAGAGCTCAATGGCGGAGGAATACTTCGTCTCCGAGCTCTCAGAGGAGAACCATGGCCCAGGCCCTTGGTTCCAAGTAAGCCTATTTCCCTCGAAGTCATTTACAGCACGCTCTGCAGCGTCCATGATGTCTGCAAAACTCACCAAGTTCTCTTCATCATCACTAGAGTCACTTGAAAGCACTTGGCGTGCTTGAGGCCCCTTCTGTGGTTGAGAAGGCCCTCCTATCTGCAACAACGTCAAGGTCTGGTCAATTGGGGCCTGCTTCTCTTTAGATGTCACCCTTGGGCGCTTGCCTTTGCGTTGGCCAGCCTGGAGGAATGAATACAATGAAATTAGAGTTGAGGTTGAAGACAATGTCTAAGAGACATTGAATGCAACTGTAAGCAAGGAAACTTCAATTTACAAATCTCAACATGTACTATAAATACCAAAGGTCTCCGTAACCGAACTTCCTGTACATGTAGGATTCATTCCCCTACATGAGTTCTATACCTACATTGAAGTGTAAAATCAAGACGCATATGTCTTGGCAAGGTAATTCTCTCTAAGAATATGTTATAACTCTTTTAGAACAACAAAACATGCATTTGCAAAGAACACAGTGCAATAGCAATTCGAAATCCAAGCCAAAGCCAAAGACAGAGAACTGAAGGACGAGTCCTAACGAATAATGTAAGCAAAAAAAAATGGGAACTTGAGAACGAGTTCCCTAAGACAATCAGAACTTGGGGACGAGTTCCTAACGACATTGAGAACAGTAAGCCTCAATCCCAAATCCAAATTCCCTCTATTTCATTACTTAAATATAAACAAAAAAAGGTAGATACTAATACCTCATCAGAGATTGATTGTGTGCCATCGAACAACTCCCCATGACGATCACATGTCTGAAGAAAGCAAACGCACACATCAGGATTGAAGATGGACCCATACAGCAGTTTTGGAGAACAAATTGAGTAAAAACACTTGGGCATGTGAATAATTCCATCAAGCTGGGGTGTCACTATGAACACCGTCGGATCCGACAGTGTTCACGGTGACATCCCAGCTTGATGGAATTATTCACATGCCCAAATCTCTAATTCTCGCAGCCTCATTCTAATGAGATATGACCAGTCCAAGGCGACATTAAATTAATACAAGATAAAGGCCAGCCCACATCCACATTCCAATTAGATCCACGCCAGTCCACGTGGGAGATTTGGGCACGTCAAAAATGCCATCAGGCTGGGGTGTCACCGTGAACACCGTCGGATCCGACGGTGTTCACGGTGACACCCCAGCCTGATGGCATTTTTGACGTGCCCAAGTTCTCTCTCAAAATCAGATTTCTCTCAAAATGAGATCCAAGCCAGTCCACGCGGAAGATTTGAAGGTTATTCGATCAAGGCAAGTCCACGAGCCAGATTCAACATTTCGAATTCTTGTGTTTATACTGAATCTGGAACGCCTTACTGGGACTGAGGATACTACGTGCTGCGGTGACAAATTTCAGTAGCAAAATAGAATTCGGAAGCTAAATCGAGCCACTAGCTCTCAATATGAGCTTCATCTCGGATTATCGCATCTCCCCCATAAGACTTCCGCTCAGTACCGAGTCAGGGTGGTCGCTGGAGTCGTTGGCCTCAAGAAAACATGATCAGCCCGGGGGTGCTGCTTGAACACCGTCGGATCCGACGGTGTTCAAGCAGCACCCCCGGGCTGATCATGTTTTCTTGAGGCCGACATGACATCTCCCTTCTCACTCTTCTGATGTTGCCGCCCCTTCCTGAATCTCAGATTGGAAACTCAGCAGTGGAAGCCAGAGCAATCGATCGAGCAATACAGATTCTAACTGAATCGGGCACTCATGAAAACAAGCATCACCCGCGTGACGCGCTTGACGCGACTGTCGCGCGCCGCGCGTGGCGCGAGTGGCGCGGATGATGCTTGGACTGCGCAAGTGGCGCGGGCGATGCTTGGACTGCGCGAGTGGCGCGGGCAATGCTTGGACTGCGCGAGTGGCGCGGGTGATACTTGGACTGCGCGAGTGGCGCGGGTGATGCTTGGACTACGCAAGTGGCGCTGTTGAAGCTTGGACTGCGCGAGTGGCGCTGTACTAGATTGGACTCCTGGCGCATTGGACTCACACGATCGACGAAAAACTAGAGACTGACTTGAAGCGCGTCGTCCGGCTGGGCATCTGCCATCTTGGAACGACTGCGAGTACTGCGGACCATTGCAGCTTCGTCCTGCAAATCAAGGAGTGCCAAGCTGTTAATAATCGATTCACAAAATGAAAATCCCACAAGTTCTCATTCCAGTACACGCGGCCGTTTGTGGCATGTGATATCGTCAAGCACCAGCTTCTCAATACAAGGTCCTCCACCGTCCAGCGCGTATCGTGAGCGCTGCGCGAGTTTGAATGTATGCCGCCTACGTCCACAGGAGGAATCCCTGGAAGCTTAATCGTTGGACGGCGCAGAGAGATATCCGCGAGTCTATTTCGATATAGATTCACTTTCGCGGCATCCTGGGCTCACCTGGGCGACATCCGTGAACACCGTGAACACCGTGAACACCGTCGGATTCGTGAACACCGTCGGATCCGTGAACACCGTGAACTTGGAATAGAAGTACCTGTTCGGAGGCATTTTGGACACTCGGAAATCAGGAACCAACTTCCTGGAGCGAGCGGTGCTCCAACTTCGAATTGTGGCTCAGGGCGCTCGACCGATTCGAAGCTCTTATTCATCTTCCCCGATTTCCAGTTTTAGACTCACAGTTGGAGACTGAGGACTCCCACGACTGGCTTCTGGATTGCTAGTTCAGAGGACGACTAACTTCTGAGCGCTCTTCCATTTTGAAAACTCCAAAGCACCCCTGCTGGTGATTAAATAGCTTTGGTATTATAGAACTTTAAAAAAAAAACATTTTCTTTCTTAGTGACATTAGAATGTCTACAAGCCTTGAAAGCCTATGAATGTTTGCAAGCTTCATGTGAACACCGCAGACGAATTGTTCTTGTTAATACAAATGTCTGGCCTTGACCTTAAACACCCTTTCCAAATTACAGAAAAGTCCTTCTAAAATAAGGGATGTTCTACTTGTCTCTTTAAAGCAACACCAGAGCCTTCAAGGCCTTCACTCCAAATGAAAGTACTTATCACTCTCATATGATCTTATTTGTCAGTACTAAAAATTGTACAACAACAACAGGAATGCAAACTTTGCGTGTCCAGAAATGCAACTAAACGCAAGTTCTCTCAATGCTTGTCCATGACTCACTAAAAGTCTAAAACTGAAGGTCTACAACTCAATGTCTGGAACTCAAAGTGTACAGCTCCACTTTGACATAATCTTAAAATGGCCTACTGAAAGCACGTCTGTGCCATGCAGAGGTGTGTATTCAGGGTAAGTCTCCAATATGATAATGGTCAGTCTCTAAGCAATGTAGTGCACAATCCACTACAATTAGGTATCATAACCAAGCTAAGGTCCTCTGTCACTATAATCTAGGTTGACGCCATGACTGCAATATATGAGAGGAGTTCAAATCGAAACTCACATTCACCGTGTCGTCTCCTCCAAATTTGCTAAGTCCTGCACTCTCTCTGATCCCGTCATGCACAGTGTGTAATGGGAGACCCACTTCATCTACTGGAGGTGCATCACCCTCTTGGAACTGGATGTCTCTTGGTACCTCTCTCTCTACACCCTGCCTCGTCCTTGAAACTGTTTTCTTCGCTCTCGTCATCCTAGATACCCTCAAAGCCTTTGTTGTGGAAAAGAAGAAAGTTCTACGTCTCTTCCTTTTTGTACGATGTGACGGAGCTAAGATGGCCGAGTTTGGATTGCCTACAAGCATGAGACAACAAAAACTATGTGATTACTAAGATGCAACGCTACTACCACAATTGGAGTTGCAAAATGAAAAGGCTTTGAGCAGGTCCAAGGTACAGTTTATAGTTGCTCTTGAACGAGGTTCGCATGCTCGAAATTACTGCATTCTCCTAACTGGCCAAGATGTAATTAATCTCCTAAGATCAACTGACACGTGAGTATTGGCGGCTCCATGAAAGCGCCATGCATTTAGTTTGCTTTGAAATCGGCATACTATGCTCTTGAAGTACTGGCAGCCCTAATGACTTTGAAGTCCGTCTCGTTTTGACAAAACTGTCATGCTGTCAGTTGAGTTTGCCACGCTCCAAATCCTCCAATGTCGGCACAATATTTCCTCCGCCTCCAGCAATTTATTTTTGAAAATGACGGCGGAGTTGGGCACTCCTAACAATGACAGAGCTCCTGCAAGGCGTACATGTATTGGCAATGAGTTTGGATACCTAATACATCATTGCAAAAATTCGGTATCATTGCTTGACGGCTAAGGTTATTAAACTACTCTTAATTTCAAAATTCTAACATTTACTGGCGGCAATACGGAAAGTAACTTAATTGAGTGGCAATAGAAATTTGTACTAACCTGGACCTCGCTGTCTCCGTGAAAAGTGATGATCACAATGATTGCAAGGAACTCCTCAACAAAGTATAAAATCCTCAACACCCTTCTTAAAAGCCAGTTCTCTCATTTCAAATTCCTGCAGTCATCCTACTTACACTATGGCTTGTATTAGAGTAGACGGTCATGAAATACCTTTGGTGTTTCCAGTGAATCACGAAGGACATGCTAGAGTACTCAATCACCTTTTGCATGTCAGATTCAAGTTCCTAGAGTCTTCAATCTATGTCGAAGAAGAGAGAAAGTCGGAATCAGGGGAATTAGAGCATTCCATTCTAGTGGAGAAGAGTGTAGAAGAAGAAGACCACTGTTGGTATCTGCGGGCAGGAAACTATAGAGCTTTTGGGCTTCCTCTTAGTCTTCTTGGGGTAGCCACTGAGCTAGGTAGTCGGCAATCAGACAATTCTACAGTGGACATGCCTTACATGTCTCCAAGACTTCCAGCTAGTCTACCAAGTGACTGCTTTCCTATACTCCCGAACAATACGATTCTTACGAAGGTGAAGAGGGAGAAAATGGATACCATTGTAGAGTTGTCTAGTGAATCTGAGGGAGAGTCCTCGCAAGTTGCACTTCAAAACGCCACGTTTGCGGTCCACAGTATGTCAGATACAAAAGTCACATCAACCACCCCATCCAATAGTTTACAGTCTCTTGTGTTTCCATGCCCTCCACTGACAGCAAATCTTGGTACCCAAGTGAGTATTATGGATTGCTTGAAGAGATTGTCCAGTATTCGTCGCTCTAGAAGTGAATTGTCCACAACAAACTTTGATGTTATAAAGCACCATCGGGTGCAGTACCTTCCCCCTTCCTACAATGGAGATGTGTTATTTGAGTTACCTCCGTGTCGCTCGTCCTCTTCATCATCCGCAGCGAAGAATTTGGAGGGAATGGACAAGCGCTATGATGGACATACATGGTGCAAACTCGTCACTACAAACATCCACAACGTCGACAACCTAAAGTTCCGTAAGTCTTTCTGTGCCGGTCACCTTGCTTGTAAGAACCATGAGTGCGAGTACTTGAAGAGGGCTGGAAAAAGGAATGAGACAGAGTGGAGTGGATCCACAGTCTTCCCGTTTGCAGTAGGGGATGGTCCACCCAAAGACTGTACCCTAGTGTGTAAAGTCTGCAAAGTGACACCCACTTGCCTTTACACATGCGATGCTAGGATCTACTATTGTTATAGCGACAATCCAAATATGACAAGGGCATCTATTCACTTTGGAGCCCATACTCATCTAGTAGGAAAAGGCATGTATAGAGATTCTAAAAAAGAAATTAGCGAACTCCTAGCAGAGCAGGTTGCAAAAACACCGACAGCCACTAATTCTGCTATAGCATTGTCCGTTAGCAAAGATTTCCTGTCGAACTACTTATTTCACCATGGAGAGGGAGAGAAGAGAATGTTGAAGGGAGAAGAAGTGGATGAGGTGATGGATCGATTCCAATATCTAAGTAGCCCTAGTATACGCAACGTAATTTCCTCCTTCCGCTCAAATAACCGAGGAGGGGTTATTGACAACATTATGACTATGAAGAGAGAGTCGAAGTTCGAATTCATACACGATAGCGTCTTCCCAGGACAGGGCAAAGAGAAAGTATACGTTTTTAAAATGCTAACTGAAGGACCAGGAAGCGGAGTGGATATGGTGAAGCGTATGCAACCAGAAAAGGACCTTGAAAACGCGTGGATGATGTTCGACCACGTGAAGCGCGTGAAAGAGTGGACCACCATGGCCTGCCACGTGTACGACTTTCAGTACAAGAAGGTGATGACCATCGCAGTATGCGATATGCAGTCTGAAGATACCCAGGTCCAAGTACAATTTTGGAGGAGTTTGAATGCTGTTATGGCACGACATGGCGTGCCTGACCCGAACTTCAAAGGATTCATGGCAGATAGTGCGATGGCTAATTGGAATGCGGTCCGTATAGTATATGGGAGTGGTTCTGCGAACGAGGTCATGGAGAACCGAGAGAGAACGTGTTTGCTACATTGGAGCACTTCCCTTCATAAGCACACACAGAAACACATCAAACAGAACTTTCAGCACCAACATATTACGCTATGCAAGCAATACAAGGAATCGAAGACCATGGATGAAGCTGAGCTTCGATACCTGGCAATCCGGTCATGGTGGTTGTCATCTGGAGCCACGAATGAAGAAGCACTTCATCATTTAGATCATTGGCTTGCATTCTGGCACTTTCGATACCTGCAGTGGGGAGGCTTCATGACAATGGTAAGTGACCGTGTCATCCCTCTATCTATATGCATGGGGAGGCTTCATGACATACACATATGCAAACACCTAAACGTTTACATGTATATGAACATACGTGTATATGGGTGTTTTTGGTAGTGTAGAATTTTTATTATTCAAGTAGTTTTTTGAAATCCACGTATTCTTAGGGCACAATTCTGTTCTAGTGCACTACTGTTTTTGTAGTGAATTATTGGTTGCAGCCTAGATTTTTTTTATTTTTTCTCTTATTTGAATAGTATTTTGTTAGTCTAGACTTCTTTTTAGGATAGTGTTTTTTTTTGGCTTGATTTCCTTTATTCCTTTTATTGGTAGTCTACTTTTTTGTTTTGGACGAATGTTCTTAGCCTAGTATTTTTTGGTAGTGTGCTAGTCATTTATTCACTCCTAATTTTTTGTCAATGTAATATTCTTTTGAATATAGAGCTTTTTTCAGCAGAGTATTTCTTGGGTAGTTTACTGGTCTTCTAAACACTCCATTTTTTTAATCCATTTAATATTTTGTTGGAAGTCAATTTCTTTACCCTTCTCATATAAGTGCTATCTTCGAAGGAAACTCTCTACTGACCTCATAGAATGTATCTTTCATTTCCAATTTCCAAAATTCATTGGAACTAGTGGAAGGTAGTCCTTCCATTTTTTTCCCTGTGACGTTCAGGGACTACAAAAGGGAGTACCAATAGAGAACATTTGGACATCCGTCGGATCCGACGGAAGTTGGAGTACTCACTTCAAATGCTACTATTTTGGATACCTTGCATGAGAATATGTAAATTTTAGTCAAAGGTACAAATCCATAATTGGAGACTGAAGTATTGTAATGGGTGCATTTGCAGGGCTTGAGTTTGGAGGAGATGGCAGACTTGCCTTCGTGTAACTTGTCTGAAACAGTGCACAATAAGTGGCTTCAAATGTCCGGAAATAGAGGGAACAATTTATTTGACGCCACTTGTGATGACAGTATTCGTGCTTGGATGCAAATGACAAAGTATCGCGCCTACCTCAGAGGTCATGCAAGTGGGTCCGGCCCATCTAAGGGGGAACTGAAGCTAAGAGCTGCAAGACGTAGTGGTTGCCCAAAGAAAATTGCCGAGGCCTTGAACACATTACCTGAAGCACATGGTGTGGGAAGTCGTATACCACATTTGGAAGGAGAGGAAGTATTTGGAAGCACAAAGAGGAAGTTGGACGTACCTACTGGTGATGCTGAAGACTCCCATAGACCAGATAAGATCAATTTCTCTCAACCACGTGTCCGGACTAGGTCAACGAAGGCTTCAGAAGAATTGATGGATGGCAAGGGCAATACAATTGAGGGTCGCCCCTTGCAGTATGTGACCGTTGCATTTGAAAGTGACTGTGACACATCGAAGTGGCACATTGCAAGGATTAGCCACAAGTCAAATGCCAGATGTCAAGCTCAACAACGGACGTCAAACATCAAGTGTAACACAAAAATTGCAAAGGGGAGGAAGGGAACCCCAGCTCCCACTTATCGCGGGAGGAAAGAAGAATATGGGAGTAGGCGCGAGGTGGTCTCAAACTTCTGGTTCTGTTGGGACGACATTGAAAGGTGTGTGAAAGGCTCAAAGCGGAAATGGGTCATTGATTGGCCTGAGGTGCCGGAGGTTTGGCCCGTATTGATTGGGACAAATCTCAATCGAGACGAAACTTTATTGCTACAACATGCGGGCTTCCACCTCCAAGAACGACCCACCTTGTCGCCTCGTCGATTGTTCACCATGTCCAAGATTTTTTAAAGTGTTTTGTATGACCAACCATCGCCCAAGAATCCGGATGCTTATCCAACAATCAGGAACAACCGAACCATCAGAAGAATTGCAAATGCTCCAAGTACGGAACAACGGAACAAGTGGGAGAGTGCTGGGAACATTAAAGGACAAATTCTAGGAGTGACCCTACTCCCTTTTCCAGGCCTTAGCGCAATAGTGGAATTGGAGACGGGATCTAACCCTACCAAAAACGTATATCGAATTACGGTGGGTATGTTCCCCTCATGCACTTGCCCGGATTTTGTGAATATGGCCGTCTCGGCAATTGGAGGAAGGCAGCAGTATGTGAATTGTAAACATCTATATTATTTGTATAGGTATTTTTGCAAGATGGATATCCATGATGACAAGTTCATTCATGCACCTAGTTATAGCTTCAATGAGTTGAAGCTACTTCTACTTCGAGCGGGACTCATCACTATCCCTGAGTAGGCACAATTGCAATTTTTGATAAATTCATGCATATTGTATTCGTTAGTGTATCTGGCAATAGAAATGATTTCAAGCATGTACCAATCAAAATGTTCCTTCATTTGCAAAGTGTGGGAGTATGTTTCAGAAGTGTCATTACTAAATTGTGTGAAATGAAATACCAATGCATGGCTAGAACCCTAATCCTATACTCTTGTGCTACCCCACACATACGAAGACTAAACTCATATAGATTTTTTGCTTTTCCACCTCTTCCCTACAATCTTAGTTCTTGTCAGGTTGGAAGGCAAAAAATTAGAAATTTAAAATACATGAAGTAAATCACTTTACGGTCAAAATTAGAAATCTACCACATTTGTTTGTAGTAGTCAACAAACCTTGACCTTTAGCTTGGCTAACTCTTCTATAACATTCCTCTTATACTAGCACTTGTTAGAAATAGCAATCATTATGGGATAGTTAGAAGCCCTAGTTCTCCGTGCTCAATTTATCCCCTTCAAACACTGTAGTGTTCTCCGAAACTCATGATGGTCTATTTTATAAAAAGTGTTATACCCCTACTTTTGTGTAGTAGGATGAATAAGAGTTTCAAATATATACATAATTTTACAAGTCCGAGAAGTCAGCAAATAAGAAACCCAAGCTTGAAATTATAAATTCAATGTAGACCACGGTAATAGGAGCCACGGTCATAGGTCACAAAATTTACTATAAATAGTAAGTTTTTGGATGAAAAAAAATTGGATGAAAAAAAATTCCAAAAATATACTTTTGGTACTCACCGCTCACAAACTTCACGCTCGCGGCTCGCAAGCTCCCCGCTCCAAGCTCGCCTGCCAGCATCGTTGTCTACTTAGGTAGTTTAGAGTAAATTGGGAAGGGGTGGAGGCCTTGGAAATGTATAAAAGGCCTCTCCTCCTCTCTCTTTGCACCCCTTTTCTTGCTTGAAATGCTTACTTAGCCACTTGAGGCTCCCAGAGTCCCAGTTGTAACTTTGGCCAAATTGTGGCCACATATTGTGATTTTGGCAATTTGGCCAAAATCCTTGCTTGAATGTGATTTAGAACTTTTCTCCTTGCTTTTATCTTTTGTATTGAGCTCTTTCCAAAACATGTGGGGGTCCTTTTGGGTTTGCTCATTGTTTTGAGTATTATTTTAGTACTAACACTAAAAGACTCTTGGCTAAATTCTGGCGATGCCATTAGCCAAAACCTTTTAGAACTTACTTGATTCATTTTATGTTTAATGTTTTTTTTAAGTAAAAAGAAATTCCTAACCAAGTTTTTGGAGAGATTTCACAACTTGTTGTAGCAAATCTTCCCTGAAGCCTAGACATGGGAATTAGTGGTTCAAGTATTGTTTTTTTTGTTCATTTGGGAAGACTTGGGTGAGATCCAAGTATCCAAAGTCCCATCTCCACTTTACCTTGTTTTTTTCTTGTCAGAATTTGGGGTATAATAGCCCCATATAGCAAAGCTTTACTCCTATTCCAAATTTTTTTATCATTAAAAAAAAAACCTCTTGTTGTGATTTTTTAAATTTTTTTTGGAATTTGGAAAATTATTGGAAGGCAAACCTTGCCCTTAGAACATCCAATTTAAATTTGGTTAGGGATCCCCAAAAGAAGACCCAAAGGTGTGGCAAGCAACAATCGATTAATTAATCCAAATTTTGGATACAGAGAACCCTAGTCCAATTTGAACCACCCGTGGCCCAGAGAAGGAAGCTTGATAGGCTGCCAAGACCTACTAGTAGTCAAAGAGGTCCTATACACGATGGCTGGTTTGTATACAGTGGCCGGTCTATACAATGGCTAATCTGTATACAAAGGTTGGCAAAAGCTGACCCATGGCTGCTTAATTAATTCACAATTTGGAGCATTTGAACGGACATTGGAGACATCTGGAGCATTTGAGTGTGCATTGGAGAGATTTTGACCACTTAAGGTCTGATTTGAGTGATTTGGAACATTTGAGTGTGCTTTGGAACATTTGAGTGTGCTTTGAAAAGATTTACAGTACTTGGGATCTGATTTGAGTAATTTGGAGCATTCGAGTGTACATTGAAGAGATTTGGACCGCTTGGGGTCTGATTGGAGTGGGAGGGATTCACCATGGTCACTAGTGATGGAGATGGGGTGAGGGTCATCAGTACTTAAAATCAACTCATTCTCACATAAGGTAAGACAGCCAATTATGGTCAAATGACCCATTGTGGTCACCTAAGAAATGACCCATTGTGGGGGTTTTTCAGGATGTGGGATGTGGGCAACAATGCATGTCTTACATGACAGCAATGGAGTGAACACTGACTTCATTAGGAACTTCTGAGTTTTCAATGTGAAGTCCATTGTTAAAATTGACTTTTTTTGGCCTTCTGTAATAGAAAATATTTTGACTACATTAAGCAGGGAGATGAGCATTACAAATTCAGATTTTGTTGGTCTTAAGGTAGTCTACAGACTCTTTTGGGCTCAATGTTTCAGAAATTCCTAGCAAATTCATACTTTGTCAAAAAAAAATTTAATTACAATTGCACTTGCTGTTTCTCACACTTGCACTAATGTGGAAAAAAAATTGAAAAATTTCAGCAACAAACTCCTCATTCTGACCACAATGGGCTGGTTTACCTTACATCAAAACTGGGATGATGCCTTCAGGCCCCAACCAATTTTGATTTTTTTAAATTGTTTTATCCATCAAAATTTAGTGGAAAGGAGTGAACAAAAAAGGACCAAAATTGATGAGAGTTTCAAAAAATCAGACTAGTAAAGGACAAGAATAGAGTAGTCATTGGAACCAAATCCTTAATATTAAAATTTTGATTTGAAAACTGAATCAGTGGGATAAAGTGGGTGATGGGAGAGAGCTAAAACTTGATTTATGTTTCCAAATTCCTAAACCAGGCTGAGTGGAATTAGAAAGAGTAAGCCATAACCAAAAACTAACTTTGAAATTCCCAAAAAACGGAACCAGATTTGAATTTGAAAGACCAGACCTGATTGAGTGAGAGGTCAAGTCATAACAAAAAATTCGATCTTTAATTGAAAGAACCAAACCAGGGAGGAATCCAAATTCAGTTGAGTACTTTAAAAATCTGACTGTGTTCCAATCAGATCATGTGAGAGGGGAGCAGTGTGGGGAGGAGGGGGTTCAGCCCATAAGGTAGGTACACCCAAAACCGACACTTTTTGCTACTGAGCCTATTTTCTATTATTAGACTGGTCAAATTTTCATATGCTCTTGTTGGAAAGTGAAAGGAGGTTCCAACGCACCAGAGAACGTGGCATTTGGATACTGTATGCAAAAGTTATTAAGAAACAAAGTTTGATTTTAAAAAGTGTTTCTTCTACATAGGTGCAGAACTGATTTTAGAGATGTACATAAGGTATAGATGGTGGTTTAAGGTCAGTGGCACATTTGGGTGTACCTACCTTACCTTCAGTCAAACTAAGTTCACCAAGCAACTTGGGAGCTCCGGCATGCTGGCTCTCATCACAGGCCTTTCATCTGGCTCTCATATAGCTACTGAATTTCATTGCAAATTGAATACAGATTGAGAGATTTCACATTCTAGCTTCCACAATCAAACAAGTGCAACAAGCATAGGAGAGTTGGAGAGATCCTTTAGTAGTTTGGGAAGAAGAGAGAATTGTCAATGGTGGTGGAAAATTCAAAATAATACCATAGATTGACTTTCTCGCCATAGTTTAGAATTGAATTCAAAGTCAACCTATAAAAAATAAGATAAAGAATCATTTTGACTTAATAGAAGTTTAGAGATTAGCTAAATCAAGGAAAAGTTAGGAAAGCTTGGTTGGAATAGATTTGACTTGGAAATAGATTAGCAATACTTTTAAAATTAGATTTTCAAAGGTTTGATTTGGAAAAAATAGGATCTTCAAAAGAAAAGAAAAAAACTTAGAAAGAAATTGGAAAAAAAATCAAATCAAAATCAACTTGGCACAAGTGACGAGGAGATTAGAAAATTGACCCAACTAAAATACAACCAAAAAAACAAAAACAAAATACACGAAGAATGGAGGATGCATACAAACAAGGCAAGATCATGGGAGTGCACAACAAAGGATGTAAGGACATTGAAGTTGAGGTTAGTGCTTAAACCTAACCCCTTAATCTCAATTTAAGCTTGCTTAGAATTGTAGGATTAGTTTAGAAATAGTATAGAAATTAGAAGTTAGAGTTAGATTAATATATTGATTAGGAATTTAGGATTTGAAGTAAAAATCAGATAGAGAATTCCCTTATCTTTGCAAAAAGATATTAAACTTAAAAATCCAGTGTAAACTCTAGAAGTTATACTTGGATGAAGTTTATCCTTTAAAAGTGGACAGAAAATAAAAAGTAATTCTAAAAAGAAGTTGAAAAGGGACAATAGAACCTAGGATAAAAGGAAAAGGAAAAAATTGAAAAGAAAAGGAAAAAGTGAAAGTCCAAGTAAAAGAAATTGACGAATGAACATTGGTTTACCACAAGTTGGTTAATTCTCATCCGTAAATAACTTTTATCCAAAAGTTAAAGTTAGAGTAATTTACCAATTTTAGATAGTAAATTAGGAAAGTCAAATTAGAATTACTTTTAGATCAAAAATTTGCAAAGTAAAAGTAGAAATTAGATAGGGTTAGTAAAACAATAGAAAATTTAAATAAAATTTTAAAAACATTTTAGGAACAAGTTAGTATTATAAACTTTTAAAGGATAATTTTAAAAATCCAAAGCTATTTTTACTTTAAAAAATAGATTAAAATTGAAAAAGTTAGAGTAGGATGAAGTTTTAACTTAAAACTTGGATGTAAGTCAACAAAAATTGATCAAACCAAGTAAAAATCAAAACTTAGTAAGTACAAAGATAGATTAAAAAAATTATCCAAAAATCTAAAGCTAGAATAGATAGTTAGTTTGAGAAAAACCAACAGATGAAGTTTTTAGGTTAGAACTAGTATCAAAACTTCATCCGTAAGTTTTTTTTAAGAATTAAGGTCAAATTTGAAGATTTTTATCATTTTGGAAAGAAAAAAAAAGCTCTACAACTTAGGATAGTTTAACTTTTAGATTGATTAGAATATTCTCAACTTAAACTTAGATATTCATAAACTAGCTTAGACTTTTAGATCTCCAACTTCTCAATCATTTACAATTAGAAAGATTAGAAATAGGATTTAGTAAAAAAACTCCATTGCTTGGAAGGCAGCTTGTTTATTACAGACTCTCACCCATCAAATTTACTTAGAACCTGGTTGTGCATGTTTGGTCTTAAGGGTGGAGATCAAAACACTCACATGGGGCTCCATGTTTTGTTTTGTTTTAAAACAAATGAAATGGGTTTCATTCTAAAGAGTAAAAAACAAACCACCAACCATAAGTGACCTCGCAGGAAGATACAAGAGACAAGACAACAACAAAAGAAAAGACGATAGGAAGGAGGCAAAGATGGGCGGAGCACAAAGAGAGGTAGCATGACCACTCGCAGCTAGCCATAAAGCAACACTCAAGAGTGCCAAGACACTCATGGAGGCTAAAAGGCGAAGCCCGCAATAGGGCCAATGGCTCTCCACTTGGATTGTCCACCTTCCATCTTAATGAATCTATGTGAAGTTGACAAACTAGCTTCTCTGGAACAAGCCCCAAAACTACTTCATGAATAGAGGAGGGCCAATGGTAAGCCCCAATTCCAACAATGTTTTAATTCAAACAACCTAAACTCTTGGACAAAGGTTACATACTAATTATAAGATTGTACAACAACATTCATGATGGTGTTGGTTTAGAGTCATCCAAAAGGAACTTGAACTTTATTAACTTTTGCAAACACAGTCCAAATTATACAAACTAAAGTATATTGGAATCAACTTCCAAAACTAACAAAAAAAATTAACAATAGAAATCTTCTTTCAATTGTTAACATGACTAAAAACAATTGACATGGTCTATTGAAATGAGTTTCACCTATGGTCTTCCATAACTAGTATCCATGGTAGACTAAATAATCATATGAACTATACCAGTGAAGATATAATTGACCAAAGCATGTGCTAGATTAGATGCATAGATCATCATCTCTATTCAATAGAGTGACTATAATTTGGGATCCTCCAAAGAACTCCAACCCTATAATAAAAACAAAGAGCCTCATTTTCTCTCATAGATAGCTCTAGTGAACCAATTATGTTGATCTTCGCCAAAATCCTCGTTGATTATACTACCAAACTTCACTAATTTCATGAATTGTTGTGGCTCAATGCTACAAGATCCTAAAACTAATTCATGAAATCAATGAATTTGCAATGAAATTTATAACAATGCCCACTATATGCCCAATTAGATGATGGCGGGGTTAGGTCAAGCCGAGACAGGCCCTCATGATGGGGGTAGGGTATGACCATAGTTGCGGAAATGTGGATGAGGGCGGGGATGAGTTGGGCCGAGATAGGCTCTTGCAGTAGGGATGGGATACAACCAAGCCCACGGGCATGTGGTGTTGCAACCCTTACCACAAGGAAGGGTGTCTATGACCGAAAGTTGATTTGTGCGTGTCTTTTGGATATTTTTGTATGCTTGACGTGACTCTTGTAGTTATCCCTAAGAATCGATGAGACATGGTAATGAACTCCTTCACATCACCTCAAGATGAAATGGATTCTGTAGTCTTTTTGGATGTGATGGATTTTCTTTAATCATTATTCAAAGATAGTATTGCACCACTTTAGACCATGAATTTGAAAGGAACTATTTCAAATCTTTATTCAATAATTATTATTTACCATACCATGACAAGAACACCAAAAATAACTTGATTATGGCCGTTTCTTTTCACGTACCAATTTTCCACTAGCCGGTGAGAGAGGTTAATTTGCAATAAAACTGATAACAACACCCATTGTATACCCAATTGGGTAAGGGCGGGATCGGGTTAGGCCAAGACAAACCCTTACACTAGGGTGGGGTATGATAAAGGTTGCAAATACAAGTGTGTGGTGTCGCAGCCACGGCCAAAAGTCATTGTATACTTGTCCTTTGGATATTTTAGTATGCTTGACATGCCTCTTGTAGTTATCCCCAAGGATTATTGAGACATTGTAATGAACTCCTTTGAGTCACGATAAGATGAAATGAATTCTGTAGTTTTTTGGAAGTGATGGATTTTTTAATTATTATTCAAGGATATTATTGCACCACTTTAGACCATGAATTTGAAAGCTACTATATCAAATCTCTAATATTCACCATACTATGAGAAGGACGCCAAAAATAATTTGCTTGTGGCCATTTCCTCTCACCTACCGATTTGCCACTAGTTGAAAAAGGTTAATTTGCAAAAAAATTGATAACAACGTCCATTATATGCACAGTGCAAGGTCAGTCAGGTCAAGACAAGCCCTCGGGATGGAGGTGGAGTATGATCATGGTTGCGGGAATGTGGCCAAGGATAGGGTCAGGTTTGGACTAAGACAAGTCCTCGCGATGGAGGTGGGGTATGACCACGGCCGTGAATACGTGGTATCATCACCTAAACCACAAGTGTGGTGTCGTGGCCACAGCCAATAATCATTGTGTAGTTGTCTTTTGGATATTTTGTATGCTTGAGATGACTCTTGTAGTTATCCCCAAAGATTGATGAGACATTGTAATTAATTCCTTCAAATCACCATTATATGAAATGGATTCCATAGTCTTTTGGAGGCAATGGATTTTCTTTGATCATTATTTAAGGATATTATTGCATCACTTTAAACCATGATTTTAAAGCTACTATTTCAAACTTGGGGGGTCACTTAGAGTGTCCATTAAAAACCACGTGCGAACAAAACTTTGACCCCCCTATATACTTTTTGAATTTTAAATAAAATTAAATGAAAAAAATATGAAATGAGTTGATTTTTTCTTTGCAAAAACATCATCAATTAAGGACATCACTTACTATGTCTATGAGTTCTATCCCATTTTGTTTGTATGGTTGTGGAAAAAATGCTAATGGCTTACAAATTGATAAAAGCAATAAATATATATATATATATATATATATATATATATATATATATATATATATATATATATATATATATATATATATATATTTGCCTACTGTGTTCACAAAGTAATTCAGTATAGGAGAAGAAGAATTGTTGGCTAAACAAAGCCCTCATGCATTGAAATGCAATGGGGATGCAAATGTGTAAATGAGCCTTTAGGTTCAAACATAAAATAGATGATGTAGAATCCATAATCCTTGCCACAAGACTCTGTTTTATACAATGGTTATTACAAAAAAAGTGCAACAAAATGGCAAAGAAAATCCAATGACATGCACAAAGACAAACACAAAGTTCAAAAACCCACTAGAACACTCACAAGAGAAGCATTGATTGTCATGAAAATAACTAAATGGTACTCTCAATTTAATATGCATAGTATCTTCAAAACTATTGTGAAAGTGTAGTGCCGCCATCTAGACCAACTCAAACCAATAACCAAAAAATTTAACGACAAACAATTAAATTAGAAGTGATGCACCACATCTAGGAACATGCCTCCTCCCTACGACAATTATTTCCTTAGTGAAACCTCTAACTTAGCCACACCCTAAACTAGCGAACCCTAGCTCCATTCAAGGAGGTACATGATGAAATGACAAAGGAAATCAAAGCATGCAATGCAAGAGGAACAATGGCAACAAAACTCGGAAGTAGAGAACTAGTGAAGGAAATGAAGGTCAGGACATGGCAATAATGGAAACGAGAGTGGCAATAATGTAAAAAAGAGGTGGCGATTAAACCTTTGTCTCCAGGTAGTATTATTACCACCCTGGGACACAGATGTGGTGAAAGCGTCATTTTTTTCTCTTCAATAAATCTATATCAATTTCACCAAGGCTTGTAAGGGAATGCAAAATGGTACCATAACACCAAAAAAAGCCCTAGACCTCACCACAACATTCTTGAACCATCCTTGTAGAAGAAATCTTATAGTGTTATTAGAGTGAAGAGAATAGTACAGAAGGTGTCTCAAATAGAATGGAGTATACTTTATAGGAGTTAAAAAGCTATCTTTATGTACAATACAATCACTAGTAGAATCTCGTGTTTATCTAAACATGAATTGTCTAACTTGATGTTGTTTATATAGATGTTCAATGTAGCAACCCCATGTTTTTATGTCAATATTATGTCAACATTGACGTTTACTAACGTTCACTATAACATCTTTAATAACATAAAAATATAAGGTTGTTACATTGAACATTTAGATAAATAGCGTCAAGTTAAACAACTCATGTCTAAATAACACGAGATTCTACTAGTGAATAGAGAAATATGACTTGGATGAAGATCATTGTTTCAGGGTTATAGTTGTTTTTAGCCTTGAAAGTATATTTGCCATGTTTAGGATTAAAACAAATTCATAGGAGATTGAATGTGTGAATGAGCTTTCATTTTGAACCTCCTCATCTCTTTATCCAACTATGGATCCATCAATTCTTCAATTCTACATACCCTCAAATGATATGCAACCCTTCATTACAAATTTTCCTACAAACTATACTATTCAAAAAAACATCTCAACATATTCAATTTATTTATGTTCTTAATATTTTTACTCATCTTCTTCTATTTCTACAATTTTAAGTTTGACATACAAATTGGTTTATTTAAGGCTCTTAATTTTTATTGTTAATTTTTAGCCACCAACAATGATGACAAAAACAAGCTCTTCAAAATACTAAGGGCCACTATAGACTATGGTGGAGTAGTGCACTAGTCCAAAATTATAAAGAAATGGAACACTATGATTGGAGCAAATTTTGTTTTTTACCGAATTGAATTTAAACTATGGCCATAACTTGTCCAATAGAGAACTTCAAGCATGGATAAAAAAAATGACATAGTTGCTTATAAGGGAGCACTTTTGTAATGGGAGTTTTCTAGAGGTCAAGTTTTTTGTCCAACCTCAAGCCCCTTGGATAAAAAACTTGGCCTACAGAAAACTCCAACTTCATTAAATTATTATTTCCTATGACAAATCTGATTGGATTGACTCCCCTTCATATGTCACTCTCTATGCCATACTCAACTCTCTACAATGTAGCAGAGCTACTACAATATAGAACCTATAATATGTTATTATTGTATATGTAAATAAAGGTAGAACTTTCAATTCATCATATTGAATTGAATAGAGTTAAAACTTCATATAGATGCAAAATCCAATTGCAATTTTTGATTCCAATGGAAAAGACAAGTTATATATAATGATGAATTGAAAGTTCTACCTTTATCAATATTATTGTATATGTAAATAAAGGTAGAACTTTCAATTCATCATTTTATATATATATATATATATATATATATATAAAACAACCCATGTGGGATATGTAAATTTGAATTAGTAGGAGCTCAACCACTCATAAAATGAATGTATCCATATCCAATCACTTAAGGGATTTTGTAGCAAATCATCAACAATTTAAGGCTCGACAAATTTTTCCTATTTAGGAAGATAGGAAACATAGGGATTGCAAATTTTTCATAATTTTATTGCCGAAATTGAAAAAGTGCTTGGATTCCATAGCCAATGTTTAGAGTCTTCTAATTCCAATCATTCAAGAACTATTTTCCACTCACTACTTCCTACTTTGGGACACATATTATGATCCTATTAGTCCCAACCTTGAAAAAGAGATAAAACACATTCCTAGCTTTGGTTGGAAATTTGATCAAACCTTGGTTGGAAATAATGCCCCCTAGAGGTTGGGTATGGGTCAAGGTACATCTTCCTTAATTAAGTCAAAGTAGAAATTGTGTTTGAAGTAGAATTTTAGACCTCATTTAGGCGTAGTAGAATGAATTTTTTCAAAAAGATTTGAACTAAAAAAAGTTGGTAAATCAAGTTAAATTTCATTACCAAAAATCCGTTTGAGATTTAAATACTCCAATCAAAAGTAATGAACAAATTTCAGAGAAGAATTGGAAGGGATATTTTCTTTGACATTTTCAAACATTCTCTCTAAAATTTGTTCATTACTTTTGATTGGAGTATTTAAATCTCAAATGGATTTTTGGTAATGAAATTTAAATTGATTTACCAACTTTTTTTAGTTCAAATCTTTTTGAAAAAAATTATCAGTATGCCTAAATGAGGTCTGAAATTGTACTCCAAACATATTTCCTCCATTTTGACAATAAACAATCAAGCTCTCATCTTCAAATAATCCCATATCCTTTGAGGATTCATGATGAACAATGGATTTCAATATAAAAATGACGTTTCTACCCTCCATTCTTACAAATGTCAACAAAACATTTCTTTCATTATACCATCAAAATTTGTTTGATGAATTGCAATTGCATTGGTGAACTAAAATCGAACCTCCTGCATTTAACCCCTAAAGTCCCAAAGCCATTTTGCCATCAAAACCTACTCAAAACTGCCATTTCAAATGCAAAGAGCAAAAATTTTAAATATTGTTATTTTTTTACTAATCTTACCGTAGAATCTTGTACTACACTAGTATGAGAATGCATGGAAAATTTTTTAGAAACTTTGACCTCAAAGATTGCAAGATATTTGCATTTAAAGTGAATAAAAAAAGTTTTTTTACACCTTGATTGGTTAGATTTTTGGCTTTGAACCTTCTTAATTTAATTTTTTGCATTGTTGATTTTGATTTTCTAATTTTTTATGGTGAAGAATTGAGTTGAGAATGTAGAGAAAAAAATTCAACAAAAAAACATTTAATTTTCACTCATTAAAAAATTGTTAAATAGAAGTAGGTTCAAGATTGAAGGGATAATTAAACCATTAATAGCTCTGAGATGGAATTGAAATACAATAATCCCAATAGTGAGATTGTTCTAACAAGCAAACTTAACCATGCCTAATAATTTATTTTGAAAAATTATAAAAATTTTATTTAAAAATTGATTCTATAAGTTAATTTTCAAAAAGATGCTTAGATTGCTTGAAAAATAAAATTGTCCAAATATTCAATTTTTTGTATTTTTTTTGGCTACCCCTCAAGTTACTTTTTGGACTCATGGTGGCATAACTTTTGTTTCCAGGCACCAATTGAAATAAAAATTATATTTCCAGAAAGTTAATTTGATTTTTTATCTTCAAAAAAAGTTTCAAAAAATCACATCAAAAATTAAAAACATGTGAGCCTACCCAAAATCCCAAGAGTCTCCCATAGGGACTTTGGAACTTTAGGGGTTAAGTGATTTCTTTGAATTCAATACATAAATAGATTAATCTTAGAATATTATTATACAAATTAGACAAACAAATACAATTTTTTCATTAAGTTTTATTGAATTTGAGGACTAGATGCAAAAGTTATAGCTTCTTTATCCCTAAAGGACTATTGTCCCTTCGAGGGACAAATTGGATTTCGGGCAAGTACCTAAGGACTGAAATTTTGTCATGATTTTTTGAAATTTTTTTTGAATATAGAAAAACTGATGAGCTCCATGGGAATATAAATTTTTTTTCAATTGATGCCTGGGAACAAAAGTTATGCCCAAATAAGCTCAAAATTAGGGAGAGGGGCAGCAAAAAAAAATTTCAAAAATTTGAATTTTTTTTTTCTAAATTTATTTTCTCATAGATTATATTTTTGTCTACATGGGAAGCTTTGATTCATTCCATTTGGACTTATTATGAGAAAGTTATGGACAATCTTGTTTTTCTGGTAGTTAGAGTATACTCCTGAAAAAATAACTTATAGAATTCATTTCTTAATGCAATTTTTACAATTTTTCTGAAGAAAATTTTTTACATGATTTTGTTTGCTTGCTAGAACAATTTAGTGCATTTTAATTTCATCTTAAAGATATTAATAATTTAGATTTTCCTTCTTTCTCATACCTACTTCTACTTAATAATTTTTTTAAGCATGCAAATTAAGGGGGGGTTTGAAATGTTTTTCCCTAGACTCTTAACTCAATTTCCTACGATAAGAATTTAAAGCTCAAAACTCTGTAGTGCAAAATATTTAAGTTAAAAAAGTTCAAAGTCAAATAATCTAGTCCCACAAGGTGCTGAAAAAATATATTTTTTTAAACACAAATATCTTTTAATCTATGTGGTCAAAAATTTTGAAATTCTTCCACACATTCTCATACTAGTAAGGTATAAGACCCTACAATTGGATGTGCAAAAAAAATAATTTTCAAATTTTTTTACTCTTTGTTATAGAAATCACAATTTTGAGTGTTTTTTTGGCAAAAATAAGGTCTTGGTCCTTTAGGGGTTAAAGTTCATTGTTGCCCCCCAAACATACAAAATATGTCCATGGGAATTGTTGGCTAATGAATCTCAATTTTTGAACTTTTCCAATTGGTGTGTATACAACAATAGGTCAAGACTTCTTTAAACATTATTTTATTGTCTTTCCATCTTCTTCAACATCCCACCAATTGCCTCAAATAACCATATCTTGGCCAAAACTTCTTAACCCTCAAAGATCCCAAAGTGACATGGGACTTTTGGGATTTCAAGTAGGTTCATATAATCTCAATTTTTGACATGATTTTTTGAAACATTTTTGGAAGATAGGAATTCATATAAAATTTAAAGGCATATAATTTTTATTTCAATCAATACCCAAAAACAAAAGTTATGCCACCATGAGTCCAAAAAACAACTCAAGGGGCAACTAAAAAAACTCACCAAAATTTTATTTTTTTTAATTTTTAATTTTTTTCTCAATGACTATATTTTTGTCTACATCTAAAGCTTTGATTCATTCTATTTGGACTAGTTATCAAGAAAGTTATGGACAAATCTTGTTTTTTGAACAATCTAAACATTCTAAAAAAATAACTCACAAACTTGATTTTTATATATGCAATTTTAACAATTTTTCAAAAAAATTTGATAGGCAAGGTTAAGTTTGCTTACTAGTTTGCTTAATTTTCACCGTCGAGATTATTGTGTTTTAATTCCATCTTAGAACTAATAATGATTTAGTTCTCTTGAATCTTGAAGCCATTTTTACTTGAAACAATTTTTTAATGAATGGAAATTACATGTTTTTTTGTTTAATTTTTCTTCTTAAATTCTCAACTCAATTCTTCAGTATAAAAAATTAGAAAATCAAAAGCGATAGTGCAAAATTTTTAAGCTAAAAAGATTGGAAGCCAACTGGATTGGCCTACAATGGGTGAAACTATTGTCATCTTTTACAATGCCAATCATACCACAAATATGGGGTTGAAAGATGGGTATACCCATTAGTATAGTTTCAGATTAGAAATGTGTTTCACAAAAATAAATTAACATGCCATGCTTCTGTTGAAGATAGACTCTTCTACCTTATGCCACAAGCATTATGGAGGGCTCAAAGCATCCCATGAATGCCTTCCAAATTTTCCTGTAGAAGGCATTGCTGCCAGAATATTTTTTGGACAAATGATTAACATGATGGGTCCTTCATTTCACCACACCTCTGGAAAGCTGGCCATTATCAAAACAGCTTAACAACCTAATGCAACTCATGGTATCTATTGAAGATTCATGCACAACATTCTATGAATGAAGATTAACTTTGGAAGGGATGTCCAAATCTGTGCCTTCCAAATTTGCCTTATAGCACGAGACATAATGGTTATGAAAGTTTCTGCAAAAAAACACTTCAGTGATTGTCCCAAGATAAGAGGAATCATATCCATCCACACCTATTCTGCCATCTAAAAAAGCTTTGAACCTACAGACAACCTTCAGAAGGCGGCACCAACTTAGTGCCAGGAAACCTGTACCAATCTTTATTGAACAGGGTTAAGCATTTTGCCTTCATTTTGTACATTTGACAATGGTATGAGCAAATAAAATAGAGAAGGACAAGGATAAACTAACAAAAAGACTAAAACTAAGAGGATTCATCAAAATTAAAAAAAGAATGAGTTTCCTGTGGAACAGCCACCAAAAAAATTGCGGTGGAAGTGCAAAACCTGTGTCTCAAATTAGCCACCCGGGTGCTCCAGCGAGCCTTCTTAAACACTAGTAGCTTATATATACAGATCGCATCTAATACATTCGTTTCCGACAAGATAGGGCTCCGCAGTGGCAAGCCATCGGCTTGACTGTACCGTCCGCATTCAGCACGCTGTCCATAGCATAACCGTAGTCGTAGCACAACTCCTGCCATTCACATGACGTAATCCATGAGAATTGATGTCATTGAAGGTAAGTCAAACGGAGAGTAAACGCATAAGAGAAGCGAGTAGGGAGTATTCGCTCACCTCTAATGGATGGATGTTGTCGGCTGCAAACATCACAATCCGGGGCATGGAATGATCAGTGTGGTGACTCATTACACACTGAATGAACACGTTAGGTTCACAGCTGTGATTGAGAAATCTTGAAACGCTTCCTTTCTTCCCCGCATCAAGGACAAATGCGACATCTTGCATCAGTTCGTTCTCAGTGTTGATTTCAGGCGTTACATCACCAAATCGCTTCTGCAATGCAATCACAGGGAGTAGGAACTTAAGACAAGAAAGGAAAGACTTAGAAGACTGCAAGGCATGAAGGTATATCTAGTTCACCGATGAAATACGGATTTATTACCTGGCGCCCTTCCATGCCTTGCATAGTTTGATACATATCAAGTTCAAATATGTAGCCGTTATCCACCATGCTTTCCAAATTCTCATCGTTCTTTCTCAATACACCGAAGTACTCGCAAATAGGAGATCCTGCTGGAATAAAATCCCATGATCGGCAAGCCCACCCCTTCGAGACGGTTTTGTATACCTGCACAATTCAAACCCATTGTACGTTCTACTTCAGAAGTCGACGACGTGCATGCATAATGTTAACTTAGTGAAAATTTATGTAGCCAAGAATACCATATATGCAAAAACAATGCCTATCGAAGTACAGCTAGAGGCAAAACCCATACCTCGAGCCTAAATTGGAGCCCCTTTTGAGATGTTCGGTTCAAGCAGTCGGGGCCACAACCACATCCTGGTCCACACTCGTAAACAACATCCATCGGTTGCACGAGCCTGCACATCACAATCATTCACATTCTAAGATGAAAAATGCAGAAAACAAAGGTCGGTGTTGCTAGCAACCAACATCAGAGAAGCACACCGATCTACACGCAATCATTTCTACAAGCAACTTATTGAACAGGACCGAAGCCTCATCGGAAAATAATCCTCATGGCACGTACCACCAAAAGCTCTGCTACATACAAGTTTGAAATATTGGCATTCTTTGGAACCATAGAAATGAGTGAACCTTCAAATGCCAATATAGGAGGTTCTTAACATTCGGATTATCTTAAATGTTAAGGCATAAGCGTAGCAAAGTCGAAGCTAGGGCACAGTTTTCCTGGAAAAGAACATCATGAAACCTTGAGCTGGAAGAAAAAGTGCGTCGAAACCACAAGGATTACCTTCCGCCATGGTTTAGGACATAAGGGAAGGTTCCTCCATTCTTGCGAGCACAAGCACATTTCTCCTCGTCAGTGCACTGTCCCTTGCAAGAGCAGCCTTTGGCCGGGGGCGGCTTTGGTATATTCGCAGGCGTAATGGTCTTCGAGATGTAAGTGTAGTCTAGTAAACAGAACCATGTCAAGTAGATGAATAAAAACAGAGTTCGTGAGGTCACTGAAGTATGTGACATGGAGAGCAAGATGCAGGATGAATGATATACTTTCAAAACAAGTCAGCCTTAGCTTGAAAATTTTCAAAAATAAATTAAAGAACAGATAGGATCTGGAAGAATAAAAAGTAGTCCACGGAAATGGTGGCGCACAAACCTGTTGGAGGGACCGGAGGATCGTCAATAGTGTTGGAAGCAGGTACTGGAAGTTTCTCCTGCCCATTCGAGATATCGTTACATACCAATCTGTACACAGCCAGAGAGTTCAATTCACCACTGAGTCATAGAGAACAAGCAAAAAAGACACTTCATATTGCACTTAAGGTCGAAGACTTCATGCAGGTGGAAGTGCAGTTGGTGATTAGTACCCCCGGAGGTCTGCAATGTTGATTGGCGCAACTTTCCCTCTCGAGAATTTAACCTGCAGTTTTTTCCGCGCAACACCCAAGCTTTGAGTACGTCGGAGAAATCTAGCTCAACAATATTGCACATGTCTTGGAATTATTTGTCTCATAAACGAGCGGCACCACAAAGGTTACTCTTGTTTGAGCAACTACTCACAATCTTCAATAAAATTAAGAAGTGGCAGATAGTATCATTTGCTACTTAGTCTCATCCCCGGCAACAGCGATAAGTGCTCTTTCCAAGACTATGATTATACATGCAAAAAAATTGTGCACCTGTTCGGTAGTGAGAATTGGCTGCCCAGCCAAACGCCGAAGCTTGTACTTAAATACCGTGAAACCAGAAATCCCTTTCTCAGCCCAGTGATCATGAACCTGCATGTCATTCGTTTGTATAGCTTTGAGCGATGATTTACAAATACTTTCATATCGCGATTATCAGAAGTCAACATCAAGGATTAACAGCAAGGAGTGCGAAAATGCCAAAACCGTATATAAAACGAAGACTATGCACGGAGTGGAACCCTTAAGTGACAGAATACTGTGAGTTCTGTCATTTCTATGTGTATTTCTGTAGAAGAGGATAAGTTGATAGGAAAGAGTAATACTAAAAACCCCGAAGTCAATGAGGTCGTAGTAGCAACACGTGCAGATGCTGGCCTACGGGAAGAAGATTCACCTCATAGAGTCCATCGTACGTGTAAACCTTCTTGCTGTAGCTCCTTTTGTCCTCGTGGCCCCGAATGACACGAATAGGTTGTTTACATTTCATGCTATTCTGTAATACCAATATTTTGCACTTCACTGGTAAATAAATGAGTGAAAAAACATCTAGAACTTTCTTCAAAACGATAATAATGCTCTGAAAGCCTGGCTACCAAGTTCAATATCGTATTGTAAAGAAATAGCTAATAGACTACCGTGGTAAAAATCGAAACTGCGGCTGATCTGATTTCAGATCATCCATGACAAAATCTTTAGGCAAATTCTCATATCCTGCTGGTCTATAATCAGGTCGCTTGGAACAGGCGAACATTAAAAAAAATTATCTAAGAGTTTTTTTAATAAATAATGACAAACAGTGGCAGCCGATTCGAACCAGGATCGACATCTAACTCACTCCACATTCTTTCCCAGATACGGTGAACTTTAGGTAGGTAGGATAGCAATAACATGCCTTCAATGCCAAATTTCCCTTTTCCATCTTTTGGTCTTTGATTTGCTTCTTCGTGCTCAGAAGATCATTTCCTCCTTGCCCAGTGTAGACCACATCCTCCGAATTGTCCACGTCATCTTCATAACCTCCCGACATAACAATGGAAACACAGATAGGGAACTCCAAATCCGATGACTGGCACCATCAGAACAATATTCTGTTAAGAGGAGGACTAATCCACTAGGCACCTACTGACCGAAATTAAAAAAGAACTAGCCAGACACGGATCATTGTGCACACACACTGGCACACAAAGCCAGACCTTTTCTCTACCCCTAGCTACACCCTACTAAGTGCTGATGGTCCTACCATAGGCATATTGAAGGTAAAATTCATACCCAAAATCCACAGCCATCTTTTAGCAGAATGTTGCTGACTATTTCAGAGAACAAATTAATCAACGAGAGTATACGTAGATGGTAAAGCGTGTGTATTTGGCTGTATCGTTGAGAGATTGCAAACAGAAAGCGTATGACTTTGACTCATTTTAAAGGTTTCAACACAATGTTCTCAGTAGAAGCAAAGAATAGGGATTGTAAATTGCAGAAAGCAATGGAGCCTTACCTTGCCTTTACCAACCCCAATGTAGTCAATTCCATTGAGCCAATGGCTGTGCAGACCTATTACAACCATCTCTGCTCTTGAAAGAAACTGCTGACCGACCTCAACACCTGGAGACAAAATGAACTAATAAAAAATGAGAATATTTTGTGAGAAGCATTGGAGAAGATTCAAAGAACCAACGGTCGAAAGAGGAGTGACTTTGAAATATCCCAAGCAATGAAGGTCAAGGTCAGATAGAAGGTGCAACCTGGAATATTCCCAATTTGCTTCTCAGGGTTTAGAGTTGCCCTTAACTCCAACATCTGCTCGTCAAAGACCCACGGTCAGCTCCTTGAATGTTCTGTTCTTTGACTATTGCACAGCCTACGGATCTGGAGTCACAACATTTATCTCTCAAACGAAGCAATATCATCGCTTCGCTTTATAACTGAAAATGCAGCTGAAAATTGGAACAAGGGGGAGGCTTCACTGTTATCAAAGTCACACTTCCTAACCATACAGGTTTTCCCTGCAACATTACCTTAGAAATTGCTTTTAAATCAGGTCGTTTGGAGGGTCTTTTTCCAGTGCCAGACTCTCCAATCTTAATGAGGTGCTCTGTGGCACGCTTATCTTCAAGCTGCAAGCATGGACATAAAAGTTTACAAATCAAGCTAAAGTTTTGTGGCAAATGACAATCACGGGAGTATATGTCAAATCCTATGCTCCTAACTAAAACATCACCAAATGTACCAACATCTACTCGGTGCCTCTCCGGCACAGCTCCGCAATATGCACAGGCAATACCCACAATATCCACTCTACTGAATTTGAGAAGTGGTCATGATAGAGAATTGAATCAAGCAGACGAGGCCAAGTCTTGTATCCCCTCGATACTTCAATTCACGTGAAACGTACTTGGCATTCTAAATTTTCTGGCAGCTAAGAAAGACACCTTGAAGTGAAAATTCTCAGTGCAAATAGATCGACAGAATTAAACAAACCTGAATGGCTTCGAGGTACATGAAGTTAAAAATTCGAATGGTTGCTTTGACTTGCATAGCGTCGCTCATATCATCTCGGTCAACGAGTTGCTGTGCCAGCTTCTGTCCCAGCTGGTCCGTCCCGGCACGTTGTATCTCTTCGGCAACCTCCCCAAGATCATCAGTATCCCCACTCTGAGGGTCACCGTCACTCTCGGCCTTCACAGATGCGTCTTCCTTCTTCAACTCCTTTTTCTCCTCTTTCTTAACCTTCACAGTCTTCACCTTCTTCGTCACCTTTGTTTCTTTCACCGTCACCTTCGTTTCTTTCACCGTCACCTTCACTTTCTTCCGACCACGCGGAGGGCTAGGAGACTGCTCGGGAGACTCCTGCTTCACAGGCGCCCGAGAAGCGAGAGTAGCAATGCGCGTCGAACTTCGGAGAGGAGCTCGTCGCACCTTCCCCGCCGGTTTGCAGTCTTCTTCATCGCCCCCTAGATTCACGGTAGGCTTCACATCTTCTTGAACAACGTCACCGCCACTTTTCTCGAACCGCACACTTCTTTTCCGCACCTGATTGTTCTCCATGGGATCACCATCTCTGCTCTCTCCATACCCCTTGGTACGCGACGGATACGGCGAGCTCGGCATTGTGAAATCAACAAGTGAACCAGAACATCAAACGCGAATTCTCCAAGTCAGTCCCCAGACGCCACAGCTCCACCTACACTATCGCACCATACTCCGAGCTTGGAAAACACTCCAAGCACTCAAAAGACACTCCAACACTAAACTACTCGAAGACTAGGAACACTCAAATCAGAATCCAAAAGCTTCTAATCAACACTCAAACACAATCAGCAGGGAATAATTCGGGCACAAATCCACAATCAGAATGGTAGAGACTGGAACTAGCTGGAGTTGAGTGGGGGGAATATGATGCTCCGGGGCGGGACCGGGACCGGGCTAGGTGGAAACCGGGGAACGGAATGGCAGGGTAGCCCGGCCCGCGCTGGAATTCAAAAAGCGCGGGCAACGGCTGGCGGGGGCGGGACTTTGGGGAGGGCTTTCATTTGGCGGGAGAGAGTGACTCTTGACGGCTGAGTGGGCCCCGTGCTTGGTGTGTCAGTGTGAATCCGAGTCAGGCCTACGGTCGTAGAGTACCATTGGTAGGCCCAGACTGAATGCATGATCTGGTGGAACTCCGTGGAACAGAGCGCTATGTGCATGATCTTGGGGAATGGGGGGAATTTGCATTAAGGTAACAGATCCAGAAATTGCCCAGACTGAATTTTGGGGAAGCGAAGCTGTTTGAAATAATTTTCAGTGAATTTTTCTCGAAAGACAAGTGGAATTGGTATCTAACCCAATTCGTTTCATATTTTTTGGAGTTTTGTGGAATTAGTTGTAAAATTTTGAAGTTGAAATGGCATAGGGCTCTAAAAATCACCCACCTCCTAAAATGTGCATTGTTTGTACAATGCTAAAGGCTATGAAAATTCAACATGTATACATAGTGTACATTTGAGGATGTGGGCGGTTTTAGAGCCTATGTGATTTCAAAGCCTGTTACCTTAATCCAAAATGGGGGTCATTTTTTTACATCTACCCTTAGTTGGGGCAATGAGGGTTTGCCAATGGGGGCCGGGGAGGATTGACCTATGTATTGCTTTATGTTTTATCCCTGCAAAAAACACTTATTTTTTTATTTGTCACATATGATAAAATTTGCAAATTTTGAATTCATATTTGCAATATATGGCTCCAAATTTGGTAGGAATCGTGAATAAAATACAAAATTTAAGTGGTGCAAAATAATAGACAATTTTTACATTTACCCTTTGATGGGGCAATACATGGGTCAATCCTCACTAATCGATGACCATTGATTTCAAAGCTATAGTGTCTATTACAGTGTTTGTTGTCATTTTGCAACAACATATGAATGAAAAATTTTATGTTTATTTTTGAAAGATGAAATCATTTTTTTATAAATATGCCTCTTTTCAATTGGAAATTTGTGTGAAATTTAAAAGCTTAACTCAAAAATCCCCCCCAAAATTATACTAAATAATACTCCATACAGTTCATTTAAAATGTAAATTGATAAAACAAACATGTAAATAGAACATTTTTTACTTAAAAATTATAATTTATTTGTACATCCACATCTATTATTTGTACTATAGATGTCAAAAACTAATTTGGAAAAAATCACTATTGATGCAAACTAATGCATGGATTTTGGTAATAATTAATATGAAGATGAAGTTTACAAAGTCTAATCAGTAGTCTCTAAGGGTCAATTCTTTAATGTTTATTAAATCATGAGTACCTTAATGGTGAAAAATACTCACTTATTTATCAACAAGAATTTTTTAAAATTGATTATAAAACTTTGAAAAGATAGAAAAATACATTAATTGATAAAATATATGAATTTATATTTTTCAATGGTACAAGTATATTAAAGAGTTGTCATGATTGAATATGAGATTTTAAAGTATAATTTGATCTTATTAGGTGAGATTGATGTCATGATATTCATCATAGTGATTGTCTTTTTTGAGAAGATAGTAACTCACTCTATAAGTGAATCGCTTTCATTACCTCCATATCTATATCTTCATTACCTCTCAAATTCATATTTTCATTAATCCCAGGCAACCATTCACCGACTCATTTAATAAATGATTGTTTTCATTACCCCTGGCAACCATTCACCGACTCACTCAATAAGTGATTCGTTTTCATTACCCCCATACCTATATTTTCATTACCTCCCAAATTTGTACTTTCACTATCCCATGCAACCACTCACCTACTCACTTAATAAGTAAATCATTTTCATTATGATCCATATCTATATTTTCATTACCTTCTACCACTCACCACCTTACTTTATCAATGAGTCGTTTTCATTACCCCCATCTGTATTTTCTTTACCCTCTATATTTGTACTTTCATTACCTTCATACAACTACACAACCACACACACTCACTTAACTCCTAGTCCCAAGGCCTCTTTTCCATCAAAAACTGCTCAAAATTATCATTTTTATAGCAAAAATTTAAAAATAGAAATGGTCTAAAAATGTGTGGAAGAAATTTCACAAACTTCGACCATGTGGATTGCAAGATATTTGCATTTAAAGTAAATAAGTTTTTTTGCACCTTACTCAACTACATTTTTGGACTTTGAACCTTCATAACTTATAATTTTTAACCTAATTATTTTGAATTTCTAATTTTATATGATAAAAATCTGATTTTTGATTTTTGATTTTTTTTAAAACACACTTAGTTTTCACTCATTAAAAAATTGTTAAATAGAAGTAGGTTTAAGATTGAAGAAAAATCTAAATTGTTAATAGTTCTAAGATGGAATTGAAAATACACCAATCTCAATGGTGAGATTGTTCTAGCAAGATATCTCCACCTTGTGAAACTTTTTTTTTTGAAAAATTATGAAAATTGAAGTTAGAAATGAATCCTACAAGTTATTTTTTAGAAAAGATGCTCTCATTGCCCCCAAAACAAGATTGTCCATAACTTTCACATAACAAATCCAAATGGAAAAAAATCAAAGCTTTCCATATACATATAATATAATCTATACAAAATAAATTTTTAATAGTTTGTACTTAAAAAAAATTTGAAGGTTTTTTTTGCCTACCAAACTAAAAATGGGTATTTTGTGCCATAACTTTTGCTTTTAGGCTCCAATTGAAATAAATTTTATATTTTTAGAAATCTAATATGTTTTTTTGTCTCCACACAAAAATATTCAGAAAATCATGACAAATATTGAAACCATAGGAGCATGCCCGAAATCCATTTTGTCTCCCTAGGGAACAATGGGACTTTAGGGTTAAGTAAGTGAGTCATTTTCATCACCCCTACATATTTGTATTTTCAATACCCTTCTATATCTCATATTTTCATTTCTCCCTAGAGGACAATAGGACTTTAGGGATCAATAAGTGAGTGATTTTCATTACCCCTCCATATGTATATTTTCATTACCTTTCTATATCCATATCTTCATTATCCCTCTATATTTGTGTTTTCATTGCCCCTCTATATCTATATTTTCAATACCCTTCCATATCTGTATTTTCAACACCCCTCCATATTTTGTATTTTTATTACCTCTTCACATCTGTATTATCATTACCCCTCCATATCTTGTATTTTCATTACCCTTGTATTTAATTACCTCCCCATATTTTTACTTTCATTATCCTCCATATTTGTATTTACTACCCCAATATTTATATTTTTATTATCTCCCATATTAATATTTTCATTACTCACCCATATCTATATTTTCATTAACTCCTGTATCTATTTTTAATCATCTTTTTATTAATATATATATATATATATATATTCAATGCCTCTTTATTCTATATTTTTATTATTTTTCCATATTTTTATTTTCATTATCCTCCATATCCATATTTTTTGAATATATTTGACTATAATAGATATACAATTGTATTATGTATCTTGTATCCATTTGTCTTATTATTATTGTATGAATATTCCATTCACATTTGTATTTTATATAACCTCATCTAATGTATCTCGTACCTATATTTGTACCTATATGTCATATCATATCAATATTCCATATAGTATATTCATATGTATTTCATATATGTTCCATATATCGTATCTATATCAAATTTTGGAAGGAGGTGGGTGGACAAATCTAAATGTTTTGTTTTGTTTTATCTAGTAAGGGGGCAAAAACGGGGATGTCTCTTTAAAAAAAAGTATCATAATGCAACTAAACTAATTAAATGATTTGTACTTGCGTATGTAGCTATATGAAATTTTGATGGAAAAATTTTAGGCAAATGTCTCGAAGATAATTTATTTGGCTAATTTCACAAAGAGATTTAGGACTTGATATTCCAGATTTGCTATAGAATTGCAACAAATTTGTCAAATGAGTATAAAATGTATCCATTATAATAATTTTTGTTACAAATTTATCAAAGAGTCTTAAACATTATAACTAAAAGACTATAGAATTAAAAGCTATAATTTTTTTTGATAATTTTCAAAAATATCAAAGAATTACAATAAATTCTTGCTCACTTTTGTAGACGTTATCAATCAAATCATGACACCATGAGAAAACAATTCCAAAAAAATGACGACTTTGAAAAGGCAAAAAGTAATGATGTACTTTAGTGTTGTTATCATTGATGATTAAAAATTTAATTAAGTGTTTGATGGGTAATTAAAAGATTTTACTTAAACATTAAGATGTAAGACAAATTTTGTCTAATACTACACACATTTATAGCAAAGTTGAGATTGCTAATTAAAGTGGGATTGCAATTAGTGGAACTTCTTCATAGACCTAGATTATCCACCAAACACCAATTTCAATCCTTAGTTTTCAACCAATTCCGTTATTAATGTTGCATCATGTAGTTGTAGTTATAATAATACAACTCACTATTGATTTGAGATGATTGAAAGGATTAAAATTGGGTTGAGAAGTTAGAATGCTATGATTTAAATTGGCTCTTGGATTACCATGTAGTTGTTTAGGGAATTGAGATGATTCCATTATCTTCGAAATGGATGAAAATAGTCCCCCTATAAAGAGAACAATGGAAAACTATATATTATGCTTGTTGTCACCTATAATGTTTTGTTCATTTTTCAAAGTTAAGTTGACAAATTCTTACCTAAAATGTACAACATCTATTTATGAGAGCTTGGGATTGTGTTTGGGTAAACCAATTTTCAACACTTTGAAAATTCATAGTTCATTCATACATTGTTCAAAAAATGCATACTAAGCCAAAATTTAGAGTTCTATTGAACTACCAATAAAATCCTACAAATTTTTAATAATAATAATAATGGGAACCAAGTTGGATTTCTTATTCAAATGCACTTAGATGCAATTACCTTACATGCTTGATCTTAATTTCCTTACCTTGAATATATTGATCATTACAAACATCTAGTAGTAGTTCATTTGAGGAGTTTCAAGTTTCAACTTCCTTACACATGAAACTCATTGTGTATCTTTCAAAACAAATAAATAAATTCATTAGAGTTAATTATAAAGCCATTTTAAAAATCCCATTCAATACTTATTCTACAAAGCATTTGAGTTTTTATACTACTTGAATGTTTTTAGGAATGACTTATTCTACTTGAATTTTTTTTGGAATGTCAATAAAGTATGTTGCATGTAATGTAATAATGCTATTCAATTGTCTTCTTCCTAAATGGAGGTTTAGGTCCCACCTTTGTAAAAAAGGGGATCAAATACAAATGAACACCTCAAGAAATACAAATTTGTGTTTGATCCCTTTTTTTTGCAAGGTAGGACCTAAAACTCCAGTGAAAACTCCATTTAGGAAGAAGCCAACTCAAAGTGATTAGATTGCATGTAATATGCCTTATTGACATCTCAAAAAAATTAAAGTAGAATAAAACATGTCTTCCTATCATTCCTAAAAGCATTTAAGTAAAATAAGAATTCAAACGCATTTTACTCTATAATGGAAAGGGGTGTTTTAAGTGAGTTTTCGAGTATAGACCTAAACTTAAAATTATAAATAATGAATTTAAGGAGATTTACAATAAAAAAATATTAGAAATACAAAAGACAAAGATTCACCACTCAAAGTGATTGATTTTGGATTGATCCAATTCTTTAATCACTAAAGAAAGGTGGGTGTTTTTAGGCCCAAAACCGCTTCAAAGTACTTAAGCCCAAAGAAAGGCTAAAATCTTCATCTTTATTTATTCATTATAAATTTTGATTCTAGAATCCTTTAATTAATTTGTTAAAGTACACCCTTTTTAAATTTCAGAATAAGAAACCTTACCAATTGTGAGATATAGTCGCTTGGATTTCAAAAAGCAGTATTTTTAACTCTCCCCAAATGGTTAGATTTGATCTCTTAAAATTTTTACACAAAAATGTGTAGATCCTACAACTTATTATTCTCCATAATATGTTGAAAGCATAAGTTAAGAATCTATTTTAAAATTTCAACAAAAGTATTTCATATTCATGCTTGAAAAAAATAGTAAGTAGAAAGAGGTAGTGTATGATTTAAAATATGAAATTGTTAAGAATTTAGTTACAGAGTTGAAAAATTCCAATGGTTGTAATGCTAGTGGTTGTAATGTTGTAACAAACAATCTACATCCAACTCTTTTATTATTATTTTTCAAAAATATTGAAAATTAAGTTAAATAAAAGACTTCAAAGTTTGTTTGAGATTAGAGATTTCATAAGTGCCCACAAACAAAAACTCCTCGTAACTTTCATCTTGTTAATTAAAATGTAATTCAAGTATTTCCACATATAAAGTTCAAATTTTTATTTTAAAAAAAAGTTTTTTCTTAAGTTGTCCAAGTTGTCAACCAAGCATTAAAAATTGTATATCATGCAATAACTTTATGATTATGTAAGAAAAAATGAAATTGTTGCTTTTCAAATTTATTTCTTGAGCACATGCCATGTAAAAATATAAAATAATTTTTTTTCCTTTTAGTGAGTTGCTAAAAATCACTATGTTGCCAGAAAAACACATTTTAGGCATTTAGGGGTTAAACATAGATCAGTACCATTGATACTCCATCATATATGGATGTTGAATTTGTGGAAGGGCCCCATGGACCCAAAATTGTCATTTGAGATGCTTAGCATTTGGAGCACTAGGGTGATACCTTGTGTACTCTTAGCCGGATTCTTCCCTTTTGATGGTGACATAATTGAGGAAACAAACAATTAGTCATGAAAAGACATGATTTATTTGTTAAGGATCCAAAGTCGAGCATCTCGGAGGGTGCAAAAAATCTCATTTGAGAGATGTTGAGGTCTAATGTCAATGATTGAATGTTTGAGTGCATCAAAGTTTTGAAGCATCCATGGATTAAAAAAAAATATGAAGTAGATTCAAAGAAAAAAGTTGGAATTGTATTCAAATGATTGAACCTTGACAAATTTTAGTATTTATAGTTTGTGGAAATGCATTCATTTCTTTGCATTGGAATAAAGAATTTATTTTTGTGCCAAAAATAAATAAATAAATGCATTCATTCATTCAATGTGATTTAAGTGATTTCTTCCTCTATTGTTCAAAGTTTTGTCCAAAGTATTTGTCAGAAGTTTGTCCTTTGCTAGTTTAGGAGCTACGTTAAAAGCATATCCTATATGATTTAATGATGCTATAAATTTTTTTTAAATCAAATGCTTTGATTTAAACCCTAAAGGACCATCCTTGTCTTTTGACAATATAATTTATTTGGGTAATCAATTTTCATAACTTTTGACTATATAGTTAAAAAGTAATTGTGTAATATGTATTTTGTTTTTCAACTTAGACAACCTAGACAAATTAGAAAAAATCTTTTTTTAAGTATACATAAAAATCTTCGGATCATTCCATTTTGATTAATGAAATGAAAGTTACGAGGAATTCTAGTTTGCGGGCAATTATGGATTTATTATTAAAAAATAAGCTTTAAACTTCTTTATTTAATTCAATTTTCAATATTTTTGAAATAAAATAAAATCATAAGGTGTAGATTGTTTATAATAACATTAAAACCATCGGAATTGGCATTTTCCGATTCCTTAAATAAATTCTTATGAATTCTATATTTTGGAACCACTCTCTATTTCTTTCTACTTATTATTTTTTTCCTATATGTTGTACAATTCCAAATGATTTGAATTTTTTCAAGCATGTAGCCAACTTGACTTGAAGAATGAATCCAAAAAGCACAATCATTTGAATTTTTTTCATAGTGATCTAATCTTGTGAAGTGCAATTGCCCGTATTTTTACAAGGGCCAAAAAAGGATATCTGTCACTTCAAATGTTAATATCTTGCAATTTGTGGGGTGGAGTTTTTTCTACATTTTTTCAAACCATAGTACTACATGATCCTATGGTTATATGTGTCAAAAATGTTTTTTTTCCCCCTAAAATTTGGTACTTGTACTTGGAAATGGTAGTTTTGGAGAGTTTTTGATGAAAACATTGTCAATGAATTTTAGAGGTTAAATATTTAATTTAATAATCTCAAAAAATTATAAAAAGGGGATTAAATTCAAATTTGTAAAAGTCTTTTGAATGAATGAAGAATTCTAAAAAGAACTTATCAAATGCATAATCCAATAAATGATGAATGAATGAAATTTCAATTATAAAAATCCAAGACTTTAGTGACACCCATTGAAAATTGAAGTTTTACAGGCCATGTTTCCATCTTGGGAGGTCTTGGATCAAAAATTCTCACATGGATGCCATAACTTAGACTTGAAAAGGTCGTTAGCTTTTTATTTTTAGCACCCCAGCAATGCAAGTACAAAAAAACTAAAAAAATCTTTTTAAAAATAAAAACATATTAAAAAAATAATCAATCTGATGTAGTGTTGATGTGGCATTAGTAGTGCCACATCAAACTCAATTTTTTTTAAGAAAATTGTAATTGCACTGCGGGGGGCAAACCTCTTTGAGGCCTAAATTTTTCCTAATGTTAGTTTTTTTTCAAAGGGGTACCATCTTATAGAGAATACATATAGGAAAATAAGAAACTTGGACAAAACATGAAGTAAAAGCCACAATGGTCATAGAAGTGAGTTGATCACATGCTCACGCACATGCTTCAATGGATAAAACAACTTTTAGAAGAAGTAATCATTGTTGAAGGTGAAATTTTGCTTTCTTAACAAAACTCTACATCTTGTGCAACAATTTCTTTACAATTCTAAACAAAAGCATTCAAAAGATAGCCAAACCATTGTTGCTTTCAAGATAGACCTTACAAAAAACTATGAATTCATGAAATTCAATTTATATTTTGTCTACTAATCAATTCAAAAACTTTCCACAATTTGAATTAGAAGCACGAAAAATTGCTAGCATTCTCAAGCATTCTAGAGCCCTAGGTGCACTCTATTTTTTATTGGTTCTGGTTGGAAGAAAAAGAGTATTCCATATTCTTTTTATATGCATTTTTGGATACTACAAGAATAAACTATATGAATTCTTATTTTCAAATTTTTAAAGTTCGTGATGCTCAAATGTTGATGTGTTGTATTGTTGTTGTGTGTGTTAATGTTGAAAACAGGTGTATTAAAAAACAACCTTTATGTCAAAATTAGTTTGGACAATTTTGGACTAACCTTTGGATTTTTTGTATTGACAAATATAGGATCTACTTCACAACTATGGTATACATTTGAAGTGACAACTAAAATTGAAGCTTCAACAAGAATGACGACATAATGAAGTCAAGACTAAATTATTGGAATGAAGCTAGGCCAAAAATAGTGGAATGAAGCCAAGCCAAAAATATTGGAATTTTAAAGTTGTGACCAGAATAATAAAATTTCAAAGTCAAACAACTAAATTTGAAGCTCCAAAAGAATATAGTGTCTTTAAAATTAAGGGGTGAAAAAGTTTTTTGAAGGAATCAAAAACAACCTTTGGAATTCAATTAATTTCCAAAACAAATGCCATAAAAATTTGGATTGCATTTTTTTAAATAACAAAGTTGAAAAGTTTTTAAGGCAACCAATGGAACTTAAAAAAGCAAGTGGAATGTAGGATTTACTTTGCAACCATGGAATCAAGATCTTTGGGGGGATCTTTGGAGGATGTAGGGTTCAACAATGGATATTGGTCAACATACACCTACAAAGTTTAGCATAAGAAGTTCACAACTGCCAAACTCATAATCCTAAAACAATGAGTATATAATTATTTTTTTGAACTTCATTTTGCAACTATCTAGGAATGTGATCTTCCATATGTATTTCTCAAAGATGTCATTATATGTCTTCTAATAGTTGTAATAATTTTATATTTTTGTAAAAAATTTGAAATTATCATCAGGTTCTCGATAAAAATTAAAATATTTCATATCACATGCATAAATGTGCTAATTTAAAAAAAAATCTCCATAGGTTAATATTATAGTATAGAATATCATGATACAAACTATTATACTTTGTCATTTTAAATTTAAAAAATCAACACTATATGGTTATAGATTCAAAGTTCAAATTGCTATAAAACATTCAATTTTAAATTGGAGTAGAATTTAAACTTGATAAGATTCATTTCATTATTCACTAGGGCTTTGTTGCATTCTATGCTACTAGTGACAACCATCTAAAGGGGTGGAGGCCTTGTTTTTAGATCCAGAGTATCAAAGACAAACAAATAATTAATTGAAATATTATTTATTAAAAAAATTAAATACAAAAATCCAATTTTAATTCAACATAGTAAGCATGAAAAGAATTGACAAAACTAATTCTCTTATTAACATTTCTTATATATAACCTTTCACAAGTTTTGATTATTGGTTATAATGTCCAAAATTATTCTAAATCTAATATAGTCTAATCTAAATTTATCCATGACATTACCTCCCCTCTAGTAATGAGTTTCAAGAAGAGTGATTTTTGATTTTTGAGGATATTTTTTTATGAAAACTAAAAATTCTTTTAGAAGCATTTTGAAGATTTGATGCATGCTCTTATGCCATAATTCTTCCTATGATCAAAATATCCTAAAAGGTGTTGTTTCATTTGAAAATTTTAATACCCCCCTTTACTTCATAATCCAAATTGTTGTTAACTTCCATTGGTGGAGGAGGTGGTAATATACTTCTTGGAATTGTATTTTTGTAATATGACTTGAATATGAAAACGTGAAAAAGAAGGTGAATTTTCATAGTACATAAAACTTTTAAGTGGAAAGAAACATGATTGATTTGCTTAATAATTAGAAGTGGTCCTAATTTGTGGTAGACAAGCTTTCTAGATGGGCTTGTAGTTTGAATATTGCATTGAAGAAGCCAAGCTTGATCTCCAACTTTAATTTGAATATAGCTTATTTTGAAATGAACATTTGCATATTTTTTATAATGTTCTTGAGCTTATTGAAGTTGAAATTTGTATTCATTGTAAATGGCAACAAACTATGAAGCCTTGACTCCCGATTTTCAACTCCATATCAATTGGATTTTGAAAATTCAATGGGACTTGGGATGTAGTGTGAAGTGGATCTAATTTTAGTGTTGTGTAGTTTCAAATCTTTTCATTTCAATTTTTGAAAATGAATCCATCCTTAAATACACATGGAAACATTATTTAACAATTGTACCAAATTCTAACCCCATTTTAAAATTGACCCCTATAGATTCTTGCCTAAAATATACAATTTTTATTTATGAGAGTTTAGGATCATGTTTAGGTACACATTTTCAACCATTTAAGAATTATAAATTATTTTTTTAAGATCCAGTTAAAAAATTACATAATTTAAGAATAACAAATTATCAATAGCTTATTTAGACACATTTAGGTGTAATTATTTTTATAAACAATAATTCAAATTTCTTTTGTATATTAAGTTTAGAGATCAAGGAGATTTTACTATTATATCTTCAATTCAAGTATCTTCTATTAAATTTATTTATATTTTAATATTTGAAAATGGTATACCAATGATTTTTGTAAATTTCAAATATTTCAAAACTTTTGAGGATCTTCTATTGTTGTCATCGATACACCATATTGTGTTGTTAAAAAACATCTTGGTGGCCATGGAACATCATTCAAACCAAGGTATATAAACTTTTGTATTGTTTTTTCTTCCATTTTAACCTCTAAAAGTTCCATTTGAACCTAGGCCTCTTATAATTTTGCATCTAATACTCACACTATTTTAAACCTCATTTAAATTTAACTACAATTTATCTGTTCACAACAAAATATCAAACGCTACAATTTATCTGTTCACAACAAAATATCAAACCTGATTGTTATACAATCATGCATTTGGTACTAATATTATTTTTGAACTTCATCTAAATTTAACTACAATTTATCTATGCAAAACAAAATATCAAATATGATTGCTATACAATTATGACAACAATTGCTTGGTTATACTTCACTATACCTTACAACTCCCCAAGGCATGCACTTGGAAGGTTATCTAGCCCTCAAATGCCAAGATGATGACTGTGGAAATCATCCTTTTTGGTATTGTGTGGCATCATCTACTTTAAAAAAACTAAAAATACTCACTGGAGGTCAAACTAATGTGCAAAATCTCTCTTTTTAGCATAAAATTTCAAAGATGAACAATTGTACTTTTGTCCCACATAGAAAGATTCTTTGTAATCCATCGCACTAAAAATGTCCTTCGTGTGATTTAAAGGTTAAAGTTGCTATAGACATGTGAATAAAAAATTCTTGTATTCCCATAGACCAACTAACCCGTCTCCTTGATAAATGAAAACTTTTGTGAAAATTTTGGTGTGAGCTATGGACAACTTACGTTTCAGTGGTTTTAACCCTTAAATGTCAAAGTGGACATTTGGTGTTTGATAGATGATAGAGAATCTTTTAATGTAGGACATAAATGCAACTATTCATCCTTGGAATTTCGTATGAAAAGGGGAGATCTTCTATAGTACTTTGACTTCCAATGAATGCTTTTAGATTTTTTTAGACCAATGATTCTTTTGGTATCAAAATGGATGATTTCTATGCTCACTAGTCTGTTGCTAAGCTTTAAACAATGGATTGGTGACCATGGAAATCATCCATTTTGATATTGTGAGAATCATTGGTCTAAAAAATTCCAAAAGCACTCATTGAAAGTCAAAGCTCTATAGAAGATCTTCCTATTCACATAAAATTTTGAGGATGAATAGTTGCACTTTTATCTTACACTAAAAGATTCTTTGTCATCCATTGGACGCCAAAAGTCTTTCTTAATGTTTAAGGATTAAAAGGTTACTTAAAATTCGGAGCCTTTCCGGCCAACTGAAGAGTTAAGAAATGGTCAAGAGTTTTCAAAAGAGTTTTCACAAAAGCTTTCATCAAAGTATTCACTCACTGCCAGGTCCTCTTGAATGTTGGATACAAGCACAGGAATCCTTTGCAACAATCGGAGGAACATCAGCATTGAGGTCAATGTTGCAACAAGAGAGAGGGAATTCCCTGAAAAATTGTAGACTCTTGCACCGTTTGTCTGTCTCGCACACATTTTCCAGTTAAATTCCAGCAAGTATGATTGTCGATTATGACCCCTAATTGTGATAACAGCTTTAGATCATTGATTTGGTAATTCATCTCCAACACTCCGATTATGTACTGGAGCTGCCTTTTCAATTGTGGACGGGCTATGGTTTAGGTCACGCTTGCTGCTGCTGCTACATCAATGCATGCTCTATTCGTGCGCCAGTCTCACCTGTGAGCGCATCGGGAGAGTGTCGCCCATTCAAATGAAATGCAGAACCTGCGCTTCTTGCTAAATGCGAGGGGCGGATTCACGGTCGCAGAGAGCATCGTTTGAGGGAGATGAGTGTGGTTGTTTTAGGGTTTCGCAGTTTCATTAGGGCAGATTGAATGTCAGATCACAATTGCGCTGTTGTGAGGCGACATCTCGAGTGCAGTGAAGGCCTCGGAGATATTGAATTCTTCGAAGGAATCATACTGCCTATTGAAATTGGAGATTGAGTTCTCTAATTTGAGGTTTAGTTTTTTGTTCGTCCATCCCCTGCTTTGGCTCCCCTTCTTTGATTTCTTGTGAGACATTCGTTTTTGTTTTTTTTTACGTTGTCATTCTTGTTCTTGTGGGCAGCTTGAGTGGCAATGATGGAGAATTTTCTTTCCCGAGCGATGGTGTCTGTTCCCCCACGGACTCTTCCATCATGCGGACTCTCCCTTGTTTGTTCTCCCTTGTTCGTTTCTTTTCGCTCGGTCGCTGTCCGTGCTGCGAGGCAACCGTCCCGGAATGCCAAACCTCCTTTCCGTCCTTCCATCCCCTCCATTCTGAAAACCCTGAATGCTGGTCAGGCCTCTGTCGTCCAGGTGACCACCTCTCTTTTCACATGTCCACTTTCTCTAGTCTTCTTCGTTGTATGCGTTTTTGGACGAGTTGGATTCGAAACACTGAGTATTGTAGTTTCTACAGGTTCTTGAGAGTCAGGCTCCGTTTCTGAAGTCATCTGATTGGTTTGCACTTTTGGAAGGCCTTGGGAAACAAAACTCATGGACTCTTACTCTTGAGGTACCAGCCACTATTCTTCCTCACAGATAACTGAGCTTCTCGTATCAACATTTTGGATTGACTCTGAAACATTTTATTCGTTGCTACTCATAGAATTCGGGTTTGGAAGACTTGTGAGACTCACCGTACAGAAATTGCACAATGTTTGTAATCACGATGCATAGTGATGGATACTATTTGCGTCATTTACTCTATGTAGAAGTGTGATTTTGAGAGATCACTATAGAGCTGTGGAGAGATCATTTTGGGTTGAAAAGACATCTATTGAGATCAAATTACTATCGCTATGCATAATTTTCTTATGCAATTTCAAATTGGGAAGTTGTAGACACTATAAGTGACAGTAGACATTTACATTCAAAGATCAATGACCGTAGACATTTAGCTAAGTCATTTAGCTTACATCATCTGCTAATAAGTCCAACCAATTGCATAAGAAGATGAACCGCTGTTGGTAACAGGGGTCAGTATAGGAGACAGGATCGAGTTTAGTATCCTCTACCTGAAATGTCGGTGGATCGTGATGAATATTCGATGTGCTTGAATCCATATTTCAGGTTTTTAGGTGGATGCAAAAGCAGAAATGGTACAAGCCAGATGGCGGATTCTATCCTAAGCTTATCGTAGTCATGGGGAAGGCAAATCAGCTACGGATGGCTGTCTGGCTCTTCAGGGAATCGATACGAAATGGTCACCGGCCTGACACTTCTTTGTACAATGCGCTCATCACTGCTCACCTTCACAGCAGGGATAAGGGACAAGGGTTTCAGAAAGCTCTGCAACTTCTGGAAGACATGAAGCAAAGGGCAAGGTATGTTTGCTTCTGCTGGGTTGCAATTTTTGTTTTCGTCGGTATTGCACACAATATCAGGTCGTGTGATCTGCTTCATTTTTTTTTTATCGAACGCATCGTCTCCTCGATTGGTAGAACTGTATACGAATCAATTGACTTTCTGGATCGACAAGCTTCATGCACTCATCGTATTTGAACAGAGTTTTCATAAATTAGACTGTTTTAGCATCATAAAAAGGATATTTCCTATGATTCATGAGGAGTTTTCCCTGTGGTTACATGGATCATACTGAGGTCTTCCCATGAAACAAAGGGAGGCCTCCATAAGATCAATGTGACCAAAAGGAGACCTTCCCATGAATTGTGGGGAAAATTCTCTTCATTATGTTTCTTGAGAAGCACTTGAAAGTCTACTTCACTGAAAGCTGACTGAGAGCTGCAAATCCGTTAGTGACATTATCTTGTCGTTGACAGGTGCCAACCAAATTTGGTGACGTACAATATTCTTCTGAGGGCGAGTGCACAAGCATGTGACGTTGTCCAAGTGGAGAGATTCTTCCAGGAGATGGAAGCAGCCAAGATATATCCTGATCGAATATCATACAATGGGGTCATCGGTGCTTATGGCAAGACTGGAGACTTTGTACAAATGGAAAAGACATTGTTCGTCATGAGATTGCGGAAACACATAAAGCCTGATACTGTGACCTCGAACACTCTCATTGACTCATATGGCCTCGCAAGGGAATATGTTAAGATGGAACAAGTGAGTGTACCATCAGAGTGGAACAATCTTATTCCCTGCAAATCCGGCTCTTGTCATGTACTCGAATTCTTTTGACTTGCTGTATCCTTATGAACTCCCCTGGCTTAAGTAGTTAAAGTCCTTGTTGGATACGTCAGTCATCCGTCTGTACAAGGAATCTGCAGATATTGAAAGAGTAACTTGAAGTTTCAGCCACTTGTTTTGAGCTCGTGATATTTCGCTGTCAGGTGCTGAAGAGTATGACAAGTGCCAAGTCTCGACATAGACCTGACTGGAAAACGTATAACATCCTAATGAGCAGTTATGCCCGGGCAGGAGAGGTGGAAAAGATGGAATGGTCCCGCTGCAGGATGGAAGCTGCAAATTTCAAGCTCAACTTCACAAGTTATGAGATTCTTATGACCGGATATGGTCACGTCGGTGCGTTTGCGAAAATGAGTGAGTGCTTTTATCAAATGCTGCAGGCTGGCATACAGCCTCAGAAGTCCACATTGAACGCCATGATTGGTGCATATTGTAAGCATAACGCTTTCAAAGAAGCAGAGGAGCTTTTGAACGACGCTCTGGAGTGGCAGATACGGCCACGGACATCATCCTACCTAATCCTTCTAAGGTGAACCAGCTCTCCTTTTTCTGTCCAAATTAATTCAGACTACGGTAGTCAAGGATCTATCTCCTGGATCATTGTCATGAGGTAATTGAAGCATGCGTGCAGGGGTTTGTTTGTGTGATTGCTAAAGATAGACTCCCATACTGTGCATCTCACAACTTTACGATTTAGATAGGTCCCGAATACTACGCCTTGGATGGCAATATCATTCTGTGATGAGAAATTGGTTTTGAAATTAATATTGCACAATTAGGTTCTGCTGTTATGAGGCTCTGCAAAGGTTCATACATTGGCAGATGTTCAAGCCCATGAGCTGAACAGTATATGTCTTAAGAGAACTGTCATTATGGTCTTGGTGCCTATCATTCATCGGAATTTTTTTCTCGAATTTTTTTGTTGCGGATTGAAACGTGCGTCGTGGACTTGCAGGGCCTATGCCAAGGAGAATCGATCGAGCGACATGAAGAGGCTAATGGAACGCATGAGAATGGTTGGAATTGTTCCATGTGCAGCTACATTTTTGGAAGCTCTTGAGTCTTTCAGCTTGTCAACCGGGAGCGAAGAGAAGCGACTGTAGAGGTTCCAGCATATGATGACGATGACGATGACGAACATAATGTCGATGCATTTTTTGAGATGAATGAGATATCTAACTTTCAAATCTTTCCTTCATCAGATTTGTAGTCACTGTCTGAAAGAACAACTCGTTCAATCCATGCCGCTCGGGGTTGGCACGCGACTTGCGTCTGGGGCGAACAAATTCAAGAACGAGCAGCTGGTTTTCTGTTTTAGGTATGTACACCTAAAAGTGATCATAAGCATGTGCTCCAGTTTTGAGACTCCCGAAATTTTTGTTAGGTGTTGTTGGCAATGGCAAGGAGTTTCTAAAATGTAACCATATGAATAAACTATGAATTTTGAGGTGATGATTTTAGGTGTAACCAAAATGAGTCCAAGGCTCTCATGTACGTTTTTAGAAATGAATGTATAGGGGTCGCTTTGGGGGAGGGATAGCAGTTAGGTGTAGTTACATTAGGGACAATAGTTAGGTGCTACGGATCCTGCTCTTTGATTCAAGAATATCAAAACTCCTGGCAAGCTCCTAATACTGGAGAGTGTATCACGAGAGTATAAAATGAGTTTGTATGCATTACTGACGTAGTCTTCTGTATTACAGAGGCCCTGATCTGCAGCAAAAAAGAAATGGCTGGAACTAATATGCCTGCAGTCGTTACTGGTGAAGATGAAGCCGCACGTCTCATTCTTGTCATCCTTTGGCTAACCTATTTTTGGACCAAATTCAGAATTCGGCTGCTCAATCTAGAATCGAACCTTCTACCCAAGCGCGCCAATGATCAACTCGCATAATGTGCTTACCAATACCAACTCGTACGTCTTGCACCTGGCCTTACCGCAAAGTATGTCTTTAATTACAGCATTAGTGCTCGATCTGCAGATTGGTAGTAGCGTAGCAACCAAGGCCTGTCGACTGCCTAAGGTATAGTTTGAGAGTGCATAGAATCTGTCCCTCCCAAAGTTAGGCTCAAGATGATCTCTATTCCAGGGATCCAACTCATCCCCAACATGTTCAAATGAGCAGGTTATCAAACTCCTGCTTGGGACAAGGGAGTTGATAGCCGGACTCACTCTTGTCAAATTCTTCTCTAGGGTGCTAGCGTGTGGCTGGCCTACCATGCTGTCTGAGATTAATAATTCAGACTCTTCTCGATTCAGACATCAATACATTCTTGAAAAGAGCTACTAACTCCTTCGGCCCGTCTGCTAATTCAAGGAAGAATGAGGGTATCCAAGATGCTCTAATCCTGTGACATCTTTTTTTTGACATACAGTGTTTTCCATCTTGAGTTCAAGAATTTTGGAGAAGGAAGCCCTTGACATCTATCACTTCAATAGCTCCTGGATAGTAGCTCCCGGATCGATTCTTGTGAGCAATTACCAGGATCATGCTGTTGTACAGCACACCATTCTCAACCATATTGATCGACTCCGAACCATACTTGTTTTCTTCATGTGCTGTCAAATTGGTGCACTCATAGAACAGCTAAAGAATGTGCAGCTGGATCTCAAAATTGTTTGAAACCACCGAGCCAACAGGCAGCAACAATTTAAAACTATTTTGCTATAAAGCTTTGGTGCATGTTACATCCAGCAAGAAGAGGAGAAAGACGACGAACGACGTGCTGCTTACAAAGGCTTGTGGCATGGTGAACTCCACGCACTCTTTGTGATATATAGTGCATCGTGGGTGGACACCTGTCATATTGAGGTTTCACGTTGTTTACACTTTGCTTCTTGTTGCACTGAAAAGAGACTTACTGCCTGTGGATTAGCAGGCTGCGTGTTGTTGCCTGCTGTGTCATTCCATGTCGAGCGCAATGTCGTTATGGAGAGCGACACGTCTTTTTGCAACGCGTGCAAAATCGGTAACAAGAGGAAGCAGTGGACGCATCGCAGAGAGGCCGACGTATTTGAATGCCGAAATCGAAAGGATGAAGAAGGCTTACGAGGTCAGCAACTTCCTAGGGTTTAGGGTTTGTAAGGGTTTGTTAGGGTTCACGGTTTTCATGTACCCCCTTGCTAATGGCCTGGTTGCAGACCATTTCAGATTTATAACGAGACGCCACCGAAGCCGTTCAAACTGCGAAGTAGCGGCGACTTGGACGTACTCCTGACCCGGCGCTACAACAAAGGCGCAGAAGACATACAAGTGAAATGTGCGCTTGTTTTCGACCCACGCGGAGGCCCGCCGGACGAGCTCTTTGAAGACGAGCTCGAAGATAAAATTGGACGAGAGCAGAAGGTGGTTGTTAACATCACGATGACGATAACGAAAGGCGGCCCGCAAGCACTGGAAATAAACGTGGATTGCGATCGCAGAGGATACATCGTGAACAACATCATCTACAGGGAGAATAAGAACTCGAAACACGACGAGTTCTTCCCTGCATTCTGGTAATGCTTTCTTTCCTCTTCTCACATCCAGTACCTGATCGCAAGTATCTCTACCCCAAATACGAGTGTATAATTTTCATAGGTCTCTTTCGTATAATCCTCACTGCAATCTCAAAATTCAAGAACCCTGACAATCTGAGAATGCCACTTTTTCTGTAACTCCGTCGCACAATTGTACTGTACCAGTATTGCTCTTCTATGCTACCATTGCTTTCATACATTTTCCTTGGGCATCTGCATATTTGGGAATCATTGCTTAGTCGGTAGAGGCAAGGAACCGAATTATGTATGTGATACATATATCTTTGCAGGAGGATTGGTCCGCAGCTTCGAAGTGGATTTCACAACTTTCTGGAGCAGCGGGGGCTGGACGAGATCTTCGCATGCTGGGTGCATGACCAGATGGACGACAAAGCTTTCAAAGAGCGGCTGCGTCTGATGGAGAACATCAATGCCTTTGTGGAGAACGAGAACGAGAAAAGAGAAGCCAAACCCTAAACCCTGAACCCCTAAACTTCTGCATCTGCAGCAATGATGATGCCGTCGTCGTCGTCCTCATGGTCAGTGAAGGTCTGACCTTCTAGTAGACTGGAGGTGCAGTGAGCATGGGTGCGCCATTATACTTTGGCTTGCTCATTACTGCTACTGCTGTTGCAGCAGGAGAGTTACATTTGTACAGCCATCGATCCTCCTGTCTGCCTGCCTGCCTTGGCTTTGTCAGCACACTCGAGGACAGTGGGACTCATCATCCCTGTCATGGAGGCAATCTTTTCTGAATGAGTACTTTAGGTGGTGATGAACTCTTCTACGTGTGTACTTTCTTAGTGGAAATCGGAGGGCGGGGTCTACACGTATTGCCACATTCTTCTACTGTACAGTGGTACCTGTATCTAGAATCATTCCATCTACTGTACTGTGCCGCGGGATTCTGGGGAAGCATAAATTCAAGAGTTTCGAGAGTTTTCAACGTTTTTCAACAGTAAAAGGTGGCTGCAATGTCAGCGTGGGCCAATCCTCTATGCTATGTATATTCTACGGTGCAAAGTTTTTCAAGTTGGAGTCTATGTGCATACCCCTTTAGGTATTTAATGTGAATGGGTTTGCCATGGGGAGTAGCCCATTCCTGCGATGGAAGTACACCTTTTTAAAACTTCTTTCCCTATTTACAGGGTGGACCCTGTGCTCTCACAAAAGTGCGCACTCCAAACTGATGCAGGTCTCATCATCCTTTGGGGCCACAATCCCTTTGGGATTCCGTCTTCCCAGCTCACTCAGCTACTTCCTTCTTTTCCAGGCTTTTTCGGCGGGGTTCAGTTTTTCGGTTTTGTTTTATTGGTTATCAATTGTCAGATTGCACCTGGCATTCATGCGAGCACCAACTTTGAAGAATTATGAAGGGGTGGAGATGACATTTTCAAGAGGCTGTCATTGGTTGGGCTCCGATAATATTGGCAGCGTGGTAAATTGTTTGGTAAAATTGATTCTATTTGGAAGATTTGACTTTTGGGAAGAGGATTGAGTGTATGCTGATTGTGGTTTTGAGCATAGGGAGATTAATTGGCCAAACAATTATTATTTGTACCTCATAGACTTTTGGGTGGTGTTATTTATTATTTCAGTCATAGCCTTGTCACTCACAAATCTACCAATTTGTTAGAAATATCCAGTACGTGCTGCAAACAGAGTAAGGTAAACTACCTCATTGGCTCATTCCACATCTACAAAAAAGCCCCACCCATTCCAAGTTGTTTGCATCAATGTCCAGGGAGTACCGACCTTTAGTTACAAGTTAGCTGGTTGAAATCTAGAATTTTTGAATTGAGTTCAAAATCTTCAGAAAAAAATCAATCATTTTAGAGGAAAATAGGACAATATTCTTTATTTCTTAAGGCCTAGCCAAGAGTATACTCCACACAACCGGTTGGTGCAAGAAAATGTAGGATATTAGCCGGTTGAGCTAAATTTTTTCCCTAGATTGTGATTTGTATTGAAAAACAAAAATTCAAATGAAAGAATTAATTGCTTACTTTAGGGACACACTAAAGTAAACTATCCCATTCTAGTCCAAACTCCTATTATGGACATCTAGGAAAAGTCCCATTCCAAATTGTTTGTATTAGAAAAGAATAATTCAAATGAAGGAATCAATTACTTACTTTAGGGAGTTGCTTGCACAAAATGAGGATAACATATGTTTGGAATGGGTAGGATCTATGCTTAATTACACATTGTCATCAATTCACTCTTGAGTTAGCTTTGAATCAATGCAAATCAATTTAATTTGGGCAATAGAAATTAGTAGTTGGTATGGAGGTCATTATGGATTGGATTGGGCATGTGTTAAGTTAGACATGTGATGGTAGAAGCCCTACAATAGCTATTTTTCTAATGCTAATAGGTATGTATAGACTCAAATGGAATGCACCTTTCTACCAAAAATTTAAAAATCACAGGAAGTCCAAAAATCACATTATAACATTGTTACTTAACACTTATATACCACTAAAAAGCTAAAAACAAATACATCCTAAATGGCCCCTTGGTTTTCATGTCCAGAAGGCTTACATTTTAGGCAAGAATCTAGATGGAATTTTTTTTTCCAACAAGTCGCAATTAAGATAACTACATCTAATTCTCATCCCTTTCTAAAATCAACCCCAGCATTTTGGGACATTTTTCCAACTACTCACAATTATGGTAACTACACCTAATTTTGACCCCTTTCTAAAATCAACCCCAACAAGTTTTTGCCTAAAATATACTACCTCTATTCATCAAAGTCTAAGGAGTATACCTATTTTCAACAATTTTCAATTTATAATTTATTCATATGGTTTAAAAAGCAAATGCACAAGAAGAAAATCTAGAGTACTCTTTTGACTTCCACCTCAATCTAGCAAGAAATTAGGCAGTTTTACAACATGAACAGTGTTGAATTGCTTAAGGTAGAAGTACCTATTTCAAACAACCCCCCTCCCAATGGTTGTATAGGGTGACATATTGTGAACAACAATTGCATGCATTGTTCATTGAAAAAGATTCCTTGTTTGTACCTTCTTGTCCACTCATCTCTCATTTCTGTCCTTGCTTAAAGAAAAGTGCCAAAGCTAACCGTAATAGGTGAGTTTGTGAGACTAGAATGGGTCCAAATGAAAAATCCACATTTTGTATTGAATAAAATATTAATTTTTTTGGGAAAAAAATTTGTTTATTTTTGCATTCTTCTGTTTGTACAGATTGAGCTCAATTTCTCACTAATGCTTCTGATATCGAAAATATCAAAAACATCGAAAATAGGTACTTCTACCATATTCGGCCACACATTGAGGGTGCAATTCCTTTTTCTTACAAAGGCCTTCAGTGGGTGCAGCAGCTCCTTTTTCTTACAAAGTGAGGCCACAAGGACCGACGTCGCTTGTCATCATCGAGGTTGACGACATTATGAGCAGGCTGTGTACTGTGCTAGAAAAATTGTAACTAGAAAATGGGGCGTGAATTATTGATGCACATCGCTTTTGAATCCCTGGGTGGGCCAAGCCTTGTTCTGCACTCGACTATTCATCCAGAACTCAAGGAGCTGATTCTGACAAACAAATGACAAAAATGTTCCACCCAACAAAAATAAATAAATGCGTCAGGGGAGGACTACCGGTAAGGTTCCATTCGAGAATCCCATGCACGTCGCGGCCCGCACTGCAGAGATTCACGATTTTTGCTGTTAATACCCCTCCTCACAAATTAAGTGCAAGGGGAAGCCAAGTGCAAGGGCCCAAGGCCAAGGGACCGACAGATCGAGCAGCACATTCAATGGACTAACTAAAAAAGGGAACTTTCAAGTGAACAGCATCATTGAATGGAGGCAGAAACGTGCATTGGCTTCCAGATATGATGCAAAATGGCATTCTTTATACTCTCCTCGTATGAATTATAAACAGTTTGAACAAAAGGAACGCAAACGACAAGGAAAAGGGTGCAATCCCTTCAACCACGGCTTTACAATCATCAAAGACGTAGACAGAACCTCCTTGAGATATGGATGCAATGGGGATACCATAAATAAATGTCAAAAGTGTGCCCAAGATTGAATGTTCAAACAGATGTCAAGCTACAGCTAGGGGCTAAAAAATTCAAAATAACAAATGCGTTTGCAGCTGGTGCCAGGATAAACAAAAGCTTGCTTTGGGTAATAACTCTACGTGTTTGCCCACCTGTTGTGTCTTTTCAATAACTCAAAGATTTCTATTCACAGAGAGCCCGTTGCGACGATTAAAATACCCTCCCTCCCCAAGCCATGCCCCTAGATATTGGTCTTCCACCCAGCTATGCAATGATGACAGCGGTAGAAACTGTTGCAGTCAACAAGATACGCAAAGCAGATCATGTATGTTCACTATAAAAGCCTCGGCACTGCAACTAAACCCTTCTATTTAGAAAGGGAAGACCAAAAAATTTGTGGAAATGATTGGGCCCCAGTCCGAAACAGCCAAAAAAACCCTATCTATGCGCTTTTAAAACTCCAACATCATCCACCTGGCAAAGAGATATTGATATCAGTCCTCCGACCATCTCCCAAGCCAGTTGGCGGTTGCCAACTTGCCATCGGTTGGAAAATACTCATAGGCTGAGGCCTCTGCACTTGACCAGTCGGAGAAGGGGCTGGGGGTGCTTGTTGCGGACCAGGTGCTGCACCTATACAACAACGCCCTCGGACAAAATTAGCAGCCAGAATCACATATCCAGAAGAATAGAGCAACCACAGGACCGGTAATGCTTCAGCAAACCATGTTCTGCAGGAAAATCTCTCTAAATATCATGTCAAGGAGAAGATACCAATACAGGCAAAGCCATAAAAATAGAATGGAAATGTACCTGAACTTGCTTTAGGTTCAGGTCTTGGCGGTGGAGGGCGTTGACCTCCAGGAGCAGATCCAGGGGCCGATCCGGGAGCAGATCCAGCTCCAGATGAACCTGCTCCTGGGGTTGACCCAAGTGGCGACTCAGCTTTCGCTTGAGCTTTGGAAGCATCAGAAAGGAAACTCCCAACAACAACCTGTTGCACACCGATGGAAAATATAACGATCAAATTGTTCTAATTATAATGCTTCGTATGCAATCGACGTGGAAACCAAACAGGCGAAGAACTAGGTTCAGTAGATCATCAGTTACGACAGCTGTAACCAGGCTTTGAAACTTGCTTCATCTAAAAAACGCATCTCCTGGAATAAAAGACAGGAATTATTGCAGGCTCTGAAGTAAACAGGAAAATTCTTTGAAATCGATCCACAGTCTGGAGGTAATTTGAGTCTTAAGCGAAGTGATGCAGAAACTAGAGCACAATAGGGGAACCCTTCACCCTAGCAAACCAGATGAAGCCTATTGATTGGACTAGCATCAGTAGTCAATCGACAAGGGCAATTCAGAACCTAATTTCTAGGATCAGGTAGATGTAAGATACCTGGATGGGAGAGGCCGCGGTTAGCATTCCAGCAACACCTCCACCAATTACCCGCCCATCACTCCCTGCTAAAGAAACGCTCAGGCCCCCTGTTCGTTGTCGATTACCACCCCCAACGTCCGTAGGTAGAAACGAACCGGACAAAGAAAGTATCTCAAAACGACCCTGCAAACTCAAACCCACACGATCAATTAGCAGACTGATAATTGCATGCAATATAGAAACAAGGCCGAAGCCCGAAGCACTTGCATACCCTTCCAAAAGCGACGTATCAGTTCGTGCACTTCATGTTAACCATCTTCTTAATATTCTCATTACTAATAATGCCTGGTTCTCAACTCCATACTTGAAATAATTATAATACATGTACAAAAATATTGTTAGCGTCTTTACAACTACGCAAAAATTCCGGTTCTGGAAGACAAAGTTGAAAGCAATACCTCATAAGTCACTGTGCCTCCTGATGATTGCTGCTGACGTAATGTCGCATTAGAAATGGCACCATTGGCTGACAACACACACATTGCGCGTGGCCCATGCTGTGCAAACTGCATAACTTTTGTTGCGACATCCTGCAACAGCCACAGTCCAGGTCTGAATAACCAAAAACTTAATACAAGGCCACAGAAGTACAATAAAAACAAAATAAATATATCAGGTCTAGATACAAAAGAGCAACCGGCATCTGCAATCGCAAGAAAAGAGAAATATGTAAGCTCTACCTCCCCAGTGTTCACGGTCAGTATGTGCGGAGTAAAGCCTTGCCCTGAGCCTGCTAGTACAACCCCTGACACAGAAACAAAATAACAGTGTCATCAAGACATCAACAGCTAGAGCATGCCAAAATAGAGGCAGACACAAATGACAACAATAAATATAACAGAACAGCGTTCAACTCATGACAAGAATTCACAAACCAGACAACTTGGTACGCTAGTATTCAGAGGGAGGACCCCTTACCTAGAGCAGCCAACTGCGCCTTTTTTCCAGAACCTGGTGGACGACCTCTTCCTCGCTTTTCTGAACCTGGCGTATACGGGGATGATGAGGCAGGCATTAAAGCTGGAAGACCAGGATAAATAGGACCTGGTACTCCTGGAGAGGATGCAGCACCGGTCTCATATTTTCGAGGTCTTCCTCTCTTTCGCTTAGGAGGCTGCTCAATCCCACTTCCGGTCCCAATCCCACTCCCAACGCCTTGGGTGCTGGCCATACCAATGCTCATCCCTAAGCCCGATGACGATGGCGTAGACATGATTGGACGAAGACCTGACGGGCTACTCTCCGGCTGAGGGGTGCTCATACCTGAAGGCAAACCTTGTGAGGGGGTAACAGGCGATGGTGCTGGTGGTGGACGAATAGCTGGTGAGTGCAACCCTTGCCCGAGTCCACCACCCATTCCTGCATTAGGGGGGCTACTCATACCTCCTGCCCCTGGGCGTTGGATACTTTCCGCAGGATTCTGCATTTCTACCATGAAAATAAGCTCAATTACCGGAACATACCAAATCGAGACACACTCTCAGTAGTCATTCGAAGTTATCTGAGAAAACATAAGCATAAGACCGGCGTGCTTCTGCCAAGGAAGTAACGGTCCCGGCAACTGCGTCGTAGAGACGAAAAGACGAATGGAAGCATCCTGTTCATTCAAGTTAAGATATCCCTTTCGATGAATGATCACGAAGCGAAGGAACTATCTAAAGACTTACACAAGGAAAAGGAAAAGGTTGCGTCTTCTTGTCACTAATTGTATGGATCCCGGCACCAAAGTAACCGATCGTTAGAGTAGTTTCAAAAGACGCAAGATGCAATGCACTCCGGTTGCATTTCTGAAGCATCGGAGAACCTTAAATGCTGACTTAGCACATAAGACGCTAAGAATCAGAAGAAAGCGATGGACTGTGCGAAAAACAGAAGCGAAACAGCACGCAGACTTGGTACATACGTAAACATCATTCTACGGGCTTTAGAGGCTCAGAGCAGATGCTCTGAATGAGGTTCGCCTGCAAGAGATTAAGGCTCTCTCACACAGCCTGCCAAGTAAGGTCTCTTCCCAACCCCTCTCAGCCCTCACCATTGAAGAGACTTAGAGCTGCAGAGGGATGGATTGCAAATTAGCTGTGGGCTCCTTTGTGAATGTAGTCCTTCCCTAAGAGATAACAATTACTTTAACCATCGCGTCCTTCTACCCTCTCAGACTCCTCCCCAAAGACTGAGTTACAGTTCGCGTTCACTTACTTAGTTTTCGTCAGTAGAATGTACTTCGCAAATAAATGTCGAGATAATGTGTTCGTCTTCTCCTGTCGGACCAGTGTCGCTACCAGGCCACTTTCCTAAATAGCTAGACAGACTATTGCTGTCCCACAAGTCGCATCAATGTCCTACAGCCAACTTCGGTCGAAGGCGCTGCCGATAATCCTCCCAGCCGAAGCTCCGTCGTCATCGTCTCCGATACTGGCCACCAGAACCAACGCAAACACACACTGACAATGAGAGTATGGACACATAGGCAACAAACTACTCCATCACCTTGGATCCTAACAGCATCCCTCAGAGACTTCTCGGAACTCTAATACTCGACTCTCTCTCTCAAGAACGCTACGCTACTCCTGCCGCAGTAAGGTTTTACGTCCATTTCGTCGTGTAGCTCGTATTCTGTGCGCTGCAACGATTGATGAAGTATTTGCATAGATCGACGCTTATTTACTCCTAGCTCGGAAAGGCTGTTCTCAAACATCGTCACTGAACTCCACGATCAGCAGGCATTCGAGAAACTCCGAATTGAAGTTGAGAAAATCAGTCTGAAAACTCCAATAAATGACGACACAGGATTGCGCCCTACTTCTTTTGGCAGAAACCATAGGCTGCTCGGCACAGGGTTTCTAGACTTCCTCTAACACAGAAGACTAAAAAGAACGTATCCTTTCAAGCAGCGCGAAAGGGGAGAAAGAGAGAAAATAAAAATAAAAACGAAGCTAAAAGAGCTCTCTTGCGCAGCTGAAATGGCCGAGACTAAACATCACCCGTCGTCGCGACTTCCATCGCCCTTGCGCTTCTCTCTCTCTCTCTCCGAGTACCTATACTGAATAATACCTATCCTGGTACTCGCACGCACGAACAACCGCAAGACGTCGATTCTACAACTTGCAAAAAAAAGCAATCTCAAGGTACGAAAAGTAACGCTCCAGCTAAACACTCAACACAGTCACGCCTCAGTTGCCCCGGTGTTGAACTCAATCAGCGTCCCTCCCTCCTTTCTGCTGTAGCCCTAGCTCATCATGATCAACTACTACCCGCAACATCATCTCACCCTCGGATCCCGCTGAGCAATTCAGAATCGTCATCATAACCACCTTCTTTCCAACCTATCCGAAGAAAATTCCCCCCCGCGCCATGTCGGTGCCGTGACACCAACGCACAACTACAATAGCGGCCGCGATCCCCCTCCCTCACAGAGTGCGCCACCCAAAAACACAAATTGTGATGGTTTTCTTTCCCCCTGAGAACCAAGGAAGCTAGCTTGGCAAGTGCTTACCCTGCGCCTCGGCGGTGCTGTTCGGGCAATTGCGGCGACACAAGGCGTGCGTGAAGACGACGACAACGACGACGACGACAGAAACAAACACAGCGACACCCAATGAACTGCTCGGTCACAGCAGCATGAGCCTGAGCGTGAGCGTGAGCATGAGCATAAGCATGGCGCTTCCGCTGCTCCCGTTTCAAGCTGCTTGCCTCGGCGGCAGCAGCAGCAACAGCAGCGGCGACGACCAAAAACAAGAGCACCCCTCCGGCATTTCTGTAAATTTCATTGCCGCCGCTGCCTCGCCATGCTAAATAGCTTCCTACCGTCCTCCTCTCTTCCCCCTTCCCCCGTCTGCCCTCGGCCAGGAAAGAAAAAGACCGGGGACCCCGCGAAGGAAAAGAAAAGGCCTCCGAAAGAAAAAAGTGAGGGGAGCGAAAAGATAAAGAAGCGTCGATTCTCTTCTTTATTCTAGCCCCGGGTCTCGTTCCGGGGCCTTTTTCCAGTTTGAGGCGGAGTTGCGAGGAAGGTACCCCCCTTCGAGTTAGGGGTCTATCTCGTGGAGGGGGAGGCTGGTAATTGGCTCTTCTTGCTACCTCCTATTTTGCATGTGCCTCTTCCTTCCGTTGTGAATCCGGTCAATTGTGTGGTCAAGGTAGGCTTATTGCAGATATTCAGCCGGGTATACTAAGGATATCTTAAATCTATACTTCTTCAACATTTTAAATTTTCTAAGCTTATCTTTGGATATCATTAAATTATCATATACAAAAATTGGTTTATTTTCACATGATTGAAATATAATTTGAATCTTTGTGGGAATTGTCTTCTTTTGTCTTTAAACCCCTTAAGAAATGGGACAAAGTTTTTAGCATACATCACCAATAAAAGGATGGTCTTAGGACATGAAGAAATAGGGTCAAAGCATGGGGCCTAAAGTCCACACCGGCACCAAATTAGTGCCATTGGGACCAAGGAATAGGATCAAAGCATGTGCGTTGTCAAACAATTGCCAACTTTTTTAATTTATAAAAGAGATGAAATTCAATTGTACGAACTTGTAGTAAAATTTTATTAAAGCAATAAACATGCATAGAAATTGTCTAAAGTAGTGAACATGCGTAGAAACATGTTTCACATATATACATGTTGAAAGAAAATTCAAGCCATTTGGAATTTTTTGGAAACTTTTTGGGGATTTCAAGTGTCAAATAAATTTTTAAATTATAATTTATAGGCTTTTTATATTTCACCTTCAATTAGGCCTTGAAGATGATCTCTATTCACCTCTACCCAGAAAAAAAAAGCTTATGAATTCTACTTTTAAATCAATCCTAAAACCATGCTTGGAAATTTCCCATACATTTGTTGGACAAATTATTTTTTGTAATCAACGCATTACATAAGTCGACACACATAATTGGGCATTACATATAGATTCTTCATCTAGAAAGTTTTTTATACATCTGAGGAATCTTTATCTTCACTTTCATTCTCCACATTTTTGGGTGAGCAATTTACATTGGGTAAAACTTTCATAGTTGGGCATTATTCTATGCTTTACAACTATCAAACATTCTTGAATAAATTCATTTTGTAATTGAAGTGTGAATTTCCCTAATCTTACAAAAGTTTCACAAATTTATAATGATTTTAATTTTCTTTCGAACCTTTTGCAAAATTTATTACTAAAAAAACACATAGATTCATCTAAATGTAAAATATTCACACTTTAAGTTATCGTAAAATTACCAATCATCACATAGACAAAATTCAAATCCTTTTCCACATAAATATAGAAACTTGCATGTTTTGAAATTCAGTATGATTATAAAATGCCATGTTAAGATTCACCTTCCCAAAAACCAAATGCAAAATATTTCCTCCTACAAATTTCATTGCAATTTAAAGGTGATGCACATGAAACCTAGTTAAAAATTCCTTGCAACCTTTCATTGCACCGTGTGCAGTCATTAGGCGTTGATACAAAATTTTGCTTTCACTACAATTGAATTGGTAGTTGAATTGTACAAGTTATTATGTGGTAATTGGCAACACTTGTTGTTCATTTTTTTTGGATGTGTGCTATTTGTAAATTACTATTTGTTTTGTTCGTTATGGTGAGATCTCTAGAACCGTGCATCCCCTTGTCACCATCAGAAAGCTCTTTACAAGGAGGGGTGCACAAGCTTTGTTTTGTGGCACTCCCATTCATAAGATATTGAAGTTCAAAATTTTTCATTTCTATGAATTTTTATTATGAATTTTAAAAATGAAAAAATTACTTTTTTACTTTTATTTTGAATTGTGGCAAAAAGCACCAGGCACACTAACTTTAGTATCATCTGAATTCCTTTGTGTCCCTTTGTGATATCCCAATGAAAGACAGGAAAGTGAAGTTTGACCACGAGATTGTAAAGGAGGGTAGGAGGGTAGGGGGGTCTTAAACTTATATTCTCCATACTAAACTTGGAGCCTAAAGTCCTCCCATACATTTACCTTAATAGCCGGTCCTCCCACCTCAAAGATGATCATGTGAAAATGGGTCTTCTCATAACTAAATTGCAGCCTGATTTTCAGCGAGGACATGTGGAAACGTACATATTGTTTTTTCCAATGCTCCTAATTTTCATGCCTGTTTTGGAAAATAATATTCGGATGTGGATTCAAGTGGAAATCACCCACCAGGCAGGCAAAGTCATGTGTTGTTGTCCATTAGTTTTTTTTAATAATTTTTTTTTTAAAACAGTCATGTTTCTGTTTCTTTCTCTTTTTTTTCTTTCTTTTTTAAAATATACATGTGTTTTTTCTTGCTTATTTCAGCCTCGCCAAGCGTGGCAGCTCAATCAGGGGAATCAGTCACTCAACGCTTGTCAACTACAGTCCATTCTCAATGTTTATCATTCTTTCAGTGTTCTAACAGTGGGCAATCAATATTCTTACAGTGGGAAGCTGAAATAACCTAGAAGAAATAGAAGGAAAAAGGTAGTCAGTCCATAAACCCAAGCATCTAAGGACTGAAACTGAATTTTGGGCAGATGGAGCTTCTCAAAATATTTTTTCAGTCAATTTTCCTTGAAAGAAAAAGAGGAATTGGCATCTAACCCAAGTTGTTTCATATTTTTCGGATCCTTTTTGAATTAGTTATGAATTTTCAAACAAGATGTGGTCGAGGTCCCTATTTATGTCCCTGGGGGCTTCCATGAACTGTTCACTTGCAACTTTCGAAGATAAATGGGAAAGCAGAGAGTATGATTGGCTCTTGTCATTAACAATGCTTTTTCATTCATTCAAGGACTACAAAGGTCCATTTTAAGAACCACTTTGTATCCATTCGCAACCACCTATATGGACAGTTCTTAATGCCCGCTCATATTTCAAGCCTCCTACCTTAGAACAGCTGAAGTAATGGGGGAAAAATAAAATAAAATAAATACGAAACCGTTTCGAAATGGAGTTCAGCCAGTTGTACAATATTGGCAATCAGGCAGTTTGGAGTATTTTGCAAGGGTTTTTTTGGGGGGGGGGGTTTTGTGTGTGTGTGTGTGTGTTTAGATTACCTACCTACCAGCAAGTCAGAGAAAGGGGGAAGATTTGTGATTTTGTACCACAATTGCAAATCCCCTTGGAAATGGCTGCCATGCCACTGATGTTTCTCCCTCTCTAAACTTAACTTACATGAATGAATCATTTAAGAATCATTGGATTTTAATAATCAATTTGCATGATTTCATGGCTGCCTGGCTACTGGCGGGCTGGCTTCACACCCTAGCAAATCATGAGGGGAACAAGGCCTAAGCTAAGTTAAGTTAAGTTAGCCCCTGAATGCAAATGCATGAGGGAACAATGCTTGACAACCCCCAACCCCAACCCCAACCCAAAAAAAAATTGCTCATTCAAGGCCCTTTTTTGAGCTTCTTGAAATTTTACTTTAAATGGAACAAAAAGTCAGCATTTTGATGAGTTGTAATATCAATTTTTTTTTAAATTGTAATATCAAGTTAATCCTTAAAAGGACGACGGGGTGACTTTGGAAATCATCAGTTTTTATTATTGTGTGAAGCATTGGCTTGAAAAATTGTAGAAGCACTCATTGCAAGACAAACTATTGTAGAAGATCTCTCCTTTTCTTGCAAAATTTCAAGGATGAATAGTTGCACTTCTATCCTACGTGGAGAGATCCTCTGTCATCCATCGGATGCAAAATGTTAGCCTCGGCGTTTAAGGGTTAAACATGTGTTGAGATCATGTAGGAAAAAGAAAATACAACAATATCACTTACGGATTGAAAGACTATAATGCTTGATTGTGAGGGTGTTTAAATTGTGAAATTGATTTGAAGACTTTCAATTTTCTTTTCACATGTCAATCTCGAAAAAAATGGATCACCCAAGAAATATGAGGTTAGAAGATGTAACATGCATAAGACCGACCAATTTACAAGCTTCTCAAAATCTACTCTACAACTTTAGTAAATGAATGAATTTCTAAAGTGATTTTTTTTCTCTCCATAGTTTAGTGTATTTGAAACCCATTTAGGTGGTAACTTATTACTCTTGAGAAGTTGAGATAAACTTAGCTATTGAGACCCTATTTGTGCTTTGTGACTATTTGGATCACTTTGGGGTCAGTATGTATCGATAGAGTACATTTGAAAGTTTGAAATCATGTTTCCAGTTTCCAAGTGGTGTTGGTTCTATTGTCTTTTTTTGGCTTTGAAATAAATTGCTTCATTGTGTTTGAATTTTTTTTAAATGGTAATTTCTTTGGAGCATTTACATTATTGGTATACAGTGGCACAAAAATAGGATTTGCTATCTTAAGGGTTGCTTATGCTTGGGTCAAAGTGAAGAATAAAAAAATTTATGAGCACTTTTAATGGTCAAATTGCATCATTTCTAAACTCTTAACTATTTTGAGTGATGAAATTTTTTAATTTTCTTGTCTTGGTCCCTAAGTCTAAAGTAGCCTTGTAGTAGTTGAGTCCAATCGGGAATAAATAGTTGCTTTGGTTCCATAGAATGATTGAACTTTGTCATTTTATCTTCCCTTACAAACAAATGCAAGAGAAGGCAATGGCAATTAAAAATTACATATTTCATAAAGTATTAAGTTGATATAACTTTTTGAAGTTTGTTGCCCAAATGCTCTATAGAATCACTAAGTCTCTCCAAAACCAACAAAAATAGCATCGATAATGGTTCTCTTATTCACCTAAAATTATAAGATTTTTGTAGCCACTGAAAGATGCAACCCCTAAGACCGTATTATCAAACTCAATATTCCTTCATCTATACATTTTATTTTGCCACAAAATAGAGGTGGAATTTATTTTATTTTAAAAAGATGAAATCACATGTACTTCAAAAATAGAAATGATTTATATATAAAGTATGATTAACCCCTAAGAGTCCCGTGGATAGGGTGATGTAGATTTGAATTTTTTTGGCAAAATAAATTTTAGCATGAGGAGAATCCAAACAACAAATTTCCATATTTTTCATTTTTCATTTTCTTCCCATCCCTACATGAACTCATTCACAACTTTGCAAAATAATCATGAAGCACCAAGTAACTATGCTAATCTTATTGTTGAAGAATAGACAAAAATTGATATATTTTCCAACATACTTAGATGTATTTCATTTATTTCTTGTAATTCCAATAGTAAGCTCTTGAAAACATTCATGATTCTCATAGTGGATGCCGTCTCTCTCAGGGGTTTAAAATCTGAAATTTTCACTGGTAATATATATTATATTATAGTTCATCTCAATGTAAACCAAAATTTTATGTTATTCAATGATCAAAACAACAATAGGCTATAGTTATAGACCCAAAATTCATTTTCAACAAAATATTCATTTTTTAAGAATTCTTCAAATTTTCAAATTGGAATAAATTTGATTTGATAAAATTCAATTCTTTGTTGGGCTCAATTTTTTTTAAAGATTACTTTAATAGAAAAATTCACATCTCAAGGAAGGAAGTACAAGTTGCCAAATTACATTGAAAAATTATTTTTTGCAAATTATTTTTAAATCATCCGAAATTGGTTGAAAAATCAATAAAATTACCTTAATGAGTTAGTTTCTATCACCATCCATTGTGAATATATTCAAAGAACTCTAAAAAAAACTTATATGAAAAATTGCAATCCTTCATTTAAAATTGTGCAATTAAAATCATTTATACTTAAGTCACTTTTTGTCTCCAAGTGCCTTTCAAGGCTAAAATGGCTACAATATCCATGTCCTAAAATAGTCATTTTTGTCATTGTCAAGTCACTCTATTATTATCACTCAAAACTTTGATTGTGGGCACTAAGTCATCCTTTTGTCTTCCAAATTTGATTTATTCAATAATAGCATGCTCAAATTAAATACATGACAATAATAGGTCTCTAAACTATCTAAAATGAACAAAAATTCTCATAGTCACATAGTGACATAGTCCTACAAACCTTAGTCAATTAATCCTTGAAAAATGCTTAAAAAAATTTGTGTATTGAACCTCAAGGTGATTGCAAGAACACTTGTCCCATTTTCCATCAATATTTCTATGCGGAAGTTGTTTTTTGCCATAAATATTGCAAAAATGATTGAATGAATATGAAATTCAGAAGTAAGCTTTCTATAGCAATTTAAAATGTATTCAAATTATTTCAACTTTTTCAAAATTAATTCAATAGGTGAGATTAAATTTCAAATATATGTCATACAATTTTGTTGTTTTTTAGTACTATCAAGTAACTTTTTTGAAGAATTACATCATTAAATTAGGTAGGCTAGCCCTTCTAATAGAAACACCTTGTTAGAAGAGGAATTTCCAAAAAAATGTTCCAAGTGTGTTTTATATTGGCTTAGAGCGTGCTATATTTGGGTTAAATTTATGTTGAATTAAAAATGGTTTTTTAGTTCTAGCTTTGACCTTCCTTCTTTCCTCTCAATTGACAACAATGTCTATTTCTAAATAAAAGTTTCAAGTACATTTCTAATTATAAAAAATAGAATCATAAAAGTCTCATTTTCTAGCGTGAATTATAGCATGTGGCTCAAAATAGTATTTTAAGGTACATAAAAGACTCAATAGTATTGTTGGGGGCCTATAGTGCCCTCAATCTATCAATGTGAACTATTTTTTTATGGCGAATTAAATATTGCCATCTAATGATGAACATCACAAGTTGTTCAAGTAGTAGATTTGAAATCCAATCTACCATCTAGATTTCATGTTCCATGCCTCTAATAGTATTGAAGGTGACTTTTAATAAATAAAAATTCTAAAACTTTGAAAATAAAAAATGCAACAAATAGTATGTTTTTTTTTTGCAATCACTCCTTGAGGGCACTGCAATTCATGACAATTAAGATACTAATTTGATATTGAAATGACATAACAATGTAAAATGTAGTAAATTCAAAATCTCTTATTGGTTTTGTCACATGTCTCATTTTTCTTTGAAGATACTAGTGTCATATTAAGACAATGATGCTAGCATGTCAGCCTAAAAATGGTTGCCTACAAGCCTTGAGTCTAGATATAAGTAGGTATTCTACAACTATCAAATGTGCCTATAACATAAATACCCTATAACCATAGAAGGTGCTTATAATATAGGTACCTATAGTTCAGACACCTATGATATAAATATTCTATAACCATGAAAGGTACTTATAACATAGATATTTATAATATAGACACCTATAATATAAATACTCTATAACCATAGAAGGTACCTATAATATAGGTATTTATAGTATAGGAGCTTGGGCTCGTTGACTCACATTCTAGCAACAGTATATATTAAGATAAGGGCAAGATATTCAAGTTTAATTTTGTTCTTTAGAAATACGACAAAGCAAGAGTGAAAAAAAATCAATTTTTTACACTAGAAAGTATATTTAGTGTGAAATAAAATGCCAATTTACAACATTAAATGATATATTTAAATTCAATTATAATAACAAACTAACATTTGCAGCTACTTCTCAGCTACTTACATTCATCAATGTAAAATACAAGGAGAAATAGTCTCATACAATGTAATATAGAAAATCTTGAAAATATTCAAGATTTGCTCTAAATATACTAACCAAAATGTAACACACCAAGTGTGTCAAAAAGGTCTTAACAAAAGTAGCCCCCCAACTTTGTATGGTGAGCCACCAACATCTAGCACCTTCCTATTAAAGGCAACAAGGACCATTATAAAGATTATGTGAATGAAAATTGATGAAGATTCAAACCATTTCTAGTATTCAAAATTGATACTTTTATAAACATGTGGTTATTTAAAAGAGTTTTATGTCATGTTGTAAGATCTATCCAAATTTGTTTTAGTTCAAAATATGGATAAAAGATGTTAGATTTGTGTCATAGTTTGGTGGTGGTTTAATGGGTATATGATATTTAATTTATAAGTTGGGTTTGAGTTAGGACTTTTAGTAGGGTAAACCTTTAAATATAGATTTTTTGTGCTACTATTGCAAAGATCTATAACAACTAGTAGACCTCTACAGTTCAAGATAGGCTACAAATTGACGATATATTTTTTGGTGAATCTCATGTGAGGTATGTCATTAAGTTTTTTGTCCATTCAAAAATACATGGCTCATATTTGTATAAGATTATTATACAAATATCCTATGCTTAAGAATAGACTTGAATGCAAGTCTTCAATCAATGGAAGGGTTTGTAGTTGTGAAGATCTTTTTGATATTGGTACAAATGTCATACACTTGAGAACAATCTCAAATGCAAGTCTTCTATCAATCACCTAATCTAATAAAATAAAATTTTAAATTATCGTTCTTTGAAAAATTTATTATGTCAATTATGTTGTGAAGTTTTTTGCCCATTAAGAACTAGAAAGTGTACATTTGTTGAAGATTTTGTGACATTGGTACAAATATTTTTTATTAAACCCCTCAAGGATCCATTGTCCAATCAAAAGATGATGATAAAGTAAAATGCAAATAAATGTTTCTAAAACTTTGACACAAGATGTAGACATTCAATTCTTTAGTGGGAATTTTTTTAAATCCCAATTAAATGTCCAAAGCAAAAATTATGCTACCCCCAAAATTTATATAGCTTAGGCAATTTTGACATCTTTTGTTGAATTCCTCATCTACTTCTAAAACTTGTGGTGTAACTAACATGATATAATATGCAATTTTAGAAAAAACTACAACTTTAAGAGCAAAAATATCATTCAATGAGGAGTCAAGACTCTGCTAACCCTATTGGGCAAGTTTGAAAAAAATATTTTTGTCTAATTACAAGTGCTATTACCTTGAAATTTGCATTTTCAAATATTTCAAAAATCATTCGATACATTTCAAATGTTTGTCTCTAATTTTCACCATCTTGATTTCAAATATAAAATTTCCTTCTTGTATACTTTCAATCTCTATGATCAAATGGGTTGAACCTTTTTCCACATGTTTTCAAAATATTCCACTACTTTTTTTGTATGTTTAAGGTTCAAAAAAATGTTTTACTTTCAATTTTGGCCAATGAGCCAAAAAATGGCGGTTTTTGACATTTTATCTTAAAACACACATTGATCCTTTAGGGGTTAAAATTTGACTTTAATACAAGTGTTTAGTCAATCACAATAGTCAAATGAAATGAATTTCCAAATTATAGTCTCATCAATATTCAAAATAGAGTATGCAAGTTTTATTTTAGTTGATCTTATAAATCTTCAATATCAATACATTTGGACTTTTGCACTTTTAAGATTTAAAAACACTTGGTACCCTCCCAAGTGATAAAACCTCTCAATCTCACAAATTGAAGACATAACTAAGTGGACAAAACAATTAAACAACTTTCTTTCAAGAATAATCCTTGATGCTAAAAGAGTGAAAGATAAAATGTCTATAAGGTCTAATCCACAAACTTCAATGTTTGTCTAAAACATAGGCATCTCAAATGAAACCCACGACAATAAAACTGGTATTAAGCCCAACATAGCTTTCAAGAGTGATAGTAAATAAGTAACACCTATTCACTATCAACAAAGAAGGCAAATCTAACACCTTAGATTTTAAACTAACACACATAGAGACAAATGTCTAACTTTTATGAAATAAATGATCTTTGTTACAATAAAAAAAAGGAAAATATTTTCAATTTATCTTATAAATTATCCAAATTTAAAAACATAATCAACAACTAAAAATAAGCCATAGTAGCCATATCAACCAATTAGGAATTTAGCCATTTTGTATTAAAATAACTTTGTATTGTACTATAATATAGAAATTGTTTATATTTAATTAAATATAAAAGACAAAAATATATAGTGTGTAATAAAATTCATATAATAATACGCTTTAATTTTTTTCAATTTAAAAAAAATTACATGTATTTTATTTTTGTCCTTCATATTAAGATGTAGGATAGTATATAGTATGCACAAAGTATACACACGTGTGCATAAAATTTACATTCAATAGAAAGACTTAATATTTTGAAACCCATATACATTTATTGATATTGTGTTTGATCTTTAAAATAACACTTGAAAAAACTATTGGCTAATAGAAAAGTATACCTTTTGAAGAGATTGTTGTCTATTTTCTTAAAGTATTTAATATTTCAATCATTTTGATTTATTTTAAGATAATAAAACAGTTATATTACTGCATATATTTAACTTCATACAAGATGAATTTTTTTGGCAACCATATATAGTATTAGTTTTTTAGTTGTTTAAAAGTTCTATCCATGTCAATGCAATTTTGTTTACAAAATTTGATTATACATAGATATTGATTAGTTTGACTTATAATGGAATTTTGATGCAAAGATATGATAATATCTTTCATCCTATACAAATTTTGTGCAATATTTTGAAGCGAATGAACCTAAATATTAAAAACACTTTTATATGATGCAATATATACAAAATTATAAATGATCAATTGTAATAGAATATTTATGAATGACTTTTATGTGAAATTAAAATATGTATGTAAAAAAACTAATTTAACTTTTAATTTGGTGTACTTGGGATTTATTCAATATTTAATAAAATTTCATATTATTGGTGATTTAGAAAAAGTTTATTATCAAAGATGGGTAAATATATAGTGAAATCTATCACTATTTGCACAAAGATTCCATAAAAACCAATATACATTGTGTGAGTCTCTCTCTCTTTCTATATATAATATTTAACACAAGTTTAAAATCTATAAAAAAAATCTATAACATTAGCACAATAGAATAACAATGAGCCATGTCTAAATGTCAATCATATATCAATTATAAAATCAAATTTCATTTTGTAAGAGTTGATTGATGTTAAAGTTTTGAAATTTTATATACAGTACTTCCATATTGATATTAATTTGACCAATTTTAATCCAAAACTTAACAATATATATTTTTAATATTGGAATTCAAAATTCAAATAGATTGGGTGGAATTGCATCTCAAAAAGACAATCGTTGATGAAATTTTGAGCTATTATTTTAATTATATATATTCCAATAATAGAAGGTTAAAATTTTCATTCTAATAACACCTATACTTAATTTTACACTAAAAACGAGTTTTTTATATTTGTCCACTAATTCTTTGAAAACTTCATAATTGTCTATTTGGTGCATTAGAAGACAAAAGTAATATAGTCTACCATACATTTGTATAGACCTAATTTTTATTTATTTATAAATAATCTTGAAGTAAAATTAGTATATTATATAGTTTATAATAATTAGATATTAATTTATACCATATCATATGACATTTTTCTTTATCATTTTAAGAAACACCAATCAAGTTTGTTTCAACGGTAAAAAGAACTTTAAAAAAATTCTCTTAAACAAGGAAAAAATCAAATGGGACTTCATAAAGGAATAAATTAAACAAATTCTAGTAATGACCTTTAGGTTGGAATTGGTTGAACTCATATTTGGTGATATATATTCATGTATTGACAAATATAGATTGTGCTAGGTGTGATGAGACATATAAATACAACTTGGCCATGAAATTTTGAAGGCTTAAATTTCTAGTTCAAAATGTTATTGTTTGAAAATTCTTGTACAATGTTAAAATATTCAACATTTTTATTAGAAAATTACAAATATTTCAACCTATAATATCTGGTGGTGAAAGTTGGTAAATTTTTTTTAAATGAATGCCCAAAACTTTATAAATTAATTTTTGGATATTATTTTATATGGAAAAAAAGAAAACATTGTAGAATTTTTATATTTTTTGGTAGATTACATAGTTATTTGGCAAGAGAATGTTGAAGCTACCTTTAAGATACATTAATTATTTTAAAAATGAATATTCTCCACACATTAATCAATTTTAGAAAGAAATTTCTTCACATCCTCAACTACTAAAGTTCCAATTCTATTTTTTCTTCAAACAATACTCAAAACTATCATTTCCAATCTGAAAAGAAAAGTTTTTAAATATTTGATTTTTTGCATATTCAATTGTAGGATTTTAGACTTGTATGAAAATGAATGGAACAAATTCTAGAAACTTTGATTAGGTAACTTAGATTGCAAGATATTTGCATTTAAAGTGAAGAAATTGAGTTTTTCTTGCACCTTGCTCGTGACCTTGCTACACTAGATTATAAGACTTTGAATCTTCTTTATATTCAAGTTTGGTTTGGATAAAAATTTGCATTTGTAGATACGTGATTTCTGATGTTTATTAGAAACTTAATTTAAATTTCTTATTCAAATTATTTAAAAAAATTTATATTGAAAAATCGCATTAGGAATCTTTTATAAATAATCCAAAAAATATGCTTGGAATCAATTTGTCAAAAAGCTATTCAATAATAGTAGGAACTAGATTAAAGTAAAAACTAAATTGTTAATAGTTTTAAGATGGACAAAAAACACACACTATTCCTTGAAAAGATGCAAGCAAGTCTTATTCCCCTCCTTTGAAAAATCTAGAGCCATTGATGTTTTAAAAAAAAATTAGTCCCTCTTCCTATATCATTGATCTTAACTGTACAAAAAACTAAAACTAAATGAGATTTCAACATTGAAGGAAGTGAAACAAGAAGAGAAAAGGTGGTAGTTCATATCCAAGTCAATATGAATGTGAAATGTTAGTGGTAGATTGGCTCATTGTGCAATGGTGAAATAACTATTTTGAGAGGAGGCTTCATTTCTAATCTTTTGATTTTCTTGTGCAATCTTTTCCAAAAAAGCATTTTGGGATAAATTATCTCTCTTTGCAAGTATAATTGAAGTTTTTGTTTTTAGGTGCCATTTTTACTGTAGCATATTAAGTCCTACAATTTGTTGTTTTTTCTTATTGTGCAGTACACCTAAGCTCTCTATGGAAGGAAATGAAGCATAATACTAAAAGTAGGCCATGGATGAAATAGAGTGCCTCAAGAATTCTTGTAAGTCATCAATTGTTATTTGCTTATGTAGGAGCCAACTACTTGCTGTTCTATATTCCATTTGAAATTTAGTCATTTTGATATTATTTTCAAAGGTAGTCAATGAGTTTAATGCATGTAGAGGGAGATTACGCAATGCAATGTCTGATTAGTCAAATTACACCACGTGTAGTGTGTAGAAGTGAATTAGGAGAGTTAGGGTTTGACAATTTGTATTTCAATTTGCAAGGGTGTTGATGTTTTACATTGTAGTGGAATGGAATGCTCATAACTGATTGTGAATTTCGTATAAAAGGATATTTGAAATTTTGAATGCTCAAATTTTATGATAGTTGTAAAATTATTATTTGGTGTCTTTCATTATTTTTGTTGTTAACTAATACTTTTTAATTCACTTGCTTTTGTATTTTTGAATCTTTTTCCTTCATTTGCAGATATTTTAGGGCTTAGGATTGAATGTAAAAGTGTTACAATCAATTGAAAAATGGATGGTGTACCCCTTTCACAATTTGTATAAAACTTTTACAGCCAATGAAAAATTGAATGTATACCTTTATTGTAAATCATATTTATTTTATAGTTTTTGACATGGTTTGTCACTATTACTTCAAAAGAAGTAGTAACTCCCTATAACACACTAATTTCATTGGTAAGATTGTTTTAACTCCTAAAGTTTCATCAAAAATCTACTCAAAACTGCTATTTCTATTCCAAAGAGCAAAAAACTTTAAGAATTGTTTTTTGCATATCAAACCATAGGATCTTGTACTAGACTAGTATAAAAATGTGTGGAAGAAACTTTAATCATGCAAATTACAAGATATTAGCATTTGAAGTGAAAAAAACAAATTCTTTTTCTCCTTGCTTGATTAGATTTTTTGCCTTTGAATCTTTTTAGCCTAAATTTTTGCACTATTGATTTTGAATTTCTAATATTTTTATGTTGAAAAATTGAATTGAGAATCTAGAATTTTTTTTTTAAATACTTAATTTTCAGTCATTAAATTGAAAGAAAAACTAAATCAAATTGTTCTAAGATGAAATTGAAACACATTAATCACAATGGTGAGATCGCTTTGGTAAGAGATCTTAACCTTTGAAGTCTGAAGGCCGTTTTTTTCCTCAAAAATGGCTCAAAATTGCAAGTTTTGCTACGTTTATCTAAGAAAATTGAAAAAATGTTTTTTTAGAATCTAACTATAGAATCTTGTACTTCACTTGTCTTAGATCATGTGGTAAAAATTTCATAACTATAGTGTACCTATATGATAGTTATACTATAATCATGAAAGGTTTCTATGTCATAATTATAGTATTACTATGATATAGGTACCTATATTGTAGGTATTACATTATAAACACCTTCAATGGTTGTAGTATATGTATTTATATATGCTTAGAGCTCACATGCTTGTATTTTCATGCTTCTATACTAGTACTATCGCTACAATTTTAAATGACTTTGACAGCCATTTGTTTCAAATGACTTTGACTAAAAATTGTTAAGTAGAAGTAGGTCCAAGATTTAAAAAAACCCTAAATTGTTAAAAATTGTAAGATGGGATCCAGACACTATAATCCCAATGGTGAGATTGTTTTAGCATGCAAATTTAACCTTGTCAAACAATTTTTTTGAAATATTAGGAAATTTGCATTCAAAAATGAATTCTATAAGTTATTATTTTGAAAAGATACTCTAATTGCACAAAAATAAGATTGTCCATAACTTTCACATAACAAATCCAAATGGAATGAATAAAAGCTTCTTATGTAGATAAAAATATAATTTTTTATAACAATTTTTTTTTTTTTAAATTTTTGTGGAATTTTTTTCTCTATCCACCAAACTAAAATTTGGGGCTTATTATGCGATAACTTTTTCTCTTATGCACCAATTGAAATAAAAAATTATATTTTCAAAAAGCTAATATGTTTTTTTTGTATTTTCAAAAAAGTTTTTGAAAATTACAATGAATATTGAGACTATAGGAGCCTATCCAAAGTCCATTTTGTCCCTTGACTTTAGAGGTTAACAAGAACATTAAACTATGTGCAACTTTTTCTTTTAGAAGTTGTAATAGTCGACTTAAAAAATAGGTTTAATACGTTATTATCCCCCCAAAATGCCATGCCTTCTTACAAAAACAAGATGTTCTATAATGTTCACAATACTAATCTAAATAGAACAATTCAATGTCTCTATATAAATAAAAACATAATCTATGAGATTAAAAAATTTTACTCCAAGTTTTTGTGAGTGTTTTTTGTTGCTTAAATTCATTTTTTTTGAGATTTTTGTGGCATAATTTCTTTTCACAATTCAATTTAAATAAAAATCATATTCCCACATAGCTAATTTATTTTACTAGTTTTTCAAATTCAAAAATCATGCCATAATTGAAACAATAGGAACTTGACCAAATCTTCAAGTGTCTCATAAGGGGACATTTGGCACTTTAGGGGTTAAAGGATACATTAAAATTGAATGAACAATTTTTTTTTAATAAACATCAATCCATCCAATAAAATAGAAAAATTAGTGAATTTTACAATTTATGTACCATAATGATTACATTAAGAAGGAAAATGAAACAATCATGATTTTTACAATAATTATTGGAATGACATGAAACAAAGTTATATTTTCTAGACTTGATGATTTAGAAATTACTCTAAATCATATGTAGAAATTTAAAAGTGTAAAGTCACTAGAGTGTTGTCAAATTTGCAAAAGACTAATACGGGATTTTTAAAACTTTGGCACAATAATAGACTCTATATAATTTAAACTTTATATGAACTCCAAAACAAAGGCCATCACAACAATTATATAATAACTCTTGCATTTCCAATTACACTGAATCTTTGCAGTAGCCTAGGTTTAGAAAGTTAGGTGAGTCTAAGCATAAGTTTTTCATGCTAAGTAACTACATTAAAAAAACTTTAATTGCTCCATTACTAAGATCCAAAATTGAACGATGAAATTCTCTTTATGTTTAAATGGATATTAAAAAATCCTTTAATGTAGACAAGGAATATACACATTTTGGATGTGCCTTATCATTGTTGGCAACTATAATTCTTTCCTTGATTTCATTGCCCAAGTCTCCAAATCCAAACACAAAGCTCAAAAACCTCTAGTCATTTGTAACTAATAGCATGGAGAACATTGGATGAGGTGTCTGTTTCCTAATACAGAGACTACTTTGAAGACATATTGCTACTTCTCAAAGGACTCTTGTATAGATATACCAATGTCATGCAACAATCTAATGAATCTTCACGATTGCACTCATTTGAACCTACCGAAATTTCCAATTAGTCATTCAATGACCACTTGGTTGTATAGAGGATAAAGTAATTTTTAAAATTTTGGTATTTACATTCCCTAATTAATAATTTTTTTAAATTTTGGTACTTACATTATCTCCATAATTCAAATGGCAAGCAAATTGAGGCACTACAAATGAAATTAATGGAATGGAATGAAATAGTGGAATTAAACCATGACCAAAATAGTGGAATGCACCTAAGATAAAAATGGTAGAATGAAGTCAAAATAAAAATAATAGAATTTCAAAGTCTGAAGACTAAAATAGAAGCCCATAGTATCTTTCCAATTGGAGTTCAAAAGATTTCGAGGGAACCAATGAAAACCTTTGAGGCTTAATTAACTATGAAAATAAAGAATGAAAAAAATATATAATTAAATAAAATTAAATATGAGGGTTGAAAGGCTTTTCAACCAATTATTTCAATTTATGTACCAAACAATATAGGGTCCACTTTGTGACCATACCATGACCATTTGAAGTCACAACTCAAAAAATGGTGGCATGAAGCTACAATTAAAATAATGAAACTTTGAAGTTACATGATTAAATTTGAAGCCCACAAAGAATCCAATGTCTTTTAATTGTGGGTGCTAATTGTTTTTGAAGGAACCAATGGAAATCTTTGAAATTGAATTAAATTTCAAAACAAAGGCAATAAAAATTTAGATTGGAATTTGGATTTGAAAAAATATGAGAATTAATAAGAGCCACTTTGCATCATAGGATCTGGGTCGATGGGGGTTTCTATTAACAAATTTAAAGTTCAATGCTATTGGTCAATATATACCTCCAATGTTTAGTATAATGAATTTACAATTGCCAAGGCTTCTATGTCAGTTGAATCCTAAAGACTTTTATTCCTTAATCCTTCAAGGCCCATAGCCTTTGGGGTTTTTAAAACATCATTGTTTTTGAAGTATTTTAGTCTTAAATGCCACCAAGGTATAGTACAATCTTGTAGTATATGTGTTGTAGATGATGTGAATCACATTTGGAGTCATTTGGCCACTTAGATTGCAAGATTATAATATTTTAGTGTAGAAAAAGGATGATGAAATTTCCTAGCAACATATTTGGAGGTAAAATTCAATTTCTAAATCTATTAAAATGAAAAAAATTAAACTATAAAGTGATTCAAAATCAATATACAAAGACATTGGTGAAAAAATATCATGGAATTGACTCATTGTGTTTGCAAAATGTTTTTGAAATGTCAAAAAATAGCAATAAAATTGCAAAATATACATCTAAAGTTGAATCTCTTTCTACTAACATGCTTTTCATTCACTCATAACTATTTAAATTGATATGAAATTTTAGCCACACAAACTAGACTAGTATGCACAACTTTTTCAAAAACATTTATTAGAAACGGACACTATAAGAAGAAGAAACAAGCCGTTGAAGTCCACTATAATCCAAAAATGTCAAGATTTTGAACTTTGAATTGCTCCCAAACATTCAAAACAACTTGGGTTAACATGAAAAATTTATCACAATAATAAGACTAAAAGGGAAATATAATTCAATAAATTTTATTGAAAACAAACATTAGATGAAGGATATATTGTAAGCCCTTGAAGTTGCAACCATCAAATGCAATTTGGTGAACTCAAATTGAACTTGAGCTTCAATTGCCTTACACAAAATCACTAAATCTTGGATTGATCTAAATTTTTTTTCACACAAACTACTATAACCATAATGCAAGTTCAACACATTGATGCTAAATATTTAATTAAAGTTCCCAGAGTAGCTTTGGCATTTTGAAATTTAATTTTTTAAACATTTAATATTTTATTGAAAATAATCCAAAATGTTTGGCACCAAACTTTAGAAGTTGACTACTTCTATATCCAATAACTTGGTCATCTAATTTTTTCTAAAGTTGGCAATTTTTTTTCTAGCATTCTTAAAATTAATCATTTTCTGCCAATCCTACCCTATAGTTATGATAGAAGAGAGAATGCAAAGTTTCCAACAAGTTTTATTGAATTTGGACACTAGATGCAGAAGTTACAACACTTTGAATTGGACTTGAAACTATGTGAAAACAATTTTGATCCACTTAGGTGGTGAGGGGTTAAAATTAAGTATAAGTGTTAAGAGAATTTTTTTGTATAATGAACACCTTCAATTTACTTATAACCCTTTGAATTACTTTACGTACAAAATCCCCACCTTAGCAAATGAATCACTTTATGATGAAAGGATAAATTGGATTAACTTAAAAATAAATCATCCTTATCCTCAATATTATGTATTCAAAAAATATCCACTTGATTTATACAATGTGTATTCATATGAATTAAACTGCATTGATAATAACAAAATTAATCACTAAAGAAAAAAAATTATTTCAAAAAATTGATTAAAAGGAAATTTTTTCATAGAGCTACAATTACATTTCAGAAATTATTCAAGGAATTGGAATTTAAATTTGTAAATTTATTTATATATTTATTGAGAGTTTCCATTTTTCAAAGTCTAGGCTACACTAGTAGTGCAAAGAACAACAAAGAGTTAGTTTGTAATTTTTGAATAATCAAATAAAAATAAAAATAAAATTATGATTTTGGAATTACTAATCACTTGCATAAAAAATTACTTGAAATGAAAATATGAAGTATATAATTAATTAGCAAAGGAATTTTCAATTTTCAATTCCATATCTTATTTATAAATATTTGTAATAGAAAATGTAAATCAAACTACACAAGTGTTATATGATATTCAAAATGTGTAACTTTTGTTTTCAAACCAAGGGTGGTTGCAAGCTATGGTCTATTAAGTGAATTTTGAACAAAACATTCAGACATCTCCAAATAATAAAATTAGAGATTTCTAGATACTTATATAGATCTTCAAATGTTTTGTATTGATCTCCCAATATTTTATATAGATGTCCTAATGTTTTGCATTATTTCCAAATGATTTTTTTTCTATTATTAATTTAATGATTTTGAACCCTTTAAAAGTCCAAAATTAGTTAATGCAACATTCATATGGTAACAATTTGTCCAAAGAATGCCAATACTTTGAGGAAATATGACCAAGTTTAATTCTATATTCTTGTTTTCATTATAAAAAAAAACTCACCTAATTATTTTCACTCGTAACTACATCCAAAAATTTTGATTGTCAAAAAAGTTATTAATACTAAAAAATTATGAGCACTTTAAAATAATTAAAATTTAAAAAAAATTCAATTGTTTAAAGATAGAAATAGATGCATGTGATGATTTTATTTCACATTTGTCTTTTTTGGAAAAATTTAGAATTAATAATTCCATTTGCAACTTACTCTCTTTAAATTCTCTAATGAATTGAAGTAGAGTGAAAATGCACTAGTCTTTTACTAAATGCCTCATTTAAACTATGACAATTAATTTTCTTTCAAATGTTGATTTTTTTCAGTAAATGATATCACAATCTATCTCTATAAATGTTTTTTTGCAAAATAGTGGGTCACAATTTAACTAGAGATCATTTAAAAAAACAAGAAAATAATGAAAAGTAGTGCATTGCAACATGAAAACTAGTGCTATTGTCATTCCAATATTATTGTTTATAATACATCTTCAATAAACTTCAACATAAAAAATAAATCCATACATATAAAATTTAACTTAGTCCCTTGAATGTTCTCAATTATTTTTTCATGACAACATTAAAAGATCCTAGCATATGATTGAATGCTTATATCAACTACAAGTACTTGTACTCAAAGCCAATAGGACACATCAAATTTAGAAGTGCCACAATTACTGAATGTTGGATATTAATACTAGATATAACCATACTTTCATAGTCATAGTACTCTATATAATGCTTGATTGCCAATTCTTCCAAAGTGGGCGTTAATTAAAAAGAAGATCTTTTATTCTTATTTAATAAACTACTTTTTAATGACATGACATGGTAGAATAACAATTCTTAATTCTTCACTACATGGATATCTCATTGAAAATGGGACATATTTTATTCCCTAAGACAAGGAGGGATTAAGTTGTACCCATGAATAAGCCTTTGACATTGCTCCCTCCCCCAAATGGAAGTTTAAAAATTAATTGGTGTGAAGCATCGAATACTCCATTTGTATCCTAGAAGGAAATATAGTGCAAACAACACCACAATTTTATCAAGCAAAGACACACATTTGTTGACCATATGGACCTCAATCCAATCAATAGCATGTTTCATGAGAGTTGTTATCATGGCATTGCATACTTGAACATGAAAAGATTTATTTTTGTAAATGATGCAAAAAAAACATGATTGTTCAACAAAAATATAGTAAAAGAATTCATTTTCAATTTAACCAATTCATAGTGAAATCTAGCAAGTGATTTATGGATGAAATAGAGCAATACCACTTGTTTGGAAAAATAATTTTCCTAACATTCTATCATCTTTTAGGAATCATTTCTTGCTAGTCCTAATTGCCAAATAAGGTAGTAGAAACATGGGCTATGTAGACTAAGGAAATGACCAAGAAAAGATCCAGAATTGATTATATAGGTCTTGTTGTGAGTCATTTCTTTGATCTATGCAATCCATGTTTTCACAATAGCAACTATAGGAACAACATTCTCTTCATTTTTTAATATTAGAATATGTTTAAATTCTATGGAAAAAGGTATTGTAAATCCAATCAACTACATTATATAGCATTATAGAAAAAATAAATAGTTACCATGCAATGCTAGAATGAAGGACATAATTATTGAAATGTTCTTCAATATGATCAATAAATTCCATGCTTTTGAATTGTAAATGGATCTTAGAGTTGTAAGCAATTTCTTTTACAATAGTACTACTATTGACTATTGTATGTGGTGGTCAAGGTTGACAAAAATATTCCTAGAAATAGAAAAAATAATTTATAGGAATATTATTATTTTTAAATGATTTTATAAGCAAAAAAACAAATATTTCTATTTTTTAAGGCATATGCCAAATTACATTTGCAATTGTAGTTAAGTATTGGTAAGGAATGGTAAGCCTAAGTTGCCTACCCCCCGTGCAAGGTAGTGTTCCTAGGAAGGGTAAAATACAAAAAATTATTGTTTACAATAAAATACTAAACTTGAAAGGTTTTAATTTATATGTAGAATCAAAATTTTCAAGGTAGCTTAGAGAGGTTACAACATACAAAATTAACCTTTCCAAAATAGGAGGCACTTTTTCACATTTATCCCCATGCAGTGGGAAAATAATATTATTGGAGGGCGGAATGCTTATATCACTTCTAGGCTTCTAAATCCTAAATCAAGATTTTTCCACTTTAAGGAAATATTGACTAATATTAACGAAAGAAATTGAGCTTCTAAAATATTATTAGTTTCGCTCAAAACCAAAAGAAATCAATTTTGAATGTAAAAATTAAGTTTTAAAGGAAAAATATCAAAATATCAAAATACATTGTATAGTCTATCATTTTTTCAACAAACTATTCCATATAAAATCAAATAAAATATAAAATGTCTTGATTTAATTTAATAAAGTGGATATAAATCAATGAAGCTACACCCAAAAAATTCGATGAAAATCATCCAAACTTCAATTTACAAAAATCTATTTGACCTTCCAGAGGACACCTTATTTGTCCTTGGCATCCTTCTACAATTAACCATGTAACATTGTGGAGCTCTCAAAGTATCCCATATTCCAAATAAATGAGGAAAATGGATGGAATGCATATATTCATTTTGTTAGAGGATCATTTATGAGATGATGATGATTGTGATGGACTTGTCAATAAGAGATTGAACAAGGAGTATAAATTGATCTATTCAATTTATCCTTCACTATCTAGTAAGGGAAAAGACTAAGCTTTCTAAGACATTAATTATTAAATAGTTTTTTTTTAGGAAAAAAATGCATATATTTATTTTGTGAGAGGACAATTTTTAGGTAGTTGTTAATGGGCTTATTGTTTTAGAGTTGAAACATAAGAAATAAACTAATGCATTCAAGATATTCTTTCCTATACTGGAAGTGTTGTTTTGTGAGCCTTGGAGTGTGAGTCCAAGAGCCTGTGAGCCTTGAATTGTGAGGTATTCAACGTATTGTTTGGATCTTGGATACGTAATCATAGTTGAGGAATTTAGGATCCTTATAGCTAATAAACTTAAGAGAATATGTTAATTAGCCTAAAATAATATTGGAATACTCCAAATGTTTTCAAAACACTATGTCTATTTTTTTCTTTTTAGTTGCGACTTCATCACTCCTAGGGTTTGGAATTCTCAAAATTTCTTATATATATATATATATATATATATATATATATATATATATATGAGTGTGCCTTGTATCATTGCCATAGTCAAAAGAAAAATATAATAATTTTTAAAATTTTAAATTCTTAAAAACCTCAAAATTCAATATTTTCACACTGTAGGTTCAATTGCCACAAAACAAAGCCCTTGCATCCCTCCTTGCCAAGTACTTTCCGACAATACCAAACACGCAATTGGAAGATGCATGGTCAAGAGATCTCAATGTAACAAACAAAACAAAACAACCTATCTTAAAGTCTTTCCATATTTAAATTAATTTTCTTTTTGATATGATTCCATCACCCCCAAAAAACTTCATGGTATTAAAAGGTCCTTTGAGGAGGGGTTTGAGGTTTGGGATCTCAATTTGTTTTTAAATTTATTATTTTTTCCCAACTCTTCCTCCTCTAGAAACCTCTCTTGGTAATGGGACTCTAAAAAAAATTCAATTTTTTTCTTTATTTTGGTGCAAATCCCTTACTTCGAGAGGTCCTTTGGGGGGGGTCTAGGGTTTGATACTCTATTTTTTTCAGTTTTTCAACATTTTTTTCCTATTTCTTTTACAATTTTTTTCTACAACTCCATCACCTCCTAAAAAATCCTCATCAATGAGACACCCTATAAGGATTTTGGAGTTTGGGACTCTCAACACTCTTTTTTTTTTCCATGACTTCATCATCCCTAGAGCCCCTTCTTACATCCATTGGAGGGGGGGACTTTCAAAACTTTTATTTTTAATTTTTTTTATTAAAATTTTTTCCTCTTTTTTGTCATGAATTGAAAGGTCATTTGAGTGGTCTAAGATGTGAGACTTCCAAAATAATTTGATTTTTTTCCAATTTTTTGGTGTGTGTCACAACTTTATCACCCTAAAAAACCTTTTAGATACCAAGAAGCTCCATTGGGGGAATGGGGCTTGGGACACTCTAAAAATTTGTTTGTATTGCAAGGAGGGATCCTCTAAGACTTGACCCAAAAAAAAATTCCCTTGCTTTCAAAAGCTTGAGCTTGAACAAATATTTTCACAAGAAGAAAAAATTGGGACTTGAGGTAAATTAAAATTGTTGCTTGCTACCATGCCAAGCCAAGTGTGGCATGCATTTTGGCCATGCTTCCATAGGTCCACAATTATAGGGCTGAAATTTTACTATTAATAGTAATATTTTGAAATGTCCCTGTATCTTTCTCTATTAGCCTCAAAAATTGAAAGTTTCTTGTAGTCTAAGCTCTAAAATTCACAAAGCATACACTCATAGCTCTTAAGCCAACATTTTTAGGCTCACAAACTAGCAATGTTGGGAAACATAGTAAGCTTATAAGCTTTTTTTTTTTTTATTAAATATTGCATATACACATGGGGAGTTAATTTATTTGTTTTATTACAAGACAATTTTGGGATTGTTGTTGATGGTGACACATTTTTTATTTCAAGGTTAAAACATAAGTAGAAAATTGGTCTATTCAAGATATCTCTCATGGTGACAAACTTGCCATTTTCAAATTGAAACATAGAGTACAAATTGGTCCATTCAAGATATCCTAATGTTGATAGACTTGTCATTTCAAAATTGAAACATAAAGAATAAATTGGTTTATTCAATATATTTTTAATGATAACAAACTTGTCATTTTAGGTTTTAAATATAAAGAACAAATAGGTCTATTCAAAATATAGTAAAATGATAGCTAGGCTTCCTAAGCCTTGAACTTGGAACAAAAGTATATTTTTACTTATAAGAGACAATGTGGCAAATACAATACATTTTGATTGTTTTTTTTGTAGTACTTTAATTAATCCTAACATGCGCATTGTTCAAATGCAATGTAAATAACAATAAGAGAAGACTACAATGATGAAAAAGGAAAGTATTTTATTCACTAACATTGATACACATTCATAGCTTCTGCTTAATCCACTTCTACACACTATGACCATATTCGTTACATTGAGACTTTTCGTAGATTTTGAGACATAATGCTAGATATTATAAATTCATTTACAAAAATAATAATGGAAACCAAGAATAAATAATGCTCAAATAGTGATTCTGAAATGAAATTTTAAAATTTGGTATTGTTACCTATTTATTAAAAAATACTAATAAACAAATAAAGCAATTTATCTTCGAGTTGAAGATAAAAATGAGACTGCAAAAAGTCTCAATATAATGAATATAGCCTTGACACTACTATTGCTACCTCTTTCAATCTAACTATGGCTATTTCATCTAGCTATTGTACTTGTTTTCTAAGGTTGAATTATAAAGAACAAATTGGTCTCTTTAGGATACCCTTCATATATATATATATATATATATATATATATATATATATATATATATTGGGAACAATCAAATGAACTTTTTGATATACCCTTAATAGAAGCAAAAGGAACATGTTGAATTTATAGAAATGTTGTAATGTTGATTTCAAGACTTTTTGCAAATGAAGATATTATTTATTGGCATGTGTTGTTGAAGAATATTATAATGTTAATCTAATGATTGTTTGCAAAAGGTGATGATGTTTGTTGTAACAAAAAAAGTCAACTAAGTTGTTCAAAAATGCTATAAAGTTAATTTGATGAGAACTTCAATTTGTTTTTTTATTTTTTGCTTTAAGATTTTAAATTTATCATATATTTAAATGTGACCTCTAAAAAATCTATAACTTGGTAGGAGTACTATAATACGTTACATCCTTATGAATTTAAAGTTATTTTGAATTCTTCATTTTTCGTATAATTAATGAAAGACCTAAGAATTACGTTTCAAATTTCACCAAATACTATAGTCTCTAAGTTCAATTTTCAAAAACTTCTTTTTTTATATATACATTTCATTACTAAAAATTTTAGAGTATTGGTCAATTATACAAGTCTTTGCCTAAAGAGGCATTATTGCTTCATCTTCACACATAGCAATGTAGTTATAGTGTAGTAAATCAATTTTATTCATTAATTTTTAAAGAATAAAAGATCCTTCATATGAAAAAGATCAATTGTGTTGCTAAATAAATATTCACATAGGTTCATATAAAAAATGTATATGTTCATAGAAAGATTTGAGAAAAAATAAAGTGACCATGTGATTTATTTAGAATTCTTTTTTAAAAATTTAACTTTTTGTAAAGAAGATCTTTGTGTTTTAGGGATCAACAAAAAAATTGTCTTATTTTTATTAAAGTTCTTATTAAAATAGTTGTTTAACCTTTCCAGACTACAATTTTTGCTATAAATTTGATGTCTATACTATATGGCTTTATAATAAATTTGAATTTTTTTGGAGTAGAAGGATGAGAGACTTTATATGACAAGAAAATACTCACATGTTTAAACACCTAAAAAAATCACATATCACTTAATATTTAGATTTAAATTCTTTTTAAATTCTTTGCAATTATATATACTATTATTCAAATTTCAACTTTGATTTATTGAAAAAAATTGGTATTGGCTAATCATAATGAAAATTTTAAATTTTAAACTATCATCAACTTTTAGTATCAAGATTTTTTATGTATAGGAATAATAATTTTATATGAGGCAATTGTGAATATAAAATTGCAATTATTTATCTAACATATTCACAATTGCCAAGGCAATAATAATTTTATATTAGGCAATTGCAGGTTAACCTTTAAAACATTTAGGTATATTTTAGGGAGAATTTGTCAAAAAAAATGTCATTTTTACTAAGCCTCTATAGGAATGTGTGGAAACAATTATAGAAACTTTGATTGCATACATTGCAAGATTATAGTGTTTGGGGTTAGATAAATAATATATATTTCAAGGACTATTTAATAAGATCAACAACTTTATTGTCCAAAATTCAACTTTTCTTAGACTAAGATTTTTGCACTACATTAGTTCTATTTTAGGGATTACAACTTACTAATGTATATTATATTAGCTGCATATTTGCCAAATTCGGAAGTAGAAGAATTTTTTTGCACATTCTATATAAATCTATTGGCCTTGTCCAAAAATACTTTTGATTGCATTGCTTTTAATCCAACACTTGATTGTAAAAAACAAAAATTCAAAAAGGAAATATATTTTTACAACTTGTATAAACATTTTAAAAGGACTCATTCAAAATTGACTGTGTTGGTTATGAACCTAACCAATTTCTAAGTGTCCCTTTCAAGGATAATTTATTTTATATGGTTTAGATTTGCATTCTATAACTTTCAAGTTGATGAATAGTATTATACCTATAGGGTATGTGGCATTGTAGTATCTTTCATGGAAAACTCAATTTAATAGTAAGGTGAAACTTTATATTTTTTTGGATAGTAATCTCTTTAGATTTCATAGGTAAAAATGAAGACGTCCATTCAAAGATGCTCTTGTAAGTCAAATTGGGATAATTCTACCACTATAATGTAAATGCATCTAGCATTGTGTATGCAAACATATGAATAAGGTTCTTATTGTTAAATTGTCTTCGTTAGTTTTTGTTGGATCTTGTTGGCAATTGAAAGACAATTTTTGAATATTTTAAATGATTTTTGGACAACATGTAAATAAAATTATGAATACTTAAAATGTTGACAATTGGTGCACTTGAAAATTGACCCTATATGTAGTCATGTTTAAGGGTGTATATTTTAGGCAAGAATCTAGAAGATTTAATTTACTAAAATTTTCTAAATTAGAGGTATTTACTTTATTTGAGTATATGGATGGAATTCACAAGAATTTTTTTTTCAATTTACACCTTCCCTAGAGATCCATAAGTGAGTTTACATAAGTTGTACTAGATAATTGCAAATAGGTTCAATATATGTGTACAAGAGGCAATATGGTCCTTTTGTCAAGTAGGTATAGCCATTGTTATTACCCTATCAATTGCAAGACCTATATAATAATCGTTCTAATAGTATTGTTTTGCATTTTAGTCCCAAAATGACCAATTTCATATGAATGTCCTCATCACCACCAAAAAAGCTACTCCTTACTTGGAAACAAGGTATTTTCTTGGACCAAATCCCACGCATGTTTAATGTGGTGAATAGCATCTAGATAACTCTTTATACTGATATCTTTTGGATGTTATGGATTGAACACAACTATACAACATCCAATGATATTCATTGGCATCCCGACAATGTTCGTGCTATACAATTCGCTAGGGTTCATCAACTATGGACATGAAAAATGGGATGTAATTTATAGGTAGCAACGGAGGGGTCCTAACTATAAAGAAGCAATTAGAGCTCATTTTGTGACTAAATGGATACACAATAGGTAATTATTTAAGATGGTTGATGGCACTTAGTGGTAGTCTCTCACTAGTCCAAGGGTTGGTTTTGTCTTTCAACCACCATAGATCTTTAGTACCTTGGCGAGGTGAGAACCACTCCACTAAACTAGCGCTTTTTGTTGTACTTTTATTTAATTTGTTTTTGTTGTCACTTACAACCTTAGACTACGTGTGGCTAGGCACTTATTTCTTATTTTTATTATAAAGGTTCCTTTACAGGTATAAAAAATGTGACCAATTTCAATACCATGTGCTCAAATTTTGTTTCAATTCAATTTAACCCCTAAAAGACTGAATGACCATTGAATGTATGCAAGTGATTTCAAATAGGTGTGTATCAAGCCATTTTCTAAAGGATGTTCTCAAAATTTTGACGCATGGTGTAAACATGTCCCCCCCCCCCCCCAGATGGAAATATAATTTTTTTATTAGGTGCCTAGACAAAAAATTATGCTACCTTGAATTTTTTTGGCAGCGCAGGCAACTTTTGCAAAAACCCTCCTTTACTTCTGAAATTTGGGAGGTATTTAATTTACATGACATAAGATGCAAATTTCAGAAAACAACAACCATGTGTAGTGTAAAAATCTCATTCTAAGAGGAATTAAAGGTTGTTGGCCTTGTTGGGCAAAGTCAGGGAAAAAAAATCTTTTAACTTCAAACATTACAATCTTTCAATCTGTGTGGTCAAAGTTTTTGAAATTTTTTCCACATTTTCATAATAGTCTAGTACAAATTTCTGAGGTTGAATCTCAAAAGAAAAAAAATCCATTTTTTTCTCACTACCCTAAAAAATGACAATTTTTCACAATTTTTGCCCCAAATATGCCTTGGTCCTTTAGGGGTTAAATCGTACTCTCAAGTTTCAATATAATTTTTTTGCTACATAAGCCTATGCTATCATTGTAAAATATATTTATTAATTTGTAATAAATTTTAGTCAATAAATGAATATAAATTGATGAACATAACAAAATCTATCAAATAATTTGAAATTTCTTCAAGAGTTGGAAGTAGCCATAAAGAATAGTGAAAACTTTTTAAGTGATTTTTTCTTTTCTACACCTAAAACACCCTTGGTAATGATCTTCATTCAAATTACCTCTATCAAGCTAAATTTATCATTTGTATAATTAATTGATAAATTTTCATAATTTTCAAAATTGAATACACTCTTTTTGTATAAATGATTGTTTTTTTGAAAATTCGGTGGAAAAATAAAATTATTATCATGTTATAAAGTGTAATATTTACATAAAATTAAATGAATTAGAATGTATATTAGGATAAAATGGGATTTTGAACAAAAAAAAAGGTTAGAATGAAAAACAATATTTTGTACTTTAAACTTGATGATTTTTCTTAGTCCTTGAAGTTTTTTTTAAAATCCAAAATGTTTTTTTGGAGTATTTGGGGCATCCAAAGTTAATTATTAGATTATTTTTCTCTCATATTTTTGAAATTAGAAAATCAAATGATCTTTTAGGGAATTTAATTGTTACAATTTAATTCTAATTGTCACAATTAGATTTTAGGCAAGGCCCTAGTATTAGTCAAGAATAAGATCATATGGTTACAACTTTTAAAAAATGGATACATTTTTATTTATATGAATTATGATTTGGATATGATATACCTATGTTTAGAAGGGGCTATTTGGGGGGCTATTCTCAAAATATGTTCCAAGTTTTTTTGACCCAACGAAATTTAGGGATCAAAGAATAAAATTTATATAACATTGTGTTGTTTGGATTCTAACATATAGAGCTTTCAATTGCAATAATTTATAGAATTTTTTTATTCTTTCAAAATTTGAAATAAACTAAAAAGATAACTTACAAGGCTTCATTTGTTGAGTTTTATATAAAACAAAAATTTGTTACTTTGAACCTTCCAATCAAGTTTAACCAAGGCACATTTATTTTGGGTTACAAGGATCTTTTAGTGGATAATGTAGTCAAAGTGTAAAGTGATGCAATTGGATAGAACGCGAGGCAATGTTATGGGAATGAAAGTGTATGTATTAGAGAAAAAATCAATTGTTTTGAAATAATAACATTCATTATCCAAAGTTTCAAGCAAAGTCTTACTACTTTTGTGTAATCAAGTTAGTAATGTAGGGTTTTATTGGAGTCAAAACAAAACTTGAAAGCACAAGGATAGTCCACTCTCTCTCTCTAAGACTATTTCTAATAAACCAAACTTTATATTTTTGATATTATATTGACTAGAACCCTCCCCTCGGTTTATTTTTCATTTCATCATTCTTGGGCAAAAAACAACCCTAATAAACCCATGAACCTAATTATTGTAAGTAAAAATAGGGTCGACATGTCCCTGCCATATATATTTCATTTCAAAAAAAGTTCCATATATTTTTTTTTAAATAAAATAAATTGTAGAGTGTCCTTCTTGATGTTGGACGTGCGACAAGGTAGTCAAAGACGCCCGCACTAGGTATGTAGGATTTAGACTAACTTCGATGCTATGTGGTTGCACCCCCCTCTGTAATTGCTTCCATAGTTGGAGATACTATTATCTACAACAAGCAAAAACTTGCTCCTTGTGCTTTTGATTGCTCTTTTTTTTTCTTTCTCCTCTTTTAGTGTAACCATTGGACTTAGCTACTTTATATTTGTTTCTAAATACACAAATATATATATATATATATATATATATATATATATATATATATATATAATTTGCAAAAATCTTTCGCCTCCATAAAAGAAAAAATTGACAAAAGAAAAAACTTGAGAAACAAGACCCCCACCCCACCCCAAATTGCCATCTATTATTAGAAATGTTTTTCCGTGCACTACAGCTGGGTATGTGCAATCACCAAAGCCATGGCAGTCAGTGGTTTATATCTGCTCCCCCCGAGGACGGAGGCAGAAGGTCCCGGACACCTCCATCCCCCGGGTGTCCCCGGGACACCCCACAGCAACCTCACTCGCTGCACGCAGGTCCCTTGGTCTTTGTTTGACTGTTTTTTACAACACCTCCCGTTCTTTATTGTTCCCTGAAATTTCTACTCACTTACACAGATTGACTGACGGACTGGGCTCCCTGCCCGCCTCGTGTAATCTCATGGAGTTATTATTAAGTTATGACTCCAAGTACCACCGGAAGAAGTAAAATAAAAAAGGGATGAATGGAGGTCGGTCACTCAGTCGGTCGGTCCGTCGTCGTCGGTCGGTCGCTCGATGGGTTGGAATAATTGAATTGAATTCCAAGAAACTTATAAGTTGGAGAACATGGAAAATGAGTCAGGGCTGAAGCATGATAGGATGCTTATGGGGAACCTAAAAAACGGTGCGGGATACTTTTGTCAGCCATCTCAATAATGCTTGCAAGCGCTCCTTCGCCCTGTCCACTGACAAAGCCAAGCCAGGCCAAGCCAAGCCAAAGGGGCCTGGGTACGCAACTGGGTTTCAGTTGTTTTAACATTCTTTCCGTTGTACTTCACAAATATATATTTTGAAGCTAGGGCCTATGTTGTCATTATTATTTATTTATTAATTAATTTACGGGGAGGTCGAATACGGAAATGGAATGGGACCAGTGGGAATAATTAGTTGCATGCGTGGGGAAAAAGGATGTGATAAATGGAGACGTATGGGATGAATCAATCTTTCATTAATGAAATGTATGCGGTATGTGAAAAATTCAAGGCTTTGTTGGGGAAGAAAAGTGTTGTTGTAGTCAATATGTGTGGTTGTCATGATTTTTACACAATGGGTCAATTATGGTCTTCATAAACGGAGAGGGGATTCTATCCTTGAGTAATTGCACATTGCGGGATGTAAAGTCTTATTATTGTACACTTCGGGTGCATAGGAATGCATGATTTGCACTAGTTTCACGTCAAAATTTTGATGTATGCACTGAAGATTGCAATAGTGTATCCACCCTCCTTTTTTCATGGATAATTCATTGCCTCAACAAAAAAAATTCAAGATAAATTTGCCCTCATAATTCATATAGAATTAAACTTGGAAAAATTTAAAAAATTTAAAAAAATTTAAGATTCTGAAATTAATTTTTTTTTAAAATTGATCAATACAATTCTTTGAATTGTAAAAATTCATATTAACCCCTTGTAGCTTTTTAAACTCTTGTAGAGATTTTTGAAAGTTCAAGTAGATTCATATGTTTAAGTCAATTTTGAGTGAATGAAATTGAAATTATTATCAAATATGCAGATTCTATAAGCTTCCCAAAAATATTATTTTTTTCTAATTGGGTGGCTTCATTAAAAATTATGGGGTTCAAAAGTTTAGAAGCAACTTGGGTAGCATGCTAATAAAAAAAGGCAAGCATTCATGCAAGTTACGAAGTTCTTTTCATTAGCTTTGGAAGCTTATATCTTGCAATCTACAAAGATATATGGGTTGAAATTTTTCCCACACATTCTCACAATAGTATGGGAAAATAATGTATGGTTGAATTTCTTTTAAATCTCTCTTCAATTTTCACTCAATGAACTAAAATGGTGGGCGTAGCATAAATTTTATTGTAAATTCATTCATTTTTTAAATTGAATAAATATATTTCATTAAAATAAGGAAAGATTTGTATTGACCATTGGAATTTAAATTCTTCCAAAAAATGATTTCTCCAAAAAAACCTAAAATTTTACTTATGTGGTTGCTTTTTTTTGGACACCCTCTTAATGGAAGATAGTTTTGGGTAGTTAGACACCTCCATTATCCTTAAAAATTGGTAGGCAAGTAATTAGCATGACTACATATCCAATGGTCCAAATTCACAAAGTTGAGTTAACTATATTAATCCTATTGGACATGGCCCAAAGTTTATTTTCTTCTAACTTCAAATGTCATAATCTTGCAATCTACTTGGTCAACTAGACTAAATTGTTTTCCACAAATTTCTACAATACTCAAGTACAGATTTCTATGGTTGAAAGCTTAAAAAATATTTTTATATTTCAATTATGCTCAATGCATTAGAAAATAGCAATTTGGGATGCATTTTGTGAGGAACACATCTAGTCTTCTAGGGACAAAAAAATGGAAATTATCTCAATAGTTCTTGATGAGATTTCTAAATTTATTATGCAAAATGCACCATAAGAAAACACTCTTTTGGTGCATGTATCCCAATTTCTAGCACTTGAAGATTTTCAATTTTGAGTGTTTTGGGTAGTTATGTAGTATAGGTGACCTTTCTCTTCCAAAAATGATCTTCTATGTTAAATTACTGTAAATGTGCATTTATTGCAAATATTTTTTAAGTTTATCAAAACATTGCCTTTCAATGGATTGTGACAAAAAAACTCATACATTGAAGCGTACAAACACCTTATTGTTTTCAAAATCACAAGAAATATTTCACAAAAGTATCATACCTTTATATTCATTCACACTATATATCTAAATAAGGAGATAGAAATTTAAAACTCTATGATATTAACTTTCAAAGACTCAATATTACGTAAGTTTAATATATTTATAAATGAGACAAGTTTTATTATTAGTTTTAAGAGTTCATCACTTACTCAATTGACTTGTGTAGATACTATGTAATCCTAGTGTGGTGAATTTTTTTGGAATTATCATGTATTATTTGGGTTCAATATAAAAGCTTTAATCCCTAAATGCTCAAGGAAGCTCTTTATGTCCAAGATCACATTTAAACTATTGTTTCTCAAATGAAGGTATAATTCTTTTTTAAATCATTTTTTGAAAAATCTAAACATAGCATATTGTTCATTAATATCAAAACAGTCATCCTTCAATTTTCAAAGACTGTAACCTTGTAGATTTTGAGATATCATTAATCAAAATTTAATTTTTGAATTATTTTTCATAGGCAAAATCACTTTGGACCCTATATCTTATATTTTCACAAAAAGAAGTGTTTGAAATTTTTGACCAAATTGTTAAGTACATGCATGCCAATTTTTATAAGGATTGGAAAACTATTTCTAAAGCCATGCAATCAAGTGAGTTACATTGGGAAAACAAAAAAATTCATTCAATTGTGTCCATTCACTATATGCTCCAATCAATCATCCCACACTTGCACATCCATGAAATTTCTTTCTTGGGATGGCTTTTGATTGGATAGGTTTCTCTTCCAAGACAATCAAAAGTAACCATTTCTTGAAGTGTTTGACTTTGAAAAATCACTCAAGGCAAAGGCTTTGTCCAAATGAAATGATTTTTTTGGCTTTAGGAAGATATCTTGATGATTTACATGAGAAAAATATGAAATTTCAAGAAAAATATTTTTAGAGGATTTAGGAAAATCCTAAAATTAAGTAACAACCATAAAATGGTTGATTGTGCATTTAGGGGGTCAATTTAATAGGATAAAAAATATATTTCTACCATTGATTGTATAATGTAATTTTTTTAATGAGACCCATGTGGGAAAAAAATCATTCACATAGGAAAATAGTGTAAGCTCATGTTGTAGATGTCTTCATTTTAAGTTTATTAAGATTTCAAAATCAAAATTGAATTTGAAGATGATTGACTGATAATTTCATTGGTCTATTAATATAGATTAATGACAATTTTTTTAGTCATACATTTTGGGAATGTTTATGGTAAGCAATTTGAACAAAAGTATTTTATAAAAATAATTGCTTGTGAAGAGGAAAGTAATCCAAGCTATGGATTTTTGTTTTGTATATTGAACTAAGCCTTATTAGTTGCTTAGCCTTGTGAAGAATTTTGAGAAAATTTGAGAGAAAAAAAATAATGAAAGGCAATGTGGTAACCTTTAAATGACACTTCTATTTCCATCACTTGTAAAGTTTCAATCATATTCATTTGCAAGCTCTATTTAGTAAATGGAAAATATATTATTACATTTTTTTTAGAGATAATGTTGCATCTCTTCTATAACTTGTAAAGAATTCAAGTATTTATTTGTATAGATTGCAATTATTATGACTTGTAAAGAAAAAATAAAGATAATTTGTATCAAATTCAAAAGCACAATAAATATACTTTAAATCCCCCCATCATAGCTATAATTCTATATAATATAATAAAACAATGCCACTTTATAATGAAGTTTTTGCAACATTCTTTATTTGGAATATAAAAACTAATCTAATGACTTGAATGATATGGTGTAATGACATTTCATGATGATCTATTAAACTTCATCCAAAATAGTTTATGAATCTCATTGATTTTTTGTCATTTGTGATTTGAAGATTATCATCCATCATATGTCATAGCATTTAAAATACAACCTACTTTTATTAAAGTTTAATCCAAGGAATGGAATTTGCAAAAGCAAGCCTACTTGCAATACAAACAAAATTTTAGCAACGATCTTTAGCTTTTTGAAGTGGATTGCATGTGTAAAGTGTAGTCTTAAGAAAGTCTAGCAAATGTGATCTTTCTAGTCTATTTTGTGTACCAAATAAGATTATAAGAATACTAAAATGATAATTGTATTAAAAGATTAGATAATACATCAAAGCTCTAGTAATATTGCATTTATGGCAAGGCAAGGTTGACTCCAAATCTTTACTTATAGCAATATTTCACCCTTAGCATTTATGGAAAGGGACAAGATTGGCTAATCTTTGCATTGCTAGATAAATATTAAAAAAAATCCTTTATTTTGTGGTAATTTAATTTTATATTTTTACACTTCTTTCATGAATTCAAGGTCTTTGAGTTTGAACATTAATCGATATCTTTCATATTTGATAATTTGATTATAAATAATAATTTTCTAAATTTTTTGAAGGTGAAAAATTTGGAATCAGCTCTATTTTGCAATAAATGCTTAGGTGAAATATGGCACAAAAGAACCAACCTATACATTCATCCTTTTTCTCCCATTGGAAGACAAACTTAAATAAATTCATTGTATTTTGTGATTGGTTTATTTTATATTTTTGACCTTGCCTTTGATAGCTAATTGTGGTTAATTCCAAATATAACCTCCAAATTTCTATATTTGATTGATGATGAGTAATAAGTTTCAACATTTTCTTTGTTAAAAAATAAGGTTGGAGGTCCATAAACCATCCTTTTAAGTCTAACCACTTCATCAATGGTAGTCATAAATATTTCAAGGAACACGTCAATCATTATTAGATAAGGCTGCATATAAAACTTGATTAGTTTATGAACCTTCTACCTCATAGGTTGGTTTTCACTAGACATGAGAGGGACAAAAATAACTCCAATTCTATTGGAAATTGGTTTAGAGTCTTTTCATTGTGGTGCTACATTAGAGCCTATAAAGCAAAGGCAAGTGAATTAAGGACTATATATCCCTACTAAAGGGTGGACTCTTTCTTACATAAGATTTTGATGTGGTGTGATGGATAGGGTGTGATTAGGTGATGTAAATGGAGAGAGTTTGAATGAGTTTGAATTATTGAGTATTGATAATAGTGGAAAAAAAGCATGAATGGCATGTATATAGAAATAGTATTTGGATGAAAGTAGAGTGTTGAGTACATGAAAGTGGTGGGTAGAGATGGAAGTATGGTGAATAAGTTTAAGAGTGAGAAATATGTCTACTTTAAGTAGAAAAGGTTGTTGCAAGAGAAACATAATCTTGTGAGACATTGAGTTCATTTTATATTATAGAGTGGTAGTATGTTGAATTGGGGGGTGAATAGGAAACACATGGGTTAATAAGGTGATTTTGTAGACTTTCTTTATTGAAGTTATTGGTTGTTCATTTATTGAAGGCCGATAATATACCAATACTCATATCTAGGGTATTCCTTTCTCAATTCAATTTTGCGGTAGCATGGGGTTTGAGAAAGGAACATTGGAAATTTCTTCTAGTCATGTTAGATATTATGTTGTGAATAAAATGAAGTATTGGAATCTTGAGGTTGATGCAACAACTTAAGTAATTTGATGCAAGTGGGTAGTGTTGAGTACAAAGAGTTTTAGGATTGCTTTGAAATTTTGAATTTGTGGGATTAACAATATTGTGGGTCAGTCCCTTCCACAGAAAGATAACATGGTCAAAATTGTTGATTGAGAGATCTAGTTTATATGTTGAATGAAAATCATAAGGTAATTTTTGTATCTTCAACAATTTAATAGATGATGGAGATTCAAAAATGTAGAATCAAGTGCAAAAGTTATTTAAAATTATGGGGGCAAAAAATATGTAATAGGATGAAGATTTGGCAACTATATTTGATAAATAGTGTATTGAAGTAATTTTTGGAATGGCTAGTGCTATCCTTAATGAGTAGTACACAAAGTAGGTAGTAATTTGTTTTTAGAGATGATATGATTGTAATTTAGTGTCATGTTTTGGATGCATGGATTGTCTTAAAAAATATGTGGCCTATTGGAGGGTGTGAGTTAGATTTACTGATTTTATAGGGTCTAGTAAAGGTGGTTGGAAATGAATTTTGTCTTGAGGCAATTGCCTAGGGGACGTGGTCATATTAGGAGTTTTATAGTTATTAAAAAACACAACCCAATGTATAAGTGATGACACAAAATTTTGACGTATAGTTTCAAGAAATAAGTGTAGAACATGGTTTATGGTCAAAGCAAAAGGCTTATATTTCTTATTATAATGTAATTAAGTAAATACAAGGACAATGGGAGTTCAAGGGGTTAGGTTTGCGCAAACAACTTTAGATGTGTTTCGACAATTGGAAGGAAGACTAGAAGAATGTTGGTTTTGGCAAGTAATAGTGTTGCTGATGGTAGTATTCCAATTTTTTTTGTATGGATATTAAGATGGAAATTGTCCTATGTAATCGAAGTAAAACTTTTTGGAATACAATTGTTAATTAGTTATGAGATGTCCATAGGCACTACCTATATTCTTTTTTAGTAAGAAGAATGTCTATAAAGTATGTAATGGTGATTGTCCTTATATTGCTGAATGCATTTTGTAGGAAGACTTTATAAATTTGAATATTTGATTAATAGAGTCTGTAGATGTTATATAGAATATGTCTTTGGCCTTTGATGTAATAAGCAAAGTTGGTAAGTGGTCCAACCTTAGAAGATAACATTATGTAATGATAATTGGTATTTGTTTTATTTAAGTGTGATTTCTTGTGTCAAGTATCTACCACCATAGAATGTGAATTCAATATATTGTGTTTTATTTTTGTTTTTTAGTGAGAAGGGTGGTATATTATGAAGTGGGTTGTTACGTTGTTATAGAGGGATATGAGATTTTCTCGTAGTCACATGTATATGAAGATATATGTACATAGCAAGTATGATGGAGAATTCTCGATGAAGACGATGTAATTAGTTTCCCATATATATTGGGCATATCTACATTTGAGAAGTTGAGTAATTTATAAGTTAAAAAATTTGTTTGTTATTTCAATAGTTATTAGGTAGGATACAATCAATGTCAATGATGTGTTCATTTTTTGATGTTGAGGAATTGGTAAGAAATTTCAGTATTGTTTCTAATTTATTTAAGTAGGATTTGATAAATCTGATAAGGCCTTTGTAAGGCATGAGTCCATAGGAGTGTCAATCAATTTTACAAGGGTAGAAGTCTGGAAGTGAACATATTCAAAGTTGTGGGAAGGTGTATATGATTTTTAAAGTTTTTTTGCTTGACAAGTGTGTTAATGTCTTCAATTTTTTAATATTAATGTGTATGTTAACTTTGTTGGGAGTAAGCAATGAAGCATTTTTACTATAGATATAAGCATGGTGTGGTCTTGATGATTATAGTGTGTTGTCGTATGTTTAATTTGGGTGGATATTAGATACAATGAATTGAGACTATTAGTGATGATGTGGGTTGGTTCAAGTAGAAAATGTACTTGAAGAAAAATTAGTAGTTTGTGTATTGTGGTTAATTCCACTAATAAAATATTTTGAAAGCTAGGGAGGCATCAAATAGTGAGATTTTGTAGAAGTGGTATTCAATGGTAAATTGTTTCATTTTATGGATAAAGTTCCGCATGATTGCTCATGGATTTTATCATCTTGATTGTATATACCATACCTAATAGTTTTAGAAAACTATTTAGAACCACAAGGTCAATCTTGAAGGAGGTGAAGGATCCTTCTATGTAATAGCTAAATTGAAGTGGGAATTAAATTGTAGTCTTTGAGGATAGTAAAGGGTAATGTAATAAGTTATGTAAGTTTTAGGAGGGAAGGATTAGATTGAAAATTAGGAGTGTTATTTTACCAATGAATTTAGTTAACACAAGTATTAGGGTGAGTGGGTGGGAGGGTGAGGAAAGTATATGAAGTGAGGGTTTGTATTTTATGGTGTACACATGAAAGATACATCACTCGTGTTTTAGTGTTGAGATTTTTATACAATGGTTGTTTAGTGGGTTTTGGTGTTTTTGTGTAGTGATTGTTTAGTGGATTTGGTATTGATTTGGGTATTTTGTGGGAAATAAGCTATGGTACAAGTATGTCCTAATGGAAGTAGATTAGGGGGGTGTAAGGTAGGAGGTCCATAAAGCAAGCACTCATGCTCTAAAAGCATTCACCTCCTAAAATATACACTAATTCGTACATTTTTCTTTTGCATTGCACCAACAATGTACAAATAGTACATATTTCAAAAGTAGTAAGCACAATGTTTCAACTTCAAAAATTCACAACTAATCCACAAAAGGTATGTTCACACTTGGTGTTAAAAGTGTTGTTACTGAGGGTCTGAGGAACGAATTTAGACCAACTTTGGACTAGATTCACATTTCAAACAACATCTCTAACATCAAGTCCAAACCTACATAAATTTCTAAAAATTAAGAAACCACCCGGGTTAGATGTCAATGCTCAAAAATTATTTCAGGAAAGTTCGTATAACCTCCCCCCAGTCCCCGCTCTAACTTACAGCAGCCTACATGGCATAAAATAGGTACACCCAAATGTGCCAGTGACCTTAAACCACCATCTACACTATATGTAAGGTAAGACAGCCCATTGCAGTCAAATGATCCATTGTGGTCGCCTAAGAAATGACCCATTGTGGGTTTTTTCCAGGATGTGAGATGTGGGCAACAATGCATGTCTTACATGACAACAATGGAGTGAACACTAACCTCATTAGGAACTTCTGAGTTTTCAGTGTGAAGTCCATTGTAAAAATTGACTTTTTTGGCCTTCTGGAATAGAAAATATTTTGACTGCATTAGGCAGTGAGATGAGCATTACAGATTCAGATTTTAGTGGTCTTAAGGTAGTCTACAGACTCCTTTGGGCTCAATGCTTCAGAAATTTCTAGCAAATTCATACTTTGTCAAAAAAAATTAATTTCAATTGCACTTGCTATTTCTCACACTTGTACTAATGTAAGAAGAAAATTGAAAAATTTCAGCAACAAGATGATGCCAAACTCTTCATTCTGACCACAATGGGCTGGTTTACCTTACATCTCCAAAATCAGTTCTGCACCTATGTGGAAGAAACATTTTTAGAACCAAACTTTGTTCCTTAACAACTTTTGCATACAGTATCCAAATGCCACGTTCTTTGGTGCATTGGAACCTCCTTTCACATGCCAACAAGAACACATGAAAATTTGACCAGTCTAACAATAGAAAATAGGCTTTCGTAGCAAAAAGTGGTGGTTTTGGGTGTACCTCCCTTATGTGACATGAAATTGTCAATCTCATATGATCAGAATCTTCGTTCCCTCAGGCCAGTCCCCCCAAGAACCCCCTTTTTTTTTACATTTTACTGTAACTTATATGATGTGTGTGAGGGAAAGGGGGGAGGAGGGTCCCTTGTAAATCGGTCAGAGAGTGGAGCAGGCTACAAACCAAGGAGTCCTTTTGTTTTATGTGTTGTAAAGTGGCGGGACCTGTAAATCCGTAGTGGGCCTGCAAATCCTTAGTTGGGTTTTGTAGAAATCGGGAGTGGGCCACTCAGCCGCTAATTTGAGGCGGAGTGGTTGGAGACTCAGGCCGCTTGGGAAGAATACAAATGGGTGGCCCAATTGGTTGCAGCTCCTCCACATGGCATCCCTTGTAAATTAATCCACTGCCTCTCTCTCTCACACACACACCATCAGCTGGTCCACGCTCCTTTGGCTTCCTTCCGGTCAGCTCCGTCGGCCTACCTTCTCTAACTTATTATTACGCTCATTTTCTGCTGGTATGGGAGAACGTGTGCGACTATCGCACTGTAGACTGCCACCACTATTTCACTTACACACTCAGGTATGGTGGTGTATTTCGCCTAACAAAATTAAAACCCTAGACGGAAGGACGCCGCGGATGCGAAGGGGACGCTTTACACCTAGAGGGTGGGCCGATTTGGGTTGGAGGCCGATTGCACAAAATCCTACGGATTTGATTTGTTGAAAAAAATAATGTTTTAGATTAAAGAAAAATTTAATTGAAATCGGGTGTTGTCCCCTAGGCCAAGAATTGGCCTCCCATTTTTGGTGCACCTAATTTGGGGAGCTCAGTTCATGTTAGTTCATGTCTTTTTTGATTTAAAAAAAAACATTCCACCAAGTTGGTTGGGCATCTGGGTGTAAAAGGAATCAAGATTGATTTTAGCCTTTTGTCCCGCCTTTTGTCATATCACGAGTGAGGATTTGGGGCCTCTAACACAACAAATTGGTTTGGGCTCTAGATATAGAGCAACCCTAATAAGTAAGTGTTATGTGGATGATGCAAAATCCTTCTATAAGAGACGGAAATACAGTTGTTCATCGTAGGAATTTTGTATGAAAAAGGGGAGGTCTTGCATTGTAGTTTGACATCTAATGAGTGGTCGGGGGGGGGGGGTGTTTTTGAAGCAAATGATTCACACAGTACCAAAGAGGATGATGTTTATGAAGATTTCAACATGGCGTATTGTGGTTAAGTTGCTAAGAGACAAGAAATTTATTGGAAGAATAAAGTATTGAGATATTAATCCTTAAAATCTTTGGTCATTTTCATAACATTGTTAACCAATCCAAACCATTCCTCCTTAAAAATTAGGATGATCCCTTATTGGATTCCTGAGATTGAAAATTTAGTTCCACCCTTAAATTCCCAAGGCCATTTTTCTATCAAAAAACATCCAAAATTGCCACTTCTGTTGCATTTGGCCAAGAAACTAGAGAGAATAACTTTCTTAGAATCTAACCTTAGGATCTTGTACTCGACTTATCTCAAATCATGTGACAAAAATTTCATGAAGTTTGACCATATGTATTGGAAGATAAAAGCATTCAAAGTTGGGAAATTATTTTTTTTTTGAACTTTGGCCTAAAATTTCAAAATGACTTTGACCACTATTTGCGGGATTTTTTGGCATTATACACTTTGAATTTAAAGGATTTCATGTAGAATAATTAATTTAAAAGTCTAGAGAAAAAATTTCAAAAACACACACTTGATTTTCATTCTTTAAAAAATTATTAGGTAGAAGTAGGATCAAGATTGAAAGAAAAACTAAATTGTTAAAACCTTTACAATGGAACTAAAACACATTAATTCCAATAGTGAGATTGTTATACCAAACAAATTTAACCCTACCAAACAAATTTTTTTTGAAAAAATGTGAAAATTTCATTTTAAAATGAATCCTATAAGTTATTTTTGAATAAGATGATTAGATTGCTTGAAAAAAGAAGATTGTCCATAACTTTCTCTACATGTGAAGCTTTGATTCATTCTACTTGAAAAACAAGATTGTCCATGAATCAAAGCTTCACATGTAGACAAAAATATAGTGTTCTAGGAAAAAAATACTTTATTTTGACATTATGAGATTTTTTAATGTTGCTTGCCGACCTCCATTTTGGCTTATTGTGCCATAAATTTTTTTCCCCAAAGACCAATTGAAATAAAAATAATATTCTTACGATACTTATGTATTTTTCTAGCTTCACAAAAAAATTCAAAAAATTGTGATGAGCATTGAGACCATATAAGCCTCCCCAAAGTTGCATTTTGGCCCTCTAGGGCCAATGGGACTTTAGGGTTAATTTACATAGTCATTGGCTAGCAGGAAAGTTACAACATTAGTATCATTGGCTGACTTGGAAGTTGCAACATTGGGGGCTCCCATTTTCTTGGAGAGCAAAAGGGACAACCTCTCTCCTAATGTTGGTAAATAATGTTATGTTTACACAAATCAATTGAATTTCTAATTAGATGTTAACAAAAACTAGATGTTGTAAACAAAAATTGGTGAAGTTTTTAAGTAAATTTCTTCAAAATTGGTTTGTATAGTAATTATGTATAAATACTTCTCAAAAGTTGACAATATGTATAATTTCTAAACTTAATGCCTAATATCTTATCTTTAGATGTAAACATCAAAAGGGTGAAGAAGCCATATATTAAAGTGCATCTTAGTTTGTCATGTATCCCTCCATAATCTTTAAGAGTTAAGCAAATCAACATATTTGCCACATTAAAAGGGTAGAGGTAGAATATTTTGTAAATTGATTTATCCTCTTAATGAGGTACAAAATTAGTAATACTATAAAAAAAATTGTAAAAATTATTACACCATTGTAGTTTTTCAAATGATACTATTTAAAACTAATATGACCTTGACAAAATTAGAATTGTTAATAGGATAAAGTTGTCTATTTGACATATCTAAAGTTTTGCAACTACATTTCACCAAAATCCATTCCAAAATTGATATTTTTGGTGTGAAGAGAATATATATATAAACACACACACTCATACATTGTTACAAAATTTACAACATCAAATATTGTAGCATTTGGACTCCTAAATATGGATGAAAATATAAATGTCACTCAAATTGAGCTTTGAAACATTTCAATTTGGTATTTTGAAACTATAGATTTTAGGTTTAAAATGTTTTATTCTGCAAATTAAATTGATAGTTTAGAAAAATAAAACTTTATTTATATACTTTAAAACATTGTTAAGTAGAAGTTGATATAAAATAGGAAGAAAAAATAAATCATTAATCCTTAAAGGACCAAGCTATTTTTTTAGAAACATAGAGATTTGGGGTAGTTCACAAATGGAGTTTTTATTTATTTTTAATTGAAATTTTTGCACAACATGAAGGCAGTGTTTTTCTTTGCAAGCCCAACAATTTTCATAACTTTTGACTACATGGTTAAAAAGTTATTGTGTGATATGTAGATTTTTTTTCTTAGTTGGGCAATTTTGGGAGATTAGAAAAAATCACTTTTTTAAGAAATAAAAATTTGAAATTGATTTTTTATATTCTTATATACGTGGAATGCTTTGAATCATTCCATTTTGATTAACAAGATGAAAGTTATGAGAAGTTTTAGTTTGTGGGCAATAATTGATTCTCTATTCTAAAATATACTTTGAAGAGCTTTTCTGAACTTAATTTTCAATATTTTCTGGAAAAAAAAATTACAGGATAAAGATTGTATATTACAATATTTCAACCATTGGGAATGGCGTTTTTTTAATTTCATAATTAAATTCTTAACAATTTAGTATATTGAATCATTCTGTACTTCTTTCTACTTATTATTTTTTCCCTACATGTTGTACAACTCCAAATGAACTAAAAGTTTTCAAGCATGTAACTAGCTTGCCTTGAAGAATGAATCCAAAGAAGCCTCATCATTTTGGAATTCTTTTCATACATTTGTGACCTTGACAAGTGCAACTACTTGGTTTTTTGTAGGGCCAAAAAAATGATTTTTGTCACTTCAAACGTTAATATCTTGCAATCTATATGGTGAATTTTTTTGAATTTTTTCCAAATCTTATCAAACAAGCATACTACAAGATTCTAAAAATGTGTCCAAAAATGTTTTTTTTCAAAAATTTGGTATTGTTACTAGAAATGGCAATTTTGGAGCATTACTGGTGAAAATATAGTCAAGGAGTTTGAGGGATTAATGGTTTTATGATGGAATTGAAACAAGACAATCTTGATTATGAGATTGTTCTAGAAAACAGCATAAACTCAATGGACCGTTGATTGAAAAGTTGTAAAAAGAATATGTTTCAAAAAAGGACCCTATCATGTTTCATTATGATGTCCTTCATGCAAAACAAGACCCTTCATATTTTATTCACTACTAATTTAAAAAGAATTAACATTTGTTATATACAAGTATGTGTAGTCTATAGAAAACATCTTTGTGTATTATCTTCTTATTTTTATTTGTCAAGCATGAAAATTTTGTGCTTAAGGTGGCATGATTCATAGAGAATAAATCAATTTAAATTTTATTCCTAAAAAGCTAATTTTCCATTTTTCTTTAAAAACAAATTTTAAAACATCACCAAAAATTGAGGAAATAGGTTCCTCCAAAACTTTTAATTGTCTACAAAGACAACTTTGATCTTTTATAATTTATTTCTAAACTAATTAGAGATCAACAAGTTAAACAAGTCTCAATTCAACTATTCAACAAAGTCATTCAATTTCCATAGATTACTAATCTCATGTAGTAAGATAACTCAATTTGATTTGAATCTCTATGATACAAAATCAAATCCTACTATATTTGTTAAAGTAATTATAATTAATAGCATTTGCTTAAGTATTTAATATTTTATCTAATTATTTGAATGGTTTTATTTTATAATTACGTTAAATTTTTATTTTTAAGATAAAAACTAAAAAACTAAAAACTAAATTGAAGGAGCTTGAGTAAACTAATAGAAAAATATGGTAGAAAGTTTGTCTCTCAAAAAATAAAAGCATAAAAGTACCTTCAACTATACTACCTTGATTTATAAATTTTTAAAGCCCTTGATATTGTAAATGTGATACAAAAATTCTTTAAAACTTGTTTATTTTATAAAAAATTAAATAGTCTTGGGTGGTACATTAATTTTACTAGCTGTTTATTATTATTATAATATATATAATGATTTTTCAAGCATATATGAATATAATTTGAATTTTGGTTAAATTCATAAATCATTGAAATGTAAGGTGTATAAAACAAAGAGAAACTTTGATTTCTAAAGAATGGGTGTAAACGAGAATTTGTTTTAGTTAATATATATTTCTATTTCTATTTTTTGGGTGGGGGAGGATAATTATGTCAAGAAGTGGTTTGTGGATTTCATAGGCAAGCAAGGGTAAGAATTGGTGTAAGCTAGATAAAGGTGGTTTTATTTGGTTGTTTCTAGTTTGCATTTATAGAGTAAGACGTAGGTAGAAAATTTTATGGTGATGTTGTTTATTTTTTAAAGAATTTTGGATGAGGAAGATTGTGGGATGTTTGAGTTTTGATGTAGTTTATAGGAAGAGGATCCCATAGTGATTACCTTGAGAAGAATTGTATTCCACTTAGAATCTTGGATGCAATTATGAACTTCTCAAGGACTAAATGACACATTGTGTCTTCTTCAAATTTTGAATGGCAAATTCTTGGTAGGGTGAAACAAATTTCAATATTTATAAACTAGGATCTTGTGGGGTAACAAATTGACAGACTTGTTTGCATTTTTTTATTTTCAAAATTTCAATGTGGAAAGTATTTAAAAATTTATTTAGAAAACGTAGTCTAATAGAAAAAGGAAGCAAACATAATGCTTTTCCAATGAAAGAAATAGTAGGGATGGAAAAAAACATTTTCTTGGACATTTTTGTAGTCTCTACTCTACAAAAACAAATTAAATCTAGAGAATTTTTTTCAAATTTGTATTTTTAGCAATTTTTAAAATACAAAATTTAGTTTGGTGTGATTAAGAGTACAAAATAATTAGAATGATTCCAATTTTTTATGGAGATGTGTCAAACAATATTTTAATAATATCAATTGTTAAATTTCAAAAATTGACACATAAATACATTTTATAAAATTTTGCAAGGTCCAATTTGATAGCTGTTGGCTTTCTACTTTTTTGCTTGAAAATGTATATAAATTTGAGAGAGTTTTTTATAATTCATTTTTAAAATTAAGAAAACACTAAATTTGCTTCAAAATAAAATAAATTTTTTTGGGGAAGGTAAAAAATAATTGATCATCTTTTTATAATTTTTTTTCTCAAAAAATTGTGTTTTTTGCTTGTAAAGTTCATCATCCAAAATTGTTATAACCTCAAAATCCAATAATATTTTCCACAATTAATTCCATGCATACTAAACAAAGTAATTTTTACCTTTACATGGTTGCAATTAAAAATTTCAAGTACATTCATGTGCAAAAAAATATCAAAGTAGAGCAATGCATTGAAAACCTCCATTTTCAAAAAGTTATTGAACCTTGAGGGATTAATATGGAATGCATTTTTTTTGCTTTTGAATTCAATGGATTCAACATATAACTTGTTATTGAAAATGAATTCACTAAAGTAAATGGCATGAAAAAAAATTGGTTTGATAGTATAGTAAGGGGGATTTTTAAAGGAGTTTGGTGGATGTATAAAATGTTTGGGCATAATTTGGTTTCACAAATAGTCATTAGGGTTCTCACAAATGCAACTTTAAGGTGCAACAAGTGGAATTTTTTGGTTCAGTGGTTTGTCACCAAAAGTATTTGAATTCATGAGCAAGAACGTTCTTGTGATGTGGATCATCTAGTAGTTGAAATGACGACTTTGTTTATTAGAAAAAATGCACTTAGTATTTGTAGTTGTTTGTATTAAGAGCTTGATGTTTGAAGCTTGGTGTTGAGCTTGTGTTAGTTGGCTTGGTAATAGTTGATTGATAACCAGTTGGTTAATAGTTCATATTAAGGTTAGTAGGGTTAGGGCTAGACAACAAAATTAGTGGGGTTAGGAATTAGGATTAGCTAGTGGTTAGTTGTCTTGGGGTATTGGTGGCTACTTGAGGCAAGGGTTGGTCACTTGTTTCTCTCTTGTTTTGGGGTGTTGGGAGGTGTGGGAAGTACTTTGAGTGCTAGTTATACACTTGTGGTTTTGATATTGAAAGGAGCATTGATTGGAGGGAGTTTTGTGTTGCATTTTGAATAAATATTAAATGAATACAAACTTTTGGATTTGAGTTTTTGAATACTTGATCTACTATGATTCCAAGTTTTAGATCTAGATTTATTACGGAAAAAAAATTATAAGGTTTTGAAGTGGAGGTGTTTGAATTCAAAGGTAGCTAAGGAGGGCATTTTGAGGAGTTTCATTCTTATTGAGATCTTGTGCAATGGAAATGAAATTTTGAGGGTATCTTCTTTACCTTGTCTTCTAAATTTTATCAATATTTTAATTTCAATGGACTTAGGATCTAGGAGTTATCCGCCAAAATACAACCAGGTTGAAAAGATAGTGAAGGATTAGGAAGTTAGTAGTAGAAAAATGTCCATAAAAATTGAAAAGTATCTTAGAATGCAATGAAATTTGACGTATATGTATTTGAGTAGCTAATATACAATGCAATAAAATTTCAAGTTATTTGAAATTATTGTACAAAAGTTATGCTAAATCAAAGCTAGGTATGGTAATTTTTAGGGCATAATAGAAAGGGTTAGAAAGTCAGTAATGGGAAAATGTTCACCAAAGTTGAAAAATATCTTAGAATAACATGAAATTTGGTGTGTGAATATTTGGATAGTTTATCTACATTGTGGCAAAGTTTCAAGTTATTTAGAACTATTGTCCAAAAGCTATATTAAGCCAAAGCTAAGTAAAACAATTTATAGGGCATAATACACTACAAGAGAAAGGGGTGTTTTAAGTATAGTCCTAGAGATAAGATTTTAAGTAATGACCTTTTTAGGAGATTTTAAGTAAGAAATACACGTCTTTCTAGTAAAATTTTATTAGAAAGACGCGTATTTCTTACTTAAAATCTCCTAAAAAGGTCATTACTTAAAATCTTATCTCTAGGACTATACTTAAAACACCCCTTTCTCTTGTAGTGATAGGAATTATAGGAAAGGAATTTGAGAAAGGGGAGTTTTAGGATAGATTTATTCTGGACCTAATAGCAAATCTTTGTGACAACGTCGTGATGTATTATGTGAAAGAATAAGTCTATAAAGTCTTTATACTTCTTTGTTGGGTCATTGGATTTTGAAGACTTTGATTTGAGGGTGGGTACAATACAAGAGTGTATGAAGCCAAGCATCATCTTGGTTTTGGTTGCAAAGAACATTTATGATAGATGGATATTGGTTGGGCCAAAATAAATGTTGGAAATTGTTTTGTGATTGACATGTTGTTTTGTATTTTTTTTTCTAAGTAGATTTGGAGGAACCTAGTGAGGTCTTTGTAAAAAATTTGTTGAAGGGATGACCAATATCCTTGTGGAGGTAATAAGGGATTGGGTGTGTTGTGTACATGATTGAATATTCACAATAAGTATAGGTAGGTGATGTTTTTTGTTATTACACAAGATTGCTAGATTATTTGTCAAGTCATTGCCATGCATGTAAGCATGGATCCTAACTTTGTAGATGTGTAGAAGGTTTGTCCTACATTGTAGGAGCTTAGTGATCAAATAGATGATAGTTTTGTTTGGTTGACTATTTTGTAAGGTTGGACTTTTGAGGTAGTTAGAGATGAGGTATATGGAATTCAATCTATCAATGAAAATGTGTGAATTTTTACTAGAGTAGTCTAAGCAAAAGAATATGAGTAGTTTATGAATTGCTATATTATTTGAATCTATAATATATTTGAAGACTAGGTAGACGACTGGATAGTTTGATATTTCTTGTGGAATTCTATATTCTATATTCAATTGTTTTTGCCATCCAATTACTAGAACCTTGTGGCATTTCTTAAGAGGGAATGAAAGAACCATTTGTATAGTAATAAAATGTTGGTGTGTATTTGAGTGTATGGAGTAAATTATAAAGTGGTAGAGGCAACAATTGAGGGGAGTCTTCAATTGTTGTTATAAATGAAAGAGGGGGGATTGTTTGCCAATTCTTTTATAGATTTTGGATAACAATATTGTAATTTTTTTAATGTGTTTTTTAGGTATGGCTTCAATATTTGTAATTCGATTCATGAGCGATGGAGATTCAAGACAAGGATTGTGTGGTTTCTAAGTAGAGGTGGTAAGTAGTGGATGTAGTAGATGTGGAAGCCTTTGGTTCAATGAATTTTTTTTTTTTCAAATATGTTAGTTATAGGTGGGTTTGTGGGAAATCATTATATTTATATGGAAGTATGCTAGTACCTAAGGGTCTTTGAAAGGGTTTGGTAGTAATGGTGGTTAGACAATATTAGGATTGTTAGATTGTTTAAGTTTGATTGTGAAGCCATTCTAGCCTAGAGTATTGAATATTTTGTATTTTCAATTAGAGATGAGTGAACAAGTCTGTATCCACCCCATTGGTGGATGTAGACCAAAACTCTAGAGTCAAAGATTTTATTACGTAGGGGAAATTAAAGATTTGAAGTTGAGTTGAGCAAGTTAGTGGGGATAAAAAAAAGTAGAAATGTATAATATGGAAGAAAGAGATGAAATGTGAGAGGATTTGGTAGGGTATATGAAATTGATGAGAGTACATCTTATCTTGTTTTGGTATTTCATAAGAATATCTTTTATACGACCAAAGTGGTTCACTTTTGAAGGGCTGAATGGGTGGCTAAAGAACAATGTATGATGTAGTGTTGTGGTATTGGATCCATAGCCATTATACTTTTGTTTTTGAAAAGGTTGTGATATGTTTCCATTTTCATTATAAGTAGTAGTGTCGTGTGTGAGTAAAATTGTATGTAAGGTGTTTTGTTGATATATCCTTGTCCATGTTGCATTTAGTAGTTGAAATGTGTATTAGTAGTAATGGGTAGATGGGATAATGAAGTGCATGTCTTTATGTTGTAGTGCATGGAAGTGATTGTCAATTAATTTTTTTGATCACTACAAGAGAAAAGGGTGTTTTAAGTGAGTTTTTAAGTATAGTCCTAGACACGAGATTATAAATAATGACTTTTAAGGAGATTTTTAGTAAAAATTTACTAAAAATATATGTGTTTTTAGTAAAATTTTACTGAAAATCTCCTAATAGGTCATTACTTATAATCTTATCCCTAGGACTATACTTTAAAACTCACTTAAAACATCCTTTTTTCTTGTAATGGATGTACTAACTCTATCTTTTTTATAATATAAGTGTGGTTTGTAATGGTTGTGACAGTATAATTTATGGAAAAGAGCTTGTTGGGAGTAACCCATTTTGTTATAAGTTGACCAATGTAGATTTTGAGTCCATTGACATAGGAAGGTTGTATTGTGTTTTGTGATGTTTTGGAAATCTTTGTAGGTGCTTTGAGATGGACTAGATGAGTGGCAATGGTTCATGTGTATGTAGTGGTGTTTCTATTGATGAAGACAGTAGTACCCTATGTAGAAAGTTTGAGATGAAGTGAATATTATGGTGGAGTTAATAGTTGGGTTGGTTATATATTCTAAATGTAATATTTTATTTTTTTCACATCATGTGCAAAGAGTTGCATATGATTAGTGTCGGTGATCCATATTCAGTTTTGAAAAATTGAAGCAAGATGATGATAAAATTGTTTGTGTACATGGCAAGTTGGTCTAGGAAAGTGATGTGATAGTGAAGTAATTTATTTATTGTTTCATTAGTAATTTGAAGTGTGAGGTTGGAAAAAGTGCTCATTGATGTCCTCTATATTTGGAGGTATATAAAAACATTTATTTTTAAAAATGTGACAAGTTCAAAATATAGAGAGAAACTTCTAAAATAAAAGGGTTTTCAACTAAATACAAATACATTATAAAATATGGACTTCATAACTTTTTTGAAGTTTGGATCAAAGTTAAACAACGAGAATAGAAAATATTCATGGTCCAAATTTTAAAACTATTTATAGATTTTTTCAAATGAATTTTGAAGATTTATCTTTAAAAATTTATCAAAATGTAATTTCTATCTTTAGCAAATTTTCTTTTAATGATTGTTCAAAGTTAAAATATCTATCAATTTGTGAAAAAAGACATCAAAGTTAACAATGTGAGCACCAATACTTTTTCCAAAGAGTAAACTTTACAACGCTAAACAAATACTAAACATTTTGCCCTATTTTAGCTGTAATGTTTTTTTTATTGTAGCAATCTTAGTTTTGAATATAAAATTAGAAAGACAACCCAATCTAAATTTCATAGGGAAAAAAATGATAAAAAAAATTCTACTCAAGACAAGTGCAAAATTTGATAGTAGATATATGAATACTCACATTGTTAGATTGAATTGGGGATTGAATTCTCTTAAAAAGCATCAAAAGCATTTTGAATGTCAAAGTGATGTTTTAATGATGCAAAATCAAAAGTGCTATAATATACTATGTAATGAGTGAATTTCAAACAAAATCATATATAAAATCAAAAGATAACTAGCACAACATTTAATTCAATGTTGTAAGTATACCATCAATAAAATTGTACACAAAAATTAGATGAAATATCATCTACTTCTAGTATGAACAAAAAGTATTAGATTATTTGTAAGCCACTTTCTAGCTATAGCAACTTAATAATAAATAGGTTAATAGGTTTTATGTATCATTAATGAAGCAAGAATAATTCCTTGTAATTGTTTGATTTCATTGAAATTCCACCTCCTACATAAAACATTTACAAGTGGTGTTAAATTTCAAAGAGTGAAATGGAAAAATGTCTATCAAAAAATTATGAAATAATAGGTAAAGTAAAAGGTCAACATCAAGTTGTTCATCAAAAGTGAAGAGCAAATGTAGAGTAAATAGAGTGAAATGCCAAAGTCAACTTTAATCTTTATGAAACTGTGAAGTAGAAAGACACTATCATTCTCATAAGTGATTTTTCTCCTTGTAAACTATGAAAGAGAAAAAAAATATTAATTAAATATTAAAAATGTTAAAGAGTTTCATTTTGAAGATTTGATTCATATTTTATTTGAAGGTAAGAAAAAGATTCCAAGGTTTATCTGCAAAACTTTCAAATTTATCCTTATGATACATAGTGACCCCAAAGTAGTACACAACACAAACCAAGTCTCATATTATAAATATAAGTAAGTTAGTTGCTTGGGCATTTGGAGTTAGGTCTCCTTTGGATCCATTTATACATGAGTAACAAAGCATTTTGAGGAGCCCACCTTAAAACCCATCCGCACAAGCAAGACCTAATGTCAAAATTTGTCCCTTGTTGTGGAGTGATTGATTATTGTATTTCACAACCACTCCTAGTAAATTCAAAGTCCATGATTCCCAATACAACACCGAATTTCCCAAATTCAATTACCCATGGTAAATAAAATAGGTTGTTGTGTTTGTGTTTTCCTCGTGAGCTTGCCCTCCTCTTTGCCCCTCCCAGTCACTCCTTCAGTTGCTGTCACATTGACATGAATTTGCACCTTTAATTATACCTCTGCTCAAGGGTTTCTTTCAACTGAGACCCCTGTTGAAAGTCTCTGCAGAGACTTGGGCTCTTCTCAAGTTGTTGATAGCTTCTCAGTAAGCTTAAGCTCAGATGAACCCTTACACGACGAGCCAGTCACCGTGGAAATCATCTGTTTGGGTAATCTGTTTGGGTACCGTGTGAATTGTTGGCTGGAAAAAATGAAAAAAGCATTCATTGGGAGACAAACTACTGAAGAAGACCTTCCCTTTTCCCACAAAAATTGGAGGATGAATAGTTGCACTTCTGTCCTGCATGAAGAGATTCTTTGTCATCCATTGGACAAAAAAACATCCGTTGTGGCATTTGAGGGTTAAGCTAAGATTAGATCTAGAAGCTTTTGGTGCCTTTTATTGACGCTGAAACCTTTGCTTGTTTCCTGCTCAACCGTTTTCTCATGGGATGCGGATTGTTGACAAGAACTGAAGCCGGACGTCGACCTGAAGCAAGTGATCTGGGGCTAATGTATTGACCAAGTAAAGTTATTCACGTGATGTTTACCGATGGAGAATGCTTACCATTGACTCCATTCTTTCTACCATTGACGCTCTTTCTTTCTACCATTGACGCTCTTTCTTTCTACCATTGATGCTCTTTCTTTCTTTGGGTATGTTCTACATTTGAAGGAAATGGTAATTGTACAATTGGATTTTTTCCAAAAATACTGAAAACTAATCTAAGGGAGGAGGTTCTAAAAGCACACAAGCTCTAAAATTGCCCACCTCTTCAAATGTGCACTATTTGTACATGTTGCTTTTGCATAGCCTTCAGCAATGTACAAACAATGTACATTTTAGGAGGTTTTAGGGCCCTACGTCATTTCAACTTAAAAAATTTTATGACTAATTCTACAAAACTCCAAAGAATATGAAATGACTTAAATTAGATGCCAATTTCATTTTTTTAAAGAAAATTTATTGAAAAATATTTTAAGAAGCTTTACCTCTCCAAAATTTAGTTTCAGCTCTTAAATGGGTGATTTACGAACCTCCTACCTTAATATATGAAAAAAAATTGCATTTTGATTTCATACAGAGTGACGAGGAGTTGGCCACAAATTGTTGATGTGTATTATGCTACATTTTACAAAGTAACAATTACTTGAATTGAAAATTGTGGTTAATCCTTAAAGTCTAAACTCTCAAGGCCCTTTTTTCATCAAAACACACTCAGAATTGTCATTTCTATTGCAAAGAAAAGAACTTTGCAAAGTCGTTTTCTTCCACGTATTTAATAAAAGGATCTAGCATTGGACAAGTGGAAGAAATTTTAGAAACTTCGGCCTTGTAGATTGCAAGATATTTGCAGTTAAAGTATAAAAAATTGATTTTTGTGCACCTTATATAACTTTGAAAATAAGACTTTGAATCTTCTTAGCTTAAAAATTTTACACTACTAATTTTGAGTTGAACTTTTTTATGTTGAAGAATTGAGCTAAGAATTTAGGATTTCTTTTTAAAACAACAACTTCATTCTTTAAAAATTTGTTAAGTAGAAGTAGGTATGAGATTGAAGGAAAAAAAATTATGATAGTTGTGAGATGGAATTGAAACCCACTAATTTCAACAAAGAGATTGTTCTAGCAAGTACACAAAATCTTGTGAGACTTTTTTTTCTGATAATTTTGAAAATTGAGTTAAAAAAAAGAATCCAATATGTTATTATCTCAAAAAGCTATGATTGCCTACAAAACAAGAAGCTTTGTAACTTTCTGCATCACTAGTTCCAAATGGAATGAATCAAATATTTCTATATAGATAAAAGTATAATCAATGAAAAGAAAAAAAATTCAAAATTCAAAATTCAAAAATTGTAGACTATTTTTGTTACTTGGTGGTTTAAAATTTGTGCTTAGGATGGCATAACTTTTGCTCCCAAGCACCAATTGAAATAAAAATTATATTCCTTCAAAGCTAATATGATTTTTTTATCTTTAAAAAAAATTTAAAAATAAAAAATTGAGACCATAGGAGCCTACCCAAAATCTATTTTGTCTCCTATGGGGGCAATTGGACTTCAAGGGTTACAATGAACTTCATTTTTGCAATGCTACTCATTGTTGACCAAAGCTAAGGGGTTCAATGGAGGCGCCAATGATGCAAAGTTCCTATTAACCCTTAAAAGACAGATTGGTGAGCTCAGAAATCATCCTTTGGGATACTATACGAAACATTGGCTTAAAAAATGCAAAAACACTCATTGGAGGTCAAATTATTATAGAAGCCCCCCCCCCCCCCTTTTCACAACAAAATTCCAAGGACAAATAGTTGCACTTCTATTCTATATAGAAGGATTCTCTATCATTAATTGGATATAAAATGCTTATGGTAGTGTTTGTGGATTAAAGCTAGGTGTTGAACAAGGATTTATTTGTAGGTTTTTTTTTTTGGTTGACTTGTAATATTGCTTCTTCTTCTTACCAAGGGCCTCTTTATACCCAAAAACTTTGGATTATAGCCCAAAGAAATGGATTGTTTTTATTGGAAGATAGCTCTAGTACCTAGCTTTTGAGTTTACACCAAATAGAACTTGGGATGTAGCCCATCATTTTTTTAGTGGATAAAAATCCTTGTTGGAATCTTACATGGCTGAAGTAGATAGTGACTTCTTGAATCTAAGGGAAGTATTTTGGGAAGGTCTTGGAGGTACCCCACCTCCAAGGCTAGGATGAAATTTAAAGAGACCTTTTTCATTCAATCACTTATGTTTGATTATTGCTTGTTTTGGGGCCATTTCTACCCTAATTTGGCCAAATATCATCAAAACCAACTAGAAAATGGAGAGAGACAAAACAAAACAATACTCATACATGTAGGGTAACATTAACTACAAGAGGTTTTATGACTGTGGGATGAATCTAAAATAGGCTTCTATGAATAATTCTACTAAAAAAATTCAGCCCAAGTGCACAATGGCCCATAACTCAACTCTTTCAACTTACACCAAATGTTTGGCCCACTACCTATATATAAGTCCTTGTTTCAAGCATGGTACCCCACTTATAATAGTCTCATCCCTTGAACAAAATACCACTTGTCTTCATCAAGATTGGAGCCCGAGCTTTTTAGTGAAAACAGGCCCTACGTGTTTTTTCCTATATCTTTTTATTCTTTTCTTGAAACACATGAACCATTTCCATTGATAAGGGGAAACAACACACAGAAACAAAGGGACAAATCCTAGGCGGGAATTTCCTTTTGGGTGTAATTTGAAATACAATCCTCATTTTCTTAAAACAACTAATCTACCAAAGTCACACTGTTTGTAGTCTAAACTACATTGTATTGTACCAATTTCCACAATTTTTTGGGAGTAGTGATGCTAATTGTGTGGTGACCGTACTTTCCACTGATATGATGAATAGTGTGGGGAAAAATTGGCGTTGACCCGAACTGAACTGAAGCGGATTGAAGTGAAGGTTGACTGTATATATTGGGGAGAGAATAAAAGAGAGAGAAAAAAGGTAGACATTGAATGCCCTGTCCTGACCATGATTTCAGGGTGAAATTGAACATTTGCTTGGAGCTGCATATTTGACCTCTGCCAACCATGCCTAAATTTTATGGCTGGACCAATGGAAGCAAGTCCTTAACTTACAGGCTATTTTCATGGTGTTTGTTTCATGCTTAAATTTACTTTTACTATTCCTTGTATAAATAAATATATCCCTTGAAAATCTTCCAGGTGGATTTAAAGATCTGCTGCTCATATTGGGACACTCTCGAATTTGTAATTAATTAAAAAGTCCACCTCCCACATGCTTCACATGCAAAAAGGAAAAAGGATGTAAAATATAGAAATCACTTACATAATGTCAACTGAAAAGAGACTTAATTTTGAACCAATGGAAACATGGTGGCGAACATTATGGGCTGTGCGGGTTGTACTTGTTTCTCTCTTTTTTCTTTTTCTTTGCAATTGAACTTTTGTCAATTTGTGTTGCGAAAAAACATAAAACAAAAGCATGTTGGCAATAATTCAATAGGAGCATGATTCTTTAGAAAAATTGAAGTATATGTCTCCTGGCGCCATTGTACCTGTTCCTAATCATCGCTGGAGACACTCAATGCAATGGTTTAAAAAACACGGTGATTTAGGACTTGCATAACATTGTTTACCAATGTGGCAGGGGTCCTTTCCCATCTTTAAACCCCTAATGCAGGTTGGAACCTGACATACGGAGACCATACAAACAAACACAGGGCAATTGAATAATTTTTTTTTTTTTTTTTTTTTTGACACAAGCAAAGAAACCTTTACTGCAAGAAAAAAAGAATACAACAACCCAGCCGTTAGCGGCCTGGGACAATTGAATAATTTAGGTTCCTACCCTGCATTACGGGGTTAAAAGAAGACCCCTACAGTGAACTTGCAAAACTGTCCTCTTATGGCTCCTCAGCCAATTCCAATCCTTGAATTAATTGATAAGTCCCTCCCAGACATTGCATAAGTTGAATACCTTCCCTGCATGGGGGAGGACTATTGCCTAGTTTTGTGTGTTGGTGGCCATTGATTGGCAAGCAACAGACTACTTTCCAGAGTATACCTCATTCACCCTAAAAGGTAAGGAAGCATCATTCCAAAAGGTAACAAGCTATTGAGGTTAGTGCTAGGACTTTCCCTTAATCCTCAAAGATCAAGAGGACAGAGTGTGTCCTCTTCAAATTTTTAATGGCAAATTCTCGGTAGGGTGAAACAAATATTGATATTTTGTAAACTCAGATTTTGTAAAGTAACAAGTTGACATACTTGTTGCATTTTCTGATTTTCAAAATTTGAATGTGAGAAGTACTTGAATTTGTTTTTAGGAAATATAGACTAATAGAAAAAGGAACAAACATATTGCATTAGAGGAGTTTGAGGGGGCTGAGAGGGCCATTTTAGCCCAATTCCCTTGTCTGTAATAAATAGTGCTATAGTCATAATAATTAAATAATTTAAAAGCTTAAATAAATCAATAAAAATTTGATAAAAGACTTTAATTTTAATTTTAAAATAATAAAATAATAATTTTTGAAGTGACAGTCTCTCCACCCATGTTGTTGTGGTGGTGTAGTTCTTAAGTTCCCAATAGCCTGAGAACTCACAATCCTTTAGAAGCTTTAAATCTCTTTTAATGTTTTGCCAATGAAAGGAATAGTAGGGATGGAGACAAATTCTTAAATATTTATATATTTTTTACTTTGTGCAAACAAATTGGGTCTGGAGAATTTTTTTTTTTAATTTTGTATTTTTAGAAACTTTAAAAATAAAAATCTCAATATGATATAATTAAGAATTCAAAGTAATTAGAATGATTTCAACTTTTTGGAAGATGTCCCAAACAATATGCTAATAATAATAATTTTTAAATTTCAAAAATTGACACATATATAATTTTTTTAGATTTTGTAGGATCTAGTTTGGTCAGTTTTGGTTTTCTACTCCTTTTTGAAAATGTGTACAAATTTGAGAGAGTTTTTTATTTTTTATTTTTTAAAATTAAAAAATACTACATTTGCCTTAGATTCCAAAACAATTTTGGGGGCAGGGGGGAAGAATTATTCATTTTCTTATCATTTTTCTTCTTCCAAAGCTACATTTTTTGCCAATAAAGTTGATCATCCAAAATTGTTGTAATCTCAAAATCCAATAGCCAAAATTTTCCACAATTAACTCCATGCATACTAGACAAAGTAGTCTTTAATTTTGTACAATTAAAATTAAAAACTTCAAGCACTTCATGTGCAAAAAAATATCAAAGTGGGATGATTCATTGAAAACCTCCATTTTCAAAAAGTTGTTGGGCATAAGGGATTAAAGCTTAAAACATGGATGAGTTCCTTCACTATAAAAAAAAAACCCTTTAATATTGGAGCATGATTAAGAGCAACCATTCTTGAAGGGACACAATAGTTAACAAAGTTCTAATTTTGTCTACTTTTTTCTTCCCTGCAATTTGTGATGGGACCACAAAAGGGGTCAAAAGTGCTTGGTTCAAACTATTCAATTATTTATAGGAAGGGGGTCCACAAGTCGCAACAAATTGAAGGTTAGCTAGCAAGCGTGCTATCTTCCATGTAATTTAGGGGGCTTGAATATCATTTATTTTAAAGATGAAGTGATCCTTTTTGTTCTTTAAGTGGATCATCACAATAATACATTGGTTCTAGGGTTATGAGGTGGTGCAATAATCATGTACGTGGACAACGTTGTTGTAATGTGGGTTGTCTACTAGTTGAAGTAGACATTTCCATATGTTAAAAGATATGTGAAGTGTGGGGAATTCTTGTTTGTTGTTGGTTGGTGATTGGTAGGTTTGTGGTTGATGTTAGATTAAAACAAATTAGAGGTAGTTGGCTACTTAGAAGCAAGGGTTGGTCCCTTGGTTCATGGTGGGTTTAACCTCTAAAGTTCCTTGACTATATTCTCACCAATAATGCTCCAAAATTGCCATTTTTAGTACAAGTACCAAATTTTGGAAAAAAAACATTTTTGGACACATGTAACCATAGAATCTTGTAGTAATTTGGTTTGAAAATATATGAGGAAAAAATTTCAAAAATTTCCATCATACAAATTGCAAGATATTAGTGTTTGAAGTGGCAAAAATCCTTTGGGGGGCCTTGCAAAAAACTAGATAGTTGCACTTCACAAGATCAAATCATTATGAAAAAATGTCCAAAATGGTGATTACTCTTTGAATTCTTCTTCAAGGTAAGTTGGTTACATGCTTGAAATTTTTTAGATCATTTGGAATTGTACAACATATAGGAAAAAATAGTAAGTAGAAAGAAGTAGAGAATGATTCAAAATAATAAACTCATAAGAATCTATTTTTGATTGTAATGTTGCAATAAAAAATTTATACCCTATTTTACTTTTCAAAAATAATAAAAATTGAGTAAAATAAAGAACTTCAAAGTTTATTTTAGAGTAGAGAATCCATAACTACCCACAAATTAGAACTCATAACTTTCATCTCATTTATCAAAATGGAATGGATAAAAGCTTCCACATATATATAAATCTAACAAACCAATTTCAAATTTTTGTTTTTGAAAAAGTAATTTTTTTCAAATCTACCTAGATTGCCTAAGTTGAAAAACATACTACATATCACTCAATAACTTTCTAACCATTAAGTCAAAAGTTATGAGAATTGTTGAACCTTAAAGCTACTCCTTGTCTACATATTGTGTGAAAATTTCAAATAAATAAAATAAAATCTCCCCTCACATGTACTTGCCCCAAAAAATTATGTTGCCAAAAACACAACGTTGGTCCTTTAGAGGTTAAGGTGTAGGATGCACTACAGTGTATGTTTGTTGATGATTTATTAATGGAGGAAGTATTAATTTAAGGAGTTTTGATTTGTATTTGATAAAGTTTTTTTTATCAAAAAAAGACTTTGGATATGAATTTTGGATGGTAAATCTATAATGATACAAACTTTTAGACTTTTTAGATTATTGTAGAATTATAGTGTAGGGATTTGGAAAACAAGAATTTGAAAATAGTTTTAGGATTATTTATGGGGATTAAAGATATAAAGTGAAAATATTTTCACAGCAAAGGTTTCGTGTTATTTCAAACCTATTTGCACAACTTTGTTACAACATTTATTCCTAACATAATGACCTCCAAGGCAGAGCAAGGTCCTTAGAAACAACTAAACTAGAAACATACATTATATAATAAAAAGATCCCACAAATTCAAAAAGATTATGAAAGTTTGGAGTGTGCTTTTGGACCATAGTCTTGTGGATTTTGTAATTAGAATACAACAATAAGGTTTTCAATGGCATTAGTTGGACAAAAGAAAAACAAATTTCAATAATATAATGGTTAGGCATTGTCAATTATGGCTAGATTACATAGTGCACTATCAAGGCCCTCTACCTTGTTTACACTATTCACAAGCCACAACAACTTTGTCAAGCAATAATGTATCCAAAACCTTTTAGATGGGCCCTCACATCTAAAGTGATAGTACTATTAAGTGTCCATCACAATTCCTTTTAGTGCTCTCAAAATACCTGAAGTAGGATTTATCTTCTATCTATATCGATCAAGTCTTAATCTTGGTTGATTAGCGGTCAAGATGTCATGTAATCTTTTATAGCTATAAAATTGTTCATTTGTATCAACTAAAATAGAAACTTAATTTAATTATAATGTTTTGAGTGACTTGTTCATAGTGACCAAATGAGGTTTACTTAACTTTGTGTTGCGATCTTATGTAGTTATAAAATCTAGTCAAAAAAACATATTTTTGTACGTTGGAGTGTTTCTAAGCTAGTAGAAAGTAGTTGTGTAAAGCTAGTATAATAAAAAGTGATTTTATGGTGCTCATCTCTCCTCCCCTTGCTTAATTTTATTAGAAACAAATCTATTATAGGTTGAAATGGTTTTGTATTGGATTTTTTTTAAGGCAAATACAAATTGCTTCAAAATTAAATTATAATTAATCCCTACTGTTCCAAGGCCATTTGGGGAGAAGAAAACACTCACAATTGCCATTTTCAATGCAAAAAAATTAAATATGTGTTTTTCTTGCATATCTAACCATAGAATCATACACTAGCACAATATGAGAATGTTTAGAGCAAATTTTAAGACTTTGACTATATTGATCACAAGAAATAAGTGTTGAATGTGAAGAAAACAAATATTTTTTTATTTCTAGCCTAACTAGATTATACAACTTAGAATCCTATTAACTTAAAAACTTTGTACTAAAAATATTGAATTTTAAGAAAGTTATATTGAAGAATTGAGTTGAGAGTTAAAAAAAAGCCCTACTATGATTTTCATTCTTTAAGTATTACTATTGAGTCAAGTACGTATGGGATAGAAGGAAAACTAAATTGTGGATAGCTCTAAAATGGGATTAAAATACACTAATTCCAACAATGAGATTGTTCTAGAAAAAAAAAATGTGAATTAAAAAATTGAGTTCATAAATGCATCCAATACATTATTTTCTTAAGAATTTGCAAAGATTGCTTGCAAAACAAGAAGTTTCATAACTTTTACATCACTCATCCAAATGGAATGAATCAAATTTTTCTACATAAAAAATATAATATAGAATTTTTTCTTAAAAGTTGTTTCAGTTTTTTTGTTGCCTACCTTCGCTCATTTTGAGTTTATTGAATTAAAACTTTTGGTCATGGGCAACAACTAAAATAAAAATTATATTTCTAGATATCTAATTAATTATTCTATCTTGAATTAAAGTTTCAATTTTTTTTGCCAAAGTTTGAGACCATAGGTACTTGTTTGAATCTTCTGTTGAGAGGATTTTTTAGACATTAGGAGTTTATATTTTACTATACAATCTATATATAGTGTACACATTTCTACTGCTCAAAACGGTTTAGCTCCACTTGAGCTTTAAGTGCATGGATCATTTATACTCACTTATAAGTGTCACTCTTTCTCACAAGCAAAGTAACTGACCAATAATATGTTGTATATAGTAATTCAAAACATACTTCCTCCAATGTGAGCAAGTCAAAAATCAAGCTATAGATGTGAGCCTAGTCTCCTCTTCTCCCCATTATTTGCTTGCCACATGACTTCCTACTAAAGTAAACTCCCCATGAGTTAGTTTGCTCTCCAATTCTTTAAAATTAACAACTTCACAACTAATAAATGCTCACCATGAGCACAATGAGACTTCCTTTCACAATAAATCCAACAATTGACCACATTCGGGACCACATTAATGGTATTCAAAGGATAATTTTTTTACATGACTTGTAAATGAGAATATGTAACATGATAAAAAATGTTGTCCCTATCACTTGACTTGACTAACAATTGAGTGAACATCAAGATGTTGGCCTTCCCACTCACTTTGACTACAAAATTAAAGGTAAATGATGTGTAAGTGATCCAAAATATTTTTTTTAGATGAAGGTTATCCAAAACTTAAATTTTAAGTTTTCCTTGAAAAAGAAATCAAATATTCTATATTCAAATTTGGGTTTTGGAGGCTTCACACAATGGCCGTCCAAGTTGAGAGGCCATGGGATTTTATTAATTGCCAAGGATTTGAACTTTAGGCTTGGTTTTTGGAGGCTTCATACTATGGCCAGCCGAAGGCTAGCTCCAATTCCTATTATTTATTGCCTATTTATTGCTCATTTCTTTGGACTCTCAACAAAGTTTGGCCACTCAATCCCATGGCCTCTTTATTTGGATGGCCATAGTGTAAAGTGCCCCTTAGAATACAAGAAATTATCAACTCCATTTCATTAAAATATTCACCAATAACTCATCTAAACTCAAAAGTGATAATATTGATGCTTCTATAATGACAATAAAAAATCAAGTTCAATTCTGAATAAAATTTTAAATAAAATTTTAGTCTCTCTAACATACCCAAACAACAACCATCATTTTTTTTAGTTTCAAAGAGTTGTAGGAGGTTAATCTTCAAAGGTCTCAAGTGCTTAGTTTTGAATACAATATAGATTTTTTTTGATGTATTTGACATAAAAGAGGAATGAATTGGAGGTAAACGCTAGTGACAAAAATGTATATTAACCCCTCACCATCCAAGGGGACCAAAAGTGTCCTCATATAGTTTCAAATTCAATTCAAAGTGTTGTAACTTTTGCATCCAATGTCCAAATTCAATAAAAATTTGTTGGAAAATTTGCACTCTCTTCTAGTTTGCATGGTAAAAATTTTAGATCAATATGAGATTTATTGTTTTTTGTAAGCCAATTGAAGTTCAAAGGTTTAGTTTGAATTCACCAAACTCCATTTGATGGCTACAACTTTGGGGGCTTGTATCTAATTTATACAATGTTCATTTTCAATTAAATTTGTTAGGCTATGTTTTCCTTGCAATTTAATTATTGTAGTAAATTTTTCATGTCAATCCAAGTTGTTTTGGTTGTTTGAGAGCGATGCAAAGTTCAAAATCTCAACATTAATGAATTATAGTGAACTTCGGTTGCTTGTTTCTTTATACAATGTTTGTTTCCAATTGTTTTTTTGAAAAAGTTGCACATACTAATCTAGTTTGTATGGATAAAATTTCATATCAATCTAAAAAGTTGTGAGTGATTGGGAATCATTTAAGTAGAAGGAGGATCAGTCTTAGATTTTTTTTCAAATTTTCTTACTATTTTTGACATTTCAAAGTCATTTTGTAGACACAATGATGAATTCAATGATATTTTTCACCAATGTGTTTGTAAGCTAGTTTTTAATCACTTTTTAGTTTAAATGTTTTTCACTTGAGTAGGTTTAGAAATTAAATTTTACCTCCAAATGTGTTGCTGGGAGAATTTCAACATCTTTTTTCTACACTAAAATATTGTAATCTTGCAATCTACACAGTCAAATGAACCCAAATTTGATTCGTGTCATCTAGAATACGTACACTACAAGATGGTATGGTCAAGAATTCTATACCTCATTGATAGTTTGAACTATAATACATCAAAAGCAATGGTGTTTTTAAATCCCAAAAGGCCCTAGGTCTTGAGGGGATAATCTTGAACATAGATGTCATAATACATGTTACTCCCAATTTAGATAATAATTGCACCTCTTACATCTCTCACAACTTGCAAAATGATCTAATATTTTACGTGTGTAGTGCTATATGCATTTAAGCATGATAAGTTTGTTTTCTAAATTATTTTTAAAAATGAAATGGAATTTCATTGCCAAGAGAGATAAGATACAACTAGCTATAGGTGGTCTAGCAAGAGAATGCACAAACAAACAACAAATTAAATAGACAAAGGACTCGAGTACATGACAAAGTCATGGATTGAGGACAAGAAGGGGTGTGAGGCCCCTTATAGCCAACCATCAAACCCTTGCCCTACCCAATGCCCTATTCACTACCACACACACTCATGAAGGTTGAAACATAAAGCCCTCATCAAGTCCAAACACCACCCATACTAGTTGACCCATTTCTATCCTTGCATTTTCTTTTGGTAAACATTTCCACTAATGCACTCAATAATTGGAGAGTCCTTTTTTTTCCTGCTTTGAATGTTGGCCCATTCGGCTTGTTTGTAATCCACAAGGTCCTTCAACACCATTGCATCAGTCTCTATGAGGGGCCTACTCCTTGCTATTGTAGACCATATCATTGCGGTGTATCCATAAATTGTAGTAGGGGTTTCTTTCCACAATCTTTTGATGGGATTGAACTTACGGGGGATTCCAACCGAGAAAAATCCTTTGGTAGTGTTCTAGTCCCATTTCCGTGTCACAAGATTAGGAATGTGGCGCCTCTTCAACAATGCCTTTGTAGATAGGTGTGACACGGACTCTATGAAACTTGTCTGGGAGCATGACCAACATGATAAGGTTAAAATGTTGAAATGACTTCCGAACAAAAGATGCTATGATAATTGTTGAATTCACAATCCAATGGTGTATATCTTGTCATATTTTAGTACATGATTCATATTCTATGAGTCAGATTTGGTCCAGCTGCCAAGTATGGATCTCCACATACCTTTATGGGAGAAGAGATGCCACATCACTGCCAGCATCATCAAGAGTGTGGGCCCCACCACTCTCCTTCTTTTCATCTTCTTCTTCTTCTTCCTCTTCTTCTTTCCATCCTGATTGCAGAGTCTCCATTCTTTCTACCATCAATTGGTAAGTCAATGGTACTCTGTTTGACGTAAGATGCAATAAGAACAAAAAGTGGAACTACCACTATGGCAATAAATTCACCCCTTCCCCCAAAGGCTTTGAAACTTGTATCGTAGTTCTAAAAATTAAACTCTGCCAACTAAACTTACACTTACACTTGAAAACTTGAGCCTGGTTCAGTTAATGAGGAATCACCGAGCGAGCTGACATGTTTGTTTTTATTTTGTTTTTGTTTTTGTTTTGAGATTGGAAAATGTGGCGGCTCCATCATTGAAACCAAATCGCAGATGGGAATTATTCAGAAGTGAATGGATGGGCAGGTCTGGAGAACAAGGGGAGCAATTTATGGATATGGCTACCAGTCATGGGGCATTCTGCCACAAACAGCCTTTCTGACATTCTTCCATGCCTCCTCAAAGGACTGATGTACACCTAGAGGCCAACCCAATTGCCCCTCGAGCCCTATTTTTCGTAAGGTGAAGATCGCACAAAATTTCAGCCCATTCGGGGCTAGAGGCTGTCCTCAACTACCCATTACAATAAGATTACACTGGGGCCAATTTCTCCCCTATGTAAAGGGCCAGGGAGGATTGACCCCCTTATTGCCCCTTGTTTTAACACTGAAGAAAACACTTTTGCCACCCATCACAAAATTTGGAAATTTTGAATTCATATTTGCAATCAAAGGCCCTGAATTAATTGAGATTTGTGAAGAGATACAAAATTGATGCTACACAAAATAGGTGGCAATTTTTACATTTACCCTTGAATGGGGCAATGAGGGGATCAATCCTCCCTGGCCATATGTAAAGGCCTTGAGGCCAAGAAGCCAAGTTGATTCAATAAAACCTAGAGAAAGGAGAGAGATAGAGAGAGGGGTTCAAATTTTCAAGGCTGCTTTACACCTAAAAGATGGGTTGGTTTCCCTTGAGGTCAATTGCACAAAATCCAACAAATCTAATTTGTTGAAAAAATATATATTTCATAAAAAATAAATTCTAATTGAAATTTGACATTGGCCTCCCATTTTTGGTGCATCCAATTTAGTGAGTTCAAGGCTATATCAAATCATGTCTTCATTGAATAAAAAAAATCATTTAATTGACCCGCCCTCTAGGTGCCAATTTTAGCATTTTATCCAATCAAAAGTGAGGATTATAGGCCTTTAATACAACACATTGGTTTAGCCTTTAGGTATAAAGTAGTACTAAGTTATGGAGCAACCTTCAACAAAGCGAATGAAGTTTAAGAGTTGATTGCCTTTGGAGGGAAGCTAAATTCCCTTAAACAACTTTTAATAAATTTTGTTGGAAGAAAAATAGAAATGGCACCTAACCCAAGTCTTTTTTTACTTTTGGAACCTTTGTAAAATTAGTTATAAATTTTTGAAGTTGAAATACAGTGGTCACTACGAGTGACTACTTCCTTAAATGTATATTACTAGTACATTGAAGATTCAAGCAAAATGAACCTCTATATCATGATCGCTTTTAGAACAGACTACCTTATACTAATTTGTAGTAATAGTGTGAATGGGGAAACTATTGTCACCTATTAAAAAATATTTTTTGAAAAATGGATACACAATAATCTTATTTTAGCTTTCACTAATTATAAATAGTAAGATTATGGTATTTTAGTATTACATAAAGTAAAACTAAATTACTAAGGTTAGATTTATCCAAAACCTCGAGTATAATACTCAAATCCAAAACTAAATATATAAACTTTGAATTGTATCATCACAAACATGCAAAAGAAAATGATGAAGGATTTTTGCACATTGGCAAATGCAAGTGTTTCAATAAACTTAGGAGACAAAATGAATCAATTTATAATTTTCAGATTTTTAGATTGCATCAAAACAATAAAATGTTAAAAAAAGATGAATTCAAAACCCATTTGATGTATAGTAGGAAAAAATATTTGTAATATCAAAGCGTTACTCAAGTACAAGGCTAGATTTTTTTAAACTTTACTAAAAATCATTCCATTACAAAGCAATCATCTCCACTACCACCGTAGATGTTCCATTCAATATCCAAAGTAGTTTCCACTCCATCTAATTATTTCCCTTCTAATACTCATCATTTTACATATTTTTCTTGTTTCTTTTACAGCCAAAAGTTAAATTAACATTTCTCAAGGGATTTTTATAGTATAGTGACCTAAGGGATCGTGGATGGTGTTTTTGAACACATTGTCACTCATATGTTCAAAAACACCACTAAGAATTAATTCTTTTTAAACTATTAGGATTTTTTCCAGACTATTGTTTAAGTTTTTTTACAAATATATAATGATGAGATATTTGTAGTTGTACACAACTACAATAAAGGATATGGGTATGTGTACATACATACATACACACACACACACATACATACATAAGTAATTATGAATATGCATACCCATATATATGTAAAATTACATTTATATTTATATCTATATATGTATCTATATTCATATATCCATTGTAAAATCCGAATTAAGAAATTCCAATAAATAAGATTTTCAAATTTTAAGGGTAGAGGGATGATGGATTTTTGAGTGGATAGTAACCTTAATACAAAACAAATTTTGAGACAATTAATCCATTCAGTCACAACATTGCAAAGAAAATGAAAAATAAATATTACTACTACAAATAGGAGGTTCATTGGCACCTTTTACACACAAAAGAGTCATGTTGGTCATGTTGTTGGTGATCATTTTTTTTTGTCATTTAAGCCACTTAAATTAACTAAGACAAAATCAATAAATAATGACATGACCAAAATGATGCTTTAGTTGTAATTGAAAAATGTCATCTCTCCTATATCCGTATCCTAGTAGGTAGAATAGATCCTTTTAAAGTCAATAATAAGGTAGGAGATCCATAAAGCAATCACCAAGAGTTGAATCCTAAATTTTGGGAGGTGAAACATGTTGAATTATTTTCGTTAAATTTTGCTTAAAAGACAAATGGAATTGGCATCTAATTCAAGTTGTTTCATACTTTTTGGAGTTATGTGAAATTAGTTTTGAATTTTTGAAGTTGAAATGCCATAGGATCCTTGAATTGCCCACCTCCTCAAATGTACGCTATTTGTATATTATTTGTACCACAAAAAAGCAACATGTATAAATAGTGTATATTTGAGGAAGAGGGTGATTTTAGAGCCCAAGTACTTTTAGAACCTCCTACCATATAAATCAAGAGTTTTTTTGTTTCAAAATCCACATTGAAATTCATGTGAGAGTAATAAGAGTAAAACTCTTACAAAAAATTGACATAGATTGATAATCGTTGTCATAGAACCATTTTGCATCTTTGAGAACAAAAGTAAAATTAAATGATAAAACTTTAGTATCCTAATGTAGGAGTAGATTCTAAATGGTAAATAGATGTAGCACCTTAATTAACCCATATAGAACCAAGCTGTGTTTTTTTGCAACATAGAAATTTTGGGCAAGTACATGTAACTAGAGATTTCCATATTTTTTTGTCCAAAATTTAATACAAGGTATGGACGAGGAATATCTTTCGTGTGTACTAAATTTCAAGGCATTTGGAAATATAAGTAAAAAGTTATGGCCTATAATGTAGTTTGTTTCTCAATTCGGATAGCCCACACAGATTAAAAATAATATTTTTTTCAAAAATAAAAATTTGAAATTGATTTTCTCTCTATATATTTAAAAATTTAGAATCATTCCATTTTGATCAATGAATCAATAGTTATGAGGAGTTCTAATTTGTGGACAATTATCAATTCTCTACTCTAAAATAAACTTCGAAGTCCTTTATTTAACTCAATTTTTAATATTTTTGGAAAAAAAAAATTATGTATGGATTTTTTATTGCAGCATTACAACCATTGGAATTTGCATTTTTTAAGTCCATAAATAAATTCTTATGAATTTAGTATTTTGAATCATTTTCTATATATTTCTATTTACATTCTTTTCCTATATATTGTACAATTCTAAATGATCTAAAATTTTTCAAGCACATAGCCAGCTTCCCTTCAAAAATGAATCTAAGGAAGCACCACCATTTTGTATATTTTTTCATACAAATGTGACTTTGTGAAGTGCAGTTGCCTATTTTTTTGCAAGGCCTCCAAAAGGATTTTGGCCACTTCAAACACTAATATCTTGCAATCTATATAGTGAAAATTTCTGAAATTTTTTGTACATCTTTTCAATCTATCTCACTATACAATCTTATGATCACATGTGTTTGAAAATGTATTTTTCCCCAAAATTTTTGTACTTGTACTAGAATGGCAGTTTTTGAGTGTTTTGGGTGATAACATAGTCAAAGAACTGCAGGGGTTAAAGCGCTCATAAGCTCCTTTGCAAGCTTCTTTACAATGTTGTAAACATCTGCTAGCATTATAAACATGTCTTTTGTGCATGGCTTATTCTCTTGTGCCAACTTAAAAACCTCTTGTTTACTTAAGGCCATCACTTGGTTTGAGTTTAGACCTTTTTTGAGAGTAATCTCTATCCAATCCTTTGTTTTCTTGATAGACGCTCTATCAAGCTAGCCCTTTATCTATCAAATACTTTGCCATGGTCAAAAGAAACAATTGTAAAGACTCAAAAGCTTGCCATCAAGCTTTTGAGTCTTTACAATTGTTTCTTTTGTTGCTTTTAACCTTGCATGTTTGTTTTGTTTTGTTTTTTGTTTTTTAAATCATCAATGGAATCATCATTTAAGTCAATTTTGGCTAGAAGTTGGCTTGTCTTTGGAGGACTCCTTTTAATGGCATTTTTTGATAGCCTTGTCCACAACTTCCTATGCTCAACACAAAGCTTTTCTCTTGTTTGTTGATTTTTCCCTATAGTACATAGGCAAAGAGCTTTTGTACCTTTGCTTTATATTGCCTTGTCAAATCATTAGGCCTATAATCACATCAAAATTTGTCTAGCACAACAACAACAATGATTAGGTTCATGCCAAATGATTGGAAGCACTAGGGTTTCAATGCCACACATGGTGTTACATGTATAGATAACATTCTTTAGCATGGGAACTTTGAAGCAGAATAAGGACATAAAATTAAAGATAAACAATGTGAAGGGACAACTCCATTGTCATGCTTAAAGATGATTTATAAACATTGTTGGGGAAGGGCAAGAATGAACATAGGCAAATACACATACCTAATTTCTTGCATCGGTTAGTCTGCTCATATCTACATCCTTTCAAACAAAGCCATCAATATGACAAGTTCCCCTAGAAATGTGCAAGAGAAGTGTCTAATTATCATCTCCAATAATTTGCCCAATGTATTATACAATCTTGTAGATGTACTAGTCTCTTGTTTCATTCCCTTGCTATTGTTTACCTTGGAATCCCATTACAAATCATGCTTGTCAAAAGATCCTTGAGGTGGAAGTTGCAACTTCAAGTGAATCTTCTCAAAGAACCTCCTCTAGAATTCACATTTCTTGTACACTGCACCACCTTGCACTTGCCTAAGCATGTCCTCAAGCAGAGCCGCACTATTGCCAAAATTTGTTCCTATATTGACTAGCATACCTAAGCTTAAATTAAAAACATACTTCTAATGTTGTCCTCTTCTACAACAGCTAAATTTGTGACCTTGTCATCGTCTTTGCCTTGTCTTCCAAGCGCTTCACCTAAATTTTCCTCCTCCATTGATAATCAAACATAGACCCAAAGATGATGCATAAATAATGACAAAGAATAGAGATGAAGCTGGATGAAGGAGCCAAGGCAAGTAAGGAAAATGACTCAAGGTAGGGATAAGGAGGAATTGGGCGCAAGGATTGCCATGGGGGAGAGGTGTGCCCCATGGCTCACCCAACTACAAATACAATACGTGCAAGAAAGTGCTAAAACGCTCATGGGAACAAAATAGAAAGATTGAAATAAATGATACATTGAATAAAGATTAATTATAACATTAACATTATTATATATTTTAAATATATATATAAAACGTTCAATTAAATCAATCTCAAATGCGCAAATGTTGGATAAGAATAAATTAAAATATCCATTGTATATTCAAGATATAATAGTTGTTCCTATTCTCTATGAATTTAAATATAATAAAAATTCCAACATTGTGATGGAGTTGAAGTATATTCTTAATGGAAATAAAATGAAAAAAATATTGAGGTAAATATGAAATTAAAATGCAAAATTAGAGATGAATATATTGTGAAGTATTTTTTAAATGATACATATAAGACATCGAAGTGGATTTTATAATAGATATAAAAAGAAAAAAATTAAAAGGTGTGACTATGATGTTGTTACAATGGTCAATCCACTCCAAAAATAAGTTGATAAATTCAATCAAGGGTTTTAAAATATTCAAAAATTTATATATTTAAATAATAATGTCTATTGCTTTGATTATCAAAGTGATGAAATCAACCATCTCAATCAATGTGTCACTAAAAATATGTTTTATAATTATCATTTTATATGGAACTACCAAACAATTTATCATGTATAAGGTCTTGGAATTAAAACAATGATATCAATAATTCTATTGTGTACACTAATTAAAAATAATTCAATAATAAAAAATTATAAAATTTATAATAAAAAATAAGACAAGGATTTTATTTTATATAATCATTTATAATTATAAAATATAAAATTAGTAAATTAAAAAAATTTACAAGTACACATCAACATATTTAAAAGCCCAAGTCAAGCTAGTAGTGGAAGAAAACTAGAAATTGTTTATAGAACTCCTAGTTGGATTTTTGATTTTTAATTTTTAATTTTTTTGCATTTATTTTTCCTAATTTAATAGGATAGTTTGCCAAATTGGTGCTAAATAGTGTAAATAGACCTCTAGTAATCCTGAATAGGAGAGTTGGATGTCAATCCAAGTTGGTAGGTTGTAGTTAGCTAGGTGTCATAGGAATTCCAAGTTAGAAGTCAGGCATCGGTAGGGGGAGGGTTGAATTGGTTTGCAACTATCAGCTAGTTCTTATTAGAGGTTAGGAAATGAGTTGGTTTTCCACTACTAGAAATGATAGTGTAAATCCTGATTCAAGTTGATTGTGTTTCTCTTGTTTGTTGTGTGTGCAATTTGATAGTGTAATTTTCAATTTAAATTAATGCAATGGAGTTCATACAAATCAAATGTGTGTGTACTTGTGTATATATTTGTTTTATTCTAAAAAGTGTTGTTGAAAGATTGTAAATGTATTATTAGGATAATGTATGATTTGTTTGGAATTCTTTGCAATTGTATATTATTATATAGATATCAAGTTGATTAATTGATGTGTGTACCTTGATTCTAAATTTTTTTGTTGTATTGGGATATTATGTTGCATTTATATTTTTGAATTGGAATTTATGTTGTCTATGGGATTTATGCATTGTTTAGCAAAATTGAAAAGTGTATCTATATCTATATGGTCGTGTCATTTATTATATTAGAATTGTAAGAAGTCTAAGGGGCGGTGCACACCTAGCTGTTGGAAGCACTGCGCATAGGAAGATGAACTGAGGTTGACATTGATGAAGTGTAGGTCATTCATTACATTGCCATGATGGCCCCTGTTTCGTGAAATTCAAAGCGCATGACTAGGCAATGGTGTTCAGACTATGATGCTCAATTGTAGGGCAGACCAAGTATTTGAAGCTACGTAGCTCTACCATTTCACACATGCTTGTTGGTGGTACAATAGCAGTCGGACCCCAATAATCTTGCTAGTCATTGCGGTCGTCATGTGAATCAGTTGTTGTGTTTGGTGGACATGGTACGAGCTTCCCTTTTGTCTCGCATGTGTAAAGATTAGGTCTTGTGATGAGTTCACTAATAGAAAACACATAAATTTCAACAAAATTCTGTTGTTTCGATCTCGTTGTTTCGGTCACTAAACAACAGATTTCTATTGAAAGTAACAGAAATCTGTTAATTTCAATAGAAATCTGTTGTTTAGTGACTGAAACAACGCGACCGAAACAACAGAATTCTGTTGAAATTTCTGCGTTTTCTACTAGTGGTTGTGATGAGTTCCATTTGTTGTTGACCTTTGTTGCGGACTTCTACTTGGCAATTGGACAATGGTCTTCAAGCGGTGATTGTGAAATAGAATACCAAAGTTGGACAGATGATTGCCTGCACTAGTAGAAAACGCAGAAATTTCTGTTGTTTCGATGACGTTGTTTTGGTCACTGAACAACAGATTTCTGTTAATTTCAGCAGAAATATGTTGTTCAGTGACCAAAACAACGTCACCGAAACAACAGAAATTTCTGCGTTTTCTACTAGTGTTGTGATTGCTTCTAGAGCAACAAGCACTTCTATTGTGGATGTTGCTGTGCATAGGAATTGCGGTCACGTATTCAGAAGATAGTGCACTTCAACAAGATAAAAAAGCGACATCGATAAATACATTTCTGCAAGTAATTGAATTCTACAGGTAATGTTGTCCCATTTAATTTCTACAAAGCTGCATGGTGGAGATGGTCGATTATCAATTGCCTTAGGGTTTCAGATGTTCACTCCATCATATGGTTCCAAACAAACACCTTGTTCCTGTGTAAATGCTTTGAATGTCGAGACAATTGAGATTAGCATGTCTTCACTACCTCCGTAACTGAGATTTTGGAGTCCACTTAGAACATCGGCCACAACTTTTTGCAATGTAGAGCTTCCTAGAAGGGTGTCACTATGTCGTCCATAGCTTGCTCATGTAGGCATTTCTTGCAGCCCGGGAGTTCCCACACTAGTTTTCTTGTCAAGATTTTGCAGGGCCTCACTATCAACATTCATGATAGACTTTCTAGACAATCCTATGGAAATGATTTTGTTCATGTTAGCTCTTCTCCTCTTCCTGTTCAGTACACAATAAATGCTACTTATAAAGGTCCACGATGAAGGTGAGCATTCACATTCTACGGAAAATGTTGCTATAGAAAATTCAATGTTGCCAATGGGCTTTGAATTCGATAGCATTGCTGCTGTAGTTCTATACACCTTTTGTCTTTGTAGCACATTCACTCTCCTAGAGGAAGACTTGGGGTTCTAGGTTAAACCAAGATCAACAACTTGGTTCTCCCGTTTTCTACTCAATCACTATGATGATGAGAGGTGGTTGAAGATGTTTCGCTTCTCAAAACCCACTGTTTTCTCCCTTTTGGAATTATTGAAACTTGTTTTACAAAAAAAGAATGCAAAATACCGGTTAGCTATACCAATAGTCGTTTGCCTTTCTTGTATTCTTTTCAAACTTACACATGGCGCAAGCTTATTTATTTATAGTGAATTATTTGTTGTTTGCTGTAGCACGGTTTCTATGATATTGTGTGAGGTGGTCCATGTAGTGAATGAAGCCTTGTGATTTGAAATTTCATAGCCATGAGGACAAAGCTTGTTGGACATTGAGGTTGCATATCAAAAAATTTCTAGACTGCCTGGTGTAGTGGGTGCAATTGATGGGATACACATTTTGATATATAAATTGAGGTATGGTGCCACTGATTATTTCTATTTTAAATTAAGAGGATTCACCATGAACTGCCAGGCAGTGGTGTCAAGTGACAAATGATTTCTTGACTTGTTTGTAGGAATGTCAGGGTCTACAAATGACTCCCGGGTCCTTTGCTGCTCCACTTTGTATCACCGAGCCTTGCATAACTTATTATGGGATGCTAGATTGTCTTTCAATGGAATTTCTCTATATTTGTTGGGTGATGAGGGATATCCTTTCATGCCATGGCTGATGGTCTCACATTGTCATGAAAGAATCCTTCCCGTTGCAGAGTAGCTTTTCAATAGGAGGCTTAGTTGTGGCAAAAGTGTTGTAGAGAATGCTTTCGCTTTGTTGAAGCAAACTTTTTGCAAACTACAAGGAAGAAGTGAATTGGATGTGGGCTTTGTGCTTGACATCGTCACTAGTTGCATCATATTACACAGCTTTATCTTGCGGCAATGTGACGTGGATGTTGAGTGCTTCCTAGAGGTTCTTCAAATAGAGGGGTTCGAGAATGAAGTTGCAAATGCCCAAACCACTACTGGGGAAGGCTAGAATATAGCTGCCGATTATGTGGAGCTAGAGGTGGGCTATAAAAGCAGCGTGACCTTGGCATATACTTGGCAATCGAATGAGCAGTTGCATAGTAATGTGATGAGATTCGCTACTATAACTAAACTTGTTCAACAAAAATGAAGCAAATCTTTATTTAATGTCCTTTGCATCCTTTACATTCATGGATTGCTTCCAACTAAACCACTCACTTAGTACTAGTGTTTTGTTTGTACAATGCAAACATAGATCTAAATTGCCGATGTATGTAGTATGTACAATGTATAGGTGTAGGTTTATGAGCAGCACTTCTACAGAGATGGTAGGATGTTGTTGTCTTCTTTTCCAGTTGGGTTAGTTGTAGCATAGTTTATCTTGTTAGACGTATAGGTAGGCATGTTGGTATTGTAGGTAGTGTAGGGGAGACCATTGTAAGTATCGATGTCGACTTCAATGTCTTGACTTTTTACTACCAAAGTGTGCACCTGTGTAGCACTCCCTTGTTGCGGTTCTAGTTTGGTACTAAGGATGCTTGAAAGGGTAGCAAGGTAATGTACCAATTCTCCTTGTTTTTTAATGGAAAGCTTAGCATTATCAATAACATGTTGAGCATTTCCATGGAAGCGGCGGTCATACTCCCATTGGTACTCCATCTACTCACCGAAAAGTTGCAATTGTACTTCAATTTTTTATTTCTCTATATCTCAATTGACATCATCCATCTGCTATATCTGACCAGCCATGACATCATCAGTTGCTTTAGTGGCTTCGGCGATAAGTGCATGTCTATTGAGGGTCTTCCAACAAATTCTCGTATTTCCAAGATGACGCCCTTGAGTAGTCTCCGATGTGTTATTGTTGCTAAGGAGTACCGGAGACATTGTCTCCTACAAGTATGTTGTTCTTCGGACGGAAAGTTGGAGTGTTGGTTCTGCCAGCGAGCTCAAGCAAAACAAGTCTGCGACCTCAATTATAGTCCATGGGTGGTAGCAGTAAGGACTCCAAACTCCTATGGTCATTACTCTAGTCCATCAAACCAGCCTCTGAAACTGATTGTTGCTCTCGTCTTGTGTAGCGATGTCTTCTCTTAAGTCCTTCGTGTTACTTGTAGGGGCATAGTAGTTGCTGCCGTCCGTTGATAGATGATCGTGAGTATATGGGGGCAATATGGAAGGACATCGACCATACCAAGAATTGATGGCAAAATAAAAATCCTACGGAAAAGATCTAGGAAGACCTTCTAACTTCCTCTCCGAAGTTGTCATGCTCCAATAGTCTAATTTGTTGGTTCCACTGCGTGCAAAGTAGTTAGCAATTTGCTTGTAATTAGAAATCATCTGATTCCACTTACTTTTACAAGTGCTCTATCGCGAACACAAGGTGAATGACCAGCTTGCATGACCTCGTTATTGATGCGGAGTCACTTCCCTGAATTAGGTATCATAAGCTCTTTATTGTCGGTTGTCGTAGAACAATTGTCGCTTTGCTTTAATGAGTTCCATAATTTCTTTAGCTTGTCAATTTGGTTCACATTCTCTACGTTGTAGTTTTGTAGGGCTAACAACATCTACAGTGGAAAAATGACTAGGATGTAGTTCTAGTGTTGGTAAGTTAATGGATTGAGATCGGGAACCTTTGCTGACAGTGCTTGGATTACCTGTACAGATCGTGAATGCAAACAAACTGACATGTGCAATGGAGACACTCTTGTTGTAACAAGAATATTGCATGCATGTACAACTAGGCACTCGTGGTAGGGGCGGATATTGGAGAGCAATTGAATATGAAAAGATAGAATTTACAAGTGCAGGAACTTGCCGTGACTGTACATTGCTGAAACCGTGAGTAGAACTTGCATTGTTGCGGAGCTTTTATCTTGTGTGAACATGGAAGTCAAGTTAGTAGTCACGAGTCGTTATCGGAAGTTGGACCTCTTTCAATCAAACAATTATCTCGATCAATGCTAAAGTCCTTTATAAGTTCACAATCAGTCGCTTCCCAACCTTTATGTTGAATGGACTTTAATTTAAAAAAGTATTGAAATTAGCACCCGACAAACTGCTCTTATCAATACTAGCTAGGTCTAATAGCAACAATGGATCGATGATGGAAGCGCTAGTGACAATTCTGAATTGAATATCCATCTTGCATATGTAACTTTCAAATATTCATCTGAAGTTGGAAGAATAATCTATCATCCACTAGTTGGATTCATAATTTATAATCTAGCTTCCCAACTCAAGTGGCCAAAAAAGTTAGAACAGATTGAGAGATGAAATCATACATCCAGTTAGGTTAAGTAATTGCACGTTTGCAGATAATAGCAAAACAATGGATGTCGATTTTGGACCGGAGTTGGCAAATCAATGAATAAAATTGACCTTGTTTAGCGTAATTAGCACCCGCAGCTATAGCGCTTGGAAATCATGCTTTGAATCTCTTATCTATGATTCAAGATCTGCAAAAGTACCATAGCCTTCCATTAGTTTTGTAATTCATGTACAATGCAACATTGAAGTAATTAATGTGGCTTCATGTAGAGCATGCAAAAATTACAACAAGTAGACTACTTGCTTGGACTATGTTGTCTTTGCCTGACTAGAATGATGCATGCAAGGGGAGAACGAGTGTTAATTGCTTCTCCGTTGCTACATTGCTGATTTTATGAACAGAGATCAATCCAATAGCAGCATCGGAATTAATTGTTGCCTCCATTTGGCGTACAAAACATGTTATAGAAATTGATGGTGATTAGTGTATTTATCTTTGAAGACAATAAATATGTACAACCGTAAACCACCTCTATAAAGTTAATTGCCCTTCAGCAAAGCCATTACATATGAGTGATGCTAAATGCTTGAAATCTAAATTTCACTAGTTTCTCTACAGTTTTTTATTTGCACAACTCAGCACTACAATTGATCACTAATGTCATCCGCTGTTGTGCTTAGTGTCGCTCTTTGCATTGTCCATGTTGGACTCCAGGTGGGTTTGGTGGTTGCTCATGAAAAAGTCATCAAAAATAGCACCAACTTAAAATTGAAACAAGGTAAAAACCCAACTATTGGAGTTTACCATTTTTGAAGAAAGTAATTAGCCTAGGCTCTTTAGAAGTCAAGATGGAGTAAATAAAGATTCATCTTTGTCGTCATTTCAATTTTGTATGCTCTTGAAATGACAGTCAATTCTATAAATCATCTTCAATTTTGTTGGGTTTGAAGAATCTTATAGGTATGAGTGATTCTTGATGTTGAAATGTTATGAAATTTTTTGGGGCGTGTTATTACCATAAGAAAAGTTATATATATTTTTAGTGAGATTTTACCACAACTTACATAATTTATTGGAGTTTCCTATTGTAGATTTGGGCAGTTGACTATTTAGAAGAGGATCTTCTAAAAGTTGAAAAATTTTAGGAAATTTTATGCAACGTATAATAAAATTCTAAAAGTAATTTGTAGATTCATATTTTTATTGAGCATAATAGTAGGAGATAAAAATCCTACTATTTTGTTTTAATATTGGCAAAGAAGTAATCCTTTATACAGAGGGAAATCTTGGCAAATTGATTTTGTATTAAATCCTAGTGTAATTTCAACCCTCCAAAATTATACTTTTGCTATAGATGTCCTCTTCTATTTTCATCTTGAGTTTGTCACCTGTAAGCTAATAGTTGGGATTTCTACTATTTCTTAGGTTTAGCTAAAAAATTGAAACCTATCTTTAAAAATTGACTTAGAAATCACACTAAAAATTTCCTTGGACCATTTTAGGCAAAATTAGTCACATGCATGGTAGATTTAGGCAATTTGGAAAATATATACTGAATGTTTGCAAATTCTACTAATTTTAGGTCTTTAACCCCTAAACGATCCAAAAAATATTTTTTGAAAACATAGCAATTTGGGGTAGCTCACTACAAATATTAAATTTCACTATATTTTTGGAATTTTTTTTGGATCTGGAGACAAGGGATACTTTTCTGCTCCACTAAATTTTTTTAAATTTGAATTTGTTCATGAGAAGTTATGGAGGTAAATGTCGTTTTCAATGGATGGGGGCAATACAAACAAGGTGATTTACACTAGAGCAAAAATTGGAATACCATGCCTGAAAGAGCTTGGATAGGACCATGGATAGGCTTTGAATCCAAATTCAAGCTGGGTACTTCATTGACTTTTTATTAACTTACAAATGTATCACAAATATAAAAAGTTAGTAGTAAGGAGTCAATTCTTATGTGTCTTCCTTTGGCTTAACAAGGAGATATCCCTAATTGCCACATTTGAAAATGAAGAAATTTAAACATTAAAAAATTGTGATTGAGCTAATTACAAAGTTGTTATTTGACAAACTACCATCATAAAAATTTCAATGCCTTATTGAAGCAATTGATTCATTGACATTCATAGGAAAGGATGGTAGCAATGTTTTGTTTTTGTTTTTTGACCAATGGCTTGGTGGCCTTTTTTTGGAAATGCTTATGGGTTGTGTGGCTCTATGGAGGCTTTTGGGCTATAAGTGAAGGTGGCCATTGAGAGTTGGGTTTTGAAGCATGGTGATCTTTTTTTCTTCTTTAAGCAATGAAAGCATTGGCATTCACTTTTTTCCCCATGGAATTATTTAGGCAATGACTTCCCAAATTTTATTTTTCTAAAGACTCTGAAAGCAATTTTCAAAGTAGGATCTAGGCATTAGCAATAGAAAAAAGTATTTCCAAACGGCCTTGATTGCAAGAGGGATTCTAGAAGTGAATGAAATCACAAACCAAAAGTGAAGTATACTGAAAAAAGAGTAGACATGTATAATGCTTGAATAGAAGAAAATGTGAAAGGAAATCGTGTACAATTCTACACACTACAAAACACCCCCACACTTCTGCCATACAAAGTGTGACACTTGAACCTACAAAACACAAAACACACTTTGACGCTCAAATAAGAATTTGTTCACATTGTGGTTACTAGAAATCATTTACAAATGTAGATTTTAAAAACATACTCAAATTGTGCAGAGTATCGAAACTGCAAAACACAAAAAATACTTTGACGCTCAAGTGAAAAATTGTCCACATTTATATTAATTCAAGTAAGGAGCAATGAAAGTGATTAGTGCTTACTAAGAATTTCAAATATAACAAAGTAATCAAAGTCTTTAAACCTTGAAATTGAATCTAAAGTATGTACTATTTAGCATGTTAGAAGTAATGCACATAAACACAAACAACAAAAAACCTTCATTGAATGGAAAAGATGCATAAGGCAGATTCCATGCCATACATAGATGATGAAAACAAAAGAGCCATGTATGTACAACTCCATCTAAGGCACTTACTAGCAAGTCAATCACCATGCATGGATGATTATTACAATACTAAGCAAAAATACTCCAATGCCAAGCTAAAAAAATCCACTTACTACCCTATCACCCTGTACCACTGTCACTCGGTTGAATTAAGCCAGTGCTAAAAACATTCTTCATATGGCAAGGTGCTCAATGTATACACCTGCTGCGCTTTTATGCCAACAACAATGGACAAGTTGGCATCCAATCAATTCCTAATCTTATCCTTTAAAAATGACATGGTAGAAAAGCGACATTTGTTCTCCACAATGCCCAACACATCACTACAAGGAAACTGTATGCTATTTGACAGAAAATTTGACAAAATTTTGTCAATAGTGCTGTAGATTAGGAGTACCTGTTTTGGACATTTAATTGACAGGGTTATGTCAATTCGGCTGTCATTTCGGACAAAGATACACGTCATCATGATTTTTCACCAAAAAAATCGTAATTATTTGAATTTGTGCCATATGGGAAGGATTGCTAGTTTTTTACATTTGCAACCAGCACATTTTTAAATTTGCAACCAACACATTTTCACCTAAAAAATAATTTAAAGTTCCCAAAGTACATTAAGCATTTTAGAATAGAACTTCCATAACTTTCAGTACTACATTCAAGATTATTTGGCTTAATTATCACGTCCACTTTGAATGCAACTCACCATGGAGTTAGAAATGATAAGAAGACAAGTGCTTTATACAAGTGGGTTGGTAAGAAGTAAGACAACCCATATGGGATTTGTAAATGAGGGTTAGAAGGAGCTCCACCGCTCATAGTTTAGTGAAGAGTAGGAATAATGGTTAAAGTGGAATTTCAAACCTGATTTTAACATAGTACAATAGCTTTTTTTCTTAAACTTTGAACTAAGAAAATATGGGATTTCAAACCAAATTTTATGTTCAAAAATTCGTTTGAGATTTAAAGCTTCCAATCAAAAGTTATAAGCAAATTTTAGTGAGGATGTTTGAAATTGTCAAAGCAAATGTCCCTTCCAATCCCTCATTGAAATTTGTCTATAACTTTTGATTTGAAGCTTTAAATCTCAAACAGATTTTTGGACATGAAATTTGGTTTGATTTCCAACATTTTCTTAGTTCAATGTTTTCTAAAAAATGTTATTCTACTATACTTAAATTAAGTCTGAAATTCCACTTTAACCATTATTCCTACTTTTCACTAAACTATGAGCGTGGAGCTTCCACTAACCCTCATTAAGATATCCCACATGGTTTGTCTTACCGCCCTACCACCCCACTTGTATAAAACACTTGTCTTCTCATCGCTTGAGACACCATGGTAAACAACACTTGCAAACTCCATTTTGTGTGAACTAAGCAACCATTAACCGTCATGTTTTGTCAAAATTTACTAGATTTTGACAGAGATTGCAATATGAACCACATTGATAGAGTGCCAAGTTATGGCAGTCATTCCGGACACTTTTCTATTTAAAATCTTGTCAATTCGGGCCCATTTCCCTTGCAGTGCATGGTTAGTGAATTTGATGTATTCACTAAAATTAGTGGCAAGGGCAAAGTTGGCATCTAGAGACCTCTATAACTTGGTAAGGGAATTCACAAAAAAAGGCAAATACATAATTGTCATGGCATTGCACAATATGGCAAGCTTGAAGAGGGTTTGTTGGCACTTTAGCTAAAAGATTCCAAGAACAATGATACAAACTTACTGCCATCCTTTCCATGAATTCACTTGGATTCTCCAAAACTCTTCTTGATAACATCAAAGTGCTTAAGGAAAGTTACTTTGTATTTGTTTTGGAGCTAGTACTACGGGTAAATCACTCCCAAAGCATCCATGGAGCTAGTACTGCGGATAAACCACTCTCAAAGCATCCATGACTCCATTAGAAAGAAACACTAGTAGAAAAACAGTGATCACCATAACAAAAAATTAACAAAAAAGTGTTGATGTCATTTGTATCCTTGGTTGCATTGTCTTAAACAGTACTTAACAAAAAACTGTTGTCTATTTTGTTATGATGGTCAAGTCAAAAATTAATAATATTAATTCATTTATAAATTTGTTCAATGAATGGCCACCACCTGGCAAGCCAATACAAATTGCAACATAGGCAAAAAAACAACACATTGATACGACTATAAATTAAACTTTATAATTTAATTAGAAAAAATTAAACTTTATAATTTAATTAGAAAAAATTAAACTTTATAATTTATTTAGAAAAAAAAAGACCAATTTCTCATAATTTGAGATTGGTGATAGAATTATAAAAGTGAGGTGACTTTGGTGACTGGAGAAAAGAGAAGACAAGCTCTTTATACAAATGAAATAGTAGAAGGTAAAACAAACCATGTGGGATATGTGAATTAAAATTATGAGTGATTCACATATCCCATATGGTGTGTTTGACCTTTTATCACCCCATTTGTATAAAGAGCTTGTCTTTACTTCCTTATGTCACTAAAGTCACCACTCTTTTATCAACATGTCAAAAGATGTCTATTTCTTTGTAAATAAATTGATTTCTTAACATCGAATTTTATTCATAGTGATTTAAATATTGCCCAAATAATGAAAGTTTATTTGAAATTTAGAATTTACAAAAAAGTGTTAGAACTATTAATGACCATTTTATTAGCTTGTGCCAAATCAACAAAAAAATTGTTAAAATGGTCAATACAATATCACAGTCAACAAAAAATTGTCAGATTTTTGTTAACTTGGACACCATTTTCTAATGATAAAATTGTGATTTCAGCATGTGAATAAGTTGCTATGCCACATCTACAAGGGCTCCAATCAAGATTGGGTATTTTGCAATTCCAAATCTGAAATGATAAAGAAAAAAGGCTTTGGTTTACCTATAGTTAGCCTTCTCTAAGCAGTGGCCAAATAGCCACCTACAAATGTTGTAAAAAAATAGCAAAGACAGAACAAAGCTTACTGATTACCTGAAGCTAATGATTGTCTACCTTAACTTGCACCTTTACCTACACAATGTAGTGGCTTGATGGCACCCAAAAAAAATACAAAGAGCAAGTCTACATGAACTATCTTAGCCTTTACCTTGTATTGCTAGCCATGTACCTTTACCAACACAATATGGTGGCCAGATTGCCACCCCCCAAAAAATTACAAGCATGAAAATGAAATGAAATACCTCATCGTTTACCTAAAATTGCTATAATGTAGCTTTACTTGCACAATGTGGTGGCCACAAGACCACCCATAAAAATGCAAGCAAGAAAAACAAAATGAACTTGTGTACCTCCCTAATTACTTGAAGTTGCTACAATGTGGCTTTATTTGTACAATGTGGTGGCCACACAGCCACCCCAAAAATGCAAATAGCTTGTGATGGTTGCATGGCCGCCCACAAAACAAAATACAAATTGGGAACAAAAAAGTTAAAAAAAAAAAAATAGAAAATCACAACCTTTATTACCTTCAATAACCTTCACTTGCATATACTTTTTACTTGAGAAGTGCAAAATAATAAAAATTAAGTAAAGCAAACACATCTTTACACTCAACTTCACAATGCTTACAATTTGTGCGAACAATTCGCGCGTGATGAACCAGCCCTTATATAACACAAACACATATGATCACCTATAGAGAAAGTTAGATGTGAGAGTTGGCTGCTAGCATTAAGGTCCCTTGACAAAGTCACTTATTTCAAGTGGATTTGTATGTAGGAGCACTACAAGAGCTACTTGAATGACCAAAAGTCCTCAGTCACAAACGCCTAATATTCACTGTATTATGCGTAGAGCTTGTACAATTGCCCTTGGCAGACTTGTAAAGCAGTTACAAAATCAAAAATAAACACATCTCACTTTGGACAAACAACACAAGGTGGTCAATGGTCTCCAATAGAGGAAGCAAGCATGTCATGCCTAGCAGAACATAAGGGTTGATCAACTTCGCTAAGACACCCTGGGCCTTTATTCACGCACATTTTTGCATCACACATCTAACAAAGCAAATAGCTAGATCACGCACATCTAGTAGAAGTAGTTTGCATTACAAAAACAAGGGGAAAAAAAACCTTCACTTCCATGAAACTAAAAGAGCAAGCTACAAGAGGACATTGGAATTTTGTTTAGACTGGGTTTTTTTTGTTGTTTGTGTCTACATTCATTTTTGCCACTATAGAGCAATACCCAATGGGAGCTACTTCAAAGGGTCAATGAAAGAATAGTTTGTTAATATCAAGTAGGATTTGGTGGTGTAAGTGGAAAAATCCCATTTGACTTGGCATTCTTTGCCAAGCCAAGTCTTATAAGTGTTTTGGAGAGAGAGAACGATTGTTGTTGTAGTTTTCCTTCGCTATGGTGTTTGAGCCGCTTAGAAAAGCTTAAGTTGTTCTTTCTTTTAAAGTAAGAGAGCCTTTGCTATTGTTTGGTTTTGATTGTAGATTTGACAATAGATTATATTTGTATGACAAAAACTAGTAATTTTTAAATAATATTTAGAAATTAGTATAAAAAAATATTTGATTGTATGCAATAAGTAAATATTTTCTATTTTAGTAATATTCAATGGAATAGATATTTATAATAAATATAATAATATAAAATGAGAATATAAATTTTAAATAAAATAAAATAATTTAAAAAAATTATAAAGCATTTTAGATTAAAAAAATCTAATGAATACAACATCATCGTTTATAAATTTGTTGCATATATTTATACTAAATATAAATATTTAAAAATATATAATGGATGTTCTTGTATAAAATTTATTTTTAATATAGAATATTTTTTAAAAATTGCAAAACCATGTTATAAGTGTAAAATATCTTGAAGAAAGTAATCTATTAGAATTTGACTATAGAGAAAAACAAGCCAAAGTTGTTCTTTCACAAAAAATAGTAAATATTCTTTTTAACATTATATGTTTTGCATGTACTCATAAAAGAATAAAAGAAAATTACTTTGATAAGAATTTTAAATCAAAACCTAAGAATGCACAAAACCTAAATCAAAACTAGTATTTTTACAGAAACCATTGTCAAATAATTTGTGATAATTGCTTAAAAGATATATCAAAAGATAAAATAATTTGTAAAAAATAAGCTATACTATGTACCCTTAAAATACACCAATATTGTAAAAAAAGATGAATATATGTGTATGCGGTGTATTTCCTATCTCTAATTTAAAACAATTTTATAAGATATTTGAAGAACTTTCAAGTATATTGAAATCCAATATACTTTAAACAATTTGCGGGGCAATTGTCCTCAAATGTAATATACAAGAAAATGATCTTGCAAATAAAATGTTGCAATGTTTTGGTATAGAAAAAGGGTTCCCATCCACATATATTTTTCTAATTTATCTACAAAATATAAACTTGATTAAAAACCATCCAAAATATGTAAGAAAATAAAGACTTCATTAAATTAAATAAACAAAGGCGAAGTAGAAAATGAATGATGAAGAAAAAAATGAACAAATAGAATATCATTTTTGAATTCATTCCAAATATAGTGACAGCCAAAAAAGTAGTTTTTTCAATTGAAAGAATTATAAATACTACTATTGGGTCTTTATTAGTTATTTAATGGAGAATTAATTATTAAAAATCAAATTATAGATTATAATGAATTGACAATAGAATATGTTCTTTTACTATACATACGTTTATTAGAGAAGCCTTTATACAACAATACATTAACTTCATTGAATGTTTATTATGAAAATTATTTTTACAATGATAAAACCGGCAAAGATGAAAAAAGAGGCAATTCTTTATCAAATAGTCATAGATATGATTCACATGGTGGTCTTAATATACATATAGATACTTATTAGTTTCATCTTACCTCTTAATCACATTCCAAAGAATATGTGTAGAAGATCATGGATGGTTTCATTGCAAATAATATTTAGAAGTATATGTTTAAATTTGTATGTGCTTTTCACCGAGATGACAAAAAACACCCTTTGAAGAGTCCGGAGGGAAGTGTATACTACCTAGCCTTCCAAGCAATGGAGTTTTTTTATAATCCTATAGATTATTATATTTAAACATTGCTTTAAGACTCCTAACAAACATGAGAAAACAATACAATAGTACCAATTTCATAGGTCCCTTCACAATTGAACTATTTTATTCCTTCACAACTATTTCATTCCTTCACACAATTCAATTTGGGTTACAAATCTCTAGAAATGCGTAGATGGCATACAATCCATTGCACCTTATTCATTCACATGCAAATTACATATATAACCCAAAGAACTCTATTTCATGTACCTTGGTGTTTTATGAATTGAAGGATAATCCTTCATTTTAGAATTCCCTTAATGACTAATTCACTTGTATTTGTTTTGATAGCCATGCAAAATTCAAAGATAGTACACCTAATCTTAAATAAATGTGTTCATAAAATGTCCAGAGATCACAAAACTTCAAAATCGTTGCATGAATATAGGGGCAACAAACCCCCTATTACTAAAACAACCACCAAATCTTCATCTTTGCTCCAAATGGAGCAAGTCTTGACTTCTTGGAAAGTTGATTTTACGATCTACTACCTCTCAAAAACTCAACTTCTTTTGTACTACTATCCTCTCGATCTTATTCGTCAAAGTTGAGCATCTATCTTAAAGTTGACAACAAACCCCTTACACTAAAGTGATTGCCAAATCTTCATCTTTGCTCTAAATTGAATGAGCCTTGACTTCTTGAAAAGTTGACTTAACAATCTACCACTTCTCAGATTTAGCTTCTTTTGTACTATTGTCCTCCTAATCTTGTTCGTCAAAGTTGAACATCTCTCACATTAGACCCTCTTATACTAAAACGATTGCCAAATCTTCATCTTTGCTTCGATTTGGGTGAGACTAGGTTTATTGAAGATTCAATTCAAATGCACACCAAACCATTAAGTTTTGTCTTCAAATTCATTGTAATATTCTTGATCTTGCCCTCCAAAGTTGTTGCTTTAATCTATGATCCATTTCCTAACTCTAATCATTACAAAAAATTTCAAGCCTCCAAAAGGCCGCGAGTTTTGATTCCCCCCCCTCAGTGCAATTACAAAGGAAATGAAAGTGTTTTTTTATTGTTTATTATTATTTAATGACAACAGCTAATGTGGCACTACTGGTGCTACATCAGTGCCGCATCAGGTTTTAGTTTTTTAAAATATTTTATTCAAAAAAATATTTTAAAAAATAAATAAATTATTTTTCTTGTACTTGCACTATAGCATGCTAAAAAAACAAAACCTTACCGGCCTTCTGCAAGGTTTAAATTTTTTCTAATGTTCAACTCAACCTTTTTCAAACTCATGGCAATGATTGAATTAAAATTACTCAACGAATTTTCTAGACTGATACTATTTTCTAACTTCTCTCTTAGTTTCTTCTTCATTTTCCTCCCCTAGTATGTGTTCAAGCTTCCCAAATCCAAGTGCAAGAAGAGAAAGAAGGAAAAAAAGCATCTAAGTCAAAAGAGAGAGAGAAAGAGGGTTTACAAACCCTACTCCTCCATCTACCACATGCCTTCATCTTCCTTATTCTTTCTCTTTATCTTCATTTCTTCTAGTTTTGGTCTTCATTTTTCTAATCTTGGTGTTTTGTTAAGTAATTGCCCTTCCCATTCTTAGTTCACTCTTCATGCTAATTTCTAGTCATAGTATTTTATTTTTTTAATTCTATCAAATTTTAATTAATATCTTTTTGATTTCAAAATTCTAATTTTTCCCTAGGATTTTCTCTTAATTTTTGCATAATTGCATCTTTAAAAATTTACACCATTGTTCTAACATTACCATTCCTACCTATTAGAAAATCCACTAATTTATTATTATAGCTTAATTTCATTCAACTAATTATTTCTAGCTTGAAACTTTACCTAAATTGTCAATATTTCCTTCATTCCAATTGGTGAGCCGATATGGTGGCTCACAATTTGATAATTCTATTTAACAATTTTTCCAAATCAATTTGTTGAAATTAAATGTATTGGTATTAGACAAGTTGATAGTTTAATAAATGTACATTCTATGCATATTTCAAAAATTTCAAAAATCAAGACACATGTAGATGTAGGCAACAAAAAAGCTTCTATAATAATATTGTTCAACAATGGAAATATTGAGGGAGAAGATTTTGTTGTCCATCAGTTGTGGTACAAATTTTACACACCAAATGTTGTTGGTATTTGGTTGAGGCCAACAAGTTTAGTTCACGGACCTTTAAAATTAAAATCTCTAAAATTAAAACTACATAAAAACTTCAAATTGAAAATATTGTTTGTCGATTAAAAAAAGAATTTGCAAAAGACTAATCAATAAAAAATATTGAAGGAAAAAATCCTACATTTAATAAAGATTATCACCTATTATTACCTCTAAATATGAAGGAGATATTTGAAATAATTTTAAACAATAAAAATTTTTAATACTAGTTTTATAAGTCAAAGTATCTAAAATTGATATTATTTATTCAACAACTATATATTGAGTATAGAAAGCAAATTTTGGCTTGACTATGATAACATTAATTCAAAATTTTAATACCAAATTAAAAAATTATCTTATATTTAAATATTATATGATGTGTATGAAATCAAAGTTATAAGATTGAGTTACATCATGAAAGCAAATGGTCTAAGAAGAAAAAGAACTTTAGTCAAATTGACCATCATCAATCAAGGATTTGTTGGTGGTAGTCCTATTAAACATGCCACTAGGTTTGATGTATGGTTTGAGACAACAAGCATACATATGAAATCAACAAATTAAATTTTTACAAAGATCATAAATGTAGCATCATAATCTCTATATCATTATACATATTTTTTTATATACAACTAGTGGTTGGTGCTTGCTTTGCTACACATTAATTATATTACTTTCATCAATTTCTCATGTGATAGAATGCAAATTAATAAAGAATGTATAATCTTTAAATGAAAATATTGACATTTTCATACAATATTTTTTGAAAATACATATATTGTGCAATAGAAAGTAACTAAAAAATATTTATATCATAATTTTCAAAAAATAAATCTTTGCAAACATGAAAACATTGCAAAGACACCACCACTTGATAAGTTTTTTCACTTACAAACAATGGTGACCAAAATTAAAAAATTGAAATGCAAATTTGTCAAATTGCAAATAATTTGTAAATAATTTGTAAATACTTTGTTGTAGAATCCAAAATTGCTTCAATCTAATAAAGTTTCAAATCATTTTGCACTAAAAAATGAAAATCAAAGAATAGTGGAAGTAAAATGAAGTGTGAAGCTAAGAAATATGAAACCTCCATAATATCACTTTGCCTCTGTAATATCACATTTTTACACTGTGTGATATTACAGTGGTGAAATGGCCGTTGGAACTTTATAATATCACACAGCATAAAAATGTGATAATATGGAAGGCCTTGTGATTTTAGTAGTATGATGATTATCTATATAGAAGTTTTAATACATATACCTTGTAATTAATTCTCTCAATCCCATGTTACTCAAAAGTGGTTGCTAAAGCATGTTTTAAAAAAATCCATCAAAAAGGTAAAACTTTAAAATTGATATTTTTTTAATAAAATCAAACAATTGATGAAATTGACAATTTGATGATGTTTATTGTTGAAATTACTTTTGAAATTATAATTTATGTGATTTTTCATAAGATGTTGTATGGTTGTTGTAGTCCACTTTATGTAGTGCCCAACATGGAGGGACATGAGTGTGTGACCAAACTCCTAGTCAAGAAAGGGGAAGGACTTGGTCTTGGGGGTATTGTGTGGGAGAGGTGTGCCACTTTGGCTTAGGTGGCATCTATGCCATCGTGGTACAATTGCATAATGCAGTTATAAAAATAAATAGGGTCTCTCTATTTCTACCACCTTTTGTGGTACAGTTGCATAATTGGAAGAAATAGAGAGATCCTATTTATTTTTATAAAAATATTTGAGATTCTACGTTCTTCATTAAAACCAAGGTTGTTTTCACTATAAGAAAAAAGGTGGTATTAAGTACAACCAATTAGTTAAGAATTACTAAAATGTTGTTTCTAGTATTAAATAGTCAAGTTAGTTGTATATAATAAGTATATTGCTAATCCTCAATGTTAATTGGTCCTAACATTACTAGATTTATTTTTTGGGTCATTGGTTACAAAAAGGTAAATTTTGTTGTGTATAATAAGTACATATCAAGTTTACAACGCTAATTGGTCATTACATTGTTGAAAATTTGTCCTTGTTGGTCACTAGTTACTAAATAAACACCTTATACCTTGTAAATTTTTAGCATGAAGCAAGATGTAGCAAGGTAGTAACTAAAGATTACTCACTACCAAGCATTAGGTGAGGAGTTCAAACCCTACGACTTGCGATTTTTTTGTAGTTAAATTGTCTTTCAAGAATGCTAAAAAGACATGCAAAAACTAATTGAATTGACATGATGTAAGAATTCCTTAAAGGTACTTTAAAGTAAGTCCTAAACACATGACTTTTGAGTAAGTTTTCTTTAAAATACCCGACCTTTTATTATGCAATTTCTAACTAAATATTGATTTTAATATCCCCCTTTCTCTTGTAGTGTTTGAGCCTTTTTAATGACATTATGACATTGTACAATTCTTGATTTTTTTCATTATTGCCACCTAAAACAAAGTGGAACACCACTTGTACACAAAAAATAATGTTGAATGATTATTTTTCTTGGATTAATAATATTCGAGATCTTTCAATAATATCGATAATAATATATTGAGATATTATTGTAGCTTCCTAGTAGATTAGACAAATTTCTACCTAATAATTAATTAAAATACAAAAAACAATTAGGTAATATAAAAAATAATATATTAAAATTGGATAGTTTTAAAATATAACTAAAAAAAGTCAAGCATTCATCTAAGTTATTCTTCAAAATTTGGGATGGTTGCTTCTACTTTCATCTTAAGTAGATGCATTCACTTAAATCCTTGCTTTGAACACCAAACTCTAAACTTTGTACCTTGTATGTTAGGATTTTGTGAAGTATTAGGATTTGTTGCATGTAAAAGAAATCTTTTGCTTATGAGAGAAGCATCAATTTTTTGACCAATGCTTGTCAACATCATTTGAGATGCTAAAACATATTTACTAATGCTTGTGCCAACTTTAGAATACAAGTTAGATGTTAATTTATTAGATTATAACACATGCTAGATTTGAAGGGGGGACAAATTAGGTTAGTAATTTTTCAAAAAATTAAATACTCTTTTAATTATTTATTTTCTAACCAAGCTGTTAGGAAGTCATATTAACATTGCATCCTTGCATGCATTTGTATAAATTAAAAACGTAATCAATGTAACAAATGTTTTTATTTTTTTTAAATCATTATTTATTCTGGATTGAAAATCAAAGGCATTGATATCTACTTTACTTTAGTCTAATGACTTGTTTAAATTAACAAATTTTTGTTAAAAAAATATCATATTATTATATAAATAATTCACTATATCTTTGACTTTGCTTATTTTTTCTCTCTTCTAATTGAATATATTCATTGAATTTTTCTATTATAAAATATTTTTATTCTCATGAATATTGATTTTGTATATAAAGATCATGCTTTCATTAGAAACAATTATAAGTTATTCATTTAAATTTTCCACTTGTGAATATAATACATCCAATATTTTGTGTAAATGTTTTTGGTTAAATCTACATTTTTCTTACATGTAGAAGAAAGCATTGACTTCGTTTCAAAAATCTCCTATTACAAATCATTCCTTTTTTAATAATAATTAGCTCCCATCTTATCCATTTCAAACTTCAAAGATGATTCATTTTTCTATCTTCTCTTTTTCCTTCATTAACTTTGTCAACTTTTGTGATTTTTTTTACAATTTATCTTTAAGAAAAGAACTTTGAGATTCATATTTTTTTATTATCTTAAGAATTTTGATTAGTTTTAAAAAATCTTCTAATTGAATAATCAATTCTTTATTTTGTGTAGTCAATTTTAATAATTCATCATTTAATTTTACAATGCTAGCTTTGTAACCATAATATGCATAAATTAATTCAATTTGTTCTTTTGTCAAATCATCATTTTCTTTTGCCAAAATATTATCTTTTTCTTCCTCCAACATTTTGTTCTTCCACAAATGAGACAATCAAACAATTTACATTCTTTTTGCAATTTCAAGTTCACATTATAAATAATTTGCATATGATCATATCTCATAAGTCATCTTCAAATAATTTGCATATGATCATATCTCACAAGACACGTCATGTTCTTTTAGAAATAGATCATTATTTTCAAATATCAAACTATTCATTCTTTCATACAAACATTGAACAATATTCATGCTATTTAAGCAATTTCGATGCAAAACATATTTCCTCGAAGTTCAGAGTCTAGAATCCAATGTTGGAATCTTGCTCTTTTTTTTTGTAGCTTTTCAATTAAAATCAACAAGAACAAACTTGCTCATCATTTAAAGAGAACATTCTCATTATTGCCACTTAGAAAGAACACAAATTGAGCCAACCTATTTAGTGGTCTAGCTCCTTGACAACGATGCCAATTGTAGAAATAAAATAATTACCTAATTAGAAAATCCCTCTTTAACATAATAAGTTCAAACCATGGGAGACGTTCAAGGAGGATTAATCTATGCTAATAGGTTCATTTTCAAACTAGGTAATATAAGTGACGATGCTTATGAAGGACCTTTAGTAACTTGTCTATGTTTGTAATACTTCTTTAATGGGAAATCTTTATTGAGAATTCCTCTAAGAGGTTGTAGATTGTAAAGTATTGACAAAGTGTTGGCATTTATACTCGGGGAGGTCACTTCCCTTTTTATTTTGTAACCACATGCATTAACTCGATATTTGTTTGGGGGCTATTTACCTAGTAATTATGATTTTAAAGGACCCTTTTAGTAGAAAAAAGCTACTTGGTCTTAATTTTAAGTATCCTATAGGTAGTTATAAATGAAAATCTAGCTTCATTTTTGGCACACTTTAGTACTTATAAACTTTAGGAATTTTGTTTTGTTTTATTATGAAGATTTTAGGATAAATGTTTGGCATGAAAATATGCAACATAGATTAAAAAATAGAATCAAACTCAAAAGTAACATGAGCAAACAATAATTGATTAACCATTTAATAATAACAATAATTAAGTTAGCTGCATTAGGGCATTTACAATCCACACAACAAAATGTCTGGATAATTATATTTTTAACTTTTAATTTACATGGAATTACAAATTAAGAAAATCATATTTGTCAAAGCGCTTCCCAAAATACTTAAATAGGGACAAGAATATTATTATTTGGGACTTTGGACAACTAAAATAGATGCAATTGAAAGCAAGGTAAAAGAAAAAAAATTATAGAGGCTACAACAAATCATATTTAATCCTAAAGGTTTTTGACTATATTTTTACCAAAAACGCTCCAAAATTTTCATTTCTAGTACAAGTACCAAAATATAAAATTAAAAAAAAAAATGGGACACATTTAACTATAGAATCTTGTAGTACACTTGATTGAGAAGATGTGGAAAAAATACCATACACCTTGTAGATTGCAACATGTAGGGAAAAAATAGTAAGTAGAAAGAAGTAGAGAATGATTCAAAATACTAAATTGTTAATCATTTATTTATGGAATTAAAAAATTTCAATCTAAATGTTTGTAATTTTGTAATAAACAATGTACACCTAATGTCTTTATTTTTTCCAAAAATATTGAGTAAAATAAAGGACTTCAAAGCTTTTTTAAAGTAGAGATTTCATAACTACACGTAAACTACCCACAACTAAAATTCCTCATAACTTTCATTCCATTGACCCATTAAGGACCAGGTCAATGACAAGAAATGAAAAACTAGCTGAAACTGACATGTTTTCATTAATAGCCAAAGTGGATACTAATGAAAACATGTCAGTTTCAGCCACTTTTTCACTCCATTCATTGACCTGGTCCTTAATGGGTTAATCCAAATGGAATGATTCAAATCTTTCCATGTATATATAAATTTAAAGAAATAATTCTAATTTTTTTAAGTGATTTTAAAAAAAGCTTTTTTTGCTACCCAGGCTACCTGCCCCATGTTGAAAATTACATATTATACAATAACTTTTGAACCAAGTAGTCAAAAGTTATGAATATCATTGGGCCTTAAACCTATTCCTTTGGCACATGTTGTGTGAAAAATTCAAAGAAAAAAAATAAAAATTCCATTTGTAGTGAGCTACCCAAACTCGCTATGTTGCCAAAAAATGAAATTTGGTCCTTTAGGGTTGAAGAAAAGTAAATCATGCAAATGACACAACAAAATTAGTCAATTTTTGGTAAAATATGAAATAATTAGTATCCATATCAGTAACCATATATCCCACTAGACTCCCTCATTTATTTCTCTCCCAATGCCCCAACTTCTAAGCATCTTAAACAATCAATTTTTGGTGCATATAATAGTAAGTTTTCCAACATTAACCCCTAAAGTCTTATTGTTTCTACAGAGGATAAAATGGATTTTGAATAGGCTTGTGTAACCTTAAATTTTGACATGATTTTCTGAAACTTATTTTTAAGTGGGAGAATATAATTTTTATTTCAATCGGTGCGAGCAACAACAATTACGTTACAATTGTTTTGTAGGCAATTATAGAATTTTTTTAGAAAATAATATATTTTATTTGTTTTTTAACTCAATTTTCACAATCAATAAAAAGGTCCACAAGGTTATGTACGGTTGCTAGAATAATCTCATTGTTGTAATTAGTGTGTTTCAATTTCATCTTAAAGACATTACCAATTTTGTTTTTCCTTCAACCTTGTACCAACTTCTATTTTTGGAAGAGAAAATGTCTAAAATTGCCAATTTGGAATGCATTGTCCAAAAATTAAAACTTTTTTTTTTGAATTCCAACCTCACAAATGTGTATGAATAAGTAAAAGGCAATGTGTGAAAAACTTTTTAGCCCATTTGATCCCATGGATTGAAAGATTATAACATTTGAAGATTTTTTTTCATTCTTGCAAAATAGGGTCAGAAGACTTCAAGCCTTCTTGGAGTAATATTTTGCACTACATAAAAATGCAGAAATTCATTATTTTTAAATATAAGATGTTAGAATCATTGATGAAAATTTTTAGGAGGAAATATGAAGTTTTGCTTATTCTAAATCACCCTACATTAATGCAAGTAGGTTAAATGAATTAGCAATACACTAGTTATTTTCTTTTATTATTTTTTATGCAATGAAGAAATTTTTAATTTAAATTTCAAATAATAAAAATTTAGAGACAAACATTTGGAATATGTGGGATAATTTTCAAGAAATTTGACTTCACAAATTGCAAAATAATAGGACATGAAGTTAGAAAAAAATGTTTTTTCTTGAGACCATCTCAGTATAGCTAATAAAGTTTGACTCTTCTTTGAATGTGATTGAAAATAAATTTATATAATTAAAAAATATTATGCTATATTTATTAGTTATACACATGCCAGAATTTCAAAAGTTGATGAGCATTTTTGCAAAAGATGGTCCAAAGATGTTCAAATTGCTTAGTTGCTAAAAAAATTTAAAGCAACATAACTTTTGATTCAAGCACCCAATTACAAAAGAAGACTATATCCTCATGGAAGGGGGATATGTTCACACCTTGTGTCAAAATTTCATAAACATACTACCAAAATTGGCTTCATAGGAATCTACTTTGATTTTCAATTGTCTATTGAATGAGCAATTGGTCTTTAGGGGTTAAAGAATAAAAATCACATTTTCTTCACCACATTCTAATATTAAATTAGTGCAAGATCTTACAATTAGATATGCAAAAGAAAATTATAAAGTTTTTTGCTCTTTGCAATAGAAATGACAATTTGAGTGGTTTTTTGATGGAAAAGGGCCTTGGGATAAAAATTAGCCACCTAATAATTGTTTGAAGTGTGAAGTATTTTGCAATGAAGCTCTATCATTTGTTTTCAAAAAGAAAAAAAACTACAATATTCTTTTTTCAAATTAAAAAGTCAACTATGTTGATCATGTTTTTAGAATAGTCTAATATAAAAAATTTAAACTCCAATTTCATATTAATTTTAGATTCTATATTATTTAATTCTTGAAGTTTTATTGTCCCCCTCGCTAGACAAAATGAATTTTGGGTAGGTTCCCACAGTCTCAATATTTGTCATCATTTTTAAACTTCTCGTAAAAACAAAAAAAAGTATTAGATTTTAGAGAATATGATCCTTATTTCAATCAAAACTTGGGAGCAAAAGTTATGGTAAAATAAATCCACATTTTAGTTTGGCATGCAAGAAAAAAATACAAAAAAAAATTTAAGAAAAAATCAAAAATAAATAAATTATGGGAAGCTATGCTTCATTCTATTTGGGTTAGTGATGTGAAAGTCATGGATAATCTTATTTTTGAAGCAATTAGATAAAAAAAAAAATTTTAAATAACTTGTAAAAAATCCACAAAGAGTTAGGATCTCTTGCTGGAAAAATGTCACTATTAAAACTTGTGTGTTTCAATTCCATCTTAGAATGTCAACGATTTAGTTTTCCTTCCAATCTTGAACCTACTTCTACTTAACAAATTTTTTTATGAGTAGATATTAAGTGCATGTTTTTTGAACTTAATTCCTAGACTTTCGATTCAATTCTTCAACAAAAAAAATTAGAAATTCAAGAACAATTTTAAGCTAAAAAGATTGAAAAGTCAAAAAATCTAGTCAAGCAAGGTGCAAAATAACTTCTTTTCTTCACTTTAAATGCTAATATCTTGCAATCTTCTAGTTCAAAGTTTCTGCTACACATTCTAGTGCAAGATCCTACATATTAAAATATGAAAGGAAAAAAGAAATCAAACTTATTTGCTCTTTGCAATAGAAATAGTAGTTTTGAGTGCTTTTTTGTTTTAAAAGAAAGGGAGGGTGGGGGGGACGTTGGGACTTTATGGGTTAAAGAAAAAGAAAAATCCTAGAAAGATAACCTAGAAAATTGAAAGTGTCACAGTTTAATTTAGGAGTGATTATAACTGAGTGATTTAGGAGTGATTATGACAGAGTGATTTAGGAGTTAAATGATAAGTGATTTAGGAGTGATTATGACTGAGTGATTTAGGAGTTAAATGATAAGTGATTTAGGAGTTAAATGATGAGTGGGTTTAGGAGTTAAATGATGAGTGGGTTTAGGAGTTAAATGATGAGCGGGTTTAGGGGTTCAATGATGAGTGATTATGAATTCTTACGTGAATTAATGTGAAAGGTTAAGTCATTAAAATAAGGCAAGTAAGTACTGTGTGGTGTGATCACGTTGAAGATTCTTGAGTTTTTTGTGTTTTTTTTTTCTTTCCATTAAATGGGTACTCCCGTGAGTTCTTCTCATACAAAAGATTTTCATGACGCTTTGTGGCAGGACAGTTCGTGTGGACATGGTCAGCGAATTAGACATTGAACTGCATTGACAACTGGACACGTGTTTTTAATGGTGGAGGTGCATCCCAAACTAAATTTGCAATTCCGTTTCATTTGTGTAAAGTTTTTAAAAAATTAAAAAATTAAAAATTTGGAAGATTTGGGGCAAAGATAGGTTAACCCTTAAATGTGGGGCTGGTGACCGCGGAAATCAGCCGTTTTGGAACCGTGTGACATCATCTAGGTTAAAAAAATAAAAAATAATCGTTGGGAGTCAAACTATTGCAAAAGATTTCCCCTTTCTACCTCTAATTTTGAGGATGAATAGTTGCATTTCTATCCTACACACGAGAATTCCTTGTCATCCATCGGACACTAGACATTCACGTCAACCTTCAAGGGTTAAAGGTTGTTGGTTATATTAATGTAAGAATTTGAATTGAAGGTTAATCCTCCCTTGCAATGAAATTCTGTTTCATTTGTTTAAAGAAAAAAGAAAAAAGAAACTTAACCCCTTAGTGCTCCAATGTCCAAATGTGGATGATAAGTAGAGTGTTTCCAACATTAGGAAAGTATCCTTCCATTGCAACAGTATTGTTTCAATGCTTAAATAGTAGAGTACTAAAAACATATTGTTGCAATATTGCAATAGTATATTTTCAATGGATAGAGTACATTCTCCATTGAAATTATGTTGTTGCAGAATTGAAAACAGTATGTTTTTAGTATTCTATTGTTCAAGCATTGAAACAGTATTGCAATGGGGGGCTTTTTCTCGATGAAGGGCTTGTTTGACAACACAACTTCTTATTCATCCAAACCAATGCTTGACTTTTTAAAAACCACACATACAAATCAAATTTCAATGTATTTTCAAATCCAATCTCAAGGTGAATTGAAAACTAATTCAAAATTCAATTGAAAATCAAGTTCAGATAGAGTTTAGAAGGTTTAGAATATGATGTCCGCAAACATGGTGGTAGTCAATGGCACAAAGTGTAGATAATGGTCATTTTGTGTCCCAAGTGATAGAATTGACTAACAGTCCTAACACAATCACTTGGAGGAAAATGAAGTGAGATGATGCCTTCTCAACATCAATGTCGTCCATTTGGTCAACGTTGTTTGCAACAAATATTAATTGTATTACAAATCTTCTTTTGCCAATTCCATGAGGGGCATAAAACTTTGATACGTTTGGCTAAGATTTTTATTATATTGGCGATGATGACGATGACAATGGTGACCAAGATGAAATTAACAATGGACCTAACAATGAAGATGATGGTAGCCACAAAGAGGAAACTGATGATGACGAGTACATTCACTATGGTTGCATGTTCACATGCATGGGATTTTGATGATTCATCCGCCAATTCTAACGATGATTCCTACAATTACAAGCCTAGTTTTCTGGATAGATTACAATGAAATATATGATTTTATAATTTCAATTTTAAAAACCATTTTCAGAAAAAAAAATCAGATGAAAAACATACAATGTGGTGTAATATCCATTTTGACACTTGGAGCTTGCAATTGCAATAATTCTTTTAATTCTTTCATTTCTTCAAAAAATTAGATGGAATATAACTACAGTTTTTTAAGCTTTGTTTTTTTAGCGCACCGCAATAATGGATATTTTGTAAAAAGAATGAGAAAAATAAACACTTTTACAAACCTATTTACATTCATTCCGATGAAGGTGTTGCTCTATCCTCTTCTTTGGAGAACGACAAACCGAATGTAGCATATTGTGACAATTATGATAAACCCCTTGACAATGACAACAACCACCTCCTAGGAAATAATGGCAGAAATAAAGAAGACCTCAACAATGGAAATGGAGGGAATGTGGAGAATTGTACAACTCAAAATATTGAAGGGTTTACCCATGATGGAGATAGTAATTGGGATTTTGGTGGGGTGGTTGGCCAACGTGACAATAGTAGATTTGTCCCTTGGTGCTGTAGTACAAATGTTGGGAGTACATCAATGGTCCACCCTATTGCAACAAATAAGAGGAACATTAATGTTGGGAGGCCTTTTGACCATGAGTGTGTTGAAGATGACACGAGAGATGACATTCTCCAAGCACATTTTCTTGCCAAAGTGCTTTGTTGTGCCTTGGTCCTTGTTGTTGGTCAAGGATGAGGAACATTGCCACAACATTCTGCCCCCCTCTACCTACTCGAGTTTCAAATCCAATAGACATTTACAATTTCCACGAAGGATTAAGTCTTGTGGAGAATGCTAATGTGATAGTAGGCAATGATTTCAATGCTACTACGGGTGGTAGACTCCCCCAATCCCTTCATCATCACAAGGTGGTTCAATATGGGGTACAATGTCGTGGTTCTCGTAGAGGAAGGAACACAAGTAGAGCACCATCATCAAGGGGGCCTAAACGTCTTCCTCAAGGAATTGGAGAACAATGTCCTAATGAGGTGATAGTGCCATTTCTACAAACATATATTCCATAAACCACCTTGTCAATCCTAACATTTACTATTCCTAAGGGTTGAAGGGGCCTATCGATAAATTATGATGCGAAAAATTGTTCTACAAAGCAACAGAAGATGATAGTGAATAGGCCATGCAATTGTAGAAGTCCATGCACCAAACTTTGAAATAAAAATTCAAAAATTGAGGGCCATCGAACATCATTTCATGATGAGGAAGAAGATGTACTTGGAAGTGAAGACGATGAGGAAGACGTTGAAGACGATGAGTTTGACTACAATTGCAACGAGACTCTAGCAAATAAGAATGTACACATTTGAAAGGCTCATTCAACAAGTTTCTCTATTGAGAGATGCCACAAATCAAGTCATTTGAATAATGCAGGGGCACTAGCGCTAGGTGCTAAAGACGATTCTAGCATTTGAAAGAAAGATCTAGGGACAAGAACAAGAGTTCTTTAGATAATCAATTTGCATGTTATGGAAGTATGTGTTGATTGAAGTGTTATTTTGCTTTGCAATGTTTAAAATCTATAAACATTTCTAGTTAACATAACGAAGAGTGAATGTGTATTAGTTTTCAGTTTGTCATGTTAAACATATTGATCAACTATAGTTGGTATTACATACTTTACATTTCTAAAAGGATAAGTTTATTTGACAATGTTGCAAACAATTTATCATCGAGTATTTTGTTCCTAATTTCTTACAATAAAAAATCCCTAATTCCCTTAAAACATGAAGTTATTTTAGTGTGTGATACATGTCTAGCTACAACATCCACATACCAATCCAAATATGTTGCTACCAAACTGTGTTTATGCTTAGACATGTGTTGTGTCAGTCTAATTGTGTCAACGTCTAAACATATTAAGTTTACGCCTTCACCCATAAGTTTGTGTCCATACTTTCTACTTTGGAGCCCATATGAGTCCATGCCTAGATAAGCACATTTCCACCCTCACTTAGAAGTTTGTGCCCAAATATTCAATGTTGCCACCCCTCTTTGTCTACCCCCATGCAAAGGCATTCCCACCCAGACCCATACACCTTCACTTAGAGATTCAACATTGTTGTCCCTCTTTATCTGCCCCCATGCAAAGGTGTTCCCGCCTACACCTATACATTTGCACCTAGACTTTCAACGTTTCTATATAAAAATATTTCCGCTGAGACCCAAATGTCTATGTCTAGGCATATTAAGTTTTCACCTACTTGTGTCCATGTCAAGAGAAGGACATTCCCACCTCCTCCCCCTTACATCCCTATCCCTTACGTCCACATTCCAATTCCAATATAAATGTCACATCTTCAAACACCATGCCATGTCACACAATAATGGTAAATCATGATAACTTTTTTATACTTGCCAAATTTTCAAGCCCTAATATATTGGAGTGGTGTAGACCATTTGGTTGTTTCATCCAAGCCGCCTGTCCGAATGGAACATCTAGTGACTTTAACCCGCTAGATGTGACAATTTGAGATATAATTTGGGCTTTTTATTCTTAAATATGACTTAATTTAACATTCAAAATGATTCCTCTTGCATTTTAAACAAAACTAAGAAAATGAAATCCTCAAGTCTAATTTCTACTCTCCTTGAAATCTTGAATTTAAAAAAAAAATATTTCATTGCAGACTGAAGTTGAAAACCGACAACCACACTCTTCTTCATATTGAATGACATGGAAATTTGGCTTGCATTACAATGCTCTATGTACACTATAATGTATATACCTTTAATGAAATCTTCAAACTATGTAGGTGTACTTTTTAATTTGAAAGATGAAAACTTGTTAATTTTTCTTCTAAGAATTAGAGAATTTTAAAATTTTATGAAAAATCTTTTTTTTAATGATTAATAGAGGACATATGATTTCATCTTTATCCAAAATACATTTAATCTATTCATATATGGTAGTAAAGAATAGTATACATAATGAAGGATTTAAAGATTTAACTATATGGTCATTGGCTCTAGTCTAATAGGATTCATTCAGTGGCCAAGACCTATTGAAATTTTTTTAATGGAGAATTTCTCTTGGACTCATCCCAATAGACATGATATTCTTGAATTTCAAAGATTCCTTGCTTTCTATGAATTGTGATTTTTTCACTATTAAAATTCAAAAATGCAAGTTTGCCCATAAATTGTGGATCACTATATATGCAGTCCCTTAGTCTTTCTATTCAATAGATTCACTTATCCCATGTACAACAATACAATAGAAAGATCCTTCTTTAGGGATTCAATTGTTTCATATATAGTGATATAGTAGAAGGATCTTTGATTCCCATTCAAGATATTCAAAAACATCATAGAATTGGATGTTTGATTTGATGAAGGTATCACATCACATTGAATGATACTATATAGCTCTCTATATTAAATATATGTTGTAGTATATTTTGTTGCATTCATGGTGTTTAGATCCCATTCAAAGTGTAGGATTGGATCTCTTATGAAGTGAGCCTCTTTATGTTGCCATCATTTGAGAATCTCACAAGTGGCAAAGATAGTGACAAGATTGCCAAAGAGCTTCTAATGTCAGTCTGGAAGCCACACTTGTTGAAGCCATGAACTTGACTTGCAAAGAAGCAACAATACTAAAGTTGACATTTCAATTTTCTCTTGGGTTCCACCACACCATTGCCATTACTAGCTACCATTGAAGAAGCTATAACATTTTTGAGTCTAATACTATTCTTTTAGAAATTTATTATTATTATTATTCCAAAAAAGGTACTTTATTTTACCCATACAAATATTTTTTACATTTTTAAGAATTGTCTACTCTCTTCTAGTCATTTTATTCTTGAACCAATTTTATACATTTTGTTCCATCATTCTAATAATTTCAAATAAGATTACATTAAATTCATGTAAGGGTTCATTTACACTAATGGAAAAATATCTTTAACCTTTTGAGGGACAAAATGACTTTATGAAGAGCAAAGGACAAAATAACCCAACTATCTTTCTTCCAATTTTATTCCTCCATAGTTGTTGAGGTTGTTTTTTTCCACTTGCATTTATTTACATCCCCTTAGTGAAAATGTGCCATGAAAAGATGGACTTTCAACTAGTTCAAGGACATATTATAAGGGTATATTTACTATCAAAGTGCAAACAATGAGGTCATAAATACATAAAGTTTTGTATACATGCAAACATTTTGTAACAAATAACAACTTTTGACAATCTATAAGTGAAAAAATGAAATTAAAATTGACCCACTCAACTTGACATTCTTAAATTTTTATGCAAATTATCCTTCTACAATAGCACTATAGATGTAATAACATAGTTTAGATAGTAATACTATCAATAGATTCAAAATCCAAGACTACAAAATCAACATTAATAGTTGGTGACAAATCATTTAATAAAACTAATTATTGTAAAACATAAAGAATGTGTAGCCTCTAATACTTAAAAATATCATAGATAGTTTGATGCACATCATAGGTTGCATACCCTATTATAAGGTCCTAATCAAACAATGTGAAAGAAAGAATTTTTGTCATCTATTAACACTTAAATGTTAAACAATCTTAAAATATCAAAAATATTTTTTTAATATTGAACATATTTTAGTTCAAAGCATTGTTAATACAAATCATACAAATTTAACCTCTAAAGCCCTAAATTACATTTTTTAGCAACATAGTGATTTTTGGCAGCTTACTATGTTGCCAAAAATTGGTGGTTTTTATTTTTTCTTTGAAATTTTCATACAGCATGTGCCTAAGGAGTAGCTTCAAGGCACAATGATTTTCATAACTTTTGACTACATGGTTAAAACATTATTGTATGATATGTAGTTTTTACTACTCAACATGTAGTTTGGGTAGCAAATAAACCTCTTTAAAAATCACTTTTTAAAAAAAAAAACCTTGAAATTGATTCTTTTTTCTCTCTCTAGGGTAAGCTTTGAATTGTTCCATTTTATTTAATGAGATGAAAGTTATGAGGAGTTTTAGTTTGCAAGTAGTTTTTGAATAGTTATGGAATCTCTACTCTGAGATAAATTTTGAAGTCTTTTATTTAACTCAATTTTCAATACTTTTGAAAAAAGATTTAAAAAAAAATTAGGTGTAGAATGTTTATTATAACATTACGACCATTAGGATTAGAAATTTTCAATTCTATAACTAAATTGTTAACAACTTAGTATTTTAAATCATTCTCTATTTTTTTCTACATACTATTTTTTTCCTATATGTTGTACAATTCCATATGATCTAAAAAAGTTCATTTTCAAAAGGAATCCATCAACAATCATTTTGAATAAAAATTTACAATTGGGCACAATTAGGGTGCTTTTAGACTAGCCTCCAAAGAGAGTTATAAGTGGTGTTTTGAGGTTCGTCAATTATTGGGGCTTCACACTAGCTATCTAACATAAATGCCAATCTAACATGGTGTCCTCCATAGTCAGTGTTGAGGGTATTGTTATGCGCAGCGATGGGCCACAATCTTGAGTTACGAAAGCAATGGACAGCCATAATAAAGCAACGACACAATCTTGTGCAAACATAGATTTTGGACTAGTACAAATAATATTAGTTAAAGGCCTAAGGAGAGCGTGTTTAACTTAAGTCGACGATGTAAGCATAAACTATAGATCATAATCAAGTGTTGCCGACGTCGGCCATGTCATACACATGAAGGATGTAGTCGACATATGTAGGTGAAGTGATGAAGAGCCGTAGAAGAAATCAGTGGACAAAGCTTAAAAATGGTAGCGTTTGCGAGCACTATTAACTCTACAACGTTGCATGCAAAACGAATGCCTTAGAAACCCCTTTTTAGTTTGAACAGATTAGGTCAAGAGTACTAGCCAGTGAGCGACAAAGGTCATTTTGTAGATGTACATGAACTAAGCGACAACGGTAGTTTTAGAGATTTTGACATTGTAGCATTCACATTTGCTTTGCATTGTAGCTGTTAAAGAACAATTATACTATTAATCACGTCATGGAGTAGCAGCTAAGGAAGAGGTGTCATGTAATGGGTGCAATGTTGACCTCGGTTGGACTGGTTGGTAAGTACTTTGCCACTTTGACCTTTCACTTATTATAATACTAGTAGACCTTGTAAGTCATTGACCTCGTCGACATGTACTTGTACTAATCACCGAACAATGTACATTCATGCATTTTCAGTGAATGAAGTGCCTAGGCCTAGTCCGCCTAAACATATTGGCGTTTTGCAATTTGAAGTTGTCGACGTCGCAACTCGACAAGGTGAATTCTATCATGTGTCTTTCAACTTTGTCAATTTGTACCTTATCAATATAGATTATGAGAATCATTTATTGTCCTTGCCTGAAGTAGTTAGTGATGTTGTTGAACTAGCAATCTCGTTTCTACAATGTTCTATGCATGTAGAGGACAGTTACGATGAAGTTGTTTAGTGATAGTGTTTTCTTTGCAATTGCTGATGCAGGCGTCCTGTACAATGTCACTTTCTCTAGAGTAGTGCAACTCAATGTCAGATTTCTTACAAACACGACGCTAATGCAAAATAGTGGCAATTTTCTTGCGTTGAAGTGACAGCGGAAGGAGAGAGGTCCAAACTGGAGCCATGTTGAAATTATCGCGTTGGTTGACATAAAATGAATACTTTTTCTAAAGGAAGTCGACACAAATGATAAGCGGGACTTCATGATAGTAGACGCGAAAAAGTGGTTGAACATTAGCCAAGAATTGAAGAAAAAGGGTCTTTCACTGTGTCCTCGAGATGGACATATATGCAAAAGCAAATGGAATTAGTTGATTCATGAGTACAAGAAGATAGCGGATTTTTTAATCGTGCACAGGTACAAATGAATGAATGTATTAGAACTTGTTTATGGCATAAAGACGAGCCGTGGGTTTGCTTAAAACTTTCCCACATAATATCTTTTTAAGCATTCATAGGTGGTATGGGAAGAAACCCTCTATTAAATCTCTACACATTCGTGACTTACTATCAATGGATGACAACAATTACAAGACTGCTAACACAAACGCTGCAAACATAGACCATCGAGAAGGGAGCTATGATAGAGAGGAAGATCTATGTACCACTCTTGCTCCAATCAATGACGAGCAAGACGTGAGTGCATTGACGGCATCTCCATTAGCCCAAGTCGGGAGCAAGAAGCACTTGGCTTTGTTCGGCTTCACGACGTCCTTAAGCAATCTCCTTGCAGCAATGTTGCCAAAGAGCTCATTTCTTGTTGGAGTTGTACCTACCTTAATTAATTCATTTAACATTGTGGCTACGAAAGTCCATTGTCAACTACAAAATACAACAATCAAGAGGAAGAATGTCACGAGTCATTCATTAATAGCAGAAGCTACTTGTGCAAGTGGCGATGCAATGGTACTTCAGATCAAAGACATGGCTTCTTTAGCGCATGACATCAAGCAATCAAAAATGGACATGCAACTCAATTTTTTTGGTGAACAAATGACATACCAGAGAGAACGTGATCGTTGTTTACATGAACACGCTATCATGGCTAATGACATAGCTAAACAAGCAATAGAAAAACAGAGCAAAGTAGTTCACTGCCTTACTGCTCTATCTATTGTATTGGGTTCAACTTTCCACTACATTTAATTTAGCGTTTCAACTCCTTTGCTTGCAACGATTCCGGAGGACTGTGCCATTGCCGATAGAAAGTGTGCCTTTGTTGACGAGGCTGTCGTGGGTACTCCCTTGTAGTTGATCTGACTATCTGTCACCCTACATTCAATATCACATTGGTGGAAGTACGAGCCATTTTCCCCGCACTAGCAGTAGCTACAACCTACCTGCATGCACTCCCTTGTAGTTGGAGTACTGATGATCGGACTCTCACTATTTGTATAATTCAACGGTAGTATGTAGCAGTTTTCAGTGTGTTCTAAATATAAGAAGCAGAAGGCTAGTACATTTGCAAATACAGGGATCTTTTGTGAAACACGTTTGTAGATTGCGACTACTTGACTACATGTAATTAACGAAAACACGTATTTGATTATAAATAAAAAACTGCCTAAGTCAGATTTTGAAATGTATAATGTTTGTACTCATTGTGATATTATCATGCTCAACTCAAGTGAAGACGTCAAGGAAGATCAAAATGGGACCAATCTTTGAAGAAAGAAGAAAACTCCAAACTTGTTCTATTTCTGAATAGCTTCTTCCAAGTCCTTGCCTTCCAAGTGTAAGCCAAAAGCTACTATTGGCATGTTGAAAGCATGCCTCTGTACAGGATCACATTTTTTTGTTTCCAAGATGGCCAACTATCTCTCCACGTCCTCGTGCAACTAAGCATGCAACATCTTATATAGAAGTACACAGTACGTCACTACATCAAGGAGGAAAATCATATTGAGATCAAACTTCACGTACAATTCGTGGAAGGTGATTTTCAATAGCCCAAACGCATTTTCCACAACACCACGTCCACAACTAAGCTTTCTAATGAATAACTCAACAACAACAAAAAGAGAAGGTTGTTGTTGATGTCGAACCATCAGCCACAATAGCAACAGATATCCGCCATCTCCAAGTAGATAAGGACTGAAACCTTCTTCCATGAGGTTGGCATTCCAAAAGCATTGCCTTTGTACTTTTGTATACAATATAGACCTTTGTAAGACTCAAGAGTCGTTCATGGAACTAGGCATACCCACATACAAATTCAAAAAGCACTTTAAAGTGTCCACTACCGCCTAGCAAGTTATAGAAAATCCACCAGACTTGAAATAGTAGTAATCGGAAGCTCTTTGACGTGGTTTGCCAATGGCAAAGTGAATTCCATCTATGGCACCTATGATAGCGAGCAAACCACACAAGTTTTTGAATGCTTGTATTACAGAGAGTGTTTTTTTGCTAGAGGGCCAAAAAATCTTTGTGCGAAAGATGACATTGATAGCATGCAGAAACCTAGCGAAGTATAATGGAAACAATGCTCTGATCAACTAGTAACATCTCATTACAAATGAGTAGACTATAGCCATAGCTCAATTCGAATAAAGTGCACGCTAAACGCACTATAGCGGGAATCACAAGTTAATAATTGGTGTCTTTCTTGTCAATTGTGGCTCTTAATAGTGTAGCTAAAGAAAACGCGGATTGTTTAATCATCCTAAACATTTGCACCCACATTTGATCGTCATATTTATTCAAAAGGAAGTGGGAAAACCAAGTTGTTGATCTTGGTTTAATCCAGAAACCAAAGACGTCCTCCAGTAAATTCAAACTGCTCTATAGACAAATGTAATGCAAAATACTGTGCATGAGATTGTCAAAGGCTATGGTGGAGGTAGTACTTGCATTAGAGCACACCATGAATTGTCCTTTATTATAATTGTTGTTGTCATACTCACAACACAACGCTAGTATTCGATGGTTGTTAAGAAGAAGTACCAAAATTACAATCACCATAGACAAGAGTTCCAGCTAGTTCACATCCGGCTCCATTGTTGACAGAGTGAACAGTGGACAAGAAGCAACTACAAAGGGGAGCAACCAGGCCTGCGCATATGCAAAGCACACATCGGAATGAAGGAGTCCTTGTACATGAAGGAAGTCAACTTCTGAAACCGCGTAGAGAGAAAGTAGAGACAACGTTGATGTTGTTAACAACATCAGAAGCCAAAAGTGTGGCTGGAATGTACTTCTTGTAATGACGCTCAATGCATTCAACTGAACCCTATAGTAGATTAAAAACGTTGTACAGTACGATAATGAAAAGGAAAAAGGCATCTGCCTTTGTTGGTAGTTCTTTCAAAAACATTAGTAGACATATACATACTTTGTGCATTGATCGTTCTTGAAAATGTCCTCACTACAGTGTCACCGTAAAATTGAAATAGAACCCTCTCTATGGCCACGACTTCTTTTGTCATAGCTACAACAATGAGCAGTTCATCGGCGGCTACTTCAAAGAATACAAATAGTCATTGTCCTAACTACAGACCTACCGGTTGTTGTTCAATCTCTCTCGGCCATGGCTACATAATGTTGCTGCCTAAAACGAATATGGGCATTTGGACAGTTGTTGCGGCATCGCACGATGGTACTACAGGGTCCTTCATCGCCAACGCTCTGCCCCACCACTTCCTATCTTTTCACAAATGAGGAACGCTCTTATGCATGCATGTTGGTGTGAATGATTTGCAATTATTATTAGCAGCACTTCCTATTGCTTGAAGTAATTCCAATACAACATGTCTAGTGCGAACAACTGCAAAGTAGCATGTAATGGATCTTGCTACATTGGATTGTCTAGTGGAAACCAAACAACATGACGTCCTCCAAAGCTAATTGCTACTTGTTGACCACATTAATTTTTTAAAACCGTTGCTTCCAAAATGCCAATGTGAACGTACCATTAGTGAATTCAATGGTCCTTGAGCTCATTATCTAACACATGTTCTCTACTAAACCAAAATGGATGTTTGGAGTGGTGAATAATTGTCCGTCTAATAAATTGGTGTGGTACACATTAGAATCTATAGAGTAGATAATTAGAGAATTGAATAATTAGTGATACTTGTCACTTGGTACTTGATATGTGTTGCACATAAGGATGATCAAATTCAAGTACACTAAGTTCATTTTAAATACCAAAATGTTAAATAACATTCTTCAAAAAATTAAATGAATGTCAAATAAACTTAATGAATAATTAAAGTTTCTAAGATAGTGTATAGTATTGTTTAATAATATTTGCTCATAAGAAAAAATATACCATGCAAAATAAACACTTTGATGTAGTGGTATTGCTAGGTTTTTGTCTACATGTTCTCCACTTTCTTATGAAAAGAACATAGTCAATTATGCTTAAATCCCTATAGTCCCAAAGTCTTTGCAGAGGACTCTTGGGATTTTAGGTAGGCTTGTGTGATTTTAATTTTCGATATAATTTTTTGAAACTCCTTTTGAAGATAGAAAACCAAATTAGCTTTTTAGGAATATAATTTTTTTTCAATTGATGTGTGGAAGCCAAAGTTATGCCACCTTAAATCCAAAAAGCAACTCAAAGGGCAACAAAAAAAATCACAAAAAAATTAAATTTTTATAATTTTAATTTTTTTGTCAGATATTATATATTATTTATTAAATTTGAAAATTTGATTCATTCTATTTGAACTAGTGATGAGAAAATTATGGACAATCTTGTTTTTCGGGCAATTTAAGCATTTTTTTGAAAACAAACTTAGAAGATTCTTTTTTGAATGCAAATTTTATAATTTTTCTAAAAAATTGTCTGACAAGGTTAATTTTACTTACTAACATAATGTCATGGTTGGGATTATTGTGTTTTAATTCCATCTTAGAGCTATTAATAGTTTAGTTTTCCTTTCAATCTTGAATGTACTTCTACTTAATAATTTCTTAATGATTGAAAATTGAATCTTTTTTTATTGAATTTTTTTCTTAGATTTTCAACTCAATTCTTCACCATAAAAAATTAGAAAATCAAAAGTAGTAGTCCAAAATTTCAAAGTTAAGAAAATTTAAAGCCAACAAATCTAAGCAAGCAAGGTGTAAGAAAACTTGTTTTATTTACCTTAAATGTGAATATCTTGCAATCTATTTAGTCAAAGTTTCTGAAATATCTTCTGCACATTCTTATACTAGTCTAGTCACTACAAGGGAAAGGGATGTTTTAAGTATAGTCCTAGTAGTACTGTCTTTTAAGTAATGACTTTTAAATAAGATTTTTAGTAAAATTTTACTAAAAAGACAATCTCTTTAGTAAAATTTTATTAAAAACCTTACTTAAAGGTCGTTACTTAAAAGACTATACTATTAGGACTATACTTAAAACACCCCTTTCCTTTGTAGTGAGTGCAAGAACCTATGATCAAATATGCAAAAGAAAACAACTTTTAAAGATTTTTGCTCTTTGCAATAGAAATGGCAGTTTTGAATGTTTTTTGATAGAAAAAAGGCCTTGGGACTTTAGGGGTTAAGATAACTACACCTAATTTCCACCACTTTCTAAAATTAAATACTCTAGATTCACTTTTGCCTAAAATGTACTTCCACTATTTCATGAGAGTCTATAGCCAATTTTAAAAACACCTATTTTCACCACTTTGAACATTTGTAGTTTATTCATACAAAAATACATTTCTAAGAGAATCTAGAATCCCCTTATTGACTACCAACAAGCCCCCACAAAAAAATTGCTATTTGTGCCATTCTAGGTGTAGTTACCCTACACCCAAAACAAAACACACATTCAGATGATTTTCTTACTTTTCAACACCACCCAACTTTGTGCACCATTGAGTTTCCTTCTTTTAATAAAACTGGGTAAGCTAATTAAGGTAGGTACACCCAAATGTGCCACTGACCTTAAACTGCCATCTATACCATACGTACATCTCCAAAATCAGTTCTGTACCTATGTGGAAGAAACGCTTTCAAAACCAAACTTTGTTCCTTAATAACTTTTGCATACAGTATCCAAATGCCACGTTCTCTGGTGCATTGGAACCTCCTTTCACTTGCCAACAAGAACATATGAAATTTTTACCAATCCAATATTAGGAAATAGGCTCAGTAGCAATTAGTGGTGGTTTTAGGTGTACCCACCTTAGTACAAAGTTTGTGTGATCATAACAAACACTGTTATCTAACTAGAACCTCAGTGTTCCATTTCTGCTTGCAGTAACTAATTTTTTTTTTTCTAAACAAGTTTTTTAGTTGTTGTTTTTCCAACTGAATGGTGGAAATTAAGAGGCAAAAAGGGAGTACAATTAAGTTCTTTTTTTTGGGGGGTGGGGTGGTGGGTCTTTATAAGAACTCAAGTCAGTGGCACAAACCTGCTCTCACTTGAGCCCATGCCAAGTTATGTGAGAAATTTGCCATTGCTGTACCCAAACTGAGTCTATATTATTGCACAATTCAGTTCCTATTCCATTATAAAACTGAATAACTTAATGTATGTCAGCAAACTGTTCCGTAGAATCTCCGTGGGGCGCTTGAAAATCTCAAAAAGCTTTACGAGTACCACGGTAGCATCTCGACAGACAAGGAAAAAATATTGAAGCACACGCGTCATCTTCATACAAATTGGATTCGTGATGAGTGGAGTGGGCGTACGTTAACTTACACTGAATTCAGTCCTCATCTCGTTGGCACACATTCATTTACGCTGATGTTGTGTCACTCTTTATCTTTGTGATGCGAATGGGTAAAAAAAACAAGCTTATTAACCCCCTTTTGTTGTTCTCACTCCACAAAGAGTGGTTGAAGCAGGTTGTGAGTTTAATTGATTGTCGCTTAAAAAATTGATGTTGAAATCTGAGTGCATTCAAATCAGTTACTGGCCTTCCAATCAAAAAATACCTATAATTCATAACATAAACTTTCAAACTAGGAAAATCTATTCATATTTTTTTTTTAGAAAAAAAATAAAATTTTAGGATATAATATAGGGGGTCCAAAATTTGGTCGCTCCTCACCCATGAACTTTCTTTGTAGTGCCCCCCGGGTGCTTGATTATGCAGGCAAATTTGAATAATCGGGCATTACGGGTATTGAACCCTCAATTATAGCACAAAATCTTCCTGTAGAATGAACAAGACAAATCCTGACAGAGGTTTACAATACTCAAAGCTCCTACAATATGCATGTATGCATTAACCCCTAAAGGACCAAATGGCATTTTTTGGCAACATAGTAATTTTGGACAACTCACTATAAATGGAATTTATTTATTTTCTTTGAAATTTCACACAACATGTGCTCAAGAAGTAGCTTCAAGGCTCAAAAAATGTTATAACTTTTGACTACATGGTTAAAAAGATATTGCATGATATGTAGTTTTTAACATTTGGTGGCCAATCTGAGTACCAAAAAAACTCTTTAAAAATCACTTTTTAAAACAATAAAAATTTGAAATTGGTATTATAGATTTGTTTATACATGAAAAGCTTTGAATCATTCCATTTTGATTAATGAAATGAAAGTTATGAGGAGTTTTAGTTGTAGGTAGTTTGCGGGTAGTTATGGAATCTCTACTCTCAAGATTTTTGTCACTTGAAACGCTAATATCTTGAAATTTTTTTCACATCTTTTCAAGCCATAGTACTAAATGATCCTACGGTTACATGTGTCCCCAAATTTTTTTTTTCAAAAATTTGGTACTTATACTAGAAATGTCAAGTTTTGGAGCATTTTTGATGAAAACATAGTCAAATGTTTAGGGGTTAAATAAAAAAAGGGCATATTATATTATGTTTCCAAGGGAAGAGCTCTACTACTCACATATCGTAACAAAATTGAAGATTATAGTCAATTGACCATGAAATTAAAACTTGATTATCTTACCATTGGCATAAGAATCAACAACATCATAAGGTAGTTTTCTCTAAAATCAATCGTGATCTAAAAGTGACCACTAATACAGATGTACATTTCGCTTCCTTCAATGTAAAAATAGTGTACATTTTAGTGACCACTGTGATTCAAATTCAAAAATTCATAACTAATTCCATGAAGGTTCAAAAAATATGAAACGACTTGGGTTCAATGTCAAATCCATTATTCTTCCTACAAAAATTTACTAAAAATTATTTCAAGGAGTTTATCTTCCCCCAAAGGCAATCAACTCTTAAAAGGACTCTATAAGAACATACTACCTTATTAATTTTCACCAATGGGAGAAAATGTACATGAGTGTACATATTGTGAAGATTGTATAAAGAGGGATGCTACACCACTCGGCTTAAAGATTGGAATTAAAGTAGGCAACCCATAAATGGCCATTTTTTTGCTATTGTGTTTGGTTGCTATTATTAGATTGGTCAAATTTTCATGTTCACAAGTGAAAGGAGTTTCTATTGCACTAAAGAATGTGACGTTTGGATACTATATGTAAAAGTTACAAAAAGATCAAAGTTCTTTTTCATAGATAGTTTTAAAATCATTTTTTCTACACATGTACATATTAATTTTGGAGATGTGATGAGAGCTATAATGATGGCACTTTTGGATAAGAGTCACATTTGGGAATACTCACTTTAGTGTGAAGAACATTTCTAAGAATTCATTGTTAAAAAACTATTGTAGTTAGAATTTGAAGAGTTCAACTACAATGCATTCATTCATAGATATCCTATAAGCATGGATATAATTGCAGTAGTGAATTTTCTTTTAAATATTTATGAATTGAAGAGAGTAATTATACATTTAAAAAAATAGTTATGGATTTTTAAATTCCCGAAACATCACAATATTCATTCACACAAAATTTTCAAAGTTTTAAAGTCTAGTGTAAAATAAATTTGTAAAAGCCTTATTTGGTTAGTTTTGCTAAAAACAATTACAATAATTTTGAATGTCAAGATCAAATTTTCAAGGCAAAAAGCCAAAAATACTAATATTATATTATATTGTATTATATTTTTATACAATATCTAAAATAAAATAAAATAATAATAAATATGAAAAAATTTAACTAAAATCCTAAGAATCCACAATAGAAAGAGGAATAAATATTTGTATTATTTTTAGGAAAATAAACTCAAGAAGAATTTAAATATGAAATCTTCATTTTTGTAAATTTTCTTCCACTTTCCATTCTTCTATGAATTAAAATTAGAACCTTGTACAAAATCATGAAGTCCCAATTTACCATGCTAGTCACATCATTGAGGTAAATCTAGAATCATTTTTCCAACATATTAGATGTATTTTATCCACTACTAGAACCTTGTACAAAAATCACGATGCCCCAATTGCCCACACTAGTCACATCAATGAGGTAAAACAAGAAACAATTTTCCAACATAGTTAGACACAATTCATTTGTTATTGAAACCTTTTTAAAACTCAAAAAGCCCCTAGTGATTGTGTTGGTCATATCACTAAAGGACAAACAAGTATTTCTTTCCCAACATACTTACATGTACTTTATGTGTTGTTGGATTCTTCTTAAAAATGAAGGAGCCCCAAGATTGCACTAGTCATATCAATAAAAGACAAACTAGTATCACTTTCCCAATATACTTAGACACACTTCATCTATTGTTGGGACCTTTTTAAAACTCAAGAAGCGAGAACTGACTGTAGTTGTCATACAAATGTCATACTAATGGACAAACAAGTATCGCTTTCTCAACATACTTACGCGTTTGTTGCTAGAACCTTCTTAAAAATGAAAAAGCCCTAAGTGACTACACTAGTCATATCAATAAAAAAACAAATGTTTTCAACATACTTAAATACACTTCATTTGTTGATGGAACCCATCTAAAACTCAAGAAGCCCTAAATATCCATGTTGGTCATATCAATGAAGGACAAACAAGTATTGCTTTTCCAACATACTTACATATAAATTATCAATTGCTAGAACCTTTTTTAAAATGAGGAAGCCCCAAGTGACTGCACTAGTCACATCAGTAATGGACAAACAAATATCACTTTTCCAACATACTTATACATACTTTATTTATTGTTGAAACATTTTACAAAAAAGTTAGGAAGACCCAACTGACTATATTTTATAATCGATATTGTTTAAGAGTATTCAAGAAAGGTTAGCAACCCAATTGAATGTTTAACCCTTAAATATTAATGAGGACTTTTTTTGTTTGATGGTAGAGAATCCTTCTAGTAAGACAGAAGTGCAACTATTCATCCTTGAAATTTTATTGTGAAAAGGAGAGGTCTTCTACATTAGCTTGACTTCTAATGAATTCTATTGCAATTTTTTAAATGAGTGATTTACAAGGTAACCAAAGGAATGCTTTCTATGGTCACCAATTTGTCCTTTGAGGATTAAGCATTTGCATTGAATTCCAAGAACAATGTTTAGTGTTTAAATTTTTCTAATTGATAATCAAAACATTAATATAATGTTAAACACATAATGCAAAACTCACTAGAAAGTTTTAAGGGGAAACATCCTCAATAAAGCAACCAATTAGTTATCAAAGTTTTCAAGTCTAGGATATAATAAACTTATAAAAGATTTATTTTATTAGTTTTGTTTAAATAGAATAATTTTGAAGTTCACAAGGCAAAATGCCAAAAGTATTAATATATTATAACATTACATTATATTTCTATACTATACCTCAAATACAATAAAAAAAATTTAATATGACTTGAATTTAACTAAAATCATAAGAATCCAAAGTAGAAAGAGGAATAAACATTTGTACCATTTTTAGGAAAATAAATTATAGCCCGAGAAGAATTTAAACATAAAATCTTCATTTTTGCAAAGTTTCTTTCACTTTCCATTCCTCCATGAAGTAAAATTAGAACCTTGTACAAAAAATCATGAAGCCCCAATTGACTAAGCTAGTCACATCATTGAAGTAAAACAATAATCATTTTTCCAACATACTTAAATGTATTTTATCCACTACTAGAACCTTGTATGACGCCCTAATTACCTACACTAGTCACATCAATGAAGTAAAACAAGAATCACTTTCCCAACATACTTACATATACTTTATATGTTGCTCAAACCTTCTTGAAAATGAAGAAGTTCCAATTATCCATGCTAGTCACATCAGTGAAGTAAAATAAGAATTCATTTTTCAACATACTCAGGTATAGTTTATCCATTGCTGGAACCTTTTTAAAACTCAAAGAAGTACAAGGTGATTGTGACCGGTCATATCAGTCAAGGACAAACAAGTAACTGCGCTGGTCATATTAGTAGACAAACAAGAGACAAACAAGTGACCACGTTGGTCATATCAGTAGACAAACAAGAGACAAACAAGTGACCCCGCTGGTCATATCAGTAGACAAACAAGAGACAAACAAGTGACCGCACTGGTCATATCAGTGGACAAACAAGTGAATGTGCTAGTCATATCAATGCAAGACAAATAAGTATCACTTTCCCAACATACTTACATGGACTTTCTCTGTTGCTCAAACCTTCTTGAAAATAAATAAGTTCCAATTGCGTATCCTAGTCACAGTGGTGAAGTAAAAGAAAAATTCCTTTCCCAACATATTTAGACATACTTCATCTATTGTTGTAAAATTCAAAAAGTGCAAAATAATTGTGTTGGTCATATCAATGAAGGACAAACAAGTGTTGCTTTCCCGACGTACTTAAACACACTTCATCTATTATTGGAACCTTCTTGAAAATGAAAAAGTCTCAATTGCCCATACTAGTCATATTGGTGAAATAAAACAAGAATTCCTTTTCAACATACTTAGACACACTTCATCCATTGTTGGAACCTTTATTAAACTCAAGATGTCCTAAGTGACCACATTGGTTATATCATTGAAGGACAAACAACATACTGACATATACTTTATCTATTCTTGAAACCATTTACAAAAAAGTTAGGAAGTCCCAAGATCGTGCTTATTGAATCAATGAAGTACAAAACAAAAATCACTTTATCCATTGTTGTAGCTCCTACAATAAGCTTTTGAAGAAATTCATGATTCACCACTCTTAGGGATTAATGATGTGCATATACCACGATTAAAAGTTGTATACAAATAATTGAATGAAAATAATTGTTTTACCATTCTTTAAGTCAGTCATTATTTTTGCTCTTGGAGGCCCCATAAAATCGGAATACAACTGATTGGACAAAGATCATTTGTTTTTTAAGAATGAACAAGTTCTTTGACCATTCATGAAACCCCATTTTGGCTTCAGCCACCATTTCAAAAGCTTCATGGTCAAATATTAAAGGCAGCGCATATTAAAGGCAGCTTAAGAATTTCTTGGCACACAATCCGCAGATATGAAAACATGAATCAAAGATACAAGCAGTTTTCACAATCATCAGAGTTGAGAGCATTCTAGATACTTTTCTTTTGTACATTTTTGTACATCCCTGTGAATTTTCAAAATGTTCAGAAAAGGGACACCTACAATTGATCCTAAATTTTCATGGAAAGAAGCAATGTGTTTCAGGTAAGAATTTGTAGGAATAAATTTCAGAAATGGGTCACAATTAGGTGCAATTACCTTACTCATGAAGAAGCTCCATAATTCATATCGTTTTAACCCTTAAAGGACAAGCTGGTCAATGTGGAAATCATATACTTTAGTACCATGTGAATTGTTGGCTTAAAAAAATGCAAAAGCACTCATTGACAGTCAAACTACTATAGAAGACCTTCCCTTTTCACACAAATTTTGGAGGACAAATAGTTGCATTTCTGTCCTACATGGAGAGATTCTTTGTCATTCATCAGCGTTGTTTATGGGTTGAACATGATGCAAGAGCATTCAAGTAGGTTTAGCAACCTGATTGAATGTTTAAGCAATTGCATTCAATTCCAAAGAACAATGCAAAACTCAACAGAAAGTTTTTAGGGGAAGCATCCTCAATAAAGAAGCCAATAATTTATGCATTCCTCCACAAATAAGGACAAAGAAGTTAAGAAGAAGTCGAAACTTGTCAGTTTTACTTCCATCATGGAGTCTGTTTTCTCAATTTACCAGGAATATGAACAATAGGCTCTATCTCGGACAGGAGAAGCAAACAAATTTGAGAGAAAGCAACAATGAGAAGAAACGCCAGACTTCGATAGTCATCAAACCTTCAACAATTTTATAATATCTAGTCAAAGTCAAATTGCACTTTCAGATAAACATCAATCATTTGTCAAAATACTAGCACCAAACGATTCAATCAACTTTTAAAGAATAACCGTAAGAATTGAAAACAGACAACACACGAGGAGAAGGTCGAAAACAGAAATATGGCAAGCAAACACTATAATCAGTTTCTTGATCTGCTTGAAGGGTCAAGCACGTCTAGAACCACATGTAATGGTAAGTGCTGTTGTACATGCGAGATTTGAGATAGTTAACACAAAAAAAATCCACTTAATTGTTACATTCAAATATGTTTCTGCTTCCGAAGATGCCTGATTCAAAGGCCAACCCTGATGCAGCATCAAAGAGTCCATTTCTGTACGGAATTCTGGATCCCACATGTGGACCTGATTCAGGGCAAGTCAGAAAAAACCATCAGAACAATGGCAAACAAAAGCTGGTGGAAGAGACCATGAGAGAATTGCTACCTCTTCTTAAACTATTTTCTGGACTACTCTTTCAAATCCTCATGAACGCAGAAAGGAAAAAGAACTATAAAGAACTCAATATTTTCCATCTGTATGACTGTGAAACCAACAATGAGAGCACTACAGTAGTGGGAAATTATGTCTTATTCCAACCAGGGAATCCCACCCAACCTGGCTCGAACTGCTCATTAGTGGTCGAAAGCTCTTCATGCAGTTTCAAACAGAAGTAAAATTTCTATTGAACTTCCAGATCTGCTTTGACAGTTTTGATATTTTGACAATAACCTTTCACCGACGATTACTATTTAGAGAAGATATCAAGCAGGATTCAAAGAAATCTTGCATATTTAGGGAATATAAAAGTTTTGGTTTCACAATAGTTTTGGTTTCACAAAAGTTTGGTTTCACAATAGTTTTGAGCCCCACCGCAATTGCACGGTTGTGTAACGGCAACGCTTAATCAACTAGATACTCACTTTAGAAATTGCTTCATCAGTTGTTGTCATTTGGATTTACCATTTTAAGAGTGCATGGATAAATATATGCGTCTCTGATTTGGGGTAGAAAGATCACATCCGGCCATACAGTGTTACACCTAGAAAGTTCACTAGATTACATGTTGAGTTCCTGAATGTATGGTACCGGTGCTTCCATCTGCTAGCATTTTAAAGAGGGTTGACAGTCGTTCAACTATCTGTTTTTTCCCTTCGAATTTTCTAGGGAATAGTGAATGGCGCTCAATGATCTGTTCATTCCATTTAATTTATTAATTAGAATCTAATTTCTCGATGTTACAATGAACTGCGTCCTTTTCTCATTCATGTAGATTGTAGATAATCGTACTTACATGATTGTATGATATTAGAACACTCATCAAGCCGCAGGAGTCTCATTCTGAAGGAAAGGGTTTGCTATTTCCTCAGTACCGTCCGTTGGCGCGACCAACATGACAGCGGTCCCTCTGCAGACCTGCCACATAAGAGCATCTATCAGAATTGCCAACAGTTCAGAACTTAGCATTGACCGAACAAACTACAAACGATCAGATTGCTAGCCACTAGCACCTAGTGACACCCCTGAAGCAACTACAGTAGAACGAGTGTAGGAGCTTACAATCAAACCTAATTGTCTCACTTGGTCAGTGGTCTTCAGAGGATCATCCGAGTCTGTGAGCAGATGAAACACCCGATCAGAATATATTAACAGGCAATAGAACACCCTATATTTCATACATAACCTAAACCTGGTAATATGAGCGGAAACGATAACTACAAAAATACGAATAACTAAAGTGCTATGCAGGTTAAACCAAAGAACTTAAAACGATTATCAGAGCAGCATGAGAAGTGAAACTGTAGGACTTCCCTAGACAACTATTGAGGACCTCGAAACTTCTCCTTGGCTTTGCAGCGCTGTACTGTTAGAACCAAGTTATGCATGTTCGATGGCAGTAAATGACAGCCAATGACAAGAAAGAGAAGAGACGAGGAGAAATCAAAACCTGACCTCTCAAGTTTTCCGTGGCCTCATCCAGCACCAAATTCAAAAGTTGGTCATATCCTTTCAATGTTCCTGTCACTGCCAGATTCCCCGATATTCAGCATAATAGATATCAGAACCGAGATCTTAAACCCCTACCAGACCAAGGATTAATAGTTTCAAAACGATAGCTTCAATTGATCATGCTGCGGGGCCAAATAGATCACCAGAACGGCTAAACAACGTTGCATGTGTTTGTCAAAAGACAAACAAAATTGGCACAAATAAAATCCCAATACAAACTACTCAAGAATGCTAAACAAACATGAGGCCCAAATTTGGGCTTCCTGGTCCTTATGGGCTAAATAATAGAGTCTTTTAATCAACGTGATGATATGAACCGATTTCTAGCAACAATTGACTCTCCAGCTGCATCTTCAGGTCAGGTGAATGCAGGTTGTCGACATACACTAGGCAAGATAAGCATATGCTAGTCGCTCAACACCCTTAAACCCAAAACTCCGGTGCAAGACTCAAACTAACAACAAACAACAGACACCAACACTGTACAAGCTGCCGTAGCTCAAAACCAAAAGTGCTTGTACATTGAGAAATTCAATATACACACTCACTTCACATCAACAAGTTCTCAATTGTGTTCCAATACAGAAAAAATTTTAAAACCATCAATACTCACCTTGTCGACCACCACTGAGCTTCACTGATACTCCCCTATCCACAAACTTGGCCAGATCCAGAACAGTCTCTTTCCTTCCTGACTAAAACCCCACAACCCCCAGGACACAACACAAATGTCAATCAATCGTCGAAACCCATGAAAACCCCAACAGTAACCCTAAACCCCAACACTTTCAAGAAAAACGTAGAACTACACAAACATTACATACAAAGACTCACAAGATTAAAGACCAGAAATCAACGAGCAACCACTTTGAAGTTCCTGATAGACAACATGCGATACACAAACAATAACCAGTTGTTGCAATTTGTTCTCGTACCATATTGACAAAGAGCGAAGCAAAACTGAGAATAGCAGCAACAACGGCGGCACTGCAATTCCCGCAAACTCCCGATTCGATCAAAGTCCCGTGATCTCCAAAGACGAAAGACGAAGAGCGCTAAACCCTAATTTTCCTCTTCTTACGCTTCTTCAGGAAGCCGGAGTAGTACGTTAGTAAGGTAGTGGACGTTGAAAGTCACTAATTTCTCATTCGGACACTTTGATCAATTCAATATTCATTCCCTCCTTATATGGTAGAAGCCCCTAAAGGCGTCAATTTTTCTGCCGTAATGACAATTTTATTTGTTTTGAACGTGAGTCTATTGAGAGAACCAACTTCAAGTTGTTTCATAATTTTCAAACACTCATAATTTTTAAACATCATTTTTGAAGTTGAAAACATAGGATATGTACGTATGTCATTAGACTCCCCTTAAATGGCCACACTTGAAATTGAATACATTTCAACTTCCATTGGTTGCTCTTGAGAGTTTGTGATGGTCTTGGAAGATAAAGATGGCCATCCAAGCTCCAAATGTAAGTGGCACAAAATGGATAGTGGCACTTGTGGATGAGAATATCTCAAACCCTAAAGGATTGCAAGACAAATTGTTTCAAATTGCCATTTTTGAGTTCATTGTCCAAAATTGAAAATGAAACTTGTTTTTGAACTTTGGCTATACAAAGTATAGTTTGGCTATAAAAACATGTTGGAAAAATTTCAACCATTGGACTGAGTGAATCAAAATATTATAACATTTGAAGTGAGGAATTTTTTTTTCATTATTGTGAAATAAGGTTAGACTTTGAGACCTCTTGGAGTAAACTTTTAGGTCTTCATGAACTTGGGTCTCTCCACCACTGGATTCCAAAACTTATTAAGTGCAAAATGTAGAGCCTAGCTTACTCTAAAATCTAAATCACCCTACAATGCAAGGAGATTAAGTGAAATGGAAATACACTAGTCATTTCCTAATGATTTATTGTACAATGGGGTACCAATCAAAATGTCGTTTTCGAATTCGCAATAAAAAAAATTTCAGTACTGCCAACTTTGAAAGCCTCCCGAGAACTCAAACATTGTTATTTTACCACAAAAGTTTTACCACAACATCATCTTTAAGTTAATTATATGTACGACAAATTTCAAATCCAAAAGAATTACCAAAAAAAAGTTATTCAAAATCTACCAACATTGGTAGCTGTGGAAATTTTTTCACTGCTACCAACTTTGATAGCCTCCCAAAGATTGAATTATTTTTTTTTTGTCATGAAATTCTTGGAACAAAAACCTCTTTATGTTAATAACATATGATAAAAATTTCAAGGCCAAAAGATTAATACAAAAAAATATATTAACAATCTATCAACATGTGTTGTTTTGAGAAACAATTGTGAAAACCATTTCTCTACTTCAACTTTGACACCCTTCCAAGGGCTAAAAAATTGCTTATTTACTATGAAATTTTTTCCACAAAGTAACCTCTATGTTAATAACATTTGTGACAAGTTTCAAAGACAAAAAAGTTATACAAAAAAAAATATACAAAATCTACCAACATGTGTAGCTGTGAAAAACCATTTCACTACTTCCAACTTTGACACCCTTCTAAGGGCTACAATTTTACTTATTTACCATGAATTTTTTTGCACAAGATCCCCTCTATGCTAATAACATGTGTGCCAAATTTGAAGGTCAAAAGATTTACACAAAAAAAGAAATCCACAATCTACCAACATGTGTAGTTGTGGGAAACAATGGAGGAAACCATTTCATCGCTACCAACTTTGACACCCTCCCAACAGTTGAGAAATTGTCTATTTACCATGAAACTTTTGGTACAACATGCTCTTTATGTTAACAGCATTCATGCCAAATTTCAAGGTCAAAAAATTTATACAAAAAAAAATATTTACAATCTACCAATGTGTGTAGTTGTGAGATACATTTTATTAAAGACATTGAAATTGTTGAAGTATGTTAGACACTCATGCTTCTAGATTGAAATTCTCCAGATGATGCAATCTCTAATCATAAATGCTTCTTAATAAAATCAAGGATAGCCAAATCTAGTTGTGTGCACTTGTCACATCTCAAAGAATGGACTTGTTTAAAAATTGGAGACCATACATGCATGAAGAAGCTTTTTCCTCTCAATAAGAATGCTTGCATTTACAATAGAGCATTATAGGAGGTGGGATGTGGGATGATGAGAGTAGCAAGTGATGGGTGATTATTTTCTAAGCAGAGGATTGAAACTTTGTGAACATGAGTGATTGAATGCATGAAAGATGAGTTAACTGAGCAAGTCTAGGCTATGTGATAACTAAGTGGATGAAGCATGGGATGAATGACTGAGGATATATGGAGGTATGTGAAATTTTCTTTTAAGAGTGAGTGAGGTTATAACTTACATGTGGTGACTGGTGAGGTCTAGTGAATGAGTGAAGGCTGTGAGGCTAGATGATGGTGAGTGATTGAGCATATGTGAGTTTTTTTTATAACTAAGTGAAGTTATGCATGTGGTGAATAAGGTTGGATCATGGTGAATGATTGAGGGTATGTGAGATTTGTTTCTGATGATTGAATGAGGTTATATATATGCTCAGTGAGTGAGGCTGGATCATGGTAATTAAGTGAAGATAGCACACCTGTCCATCATAGCAAACTATGTGAAGAATGAAGACAAACACACCTCTTGGAGAAGCTCGATTGGCCTGCAAATTCTCCCAATTTCAATCCAATTGAGAACCTTTGGAAGATTTTGAAAGATGCTGTACAATATGGCCCAGTATGTCCAAAAAATTTAGATGACTTGAAGGTAGTTATTGAAAGAGAGTGGAGGTTAATCAATAATACAAAGCTCCTTCAACTATGTCATTCTATGCCCTCTAGGTTACAAGCAGTGATTGAGGCAAATGGAGGACATACATGTTGGTAGATTGTAAATATTTTTTTTTGTATAAATTTTTTGACCTTGAAATTTGGCATGAATGCTGTTAACATAAAGAGCATGTTGTACCAAAAGTTTCATGGTAAATAGACAATTTCTCAACTGTTGGGAGGGTGTCAAAGTTGGTAGCGATGAAATGGTTTCCCCCATTGTTTCCCACAACTACACATGTTGGTAGATTGTGGATTTCTTTTTTTGTGTAAATCTTTTGACCTTCAAATTTGGCACACATGTTATTAGCATAGAGGGGATCTTGTGCAAAAAAATTCATGGTAAATAAGTAAAATTGTAGCCCTTAGAAGGGTGTCAAAGTTGGAAGTAGTGAAATGGTTTTTCACAGCTACACATGTTGGTAGATTTTGTATATTTTTTTTTGTATAACTTTTTTGTCTTTGAAACTTGTCACAAATGTTATTAACATAGAGGTTACTTTGTGGAAAAAATTTCATAGTAAATAAGCAATTTTTTAGCCCTTGGAAGGGTGTCAAAGTTGAAGTAGAGAAATGGTTTTCACAATTGTTTCTCAAAACAACACATGTTGATAGATTGTTAATATATTTTTTTGTATTAATCTTTTGGCCTTGAAATTTTTATCATATGTTATTAACATAAAGAGGTTTTTGTTCCAAGAATTTCATGACAAAAAAAAAATAATTCAATCTTTGGGAGGCTATCAAAGTTGGTAGCAGTGAAAAAATTTCCACAGCTACCAATGTTGGTAGATTTTGAATAACTTTTTTTTGGTAATTCTTTTGGATTTGAAATTTGTCGTACATATAATTAACTTAAAGATGATGTTGTGGTAAAACTTTTGTGGTAAAATAACAATGTTTGAGTTCTCGGGAGGCTTTCAAAGTTGGCAGTACTGAATTTTTTTTTATTGCGAATTCGAAAATGACATTTTGATTGGTACCCCACTGTACAATATATAGGGAGAGAAACAGTAAATAGAAAGATGTAGAGAAAGTTTCAAAATACAAAATTGTGTAACAATTTATTTGTAGAATTGAAAAATGCCAATCTCAATAGTTGTAATGTTGTAATAAACAATCTACACCTAATGTTTTTATTTTTTTTCAAAAATATCAAAAATAGAGTTAAACAAAGGACTTCAAAATTTATTTTAGAGTAGAACAACCATAATTTCCCACAAACTAAAACTCCTCGTTATTTTTGACTCATTGATCTAAATGGAATGATTCAAAGCTTTTCATCTTTATACAAATCTAGAAAATCAATTTCAATTCTTTTAAGAAAAAAGTAATTTTAAAAATTTGCCTAGATTGCCCATTTATGAAAAAAAATTACATATTAAACTACAACTTTTGACTCATATTTCCAAATGTCCTAAAATTTAGTGCCATTAAATGAATTTCAGCCTCTTTGAAGGCTGCAAGTTCCTTTGCATTCCCAAACTGTGGTAATGTAGGGGAACTTTGTTGCAACAGTAGTTTGACATGGCAATGCGATTGCCATGTCAAATAATAATAATAATAATATTTAATAAATAAATAAATTCTTTTTAAATTAATAATTTTCAATTTTTATTTTAATATTTTAATAAATTTTGGTAATTTTTTAATAATTTTAAATTCTAGCTAGTAGTGGTTGGTTTCCAACATGGGAAACAGGCCTAAAACAGCCCTCCATAGTAGTTGAAAAACATCTAATGCACATGAAAGATATTCCTTATCCACATCCTCTATTAAAGTTTAGGCCTAAAACATAGAAATCTTCAATCACATGCACCTACCCAAAATTACTATGTTGCCAAATCTAGCAAAGTGGTCCTTTAGGAGTTAAATTACAAGGAATGATCTCCCTGAGCATCCACCTTTTTTTCAAAGCCTCATAGAGATTAACTATTATGATTTAATCCTCTAACATCAAAGGAACCAAACATTGAATAATGAATGGTTAAATCAAATTTTCATTTTAAAAATTAATAAAATTTTCTCTTAAGTTTTATATATAACTTCTTTTAATTTGGAAATCCATATTGAGAACTTGGACAAGCTCTATTGACTTTATAATTTGGAATTTTTGCATGGATTTTTTAGAACGTATGCTTCTCATCATAATCTATGTGTAAAGCTTTGTTTCATGTCATTCCAATAAATATTGCAAAAATATATTCTAACCGAGTAGCAAAAAATATATTCTAAAAAAGTATTAATTATTTTTTTGGAATTGTATATACTCATACCTACTCAAAAATTGAACCATTGGATTTCAAATAATGAAGTAAAAGTTATGAAGAGTTTTATTTTGTGGGCAATGAAGGTAGAAAAACATATGAAGTCGTCTTTTACTCTTAATTTTGAAATTTTAAGATTAAAAAAAAAATAAAGGATATTAATTGTTCACTAGAACACTCTCACCATTGAAATTAGCAATTCTCACATTCTTCCAAAACCTATTAGCATATTAGTTATATCTTTCATTCAATAACACTTGACACTTTAAAATTTTTAAAAAATGAATATGAAATTTTTTTTGGTTAAATTTATTAATACATATTTTCAACCCATTTTATAACATATTGAATAAAATGCACAAATTACAAGACATACTTGTTTTTTCCTAAAAAATTTGAAAGACAAAACTTCACCTTTTGAAAGGACTAGAAAAGCTTACATTTTGAAGTTTAAGCATATTGAACTTGCAATTAGTGGGGATATTTACTCTAAAAGTTTAGGACAATGTACTTGAACAAGTTAAGCAAAAGATCGTACATTTGGTTTCGTAAAAAATAAAGATTAACCCCTAAAGGACCAAGGTCTTATTTTTGCCAAAAAACACTCAAAACTGTCATTTCTGTAGCAAAGAGTAAAAAAATTTGAAAATTATTTTTTCTGCACATCCAACCATAGGATCTTATACCTTACTAGTATGAAAATATGTGAAAAAAATTTCAAAATTTTTGACCACATAGATTAAAAGATATTTGTGTTTAAAGTGAAAAAAACAATTTTTTCAGCACCTTGCGGGACTGGATTATTTGACTTTGAACTTTTTTAACTTAAATATTTTGCACTACAGAGTTTTGAGCTTTAAATCCTTATTGTGTGAAATTGAGTTGAGAGTCTAGGGGGAAAAAATTCAGAAAAAAACTTAATTTTCATGCTTAAAAAAATTGTTAAATAGAAGTAGGTATAAGAAAGAAGGAAAATCTAAATTATTAATATCTTTAAAATGGAATTAAAATGTACTAATTCCAATGGTGCGATTGTTCTAGCAAGCAAAAAAAATCATGTAAAATTTTTTCTTCAAAAAATTCTAAAAATTGCATTCAGAAATGAATTCTATAAGTTATTTTTTCAGGAAGATGCTCTAACTACCCGAAAAACAAGATTGTCCATAATTTTCTCATAATAAGTCCAAATGGAATGAATCAAAGCTTCCCATGTAGACAAAATTTAATCCACAAGAAAAAAAAATCAAAATTTTGCAATTTTTTTTTGCTGCCCAAACTGCCTCCCGTCCCCTATTTTGAGCTTATTTGGTCATAACTTTTGTTTCCGGGCACCAAATGTGAAAACAATTATATTCCCACAAAGTTCATCAGTTTTTCTATCTTCAAAAAAAATTTCAAAAAATCATGACAAAATTTCAGCCCGTAGGTACCTGCCCGAAATCCAATTTGTCCCTCGAAGGGACAATGGTCCTTTAGGGGTTAATGAAGATTTTGACCTTGCTTTGGAGACAAGTATTTTCAAGCAATTTTGGGCCTTTAAATAGGATGGTCCTTTAGGGGTTAATTCCATGCTTGTTTTTTTGTACTTTTTTTTTAATGCTTTTGCTTTCACCTTGCTTTTTAATTATATTTTTTTCCTTATAAATAATATAAACTACAAAAATTTGCATTGATATGAGAATTATAAGTATTAATAGTGTGTTGTGATATAGGTAATTATAGGGATCCTTCTATTTCTACCTTGGAAGGAAATAGCTCTTTAATAAATACCTCATTCACGTATATGGTGCACAAAATCTACATAGAGTGCATCCTCTGAGCTCAGGGCTCAATTATCCATTAAATGGATGATAAATGGAAGTTGTAAAAATTACACTTCATCTAATTAGTGTTCATTAAAGCTTAGGGTATTCAAACCTCTATATGTTTAGTAACCACATGCAATAATGGAATATTTAATGGGGAGGTATTTATCTATATATGGATATTTTTTCATCCCTATTTTAAGATAAAAGCAATTTTGATATATTTTTCAGCACCCTATACTTATTTTTAAATGGTTAGAGAGAAAAAATTTTGGCACCCATTATTTTTAGAAAAAATTGTAGAATACATAATACTAAACAAAGCACTGAAGCCTTCAGAAACTATATGAGCAACATACATTCTATACCATTCATACTACCATTGCATACAACAAGCAATATGAATTGCATAGTATTCAAGGGTCATTCACAACACAACAATCAATAGATTTATGATACCATTAGAAGCAAAATCAACAAATATGTATACAAGAACATGTACAAGCTGAAGCACACTAGTTGCAAACAAGAAAAAAGAGGAATACATATACAAGTTCCATGCTTAAACAAGCAACTACTTCAAAACATGGAAACGTGAAAGCATTCAAAGTACTATAACAGGCACTGTATGCAAATAGAAGGTAGATGGATTAAAAAAAATTATCATTGAAGTTGTATTCAAAGACACAACGTTGCCCAGTTCAAGCCAAAACTTGGTATGAAACATTTACAAGGTGAGGAATAGGGTTCAAATTTTCAACTTGTCTGAGTTATGAGTTGTATCACATATATTCTCAAATACTTAAATTTTTCAACAAAGAGACGAAAAGTCTTGAATGCTTTGCTTGGATGACAATGAATGTTGCTAAATTAACTGCAACAGTTGACATAAAGAATAACAATACAATACAAGAAACATTTTACCCTTCAACATCAAGCGTAAATTACAAAATCTAACCCTAAACCCTAACCAACCCTCTACCATATATATTATAGACACCTTCAATGATTGTAGAATATCTATTTACACCTAGGCTCAAGGCTTGTAAGCTTGCATTTTTAGGCTCACACGTTAGTATCATTGAAAATATATGTTTATATCCCATGCTTTGATAGCCACCTATAATTTTTTTAATTCAAACAATTGTGAATCTAATAAAACAAAATATGCGCAATGATCAAAGGATGATTGTGCTATCTTGTCTTACACTAAGTATGCTGGTACTTTTTATGCTCTTAGAGTATTGGTATTTACAACAACACCTAGCATTACTTACCCTATATGTGGGTCAAGTTTGTCATAAATTAAGTTACTTTTGTCCAAAAATTCCATAATGACATCTTGTAATTGGGTGAAGTGGAATTCTTAAAATTAGATGTGGAATTCATGCACTTCTTTTTTGAATCTGACCTTTGTGTATGGTATATTGTGCAAAAATGTACCATTGCAATTAACTTCTTGTTAATTCATACTCTAGACAAAAATGATCTTGAATGAATAGACTCATAATGTATGATGATTCTATAAAAAAATAAAAATTGATCCCTCTTTTCTATTAAACAAAAACTTAGGCAATCAACAATTGAACCATTAGATAAAATTCAGTTGGTCTATAGGGCTTTGGCTCTTACACTATGAGAAGTCAACCACAACAATAGTTTAACGTGGTAGAACGACTGTTAAATTAGATAATAATAATAATTTTAAAATTTTAAAATTTTAAAATTTTATTTTTTATTTTTTTAATAATTTATCATTATTATAAATTATGGACAACAATGGCTAGTTTCTAGCATAGACAATAGGCTTGAAATGGCCTTCCAATATAGCTGAAAAACATCTAATGTGTGGATCTAAATCCAAATCTTCTAAACAAAATATGTGCAACAAGCCCTTGAAATTTGGACCAAATATTACTATTTTATAACTATTAATGCCCAAGATTTTGGACAAAATGCAAATGTGTTATAAAATATAAAGTCCATAACTTTTTTGAAGTTTGTTTTAGAGGAGACAATATATTCTAAGCATCAAGAGTGAAAAGTATCCGTATGGCCAACATTTGATAACTATTTATAGATTTGCTTCTAATGAATTTTGAAGATTTGACTTCAAAGATTCATCAATAACGCAATATCTATCTTTGGGATTTGATTTTCTTATGACATATCAAAAACAAGGCTTCATATGATTTGTGAAAGAAGGTATAAAATTTAAAAATGAGAGCATCAACACTTTTTCCAAATAGTAAATTTTACAACAATACATAAAACTAAATATTTTGTGCTACTTTATTGATATGTTTTTTACCATAGTGATACTAGTTTTGAATATAAAAATAGAAAGCCAACCTTATATAGTTTACATCCAAAAAAATCGCAATAAAATTGATTTTCAAAATGCGGAATTTATTTCAATAAATAATTTGTGACATTCGCTACCATTCTAAGTTCGAACAAGAACAATGTAATTGTGAGGCTCTATTCTAGGTTAATTTATTGATCAGTCCAACCTCACATCCTACAACAATGCTAGCATGTGAGCCTAGAAATGCAAGCCTACAAGTCTCAAGCCTAGGTATAAGTAGGTACTCTACAACTATTGAAGGTGTCTATAACATACTTACCTATAACATAGTATTCTATATCCATGGAAGGTGTTTATAGCATAGGTACCTATAACATAGACACCTATAATATAAATATTATATAACCATTAAAAGTGCCTATAACATAGGTGTTTATAATATATGAGCTAAAGTTCTTAGTTTATGGTTCAAGATCCTAAACTCACATACTAGCAACCATGCCACATCCCTATTCCAACCAAACCCTAACCATGTTGTGTAGTGTGAATGCAAATGTAAATAGGATTTGAAAACTCAATTTCTAAAACTATTGTCGATGCCATACTAGTCTTTGTCCTTTAGGTGGAGCCAATAAAACTTTTGTCAGTGAGAAGGCTATCAAGGTGACTTTGGTTTCTTGTGCAAATAAATGTTGTCAAGTTGTTTTTTTCTACAAAATATCTACAGTCCAAACATTGCGAGAGCATGTTTGGAGAGTACCATTGGTTAGTTCACTGTTAGTCGGTGAATTTGAGAAAATGATTAGTTGGAGTGTGAAAATGGAGGATCCAAAACCAAACAAAAGAATTGGTAGGATTGGCAACTAACTTGTATGCAAAAATAAAAGGTGGACATGTAGCCACTCCTTCCATAAAATTGTCAAATTTTTGTTGCTTGCCATTTCAAATCTAAGGCTAATACTTGAGGTGCTAAAAGCAAGGTACATTCTTAGACAAGGCAAATATCAGTCTTTGGGGTTGGCCACTAAGGGACTTGGAGTAATTGGACAAAGGCGGGGGCAGGTATTACTTTATTCAGGGTTGGTCATAGCAATTAGTTCCTTGTCCGTTGTTTGTATGTGACTACCTAATGTAATCAAATTTGGAGTTTACTTTTGAAATCGACACGTCTTTGAAAGAAGAAGATTGTAACCTTTGCAAATTTGATGCTGAAGGAAAGTTAGCCAGTGAGAATTTGATATCAAAAGAAATGAATTGGGAGATTTTCAGAAGCAGAGAATGCACCCTTTGCCCTTGCTCTACAAAGAGGAGGCAAATTACCAAGACAGCTCCAAAAACTTCCCAAACACTAGCAAGAGTGCAAGTAGGGCAGCTACAACTTGTGCCAATTGTTGGCTTGCAAATTGCACTAAATGCAGCCAATGCGAGGACCAGGAAAAAGAAAAAGAAACGAATTGGGGTGGGCCTCAAATTTTGTTCAAGTCTGCAGTCCAAAGTTTTTTTGCTCAGTTGCAGTGCATTTTTGTTGCTGTGCTGTATTGTATTGATTAAGCTTATCATGAGTCCAAGGGAATAACTTACATCATGAATTTCTGGACTTTAAGTTAGTGAGCTAGATTCTGAAAGGAAAAAAAAGAAAAAAGAAAAAGAAAGTTAAAAAGCTTTCACATTAACCAAGATTAACATAGAGACTTGGTCTTTGTGTGCCATCTGACATTTTCTTCACTTTGAAGAGGTGCTCATTACAAGGCTGTTTTCTAATGAATGGGGGGCCAGGGTTCATGATTTCTCTTGTATTTGTTTTCTGTTAACTTATGAAGTCACACATATTTTTCCAAATTTTTGGGGTCTCTCACCCGACCAAAAAATTGCTCTCTAAATCACACTATTTCTTCCCTGCTTGTTCAAACCTCATATTCTCCACCAGTTGTTTGCCATTCATGAGTTAAAATACCTCAAACCAAATCCTCAGCAGGGAAGGTCATTGTGCTATCATACATGGTAGAGGTACCCATTCCTAACCAGAGCCCAATGAGCAATCAATAGGGTGTGTTAAATTTGGAGATTCTGGGACTCACTTCTGTTTTTTTAATATTCTAAAGGTTACAAAAAAACTTCCCTGTTTCACTGGCTATCACAAGAATCAGAGCATGCCATATTATTTGTGCTGTTGTAAGTAGCCTCCAATCTGTTAGTGAGCAGTTTTGGATGATCCTAAAGGTCTATTCTCACTTGGTGGTAAAGAGTGTTATTATTGAGGGTCTTAGTAACGAATTCAACCTCCTTCTCGACCAGATCCACACAGTTGCAAATATCGTCCCTAACACCAAGTGTGAACATACCCTAAGCATTGATCATGAGTAGACAAGAACTTTGGACTTTCAAAAATCATAGTAATTTCACTTTTAGTGCAAAAATTACCATATTTTTTACAATCCCCATCATTCATATCACTGCACCTCATGCAATATTTCCTTCACCTTCCACTGCTCCTCATCATGCCCCAAATTCCTTATTTGGTCAGTTATGGGTGCCTTCACTACAGTTACAAATCCAATAAGGAAATTGTAGTTTCTCCAGTTGAGCAAGTGCAAAGCTTATTTTTGCCACTGATAAGGTCAAATTTAATTTAGTATACTCTTACCAAGTTACCAACTTCCCATCATATAAAATGACAACTCCCATTTTTTGCTTTATCACACTTGGCAACTTGGGATATCACTCCATTAAATTTGCTCAACTTACACATGTTTGGAAAACTTATGAGTTTTTCTTTTCCTGCCACAGAAGATTTTTTCAACACTGTTGGTGAGCAACATACGAACAGTGTTGCATCTCATCTGATTGCGTTCAGTTGTTTGCACCATTTGCAAGAGATTCACCAACCGAAGCCCACATTCTCGATGGGGCCCCATCAAGTGGGGCACCCCCCTCCCACTAGCTGCCAAAGGAGAAAGACAAAGCCCCATCATGCAAGCATGTGGTGGCACATTGGGGCCATTTGTTTCCTGAGTAAAATGGAAGAAAAATGCAAGAAAAATCAAAGAAAAATGCAAGAAAAATGGAAGAAAAAATGGAGGAAAAATGGAGGCCAAGGAAGGACCAAGGGTGGAAACATGCGTCCCCCTTTCTTCCTTTTTAATGGGGGCCACGGCTTAGGGGCTGCAGGGGCACATTGGCAATCATCAGCCCCTTTGACTTCCTGCACTGGCAGGTCACTAGGAAGGTGCGCATTGCAAGCTTTTGACCACTTGCTTTTAGGGGGGGGGCATCGAGGAAGGGTCTACTCCCATAAATGGAGTCAAGGCCATTTTTCTTTTTCTCTTTGGTAAAGGACGTTTTTCATTTTTAAAAGATTTTTTTGTTCATTTCTTTATTGATTTCTAAATTCTTTATGATTATAATTTTTGGCATTATAAGATCGGCTATGGTCTCTAGTTTAGTTTCTTCCCCTCAGCCACTCCTCGTTTCCTTTGTGCGTGCTCAACCTATGGACACTAAAATGGCTTTTGTTTTTTTCTAGCCACTAGAGGTTGGTGTGGAAGAAGAAAAGTCCAAAGCTAGGAATTTTGGATGCATTGACCCAAATCGTTTTTATAAAAAATTCCAAGAGTATAAAATTATATTGAATAAGTAAGTAAATGTGTGGAAAATTTTCAGCCCAATTGACTCCATGGATTGAAAGATTATAATGTTTGAAATGAAAAAAGAAAAAGTTTTTTTTTTTTTTCGTTCCTATGAAACAAGGTCAACAAACTTTGTGCTCTGTTGGAGTAAAGTTTTTGCTCTATAGAAAAATGAGGATTTTTATTATTTATAAATATATCATGCTAGGTTCACTCATGTAAAATTTCAGAAGTAGATACGGAGTCATGCTTACTCTAAATTACCCTGCAATGCAAAAAGGTTGAGTGAACTACCAATAAACTTGTCATTTTTTTGATGAACTCTTGTGCAATGAGGAAATTTTATTTGAAATCCAAATGGTGAAAAGCTAGAGACAATCATATGAAATATGTAGGAAAATTTTCAAGGACCCTGACTTTAAAATAATAGAGTTTGAAGTTTAAAGAAAATATTTTTTTCTTAAACCAAAATGTTGTGCTCTTTGTGAAAGCCTCCTCCTCATGTTTTTTTGTGAGCATCTTGTTTCACTTTAGGACTCATGCATTCAAGTTGGAAGTTGTCTTGCATTGTTTTGTATTGTTTTTCACTTATATGTGACTTAAGGTTTACGATTGTGGTTTGCTCACATATTTTTGCACTGACACTGCCTGCAATTGTCTACTTTACGGTTCTTCTTAGGGTTTTGAAGAGTGGTATCCGGCTAAAGTTACAGGGTTTAGGCTTTGCAAAAAATTCATCCCAAATTGGAGATGTATGCACTTCCACTACAATTTACATTCAACACTTTGGTAAGTGACTAAGTGCAACGTACAATTCGATAGTTATTTTCATTGTTGCTTAATTTAATTCTATGCATATTGTTGTTGTTTATAATATAGATATTCTATAACTATGGAAAGCGCCTATAATATAGGTACCTATAATACAAAACACCTACAATATAAATACCTATAGCCATGAAAGGTACTTACAACATAAGCACCTATATCTACTAAAGGTGCCAATAATATACACACCTATAATGTAGGTACCTAGGTTCAAGGACTCAAGATCCTAAATTCATGTACTAATAACATTACATGTATTTTGGTCAAGTAGGTTGAAATAGAAAAAAATATTGTAGGTGGCTAAATAAAAATCAAGAGAAAAATCATATATAGCTTTGCATTATAAATAAAGAGGGACATGAACTATCTTGTTTTTCACTATAGTAATGTAGCCCTCTTAACCCTTAAACGTCAATCTTATAACCAAAGGCTTATTTTTCAAGGAATTTTGAAGATTATATTTTCAATACACATCTACAACCCAATTTTATGATGCCATTATTTTTTGTCTCCAAAGATGCATCTATCAACTTAAGTTTTTTTAATTTCAAATCACAATTTAAATGTGTATTTTTTGCATTGGAAAGTTTGTTAGGATTTTTGTAAAATAGCTCTGAGTTCATTTGTTGCCACAAGAAGAGCAAAAAGTCATCATAGATTTGTCATTTAACGTCATTCCAATACTTTGGCACCTTTCTAAAAAATATATCCAATACCCATTCTAGATTTTAGACCATGATGTACCTCATGATGTACATGTTTGTCACTATTTTTGACATAAAATTGTGCCACTTAAATATAATTGACTACGTTTGTATCAACTTCATGATGCTCATATAAGAAAAGATTCTCAAATTCAAGTTTGGATTGCCCTACCAAGACCTAAAATGTTATCCATTGGCTAAAATTAGTCTACACAAATCCCCTATGAAGTTTCACATAGTAAAGACCATTACTATTGATTGCAAATATGTATGAAATTGACAATTGTCGCATTTTCAAAATGTTTTTTTCATTTATGAATGAGTCTAAGCTCAATTTATGGCTCAAAGTTTTGCATTATTGAAAAGAGATGAAATTTTGCATGTATGTCACAATTTTTTTGTAAAAGTAGATAAGAAAAATTCCATCCAAAAATTCCAATTCAAAATCCAATTTAACCATTTCTTAATTAATCCATCTATTAATCCTTAAAAGACTAACCAAGCTTGAAGGGCATTTTAAAAAACCAAATCCAAATTTCACATAGTTATTAATTTTAACCTATAATTGACAATTTTGTTTCTACGGGCAATCCACGGAATCTTGCATGAAATTTTAGAACATAAGCATGAGTAATTGAGTAGTTTAACAACTAAATAAATGAAAGTGGACAAGTGGTCAACTTAGTAAGGCAAGGATACAAGGAAAGTTTTTGCTCATGTACTATTTACTATTATTCTCTATACACAAGCAATGTCTCTAGGCTTCTTATGATTCAACCTCTGGATCAAACAATCCCTTGTGCAAATAAGGAAATTTGAATTGTATTGAACCAATGCAATATGTGTGATCTTTGTGCAAGTATGAATACAACAAGCCCACCCAATCAAAGAACCATTTTTCAAAATTATTAAAATTAGAATTTTTGTAACACTTTGAATTTTGAAGGTAGCATCTTGAAAGCTTGAAATACACCACTTTTGAACCTTTTTTGTCCCCGGGTAGTTCACTATCGAGGGGAGGTCACTCTATGCATTTATACAACCCATATGAGGTAAAGATTTTGGACCATTTACTTACTTCATAAAATTCAATTTAAAAAAATAAAAAAATTTAAAGAGGCTTTTCTACTTTAAAAGTTTGTATTTTGAATAATTGATATTTTCTTAATGATAATAATTAGTTACAAATTTTTGAAGAAAAAAGATACACTATAGAGCTGAAAATAACTTTGGACCCCTTACTTATTTCATAAAAAATTGTCTAAAAAATGAACAAAAATATCCTCAAAATAACTCTCTATTGAAAGTTTCTTTTTCAAACTATTATAATAGTTATTTTAAATGTCATTTGAGTTGGAAATTTTTGGCAATAGAAATCTATAGTCATTATTAATCAAAGTTCAAAATTAAAGGTTGAAATTATAGTATATTTCAGAGTAAATAGGAGGTCAAAAAATCACTTTGCTGCACGTGGTACACAAAATCCCCATAGAGTGACCTCCCCTCATTCACTATACCTTGTAATCCATATATATGTACATCAATTTTTTATATTATAGGAACAACTATTATTTTGCAATAGATGTATTCCTATTTTATTTTCTACTTCTATTTTTCATCCATTTTCCTAAACCTTATGGAAGTAAAAACAAAAATTTGAGGCATTTAAACACATCCCTATTGTAATAAAAAAAAATTTATACATGGTTTTGGGATTGATCAATAGTCGATACAACATGTATGCTGTAACTATTGTTGAATACAATCCACACAAACAACATATATATGGACATCATATATCAAACTATACAAATAAATCATTCATGTATAGTAGGAGAAAAAACAAAGAAATTAAAAATCCAATAAGTCATGGTTGTCATACTGGACAAGTTACTATTCATTTCTTGTCCTGTAGGACGAGTTACTATTCATCAAATGTACCTCCTCTCAAATACATTTGATGAATAGTAACTCGTCCTATAGGACGAAAAATGAATAGTAACTTGTCTAGTATGACAACCATGCAATAAGTAGTATTATATTGGCTAAGTTTGACTTATGCATTTACAAATGCAATGGTTTAGGGTCTGACACTCTTACAAAATGTGCCTCCAAGTAAACTAGTTTTAGAGTTTAGGATTTAAGTTGTAGAACAATGGTAGCTCCTATTTGGAATAGTTATAGGTCCAAAATTCATACTGCTATAAAATGTTGAAACTTGCAAATTTTTAAAAAAATACTAGCATTTGATAAGCTTCATTTGATTAGGTGGGCTCAAATCCACATAAATATCATTTTTGATGGCTAAAATTCACATCATGAATAAATAACAAGAATTAGTCAAAATACACTACAAGAATGATCCTTGGATGAAGCCTCTTCTTCTTCTCCTAATAAGTCCGTAATACCATATGTGAAGGTTTGATTCATCACTTGAGTGCCGAAATTGAGTTTCCAAGTCAAATTCTTAGGGATCCGTGTCACCTCATACCACTCACATTTTTCTGAAAATGACTTAATTTCTGCTGAATCTGATCTTCTTTTAGGGTACCACAATGAGGGAATTGTGCAACACTATTCACTGAAAATGTACTCCCAAAACCCAATTAGATGAAACGTTTTTATACATCGGAAGCCGAAGTCACCCAAGAACGTTTTGCGTCCTCCGTCCTCAGCAGCGTCGTCCTCACTCCTCAGCAGCCGCGTTTTAGAGTTAAGCACATTGGCACTGTAGCAACAAATCCATGCCACAACGTGTGCTTTTTCCTGCACTTTTTCCCACCGCCTTTGAACTTTCCTGCACTTTCAAGATGCAACTGTCGATGGGTTTGCATGTGGAGCAGGAGATATTCCAGCGCGCTCCTCTCCGCCCGTTCCGGGACCGGTAGAATATATATTCCCGGCCTGCACTCCACCGCTGGAAAAAAAAAATACAGTATTGAGTGCTCCGTAACAAATTGGCGGGCTGCGCGCGTTTTGACTTTTTGACACCCACATGGAGCCAGCCACTCCGTCCAGTCCAAGCCAGCCAGCCTACGTATCGCTTGCCTGTCCCAGAATAATCTTTCGTTGGAGGGAATGGCCAGCTACTGGTACTGTGCTATCAATCATCAATCAATTGGCGCGGGACCGGACTTTGAACAACACAGACTTCGGTCCGCCAAGGAACGACTGTGTATTTATATCGATGGAATGGTATCACATTGATTGATGCCCCCGGCCTCACCGGTAACGAAAGACTAGCCACTCATAACCATTGACTACTGGATACCAACTGAATGCCGGGAAATGGGGATGGCGTGAAACCCTAGCTACTGAGTGATGAATGGCAAGCAACGGCACTTCTGCAATGGATAATCTTAATACGTGAGTCTTTTGAAAATCTTGATCTGTACAGTACGTACAGTGTTTTGAGTTCATCGATGGAGGTCTCATTGCATTGAGTGAGAAAGGTTGATGACCCTTCTTATGACCAGACAACAAGAGAGTGCCGCAAACCTCGGTTAGAAAAGGTTACCTATAGGTTACAGGTCACAATAGTGAAAACATTGTCTGTGTAACTTAGATTGGGGAAGGGATCGATCCATGGTAACTTAGACCAGTTCAGTTTTGAGACTTCTCGTGGATAATGGGTTAGTTTACCAGGTCGTCGTGTTACTTCACCCGCTTTCAACTAATGATATAACCTTCTTATAACCAGTCAACAAGAGCGTGACATCTAGGGTTGCTTCAAAAGTTAGACTTGGCAATATGGTCTTGAAGACTTGTATAATGTATATCGTGTGGCAGGCAGTGGAGTGATGGAGAGTGATGATCGAACTGCTTGATCGAGTGACTGCTTGTGGCTGCAGCACTAATTGGCCTTGTTCAAAGGTTCCGTTTGACTTGATTAATGATAAGCTTTGATCAGCAGCTAGTCGACGTCACAATGATCTCTCAGTTTCCGAACTGTGCTTTCCACTGATCGATTGACAAGCAACTCAATTTGCATGGAGATTCTTGGTTGATTACGTTTGGCGAAGCCGATAGATCAGTTTGAATCTCGACTGTCTGGCATTTTATCCTGACAATGACTTTGTTGACCAGCGCTTCAGCTCGCTGGAGGAGTGGAGGTGGCTTCAGCTTTTTTTGCCCCCAATTCTGAGAGGCTTCAATTCCAAAGATGTCTCAGGACTTGCAACGTCGACGCTGAAAATGGGGGTGAACTGGATCGGACAGTACCAACAAGCTTCCTTGTTTCCAGCAGGGGTTACAGCAAACGAAAATGTTTAATCATTGTATATCCTGTTGCTGTTGATGAGCACCCCAATTCCTGCTGAAGCAGTTGCTATCCATAATTTACCGTGCCAGGTGGTAATGTGGTATAATTTTGCCACGTCATTCGATAGAACTCACACTTCTCCAATTGCAGATGGCAATCTCCAAAAGTGACGAAAACACATATAACACCAGAGGATTCATAAAGTGCATAGACCCAATGTACTAGATAGTGCAACCATGATGGGGAATTTCATTAAAACGGCAATTATTTTGTGAAAATGGCATAAAGGGGGACTGCAAAATGGAAGAAATTCGTAGAAAGATGGCATGAGGGTGAAGAAACATGGAAGTTGTGTTGCAATTTGGACTTGTTGGGGACAAAATTGACACATCTATGAAGTTGACATGTTGAGAAGCGTTGTCATATGTGTTCTTGACTTGTGTAAATGGCATGCAGAATATCACCATTTTAATCAAATTTTCCATCAGTGGAATTTCGAACTCTAATTATCCATACTCAGAACTGTAAAATTCCATAGTTGCACTATAAAATCAACCTTTAAAGCACATATGAGACTCTCGGAAGGCTGCCCGAACTTATATTTTGGAATCTTTCTCAACTTATGAAGGATTGGTCGATCATTTTCTAGTCAAAATTGACACTTTTTAATTGTTAGCTAGATTTTTTAAAATAAATTTGGATATGGACAAAAGGAGACAAGTGCAAGGAATTGTAAACCAAATGCATTACGACAAGAATTAGGACAATTTGTGCTAGCATGCGGATTTGGGGCTAAAAAAACAAACGAAATATTGATTGAAAATACTAAAATCAATATGAAAAACAATACACAATTTGTCATACATTACTGCAGAGCCCCAAGCATTCATGCCAATTCCATTGGTATGGTCAAATCTCTAGAATGCATTATAGTTTGGTATTTTTTTGTGTTCAATCTAAGACCAAAAAACATCTTACTCACCTTTAGAATCAGCCATGGTCCTTAATGGGTTAAATAGCCATCACATTACTTGTACAAATCACCGATCAATGATGAGTTCTAACTCTCCTCAAGGCCATGGCCAACCTCAAAGTCACTATTCAAAAAAATTATCAAACTTTTCAATACAAAAACTCCTACAAGTTCAAATTGTGATTCAAAACCCCAACACTTGAATTAATTGATGCATCTTGTGATATCAAGGAAATCCACATGTAGTTGAATATTGGAGGAGTTTTCCAAAAGATTCTAAAAACCCAGCACCTCAGACTGGGTCTATCGTTAGGGTAAAGTCTACTGGGCGGCTTTTAGTTTTTCCCTGAGCACTGTTCCTGTAGCTTCAGTTAATTAACTCGAGATTATGCGCCAAGAGAATCCAAATTCCTTTTCCAAGGTTGTGGAGGCAGCTCCGATCCTTCATGAGGTGATCGAGGAGCTAGATTTCACCACATGAAGTCGGGGTACGGTGTTGTAGACGGACAATCCTCTGGCCGCAGGTTGATCGAATGGAAATAAGGAAGTCAATGTTTCCGATCGATGCCGGCGCCCAGAGCTTGATATATATCGATCAGAACCAGGTTCACGAACTTGCGTATTCTAAAGTTTTTCTCCTGCTTTTTAAAACGACTATTTGTGCAGGGAATTTAGCCCTTGCAAGCTTCCATGCGCCACCAGCCAAGAGGGCGGAGTGGCCGAAACGAATGATGCTACACTAGCACATGCAGGCGGGCCGGTCGATCAGTAGGGCGGGAGGGACGTTATTTAAGTTACGTGGTGGCTGGATAGGATCGATACGGTAGTGGCGGTCACAAAAGTAATACTATACGATACTGTAGGGGGCAAGTTGGTTGCTTTGGCCTCTTGCTTTGTTTTGCGCCCCTGGAGGTTGACTCCGCCCAGGAAGTGAAGGCTCAAGGCGATAACTTGCATAAGCTTATCAGCCTTTATGGCTTGCACTTGGACGAGTACGACAAGCTAACGGAAAAAATAATTGTGGGCTACCAGGACTAAATTAGAGGGTACGTTACAGTCGACGGACGGAAGGATCAGGTATGTTCAGTTATTTCTTCCCTGGAAGAATGGCAGATGCATGATAAGTCAAGTAATCTACGGCGGGGCCAGGCACAATCGATTTTCAAAATGCCATTCCGAGCTAGTTTCATTTGTGTCAAAATTTTAAGAAAATTGAATTGAAAAAACTAGAATTCAATTTCATAAAAAAATTAAAAAAAACTGTCATTCCAACGGTAGGCCACTTGTGGCTGGCAAGTTTGTACTTTTACCTTGCAATAAAATCTCTTTTCATTTGTTTTGAAAAGGTATAACTATCCTTCTAATGATGACCTTGAAAAGTAGTACGTTGGTTTGAAAAGATGTGGAGAAAATCTCAAGAAACTTCCACCATGTGGATTGCGAGATATTAGAGAGTAACTTTACATATTGCCATATGTAAAGTTTGAATTTACATAAATTCTTTTTTGGGCACTATGAAAAACTAGGCAACTATACTTTACAAGCTCATATTTGTATGAAAAAATGTCAAAAATGGTGGTGCTTCTTTGGATTCATTCTTCAATGCAAGTTGGTTTGCATGCTTGAAAATTTCCAAATCATATGGAATTGTGCAACATATAGGAAAAAATAGTAAGAAGTAGAGAATGATTTGAAATACTAAAGTGTCAATAATTTAGTTATGGAAGTAAAAATGTCAATCCCAATGGTTGTAATGTTGTAATAAGTAATCTACATCCTATGATTGTTTTCTTTCTAAGTATATTGAAATTTGAGTTAAATAAAGACTTCAAAGTTTTTTTAAGAGTAGGGAATTTGTAACAATCCATAAACTAAAACTCCTCATAACTTTCATTTCATTGATCAAAATGGAATGATTCAAAGCTTTCCAAAGAATTTAATGTCTTTTCAATTGAAGGGGGTGAAATGTTCTTTTAAAGGAACCAATCGTGGAAACTTTTGTGGTGCAATTGATTTCCAAAACCAAGGCCAAAATAAATTGGAATTGAAAAAAAATGTGAAAGTTGAAAGGTTATTGAAGCAACCAATGGGACTTATAAAAACAAGTAGAATGGAGGGGCTACTTTATAGCCAAGGGGGTGAATCTCTAGGTTTTGTGCATTGACAAATATAGGATTCAACACTAACTATTGGTCAACATACAACTCAAAATCTAGTATGACAAGTTTACAATTGCAAAGACTTCCAAGTCAACTTGACTCTATTTAGAAGATTGTAAAGTTTGTATAAAAATTATTGGCAACAAAGTCTCCAAATCTAGAAACAGGACCCTAAAACCTTCAATCTGGCATCATTGGTGGCTCAAAGAGCAATGGTGCCCCTAGTTAACCTCTAAAATTCCTTGACTATGTTTTTACCAAAAATTGCCTAAAATTGTCATTTCTAATACAAGTACCAAATTTTTGAAAAAAAACACTTTTGGACATATGTAATTGTAGGATCTTTTAAACACTAGTTTGAGAATATATGTAGAAAAAAGTTCAAAAATTTCCACCGTACAAATTGCAAGATAATAGTATTTGAAGTGGCAAAAATCCATTTTTGGCCTTGCAAAAATAACAAGTAGTTGTACTTCCTTGTGCACTTTACACTATCTATCTATCTATCTATCTATCTATCTATCTATCTATCTATCTATCTATCTATCTATCTATCTATCTATCTATCTATCTATCTATCTATCTATCTATCTATCTATCTATCTATCTATCTATCTATAACCAATTTTAAATTTTGATTTTTTTAAAAAGTTATTTTTCAAGAAGTTATAGCCAACTTGCCTTAAAGAATGAATCCAAAGAAGTACAATCATTTTGGACATTTCATAATAATGATATGACCTTTGAAAAAAATTTAGATTATTTGGAATTGTACAATATATAGGAAAAAAATAGTAAAAAGAAAGAAGTAGAAAATAATTTAAATACAAAATACATTAAAATTTATTTATGAAATTGAATAATCCCAATCCCATTGGTTAGAATGTTGTAATATACAATCTACACCTTATGGTTTTATTTTTTTCCAAAAATTATGAAAATTGAATTAAATAAAGGACTTCAAAGATTTTTTTAGAGTAGAAAACCCATAATTGCACATGAGATTGCACACAAACTAGAACTCCTCATAACTTTCATCTCATTAATCAAAATGGTATGATTCAAAGCTTTCCATGTATATATATAAATCTAATGAACCAATTTCAAATTTGTATTTTTGAAAAAAATGATTTTTTCTTATCTGCCTGGACTACCTTGTTGAGAAAAAAACCTACGTATCATACAATAATTTTTTGACCATGTAGTCAAAAGTTATGAAAACTATTAGGCCTTGAAAAAAAAACTTGTTTCCATGTTGTGTGAAAATTTGAAAGAAAAAAAACTCCATTCGTAGAAAGTTGCCCAAAATGACTAAGTTGCTAAAAAATGTAGCTTGGTTCTTTGTGGATTAATTTTATCTTAAATATTACAAATTTGTTTAAATTGTGCACCTCACAAATTGCATAATTTTCAAGTTAGTGTAAATTGATGTTATAATCTTAGGGTGCACTAATTTAATTAATTTCAATAGTAGATATGAATCTTGACATATAAGAGTGATTTAATGCATTTTGTCTATTTCAATTGGAATCTTTGCGACTTACACTATTAGAGGCTAAAGAATTTTTTTTTAAGGAAAATCATTAAAATTTGCTATTCAATGGAGTAATGTTGCTATTTGGGGATGAATAAATTGCTATATTTGGATGATTGAACATGATTTTAAACAAATAAATATCATTTCATCCGCATTATACATTTCCATCTATAATTATAGAATTGATGTAAATTTCTTAATCACTATATTGATTTGTAGTATTAAGGAAGATGGGAAATTAGAGTCACCAAAAAATTAGTGTCATTGTATTAACCCCTAGAGGACTAAGGAGTCTACTGTGGGCTTTCTGAGAACTTGAATAAGCTCTATTGACTTCATAATTTGGAATTTTTGCATGAAAATTTTAAGATGGATGCTCCTTATCATAATCTTGGTATAAAGCTTTGTTTCAAGTCATTTTGATAAATATTGCAAAAGTTAAAAAGTTTTTTGTAATGTCAATGTCAAACCAAGAAGCTAAAAATATGTTCTAAACAATATAAAGTTATTTTTTGAGAATTATATAGATTGATAAATACTCAAAAAAAATTGAGCCACTTGATTTTGAATAATGACTTAAAAGTTATGAGGATTTTAATTTTGCAAGCAATGAAGATAGAAAAAACATGCAAAAGTTTTTTTTTACTCTCAATTTTGAAAAATATAAATATAAATATAAATATAATATACTAATTATAAATTAGAATAATTTAATTTTACCATTGTGATTAACAATTCTCAATTTCTTGTAAAAGTTATTAGCAAATTAATTTTTTTTCTTTCATTTAGTACCACCTTCCACTTTATGATTTTTTTAAAGATGAGTATGAAAGTTTGTTGGTTTAAATTTTTTTTCTCATTTTTTCAACCCATTTTCCAACATATTGACAAAATGCACAACTTTTAGGACTTATGAGTTCTTTTCTAGAAATGTTGAAAAACAAAACTTCACCTTTTGAAAGGGCTAAAAAAGTATGCATTTTGAAGTTTAGGTGCATTGTACTTGCAATTGGTGGGAATATCTGCTTTATAATTTTAAAATAATATACTTGAGCAAGTTCGTTAAAAGATCCTATGGTTGAATTCCTTAAAAAATAATTATTGATGAAGATTTTGACCTTACTTTGGGGATGAGTATTTTGAAGCAATTTTGGGCCTCTAAACATGATGGTCTTTTAGGGGTTAAAGAATAAACATGAAAATTGTTACACTAGAGCAACATTTCAATATATACTAATTACAAATAGTTCAATTTTAGTAACTTAATGTCACACATACCCAAAAGACAAATTATCTTAAGCGAAAAGCAAAATCGATAATTTTCACTCACAAGCAAAATCAACTTCTCCTTTTTTGGTTTCTTTTCCACCCCATATCACACATGGTAGGGTCTTATTATTGTTCCTCTCTTGCAGTAAAGGGTTCCTTTGCTTGTGTTGTAAAAAAAAAAGCAACAAGATCAACCCATCCCTCTTGGGAATATTTTCTTTTCTTCTTTTTTTTTCCCCAAAAAATAAGGTTTTGATAAATGCTACACATACATAGCAATGTTTGTAAGATTCTCCTTTAATAAATAAAAAAGTATCTATTTCTATGATAGTTTTTGGTCGAACCTTCCCTATGAACTACCGTACTTGCTATCTTTCAAATTGAAAAAGGGGTAAAAAGAAAAATCGCTGCATAGGACCACCTTTCCACTATTGAAAAAAAAAAGGGGTTGTATTCTACAGAATTGTACGTTACAGGTACCGTGGCTCAACATGATGCACCCAATTGGATTAAAGCCAACGACATTCAAATATTCAAATACAGTACAGTACGTGAATGGAGATGGATATACTATACTCACAGGTCCAACGCACAATAGTGAAATTAGGTTGCCTTGAGAATTAGGTGGTCTTACCCCCAAAAGTTATCTCATGACTCACCACTTGTTTACGTGGAGGTGCATGTGATTTTATTCTTTGACTTTTTGATGAAAATTACTAAATCATTGTACAATAATAGTAATAATAATAATAATTTATGTAGTGTAAGATGTTGAGAAATTAATGAGGGACAACCTATTTTCACTTTTTCGTAGAGGTGGTGCATGCTAGTTAGATTCTCCCTACTGTTGATTTAGTTAGAATTGAATTTGGGGGAATCTTTTTTTTTTACTACTCAAGGTACCAAAGTGGGTACCCCCCAAACAACCACTTTTTGCTAGTGTGCCTAATTAGTCTTATTAGATTAATCAAATTTTCGTATTTTTCTTGTTGACAAGTAAAAAGAGGTTCCAACACATCGAAGAAAGTGACATTTTAGATATTGTATGCAAAAGTTATAAAGGGTGAAAGCTTTTTTTGGGTAGATGTTTTCAAATTGTTTCTTCTACATACATACATATTGTTAAAATCTTTAAAAAAAATCTTGTTAAAAATTAGTGTGTCTCACATTTAATTGCTATGTTAAAAAAATGTTAGGTAGTGTTAACGTCTAAAGGATAAAAAAATCGATTTCAAAATTGACCAAATTTTCATATTCGATGAGACATAAATGAAGAGCATCCAATGCATTGATTTTTTTAAAAAAGGAATAAGAAGTAATGCTGTTAAAAAACTAAGATCCAATTTGGGATTCCATTCTGTCTCTTTTGGGAAAAAAATCCCAGGCACCTTTTACGGGTAAGCTTAGGTACAGTAGTAACTTTTTTTCTAGTGAATTATTGATGCTATCTACTTGAAAGATATAGGGGAAAATGAGTGGTTAGTTCAAAGTTAGTTGGTGGAATTGGGAAAAAAATGGGTTGCAATTTGGAAACATCATAAAATCTAAAAAATATCTATGTAAAGTATTAAATAGAGAAAGTAGCTAGGCTCAATACTTAAAAAAAAGCAGTTCAATATGGAAGTTGAAGGAAAATAGTTGTAAAACTCAAAAAATATCCCAAACAATGATTGGTTGTTGGCAAGACTAGTGATGAGTGGTAACATCATGGAGTTGATATTATTTTCGTCTATTTTTTTTAATTCATGAAAATTTTACACAATTTCATAGTATAAGGTAAAATGAAGGAAACATGTCAGTCTTTAGATTTGCCCTTCCAACCTCAAACTCTAGAGCTTTTTTTAGTCCATTTTGGAATATAATCTTCAATTTTTAAAAAAAATATAAGAATATAAAATAAAAGTCGTACACATCCAACATTTCCTATGCCATAACTACCCTGATTTGTCTTGTTAATGAAGGATGAAACTAGTGCCATCAAAAAGTTTTATTTTTAAAAATTTCTATATTATAGTTTCAATTAAAATTGCAATAAATAATTCAAAATGGTGTGACTTTGGTAAATTAGTGTCACTTGTAGTATCAATGATGCTAGTGTATGAGCCTTGAATTTAATTGTAGGTATACACCTTCAACCATTTAAAGGATTTTATAACATATGTGCCTATAATATAAGTACATTGTAGCATGAAAAGAATCTATAATATAATAGACGCTTATAACATAGATACTTATAATTGTAGAAGGTGTTTATAATATAAACTTCTAGGCTCATAGGCTCACAAATTCTATGCTCACATACTAGCACTCCCCCTTACAATATTAAGACAATTCTCTATATTGGTGGTTGATTTACAAGACATGATGTTAAAATGTGACTAAATTCAAACTTGTTCTTGTTATGTGAGACTTAACCTCCAAATATTTATATTTTCAAATTGGCAATACTTATGAAACTAACAAAAATCAACATTCTTTAAAAAAAGGGGCGATTTAAACAAAAATATTCAATTTTTAGAGTTTGTAACTAAACAATCTTATTCTTGGCTATCATTGTGGTCACATATTGTAAATTTGGGGTCTAAGGACAATGTATGTGTGAGAACTAGATTTGCAAAAATATTTTTTTCAAGACTTCCCAAGTTTTTGACAATGTGGCTTTGTTGGGTTCAAACTTCATAACTCAAATTTTGTTTACAGAAAAGATTTAGAAACTTTGTAATTTTATACATAAATTCAAGTTAGGAAGAAGTATGCAAATTTTCATAGCAATATGATGATGTGCTCCTCTTGTGTTCCTACATGAGTTGGGACCAAATAGAAAACATAAAAACTTGACTATTGGTTTTTTTACTATTGGATCTTCATATAAATTTGATTCTCTAGAAGCTTGTTTGTTTTCCTAATCTAAAAAAAAATGTGATGCAAAAATAAATTAAATTGGTATTTCATTTTAGATGCCCAAATTTCTCAAAAGGCATTTAAATTTACAAAGAAACTTTAGGCATTGAAGTAACTTCATCTATTTAAAATTGTCCAAATAACTTTCCAACACAATTCCTATTACAATTTGAGTTTTTGTGGGTCTTTTATTATTATAGGAGGTTGGAAGAAGATTCTAAATTCTCTCAGCATATTGTTGTGGTATAGACAAGTGTTATAAAAATTACAAGCTTTGAACTAATTTCAATTGTTTAGTTTATTGATTTTAATTATAGTGAACCTTTAAAGTCTTAAAGAAGCAAATTTGAATTTTTTACAAATTTGTGCTAGCTTTAGTGATTCAATATTATTGGATTTTAGCATGTGACTTTTAAAGATAGATCTAAATCATAATGTTCTTTATGTAAAACTTTGTTTGAAGTCATTAGACAATTACCGGTTCTTACAAGTTACTTTTGACAAGCCATATGGTATTTTAAATTTCAATGTCTATGCATAGTTTTTAAATATTTTATTTTTAAAAATTAATTAATTTGATTTCATTGGGTATATTGATATCTATAAAAAAGGCCTTGAATTCTTCTATTATAATCAATGAAACAAAAGTTACAAGGAATATTGTTTATTAGACCTTATAGACAAAAATAACATGAAGATTTTGTGCAAAGTTCTAATTTAGTTCACTTCATAATGGGATGAAAAAAAAAAGTTGCAAAAATAAAAATTTGATGACTAGATTCTTTTCAAGTCATAGTTTATTTTGCATAAAGTGTTGTAGCTTTATAGTTCTCTTCTACAATGGTCATTTTGGGATTAATGAAGCAAACAAATATTAAAAAATAAGGCATAAGGATTTAAAAACCATTCATTCAAATTGTTGTGCATAGATGGAGTCAAAATTATAATTAGAGGTCATTTTTTATTAGTAGACAAATGAAAATGATGATTTTTCCCCGGATTTTTTTATAATTTTTGTAGAGAATCTTTTGTATTTTTTGTGAATTTTTAAAGTCAAGACTTGTAGAAATCTACCAAGGTAGGTTGACCTATTGTCATCCTTTTGGTCTTTGCACATATTTTAAACTAATAGAATTCACAACTTTTATATTGGTACAAATGGCAAATCAAAGAATTTTTCTCAAACATTTCAATAAATTCATTTTTAAGCGAAAACATACATATTAAAGGTTGTTAAAGTAAAAACATGTAGCTTACTATTGTTGTCCTTAGAGAGAGACTATTTTCATCCATTTGGATTCTAATGTGTTTTAACTTTATACATGGTTGCAATGGAAATCCAAAAGCGACCTTCAAGATTGTGGAATACAAATGAACCTTTTACTATGATGGTGTTCAATGAGGTTATAAAATGATGACTATTCAATCCAACCCTTTCAATCCTAATTCTACATGTATTGAAGTTGATATAATGCCAAATCTTTATAATTTTTATTACATTTGGATGCAAGAGGACACAATTGGGACTAAAAGTAGGAAAATCAATTTAGGGTATGGTTTTTTTACCTATATACATTGACAACATGATAAACAAATGTCACTCAACATCTAGTAGATCCTTTAAGATGTCTAATAAAGTTAACATGAAGTTGACTTTAAAAAAAGTCATCCCCCATTTATGTTTTGACATATTAAAGTCTCATTTTAATGAAGTGTTTCAATTTAATGAATACATATTACATTTTGAATTTAGGTTCACAATTATAGTGAGATTTCAAATTTTTTTAGTTATTGAAAATAGCCTTACTTGATAGAATGTCACACATACTCAACACTTTGTCTAGTACAATATAAAATATCAAACATCCTATACAATACATAAACCCAAAAACATGTCCGATAAAACAACTTTGGTTGGTTGAAGGTTAGTTTGGACAAGTACCTATAATCTCAATTTTGGCAAGATTTATCCAAACTATTTTTCAATTTTTGTCAAGATTAATTTTTTTTCATGATAGAAAAAATAACTAGCCTTCTCAGAATATAATTTATATTTCAATTAGTATCTAGCAACAATGTTATGCCACAATAAGTCCAAAACAAGTGAAGGTGGGTAGCAGCTATCCCTTCTCAAAAAATTTGAAATAATTTAATTTTTTAATTTTTTAATAGATTATATTTTTGTTTACCTAGAAAGATTTGATTCATTCCATTTGGATAAGTAATAAATGTGAAAGTTATAATGTTTTTTGTTTTGTAGCAATCTTTGAAAGTTCTTGAGAAAATAATGTATTAGATCTATTTTTGAATTTAGTTTTAACAATTTTTCAAAAAAAATTTGAACATAGTTTAATTTTTTTTTAGAAAAATCTCACTATTAAGATTAGTGTGCTTCAATTCCAACTTAGAGCTATCAATAATTTAGATTTTCCTTCTATCTTATATCTACTTTGGCTTAACAATTTTTTAACGAATGAAAACTACAAGGGTGGGGGGATTTTAATTTTTTTCTTGAATTTTGAACTCAATTATTTGATATAATCAAAATTTAAATTCACAATCTATAGTACAAAAATTTTAAGTAAGAAGATTCAAACTGTCCATTTTGTCTCAATTTAACAAATATGGCCATAAAGCATTATAACCAAGTTAGACTAAGAACAAAACCACTCATTTTCTTCACTTTAAATATTATATCTTGTGATTAAAATAATAAAAAATTCCAATTTTTTTCCAAACATTTTTATACTAGTCTAGTGTATGATCCTACAATTGGATATGAATTTTTTTGTTTACATTGAAAATAATAGTTTTGAGTAGTTATTGACAAAATATAGTCTTGGGATTTTAGGAGTTAACTTCTAACTATTCAAGGTCATTTATGAGCTTCATAAATTTTATTCAAAACTGAACAAAAAGACTAAGTTTTGATAAATTTTATCAATTTAAAACAACCCTATAACCATACACATTCAAAGTAGATGTCTTATGGAAATAAAGTACAACAATATCACCCATGGATTGAAAGATTAAAATGTTTGATCAAGAAGGTGTTAAAATTGTGAAAGTTACTTAGATTATTTTAATTGTATTTTTAGATGTCAAATTTGAAATTGAGGTTATGAAGAAAATTCGAGGTTAGAGTTCATATTATGCATAAAGACAATCAATTTGTGGTTTATGAAAATCTACTTTATAATATTTATAATAATATTTCAATGTGATTTATCCCCAAGATCTAGTGTGTTTGAAGGTCATCTTTAAGAACTGTTAACATTAACCCCTAAAGTCCCAAAGTCCCTGAGGGGGACTCTTGTGATTTTGGGTAGACTTGTGTGATCTAAATTTTTGACGTTATTTTTTGAATTATTTTTTGAAGATAGGAAATCAGATTGGCTTTTGGGGAATATAATTTTTATTTCAATTAGTGCCCGGAAACAAAAAATATGCCACCATGAGTCCAAAAAGCAACTTGAGGGACAACTCAAAAGAATTTGCAAAAAGTTAAATTTTTTTCTCAAAGATTATATTTTTGTCTACATTTGAAGCTTTGATTCATTCCATTTGGACTAGTAGTAAGAAAGTTATAGACAATCTTAGTTTTTGGGCAATCTAAGCATCTTCTTAAAAAAATCTTGAATTTGTCACTTTAAATACAAATATCTTGCAATCTAGATGGTCAAAGTTCCTGAAATTTTTTCTACACATTTTTCTACTAGTGTAGTACAAGATCTTACAGTTAGATGTATAAAAAAAAAACAAATTTTAAAGTTTTTTGCCTTTGCAATAGAAATGACAATTTTAAGTGGATTTTGATGAAAAAAGGCCTTAGGCCTTTAGGGATTAAAAAATCAAGATTTCCAAAAAACACCTTTGCACAAATCTTCAATAGAAAAATCATAATTATTTTTTCAAAATTAAATTTTTGGTGTTTGAAATAAACTTACTGTTTAAAGATATTCAAGTATTAAAAAATCACCAAAAATAATACTTTGTTAAAATTTTATTTAACTTCAAAGTTTTGTCAAGCACCCAAATATGATGTCTTGACTCTTAAGGTATATTCACACTTGATGTTAAAGAGTATTGTTATTATGGGTCATTGAAATGAATTCAAAGTTTCAGACCTACATCTAGACTGGATTCACATTACAAACATCGTCCCTAACACCAAGTCCAAACACACCTTTGGGCATTTAGGGATTCACGGCTCTATTATTTTTCAACCATAGTGCGTCATGTGTAAGTTGGAGACATTCAGTGCACGATTTCAGGTCATATATTTTTGTTTTTTCAAAGCGATGGTGTGAATTAAAGGAAGGGGGGAAGAAACAGATCGTCCGCCTCACGCGGAAGATGCAGCCCAGGTGGAAGGCTGAGAGATTTCAGGTCATATTTGGAGCACTTCAATCCAGGGACCCCTTGTACTTCACAGAATTGGGGGTGGACAGAATTGCGCAGTTCTACCGGTGCCCTATCGCATTGCAATGGAGGGAAGGACGGAAGCAGAAAACCCGTGTTCGTAGATCTCCTTGCCATAGATTCCCGGAACCGTTAGCGCTTTGAGAAAAGGCCGTCCGGGACAACCGCACCAATTCAAATGCGTCATGATCCAACATGCACAAAACTAGGATCAAGCAACGGCAGCAATATAATGCCACCCCAACATCAAAGTCAACGTTGTTGCAGGTTTCACAATCTCAACCTTGGATCTGAATGTGAAAGATTTAGAACATTTGCTTGCTGGTCTTCACAAATCACAATCAAACTGGCAGTTAGCGGATCATTCCATCGTTGATCCTCTGGAGAATTTGATGAATCGAAGAGCGACATCTATATAGTATGCATCGATCCAGCTTATTGCAATCGATCATGAAGGAAGAACTGGAATCTCGGGTTCCGTATAAAGTCAATCAGATTTGGCGATGCTTGAGTTCGCTGATGTTTTCTGTTTCGGCTTCGAGTACGTCGTCGTACGCTTCACGTGGAAAAGAGAGGGTCGGGATGAGTTGAACACTACTTTGTCTCTTTCGCTTACGTTGATAGGTGATGCTCACCATTGTTTGCCCAGATCTCGCCACACGTACATCAGATCTAGGTGCTGGATAGACGAAATTAATTGAGCATCTTTGCTCGTTTCGATCTCTTTTTCGTTATCTTTAATTTCCATCGTGGCTGGCTGGCTGGCTGGCTGGCTGGGGTAAGTTCGTTTGGGTGTCGCTGCATCATCGCTTGAAGTTTCCGATTTGTCGTCCGAGACCTGGTTGTTCCACATCAGTCACAGCGATTTTGAATTTCTCTCAGTACTTTATGGTTCAATACCCGAAAATGGTATTTGGTCAAGACTGCAGAGCTTCATTGCAACGTAACCAGTGACAATGAGATTCGATTATTAGTCAGTCAGGCCTTGATTAATTTGTCTGAACAGCGTCTCCCCGGCTTAGTTTTCGTTGTCAGGGAGGGCGTGGCCTGGTTCGTTACTCGTCTGACAATTCAAATGTGATGCGGGGAGCGCACAATTGAGTTGAGCATACCTGGCAATTGATTACACACCCTGACTGATCACGTTTCAATTCTGCACCGCCCTCCAAAATTCACAGCAACCAGGCAGACAAGGGTTCGTCGCCTTCTGTTTGTCCTTACTACCCACGGGACGCTCCCACTCACTAGATTCTCCACCATGAAGCATTCTCTCCCCCGACGTAACCTCCTCGGAGTCTCCAGCCACCACGTCTTCCCCCCATTTTATACCAATATCGCCGAAATTTTCTGAAATATCTCATCTCCGTGTTCACACGGAACCGCAGAAGGCCTGGACGTCAGAGACCCGTCACCCCTCTACAAAAAGACAACCGACCATGGGGAAAGCGAATGGTTTATTTTAGTTGGGTAATAATAGTCCTCGCTATCTCTTTGTGGCCTGGTGCGCAGTTTATAAATAACCCTAGCCCTTAGGGGGTGTTGACGAGCGAGCTGGCCCGGCCCTACCGGGGGAGGAAAAACAGGGCTGCCAAGGGGTGGACGGACCCCACGTTTCCTTCTCCGACACTCCACGCCTGCTGCTCCTGCTGCTGCTGCTGCTACTGCTTGCTGCCACCATACAAGAGTGCATTCACGCTTGCGCGCACTCTTTTACATACCTCCGTCTTTCCAGTTCCAGAGATCCTGAGCTCCACGTTGGGACTTGGGGGAGTCCAATAACTTACCCTCGAAACCCCGTCCGTCTGTCGCGAGCTTCACCCGTCCTGTTAGGCGCATGGTAACATAGGTTTCAGTAATGCTTTTCATTTGTCGTCTCAGATAATTCTCTCCCGCGCTCAGAAGATCCTCGGCTAGGCCTGCAGTGATCGTCATATGAGTTTCTCGTGTTTTCTATGTCCTGTGGATTGGAGATCATATTTCGGCTTCATGTAAGGTCATGAAAGTTAACATGTTTGCTTGTTGATTTGGGCGGCACATGTGCGTGAGAGGGAGTGCTTCTGGAATTTGTTGGGGTGGACGAGAATTTGGATGAGAACGGAATACTCTTGTGGAGTGATTCGACGGGGATTAGTGAACGGGGAACCAGATTGTTGACAATCGTGATTTCGAGGAATGCGAAAAACCCAAACTGGAGCACGCGTTTGGTTAAATTCGCCCCACATTTAGCAGTCTCGATGTGCGAAGTGGGAAGTCGCGACGTGAAGGATCATGCAGGCGAGGGCGTGGGAGTAGTCTGGCATTAGTGGGGATTGTTAGAGCAAGTCTAGCAGCATTCGGGCCATCAGGTCAGTCAGGCTGGCGAGTCCAAGCAGCAGCACGCTGCAGCGGCAGCTGGCCGTGGGGGACGGGGAGCACGCGTCCTGGGGGCTAGCGCACACTCCGAACGCCGTAGTGGACAGGGGCAAGCCGGAAGCGGAGAGCGAGGAATTTGCGCTTCGCGACCGGCAGGAGCTCGAGAAGTGGACGCGAGAAGCCGCACGCGAGAGCGTGAACCTGGGAAGCTGGGTGACTTCGAGTCGCGGCGGCGACGGGACGAAGGATCTAGACCAGCAAGCGTGGCCGACGAACTCAGACACGCCGAAGCCCGGCGAGCATCTGGAGAATTGGGGACGCAAGCATCCGGCGGGATCGGAGCCCGGCGACAGGGAAGGCGAAGGAGGATTGCAAGCAACTGGGGTTGCCGCCAATTCGTCCCCGACCGCCGAGAGTAGAGAATGCGCCACCGCGGGGGGATTGGAAAATCGAAGCCCGGTCGCGCGGGCACGAAGTGGGCTTAGCCCGGAGTTCACCGCGCGCAGCCGTTCCTCGTCGGGCGGCGCGGCAGGCTACGGCTCCTCCATGAGCAGCAGCAGCGGCGCGCCCTGCGGCGCTTGCAAATTCTTACGACGGAAGTGCGTGCGGGGGTGCATCTTCGCGCCGTACTTCGGCGCGGAGCAAGGCGCGGCCAAGTTCGCGGCAGTGCACAAGGTGTTCGGCGCCAGCAATGTTGCCAAGCTGTTGCTTCACATTCCCACGCCGCGACGATGCGACGCAGTGCTGACCATCAGCTACGAGGCGCAGGCGCGCTTGTCGGATCCAGTTTACGGCTGCGTCGCCACCATCTTCGCACTTCAACAGCAGGTGCGCACCAACCGACACATAATCGGATGTTCACCCTGCTTCCCCTCATGATTCCTCCAGCTTTCACACCCTTGTGTGCTCCTGGTTCCACTCTTTTCGTGACCCTTCAAACCCTTTCTATGCTTCCGCAAACTTCGCAGCCTTGATTAACCCCCATTTGAAGGACCCAGATGAGATTATTCTCACTTCGAAGTTGATTTCATTGCCACTGGGCTTGTTAACCGGGTTCCAGTCTAATTCCAACTGTTTTGAACTGCCGTCTTAAGATCTCCTTCAGCTGATGAATAATTTTTTAATACTCGATGCTCCAGTTGCATGGTCCGTGTCTGGCGTCACAAACTGAGCAGAAGGCAATTTGTAGGACACTTTCACTCACAAACCCTTGCGATGTTTCCGTAAACTTGGTAGGCTAGATTGATCACCGGAGGAATTGCGTGTTCACCTGTCCAAGCTTGTTTCATTTCTATCGGGGTAGTTAGCCGTGAGTTTAGTTGCAACGAAATTCGAAGGTTCAATTCGTTGTATTCTCAGGATTATCATCCATTGATGAATCAGTAATACTCGGTACTTCAATTGCATAGTGCGATTATGCATCGTGAACTGCTCCGAAGACAATTTGTTGGACATTTTTAATACTAGCCGGCCTTGAACGTAGCTCTTACTAAACTAGCTTCGTTTCCTGAGTTCGATGGAATGGGATTCATTCCCGAGCTTATTGTAGAAGTAACGTGCCTAGCTAGAAACTTCCGAACCTCACAAGCGATTAATACAGCTTTTGGTATAACAATTGACTGTTTAATGTCTAGTCTGATATTCCTCGGCATTGCAGGCCTTAGTCACATACTAGTAATAGTTTCTGACTTTCTGGTCACCACGTGAACTCAAATTACGTGATTATTAATCTTTCCTTGGAAATTAAGAGTCGCGGTACGCACATTACTTTTCCGACTCAGAATTATGCACTTGGTCATTAGTCTTTGAACGATGCGGTGCGTATCGACGTCTCTTCTGATACAGACAGTGATTCACACCGACAGGTTTCGGTCGGCTTCAGCATTGGGTGCTGTAAGCAAACGTGAGAGTCCCTACTGTTGCTCGGGTTTCTGTTACTTTCAGGTTTCTGTTATATCCAATAGCAAGATTTTAACAGCTTTATAAACTATGTTCCGCTAGAAAAAATACTCCATCTATGCCTGCTACTGGCTTTCCTGACCGCAACCTGTTTAGTGTCTGCTTAAGTAGTGATCATAATTGTATGAATCATTCCGCAGATTTACCCTCGGATTCCCCTTTGCATTAGTGCAGTGCTTGCTAGTGCAGGATTGTTACTTGATTGGTAATGAAGTTAGTGTATTTCTGCTTAGGAGTTTTGTTACAATGGAGTATTTCAGAGCGCCAAAATTGTGAAGTTTTAGTGCCCAGAGCTTCAAATCTAGGTCCGGTTTAGAACTGAAGGTGTCACTCGGGTTAACTGAAACTGGTCCAATTCTACTGAAATCTGCCATTTTAACGAGTGTGGGGTTCACTCCGTATTGAATCACGGTCAGTGTGTTAACCACTTGACCTGGAGGTGCTGCATTGGATGCTGACTTTCGAAGTCACGAAATTAGAGAACACGCTTTTAGTAAACTGAAATTCTGACTTGATATCCTGAGAGGCCGGGTTAGACAGGTAGCCTCATGACTAACTGTGGGCTGGGCGTCGTTAATTAGCCTCGGTTTACTTAGTCCGAAAGATAGTTACGTTATTTGGACGGAAAGATTAATGTTTATGAATATTGTAGTGTTGTAGGTCATGAGTATTGGCACTGAAAGGGAAGTGGTTGGGCTAACTTATTAGCTTTGCCACTTAAAACCTGTAAAAGTGACATTTTCTATGCCTTTTTCAGAGCGTTGAATGGTGAATTCAACTGGAGGGTTCTCCTGTCGAACAGATAGAAATCCCTGGATGAAGTAAGGTAACTACACCAAATTGCGACCTGTTTGCAAAACTGACCCTACGAATTTTTGCCTAAAATCTACAACTCTCGTTCATGAGAGCCTTGTACACTTTGAAAATTCATCTAATCTATTCCTAAGGTGTCTAAAAATTTCACGCTACAAGAATCTGGAATCCTCTTTGGACTCATAACAAGACCAACAAAATTCAGACAACTTAGTAACATTTATAGGAACCATGATCAAATGCTTATTTCGAGCGATTTTAGATGGAGTTACCTTAGGTGTAACTGATCTATTCCAGAGTATCCGCTTCCCAGAAGACCAGGAGACGCGTGGTCTGAGGGGAAAAACAAAATTGCAGTTGTACCTTCCACATTCACAATCTGGCATTTCCCAGATTTTACTATTAACAGCTGAGAGCCGGACATCCGATACGGTAGCTAGTCCTCGATCGATTATTACGACGATGACATGAGATATCGGGTTTGATCTCCACCAGGTACACGTACTTGGTACGTACAAGAATCTCTGAGGAAGGATCGAATTCTATACTGAGATGCAGCTAGCTGTATCCGTCACTACTGACTTTTTAAATTTGATATAATTCCATTTATACGAGTCTATTCATACGTCGTGATCCTGATTGGGCGATTTTAGTCAGTTACTTTCTCAAACTTGCATGTTCTGATTCGGCGATAGTAGTCAGTAGTACCCTCCTCAAACTTTCACATTCGTCTAAATTTACGTCGTGATTCTGATTAAGCGATATTTACTCTTCACGGATCGACTTGGAGAGTAAAACTAACGATCCAAGTCCAGGCTGAGATCTACTTTGTTCGTCATATAAGGCAACTTACTACACCTAGAATCAGCTGAGTAAGTATTTGATCATGGTTCCTATTTTGGTTGAGTTTTGTTGGGAGTCACAAGTGCACTCAGGATTCTCTTATCATGCATATTTTAAATCCTGAAAATAGTTGTAACCATTACCCAATATCAAAATCAAACCCTACGCTCTAGTGAATAGAGGGTGTATATTTTAAAATCTGGAGGGGTTGAGGGGTCGGTTTTAGAATTGCGGGCAGTTACCTGAGCGAACTTATTAGTTTCATAATTCATTTATATTAGTCTATACGTCATGATTCTGATTAGGTGATATTAGTTAGTAGTTCCTCACGAACCGGGTTAACTTAGTGAGTAATAGTTTGAGAAGGTTCTGGACTGCAACGTGTCTGTTGTGAGCGGTACATACCTGCAGTAATAGATATCTTAGCAGCCGATTTAAAGAGTCCTGTTGTTTGAACTATTCCGTAGACTAGTACTTTCACAATCGTACCAGCGTCACAACAAGTGAAAATGCTGCGCGGTTCACCGTTGGATCAGTACTGAACGTGAGGTCGTGGGTGCCCTCAAGCATCAAATCTGTAGGAATCTGATTACAGTATAGCGCTGCCAATATGGCTGTTAAAGTCACATTGCGGCCATAGGACATGTATACACTCTAGCCTCTTTAATCTGACTCAGAAAATGTGACTATAGTATAGTTTGAATATGTGATCAGTGTGCTACACCTGACGTGTTAAGTGTACAGGATGGTATTCCAGAATGTCGTTTTAGAATTAAAGAGGTCCGAGTGAGAGCACACTATGTAGTTAAGATATGTTTACTGAGAGGGCCAGTTAATACTTAATAGCAGTTGGGTGTTGGGCCTTGGGACTGTTGGGAGTTGATTTCAAGATGAGAGTGCTCTGCACTGATTAGTACAGTAGTACCCTCTAGCTTCAGATTTGCGATATCCAATCTAATGTTGATTGAACTTGCATTTGATGAGAGATGGGTCGTACCTTACATATAATAACTCTGGGGCAATGGTTTCAAACTTTATTATTCCCTCCGTTTCATTTGTGTAAAAAATGAGAGAAAGAAAAAGAAATAACCTTTAGTAATTCCATTCGATTTTTGGGTCTGTTTCCCTTTCAGTACGTTGGATTCTCCTTCTGATTTTAGGTACAACTTTTGACATGTCTGAAACTCCCTGCATGAACTGATTACCTTCTAGCTTCAGATATACAATAACCAATCTACTATTTGATTGAACTTACCTCCGGTGAGGGATGTGTTGTACGCTTGCATTGGTGTCAAAATAATACTCGTTGATGACGTTGTTGTCTGCAGTATTTCAGGTGACAAGCTCACAGGTCGAGTTCCTCTCTGCATGCACTGATTTCCTTCTAGCTTCAGATATGCAACAACTAATCTAACTTTTGATTAAGCTCGAGGGATGAGCTCTACACTGACATTTGTATTTTTGTGAACATTCGTTGATTTTTTGTACTTCTCTGCAATATTTCAGGTGGCAAGCTTGCAGGCCGAGTTAGCAATGGTGCAAGCGCAATTGGCAGACCGTCACGCTCACCTGCAACAAACACACCACCAGCATCAGCAGAGAATGGTACAACAGCAACAGCAAGGGTTTGCAGCAAGCCAAGCACCACCGGAGTACATGCTACACTTACCGGACCACTCGACTTCAGGTCTGTCCATGGGCATGCCGGGAGGCGCCAGCGCTAATAACCCCTACACTTCCAGAGTGAAGCCTGAAGAGGAAAGCAGTTACCACCTTCATGGCTTACAACAACAACATCAACATCAACAACAGCAGCAACAACATCACTATGACTTAGGAATGCCCTCCAGCAGCCTGCAGGATCATTCGGAGCACAGCCTTTTGGAATCTCTACAAAAGTCCCGAAGCGGTGGAATGGGTGACCAGTCCGACGGAGGGGAGTTGCAAGCGTTGGCGTCTCTCCTTCGCCGGAAATAAGATAGAACGTGTAGGAGATGAAACTAACTTTTTCATGGAAAGGATTTGGACTACTGCATGGGTTCGTCAGCACGTGGATTCGATTGGAGATTTTCGCCATTAATTGATTACCACTGGTTTATCAATCTGTGGTTTTTAATGGTTGAAAATCATGGGAATTATCAGTTTTCCAGGTCGAGTATTGATTGAGTTCACACCTAGTGAATTTAATTCAACAGGCCGGAAGTAATTACGATCTCACCATGATATTGACAGGATGGGCCAATGATGTTAGCTGGCATGGGCAGGCAGATTACGAGGAACACGAGGAGATTAACCTAATTATTTTCACCTGTACAAGGACCTGAAGACGTTATATGAAAATACGACAAGGAAGAACGGTTCTAAGTTAGCTTCAAGGAAACGAAGTCCAATCTAGCCTTGATTCACAGGTACTATCCGCAGTGCAAGTTATGATATCGATGATGGTCACGGTGAATGCTGTAATACGCTTTAAGTTGTGATTTGTTTCACATTGGAACTACAATCTGCAGCAAGATCACCAAGAATCAAGTGGACCAGCTCATTTTGTAGTTCAATAGACTTACAAGAATTGTAGAATTAACAATGCAGACAGAATGATCAGGATTTGGGTGTGGTACGTAGACGTTCTATCAACTTCCATCAAGCTAACTTGGGTGACTAGGGTGACTAGGCTAACTTCCTAGTTTATAGTTTTTGAGAATCATTGCAAACTTGCTCCTGTTTTGGCATCTGTTTCGTTTTGGTGTCTGCCCGTTTGAGGGGTTGGCTGTAGACAAGGTAGCCTCCCTTGGGCATAACTCCACACATCATGTGAACTGTGATCTTTACTAATTATTACTAATTCTAGCTCTTCCTCTAGACTTTGCTTAGTCACCAGTGACAGACAGAAGCTAAGCTAGTTTGTTAGTAGATTCACTAATATTCATCCTTGCACTCTAAGAATTCTCCAACTCTTGAGGTTGTCAGTTGTGCTGCAACACATGCCTTTTGTACTTCTGAGTTCTTGATCGACAGCGTTCCATTTTTGACTTCCAATGTCGGATTTATTGGGCTGTGTGCCTACTGCTTTTCGATGTTTACTTGCAATGCATCATTTGATAGTTCTAGAATTCATTGCAATGAGAATATTGCTGGCTGTTTTAGCAATGATTATTGTGAAGTCTGTACCATAATTATTTACAATGAATGCCAACTTTGTTAATAATGGCCTGGGATGTGCATGATATTGGCGCTTTTCAAATCGTTGAAAACCGCTTTTCAGTGCGTTGAAAAGTGAACGGGATTCAGTCCTGGTTTATAGAGTGTCCCAATTTTGGCGCTCTGAATCTGTCAATATAATGAATTTGACATGCAATGAATGTCTTGCCACTATACATCGTATGTATAAAATCACGAGGCTGACTCAGATAATTGAGTCTCGTTACAAGAACGTCAATTTCCTTAACCCTTGAAGGACTAGCCTGTCACCGTCTGTTTGGGTTTGTGAATTGTTGGCTGAAAAAAAATGCAAAAGCACTCATTGGAAGGCAAACTATTGTAAAAGACCTTCCCTTTTCATGCAAAATTTTGAGAATGAAGAGTTTTATTTTTATCCTACACTTGAAGATTCTATCATTTATCAACTACAAAATGGCCGCAACTTTGTTTATAGGTTAATTTGGCAATTTTCTACAAGCCAAAAATAGTTTAAAAATTACAAAGGCTTAATTTCAAACCGCAAATTAGAATAAGTGTAGATTTTGGTTTTAGGTTGTGCATCTTGAACTACACTAAAGCAATGGAATATTGCCAATTTAACAAAATTGGTGTTTAACTCTTAAATGTTGATATGGATATTTGGCGTCCGATGGATGATATGGAATCTTTCTAGTAGGATAGAAGTGCAACTATTCATTCTTAGAGTTTTGTTGAAAAAAGGTCTTTTATAGTACTTTGACTTTCAATGAGTGTTTTTGCTATTTCTTAAGTTAATGATTCACATAGTAATGAATAGTGATGATTTCTAAGGTCACCCATTCATCTTTTAAGGGTTAAAGTAGAATCATCTAAAAGCAACATTATTTCTATTCCTACTATCTCAAAAGTTGAATAAACGAAAAAATTTGATGAGATTATTTGCGAACTCAAAAGAAACGCAACCCAAATGTAATTCATAAATTATGTAATTTTATTGCTCTATGGATCTACTACTTTATTAATACTTTACAAATTTTCAAAGTTGAGATTATAGGATAGATTATACATATTACTAGACTTACCTTGAATGGACATCCTTGAAGCATGAAACATCTCAATTTTCATTGGTTGCTTTAGAATATTCTTCATGACTTTTCATTTTTTCGGTTTTTTTTAGAAGTTTTGAATTTTTTTGAGTCATGAATTTTTTTATCCAAGGCCATCAATTTAAGGTGTTGGAAAATGATAAATGTTGCAATCATGGTTTATATCCTAACCTAATCTATTAAGGATGGAAGGCATTAGATTTTTAATTTTAGAACTTTGTAAAATTGCTTTTTGAAGATTAGAATTTAAAGGTTGGGACTATAGCTAGAGATATTCTTCATGAACTACAAACAAATGCAGTTGTTTTTCTTTAAAATGTATCATATTTTGTATTATAAAATTATGTATATACATTTTTTACTACAAAACTATTGGACTTCATTACTATAGCTTGCAGAACTTGAATGATTTATTTTTCTTAAGCATAATTTGCTAAGACCAACCTCTAGAAGCTTGCTGTAAGTTAAAGTCCAAAGTCTAAATCAAGCAAATTTTTGTCAATTTTAAGTATTTTCTGATGCACTTCCAATTACAATACTTTTGAGTTCCTAATCCACATCAATTAAAATTTATCAATATATATTTTTGGCCCATTTTGTCATGTAGACTAAATATGCTCTTTAACAATATATAATTTTCCTATTGGACCTATTAATTAAAGAATTTTCTTTACTTTGCTTGACACAAATGAATTTAAATATTTTATAAGGGATATAGTCTAGGCTAAGATTCTAAGAAAAATTAGTAAATAAACTACTTTTGAACTACTAAGAGAATTGCTACTATGTAAGAGAATATAAGATGAGTTTGAAAAAGAAGGAAACCTAATGTGAATAACATAAATCAATAAGGATTTTAAAAACTCTAGGAATATTTTTTCCCCTAAATTATCATAATTTTATTTTTGATATTTTAGGCATTTGGATAATATTTACCCTCCTAAAGGGATGATTGCAAAAGACACTTGTCCTTTTTTTGTCCTCTTGACTTTAGATAGGTGTTTTTTGCTCATAACTTTTACATTATATGTTAGTTTTGTATGAAATCTAAAATAAAGGTACATGTGGTAGTTGTAGACATTGAATAATTTTTTTTCTACTTTCTTAAAATTAGATTAGTATTTTTCAAAACCCCTTAAATTAAATGTCTATTTTTCTATTTGGGGGGATTTTAGTATTATTTTCAATTCAAAAATATAAATTTAAAGGATAGATTGGAATAAGAAGACTTATAATGAAGTTATACAAATATATGAAGAGATTTTCTAAAAATAATAAAATGTCCACCTTCCACATGTGCATAAAGTGCATTATCTTTGTGAGAAAACACAAAGATCTTCAATGGTTGTAGAATATCTACATGCTCACATGCTTGCATTTTTATACTCACACTAACATCGTTGGTTTGGAGTGGAAGGTCTTGGAAGAGACTTGCTATTGCTAAAGATAACATTTGCAACAATCACATATTGAGCCCTAAAATTAATCCTATATATAGAAAATGATGGATTTAACGTTTTTGTTGTTTGGATTTCTCAATAAAAAATTCTCAAAGCATAAGAAATCATCAAAATGTGGCTAGTATATTGTTGGTTTATTTAACCTCTTTGAATTATAGAGTGATTTAAAGTAATGTAGACCTCTTATTTGCTTCTAATATTTTGTATGCATTGATCTAATTAAGAAGATATTGTCCACATAATGTTCTAGAGATCCAATTGTGAATAGAGCAAAAATCTCAATCTAAGAGGATTCATAGTCTATTGTTCCCCATTGGCAAGGTTGAAAAAAAAATTAAAAACTTTGAAACTTATAATCTTGTAATTCTTGTTGTCAAGTGAACCGAATTTTTCCCACACCCGCAATGGGTGAAAGCCTGACGGAGCAATTCTATAATGGTCTATTGCACTTTTTATGGTTAAAGTTCCAAAATTTGTATATTTGTTTTCGATTTTGGCAAAATTTCCAAAAATGACAATTCTTGAATTATAGCGTAAAATTTTGCTCTAAAAAATAAAGTTTCTAGGATTAAACTTTGTGCTTCCTTGCATGAAAAGCATCACCAATATTCTTCACCCTTCTTTATTTTTACTAAACATGAACAAAATGAATTGACATGTACAAAGTGACATTTGATTAATCTCCATGTTAGAGCCTATCAACCAAGACTTGGAAACCCAACAAACAAACAAAGGAACAAGGGCATTGATTTAATGAAGGTTAAGGATATGAAAATATTTTAGTTCAAAAATAATTTTTTCAACTATTTAATCTTTACAATGACCTTCTAAACAAAAATTTGGATTATAAAGTCTCTTTTAATTTGATATGCAATGTACTTTTTTTTATTTCAATCAAATTTTTTAGACCAATTGAGATAGAGTATGATTGAGTAATCTTTTTTGTTTTAGCCTTTGATGAAATTTAATTTTCATTCATGTAAAAATGGCTTTAGTAAATATTTCAAGAGGTGTTTTACAACAAAGGATCAACAAATAGTTGCCTAGTTGATACTCATAAGCTACAAAGAAGGAGCCAAAATTTTGTTGTATTAATTTGGAAAATATTGTATCATGCTAGGGAGGGAAAAAATGAAAAAATAGGATAATAATGAAGTATTTATTAATTAAAAATTATAATTTTACTTGATTATCAAGAGCAATATGGTTAGGAGTCATCTTTATAGCCACAATAATTCCACAAAAGTTCAAATTTTTTTGGTTAGTTTTTGAACATTATGACAAAATCTTTTAGAAATAAATATCATCTATTTCATGGGTTTAATCTTTGATGTGAAACTTTTATGTGCACATTTATTTTTTGAATTTTTTTTGACAAGTATAGAAACATCCATGTCTAATTTACAATTGAGACTTTGTAAGATATATATATTCCAATAAAAGATAAGATTTTTTCCAATGTACAAACTACAAACTAATATGACATAAATTATTATTACAATAAGAATACCTTATCAATATGGTTGGTGTGTTTGATGAAAAATTATTATATAATTGGATGTCTAAAACTTTAGGATTTTGTTTTTCAAATCAAAAAGCTTGTGTAGAGGAATAAAAGCATTACAAAAAAAAATCTACTTTCAGGATCAAATGATCCTTATCTTTAGAAAATAAATAAATATTTGACAAAGGTGTGTAGATCCTACTACTTATGATAGTCTAATTCCTTTTATTTTTGTAGACCACTAGCAATGCTCACAATCATGATAGTCCACAATCAATTTTCTGAGTTTTTTTCTTAGAAAAACTTGATAATTTTAAGTGTATCAATGGTATATATTTTAAGATATGTAGTAGGGAAAATGCACTATATCATTCCAACTTCAAAATTCATAATTACTTCTATAAAAATTTGAAAATGTGCAATTATAGAAAAAAATTAAAAAAATAAAAAATTTATAAAAAATTTCGCCCACATGATATTTTGGTGTACTACATAGGATTGGGGACTGAATTTTTTTATCAAATTTTTAAAAAAAAAAATTTTAGACCCCTAGATTTGTTTAGCTACTAAAAGTCATATAGCTTCCTATAGGGGCCAAATTTTCTCTGATGAAAAGCCAAAAAATGGTCTTTAGACGACATTTTGCACCTACAAGAGACAAAAAAAAATTTTGATTTTTTCATACAAAATTTGGAAACGTGGTTGAGTATTTTTTCAAAAAGATGATATTGAAAATCTTCTATTTGTCGTCTTGTTCACTTTTAAACATAGGAAGATATAGATCACCATGGTCCATAGAGTGCATTTTGATAACTTCTAGCTCTTCATCAAGAACTTCAAGGCATGTGAATATGGTGCCATGTTGACATCAAAACTATAGATCGTTAAGTTAATGTGGGGATTAATGTCCAAGTGATATCAAGTTTAACAGGTATGGGGTTAATGCCATCTTGGCTGTGGAATGGATTATCATTTTTGTGCTAAATGGGTGCTCAAAGGACTAGGCATATTTTTTATGCTAAAATTGGCTTAGATCAATGTCAGATAATTTTGATGTAAAAATTGCACTAGCTATGTTCTAAAACAACATGCAACTTAGACTATGATAGTATATCAACTAGGTTAATGATGAGAGGCTCTAGAATTATAGTAATCTAGTGTTGACTTCACACAATGTTAGAATGGCCGCAACTACAACACTATGTCTTTTGATGTTAAAATGGCACTACAATTGTCATTAGATGAGGTTTTGGCATTGTAAAGGGCTATGAGTTCCCAAATTGTTGGAAACATGGGAATTGCACCAAGTCAGCCCCAATCAACAATCTAACATGGTAGAACTATTACCACATCAAATAAAAATATTTAATTAATTTTTAAAATTTTAAATGTTTTAATTTTTTAATTTAATACATTTAAAATTTTTTAATTAGAAAAAATTTCTAGCCAGTAGTAGGTTCCTAGTATGGAAAATACATCACAAAGTTTAGACCCTACGATTTGTCAACAATTATCATGTGGTTATCATTGTTCTATAGGTTTGCATGTTAATTACAATTTATCGCATCATTACAATGCATTACTTTGCATCGTTACGATGCAATTGCAAGTAATGCATTGTAACAATGCAACAACGATGCGAAGTAATGCATTGTAATGATGTGAAAAATTGTAATTAATGTACAAACCCATGAAACAACAATAACCACATGATAACTATTGACAAACCATAAGATCTAAACTTTGTGAAGTAGGCTTGAAATGACCCTTAAATGCAATTGAAAATCATCTAGCTAGAACAAGATTAAATTTTTAGCATTGATGATGATAGTAATAGTAATTAATATGTTTTTGATGCTAAAATGGCTTTGAAATGCTAATGTAATGACAACATGTAATTTTTACATGGACACCATATGCTTTAGATGCTAACATGATGCCAATTGCATTAAAATGAGATACATCAACTTTGGTTAACTTTTGATGCTGAATTAGTATAAAAAATTGTACTAACATTACATTCCAATATTATAGTGGCACAAAGAGAGTAGTAAATTGCCACCATCAATGTGAAGCACAATTGTTCATATGAATGGTCATTTCTAAAAAGTTGAACCTAAAATTCACATATTGTCTCCATCTACAAATAGCCTATTTGAAGTACATGCATTCTATACCATAAACCCTTGGTCATATTTAAAATGCAAAATAATCATCTACTTGTCTCCATGTGCCACCATCAGTTCCTCATGTGCCTTTAAGTAATATGTCTTCATTCTCACTTGTAGTGAAATGATACTGAAATTAGTCAATAACACCAACATATAAAACATACACACAAGTCTAATTAGAGCTACTATAGTCCAATGTTGGAAGAAAATTAGAAAATATATTGAACCAAACAAGAGTTTCAATACATGATATATAGAAAAGACTAGTCAAAATTGTTTTCCCCCATTTGTTTGTAAGTCAACAAGTTTTGTTGTAGAATCATATTGAGTTGATAAAAAAATATCATGAAATTGTGACAGGCCAAGTAGAGTAGAACAATATACAATACATATTGGCTATTCCATTGCACAAAGTATAGACATATGTAATGTATAATCAACTTATATATTTCTCAAACATCCATAGAAAATACTTTCCTATAAAAAAAGTATGCAATAAATAAGGGCTTCAAGAAGTACTTCATAAATATTACCATAATATGAAAAGGTTACAAATTGATAAATTATAAAATAAATTAAAACAAATGGAAGTTTAAATATTGTTTTAAGCAATACAAATATTAAGGTTCAAGATTGGCCAACCAAATTAGCCATAGCTTTAGCTGATCAATTGATAATATTAATTCATTTCATGTTATTGACCTCTTCCAATGCCATGCATTTCCAACATGCCATCATTCTACAATTTTCCATTGTTTTTTGTGCCTCAAGGTTACTACCTACTATAGCTAATGAAAGAACATGAAATAATCATCCTCCTTATTCTAATGTAATCTCAATTAGTGCATCAATATCATATGTCTCACCATATATGGCTTTACTACCAAAAAGGTTATGACATCCATCGGAATTGATCATTACCCTCCAAACATCACTTGCATAATTATTTCCAAATCATGTTATTGGACAATAAAATATAATCAATTAAAACATTCAAACTATTGCAATAGGGAGAAAATTTGCATAGATACTACACTTGCATTTAGTTCTTCCATCTTGGCTTCTTAATATGCAATTTTTTCAAGAGTGGCATTATTGAGCAAAATTAGAACACCTAAGAGCCAAAACAACTCTATTTTTATTATGCCTATAAAATTTGATCTCTGATTAGAAAATGTCCTAGTAACTATGGATCTAATGCTATGTGCTAAAGGTCTAGATTCATTCCATATCTTCATAAATGCAACACTAACTACAACATCTTCATCAATCTCAAAAGACATAAAGATAGCTTCCATCATCATATCAATTGAAGGAAATGTAGTTGAAAAATCATAAACACCAAAAAGGACTTTGTTGATGATCCCTAGGAACTTTGCCTACAAAAAATAACGTAGAATGAAACTACCAAACCATTTTAGTTATTATGCCAAAATTTATTTATAAAAGATATTTTTTAAATGAAGCCTACTTCATTCTAATAAAGTAAGAAATGTCTCCTTTATTGTGAAACATTACCTTGATCTTGATAATGTTTAGATAATCAAGAATTCCCTCACTCTTCTAGAAGGCCGCTTTTAAAGCATTTGTTGCTAATTTTAAAAACGATTGACACTCAAAAAGGGAATCCTTGTACTTTTTTGCATTGCTTCAAGATTTTTGAAATTCTAAATCTGGTAATAAGCTTCGGTTCTATCAATACAAGTTGGAGCTATGCCAATCGTAGAAGCTTCAAGTACCCTTTCTACACAAGTTCTGTCAAAGTTTTCATATTCATATGCATCTGTTGGTTGTAGAGCATGGAATCCTTGATTTTTGGATCTTTTATGTCCAAGATTTGAAATACCTTGCTCACCACTATTACCAAAGTTGAGGTCATCACCTAGCATCAATAAAATCAACACATATTATATTTAGTAATTTCAAATGCCCATAAAATGATTTAATAGAAAATAGACACCTAATCACTATCTTTTATATATTTGAGGATAGATAATGGAAACGGAATTTTACATTCCAGTAGAATAGGTTGGATAGGTGAGGACAAAATTAGATTTTTTTGTTCGTGGTCTACCACCTTTCAAGTGGCAAACTTCTTCCAACAACGACACTACATGCTTTTCAACATCAAGACATTGGCTTTCTATCCTTAGGTGGGGCAATTGTTGTCTTCTACTGCTACCAACTTTTTTAAACTTAATCCGTGCTTCTTGTGACATCCGTTGAGTCATCTCAAATTCTAAATTCAATAAAATCATTGAGTTCTAATTATCAAAAACAAAAAATTCTATACTTTAATGATGTAGGAACAACCACCATCACTACTATGAATGGTAGCATTTTCAAAGTGAAACAGTCCAACAATCCTATACCTGTTGCAATGATATGAACAAAAAGTATTACAAACTTTACTCTACATTTCCATAGTATATGGTAAGTTCACTAAGTATAGCCATCTCTTAAATTCATTTTCAAATTTTATTTCCAACCATACATCATATAAATCATTGAAGTACTAAAATTTCAATACCTAAATAATAGAGTATGTATAAAACCAAAATTATAAAAAATCAAACTACTATAATGGAACTCATAGAATTGATAGATTCAGATGTAGATTATTTGAATCATCCAACAATTCAAAATGAAGTTGCCATGAGATGTGTCTAATTTTAAAAATAAACAAAAAAAAATTGTTATTAATTATGAACAAAAAAAAATCCAAACATGGCATTGTAATTTTTTAACAATAATAATATATACTAAATTAAGCTATGACAAATTAAGGTCTAGATTTTTACAATAGTAGGTTAGGGATAACGGAGCAACTTCTATATCCTTAGTTTTTGCTACAATGGCTTGTAGTTAGTATGAATTAGGATCTCCATATACTCTATCCTCACCTATGCAAGAGTAGATGCTAAACATTTGCATTGATTATAGAAATTTGAGAATGATTAACAATTTACACATGACCTTTTGACTCTAATAGTATCTCAAAAGTGTATCACATATATTTGTATTCTATGCTTCCAATGCGAGCATATCTTTTATAGCATAGGCAAAAAAATTTGTAATATGCAAATAGATTTTGAATACAAATAATTGAGCAACATTCTTTATGCAACTTGTATGGGCGTTAAAGAAGGTCTTCTTGAAATACTATACAATGTATATATATATATATACTAAAGTTGGCATTGAACTATATACATAGAGTTGAAACTTACCACATGAATGAACGACACAATTATGCAAGAAGAATATAGTTCGACACATAGAAGTCTGCAAGTGAATAAGGACAAATGAAAGCATTGCAATAGATGATGTATTTATTGCAGCTGCCAACTTGTAAGGATGAACAAGTAACCTTTTAACACATCTACAATATAGGAATCCAACACTACAAATACCATATACAAAAAATATTGTAGCTATATTGAAGTTTAAATGATTGCCAACCCTTGTAGTATACCTATCAAAGATTTATATTTAGAATAGATTTTAGAGGACTTGCCATTTGAAATTCTAAACTCTAAAGGAATTAAAAAAAACTCTACACCATAACAATACATTTTAATATATAACAACTATTTCTATTAGCTGCTTAAGCCTTCATAGTGTATTAATCATTTATTGTTTGGTAAAAAAATTCTACATGGTATACCAACATTTTTTACCATCTTATTATTGGTAAAAAAATTAAGAAATATAGATTGAAGCACCAACTACAATGATCCTATGGAATTGTTAATTTTATGATTTTATTAAATTTAATTAAATCTACATTTAGTTTGCTCTTAAGCACTCAAGTGACCATTTATTGGTCACTATCCAACTTTGGGCTGCATTTTTTCGCAGAAAATAATTTAAATTTTTTTTTAATGAGGTGTTGCAAATTAGATTGGGTTGTCTTTTAATATTTATATTTAAAACTAAAATTTCTATGGTCAAGTAAAAATTATAAAGGAAATAGCACAAAGTATTTAGAATTTTTTTAAGTTGAAAAATTTACTATTTGAAGAGTGTATTCATGTTTTCATAACTAGATCCTATGAATTTTTCACAAATCAATAGAAACCACAATTTTGACCAATCCAAAAAAATTCAAACACTAAATACAAAAATTGTATTTTGGGTGAATTTTTAAAAGTTATATCTTCAAAATTCATTTAAAAATAATATAAAAATATTTTTATAATGAAGATGGTACAAATGTTTTCAACTTTTTGTGCTTCACATTATTTTTTTGATGCAAACTTCAAAAAGTTATAGAACCTATATTTTATAACACAATTTTGTTTTAATCGAACCCCATGGGCTTTTAGAAGTTAATGATATTAGAAATTACTATAGGAAGAAAAAAATACAAATAATATGATATAGCATAATATATTTTGGTACACAACTCCAAAGTACATCAAAGTTGTATTACCTATACTATTAGGATGTATAGACCTAATTAGATTCTATATCACAACTACTAATCCAAATCATTATGAGCTTAGTATAAACATTGTAGAACATTTCGCTTTTCAAAATGGAATACCATCTAAAAAATGACTTCTAATAAAGTACAATGCCAAACTGTCCGTTCTCCCCAATGGTCTTCGTACAATGCCAAAGCTTAGAAGCTTTGTACAAGGCTCTGTATAGCATAACATCACCAATGTAAGGTATGGTGAATAATTTAACCCTCGGTAAATAAAAATTTCCACATTTGACTTCATTTCCACATTTGTTTTTAGTACCTAAAAATAATAATAGATTAAATACCTAATTCAAAGTATTAGAATATAACACGTAGAATAATAAAACATACATTGAAAAATAAAAAATAAAAACATAAAATGGGTGCCAAACTAAATAAAAAATCCATAAGAAACATCATTTGAATCCGTATGGATGTTGCAATGATAGTTTCTAGTGACATTTATAGTGATAAATAATGTATTCACAATGATAATACTGTCTTTTTTACCAATGCCTTTGTCATACAAAACATCATATAAATGCTTGAAAACCTCCACAAACTGCACCTTCAAATGGTTGCATATCATTGTACACAATTGATAGCATCGATGCACATCATGACAAAACTTGAAAAATCAATGCACATAATCTAAGTTTATATATAATGAAAATATTGAATAAAAAATTATACTTCAACATTAAAGTAAATAAACTAATCCCCCCATAGGCTTATCAAAATCCAAAAGTCATGATTTGTTTATTTCATTTCTCCACATTTCCTTTGGTCTCTAGAAATGCCTTCAATTCAATTATGGCTATAAGTGCATTGCAACTAAAAAAACCATATACCAATAGGAAATGGAATATACACCTTTAGGAATCAAAGAACTAATATGCTCAAAGTCATCACACTCCTCCAACATGTATTCCTTAGCTCAATATACCTTGGACCTAATTCTCTAAACTCTCTGTATCACATTAGGCTTTTCACTTCTAGAATACCAAACCTGAGATTCTAAAAGTATATTAGGATATTTTGGAGGAACCTACAAGGTGTACATCAAAAAAATGTTTATTTATCTTTTTCACATCAAGTGTGATGTCACTTTTACCACTCTCTCTACAACCATAGGTCTTTTCTTTTTGAATAGGAAACATACCATGTTCTTCAAAAAATGAAGCATAGAGATGTAGTTTCTCCAACTAGTGGTACATCTTCCCTACATAGTGATGATTGGATGCTTTTGAATTTGGTATAGAGCACTTACAAAACAAGCACTAGTGCTTTCTTGAATCTTTCACATCAACCTCTCTCTATAGTTGAGTTTTTTTCTTTTTTGCCTTGGACTTACTCCTTTTTCCATTCTATATAATAGAGTCAAAAATATAGATTTAAATAATATTAAATGTTATATTTGGTCAACTCAATGCAAATTGTTGATGCTAATGTACTAGAAGAATTAATTTTCAAAAATATGAAAAAAAAAATGCTTCGAAGCATTTTGTAACATCCAAAGTTTAATTAGAGCGTTACTTAGATGATGCAACATTCCTTCTCCATACTTTGAACAACAATTCTATTCTAAGAAGACCTCAAAGCATTTTGAGTCACTACCAACAAAAATTGCAACACTCCTCAATGACCATAGTACAACCATTGCTCTTAAAGTCCCTTTTAACACAAGGTAATCAATATTTTTAACTACTACGGTAATGGAAACAACAAGTGCCCTAGCACCTATGAATGTTGAGTGTGCAAAAGGATTAAGTGAGCTAACCTTCAAGAGTTCAAGACTTACTCTATTATTGCCAATATTTAATCAAAGGCAACAGCTATAATTTCTAGTAGTAGGAAGATCAATTTCCTTTTTACACCAACCTTTGTGACCCAACAAAAAACCTAATTATGTGGGTGCCAACTTAGATAGAGGAGCAAAAGAATGCACTAATAAATAGATAAGTTATATGGTAGCAAAGAAAAAATACTCTATCTAATATGAATAGCATCATTAACGAATGCAAGCATTCCATCCAACTTAAAGAACATCAACAAGAGATGCAATGTTGCCGAGTAGAGAGGTTTGCCTCAGAAAATCACAGGGATTCTAGCTATAACAAGAAATAGTTTGCTAAGAATTTTAGTCGAATCTTCAAGTCTTCAAGTCTTCAAGTTTTTGAATCTTCAAATCTTCAAATTTTCAAGTTTTTGAATCTTCAAATCTTCAAATTACTTTCTATTGGCCTATTCTATTGGTGACTTTATATGGATTCAAGGGTTAAGGTAGGTAATAAAAAGCATAAGCCTTGAATGGATAAAATGAGATGGCCAGACCACAAGTCAAACCATCCGGAAGATTGACTCCTAAATTTCAAACCCATGGTGATCAATAAACGTGCTTCACTAATGGAAACAACAACAAAATACAACCAAGTGGGTGATCAATCCCACTTTGTCATCTCTACAACACAAAAGAGGCTAAACAATGGTTTCATCCATACTGCCTGCAATAAAAAAGTTTAGAAGGAAAAATAAGCCACAAGCCACAACACACAAGTCTTCAAAGTCTCCTTTATTTTCCATACGCCAAACTACAAACTACAAACTCCAAATTCCAAACTCCAAATTCCAAACTCCAAATTCCAAATTCCAAATTCCAAATTCCAAATTCCAAACTCGAAATTCCAAACTCCAAACTCCAAACTCGAAATTCCAAACTCCAAACTCCAAACTCGAAATTCCAAATTCCAAATTCCAAACTCCAAACTCGAAATTCCAAACTCTAAACTCTAAACTCCAAATTCCAAACTTCAAACTCCAAATTCCAAATTCCAAACTCCAAAATCCAACTCTTATTCTTTGGTTCAACTTTGGTGTGGTACCACCAATGATCTATGCACTCAAATGAGATGTATAATAGATTTTTGGAAAGTTTACATAATTCTCTACTACTCTTTCAAAATTCAAATCAAACTAACATTATGTCCATCTTTTATGGCCACTCAAAATTTTGGCTTTTAAAATTGAAGGTAGCTGAACTTTTTTTCACTACTATACTTACAACTCACTCATAAATGCTCCAAATACAACTAATGTCCAAATGTTTGAGGAGCCATATTGTGTTGATTTTTGAGAATTTTTAAATGAAAATCAGAAGAATTTTGTATCATGTTGTCATCTTTCTAAAAAGTTCTCTTTTTCTTGAATTGAAATTGTGAGTTGAGATTTATACTAGTTTAAGTGGAGGAAGGTCTGTTGCCTCCTATGTGAAGGGACAAAGACATCAACTTACCATAGAAGAGGAACATGTCTTTGATTTAAAATGAAATTTGAAAAAATTGTGAAAATTTTTGTCCCTTCACATAGGAGGCAACAGACCTTCCTACATTGGTGATCTTACTACCAAGCTATTGGAACAACCATATGGATAAGAAGAGTTGAATTAGACAATTTGTTTTGCAACTATTGAGCATCTCACACCTAGCTCATTTAACCTTATAATTACTCAAGGTACAATTTAGATCTCTCCTCATCTTCAAAATTTGCATCTATATCCTAGCCTTCACTACTTGTTGATTCCATTGACAACATTGTGGTAGATTGTTATATTACAACTATAGACTGTAATTAGCTATAATGTATTTCAAGTTGATCAACTCCAATACTAAAGTGAGAAAACAAACATTTGGAACACTCGCTTCACTGTACAAATGAAATTGTATCCTAATCTTGTGAAACTACTCATTTTTCCTTCAATTTGCATACAAAGTGAACATTGCATGCTTCCTAAACAATCAACTTTGTTAGCAAATCAAGCAATATTTAATTAAGCCTAATGGCGCATCATTAAAGCCTAATTTGGGTTAATCATTGATAAATTGTTGTCATTTTTTTCTTAACTACATTCAAACAAGTACCCATCTCACATAGATATTTGTCTAATCTAGGATGAGTCTTACTAAGTTATCCAATAAATGAGTGCATAAATTTCAATACGGAAATACTAAAATGGTCTCTTTTGTAAATGCCTATATTGATAAAACCCCTAAAATGGGTTGTTTCACTTCACTTCCTTTGAAACCAACTAGCCATTTTTCTAAAGTGTTAAGTAAGCACTAAAGATTGAAGTGGACGTTCTATTTTATTGTGCTAGAATAGATATTCCCTCCATCCTACATTTAGTACCTTGTCAAACCTCATGTTTTTTCAAGGGTATTTTGAGGTCATATGAAGACTTTTTCTATCCATTTTTATTTAGGTTAAATGCAATGATCACTTGCAATATTTTTCATTGATTCTAGTAATATAAATTTTGGAGATTTTTGAATTTATGCTTTCATAAAGTGATTAATGAAATTGGTGTTGAATATTTTCAACAAAGCAATCAATACTTATTTTGAGATGGAAGGAGTATTTTGCAATGTCATTTACTTTATAAGTAATATTGTATTGATTCTATGCTATTACTATAGGATAAACCAATGTAGTAAAGTGACCCTAGTATGTGATGCAAGAAATTGATGGCTTCATCAAGAAAGTTTGATGTACTACAAATGACAAAGATAGGAAAAATCATTGTAAGAAAATTTACATCATTGCCCTATTTTATCACTATAAAGTCTTAGAAATCATGTAACAATTCAATGATTATGAGGCTTTATAGCATTGAAAAGCATGAAATCTTCTATTCATTCTATTGATTACAAGTCACAAACTAAATTTTGAATGCCCATAACTTTTACTTACCATATTCAAACAACACATAATTGGGTACATTAAATTATGATATTAGAAGAATCTAGACATAAGATGCTTATATTTGAAAATAATGTTTCCTTCCTAGACTTATATGAATTGATTCAAAACCTTGTACTAAAATCACTATGTACGAAGTGATCAAGCCAATCACAACATTGAACAATGAACAATTTTTTTTCAATATAATTGAATTTACTTCATCTATGATGTAGTTCTCACAATAAGCTCTTGAAACATTCATAATCCATACCATAGATGCTAGCTCTCTTAGAGCTTCCCCAATGGGATTGCTATTAATGGACAATAATTGCAATGGGCATATGAATCCCATTCAACAAATTAATTTTAGATTCCAATGCAACCAATGACAAACCTTAGAAGTTCTTAGAGTCGTCATATTCATCTAGAGCATGCCAAAAATCTTGTATTATTTGACAAAAATTATGTTGTAAAAGGTCATAATTTTTGTAATACAATTCAATCCACTACAAGAAAATGGGGGTATAAATGACTTGTCCACTATGACTGCACCGACAACAATGACTGCAAAATGATTGCAAGATGACTATTTTGCAGTCATTGTTGTCAGTGCAATCATAATGGACAAGTCATTTATACCCCCATTTTCTTATAGTGATTGAAGGAGAATGTAAAAGGGCCAAGATTCATAGAGATGTTGATGTAGTTGTGTTTGTGTAATTGCATTAGGTCCATTCTTGGGAGGAGATTTGTATTCTTGCCCACTCAACAAAGATTCTTGTAGTCACCATCCATTTGTAGTTTGCCAAAGCATTCTTAGAGCATCTTCTATGGTCCTTTAAATTTGGCCCTCCTAACCAATTGGCGTTTGAGGCATGTATGAGAACCCTTGCAATGTAGCTCAAAGCCACAACACTTCATTCTACAATAACGAAAAAGATGAAGGCAAGAGGACCGATTTTACAATAAAAGAAAATCAACATACAATCATAACAATATTTTGTTTTGTCTTTCCTATTGAAGGGCAATCATGAGAATTGAACATGCTTGATGTCAATGGCACGTAGGGCAAGAAAAATCTCATTCCTTCCAAAGCTTGTTGAACTTTCAAATTGACATTCCAAGCAACCATTTGAAGAGCCATAGAAGATGCTCTAGAGTTCAAGGAATAAAATGTATTGGTCATAAAAAAGTATATTAGATTGTCCCTTTCATTATTGATTCCTTGACCAAGCTTGCGCCTTTTGTTGCCATGCTTGTAAAGTTGGATCCTTGTTTTGAGAGAGAATGGCATCTAGATTTGGGCAAAATAATTGTACCACCATGCTTGTAGGTAGAAAATTAGGTACATTGTGAGGGAAAAATAACAAAATCTAAATAGAGAGATCTATTTTACAAAGTTTGGTTATATAAAGCCTCACATTGACCTCTTCATTGATCATATTTTGTTATTTAATGGGATGTTCATTAAAATGAAAGATATCTATATGAATATTTCCTATATATCTATGCAATAGAATTTTTAAAATTCATTACCAATGTTTTTCAATGAATTATCATATTCAACCATAAATATTAAATGAAACAATTCATCAAAAGTAAATTTTTACTTTTTTGAAACTAATGTTTGGTATGCCTAATTGGACTTGAATAAGAATTGAATGTTAATTATGCAAGACAAACAATGCCAATTGTATTCAATATTATGCAAAATTCTTTAAATGGCACAATACATAGTTTGTAAGATTATTACACCCTATTATAACATACCATCATACCAAGATTACTTTGAGCTTGAACAATTGCAAGCCACTAAGTGACAAGGATGCAAAGATACACTCTTTTCTATTAACATCACCTAGGGACAAATGGTCCTCTACATGCCAAACTTCACATGTGGTAGTTATTGAATAAGATGTGTACACATGACAAGTGTATTCAAAGAATATAGAGGATATCAAAGGATATAGAAGAAATCACATAGTATCATTACAAAGATTTGAGTGTAATACAATAGAACTTCTATAAAGAGCCAAGCATTGGTCCTAAAACATTACATTAGAGAGGTTATTACATTAAGGGAGGGTCATTTGCATTCATGACATTTGCATGTGGCCAGGGCAGAGACTAGCAATCGGTATTACTTTAGAGAGGTTTACACTTTAGAGAGTGCTGTTCATTAGAAGTTCTACGATACTTGAAAATCGGAGGCAGGAAGTAAAATAAGTGAGAAGGAAATAATTAAAATTTGATCCTAATAGGCACACCTGTAAAAATGAGCCAGCTGAAGATCCCCAAAGCTATTGAATCTCACATGAGTGAAACTATCGGAGTGAAACTGAACTCTTCAGAATATTGTACCTGGACTTCGTTGTTATTCCATATGAAAGCATATGCTCACTTCGTAATCAAGAAATTCCGATATTGACGTGCATGCAAAGATAACTAATAATTACAAATGACTTCGTTCAGCGGTCTAGAGTGGGATCCCACCCGCAGTACCATCCTTCGTCCAAGCCATCCAGTTTTGCCATGTCTGCCTCCGAGATATTGAAGTCAAAAACCTGCCACCAAACCATATCCACATAACATTCTTGAGGAAATTCTTGGAAAGAGAACCTGGATTCTTTTCGTGCACAACCTTGAGCTCATCTGAGCTCAGGTGAGGAGGTACCGAACGCTACAAGAAGAAAGGCATTGGCCACACACTAGGCACGATGCATGCTCCCTACAGTGAATGTCAGACTTTTGAGTCCTGTTTTTGGTTGCCATTGGGAATGAGTTCTCACAACAGCTAAAGAAAGTTGTCACTAGCGATATACATTTCACAAAGGTTGCGTGAAACGTAAAAACAGGACAGGACAGCTCCAAATCTCAAATTCCAGCACAGAAGTCACAGAAATACAGTGCAATCATACTACTAATATGCAAAAATGTAACAGAATATAGATCGATCTACAATCTAAAGAGTAAAAAAATCATGCTCCCATCACCTGTAACATGCTCATAAAACACCAAACCCAGCCTTATTGAAAATATGAAAACTCCTAAGAGATCACCTGCAAATGAAGGATTTCAGAAAGTGTTAAACGTACCTGTGAGTTCTCCAGGATACGGGCAGGGGTAACTGACTTTGGGAGCACCACAAAATTCTTTTGCAAACACCACCGGATAAGAATCTGAGCAGGGGACTTTTTGTACTCCTTCGCAATCTGGTTCCATCATCCAAATTATAACAAATAATCAATAATCTGTAATGTAGTCCGAAGCTGCACAATCTTTGAATCCCTTCAAATTTGTGAGCAAAGCTTCTCAAGAGTTTTCACGTGATGTCTACATTTCTTTTCGCACCAACAGTTCGTGAGTAAAAACATAAAAAGGAAAAATCAGAAGTACCTGTACAAGAGTCCGATCCTTCAGTCGACGACCTTGAGTTAAAGGTGAATATGCTTCTACCACAATGCCCTCCGTCTCACAGAACTTCACCAATTCCTCATGAGTTCCAAATGGGTGCAATTGGATCTGCTCAAGTCACAGCAGCAACTATCTTCTGAATCGATATTTATTAACATAAACCAACAAATGCAAGAAGCAATGTTTTCAGTAAAAATTACATTGTTACAGGAACTTTTAGACCACACCATACAGAGAATCTTTCCATGATCAGTTGGGAGGTCTCCTTCTGGTCAAAGTGATTATACGTAAAGAGATCTCTGTATGATGAAATTGATCACAGAGAGACCTCCTCATGAATATCATAGTAAAAATTCTCTTCAAGGTCTTGTCTAAAAGTTCCTGAAACACTATAATCTTACTGAGAATCCTGCTTTGAAAGAACAGCATTCAAGAGTTGTTAAATATCACCCATGAAAAAGAGCGAGAAACGAAAAAGAGCCTTCAATCGATGTTCAATTAGACATTTATTTCAAATGGAAATTCTTCAATACCAGTAACGCAACGCACTACCTGATTCACAGAGGGACGAATTTTACAGTTCGCAAAAAGCTCCTTCAAGTGATGCACTCCATAGTTGCTGACACCAATGGCCTTGGCCTTCCCACTTCTGAGAATCTCTTCCATGGCCTTCCATGTGTCCAGGCGCCTTTGAGGGGGCATGGGCGAATGAACCAAGTACAAGTCCACTACAAAGACACCAACACGAAACTTATCAACTATGAACCCCTAATTCCTACAAAACAGATGCTATCTTGGTTTAATTCCTCTTAACCAAGGATTCATGGGTTTGAAATAGCCAATTCGATTGATCATATTGTGAAAAATCCAATTCAGACAGGGCCAAATTTTATATCACCAGAATCAGTGACAAAGACCCATGATTTGGTAAATAAATAAATAAATAAAATTGGACAAAAGAAAGTCCCCATAATGCCGACACAAAACGCTCAAAACTGCATTAACACAACAAGAGACCCATTTAGGGTTCTTGATCCATTAGGGGTTCAAACACCTAAAGATCATACCTCCCGACTATTCACAGTAACTACGTTCACAGTACCAGAATAGCTTCAAACGACAGACACTTTAGAATGCATGACTGAATTGAGTAAAAAAAGTGCAGATAATTGACAAGGCATTCAATCTCAATCTCATAATACTCTGCCAAAACAATCTACATTAGATTCCTTCACAACACTGTTAAAGCAACTTTTCAAAACTGCAATAACATACCTCAAACAGCAACCACACACTAAAACCCTAAACCTCAAACGAAATCCAATTCCAGAGCGTCAGTCCTCCACTCCAACCCTCATTCCGAGTACAACTCTCTTGCAAAAACGACTACACAGGATTCTCTTCTAGTGTAATTTCGAAACCGAAGAGTCCAAAAACGAGTACCATAACCAAGCCCAAGCTCATTCAAGCTCCGCTCAAACGCCCGCAACGTATTCTGGTACCCCTGATCCGAATTCCACACTTTCGTAGTAACAAAGATCTGCTCTCTCGGCACTCCACTCTCACGCACAGCTTTCCCTGCACCACAAAAACTTGGTTCCCCATCTCAGTAATCCCCCCAAAACAGAGTAGGAAATTGGAAAATCAGCAAATTCGCAATAGTCCACAATAGGGAACCAGATCACGGACCTACAGCTTGCTCGTTGCGATAGAGCGCAGCAGAGTCGATGTGTCGGTACCCCAGTTGGAGAGCGTGTGCGGTGGCTTGCACTGCATCCTTGGGCGGTACTTGGTACACGCCTAAGCCTAGTTTGGGGATGGTGACAGGGGGGCCGTCGTAGCCCTTGTGCACCAAATCCACGCTCATTGAACCGCCTGCGAGCGCCACCTTCTCTGCCATTCTGTGTGAAGGGAAGTCTCTCTCTCTCTCTTGTGAAATGGTGAATTGCAGGATTTGGCTTTGAAATTGTGAAGGTTTAGGTTAGAAATTCAGTTCATTTGGAAGGGATTGGTGTGAGCGTGAATTTGGTTGGGGTACAAAGGAGATTGAAAGTGAGTCTTGGGTGTCAGTCGGGAGGTTCATCGCGAGTAGAGTGCATGCGAGGGGTTGGGCTTGTAGCACAAGTGGCAGAATATTGGAAAGCCAGACTCTCACTGAAGTAAGAGGTTCTAAAAGCGCACAGGCTCCCCACCTCGTCAAATTTACACTATTTGTAAATGTTACTTTTTTTAGCCTTCAGCAATGTACAAACAGTATACATTTGAGGAGGTGGGCGATTTTAGAGCCCTATGTCGTTTCAACTTCAAAAAGTTCATAACTAATTCCACAAAGCTCGAAAAAAATAATGAAACAACTTGGGTAAGATGCCAATTCCACTTGGTTTTTAAGGAAAATTTATTGAAAAATATTTTTAGAATCTTCACCTGTTCAAAATTCAATTTCAGTTCTTAAATGGGCAATTAATGTACCTCCCACCTTAGTGAATGGCAAATCTCCACTTCACATTTAGATGTTGATGTTGCTTCCAACTTGGTTTGCTTTGTCAATGGCTTCCTCATTTGGTTCCCGACTTTTGTTTCCTCGTTTTGTTCCTCGTTTTGTTCCTCATTTTTTCTCATATTTGCTACCTTGTTTGCGTCTTCACATTTGCTTTGAAAGGAGGAAGGTCTATAAATTAACTAGGTCTTAAATGCTTCCCCTATGTAGAAATGAGTGATATATTCCTTGAAATAACTATTACTATTAAAGGTTAGATAGATAGTCTTGAAGGAAAGGTTTATGGACCTTCTACTTTGTCTATTTCTTTGCTTTTGCTTTTTGGTTAACTTTGTCTACGCTTGTTTCTTCCTTTGGCTACTTTTTCCTCATATTTGCTTCCTTGTTTGCCTCTTCATATTTCTTTGTAGTCTCTTTCTTCTCATTGGCTTCCTCACATTTGTTTCCTCATTGGCCTCTTCATATAATAGTTACTTTTCTTACATTTTCTTTCTTGTTGGCTTCCTCACATATAATCTTCATGTTGTTTTTCCTTCTTTACTTTTTCCCGTTTGCTTCTTTGTCCTATTAATTATTTGTTTCTTTATTTACTACTTCTAAATGAATGAGGTTCATTTTTCTTGAAAAAAATATAAAAATGACTTTCCTCAAAAATTGTAACGTCTAGAAGCTTTTGTACACTTTGAAAATTGTCAAAAATATATGAGAATTAGAATGTCTAATTAAGTTTGGATATTTTATAGTATAAGCAATAATTTGAATTATTAATTATTAATCTTTTTTTACTTATTTTAACCCCTAAAGGTCCATTGTCCCCTAAGGGGACAAAATGGATTTTAGGTAGGTTCCTATGAACTCAATATTTAATGAAACTTTTTGAAAATTTCTTATAAGATAGAAAAACTTATCAACTTCGTGGGAATATAATTTTAATTTCAATCGTTGCCTAGGAGCAAAAGTTATACCACAGAAGCCCAAATTTTCATTTAGCGGGTAGGAAAATAAATCCACAAACACTTGAAATTAAATTAAATTATTTTTTTTATAAATCTTATTTTTGTCTACATGTGGAGCTTTAATTCATCCCATTTGAATTAAAATAGCTTGTAGGATTTATCTTGAATGCACTTTTCAAAGTCTTAAAAAAAATAGTTTGCCAAGGTTAAATTTGCTTACTGGTACAATCTCATTGTTGAGATTATTGTGTTTCAATCCCATCTTAGAGCTATTTATGATTAAGTTTTTCTTTCAATCTTGGACCTACTTCTACTTAATATTTTTTTAAAGAATGAAAATCATGTGTGTGTTTTTTTAAGTTTTTTTTCCTAGATTTTCAACTCAATTCTTCAACACAATTTTTTTTTAATTCAAAGTCTATAGTTCAAATTTTTTTTACAAATAGTAGTCAAAGTCATTTGAAATTGCAAGCTAGTGTTCAAAAAATAAAATAAAATAAACTTTGAATGCTAATATTTCTTAATCTATATGGTCAAACTTCATGAAATTTTTACCACATGATCTCAAATAAGTAAAGTAGAAGATCCTATAGTTAGACTATATTCTATTTTTTTTGTTTTCTTGAGCAAATTTAGCAAAAATGACATTTAGCAAATTTTGAGTGTTTTTTAACAAAAAAAAAAAAATGGCCTTGGGCCTTCAAGGGTCAAATTTAATCAAATTTTGTATTAGAATTGTTTTTTTTTAATTCAAATATACAATTTACAAGATTCTTTAGTAAGGCAATTTGTAATTCTATTTGAGATCGTATAGTAAAATTTTCATGAATTTATGAATTATTTATTAATAAAATATTATTGATTAAAATATAGATAATGTTCATTATGTATGTACTATCTAATGAAAATGATGAAAAAGTACAATAAACAAACATCATTTAGGAGTATCCTTTTTTTCTTGGCACCAGATTGTACATACCATTTCAAAATAAATTTCTACCTTTTGTCAATCCAACAAGAAATGAATTTTTACAAATGACTTTTCAAACTTCTTGGCCTTTGACTTACATTTAGTTACTTACAAATGACTTTTCAAACTTCTGGGCCTTTGAAAAACATGAGTTGACAAATAGTTTCTCCAAGGTAACTAGATAGCAAATTTGCTAGGTAATAGGCATTTTACCTTAAGTGAGGGTTAGTGATCTTAAAATTGGTTAAAAGCGCCAAGTTCCTACTAAAACAAATTTAGTGCTAATGTACATTTGAAAAAAATGTAAACTTTCTTGAAATTGAGCCAAACTTCAAAGTAAGTGGATGTGGGAATTGTCGATAAATTACTCTTTCCATCCAAGCATCCATCCTCGATTTGGTTTTTATCCGTTAGCCCAAGAACGATCTGGGTTGTAGATGCTTAGCGAGTGGCGGCCACATTAGATAGTCCCTACTAGCTCGGGGACTATGGTTTGGGATGCATTTTGGACTTTTCAATTAACACTATATGTTGTTTTTCCCAAACTTGGTTTAGCGAATTTGTTTAGCGGCTAAACAAATTTTAGCCTTAATGGTGGCTTAGAGTCTCAAGCTAGTGGAGTGGTGGGAGAACATGTTTGAAATTTTTAGAAGCATTCCTGCTTGTGGTCATTCACTTCCTTCAATTCTGAAGTGTTGTGAAAATCTCCAAGGGGGTTCTAGAAATCTCTGGCATTTTGGAAATGGAGGCGCAATGTGAATGAAGCTCTTGCAAATTTTGAGAATGACAGTTGTGGAATTTAAGGGATGCCTTGCCTTTGTTTTGCTTGCAATCTTGCATTGTTTGCTCTTGCTTTTGCTATGTGCTTTCACTGCTTTGTCAATTTCTTCCTACACTTTGTTTCATGCTTGTCTATCAATTTGTATTCTCTGTTGGGTTTGGTAGTTGGAGTGTAGGTCTCCGATCTCGTCAATTCGTCATGGCGCCGCGGCTAAAGCTCCTTGATAACTTCCATGTTTGGACTTTTGGATCTAGTTGGAATGTTTCGGGCATTTGCAAGTATTTGCAGCCTCATGCTCCGATTGTTGTTGATGTGATTCCAACTATTGGCAATGCACATGCTGTGGGTGTGGTTTGTAGTAACAACGTGACCCACATATCAAAGACACAGCTCTCACAATTTCTCCCCGAACCACCACAAGAGTGCTCAATTTTTAAAGCAATTGTGGTTTCACTTGAGATGCCTAATGTTTGTACGCCAACGCGAAAGAGGAAGAAGATGGCCTAGGCTACAATCATAAGGCACTAGCAAATTAAAAATCTGGGTGTGCAAATATGCTTGGGCGGAGGGCAAGTTCAATTCAAAAGGCGATGTTGTCAAGGTCATCTATCGTAGCTGTACTAAGATTATCAGGCGGTGAAAAGTAATAGTACTAAAGGTGGACAATTTGGAGAAACATGAAGGTAAGCACGTGTGAAAAAAAGATGGGGTTCCCTTGCCTCACTTTAAGAAAGGTCACTATTTTGTGAAGCAGGATTGCAAGCACCTCCAAATGATGAAGTTGTGGATAGTGCGAAAGCGCGCCATGGTTGTTGATCAGTTGCTTAGAGGTCTGGAGAACGAGTTCTAGCGGAAGGGGGTCTAGTTCTCTATCCTTCTTCATGTCTTAACTCACAGCTATCCCATGTGTAACTACAAATGCCAATAGTGTTCCTTAAGCAATTGAAGGTAAGAAATCTTCCACGGAAGCATTGGTCGGAATCTATGGGGTGGAAAATGAGCAAGTATTCTTACGACCCTCAAAGGTATTGTGCAATCTAACTCTACTTTTTCAATTTTTATTGATGAGGTCATAGTTGTGGACAATACCTCTTAGGTGGGCATCCACGTTTATGCAATGTAATTGTGGGAAAGGGTGTTGCACCTACTGCACCTTTCCCTTGTATCCGAAAGTAGAACCACCAATCACTTGATAGAGGTCATTATGCATGCTCTAATGGTTGAGGGAGGCTTGACACGCAAAGAAATAGCTCGCAAATTGGTGTGTTTTAGGGTAGATAGGGTCAACATCTTTTAGAGACCGAGGACAAGTGTCACAACTCAAATCCGTAAGAAGTGGACTCCATTCCTAATTGACACTTCTTGTATTTTTCACCTTTTGAATCTTGTTGTAGAGACATTGTCCAAGTTTCCATTTGTGTCACGTCTTAAGGGCCTCTTTTAATCTATATATATTTACTTTTGTTGTAGCAACAAGCGGCATGTTGAATTGCAAAGGCTCATTGATTTCATGGAAACTAAAAGTAACAAAATGCTCTGAAATGTTGAAACTTGTTGGATTTCAATGAGGAGTTCTGCCTTGAGAATTCTGTTGGAGTACCGAACCTTGCTGGTCAAATTCGGCGTCAATATGACTGGCGGACTTGGTTCAAAGCTTTCTGTAAGGGCTACTGATAATTTTGATTTTCTCTCTAATGTAGAGGTGCTACTATCATTGTCTTTATTTATTCTTTTGGTTAATGTTGTGCATTGCTTAATGAAACTTTCTCATGCTCATGATATATTCATTAGCGATTTTATGCAACCATGAAGCTTTGCCAGGATGATCTTTGCACGCATGTTTGTGGATGCTACTTCAACATTCAATAAGGTTGACTTTCCCTTATACAATGATCTAGTCTCCCTAACGAGCACAAGCATCCCTCTCAATGGCGGAAGCTTCCTGGAGAGACCAACATTTGTCATTTGTTTTTCAACTTTGAGTAAACGCATGTATTTGCAAGGTGCCATAATAAGCAGACTGGTGTGCATTTGTTTGTGACATAAGAGGAGTATAATCATGTACAGGACAATGTGAAATGACAATTCTCAAACAAGTCTCACACTTTTCAATTTCTTCTCTTCAACTATTAACTTCTTTTCTTTCTTCTATAAATGATGTTGTGATTGTCTTTGTCTATAAGAGCTTCAAATTTGAATTTCTAGATTTAGATTTCTAGGGTTCAGTTTTTAAATTATTTTACTACAATACAAGAACCATTGGTTCCCCTTGTTCAATCGACAACACTTGGCCTAATCAGTTTGAGTTTTTTCTCAATCAATGCAGATTTTGCTTATAGAGTTGGATTCTTGTTTACCATTTTTTTCATCTAAAACATAGTTTTAGAATCTATTTCACAATTAGTTTCACTAATAGTTGTAGTTGGACTTACAGAGATAGCTCAATGCTTAAGTGATGAGCTTAACCATTGTTTTCCGCAACATGAGCTCTTGGACGCATTTGACATTGTCTATTTGCAATATTGGTTGCAAGATAGTGTCAATGCCAGTTTCAACCAGAACCTGGTAGTTCTTAAGGCGTTTTACACCACATCAAGGATGGTGAACAAGTACATTGTTCTTGAGATGCTATCGGCGGCTAATTTGGACAATCAACATGACCTTTTTAAATTGATGATGAAGGCCAACGTGGAGGCTGCATGTGGCCCACCTTTCAACATGAATCCAGTCATATAGCTGTGGCGCAAACTCTTCCAATTTTGCTACTTGAGTAAGCTTATTTCTAAATATTTTATGCTAGCTTAGGTTGTTGCTTGGTTCTCGATTTTGTGGAGGACAAGAGATGTTTTTTGAATCTCAAGTTCCTAAAACTTTGCCAATGAAATAGGTTAGGAAAGCATCTCCCCCTTGTTGTGAGCATGTTCGGTCAACAATACTTTTCATTAATGGATTTTCCTTACAAGGATGCCATTCAATCTTAGAGAAGTGCCATAAAGGTCGGCTAGCAAAGGAATTCCTAAATTAGGAGCAGTATCCTCATAATCAACATAGAAAATTTTTACTTTAGTTTTTATAAGGTTAGGCATGCCTTGTAACTCAAGGTTTCCTTGATTGAAGACTTGACTAATTATGTTGCCTAACATGTTTCTGCAACTTTGCGAATGGAGAAGGCATGACATTGGTGGATGGAGTGGAGGTGTGACAATGTTGCAATTGCAAATTTCGGATGACCTTCCCATTGCACACATTTGTTTGTTTGTTTTTGCTAACCCTCTAACATATCTTACTTGTTTTGTGTTGTGCAAAACAATAGCATTGCAGTAGGATAGTCTAGAAGGGTTCAAATCCCTTGCTAGTGACAAAGAAATTTGTATGTGACTTGAACAATTTTTTTGGAATAAAATCTGAAATTGTGAACATTTACTTGGCCTTGTAAACAAATCACCATTGCATCACAAACTTCTTTTCCCACTCAACAATTTGGGACATATGGAATGTAATAAAATAGCTTTAAGTTTACACTTAATTTTTTCCCATGTCACCAATTGTACTCTACCACCAAAAAAAATATATGCAAAATTCCACCTTTTCAAACTCATTTTCACTCTCCATTCCCACCAATTTCTCTCCCTGTCACGGAAATAGGTACCTACAAGGGTGCGGCCATAGCCTACTAGTGAAATAAGATAAATACGTTCTGAGAACGCTGGTGAGGGGTGAGTGAACTGAATTCACTCACTATCCCCTCAGAAGGGACACCCCCCAAAATCATTATTATATTGCGTCTAATGACACATGTGCAGAAGTTAGTTACACCACATGTCTACAACTTCCTCTCGCCCCTACTTTCTCCTCCCACCTAAATTTAATTAGCAACAAAAATTTAGCTACCCGCATATTATTTTTACAAGATTATTGTTCCCGATTCTAAAGAACTGAACTGACTTCAAGAAGTACTCTACTGTACAGTACTGAACACACCTAGACATAAGATTGAATTTCAAAACGAACAATAAATTCAAGGAACTTTCAAGTACCGTACTAAGTTATAAAACAGCAAGTGATCAAGATGAGTTTATGGACCACAACTTGCTTAAGCACAGTACGGCAGAAAGTGTGCTGCGCTCACAACTATGCAAATACAACGCCTATTGCCCTCCACAATGAATGGGGCCTATAATGTCTATCTACAAACATTTTATGAATCAGCGGTCACCAACTTACAGTGAGCTTGCTTCCAGTCAATTTTCTGATCCTTATAAGACAAGCAGTCCCCATGTAAGAACTAATTTGAATCCTATATATCCTTCAATGAACGCACAACCAGGATTCTAGCTAACGATTGTTGAGGAAACATTCCAACTTGTATAGTAAAGGATGTGGCTCTGACTTTTTTTTCTTTTTTCTGCACTTAAATTTGCAGTGCACTGATCTTTCAAAAAGGAAAAAAAGAGAGGAGGCCGGGGATGTAGAGCCTATGGTGTGAACACGTACTTACTAGTACTGAGGAGGCGCAGGAGGAGGGGATTGGTACAAGGGTGGAATAGCATTGAAAATGGTGTTGGCATCCACTCCTGTTTTCGTTACCGTTGAGAGCGATACCAAAGCTCCTACCAATGCAGCGTTGGCAGCTAATGTTGGCTCTGCTTGCTGATAGTTTGTGCGCCGGTCGACATATTTATCAGCCTTGTTTGGTCCAGCAACCATTGCCCCATCAATGACATGTGGATTCGGCGTTTTTGCATCCCTGTACTTCCAACCTTGAGTGCAGCCAGTCCTTGTTTTGCTCTTGGGGATGGACGCCGCCCTATGATGCACTTGCTTTGGATACTTCTTCCCGTAGCCAACCACGTAGCTCATGTTCATTGGGTTGTGCCCAAGCACGTAATTTATCTGCGCAAAATACAGCTCAAGTAAGCCGTATATCCAAATATTCATGGAGCATCATAAATGTGTCCCAAGGTAGAGGATTCTAAAACTATGAGGAACCGAATGAGTATAATATTCATAGAGTATCATATATGCATGGGTCCTAGTGGCAACAGAATAAGTTGATATGACAGCGGGTCTCACCTGTGAACGTGCGTAGTCATTCATGGTTTCTGCAGGGTAGTATGTGCCTTTACAGGCCCACCCAGGAACATCGAAGGCCTTCAAGTACTCGGCATACAACGAAGCTAACATCGAATTAGCCACTGCGTACTGCAATTGCTGTGGCTTCCCGTTCAGAAACATTGTTAAGCCCCCTGGACATCATCCATAATCAACATCAATTTTGTCCAATCGATGTGAATCACGTGGAGTACATCTCCAGACGACAGTCTACGTGGCACGTTTTCAATGCAAGCTTACTAAGCTATCTCACCAAGAGCTGTCCACAAACATCTGCTACTGACAAGTGACGATGTAAACTTCAACCCCAAGGATTCAAGAATGTAAAACAACCGATTAATTTGATCATGTTCTGGAAATATAAGTTAGATGCGGCCAAATCTCGATTTAGAGCAGAATACTGCGAGTTCAGGTCAAACGTAAACGGAATTGGGCAAAAGGAAATCCCCATATGACCCACTCAAAAGTGCTAAAAAAGCCCACGTTCGACCTCTTGGTCCTTGAGTTGGTCGCACGCCAATGCAGGAGGATTAATTTCAGCAACTAACCTGTCGTGACATTAAAAACCTTGTATTGCGGGAGGTAGGAGCACATGACAGTCTCCGTTTGGTTGAGATACTCTCGGAGTAGCTGCTCGTAAGGATATCCTGGACTTTTCATAATGTAAAGCCTCGACATAAGTACCTGCAGCAGGAACAGAAAGCTATGGTTTTCAGCAGACTGAAAGCTCCATTGATTATATGTCGACCTTAGAATCATTTCTTCTGGCACTTTACGAGGCCCTCCGACACTCCAACTAAGAAAAGAAACCCAATTGGGTGGGGGAGCCTTGGAAAGTCACTCATTTACAATGCAAGTGTCGTCTAAACATGTGATTCGTACTAAATGAGATACTTCTAGGTTCTATCAGGCAAAGGTGCTTCCATGAGATAAACAATTTCAAGGGTAGTCTAGGGTCGTGAATGGGACCCTACTCCCTCAAACATCAACAATTGATAACTAATTCATACAGTATCCAACTAAGAAATATGTTAGTGAGTTGAAATCTTCTAAAATATGGGGACAAGACGCACTCTAAAAAAGTCATTCGAACAATGGAAACCACTCACAACACTTACAATGGGTTTTCAACCTCAAAAGACACCGTAAAATCTGAACATGATCATACCTGGGCGCCAATGAGCTTGTTGTCCCAGCTGAACACTCCATAAGAGGGTCCGCCACCGTTGGCATTAGCATTCTTTGCGAGCGCAGGGTTCGTAATAAACTGAAGATAGGTGATGTTCCCTGTGGCATAGTACATCCAAGACCCACCCCACATGTACTCATCCCAGTAACTGGTGGAATTATAGAACGGTTGTTCCCCTGCAGGCAGTCCCGCAACGTAACGTTCTCTGTGCCCCATGCTCCTTGCGAAAGTCCAGATATTGGTCGCTCCAGTGATCAGCTTGCGAGAGTATGCTGGAGAGTCTTTGAACACGATGGAGGCCGCTGCAAGAGCTGCTGCCATTTCCGAGCCCAGATCTGGAGCAGAGCTGACTGCGTAAGATGGACGAGGGTAGTCCATGTCTTCAGGCCTTTCCCAGCAGTAGTGGTCATTGGGGGTGGACGTGTTCGCATCGCCTACCTGATAAGATATAAAGAACCAATAATCAAAAGTCAAGTGAAAAAATTGAGTGATGTTTTTATGAATAAATTGGTGTATTTCAACATTGTTTGAATCAGACAAATTTTCGAGCAATGCTACAACAAAGCCGTTCACTCAACTACAGTTCGAGGGTCCTGTTTCACGTAGGCATTGCCAGAAGATCGGAATTAATGTGTTAAAATGTGAGCAATGCCCCCAAGCATTCATCAAATAGAGTCCATTCGCAACAATCTTTACATTTGATTGTATGAAAAATCTCAAATTAATACGAAATTGTAGACGTAAAGACAGTTGTCAAGAGAATTTTATTCCTCCAGAACTTCAAGTTCAGGTAGAGGATACTCTAAACCGTTAGGGACCTGATCATGTCTCCTATTGACTGTTTCCAGCAGAAACTCATCTCTCCAGATGCACTTGGTTGGCCTTCAACTAGCAAGTCGGGAGTAATTTTGATTTAGCTAAATGTCTATGGCCATTCATCTTTGAATGGAAATGGGGTTGTCAACTTTCCCTTCAATAGTGGTCCACAACCTCCACTGGAATTGCATAAGAAATCCATGCACATGGATGAAAATTTGGTCTCAAGAGTTTGGCTCTTCTAGTAACCCAAGTAATCTCGCCAGATAGCTCTATTGAGTGATCTCCCACTGAAGGTGCACTCCTAAAAATTCACTGGTTGCAATACTTTGAGACAGAAAGTGATAGAAATTGTATCCTGTTCCTTAGTCACTGGCAGGGAAATTTTGACGGCAAGGTTTTGAGCTCAGTTTGAGAGGAGGCAGACATACCTGAACGAACACACGATCGACGTGCGGTGAGGAGTAGTTGAAGGTCTTCAACATGTAATCGGTGCCCCACTTTATGATTTCCTTGATGTGATTCAGCTCCCCAGCAGCCTGGTACTTAGATTTGTACTCAATCACACTCCAACTCAAAATGGTCATGGCATAGGCTCCAGGAAACCCAAACTTGATGTTATCCCCTGCATCGTAGTAACCACCAGTGAGGTTCACACTTGCATCTCGTCCATCGCTCAGACCAGAATGAGATCTCCATGAGATGTTGTTGGATGCTGGCAAGTGCCCGGCTGCAACAAAAACACCACAAGAATTCATCAGAGCCTTCAATTAATCCTGCAGCACCACATGCACTTGTTCAACCAAAATAAGGAATATTTTAATTCATCCAAATCCCTTTATTTGTAGATTAGCAAAGTAAGATAAGCCATTCATAATTCAAAAGTACCTAATGAAAAAGCAAACAAGGTGCTCCAGAGTAGCTTTTATTCAAGGCTTGATTAATTCAGAAATTAGTATATAAGGCCTAAAAAATTTGAGCACTACCACTAATAAATACTACGCCTCCAGATGCAGGTGTTTGCGTGTTTTAAAAAGAGTCCCACCCGAGATCATGTCACGACGACCGACAAGCAAGACTCTAATACAGCAGTGAATCACTTAGGTTCCAAGCTCCAATTGACTCTATTTGCTACAAGTGCCTCTGTTTTGTCATAAGGTAGAGGCGACCATGAAATGTACCCCTCTGGTACGTGTCGCCTGAGCAGCACGAGGAACTGAATTTCATATAAAAGGTAGAGGACACTCTGCCATTTTAAGCATTTCGACCAATAAGTAGGAGTGGGCTTTCATTGAGAGATCACTCATTAAAGCTCACTAAAGGGATCACTGAGCCAAACTCTCTTGGGATCAAATTGTTTGCTAGCTCACTCAATGTATTAAACGATTTCTTATGCAATAATTCAAATTGGAAGGTTGTAGACTACAATTGCAGGGACAGTAAACAACACCCCATTCAAAGATGAATATCGATCGAGTATAGCCAAGTTCTGCTTCCCCTGGTCCTTGATGACGAGTAGACAAGAAGCAACTTACATTTCTGCGCGTCGAAGAAGCGCAAGGCCAGTTTCAAGGCGACGGTGTAGTTGTCGAGAGGCGCCGGGCGGTGGTGCTTCCTGGGCGCCACTTTCCAGATGAGAATGGACAGCCCCACGATGGCGCTGGCGGCGAGGAGCGTCCCGAACACAATGAAGAAGAGCTTGCGGCTGCACACGACGCAGCCCAAGTCGACCTGCTTCTTCTTCTTCTTCGCCGCGGGCTCCAGCAGCCAGCTCTGTTGCGTCTCCTCCAAGCTCTTCACCGACGCGCGGTCGAAGTCCAGGCTACGGCTGCGGGTGTCGTCCTCCGCCCCCGAGTCCATGGCCATCTCCATCGGACCTCCCCAGGTGTTGTACATCGCGTCCCAACAACTCGCTCTAGCTTCCCGTCTAACTTACACCCAATTCTCAATTACCAGCTCCTAAAGAAGCCCTCAACTACTTGAACCTCTTACGCATTCACCCAACGGCTAGATAGTCACACCCAATTTCCAATTACAGCTCCACTTGATGCCCTACACTAACCTCTTACGCATACACCAACAAACATGCGCGGTTTCCAATTGTTCATGCCCTCAACTAGTTAGCCTCTTACGCATTCATCAAACAGACAGTCACACCCTATTTCTAATTGCAACTTCTCTTGAAGCCCTCCACTAATAAACCGCTTCCACATTCAACCAACAGACAGCCTCATGTACCCAATTTCCAATTGCAACTTCTACTAACTAACCTCTTACGCATTCACCCAACAGACACTCCTATTACCCAACTTCACACAACGTTCACCCGCACCCTCCTCAGTAGATGACTCCCCATACTCCAGATATTTCACTTGAACAATCGACGAAGCCAATGTTAACAAAATTGATTTAAGCCCGTCCAATACAACCACCATAGATCCGATCCAATGCACGCCCCCTCGATCAAACCAAAATTAAAAAAGAGCTCTAAGTCATGCATGTACTCACACCACAGCCCAAATTTTCAAGGCCATTAGAACTCACTCCGCAGCAAGGCAACTGATCGAACCATCACTCAACTAACTACCACCCTTTACACTCACAACCTTCTCCTCCCTTGTCAAATGTCTTTCCAGACCTGACAAACCAGGGAAGTAGCTAGCTACTGTTGAAACCTAAGTAAAAAAAATGAGAAACGAAGACATTAGGCGCTAAGATCAATGCGACGAACTCATAATTGGTGTGTGATTGATGATGATGCAATGCAGGGGAGTGCGTGGTGCCCAAGTTCAAAAGTTAAGGTGGAAAGCCATTGACGAAGCGGCTGGGGAGCTGTAGGAGCTGTAGGAGCTGTAGGGAAGTGGACGCATGGGGAAGCGAGTTCAGTTACCAGCTTGGCAATGGCCATGAGATGGCGGTACGTGAAGCGAAAGCCTGGCAAGGGGGTTCTGACAGGCCGTGGAAATGTTTGTGCAGCAGCTGCTACAACGCTGCATTGCTGCTGCAACCAAAATCTTACTTACTGATGGAGTTGCTGCCTGTGCTGCTGCTGCTCGTCGCCGCCGTCGCCGTCCCGCTGCACTCACCTGGGGCGCCAGCTTTCACAGGAAGAGTACTTGATTATTGTGCACCGGCATGTACAGTACTTTCAATTGCTGACTCTTCCAACAAGGAAGGACCCTCTTCAATGAAGGGAACCAAGGTAGGAGATGCGTATATCCCATGATTTTTCAATTTAGGGGCCTTTGGACCCCTTGAAAGATTTTCAATGAAATTTTCTCAAAAGAGAAATGGAATCTCCATTTTAGACCCCTCGAAAGGTTTTCAATGAAATTTAGAAATGGAATCTCCATTTTAGACCCTTGAAAGATTTTCAATGAAATTTTCTTGAAAGAGAAATGGGAAGCTTCTTCTATCTAGGACTTTTTTTTGGACTAGTGTCCCTTTTGCTGGCCTTACAACAGAGGTCAATTTGGGAGGAAGAAGCTAGATTGGCTACAATTCTGACACATCTTGGTTGAGTTTTCCAATTTACAAGAATTATGCAAAAATATTTTTATTATTTTGGTAGCTACAATACAATTTATGGCAATTTGCTATAATTTGATGCAAAATTTAATTATTAAAAAATTGCATCTTCTTCTTTAATCCCTAAAGGACCAAGAATCCATTGGAGGGACTCTTAGGAGTTGGGGTAGATTCCTATGATCTCAATTTTTGGTTAAATTTTTTGAAAAGATTTAAAAACTTGTTAGCTTCATGGGAATATTCAATTGGTGCCCATAAGCAAAAGCTATGCCATCTTAAACTTAATTTTCATGTCATTGAGTGTAAAAAAGAAATCCATAAAAACTTGAAATAATTTTTTTTTAAATCTTCCTAATACATCTTATTTTTGTCTACATGTGAAGCTTGATTCATTCCAAGGCATTTGGATTAATTATGTGAAAGTTATGGACAATCTTGTTTTGGGGGCAATCTAAGCATTTCTTGAAAAAACAATTTAAAGGATTCATTTTTTAATGCAATTTTGACAATTTTTCAAAAAAAATTGTTTGATAAGTTTAAGTTTGCTTGCTAGAACAATCTCACCATTGGGATTATTGTGTTTCAATCCCATTTTAGAGCTATTAATGATTTAGTTTTTTTTTCACAATTGAACCTACTTCTATTCAATAATTTTTTAAGTAATGATAATCAAATGTTTCTTTTTTTTTTAAATCCTAGACTTTTAACTCAATTCTTCAATGTAAATTTTTTTAATTTAAAGTCTACAATGCAATTTTTTCTCCACGAATGGCTTTCAAAATCTTTTGAAATTGCAAGTTAGCATTTCCAGCTTTGAATGCTAATATCCTCCTATCTAAATAGTCAGACTTCATGAAATTCTTACCACGTGATCTCATACAAGTAATGTATAAGACATTATGGTTAGATTGTATAAAATATATGTTTTTTATTTTCTTGAATGAATGCAACAAAAATGGTAGTTTTGAGTGTTTTTTGATAGAAAAACAAGCTTTGGTCCTTTAGGGATTAAATTTCCTATGGACTTATAATTACACTAAGGTTATATTTGTTGAAATTTAGAGATATTTAGTTTAAAAATGAATGGTTGCCCTCATTGTAGGTAAGTGAGGGAGTCATGTTATATTTAAAGTAAATTCAAATAATTTAATTTACTTTGTATATTACTAAAAAAAACTCCTATTTAGATTCTTTCCTAAAAACATAGGCTTTCTCAACACTTAAGATCTTAGGAGTTGATTTTGTATACACCTTCAATAAATACTTTACTTTGATAAATCACAAAAGATTCATAGATTGTTCAAAAAATACACAAAGTTATAATCTTCTTTGAATTGTCAATAAAAAGCAAGTTAGTTTAGTTTAATAATTCAAACCAATCTACCATTGTTTTTGTTAGAATTTCTTCTTATGATATTGAAAGAGGATTTTCATTCTAAATTTTCAATCCTTTTAATATTAAAACTCTTAATTCCTAAACAAGATTTTAACCATATGGATATTTAATAGAAATATCTAAAACCATTCATTTTTTTAATAAGTTGATGTATATAAATAGAGACATGTGAATCTGACATCCCACATGGATAATCATATTTAGAACACTTTAAGGGATCCCTACTTCTCAAAACATAAGGGAACGGACAAAATATAGTTACATCCACATCAAGTCCATCCTTTGAAGGCCCTTGGCATCAAATTTTGTCAATTGTCAGGACACAAGATGCATATTTCAATAGAATTTGTTGCTTGGGATAAAAATCAAACAATCTAGTGCTCTAGCCTATATTTAAAGTATTCAAATAATCAACTAAATAGGATTTGGAACGAAAGTAGGTATAGAAAGTTTCGAGAACCTTGTCTATAAATTGAGAGTTTATGTTGTCAACTACTATAATAGAAGACACTAAGATAGACATTAATTATATCTCCCCAAATTGCATTGGATTTATTATCAATGTAGGCATCATTAATCCCTAAAGGCCAATTTTCCCCTTTGGGGACAAAATGGATTTCAGGCACATTACTATGACCTAAATTTTAAATGAATATTTTTAAAACTTTCTCATAAGATAGAAAATTTTATTATCTTTGTGTGAATATAATTTTTATTTCAATCAGTGTACGAGAACAAAAGTTGTATCACAAAAAGCCCAAAATTTTCATTCGGCAGGTAGAAAAAGAAATCCATAGAAACTTAAAATTAAAATTTTTAATTTTTTTTCTTACAAATCATTTTTTATACATTTAAAGCTTTGATTCATTCCATTTGAATTAGTGATGTGAAAGTTATGAACAATCCTATTTTTTGGGCAATCTAAACATTTTCTTGAAAAAACGACTTGTAGAATTCATTTTTGAATACAATTTTTACAATTTGAGAAAAAAAACTTTTGAAAGTTTAAGTTTTCTTGCTAAAACAATCTCACCATACGGATTATTGTGTTTCAATCCCATCTTAGAGTTATTAATGATTTACTTTTTTCTTTCAATCTTGAACTTTCTTCTACTTAACAATTTTTTAAAGAATGAATATCAAACTTTTTTTTATTAAATTTTTTTCTTAGACGTTCAACTCAATTTTTCAACACAATTTTTAAAAAAATTCAAAGCCCATAGTGCAAAAAATTCCACACATAGCAGTCAAAGTCATCTAAAATTGCAAGCTAGTGTTCAAAAAATCTTTTTTTTGAACTTTGAATTCTAATATCACTCAACTTGTATGGTCAAACTTCATGAAATTTTTACCACATGATTTCAAACAAATAAAGTATAAGATATTAGGTTAGATTCTAAAAAAATTATTTTGTATATATTATATTTTGTATGGCACATTTTGTATGTTGTATTGTTGTATTGCATATGATATACCATATATTTTGGTTTTCATTGGTGAATGCAATAGAAATGACAATTTTGAGTGGTTTTTGACTAAAGATGGCCTTAGGCTTATAGGAGCCAACCCATTTCCGCCCATCTGAGTGCCCCAACACTTGAACGTCCTAACGCCTCAAACCTAGCTTCTCAAAATTGAAAGATTTTTTTGTTTGACTATTATAATCTTTTCAATGGTGTAGTCAAAGGATGTATCCCTTTCCTTGGAGCTCAGGGCTTGTCTCCACTACCAATAGGTATAATCAATTTATGCGAATCTCTTTTTAGGTGATAGTTTGATTGGACTAAATGAATTCAAAAGGGTCTAGATTTTAGTAAACACGTGCTAGACACTCATGGTTTAAGCAATTGACCAAATTTGGGGTGTGTTGAGTGGAAGAATTTCCTTGTGTGCATAAATAGATTTAAGAAGGATTCCATTATTTTTCACAATTTTATTCCCCAACAAGAAAATAACCATGAATTTTTTGAGTGACGATTTTCGAGTTCTTCGTTTCTTATTGGTAATATAGGTTATCCTATTTTTGACCAAGGTGTGGTTACAAAATCGAGAGTCGTGTAGCCCAATCATAATGTGCCATTCTTGATCACTTGCTCATCTCATCCCTACATGGAAATAGACCTCCTACACCGCAAAAAGGGGGTGATTAGGATTGGTTTGGCTCCTGTAATAGTAGGATTGCTCTTCTCTGAGGTAGGAGGTCTATAAATCACCCATTTAAGCCTACCGACAGTAATAGATATTTCAAGAAGCATGTCACTCAGTCCTACATAGAGGACGCATTTAGAACCTAGTCAATTTAAGGACCTCTAAAAAATCCTTCTTTTTGAAAAATCTTGCCGCGGTTACCAAACCTACACTCGCATGTGCCACAGCCGACGCCATGATGCACGACGATGCCACCAACACCTGCCTCTTCAGCTGCCCAAAGACATCGCTGTATCTTGCCTTGTGCACGTAGCCCTTCAAAGAATGGCATCTTCCACTTCAGCGATTGTAACTTATTGGAAAAATGGTAACATACCCTTCATAAAAAACATTGCATTCCAGATCTTGCAACGCCAGAAGATGTGATTTCATATATACACAATGGAAGACGCAACATCAATAGCTTATGAGCGTTTGGGTACGTCCTCACAACAAGCGGAAAGACGGATGGGATTGTTTCCACGAGACTGAATTAAGGGAATTGCTCAAGCTTGCTAAAATCAGCAGTGACGCAACTGCTACTTTGCCAGCAACAGGTTTCGAATTATAGCAGACATACTAGAAAACCAAATCCACAATCGACTAAGAGAATTAAGGCGAGAATGCATTGATGCTTCCTGAAGCTTAGAGTCGTATTACTTTCGTCTTATCCGATGGTCGCCCCGCCGGTGAATCGCAGTCCGACGACGAGTGTTGTCTGAGCTACTGAATCTTTCATGATCTAAACTTACTCCAAACAATTATGGTCATATTGTATAAGTTCTTAATCCTCAAGTATACAGGCTGATGAAAAACACTTGAGAAAACATAACTTCATCATTGATCTAATATCCAAATAAAAGTGGATATTCTACTCGAATGACCTTTAATAACTTTTATCTGAAAATAGTCACAAATAGATGGGAGGGATTTGTAACACATATTGTGATTATTGTGGATGATGTTAATTGATCATTCTAGATTGGCTGGTGCAGCCGTTGTGAAGGGGACCGAGACATTGTGTTACTAAAAGATGTTGGAATGCGACCTTGGAGCTCAGTGTCTTTCAAGTGCAGCTGATTTGATCAACTGGCTGTGTTGTTGTATTGTATAACACAAAGCGAACACAAACCTTCTCAGGAATCCGGTGTACACAAAAAAATTCTATAATTCTCAGAAACTGTATTTGAATAAACTACCCAATAGTGACGCTGTTGCTGTCCATAAAGCAGCATGAATTCAAAAAATGGAGGTTACATAGAGCCATCTAAGAGCCTACGTAGGTAGAGTTTTCGCTCCGGCTCCCCTCGTAGTTCCTCCCACTGATGACAAAATGCAAAACAAAGCGTCAGGTATGATCATTCTTGCATTAGAGCCTTGACAGGACTCAATCTCATGACGATATAGCAGGAAATTTGCTAATGACAGTAGACAAGATGATCGGCGTACCTCATGGAAGGGGATAGGAATGACGGTCCATCCAGCTGCCCGCAAGAGCCTGTGCTTTAAAACGGTGTGCCCTAACAGAGCGTTTGAGTTTCGAGAAAAATGAGTAGGACCATCGATCTCCAAAGCCACGTTGGCCTCGACTAAAGCCAAATCCAACGAATACGGCGCTCCTTCATATTCCGACACCCAGGCTCGTCCTGTGGCTCCAACCAGAAGCCGATCCACTTCTCTGTGATCCCCCGAACTGAGCTTAGTATTCGCTGCCTTCTCTTTCTCCCAGGCCTCATTTATCACGGTCTCTAGGTCCCTCTCAGTGGTCAATGCAGAATTTGCACATTCTAATCCTATTGCTAAATTGGCTTGATACAACTGACACAAGTGCTGAGCGCCCTTCGATTTTTCAGAGGTCCACACCATTGAACGCGCATTGATACAATTCCATAAAGAAATGAACCATGGGCGTTCCATTCGACCTAAAACAGCACTTGACCATGCCATACTCGCCAGTTGCTGTTGACTGAAGCCTTTGAAACTCGCAGCCTCTGGTTCCAAGCCATCCAGCGAGTCGAAAAGAGAATCAATCGGATGGTTCATACATGCAAAAGCCCACAAGATTTGCACCAACTCTTGAGGCCTGAAGCTTTCTGCCAAAACTCCAGCTCGTTCAGCCAAAGCTTCAAACAAAAGTGGTGCAGAATGGAGCATGGAAGAGAACGCGCCCGCAGTGTTGGCGAGGTTCTGCGCGTTGAACTCCGGCAGTTTGTCAAGAGCAGCATCCGCCAAAAGGTCCATTTCTTCAGTAAAAAGTGCATTTCCTCCGATCTTCGAGAGAGCCCAGGCGATGTTTGCTAATCCTTGCCCCGAGCACTCCGGAAAGGCTCTCACAGCAGCGCCGAGAAAAGCCTTCATTTCGGGTCTTCTGGCGAATGTGAGCTTCTCCGACTTCCGCATGGAAGCCTCGTCCATCCGCTTCGCTATCCGGTGAAGGGCAGTGGCGCAGTTCAAGGGACTCAACGGAATCATCCGAGGTTGTCCCCAATAAGGTTTGTGCAAAGCTTCCATGACGACAGCAAGCACATACTCCGCATCAGGAGCATCGATGATGCGTCGGTTCAAGCTGCGTTCTTCTCGGTATAATCTCGAACCTGTCCACACCATTTCCTTCGATGGGAACCCTGCGATGTTAACCCTGGAATCCATCGAAGTGTGCCGAGTGCCGTCGTCTTGCCCCGCGTAATGTTGCGAACTCGTCTCTATGTGACTGAGCAGGCCAGCCATGGTGAATGCACGGGAACACATCATTAGCGGCTTCGGCGGGATGCACTTCAAAAAGAGATTGCGATACCTCCTGCTCGGCCCTGATAATCCAAGAATTAATTACTATCAAAATAAGTAGTGGCAAAAGATAGTCACCAATGTAGGGCGTTCAAGGGACGAAAGCAATGTAGCAGCAACAACTGACAACATAACTTCTGCAACCAAATTCTCGTGAAAGATTAATGCCAACTCTCACGGTGTAAGACGAGCGATTCAATCTTGGCATGTGAGCCCTTGAAACTCTACCACAAATAAAGAAGAAAGGGGAGTTGCAATACCTACATTCGACTTGAGAGTTATCCTGAAATCAAGGGCAGCTCGAAGGTTCATAACTGGCCGATTACGCTGCCATACCCAAGCACGCAACGAATCAGTGAATTGATGATAAACGAGCTCAGGAGGCTTCTCAAAACCTTCCAAAACGCCATCATCCATCAATACACAACTGCAAATTTTTCTCTAACAACCACATGCCCAAGAAGCCCTAAACCCAACACTCCGCTTGCCGCCCTTGACAATTGAAATCTTCTAAAGCCCATTGAATGTGCAAGTATCAAAATTTCGAACCCTGCGGCATACCATTCCACAATTCGTACAAGGAAAATATTCCGAACACTATAATCCAAGCAAAGTCGGTACTCACATCCAGCAACGAAGTCGTTGGCGCTCGACGAGCTCCAGCCACACTTGACATCTTGTTCAAGAGTTCACCAGCAGACGCCCCATGGCCAAACTTCACCGCCACAGAGTTCAGACGTAGATAGGGCTCATTGTTGCCAAACGCAACAGGGTGATAAGTGGTGGATGTTTGAGTCTTCCTTGAAATTGTGCTGCTGTACCCACTGAGAGCCATGGCCTCAGAATGCAGCTAGGGGTTTAACTCCAAAAGCTTATCACCATCCCCGAATTATGCAAAACCCCAACGTAGCAATTTCCAAAATTTTCTGGCCGGAGAGAGAGCACACTCAACCTGGAAAACCTAAAAATGACTTCGTGCTTGCAGACTTGACACAACAATTCCTGAAACTGCTTGCCCTGAGCTACATCCTTCGACAACTGAAGTTGCTGCAGCGGAAATCCATTCGGTAGCTCGCTCGGTTGATAGATATCCAGCGGTACCTGTTCACACCGGTGTTCGAGCTTCACCGGCTATTATCCTTCAGCTCCCATACTCTACCGGATTTTCAAGTAACTACACTGATTTGTCTTAATAATCTATTGTAGGGATTAGTAACACGTATAAAATTATTGTCTCCATAAAATTCTACGTTTGCGGAAATTGATATCATAGAGAAATATTCCAGCCAGATTAATTTAAAATAGTGTGACTTTGGTAAATTAGTTGAATTAGTGTACTATGGTTGCATGTATTTTTATTTTATTTAGATTTTTAAAATTTTAAAATATCTTGTACTTTCAAGATTTAATTGATTATTTTTCCATTTTCATTGACTCACTTTGCATTAACATCAATTTTTTTTCCAAATGTTGATTCACACTACCTTGTTGTACAATAACCTAACAAAAGTTTAAGACAATCTCCTTTATTTCCCTCTACACACCATTCTCAAATTCAATCTATGCAATTGTTATGCAATTCTTGCATAATTTTTTTCTTACAATAATCTTAATTTAAAAAATACCTATATATTTCTTTCTATGAATTCATTCAAAGCCTTACATCACTACTAGAAAATTTCATTTTTCTGTTGTTTTGGTCGCGTTGATTTGGTCAAAATCTGACAAAAATCTGTTGAAATTTTCTAGTAGTGCATATAAATCATGATGTACCCAGTGACTACATACACTGAGCACATCTTTAAAGAATAAACCAAACTTGTTTTTTCAAATGTACACCATCCATTTCTTGTAGCTCCAATAATAAGGTATCAAAGACAATCACAATTCACCAATATATACTGTGACTTTTTGGGCATAAATCATCAATACATTCAATTTTATAAAGCAATGGTAAAAAAACCTAGTCAAAATCTTAGGTGAGACTTAATCCCATAAGTCCCAAGGCCTTTCTACCTCCAAAACCCACTCAAAACTTTCATTTCTATTGCAAAGAGCAAAAACTTTATTTACTTATTTTACATATCTAACCATAGGATCTTGTACTACACTAGTATAAGAATGTGTGGAATATATTTCAAAAACTTTGATGGTGTAGATTGCAAGATATTTGCATTTAAAGTGAAAAAAATAATTTTTTTCACCTTGATTGATTAGATTTTTTGGCTTTGAATCTTCTTAACTTAAAATTTTTGCATTGTCAATTTTCATTTTCTAATTTTTTATGTTGAATAATTGAGTTGAAAATCTAAGAAAAAAAATCTTACAAAAAAACATTTAATTTTCATTCATAAAAAATATTATTAAGTAGAAGTAGGTTCAAGATTGAAGGGATAACTAAACCATTAATAGCTCAAAGATGGAATTGAAACATAATAATCCCAATGGTGAGATTTTTCTTGCAAGTAAATTTCTGGAAAAATTATAAAAATTGCATTAAAAAATCGATTCTACAAATTAATTTTTCAAAAAGATGCTTAGATTGCCCCAAAAACAAGATTGTCCATAACTTTCTCATCACTTGTCCAAATAGAATGAATCAAAGATTTAGATGTAGACAAGATATAATCTTTAAGGAAAAAAATTAAAAATTAAAAAATTTAACTTTTTGTGATTTTTTGGACTATCCTTCAAGCTATTTTTTGCACTTATAGGGGCATAATTTTTGTTTCTCAACACCAATTGAAATGAAGTTATATTCCTAGAAAGCTAATCTAATTTCCTATCTTCAAAAAAAGTTTCAAAAAATCATGTCCAAAATTGATATCACACAAGCCTACTTAAAATCTCAAGAGCCTCGTAGGGACTTAGAGACTTTAGGGTTTAAGGTGTATTGTTGTGAACAAATTTTGATTTAGCTTAGTCAAAAATATATTAAATGCGTTCATTATAGAATATCTACCTGTAATTTTTCAAGATATCTTGTTCTTAATGTGTTCTAGAATATTTTAGATTTACATTCTATAGTTACATGTCCTCCTTGATTTTGAGGGAATCGGTTTGTAGTTGTGATCCAATTGAGTCAAAGTTGAGGAGGGTATATCACTACAGAATGTCAACCCAAGATTGTCTAAGACTATACCCTAGAATATTTTAGATTTGCATTCTACATTGACATACCTAGCTTGATTTCAAGGGAATTGGGTTGCAGTTGTGATCCCATTCTGTCAAAATCAAAGAAGGCATGTCATTGTAGAATGTCTACCTAGGATTGTCTTAGATTGTATCGTATTCTTGATGTGCCATAGAATATTTTAGATTCACATTCTACAACAACATGTCCTTGATTCTGAAGGAATTGGTTTGTAGTTGATTCTACATCACATCACCTTACGATAACTCCACTTTTTGATTCTAATCCCTTTCGAAAAGAGATCCATGTAGATCTTGCTTGAAATCTACTATCTTTATTCAAGAGAGACAAGGGGCAATTTCAAATATACAAATTCCCGACACTTCAAGAATCCATAGACTATTCAAATTGTATCTCCAAAATGTTACTCATGAATTTAGAATCCCCTTTGACTTTGTGCAAAGACTTTTACAATTCATTAATAAGAACCATGCTCAATTGCTCATTTGGGTGTCAATTATAAGTGTTGTTACTTTTTACTTTTAGGTAACAACACAAATATCTTGCAAATAAGCATTTTAATATGGTTCCCATCATTAAACTATTTAGATTTTTATTGAAACTTGGTGGAAAGAAAAGTGGATTTCTGATTCTCCTTTATGCATATTTTAAACAATACATGGATAAACTATAACATTTAAAGTGTTGAAAATACTAACCCTAAGCTCCAGTCCACAAAGCTGATGTAAACTTTAATCAAGAATCTAAAGATAATTCCACTGCGCCAAGGTACAACCTTCAAAACAAACCCCTGAAAAAATACTCTAAAACCCTAGGCCCCGGCCCAACCCTCACTGGACAGGTTGGGCGGGGGTTGAAGCCCGTGACGGGACATACATGAAATCTCCATCGCTGCGACGGAGACATACACCACGAAAGCTTTGAATGACTCCAGGGTTCTACAGTATTTGGGAGATCTATATTGTTGCCGCTGTGTTCGTCGCTCCAAGTTCTCGCTCACCACACTCCTGCTGTCTATCTCCTCCCTTCCCTTGCTTAATCTCATTCGCAATCCTCATCTTTACCACTCCTTCACTACCCCTTCTCTCCGTCGCCATTGTCCGGGAAGAGCAGCGGCCTCGCAGTGTACAGGATTCTTCTCCCATTGCCACGCGCTTGCGATTTCTCACTCTGTGTGTGCTATGGCGGACTCCAAGAGCGACACCAAGGATGGCACCAGCAGCGGAGACGGGAGCTCGTTACGCACGGAGCAGTGGAAAATGCGGGGTTGGCTTTGTCGTCCCTTTTTTCCTTTCTTCCTCGCTGTTTTGCAGCTTGCCAATGTGCTTGACCTAGTGAGTAGGGCAGTTCGCGGTGTGGTTTCTCTGTGCTGCCGTGGTTAGTCAGGTCAGGGAGATTCTGATCTGCTCACTAAACCCTATTCTGAGGCGCGGTTCTATTCCGACGTTTATTCCGTTTCTGTCTCGGTTTTAGGTTTAGTCGTGAAATTCTGCGACGAGCTGGGACATTCTTTTGTAGTAAGTGTGCGGTCATTGAATTTTCGTCATTTTCTTGGAATTTTAAATGACTTTTGGGAGTGAGAGAGATAGGCGTCCGGAGCTCTCATGTTTGTATTGAGTTGCAGAGGTTGTTTCTTTTGATCTTTCGATAAGTGTATTTCACTGCCATGTTTCGCTTATTGGTTTCTGTTAACTGATCTTGCGCTGTTTTTTTTAGGGAAGTTGAGATGTCGAACTTTCCCGTTTTTTCTTTGATAGTGCGTAGGGTTCTGTTCGATTCTTTCTTTTAGGGTTTATGTCGCGTTCGTCACTGAAGGACCTGTATCGTCTTGTCATATAGTTAGGTCTCGGCACGAGTATAGTTCGTTTGTGAGTGTCGAGCCCGGCTTTAGGGTTTCAGAACTTTCCTTCCGACATATGTGGTCCGTGTATGTGTCGAGCGAGTCTTTCGGGCTACTTATGACCTGCATTTCCCATTCAGGGTGTGAAACTTTTCCTCTATTTGGGGCTGTTCCATCGAGCTTTGGGTTTCGAAATTTCCTCGCATTCAAAGCGTGCTTTGCACATGGAAGGTTCCTGTTTGCCTGTTCAAGGTCCTTGTGGAGTCTTCCTTGAACCGTAGCTCACCCTTGATGTGTAGGAGGCCATCCGCTAGTGCAATGTTAACGCCTGTGGTGGCACACATGATCGTGCAGATGAAGGGAGCGGAACGTCAGCCACATCTAAGTTGGTTTCTGGACCCCCTGAATCAGAACCTAAAGGTATGATGCAGTTCGGTGCCATGTACTTTGATGTGATTTGGGTGCTTTGGGGATTATGAAGGTGACAGGTGGACTGAGGTTGCAAGCGCATGTGGTTGATTTGATGTTTGAGACTGTTTACGCAGTTGCAGATTCTGGGAATCCGGAGAACATAATTCCACTTTCACCGCAGTGGCTCTTATCAAAGCCTGTAGAGAATAAACCGCCAGCTCCATCCGGGGTACGTGAAGTTGACTCTTTGATTGTTCGGTCTCGAACATTTCTGATGTCTGCATCTCCTTCCCCTGGCATGAATTGTGGTTTTGTGGTCGGCTTCCCGTGTGCAACTCGTGGGGTTTGTGCATTTTGGTTTGTTTATTGGGTGACCCTGGTATTTCTGTGGAGACCTCAGTTGAGTATATGTCCCGGAGTAAGGACAGCCTCTAGGTTCCATCGCTGGATTCAAGCCCGTGCGTGGGCACGCGGTTGTCTATCCAGGTGTTTGTGTTTGAGGTTTGGGCCTTCGCGGTGCTTTCGAGTTTCTCTGTGTCCTAACCTTGTGGGATGTCCTGCTCAGGATCCTCCGCGCACGCCCGGCATCCAGAGTCCAGGCTATGGGATGAACGATGCTCCGGGCAAAGACCGCTGGCGTAACGTAGAAGGGTCTCCTCACGATCCGAAGAGGACGAGAGACTGGTGGCGCACGATCTCCTTGGAGCGTGACGCGGACAGCAGCCGTCGCGAGCGGTGGAGGGAAGAGGAGAGAGAAAGTAGCACTAATATGGCCCCTCGTCGAGATCGCTGGAAAGAAGGAGAGAGGGACACGGTCGGGGACCAGAACACTCCGCAAGCCCAGAGCCGGCGACCTGGTAATGAGAGGTGGCCGGAAATGAACGCGGGCGGCGGGAGAGAGTCGTCGGACCCGTTGAGGCGCGCTGCCTCCGACCGGTGGGCGGACACGCCGAGCCGCGAATCCAATTTTGATAGTCGTCGCGATAATAAGTGGAGCAATCGTTGGGGTCCCGACGAGAAGGAGCGCGAGTTTCGTGGGAAATGGGTTGGGGATGGCGTGGACAAGGAAGGAGGAAAGGACGGGATGGACGGTGGTGGCTACCACGCGCGTCACGTGCCGAATGCCCACAGCGTGGTGCGAGATGGCGATCGAGAGCGCGATCGGGAGCGAGAGAAGGAGAGGGAGCGCGAGCGCGAGAGAGAAAGGGAGAGGGAGAGGGAGCCCGACACGTCTCGCCACGACCGAGCCTGGCGTCCTTCGTTTGCATCCCGAGGAAGAGGTGAAACTCCTCACCTGGGCAGTACTCCTCCGAAGATGGCTCCGGGTTTCCTGACGGGCCGAGGTCGAGGAGAGCCGTATGGCGTCGGGTTCACTGTGGGTCGCGGTCGTGGTGGCAACCTCCAGTCGGGGCTTCTGCACGGACCTCCGCTGAGTCCCATCGGTTCTCCGTTTCCTGTTGATAAATGGGACGTCGGGAAGGAGAACGTTTTTCGGTATCCGCGTGTGAAGCTGCTGGACATCCATCGCAAGTGTGGCATTTTGTCGTTCCAGAGGTATCCCGATGGTTTTACGGAAGTGGCGCAACTGACCCAAAGCGATCCCGTGGAGCCCATGGCCTTCTTCCAACCGGATGTGGACGAAGAGGTTGGTGATCTTGTCCCGCACTTTGGTTTCTTGGGCCGTGTTTCGGTGGATGTGTGGTTGCTGGGGCGAGTGAAGCCATTTTGCATGAGTCGGGTGTGAGGTTTTGGGTGTTTGTAAGACCTCCGAGCGACAATTCGTTGCAAGAGCTTTTGCCTTGGTGTTGTGTTTACGACCCGGAGATTGTGTGGTTGGTGACCGTGAGTGGGGAGGTTTTGTGCTTATTGAATGGGTTAGCTCCGTTGGGGGATTCATTTATTGAGATGTCGTTTGGGAAGAATTTGATCGATGCTGTGTGGTGTTGCAGGGCATTCTTGAAGGGATCCGGAAGGGCGAGATCGTGAGTAGTGGGACGGTGCATAATTTGGCCCCGAAAGATGGTTCGTTGAACCGAGTGATGCGGCAAGATTCGCTCGGTCGGGGTCGGGGTCGCGGCCGAGGTGCAGGTCTGTTTTGCGTAGTTGAATGTTTTTGAAAGAGCTGGGACCGTGGCAGCAGTGCTTGGGCCCTGCGGGGTGACTGGATGGCATGGCATGTTCCTGGAAGTTGGTCGTGTGCGAGTGCGGTGGACTTCATGTTATCGGTGTAGTGTATGGGCGGATAGGTCACTATGCTGTGACCGAATGGGTAGTTTGAGGGCTGTTGTTGGTCCTTGGTGTTTTTGAGGATGTGTGAGTCCCGTTTTTGTTTTGGACGACGAGCGTGGTTGTTCCGTATTGAAGGGTGTCTTTTGGTCTTTTGAAGCAGTGGGCAAAGAGGATTCCGGGTTTGACGGCCACCGAGAAGACGACTTCTTCGACCAACCCGGTTTTGGGAACGCTCGGGGTGGGGACGGTGGCGCGTTTGACAAGCTTGCCGAGGCTCGTTTTGCGGATGCGGAGGAGTCTTGGGAGTCTCGGGCACGTATTGAGAGCAACACTGATAACGATGGTATGCACGACTATGGCATTGTGTGGAAGTCTTTGGACCTGTTCTTAGAGCCGGTGTTTGTGCGGGTGTTGAATGCAGTCCGTTGGACATTTCACGCTATAATAGCCACGCTTTTCAGACATTTGATTTTTGGGGAGAAAGTCCCCACCGCCAGGCGTGACTGAGACTAGGACTAGTGTAGTGAGAGCACAGCGCACTGATCAGTTCGTGTTGGCGTGTGTGTTGTGTCGTCTGATCCGTCTTGACATTTTTGTTTTTTTGGTTGTTTTGTCGCAGTTGCGAAAGACGAGAGTTCATGGCGTCGTGGCCGGGCAGGTGAGGAATCAGGTCCCGTGAGGGATGATGGAAGCTGGAGGCGTGATCCTGGCGCTCGCAGTGACGGTGCCTGGCGGAAGTCCAGAGCAGGTGACGAAGGCGTGGTCTCGAGTAAGGAAGAGAAGTCGGAAAGGCCCGTTCGTGTGTCTGAACGAGACGACCGCAGCAGCTGGCGACGACCCGAGCAGGTACATTTGGCATGCGCTTGGTTCGCGCCTTCCGTTGGATGCGTCCTTGATCTGGCTGTTATCAGCGTCTCACGTCCAGCTGAGAACGTGTCCAGCTCCATTTCGTTTGGCTTTGGGTCGTTGGGTCTGGTGGCAAGTTTCCCGTCTTCATGTCGTAGACTATGTTCAGCTCGTTTGTTTGGCGTTCGACGGAAGGCTTGGGTCTGAGACTCTAATGGATTGGTTTGGGCAGGATGATTCGAAGTCTGAACCTGGCACGGCCCCGGAGAAGGGATCTGCGATGCACAGCAGACGTGCCGATCAAGTGGCGACCCTGGAGACGAAGGATGGTCCGTCTGTTGCTGGCAAGACTGGAATAGCGGAGGACCCAGTTCCGCGCCACCAGGGCCCTGGTGGTGTCGGCGGTGTGGAAGCTCCCAAGGAGAGCCATGTCCCGGTCTCGACAGAAGCGCAGTTCGGTCAGGACCCCTCCCTGCAGCAAGTGTCTCCCGAAGACCTTTGCCTGCTTTACACGGATCCCCAGGGCGAAGTCCAAGGTCCGTTTCTTGGTGTTGACATCATTGGTTGGTTTGAGGCCGGTTTCTTTGGCCTGGAATTACCTGTTCGTCTGATGGATGCCCCGGATGGCACGCCGTTCAGTCCGTTGGAGAACATCATGCCCCACCTGAAGCCGGCAGTGAAAGTTCCGCCGGGTTTCAATTCTTTGAAAGGCGTTGCGGAGGAGGGCGGAGAGTCCTTCCACCTGAAAGGCGATGTTCAGCCTTCGAGTCTGAGTTTCCGTCTTCAGGACTCTTTGGGGTCCGATGGCGAGGTGGACCGCAGGGGAAGCGGGTTCGAGCCGTCGTTGGACATCGATCTTCTCGGTTTGACGGATCCATCTACGAATGTGTTAGGTGGTAATTTTCGTCTGGGCCTGAATGGGAGAAGCTCGAGTAGCAAGGGTGGTGAGGGACCGTGCTCCTTAGACTCTGAGTTGGTGTTGGACCATTTTTTTCCTGTTTTGTGGTTTGAGAGCGTGTGGAGGGTCCCGGTTGTTGTTGGGCCGTGCGGGTAGGCATGTGAACCGAAGTTTGTGAATCTGTGTCGTTGGGATTGTGTGTTTATGGGAAGTGGAATGTCGTTTTTGGTTACGACTGCGGTTTTGTTTGTTCTGATGTGCTTATATCTGGAGTTTCCCCGTTCAGAAATGGCAGCGGAGAAGCCTACTGTGAAAGGCGAGAAAGAAGTTGGAGCGAAAGGGGACGAGTCCGGTGAGCAGACCTATTCCATGCGTAAACGAATGTCAGCGTTTCCCCGTGTGGACGCGGATATATCCGAGACTCCGACTGTGGATTTGGCCCACCGCTTTCCCTCAAACGAAGGTCTCGGGTCGTTGCCAGGTACATCTGCGAATTGTGATGACGAGTGTGTAGGCTGATTGCCGTTTTCTGTCCCAACCGCGTGACTGCATGCTTTGGTATACTCTGACTGGGTCTCGAGGTTGGACTGTCGTTGGGTCGTTCTCCGTTAGCTTTCATGAGGCCCGACTTGTACTGCATGTGACAGTTCGCAGTCTGTAGTTTCTTCAATATGCGAATATGCTTTTTTATTATAATTTTATGGGTTAGGAAGAACGTCATCCTCAGTCGATCCTGTGACAATTGGGTGTGAAGGGCACATTTGGTTTGTTGTGGCTTCATTTTTCTAGTTACGGTTTGTTGTTGTGGTTCGTCAGAAGAGACTAACGAGGAAACCTTTCGGAACGCGTGGTGTGTTGGCAGGCCCCGCGTTTTCTGCATCCAAGGCCCCCCGATCGCCTTCCATGCCTAGTGATTTGCCGGGCATGTTGCCGAGCAGCCTGGGTCATGCGGTTCCGAAGGATCAGTCTTGGGGTGACAGTTTGATGCGAAACTTGTCACTAGATGCCCAATATCCTCATGTGGGTCTCCCTCCTTCGGGAAGTGGCATCGACCCGACGCACCTTGCCCAGCAACTGGAGCAACTGGATATTCAGCACCTGCAGCGCATGGGTTCCACGGGTTCCGCGTTGCAGAGGCAGTTGTCTGGGGTCCCCCCGTCTCCCCAATCCGCCCGCATGAACCTGGAGCAGCTTATGCGGCCAGGGGGTCTCCCTCCTCGTGACCATCCAGGTTTGAACCCGTTGCTTGGACAGATCCCTCCCCAGCCCCATCAAGCCCCGGCGCCGATCCCCCCGTCAGGTCCCGTCCTGGAGCAGCTTCTGCGTATGCAGCAGCAGCAGCAGCAGCAACAGCAGCAGCAACAGCAACTACCAACACAGGTACGGCCGTCTGCGTAGCATTGATGAGAGTTGAGTTGGGTAGCGTTGAGTTGAGTTGGCAGTCTTGGGTTGCATGTACGGTACATCAGGCAAGTGTGCGATTCGCAACGTTGGGGAGCTGAGGGAGAGTTTTTTCCCTCCCTGGCGTGAGTGAGCTGTCTTGTGAACCTGTGCGGTCGTGGTACAGTCCGTACGCGACGTACGCGACTGGCTTGTTTGTTGTACTGGAGTGGTCTGTGGATTTCCGCGTTTGGATGATCGTCCTGATTGTGTTTTGAGATGAGTTGGAAATGGGTTTCTCGAGTGCACAGACAGGGTCTGAGATTTGTTGGTGATGGTCGTCCAGGTCTTGATCGAGCAGCTTCTGCGGAACCAGTCTATGCCTCCACCTGCTCACTTCGAGCATCTCCACCGACAGGGTTCTGGACTTGGAGATCAACTTTTGCTGGGTCGTCAGGCCCAGGATCCCCGTTTGGTGGATGCATCTGGTCCACACGTCTCCGGCAGGGAGTTCGAGCAGCTTATGTTGGCCCGTCAGAACCATACGAGCCCTTCCCCGTTCGAACAGCTTCTGCGTCAGCGACACCAAGAGGACCAGCAGCAACAGGTACTTGGTTTTCCGTTGTGAGTGTGCTTGGTTTTTTCTTTAATGTTTTTTTCCAATGATCCGAGATGCCCGGCACGGCCATCCCTTCTGGAGTCAGGAACGTTCGCAACAGTGGGCCGTTAAGGGAGAGATGGCGAGAAGCTCATGCTTGCCAGTTGTGTTGGCGGTGTGACCATGCTGTTTGTAACGAGTTTGGTGTTTGAGCAGATGTTGCAGTTTGGATTGCCGGTGCCTCAGTCGCACCAGACTTTCGAGGACATGCGAGTTTCGGGTGTGTGGGAAGTCGACGAGTTTGGTCAGTTTGTGAAGCGCACCCAGTCTCCTGCTCCTTTGCGAAGCTTTGAGGCGTTCCAACATCAACAACAACAGCATCAGCATCAGCAACAGCATCAGCATCAGCAGAGGCTGCAGAGCCAGCATGGATATCCTGCCCACTTGCAGCAAGAGCCGCAAGACGTGTTTGGGTACGAGCAGTCGTTGCTGATGGATCACGGTGTGATGGATTCCCGTGTGCCGATGAACCTGGTCGATCCGAACCTGTTGCGTCGCGAGCGCAGTGCGTCTGGTTTGTCCGGCATGGTTGGAATGGATGGCGATCTGATCGCTCAAATTCAGGAGCAGCAACAGCGTACGCGTTCGGAGCGTCCGAACCCTTTACCTGGTTTTCTTGATTCCTCTGGAGGCTTTTCCGACATGGATCGTTTCCACCGTGATGTTTTTGACTTGAAGCAGGTTCAGGAGCGTCAGCAGCAGGTGGAGGCCGCGGCTGCAGCTCGCTTGTTGGGCCTGGGGGCGACCCCTGGGTTGGAGTCCCTGGACGGTCGTCCGAAGAGCGGCGAGAGGAGACATGTTCCTTCGGAGGGTGCCGGGACCAGCGCCCTCTTACCTGGTCTTCGTTGGCCCATCATGAACAACGAGGCTCCTGAGAAGCCCGACGTTGTCCCGGGGAGAGGCCTTTTCCCGCCGTCTCTTAGTTTGTGGGGCCAGGAAGGTCAGGATTATGGCGTTTCTGAGGCCCCAATGTCAGGGGTTCCTCGCAGCGGGGCCTCGATGTCCGATCACGCTCCGGTTCTGTCGACGCCGAGCGCCGGAGAAACCCCGCGCTCATCCGTGGCCAGCACCCCCCCGGAGTCTGGTCACATGCTGGGGAACTGGAGTTTGTCCCACCTGCATTCCAGCGATACAGTCCACTCGATCGATAGCCATTCACACGGCGTGTCTGCGTCGTCGTTGTCCCAGGGCGGTTGGAAATCTGCGTCGGGTCCGAAGGCGAAGTCTCTGTCTGAGATTCAGCAGGAGGAATCCGGTGTCGGGCCGGGCGGGGATCGGTCGATGGTGGAGTCCGTTGTTCCACCGGCTTTAGGTGGAGGTGTGAGCTCCGCAGGGTTTGGTCCGTGGGCGGCCCCGTCCGTGCCTCAGCCGAAATCTCTGCGAGAGATTCAAGAGGAGGAATCCCAGAAGGCGTCTGTTCCTAAGGTTGGCGCTCCGGAGGGCGTGCCATCCCAATCGAGCGCTGGCATGTTCGGTCTGAAGAGTCCGTCGAGTCGAGCTGCGGATCCCCCCGCGTGGGGAAATGTGTCTGCGCTTGAGAGAGGCGTGTCCCTGTTGGATTCGGGGGACGAGCCAGTAGTAGCTCCGGTGAGCCGTAAGAGCGTGGATCCTGAGTTGGTCGGTGTGAACCCGGCTTCGACTCCACTTACGTCGCAGAGCACTCCTGGTTTTGTCGACGGCGACTTCATCGAGCCGAAGGAATCGAAGAAGAACAAGAAACGTGCAGCGAAGGCGAAGGGCACGCCTCCTCCTGGGAAATCCGCGGTTCCTGTTTCTGCTTCTGAGGTTTTTCCGGTGTCGTCTGCGTTGCCGTCGTCGAAGAGCATCGTGTCCCGCGCCGTTCAGTTAGAGGCTTCGGAGGATTCCTTGTCAGCCCCGCCTCCGGGCCCTTCGCTGGCTGACTTTTTGAATTTGGGCAACGAAGCCGCGTCGAGCTTTCAGCCTCTTCCGGCGTGGTCCTCCACCCCCAACCGGCAGTCCCGCGTGGGTAAATCTCTCTCTCTGAAGGAAATCCAGGAGGCGGAGAAGAGAGCTCGTGAAGAGCAGGAAAGGCAGAACCAGGTGCTGGAAGCCTCCCTGGCGTTGAAGAATGCCCCTGCTCCGTCCGCGAAGCCGATCACTTTGATGACGAGAAGCACGAGCGGAGGGGCTGCGTGGCAGCGTCCCGGCGTGGCGACTCCTTGGTCGCAGTCCGTGGTTGGTCCGCAGTCCCGAGTTTCGCCGAGTCCCGGCTCCAGCGGCGGTCCGGCCCCCCCTCGTTCGAAGGTGGGCGTTTTCGAAGATGACGACGATCTGTTTTGGGATTACGGTCAGGACTCGAAGCTGAGCATGGGAGGCGTGAAACAAGCGACGAAATCTGAAGCGTAAGTATGCTTGTTGCTTGTATTTTCGTTTTGAAATGTCTGTCCTTGTGAAGTCGAGCTTACGGCGTCACTTAGTGCCGCCATGAAGTCGCGTTGTGGACCAGCTCTGTGATGTGTGGCGTCTGTTTGGTTTGTGGTTGCAAGGGAAGGTGGTGCTTATGTCGTTGTGCTGATTTGTGTTTGATGTTGATTGCAGGTTGCCGTTTTCATCGCTGGTCCCTGGGCATGGACAAGGCAGCAGGTCTATTCAGTCGAAACCCGTGGTTGCCCCGGCGCCTTCCGTGTTTCGTACCGTTGCAGCCCCGGTGTCTGCTGCGAGAGCGAGTCCCGCGGACTTCCCTTCGTTGAGTGCGACCGCCGTTGGCGCCAAAGCTACTTCGACGAAGGCCAAGAAGCCAGCCAGCAGTAAAGGTAGGTTTGCTTATGCTGCGCGTCCTTGACGGTTTACGGGCTGTGCGTAGAATGAAGGAGCTTCGTGTGTTTTCAGATGGCGCCTTTGAGCCTTTTTATGTTTTCTGTTAGTTTTCGAATGGGGGATGTGGTTATTGGGGAGACGTGAACGATTTGGTTTGGGGTTCGTTGGGCCGTTTCTTACTGGATGGATTGTGATGGCATTGGTTGGTTCGAAGTGATAGATTGAGATGTGAAGTCCTGCTGTGTATTCCTGGTGAGTCACGGTGTTGCACGCTTGTTGACGGTCCAGTTTATTTTACCTGTTGAGTTGTGGCAGGTCCGGCAGTGAGTGTGGAGGTGAAGGCGTTGAGGCAATGGTGCGAGAGCCAGCTGAAGAAGTTGAGCGTGAACGAAGGTAAGTTGGAGGTTTGTTGCGGAGGGTCGAATGAATTGGTTTGTCGGGACATGTGTGTTGTAGGCTTGGCAGGGAGCCCGGGCTTACCTGTGGACGTGTCCCGTGGTTTTCAGATGTGAGCAACGTGGACTTTTCCATCGTGGATTTCTGCATCTCTTTGCCGTCTGTGAGTGAAGCGAGCGACTACCTTTCTCAGTACATGTCCACTCTCCCGGGAGTGAGCGATTCGCACGTTCAAGCGTTCAAGAAGGAGTTCGTGCGTCGGAAAGAGCAGTTGCCTTGTGATGGCAACGTGTCTTCGAGCGACCGCGAGGACACGGATGTTTTGGGTGCGAATGGGAAGCAGGTGGGTCGAAGCCCATCCGGTCGAATGGATATGGCCCGTTTGTTGAAGGAAGATACCTCGGGTGACTTTGAGAGCACCTCCGCTCCCGGCAGTGGAAAGAAGAAGGGCAAGAAAGGGAAGAAGGTTGTAGATCCATCGTTGCTTGGGTTTAGTGTGACGAGCAACCGCATCATGATGGGTGAGATTCATCACATTGATGACTAGAGGGTGTATGGTGTCGGGAGTGGATTTTTTGCGACAGGAGTGTGCAGTAGGTGAGGTGTTTGGAGCGACCCTGTGTTTCAGTCGCTGGCCGACTGGATCCGAGTCCTCTGGTGGTGTGTGAGAGAGTTGCAGTTAGTGGAAGCTGGATCCTTTGGTGCTGACGAGAAGCAAGCGGGCATGAGAGACAACCCCGAGGGAGGATTGGTGCCGGCATGCAGAGATTGTTAAGATGGATAGAGTTGTTTTGACACTTTTCGGATGACGGTCTGTGTAGGGCCGGAGTAGGGTCGGGTTTTTTCCGGCCACTGCTGGTTTTCTGTCATCACCCCCAGCGGGTTGAGTGGGACGACTGAGGACAGGATGGCCGTGTTAGCAGGTCAGGCCCGATGCTGGCGTGCAGGTGGTTGTTGGCACCCACTTTTCTTTCGCACCTTGGGGCTTTCGGAATTGTATCATTTGTGAGAGTATGGGAGTGGGCCCGTGGGTCGAGGAGTGGAGAATGTAAATGGAGAGTTATTTTAGGGACCCTTGGTTAGGGGGTTTACTGGTGTTCGATAGTGACACCACAATGATTTAATGAATTTTTACAACTTCCCGAATGGGTTAGTTCTCGTGTCGGTACTTCTTCGTGTTCCCTTGCCCTCCTCTGCATGGACGACCTAAGTAGTTGTTTGGAGGCTGCCTCATTTTTCTGGAATTTTGTTTTTTTAATCTTGGCCAATGTATCATTAAGTTTTACTTGCGAGCTGTGGAGAAGAAAATTTCATTCTTTCATTCGCTCGTGTGGCATGGCGCTAGGCAGGCCAATCTCTCTAGACTCGTTTTACAGAAGTTATGGAGGTCACTCACGCTGGACCTAAGATTCGGTGTTTGCTGGCTAATGTTGCACAGAAGCTCCTCGTGAATGAATATACTTCATCTTTCCTTACTGCAATCTGTTCTATCTCTAGAAGATCAATTAAAACCAACCAATGTAGGTTCCTGCCCTAACTTTCATTTTATTTGACAATTTTGACAATTTCAACTTGAGGGGTGCAACATTGCACTTGCTTTTACACCACCTAAGAAATGACACTTTGATGAATTCCAGGGGGACAATACTTTTTCAGCAATAAATTGATGAGGTGAACATACACAAGAATAAGAAAATAAAATATTGTTTCCTTTCAAGTGGGTCTTTTATTGTGACTTTGAAAGTATGGGGTGAACTTGGTATTGTTACAAAGTTAAATTATGTTTTTTATATATGAATTACATTTTTGGAAGAAGGTTGTACATTTATCATTCTACAAAATTCAAGTACCATTTATTTCTAAGAGTATCACAAGAATCACCTCCTATTCAATAATATCTATGTCTCTTCAATATATTCTTCTATATCTTGCAAGCACTTGTCATGCATACCTTCCACATCACAATATAATCCACTAGATGCAATATTTATCCAATCTATATAACTATTTGTCAACATGACATCAATCCATTTGTATCCAAAGATCATTGGTAGTCTCTCGGCCTAAACAACCAATCCCTTGATCTAAACAAGTCCATTGATTTAGATGGTGTGCATATGGGTTCTAAAAAAAAGGAAAAGAACAATGAAAGTTACATGACAAGAAGTATAGCAAGAGAAGAGACTACAATCACAACCCAAAACAAGTTCATTAACAGCTATACAACTACATTTATAGCTATTACAACAAGTTCATTAACAACTATGGATTGAAAAACAAGTATAATAATAATGTTTAGTGTTTACAAGAAATACACCACTTGTACTTCTTAGCCCAATGAACCTATTCAACATCCTCCATATCTACCATCTAAATTTGTCCAAACACGTTTATGAGCTTGTTGAAGTTCTAAATTACAACTACTTGGACGCTTCCAAAATGATTAGGGAACCTCTCCATTAGTTTTTAACCTAATAGGGTTACAATCTCCAAGCTTGCTACAATCCGCCAATGAGTTGCCCCATTGTGCGCCTCCACATTTTAAACCAATAAACTCCCTAACCAAAGGTAGGATGTGTAGAAAAATTTAAATATGATGTTTAAGGTGAATGTAGCCTATTATCTTGTACTTGAATATCAATCCTATATTTTATTATTTGAAACTATGAATTGTACATCATTGAGAAATTTCAATTTGTTTTATAAAAAATTATAATTGTTGTCATTTTTGTTGCAAAAATTGAAAATAAATAAATAAAAATAGCAAAAACAATTCAAACTATTTGAAATTTTCTCAAGAGGTACAAGTAGAAATGGAGATTAGTGTGAAAAATTTTCAATAGGCTATTTTATTATTTACATTCAAAACAAAACCAATAAAGACCTTGAAGTGAAATCCAGCTATCAAACCAAATTATTCCTTTTATTTAATTGATGTATATATTTTTTGCTAGTAAAAGGATGCATTTCCTATTTATGTGATTTTTTTCAAAAAAATTGATGAAAAAAATAAATTACTGTTAATTATTGTGATTTCTTAGAGTTGGAGGTGGAAATAAATTTATATCAATTATAATATACATTAGAATAATCTAGAATTTTCACCATAAATAAAGGTTAATAAAGGTTAGAATAAAATACTTAGTTTCATAATTTAAATTTGAAATTCATTTTAAAAGAAGAAAACATGAATGAAAAACACAACATACTGTGTTATTTGGATTTAAATACATGGAGCTTGCAATTGCAATAATTCATTAGAGCAGATGGAAGTATACCGAGACATGACATGCTTCAATGAAACATCGCCAATGTAGTCCAACAAACACCGGAAATAGAAATTCCCCCAGAAATAGAGGTACTACAAAATTTGGAGAACCAACAAAAAAACTCTAAAGCTCACAGTTGAACAGCCAGCGTTGGCAGTTTTCCAATGTTCCACTCTCTACTTGACCTAAATGCTACAAACTACTACTTCAGCTAAGCAGCAGCATCAAACAGCCGGGTGTAAACTAAGTTTAGTACAGTCCTGCACATCCACCATCTCCTACAAGTAAGAATGTAGCACAGAACCAGTGAGTACAAATAACCAGCAAAACCCGTTACCAGCTAATTTGACCTATTAGTGCGAGTGCCACTAATTTACCAAAAGTCACAATATTTGTAAAATAATTAAATTAGTGTATATTACTATATTACTCCCTCTGTCTGAAAATAAGACCAGTGTTTCCTTTGTAAAACAAGAATATCTTATTTTGAGATAGAGGGAGTACTATAATATTACTGAAATATTACTACATTGTACCAATTTCCAAAAATATAATTTTGCAGTGACACTAATATTGTAGGTAACTCTAATTCTGCACCCTCATCAATAGGAAAAATCAGTGTAGTTTCCCCAGGCATTGCTATTTCTGATGCTACAAGAGCAGAGGTAATGCCAAAACATAGCACAAAAACAAATTTACAGGACACAAACCTGTGTTGGCAGAAACATTTAATCCGGACCTGTCAAGTTGAAATCAGCTGAACATAGTATCATCAGGTGGTGGCCCGTAGACCGTAGTCCACGACAGTGGAATTTTCCATGTAGGTTCAGCACCTGACCAGTACAGCAGAGTCAAAAAACTCTAAGCGTGAATAATCCAACATGGTTGCTTTCTCAAAAAAACATCAAATATAACTAAGAAAATAACTTTAGATATCCAAGAGAACCACGGGAGAAAAGTCTCACCCGTAAACCCTATAAACTATGAAGCGCTTTCTCTTTTTAATTGAGATAAATGCAATATAGCATCTTTGAAGTGTGAAGACCACCATGAAATATAACTTTAAATAAGAGATTCCCTACCGTGGAGTTTTTTCGTTCCTAGATTTAAGAACCGGTGTACGCCATCAGCGATCAGAAACGCATCTGGAACATTATCCCCCTCAGCACAGAAGCAGAGAACACAAACCACCTTCAAACCTTGTGCCTGCAATCATCCAAATACTTCAGAAGCTGACAACCTGTTAAAAAGAAACAATCGGACACCTTCGTAACGACAATCTCAAAAAACTCATAATCCAAACAGGAGGATTCAGTTGAGGCACCAGAGAAACAGACTCATTTTGTCAAGAAAATTAGTAGACCTTCTCATGCACACTAAGATATTCTAGTTGATAAACTCCTACCTTGCAACATGCTAGAAGTGAAGCAAAGGGCTGTCTGGGAAAGTACAGATCATCTGTTAATGGAATCTCCGCACTTATTGCATCCTCGGCTAAGGCAGCTTGATGGTCCAGCAGCAGCCAAGCTTCACTAGAAGGTGAAAAATGCTGCAGACGTTTCCACCCTAACTCCTCACACCGATCATCAGAGCCATCTTCCTTTGCTGTAGAGATGTACTGTATCTGTGGACTACAGATACAAACCGCAATAAGCCACTTGCAATAACACGAAACGATGAAACCCTGTAACTAGTTCATAGTAACGCTGAGATACATGAGAACAAAATGCATGAAATATACACTCAATCACAGGTTTGTGCTTTTAAGGTTGGAACTAGATGATGTGTCCTCACTGATACCAATTTAGAAAAGACACTAAAAACCCTTGGTCAAATATGCAATTGTTATGACCAGAAATACTGTGAGGATGAACCTACCAATAACAATAATTTTATCTCCCTAATCAGATCATCTCATTCCTCCCCATATCCTTTCAAGAAAATCGATGACACCATAGATTTGAATCACCTTTGAAATCTGTAAGTGTGCTCGCTCACAACAGGAGATATAACAGGAAATAGGGAAACGTGACATACACATTGGTCTCACTCCTCTGGACCTTTCCAGAATCTAATCCAGACAAAATTATAACCTCTTTTACGCCCTCTTGAGCTGCCCAAGCGGCAAGATTCTTTGAAAACTTCATCATGGTGCCCTGGTTCGTCAAATCAAGAAAAGCATGATGTTAGCAATTGAAGGGTTTTGCTTCTCAGGATTTACTCCTTGGATCTTATACGATGAGACAAACTCCCACACATTCCAACAAAATCAGGTAATCAACTGTTCACACACAAGTATCCCAATCATGAAACAATCAACTCCAACTAGACCCTGTCATTCACGGCTCAAAGTCCATAGTGCATAAACAGATGAGAAAAAGGTTCCCACCTTCATGACTGGAGCTCGCTGCTGAACAATGCTAACATTCTTCTCTGCGTCCTCGTAAACTAGACAACCCAAGATGATTCTCAGTACCCAATATAGCAAAAATTTGGTCTCAATAATGAGAAACAAAAAGATGACCCTTCAGCTCTTCAAATGGAAAACCACATATTCAACCAGATATCGACAGAACTCTTAATATTCAAGAAAACCTGCTCACGAACATACCTTCAAGCGCCACAGTTAGGTCTCCATCAGCAGATGGACCAAATGGATCATTCCCAACGCAAGGCAAAACATGAGGCTCTTCTAAATAACCCACTTTACGGGCGCCGTGGGATATCAACAGATCAGTAGCTAGCTGACCTGCATTGCCCATGGAAAGAGCTGGCTGCATTCACGCAGCATCAGATTGTCAATTCTCCAGACTTCGTAAATCTCCAGTCCGATGACAGATACCGTCAGCAAGCCATCCTGTTCCCACTACCAAGTCTGGTTTCGTGTGAAAAAAGCTAAATAGCAAAAGAAAACAGCAAGCAATTTAATACAGGGCAAGGAAACACAAACCACGACCAACGCGCGGGTGTGCAGTAAATGATCTCCCCCTCCTTCAATCCTCGCAAGCTCCATCACCGACTCCCTTCCTAACTCAAACTATTCCTTTTCAAAATCAGGGTTAGGGTTAGGGATTCTCGAGCAATCAATTTCCCATAAGATTCTTGGGGATCCAATGTGCGCAAGGATGCAGCAAACGATCGTATACCGAGACACGGACAAGAACCACTCCTCGTGACTGTTTCTTCCTTGGAATACAAATCAGAATCAAGGCAAACACCAGAAACTCTCAAAACCCTAGCAAACAATTTGATGTAAATCGCTTCACTCGTGACACTAAAAGTGAGAAACCGAATGGTTCGACCCTCGTTTCCAATTGCATACCTCAGTGCAATTGATTTACAGCCGAGCAAAGATGGTTCTTCAAGAGTGCGTGAGAGCATCGACACCAATGCCGCAAAATTGGACCACGGCATCAACAAGTGGCAAGGCACTTGCCGCCGTGAGATGTAGTGGTGCCGTGACCATCCAATGCTCCCCACCAACAACTAGCTAAAATTGGATTGACTATCATTATTTAAATGCCACGTCATTGGGAATGTCACTGTGGTACTCTTATTATACTTGTTTTGAAGTAAAATTTTGAATTGACTTTTATTCCACATGAACATAATATTAAAGGGTTAAAAGTAAAAAATTTATCTCCTAAATTGTAGATGTCTATTACATGAACATGGTACTAAAAGGTTAAAAGTAGAAGCTTTATCTATTACATTGTAGATATCTAATATATGAACATGTACTGAAGAGTTAAAAGTAGAAGCTTTATCTTTTACATTGTAGATATCTAATATATGAACATGTACTGAAGAGTTAAAAGTAGAAGCTTTATCTTTTACATTGTAGATATCTAATACATGAACATGGTACTAAAGGGTTAAAAATAGAAGCTTTATCTTGTACTTTGTAAACATCTATTAAAGAAATAAAAATATAAGTCTTATTTTTTACTTTATAGACATCTATTACATACACACACTACTTAAGGATTAAAAGTAGAAGCTTTATCACTTACTTTGTAGATATCTATTACATGTACATGTACTTCTTAATATTTATAGATTCTTTAATTTTATTTAAATGTAAACTCTTATATAATCTTATATTCTTAAGTAGAAATTCTTTTATCATTTTTATTTGTGGATTTTGTCTATCCTTCAAATATATGTGGAGCGTGCATTGTTGAAGAATTGCTTCCAAAGTGTCCCCACATACTTTGAAGGTTAGGCATGGGCTCACTTGAGATATGATTTCTTGTCTCCGTGATGTGTCTCCAAAAATTCCCATTCTTCTGTCCGGTCCCTTGCTTTGGATCCCATGAAATGTACAAAAAAGAAAAGCACACTTGCTTCTCCTCGGCCTCACAAAAGTTCTTCCCCTTCTTTGTACATCCCCCACTACCCTCCATTACCTCCACATTAGCATCCACGGAGGCCATAGTCTACGTTGACCAAATTAGCGTGACTATAAAATTGCCCTCTACAAAGACGCTCTTTTGCCGAGCAAATGTAAGAGTGGCGGGAGAGACGGTAGAATTAGTAGCGTGACGGGATGTTGGTGTGGAGCCATTCTCCGCTAAAAATGCATGGCAAATAGAAAGTGCCGTTGCCGAGGCCATTGGGGGCAGCTGGTGGTGATGCTCTAAAGATGCACAAACGAAGGTCACTAAAGGTTACACAACAGACTTAAGCTTACTAACGAGTGCCGTTACTGTTGTGTAAAGGGGGAACCAAAGGATACCCGTAGATCTACGGTACTGTAGGTCTGCCAGCTCTAATGAATTTTGAAGGGACTTGGCCTCGGTTGAGCCTTTCCTTCTTTTTTTTCCCCTGAAAATCGCCAGATAATAACTTTCATATTGTTGGTCCAAACGTCATGAAACAAAGCCCGTGCACCCCTCCTTATCAAGAGCTTTTCGATAGTACCAAGCATGTGACTAGGAAACTCATGGTGCATGAGATCTCACTGTAACAAACAAAACAAAACAACCTACCAAATGTAACGAATGGATTAGGTCGACCTACTATGGTAATTGTTCCTAAAGTAGAAACATTGAATTGCAACATTTTTCGTTTTCCATGACCTAAATAATGGACTTGCATAAACACTACCATGACTTATAACTACCACAACTTTTCAAAAGCAACCAATAAAAGGTGAAGAGTTTGTCAAGTCTTTCCTTTTTCTACTAAAATTGTGAAATTTCAATAAAAATTAGGTCAACCTACTAAGGTAAATGTCCTTAAGGTAGAAACATCTAATCTCAAACAACAATTTTTGTTTTCTATTACTTAAATAATAAACTTGCATGAATATTACCATGACTCAAAACCACCACAACTTTTCAAAAGCAACCAATGAGAGGTGAAGAGTTTTTTGAAGCAACTAATGAGAAATGACAAAGGGTGTTCATCCCAAGGGACTCTAATGTTATGTTTAGGATACCTTATATTTTCAACTTTGAAAGTATATAAAAATATTATTAAAAATGTCAAAAAATTACTAAACCACTTGAGGTGCATTTATTTTAAGTTCACTAATCTCACCACATTTTTTTAGTCATCTAACCATTGAAATAGAGGAATCAAAATAAATCTTGCATTTTGGTGTTTCCATCCTATTTGTACGACACAACTATTTGTGACAGTCCAATGGAAGGCCCATTTTAGCTTCATACTTGGTTTGAAAATGACACTTCAAAGTGAATGTGCAATTGAAGTAATTATAAATGTTTTGGAGGTATGAGATTGGCAAAATTTACAAAATCTGAGATGGTTTATGGATGTCTTTGGAAAGCATATATTACAAGCCTTAATTAAGTAGACAATTCATCAAGTCAACCAGAGCTAATGTAGATAAAGTTGGTGGCATATTTGTGGTTGTAAATCTCAATTTTGGAGTAGGAGGTAAGGGGTGCTATTATGTGATTGAGCCTAGGATCATGAGCCTATGAGCCTAAAGGACTATACACTTATATAACAAGTGTTTATATTATAAAAACCTTCCATAATTATAGTATAACTATGTTATATATACTTATATTATAGGTGCCCATCATATTAGCACCTTCAGTGGTTGTAAGATACGTACTTATACATATGTTCAAGGCTCACATATTCACATTTCCATACTCACACACTAACATTGTTGTGACACTACCTTACAATAATCACACTATTTTGAAGTAGAGCATGTTGAAGTATTTTTTATTGTACTAATTTGCTTCATGCATAATTTTTTTATATTTTTAAACCCTAAACTCTCACTAATGGAATAAATCAATGTAGTTGTAACTTTGTGATCTTGACTAGCATGGATGAAGCTATTTAAGTCTTTAAATATAAAGATTGTAAATGAAAAATGATATCCAAATCTAAACATATAAATTTGACTACCATAAGATTTTTGGGGTGATATTTGATGATTTTAGCCATTAAAAATAGAAAACACTTTACAAACAATTTTAGTCTTTTAAAAAAATAATCATGTAGAAAATCCTTGGCACTGCCATGAGGATCCCATTAACTTTAATCAACTATCATTTTAACTTTTTGTTTTTATTAAGATGAATCTAAGAATTTGGTTGAAGCTTCTAATTTGGTAGATCTTATATGATATTTTTGTTATTTGTTAGCAAAAGTACAATTTTTAATGTTGACAAAAACAATATAAAATAAAAAAATTGGCCAAAAGACTTTGCATTTCTACAATTTTGATAAATTTGTTTACTTGTGTATTTAATTCATCTATTTATCTATTTTCTAATAAAATATAATTTTTTCTTCAAGGTTTTAGGGACAAATAGTAGACACTCATGCACAATAAATACATACACATTGAAACCTACCTATGCAACACTAGTATATAACTATAGTGAATATTTTAGATATTTTAAATCTATTTGGTATAAGATATAAATTTTTGAATTTTTTTCATAAAAAATTTACAACAATATTATAGTGTGTAATTATAATTTTTTAATATAAAAATACCATTATAAAAATGAAAATGATCATTTCATATACTAATGGAGTGACAAAATAGAGGCATAGAGATTGAAGAATTTTCAAGTTTTAGTATACAATTAAGGGAGTCAACTAGCTAGTTTTGGCCCAAATTCAATATCAAAATAAATACTTGAGACAAGACAATTGTGCAATATGGTCACACAATATCTAAATTACTTCTAATTTTGGAATTGTTGCATTTTGACTTGCTTGCTATGCTTGAATGTAATATAAAGAGCTATAACAAGTCAAACTGCTTAATTCTATTTGCAAGTTGCAAGTTAGAAAAAATGGGCTTATTATGGCTTCACTTCTCAAATCTTGATTGCACCAATCCCCTACCAACAATAGGGGACTTGAAACTAGAAGAAATTCAAAGTTTTTGCACCTTTTCAAATTATTGTAGACTAGCTCATTAGTTCCATCTTCTATTAATTTCTTCATTATTTGTCATTGGCTTTTTGGCAAATAGAGTCTTTTAGAGATATGAAGATTTCATTGTAGACATAGTTACTCTATTTTCAAAGCTCTTCTATCTCAAATAATAATTATAAATTGAATCTCATCATGCAGAGCGAGATTTCTTTGGAGGTGATTTGTCATCCATTTGCACCAAAGTAATGGGTCCAATACTAAGCCCTTGGAACAAAATGGTATCGAATGGACAAAAAATCCTCAAAAAACTTCAAATTAAAAAAAATCTTGGATGAAACTACTAAATTGTGGATAGAAATACAATTATAGACATGTGATATGCACAAATGTGATATTCTCTATCCAATATGTAGATGAATGTTGAAATTTGGAGCACCGCTATAACATTTAATATTGTCACTTTGACACTTCATAATAAATGGAATTTTTTTTGCAAAGCTATGTCTACAATTAGTAATCATAATCTAGTATAAAAACAAAAACAATTTATGTTTGACTTTTGAGAGTGAGTGTTGTTTAAGATAGGGATCTTTTCCCAATAAGGTAGAGCTACCCAATACCACCATCCACCCAATTCTACCACCTACAAGACCTTTCTATTTTTGTTAGTGACCCACCCATTACCAAAATCTTAGCAACCTTTTATCATGATGGCAATGCACTTGGGGGGCGGACACATCAACCCATGTTTTAACAAGAGTCTACCTATGCTTCACATCTATTCAAACTTTAACATTTTAACTTCAAAAAATCACAAAAAATTCACTTCTTGTCAAAATATGTTCATTTTTTTTCCAACCGACTTATCTCAAACTTTTCAATTTGTGAAAAATATGGGATTTGACAAATAGCTTCTCCAAAGTACCTAGATAGAAAATTTGTGTGGTAATGGGTTGATCTACCTTAATTATTTGATATAATAATTGTTTCTCCTCATCCTTTGAGTTGTTAATAGAGACCTAATCAAATTGTTCCAATAAGGATTCAAGGAAAAAAGGAGGATCTTTTGTTCCATCATCATTGGGGTCATAATCTTCCTTTAGAGCAAATTTTGTCTCCGATTTATGTGATTCTTGATACAATGTAGATGTGCACCAATCTGCACATTGATACCAACACTCAACTGAGTCTTAATGCTAATAAGGGGAATTTCATTAAAATGGAGCCATTCCACAAACTTTGGCATTTATATAGTTTAGACTATGCAATCTAAAATCTATACATGTCCTAGATGTCACTTTTGCGATTTAAGATTGCTTAGTCTAAAAATAATATATGAAACATTGTCAATTCCGTCTTGATGTTGTGGTATGCTTATTGAATTTTTAACTTTGAAAGGTTTGATAACTAGTTATGAGACAGAAGACCTTAATCCCTAAATGCCCAAGGCACCAAATTTGGGTGTCAATAATACTTTGAAGTTAAATAAAACCTAACCAATTTTCTATTTTTAGTAATTTATATTTTTGACAAATTCTTTTTGAAGTCTAGATTTAGCATCAAAAATCTGATTTCAAAAATGAATGATTATGAATTTTCTATTCAAGATTTTGTGCAAGGGTGTCCATTGCAATCTTGACTTTCCATAGTATTGAGGGCTCTTGGAAATGAGCCTCATATACATTAGACCTTGGAGAAAAAATCACAATAGAAATTCAATTAAAAAAATTATAGAGTAGATTTTGAGAAGCCATAAATTATGCATGTTAGGCCCTTCAACCTCATATTTTTTTGGTGACCAATTTTTTAGATTTGACATGCAAAAAGAGAGCTAAAAGATTTTCATAGTTTTTACACCCTCATGATCAAACATCATAATCTTTCAATCCGGAAGTGATATTTTTGTGTTTTCTTCACCTAGAATGGAGATGCATTCAAAGTTCCAGTTGCAAAATTTCGTACCGTTGCAAGTGGGATCCTCGACAGTGTCTTGAAACGTCTGAATGATTTCTCCTTGACATTTCAGAGTCACCTCCTGCAAATCAAATCAAGTCTCTTAAATGTTTAGTGTTGGGTAGTACTCGCATCGTGCCCTTATATTCACGGTATTTTTGTTCAACTTTATAAGTGAAAAAACGAGATTCGTTTGCCATTTTTGTAGAAAATTCGCCGAATTTGAGCAGTTTGGAGGAGCCGATTGACTTTACTTTATTCTACGAGCATTGATGAAATTGTACCTGTTCATGGCACTGGCTTTTCAACTCATGGAATGAAGCTGCAAGTTTGTGGCAACGAGCATGATGGTCCAATTGTAGTGGCCCTCCAGGCTTGGGAAATGGTGGTCCATTTGCCTGTTCTTCACAGAAATCATCAGTGTTCAAAGAAGCAAATCAATGTTGTTTAAGTTATAATTTTGTGAAAATCAATAACTATCCTACAGAAACTTGCATCATTGCCTTGCTAATATCATCATTCCAGTTTTGTATGTACATTATTCCTCATGAACATTGTATGTCTTGAGGTTTAGCAAAGATTAGGATAGGAAAATATCAATAGTTACCTGCCTTGCAACCGCAAGCTCAATTGTAAGAGCCTGAATTAGCAAATCGTCGTTGATGCTTTTGTTCAGCAAAATCTGCAGCTTTGCCTTCGCCCCTCTCAGCTGCTCAATGGTGTCCAGATTTGACATGAAAACAATTGGGAGGGTTGATTAAGAAGTGTTGTAGATCGTATTTTCCGCTCAGACATGATGATTGTTCGAATGATGTGATGCAAAGAGACTTAGAAGGCTTCCAAATTGATGCAACGGCAGATGCAAGACACAAGTCAGATTTAAGCTGCGTACATTGTACCTCTTTTTCTAGGATGTTTCTTCGTGCTATTACTCCATCAAGCCTTTTCTTTTGCATGCCCCATGAAGCTCGAAGTGTCTGTAAGCAAAGAACTATACTTGGCGTCTTATTAATTGCTGAATTTCAGAGGTCTCAAGAAAGAATGTGAACCAGCTTGAAACCACAAAGAAGGAATCTACATGTTTGTGTGGAAATTATACCAAAAAATCATGGATGAGCTTGTCATATTGCAGGCGCCTTTCGCCATCTAATCTCTCGAGTTCATTCCTGTGCAAAATTTCAACGGTTCGTCGTTCATCGTTTTGAATCGTATTGTACCCTTCGATTGGAGCAGGCTGAAGAGCTACCACCTGAGCCCTAAGCTCTTTCACCTTGTCCTGTATCCAATGCATAATAATAACCATTGATGATCAGCGAAACAAACACATTAAATTTTGGATCCTATGAAGTATTGATTTCATCCAAGGCCATGGGTGAAAAGCACAAAACATGTGTTGCATTTGACCATTTTAGAGAGGAGTATTGGGAGTAATATGAGCTTTTGGAAACAAAATTTTGTAAAAGGACATCTAGGATAGGTATAGTTTTCAGGAATCTCGGACTTTTTTAGATTTAAGAAATATATGACTACTATAGATTTCAGACCACACGATCTGAATTGTAAAAGTGAAATCTAACATAGGTATAGATTTCAAACATCTAAAAATGGTATAGATTTAAGACATCTATGATATTTTTACACTTTAGACTGCCCTCTCTAAATTGTAAACACTGCCAAAGTAGAGGAATTTCACCATTTTAACAAAATTGCCCATTTAGACTAAAGAACAATATTTTGTTCTCAAAATTTGAGGTATGAAAGAAAAAAACTCTATAAGTTATGTATAAAGTAAGTTATTGGAAAATTTGACCACAAAAGATGCTTTGATGTTTAGAAAATAGTGAAAATGTTTAAAAAGAGTAAAATACATTTCTAAAACTTTATAGAGATGAAATGCAACCAATTGAAATTACAAGAACTAATGAAATTATGAAAAAATCTTTTTGAATACCTAGAAATGTATTTACAAGAGCTTTTTTTGCACCTATAAGGAGGACAAGGAAATCATTTTTTTTTTAAATCCATGAACAAATAGACATAAACCTAGTGGAGGAACCTTCTTTTTGAATTTCCAAGTATGATTCATTGTTTTGGAGAGTCCCACAATACTAAAAACCATCAAAATTGCAAATCTTTGAATAATATGGAATACATTTGAGATTGTATAACATACTTTCAATATTAATTTCCAATAAATTGACCCCATGCCCCCAAAGTTATGCTTGCATTTGAGCTGACCCCGCACCAACAATTTACATATAATAATACAAGTGTTTCTTGCTTTCACCCCATTATCATATACTCTATGTTGTGCTGAACTTCAAGGTGTGGCAATTCTTACAAAGCATCTAATTTGGATCAATTTTTGCATTTTATTGGCATACAACCATGCAATATTGGAAGTAGGAAATTGTACCCTCAATTTAGAAATTTGCTCGCTTCGTCCTACCCACCCAGAGCCTTCTTCTATGACCTGCAAAAATTGTATGTAGACTAGATTTTAACAAAGTGCAGACGCTTTGTTTCACATCAATTAGTTTTAAAATACTTAGCAGAAATGAAGATGTGATTGGTGGATTTTGAGTTGTGGAGGTGTTTTTAACAAAATAATAAATCATTGTAATCAAAGTAAGTTTCTCATTTATTTATTTATTATTCATTCAATCAGTAGAAACAAGAACTAAACATATAAATACCTTTGCTATGGGGATGTGTTCTCCAACTTCACGTTGAAGCACAAAATGCAAGCGTTGAATCTGCTTTTCTAGTATAGACTCGCTTGCTTGAACAATTTCAAGCTTCTTGTTTGCCTAATCCGCCCATCATGCACCTTTCCTTCAATGACAAGAAAATTTCAAAACTTTTAGATCTAACACTCTCTAGAAGTATGGCAAAACAAAAGGAATTTGCTCTAGTAGTCATTAATTGATAATGAGCTTGATGAAAGACCCTCATTATCTTCATGAAATTTGGATACATTAGAGTTAATCGTAAAGTGCTTTGGATTTTGTCAAGAGTTGCAAGCTAAGTTTAATTTGTGGTCCTTGAAAATAAATGCATTGTAGTCCACCACTTCATCTTGAGTGAAGCTCAAAACTCATGGCTCTTGTCTTGAGTTACAATCCCTAATCCTCACATGCCACATGCATTTGAGTTTTTGTTGGTGGAAGCAAAACTAGAGATGTGACTCAAAAGAGTTCCATTTTGAACCCAAAAGAAGTTTGATCCCAAGTTCTCTGTTTTTTTGCTATTCAAAGGGGAAGAAGCCCCAGGTTCTTCCCACTTTACGATTACCTCTATTGCCCTTCAATTTTTTTTTAATTGAAAAATATTAGGCTTCTACTATTATACTAATAATTCAGCATCTTATAAAACACACTCACCTTATGAAACTTGTTCACCCAATATTCTAGGCCTTGTTGTATTGAACTTTCATCAGGCTTCGGCTTCTGCGCGTTCAACAACTGTTCATCACAAGAACTATATGCTTTAAGAAACACAACGTCTTAATTTGAGAGCTCAACAATTTGCTCTCACCACAATAATTTACGTTTAATTGATAGAAGAAGTCCAATTAAGAGATGGATCAAAGGAACAATAGGGAATTTCATGAAAATGGTAGTCATTTCGCAGCTTCGGCATTTTTACAGTTAGACTGCGTGGTCTGAAATCTATACCTGCCCTAGATGATTTAGACCAAGTGATTTGACAATGGCTTATGAAACATCGCCATTTTAATGATATTCCCCATAACAATGCTTTACCTCTTGCTGAATGACTGCCATGGCCTTTGCTGTGTTGTTATTTCGTGTTCTTTCCCTCTCTAGCTGCATGTTCAGCAATCGGTTCTGCAAGCTGACACACAACGATTTCAAAAATGGAAAAAATTAACAGGTCTATCAACCCAGTCCTTTATATACTCTTCTTTCAATAACCACCGCATCCCACAATTCAATGCAATCCTGATGTCGTTCCAAATGCCTAATAAAATTTCATACCAGTTACTACGACATTTATATGGTGCTAGAAATGCATCAGATGAACATTAAGATGTCGTTCTAATGCGTTTCCAATTTTGTTTTTGCAGTTAGTAAATCAAAATGATATCTGTATGTGAACAACATTTCTAACACCATTTCCAACATAGCCCATTGGTTACATGTAGTTTAGACATCATGTTTTAATGGGCTTTGAAAACGAATCGAAATGATTCTTGCAAAATTTGCGTCGACAATCTAAAGAATGGAGTCAAATTGCACCCTCTGCTCGCGGTGTGTAAACTAATCTGCTCAGTCTGAGTCACGTAAACAATTGAACACGCGATCTCTCGTTCCTACTTGCAGATTGTTTACAAGTCGAGTGAGAGATTTTGCACAACCCAGCCCTCAGGTATGAGAATACAAACCTTCTTGAACAACTCAAGAATCTTTGCTTCTCGAAGGTCTCCCTCACCGCTTCCAATGATGGCTAGCACCTCCCTGCATTCACGATTTCATGTGAGCTCCACTGTCTCGGACTATTCCTCATTAGGATAGGCAGTGGAGAAGCAAAGTAAATAGAGATAAGAATCTGCAATGATCAAGATGCTAAAATGATAATCCATACCTCAATTTCGTGATCTCTTCAGCTTGTTCCTTCATTTTTTCTTCTAAGTTCACAGGCTCCTGCTACCAGAGAAAACGGCATGAACTTTGTATTGCGCAAAGAAAAACTAAAACTGAAAGTGCAGGCAACAGAACTTCTCATCTTTCAAAAAGAGTGTCATGACTCATTAATGGACAAAATGAGAAATTCTTAAACGATGCTTATGGTCAAAAGATAATGGGTTTCAAATTTGCGGATCACTCTTAGTCGATTGATATTGGTTTGTCAGCCTCCTCCATGTTGGACCTTTCAAGTGATGACAAATGAAGATGCAGAAACATAACCTTGAACAACTATTGAACTTGGTACTGGAATGAGCGCTAGAATTTCCTACGGAGTCCTCAATTCTCTTAAGAAGACTGGCATAATGTCTTCGTATTGATATTACTTCAGACATGTGAAGAATCCACCTACTGTTTACGATGTAGAAAATCCAACAACTAGAAGGTAGGTGTGGGTGGTGAAGAACTAAAAGTCTCGATAGACGCTACGTAACGCAGTGGGACTTGACAATTTTAAGATTTTCTCATTGGTAGAATGATAAAACTGTGCGATGAGCCTTGTATATCTCTGGAAAGCCGCAAAGTGGAAAATAGGTTATTGACGTGAAACCAAGCATGCAAATATTCCAAATCCTTTGTAGGTTGTACCTCTTGAACATTAAAAAACAACGAATTTGAAGAGAGTTGGATTACCTCGCCTGATGCCACTCCCTGCGCACCAGCTGCACCAGCCGCAGCCGACATGGTGCCCCTTGTTACAGCTTAATCGCTGATATTAAGTGTAGTGACGGGTCCGCAAATTGCAACTAAGATCGCAAAAATATGCATGTTGCGAGAGGCAACTACAGGCAATGTTAAAAAATATCACGAAATTGTGATCACCAAAAGATAGTCAAATCACTTGCTCTGAAAGACGCTTTTCTCCAAGCGGTCGACCATGAAAAGTCAAATATGCCTCTACTGAAACTCTATTAGTCTAACAATGACAGAAATTTCTCTGGAACTTTACTCTTGCACATTCTTTGCAATGCCTTCATAGTGAAGGAGTGCTCTTCCGAGAGCCAACCCACACCATGCCTTCATGGGAATTGAATCCAATATATCACAATCCCAATCAACATTGATCCCGACTCGATTCACTTCTCCACCGCATCATCATTCGATCAAAAAAGCATCTCATGTTGTTCTCTGCACTCCCGACTTTACAAATCTCGGCATAAATCTCATCTCGATCACGATGCAAGACTGAAATTGGCATTGTAACCCGCTCAGAAATGCCTCTCCTAAAACTCTACCAGGCTAACGATGACAGAAATTTCCCTGGAACTTTACTCTTGCACATTCCTTGCAATGCCTTTACAGTGAAGGAGTGCTCTTCCGAGAACCAACCCCAACCATGCCTTCATGGGTTTCCAATATATCACAATCCCAAACAACATAAATTGATCCTGACTCCATTCACCTCGATCTCCTCCGCATCATCATTCAATCAAAAAAGCATCTCCTGAAGGTTGTTCTCTGCACTCCCGACTTTACAAATCTCGGGAGAAATCCCATCTCACAATGCAAGACTAAAATTCATTTGGCATTCAGTAATCCACTCAATTCAGGTCATGAAAAGGAAAAGAGAACGAGAGAGAAATCGGAAGTAGTGGCATCTTGAGGATCCAAGAGCCGATCGATTCTCTTATTCGAAAGCCTGAGGCAGAAGAGGCAGATTTGAGGTTCCTGACTTCGGCTGAAGATGTTGAACCTTGCCACACGACCAAGCTTTGTGCCTTCAACCGTTGGATTCGACATTTGACGGTTAGATTGGTGAAGCGTTAAAAGGAGCCCAATAAAAGATTAAGGTGGCAAGTTTCTAATATGATGTGACAATTCATTTTTTTTAATCATTTTTTTTATCAATTTGGTTGGCCTCTTGTTGAATGCCATCTCTTTAGTATTTGAATATTAAACTTATGAGTATTTATTTGTTGTTGAAATTTGTAAGTTACAAAAGAATATGTATTTGTTCTTGTTGCTATTAGTTTTTTTTGTGTTTCTTTATTTTTTCACCAATTTTTGGTATTTGTTTGTGTGAGGTATTCCATTGTTTTTCATATATGGGCAACGGTCTACTTGGGGTATCCAAACTACAATGTTGTCCAAACTGCAATGTTAGTCCATTGCAGTGTGTCAAACGACTTCATCTTTTAATTATATTAAAGTGAAATTTCAAAAAATGTGGTTTTAGCTACCTACACTTGTAATGTATTGAGAAAAAAAAGTCATCACGATTAAAAAATTTTAAGAATTTTTAATGGATTTTTTAATTTAAAAAGTAAGTTTTGTCCGATGCACCTAGAATCCTCCAAAACAAGCATTTGGAATATCAAATAATTTTATTTTAATATCATTTTTGAATATGACTTACATTAAATGGTTCAATACATAAAATAATTTAATTTATTAACAAAAAATTAATAAATTGTGCACTATGATGCCTCCAAATTTCAAAATTTAGCATTTTTCTCACTTCTATGAAAAGATCCAAAAATTAAAGTTTTAAACAAAAAAAACTTATTAGGAATATACATCTTGATTCCATTGAGGTACAAAAAATATTTAAAAAATATTTAGGATCTTCTTACTTGATCAAAATGAACAAATTAGTCAAACTTTAGACGTTTTAAACAAAAATAAGGTAATTAGTGTATCCAAAAAGTGATACCCCAAGTTGATCATTGCCTACACAAGTGTTTCAATGTAGGATTTGGGTACATTTGGTGGAATTTATGGAAACAGTCTTCATGACCTTAATTTGTTATTGCATAATTGGAAGAAAATACAAGTCTATTCTTATTGTTCTTATAGCATGTAGGTTTTTATTAGCTATGGCAGTGGCAGAACATCCCTTGTACAAGATCTTCAAATGTAAAACAATAATATACAAAACAAAAAAATATTAAAAAATTATTTGAACATTTTCAAATAGACTTATTAAAGAGTGAACGAAAGAAAATGTATTTGTTCAAAATTATGCTTAGCACAAGTGCATACCAAAGTCTATCTAAGAACATCTAAGGGTTGCTATTATTTGAGCCTAAGAGTGTTAGCTTGCAAGTCTAAAAATCTATACATTTATGTTATAGGCGTCTATATTATAGAAACTTTCCATGATTATAATATAACTATGTTATAAATAACTATATTAAAGGTGTTTATGATATAAACACCTTCAATGGTTGTAAAATATGAACTTATATATATACTCAAGGCTCACATGCTCACATTTCTATACTCCCTTACTAACATCATTGATTGTAAACACTAAGTTAACCCCTAGCTAATGCAAGCTTGTAAGAACTACAATGTGGTCTACTATTTTTGTGTTCCTTCATTGCAAGGCTAAATTCAAGAAAATCTTTCAAAATTTTCCATTTACTAAAAAATTATGCAAATTTCATAACATGCTCTCCTATTGTTCTTGTATGGCTACAAAAAAATTATCCCTATATGACACACTATACTACAATAAATTCCACTTGTATTTTTAGGTTCCTCTATACTTAAACCATATGAACAAGGGCAACCTCCTTTAGGGGTTAATGAGAACAACTTTATTGTGGAAATAATTGTATTGGTGGTGTATAGTGCAAGTTTTGAAATTTACACTACCATTACATTTTTTTCTACACTAGTCTTTCTCTCTTTAGTGTCTACAATGGGCTTGATAGCATGAGAGTGTCTCCACAAACCAAATGCTACATTGAGCATTAGGTAGGAGGTTCATAAATCACCCAATTAAGAGCCAAAACTGAATTTTGGGGAGGTGGAACTTCTTAAAATATTTTTCAATAATTTTTTCTTGAAAGACAAATGGAATTGACATCTAACCCAAGTCATTTCACATTTTTTGGAGCTTTGTGGAATTAGTTATGAAGTTTTGAAGTTGAAATGACATAGGACTTTAAAATTGCCCACCTCCTCAAATGTACACTATTGTATATTGTTGAAGGCTTTGAAAAAGAAACATATACAAATAGTGTACATTTGAAGAGGTGAATGATTTTATAGCCTGTGCACTTTTAGAACCTCATACCGTACTCAAAATTGCATAGCTTGAACGTATCAGCTTGAAGGAAAAGAAAATTACATTACCCTTCAATGGATTTGAATCTAAACTTTCCAGTGAAATGAAATGTTTAGCCTTCAGTTAGCTCAAGTTGTTAAAACACTGCTAAATGTGTTTAAAAATTCAAATTTAACACTGTAAATTATTCACATTTTTTGTAGCAACCAAAAAGCTTCGCTTTAAGTTTTGCTAAATTTGGTCACATTTGTGGACACGGATGCAAATGACACAATCACTAAAGAAAGAAAGAGCTTCTTTGAGATGGATTTCACCTTCGAGAGCAGCTGCGTCGCAAGCTAACTGCCTTACTCTTCAGCAGTGATCCCAGAGCTAGTTTATGAAATTTAGTGCAAGACTAAACCAAAGAAAAACAACTTGCAAGCCCACAAACTTAACCTTACCAACACTTGCTTCCAAACCCCTGAAATGGAACCTGTTATATAATAAAGGTGGTGTAGCTATTTTCAATAAGTTTTGTTGCATCCCTTGGATATCGAATTCTAGAATCAATCATGACTATTAGTAGTCTTGCATAAAATGTTTGGTATATAGACAATGAAGATGTCTTGTTTTGTAAATCTTGTGTCTTGTAAGTTGGCTAGGAGTGTTTGTATTCGTCTTCTTGCACTCTTTTTTGATTTGAAGATTTTTTGGTTGTTGTGGAATATTTTATGTGCTTCTCTATATGATATTAGTAATTAAGTGAGAGTAATAGTAAAAAATTTATAAATTGTGTTTGCAAGAACAATGGGCATGTAGTTGGATAGCTCCATAGGATTGCATTTGTCATATAGTAAGACGGTTAGACTTGTTTTCTATGATTGCAGATGGAGCTTTGTTTGTAGTATTGTTGAAAGAAGAGGTACATTAGGTTATAAAAAAAATTTGGATAGATGTTTCATTAGGGAATATGGGATTCAATCTTGACTTGGAGCTTTTCCATTTGCTAGGTATTTTTTGCAAAGGTCATATCTTTCTTTATTAAAAAATTATAAGCTAGAAAATAAACACTCTTTCAAAACAATATGGAAATTAAGATTAATAGATAGATTTCTTATAGAAAATTGAGTGCTAAAAAAACTTTCAACGTTTATAACATTTAATAGCATGCATTGTCAATGTCTTGTCTCTATAGTAGATAATGTGGAATATTCCATATTCCATAATATTTTATCAATACCTAAATATGTTCCAAGAGTTTCATAGATTCAATCAAATTTTTCACTACAACAAAAGTAGTGTTTTATGATTGCAAAATATGACTGTAGTGAGTTGTAAAATCAAAAAATATAACTCACGCAAAAATCACTGTAGATGATTCAGAATATGACTGACTCCAATCGTTTAGAAGCAGTCGCTTTAGACATCAATCATATTGGCAGTTATATGGATTGAGGGGTATAAATACCTATATTTAGCCATAATATGCCAACATGGCATATACTTTGATTATCCTAAGAGGGGCTTGACTTTTTCTTGAGTTGCCTAGGTAAACAAAAAAATCCTACGTGAAATATGACTATGGAGAGTCATATTTTTTGATGATATGGAATATGACTGTAGTGAGTCATATTTTGCAGTGATGTGGAATATGACTATGGTGAGTTATATTTTGCAGTGACATGAAATATGATTTTTTTAAGTCATATTTTGTAATAATGTAGAATATAATTACAATAAGTCATATTTTTTTATGACACAAAATATAACTACGGTGAGTCATATTTTTTGTTCATGTAGAATGTAACTGCGGTGAGTCATATTTTTGAATGACATGAAATATGACTACGATGAGTCATATATTTGGTTGATAAGGAATATGACTACAGTGAGTCATATTTTTTAGTAACGTGAAATATGACTTTTTCCAGTCATATTTTTGAATGATGTGTAAAACAATTCTTTTTAGTTATATTTTTTGATGATTTGTAAAACGACTATGTGTAGTCATACATCAACATAATTTAGTAGTTAAGTAAGAGAATCCATTTAATTAAAAATGAATACATATGATTTCTTAAATGGGCAAAAATTAATCACATTAGAAAGTCAAATACAAGAAAAAATGGAATTTTTTTCAATAACATTTATTAGTTACTAATACAAAATATATCACAATGACTCTTTATATATGTATATTTTCACATACTTGTAAAACTTATATTCCAACAAAAATGTAAAGATGTTACCTCTTTTGTATTGCAAGTATCCTTTAATAACTTCATTTCAACCTCCAATGCCTACATATATAAACAAGAAGGTTAGTTTTCAATAAATGAACAATATAATTCAAACTTTAAAGATTTAAAGCACTACAAAATATGTAGACATGTTTAAAATTTAAAAAAAAATTATAATAATTATATATTCAAAAATTATAAATAACAAAAAAAAATAACAATGATGATAGAGAGACTAAGAAGTAAAAAATAGCAAAAAAGAAGAAGCAAAAACTAAGTGACATTATGACTGCAAAATATAACTAGGAGGCAAGAACTCAAGAAGAAGAAAAACCTAAGATGAAAGAAGAAACAAAAGTTAAAAGGCAAGAAGAAGCGAAATCTAAGATGGAAGAAGAAGTAAAATCTAAGATGGAAGAAGAAATAAAAGTTAGGAGGCAAGAAGAAGTAAAATCTAAGAAGGAAGAAGGAGCAAAACTTAAGAAAGAAGAAGAAGCGAAATCTAAAAAGGAAGAAGTAAAACTTAAGAAGGAAGAAAAAGAGAAATCTAAGAAGAAAAAAGAAGAAAAACCTAAGAAGAAAAACTTAAGAAATAAGAAGAAAAAAAACTTTAAAAAAAAAAAAAAAATTGAAAGGCAAAAAGAAGCAAAACTTAAGAAAGAAGAAGAAGCAGAAGCTAAGTAAGAAGAAGCAAAACCTAAGAAGCAAGAAGTAAGAAAGAGCAAGAAGTAAGGAGCAAGAAGAAGTAAGAAAGAGCAAGAAGTAAGGAGCAAGAAGAAGTAAGAAGAAGCAAGAAGAAGAAAAACCTAAGAGACAACAAGAAACAAAACTTAACAAGCAACAAAAACAAAAAAAGCAGGAACAAAAAAGAAAAAAAAAAAAAGTTAAATAGGAAAAAGAAGCAAAATCTAAGAAGCAAGAAGTAAGAAGAAGCAAGAAAAACAACAACTTAAGAAGCAATAAGGAATAAAATTTAAGAAGCAACAAAAACAAAAAAGAAAAAAGAAAGGGCAAAAAGGGGAGTGGCTACAAAAAGTAGTGGCTAGGGTTTCAATACCCTATTTTATGCCGGCTAGGGTTTTAAAATCCTAAATTAGTGGCAACTACAAAAAAGTAATTTTCAAAAAATATGACTACAAAAAAACCCTGCATGGAAAAATATGACTAGAGTAACCTTACCATTTACCGCACAGACAAATTTCAATTTTGTCTCTAAATTAAAATAATGACTTGACTAATGTAAAATTTGGCATGATGTTGCATTTTCAAGAGAAGATTCAAGAATAAAAATCAAAACGCAAAAAAGATTTTTAGAATTTGTTTTGCTGCAGTGCAAAGGCAATGAGTTCCAAATTTGATAAAAAAGCTTTAGTGGCCAAACACCGGACACTGTGTAGTCTTTGGCATGTGACATGTTCTAATCCGTTCCCCTAATTCCAATGAATTTGTTCCCTAAGTTCCCAAAGTTCTTGCGTGTCCTGTACTTGTGCAAATTTGGGAAAGGTTGTCGTCCGGTATTTGGGTTTGTCCGCTCAATGGCAAGCCTACTCTAGGTACTTTCTAAACATATTCCCTACCCAAATTGTTTTGGGGCTACTTTAAAAAAAAAATCTTACTATCATGGAGATGCGATTGCAAAATATGACTAGAAAATATGACTAGGCATTCCCTAAATATGTTCCCTACCATTCTCTATGAAGTATTTTGGTGTTCCCAATGGCCATATACTATACAGCCACGATGTATAAGGCTAAAATATGACTCGCAGTCATATTTGCAGTCATATTTTTTTTACCTTCAAAAATATTACTACAAGCAGTCACCAGTCATCCTCAGTCATAATTTTGCAGTCATAAAACACTGCCATTGTTGTAGTGTTTGTATAACTAGAGAGGCATACATTTCCATCCATCCATAAGTTTCATATTGTGGAGGCAATTTTCATGCATTTATAAGTTTCCATCCATTTTTCATCTAAATCTGAATTTTTTTTTCTATTAGATTTTCACGATTTACATTTTGAGAAGATTTTGAAAGATTTTGAATCTTTAAATCTGTAGGTTTTGATTTTTGAGAAAAAAACAAAAACAAAAACAAAAATAACATTTTGTGAATAGTACAACATTCCATTTTCCAATTTAAATTGTAGTGTGAAAGTCTCACCTACTTCAATTAATGGATAATTTCATCTAGATAAAAATAGTTTATGAGTTTGAGTTAAAGAAAAGTTTGTTAATCTTTTTCTTAAGAAGCCCCTCTAATCTTATTGTCCCTTGAATCTTAGTTGCTCCACCTTTGTAGAATTGGTTCTTAAATGGTTTACGTTCACAAGCAATGATTTTACATCACTGTCATGAAAGTAATCATGGAGATGCTCAATCAATTATTGCATATACTATAGTATTGCAATAATAATTTAGATATTCTGTTGTTATCAATATCCATTGGTTAAGGTTGGCAAAACATGTTCAAGAAAATAAATGCCAAAATTCTTTTAAGGATAATTAATTTTTTTCTTCAATAAAGAAGGAAAATAATCTTTTTAATATCAAGCACAATTTTGCCTAATTACTATAATGAATTATTTGATAAGAAATGACAATTCTAAACACCAGATATGATAGTGAGATGTTACTTTGGATGCTATTGTTAACATAAAAGTACAAGTTGTTCTATTCAAAGTCACCTAAAATCCATTTACTAAAATTATAAAACATCACTTAAAACATGGGTTTTTTATAGTGAGATCAACATGCCAAATTCATGGTTCTAATAATTTTAGTAGATCATGAGTTGGGAGTCTCCCTCTAGACTTATCTTCCATCTTCATCTATATTTCTAATCAAATTGAAATGTTTTCAAGTATTGGAGGATCTTCACACAAATAAATTTATTTTCCTTGACTCACTTTCAATAGTAGAAGACAAAAACAACTTTTACATGACTGTTAATGATGTCCAAAGTTAACCCACAAGTTGTAAAAATCAAACTATATTTCATACAAGTATTTCAACTTTTAGGCCTACCAAAATGAATGAGCTAATTTTAATTGAAATCCTCTTCCAAGCCACTATCAAGATTATAATATGCAAATACACTTGATGGATTTACATTTCCCTTTGTCTCAAACCATATATATGGTAATCTAGAACCTAATGAATAAACAATCTCAACAGAGCCAATGCCAAAAATATCTAAAAAGATTTAAACATCTTTATGAAAATTACCAAGGGCTTGTTCTAATGAAGAACTATCTACAAACAATTTGGTATGACCTTCAGAGATAGGAAGACTACTTGAACTTGAACTAGGAAAAGTTTGTGAGAACTCCAATGAATGGTAGAGTCCCCAAGGCTTGGTGGTTGGTAGAGAAGGCATTGATATATTGGCGATGGTAGATGCATTCTCCATGTCTCTTATTTGTTGCAATATTCCATTTACTTGTCCCATGGATGGTCAAGCTTCTGGGTTGGGAAGGCAACAAAAGAGGCCCAAGCGAAGGAGATCTACAACCATAGTTGTATGGACTTGAACATCTACATCCATGACCATTGAGTTGCCTAGCACATTGTTGTCAACACCTAGGTTAGAGTTTAAAGGTGAGGGAGGAGGTCCTATTGCATTTATGACCCCATCCTCTTGATGAGGTGTGGATCTTAACGGTTGAAGAGTTTGAAGCAATTTTGGATCTACCACATTGAGAAGAGACCCACCTTTATGGGCTCGCCATATAGTGTGTAGCAACACAAGATCCTCTGGTTCCGTTGCTTGCATATCCAAGGGACGCCTTCCACATACAACTTCAAGCACCAAAATGCCAAAACTATAAACGTCTGATTCTTTGGTTGCTTTACCTGTGTATGGCATCTCTGGAGCCATGTAGCCAAGAGTCCCCGTTGCCAAAGTGGTTTTATCCAATTTGTGATGATCCATCAAGCGGGCAAGTCCAAAGTCTCCCAAATGTGCATTGAAATCTGCATCCAACAACACATTGCTAGACTTGATGTCTCGATGCAAAACACAACTCAAGCAATCCTCATGCAAGTATTCCAAAGCTGCACCCACTCCTTGAAGAATGGAGTGCCGCATTTCCAAAGACAAAACCATCTCTCGGTGTTGGAGACCATGGCTACCAGGTGTGTGAAGCCATTCATTGAGGCCCCCATTGGGCATGAAATCGTAAACCAAGAGCAGGCGACTTTTCTCTTGACACCAGCCATGCAGCTGCACCACATTCCGATGCCGAACTTGGCCAAGACTGACCACTTCCGCTTGAAAGAGGGACTCCGCCTGCTTTGGCTCTGAGAAATTGATTTGTTTCACGGCAACAAAATGGGTTCCACTGGGAGCTTCAAAGAGCCCTTTGTAGACAGACCCCGATCCGCCGATACCGAGCAAATTACTTTCATCGAAGTTGTCAGTGGCCATCCGAAGTTCTGCATACGAGAACACATGTGGACCTGCGCTATGACCCAGTGGTGTACAGCGGTAACTTCTGGATGGGCTCGCAAGTCGAGAGATGGACCAAAGAATCACAACGGCGGCTGCCACAACCATTCCCACAACTCCTGTGCTGATGCCAGCCCACGTTCTGACGTTCCGAAAAGGATTCGGGGTATGGGATGAAGGGACGTTTGAAATCTCACTAATGAAAAATTCCCAGGACAAGAGCTCATGCGCTTCGACGCGTTGGACACCGGAACTTCCCCAGAACGTAGGGATCACTTCGTAGCCAAACATTTCGGGCAATTTGTAGTTGGGAATGTGCAGCAGAGGTAGCAGGGGCTTCTTCACGCTGGGGTTGGACCCATTCGCAAGCCTCACTTCGAGTGTCCGAGCTGAGCTATTGAAATCAATCCAAGCAGTGAAGATTTTCCCGTCGGAGAAATACGAGCAGTAGGTGTCGTTGCCACAGAGGTTGTGAGTGTATGCTCGGATGTCATAATCGTACTCATGGTTTTTTGAGACCCTGATGTAGCTGTTGCCGGCGTCTTCGGAATCTGGGTTGTACTTCCCCATGCCAAAAAGAATAAGGATGCCTGAAGGAGTGTATCTATGGTTTGGATCACCTGGATGGAGAGGACACTTGCATACCCCAGAGCCTCCTACTTCGGACATGAGTGCTTGCAAGTGAGCAGGCATCATGCTCGAGCTCCTGTACAGACTGAAGGCTATTCCGTTGGCGTCCTTGTCTCTGGGAGGACTGCTGTTATCCTGAGATAACCCAAGAGTTTCGAAGATGAATGAGAATGAGGTGCTGAACGAAGCAACTCTTCCAGTTGCGACATCCTGAATGCGCACCTTCTCCCGGTAGGACAACGCTCCACAAGACCCTCGCGACTGCGTGGCGCGCCCGTTGAAGATGTAGGATCGATTGGCGCCATTGTGTGCAGCATCTCCGAGAGCTAGGATGTTATCATCTTCAGAGGGAAAGGAATGGAAGGCGAGTCGCGTGTCGTCACCGGCAACTGAGCGAAGCAACACAAACAGGAGAAAGCACAAGAGGTTCATTCTGTACCGGGTTCTGTACTGTCCTGCTCTGCAAGCCCAATGCACACATGCGCTGAAATTAAATAGAAAACTGATTCACTTGTGCAAGTTTATGTACGGGCTGCTAGCTTCAAGTCTTGCAATGGATGCCTTCAATGTCAAAGATAATCTTCTCTATCTGCCAGGGTTTGATTCAGAGTTTGAAATTGAAATTTTGTAACCAAGCTCCTAGTCTCGTGCATGAATGAAGAGCAAAACTTTCGGAGGTTTCATGGATCCATGGCGTTCTGATACAAGCTTCGTACGGTGAACAAGCAGCTAGGTTACGAGAGTATCTGTCCTGTGGCAGTGGCTTGTGTTTCGAGTAATTATGGCCATGGATAAACTTCCTCAGGATCACATTTTGCTTTTGTGAATGTAGAGTGAAGTCTTGGGTCCATGTGGAACTCGAGCTTGCTCCAGGACGGCCATGAATCGTCAATTGCAAGGCGGTCAGGTCTTTTCTTCTATCTTACTGATTTTTTCTCCACGGACTCATGCCACGATCGAAGGTACGTAGTGTTTGTACTCCATGGAAGGCTTCCGTGCCGTTGACGTCAAAGGTGGTTCAGTTTGTTCAGCTATTCCCGAGTGGCGGAGGATTGCCCAAATCTTACCTCATTTTGGAGCTCGTTTCATTTACACTTCAAAAGAACAAGAAAAAGAGTGGATGAAGTTGTCAAAAGAACTTCTATGAAACATAGAGAGAAATATAGAGAGATTGTGTAGAAATAATCAAAGGTAAGAAGCCATTTCAAGCAAATACACCTAAAATTGTTATAATTCAAAAGTCATTGTCCCTCACTACCTAGAATGAAGATGTTAAGTCTAGGAATGTACATAACCCTACATTGTGGTGTTGATTTATGGTACACATGTTTGATTTTGAAAAACCATATCTAATTTGCATGGTGTCCAAATGATGTATACCAATGTACATTGCAATCTTCTATCACTTGTTAGTAAATTTCAATAAAAATAGTTATTTCCATACAATAATAATTAAGCTTAGTTGCAAATAGTGGTCACACTATTGTAGGTGCATACACCTTAGTGAAAGGAACCAATAGTAACCAGTTAGGGATGAAATTCAACCCAAATATTGGTTTTGCAGTGGTAAGATTTTCTTTATTTTTTTGACACAAATGAATGTAATTCATTGCAAGGATTAAAATACATCAGCCATCCACCAAAAATATCCTAACAAGAATAAATACTATGAAGGCAAACTCAATTTTAAAACTACAAGCACCAATACTCCTAATTGGGTGTGAAGGTACTAGGGCAATCACGTAGGAGCTAGAAGCAACTCGAGACCACCTTAGTATCCAATAGACAAAACCAAGTGACAAGTTCCTAAACAAATCCATTAAGACTTGTCTTCAATGATAGTAGCGTAAACTCCATTTCTACACCACTTTTCTATGAAAGTCTTCATAATTTTAATAACTTTCATGGGGTGTTTTTGACATCTTCTTTGAATTTAATTTTGTATTATTTTGAATTTTAACTTATGGATCTTCCAATTGCAATAATTTATTGAATTTTGAATTTTTTTCAAAGTTTAAAATTTAGTAGAAATATATCCTACTAGGCTTCATTTTCTATTTTTAAATCTAAATAAAAAAATGGATACTTTGAAAGTTGTAATCAAGCTTAAACAAGTCACATCTACTATTGGATATTGGGACCAAAATTAGGAGTTAATTTAATTGAAGACATGCCATACTAGACTTGAATTACCCCTAAGTCCCATTGATCCTATAAAGGACAAAATGAATTTTGGATAGGTTGAATTTTTGATGAAACTTCTTAAAACTTTTTCATAAGATAGAAAACATCATTAGCTTTCTAGAAATATAATTTTTATTTCATTTGGTGCCCAAATAAAAAGTTATACCACAATAAGTCCAAAATTGAACTTGATGGATAGAAGAAAAATCCACGAAAATTTGAAATTAAAAAAAAATCTCATAGATTTTTTTTTTCTACATGGATAGCTTTTATTCATTCCATTTGGATTCGTGATGTGAAAGTTACCAAGCATCTTGTTGTGTGGACAATGAAAGCATCTTATAACTTGAAGTAATGTACAACATACATTTTTGAGCTAAAAATTTTCACATTTTTTCACCAGAAAATTTTCTAGAAGGTTGATTTTGATTGTTGGAGTAATCTCATCACTAGGCTTAGTGTATTTTAATTCCATCTTAACCCCCAAAGTCCCAAGGCCATGATTTCTTCACTTTGAATGCATTTATCTTGCAATCTATATTGTCTGAATTTTTTTCAAACTTATACATTTTTAATTTTTCATATTAGTCCACTACAAGATCCTATGGTTAAAAATGCAAAACAAAAATACAAAATTCAAAATACTGTTTTTAAAGTATTTGTTCTTTACCCTGAAAATGGTAGTTTTGAGCGATTTTTGACAAAATAAAAACCTTAGGACTTTAGGAAGTAAGGTAAAGGTACACTCAAAACTGCACCCTATCTAAAACTGCCATCACCACTTTGTGTACATCTCCAAAATCAACATGTACATAAGTTGAAAAACAATTCTAAAACTTCTTACTAAAATTGAAAAACTTTGTTTCTTCATAACTTTTGCATATGGTATCCAAATGTTGCATTCTTTGGTGCGTTGGAACCTCCCTTGACTTGCCAACAAGAAAATACAAAAATTCGACCAGTCCAATGATACGAATTAATACGAATAAGGCACAGCAGCAAAAATGTACCCACGTTATGCACGTGAATTTGCAGCGTCTTTCCCTACTTGAACTCACTACCAATTCATTGACTTTGCGCTCTACGCTTGCCTTTTCACGATTGCTGAAGTGCTGAACCTGCGTAACCTTCTTCTTCAGACGTGGCGACGATAAGAGTTGCCAATGCAGGTGACCATTCAAATAGTTCATACAAGGAATAATTAATTCAGTTTTTTTTTGCAGCTTACGTCAATCTTCTGTGTACACATGCGATGTCCTCCGTTGAGTACTTTATTGAAGAATCTTTGAGGCGAAGATAAAAGGCTCCGTCCTTTTTGAAAGAGCTTGTAAATTTTCGTCAACAAAAGAAACAAGATATCCAGTATGATATTGTACAAGGGTACTTACCCATATTTTTTCATTTGAAATGTTGTAACACTTAAAGTTCCTTGACTATATTTTCACCAAAAACACTCTAAAATTATCATTTCTAATACAAGTACCAAATTTTAGAATTTCTTTTTTTTGGATGCATATAACTGTAGGATCTTGTAGTACACTAGTAGCATAAAAATGCAAGCATGTGAGCCTTGAGCATATATATATGTAGATATCTTACAACCATTGAAGGTGCTTATAAAATAAACACCTATACTATAGACATTTATAATATAGTTACTGTAACTGAATTCGTAATTTTTGCACTTGGCCAAGTGCATTAATCGAACACTAAAAAAGACACATTTTTCCAATCTTCATAAATGTGGTATACCAATTCTAGAAGTGGGTCAAGCCTTTTAAAAAAAAAAATTGTACATTATAATTGGATCATTTCTTTTGCACATAGCATGCTATTGTGCTTGAAGTAATGAACTATGCATTTGAAATATGAACAAATTTGTATATTTGAACAAAAAATCACCTGTACGGAACATTTTTGAATTGGAATTTTGAGTCAAATATTGGTCTTGCTTTAAAAATCAATCCCATGGTATTATGAAACACTTTTATGTACTTCAAAAAATAGCACACCATCAATTTATTATCAATTCATTGCTACACTTGAAAAGAAAAGCTCAAAATAAAAACACAAAATACCATAATTACTAAGTATAATAACTATTCCTACTAATAAAAACTATATAGAATAGGATGTACTACTATAAATACTTGTACGCAAATTGTCAACATACTAATCCATTGCGTCCGGCGTCTCTGCAATTACCTCTGATGATTGAGTCTCTACCTCTGCTTCTTCTTCATAACCTACAGGACCCCATAGAACATCTGCTTCAGTCTCCCTAGGTCTTGCAATTAGTATTGCAGAAATTTCAGGTGGAATTTCAAATTCTGTATCATTCAAGAACCTATTAAGTTGACCTTCACCTTCTGAAAAAGGTATTGGATTCATGGATGACGTCTCTTCCAATATTGAAGTGACTTGTTCATATTCGTATGCCCTTTCAATACCCCTTCGACGATGTCGAATACCTTCCTAATTGTAGTACATTCCATCTGCTCCTTTTGTCATTTCTTCTTCAACCATAGCCCATGCATAACACATCCTATCTATCTGTGTTTCACCTCCCACTGTTATTGTAGTCATGTCTTCTGATATTGTTGAAGGCAAGTCTCCTCTATTTGGCTCAAGAACACTGTCATCCATATTTGCATCTACTTCTTCTCTTGCGCGAATTATTGCTCTTGCCAAGAAAATATTCTCTTCTGTTTCCATTACTACCTCCTCTGTTGAAGGAGCCACTTCTTCAAAAGGAACAGTTTTTGCATCCACACGAAGTTCACGTTCCACTTCTTCTATTCTTTTGTCAGCCGTACCTCTTTCGACTAGTATGTTCACCTCCATTTCCGTCATTACCTCCTCCATAGAAGAAACACCTTCAGCTTGCACTGGAAATTTACTTTGTTCCTCTTGCATGGCCTCAAGATTATCTTTGCTTGCTTCATTCTTTTGAATAGAATGTTGTTCAAGTACGTCGTTTGTATCTTTGTTTGTTGTACTATTTTTTGGAACACTCACCTGTCCTATAGATGCTTCAAGATCTGTAGATGCATCTACCATCGATACATCATATGTTGGTTTTTGTTTTTCAATTTCTTTGGAGGTTCATGTACTTCTTTTTTGCGAGTGCTCTTCCCTTTCTTTTCACGTAGTACCTTTTGCTTCGATGAATCACTTTCTTCTTCCATTGAATCATCATTTTGCTCTGGAGAGTCCTCTTCTAAATCCGACGTATCTTTTTCTGAGTTCGATGTGTCATCATCTGTTTCATCCTCCGTATCTTCTTCCTCTTCATCGTATTCTGATTCATCTTCTTCTTCATCTTCTTTGTGTCCTTCTCTCACTAGTGTATCTTCTGAATACAAATCTTCGCTATCTTCTATATCTTCTTCTTCATCTCCAAATATCTCTTCCATGATATTATCTTCTTCTGTCCTCGTATGTACCACATGAATAGAAGAAGATCCTATATGAGGAGCACCAATATTTTGCGGCCGTACTACTTCTGCATTTCCAGTTACTACCACTGTAGTTGCTCTTGCTTGATTTCCTGTAGGATTTACTTCTTGCAATGTATTGTTCAAAAAACGAGTTCGATCTATGGATCCATCCATGACGATCACTTCACTGCCTACAAATGAAGTCTTCAATATACTTGATATAGTTGTCGTAATGCCTACTCCTATTAACCCCCATTTCTCTGGTAAATATGTAGCAACCAACCTTTGCAACTCAAGGGGGGTTCTCTCCAGATTGTCTACCTCACAAGGCATACTAGCTTCACTCCATGAATCTATAAACACCACTGGTACTTGTTGAGGATTATTTCGTATGTTTTCTATCACCCTTGATGCAAGGGGATGTACCATTACAATAGCAATATCCCCTATTGCTTGTACGGTACGCTCCTTTTTTCCATTGTATTGCAAATCATCAACATATGATGATACGGTTTGTTGTTGAAAAACTCACATACCTCTATACACAGTACAATTTGTAGGTAGTCCCATCTTCTCTTTCAAGTCCATGTCAAAATGTACTCCTGCTGGAAACAGAAACACTGTATTCCACCGATGTGTGCCTACCATCCATTGGTGCAACTTTTCCATTACTGCATTGTACTCGTCCTCTGTCCATGCTTCATCATCTCCTCCTGTTCCACATCGCCTACAGTTGAATATCCACAAGCAAGGGGTTCTCAATTCGACGACCCCTTGTGAGAAAAAACCTCTTCTACAGCGAACAAGAACGTTTGTAATTGCATCTCCATGTGCAATACATGGTACATTTAGCTGCCAATCCCATTCAACTTCTTGTAGATTTCTCACATTCCTACTTATGCCTTCATAACCAAATTCTCCTCGTTGAATGTTGGCATAATGATCTCTGACCATTGGAGGTATTAAATTCGTTGATCTACCTAAAGCCTCCATTGTCTTCACTGCAGGAGATGACCAAGCTTTCCTCATTTTCTTATCAACTACTTTAGCAAGTACCTTCAATTGAGTATGGTTCACGCCCTCAAATTTTTGCACATCAATGTGGAAAAAATCTTGCATGTTTCTTGGATTTTCCACCTTTGCATCAACCATCAACCAGCGTATCGCATTTCGTACAGCTTCTTTCTGTTGAATGCGATCTGTTGTCCAAGCCAAAGTATCTTTCATTGGAGCATTACTGCTTGCATTGTTGAAGAAAAATCTTTGTCTTGGACGTCGATCACCAACCATAGGTTTTGCAGCCATTTCCTTAACTAACCGCAAATACATTGTCTTCGGAACTCTCATTAGAGGTCTCAACCAAAGCCGTTCCATCCTCTTCCTCCCTTGTCGGATGTCAATGTTTGCATCCAAGGATTTCTGGTCGGCATATCTTTTCCACTTTTGCATATTCTCTTTACTATACCACAAGATCCCATCTTCATAATCACGACAAACTTGAAGAACTGCTTGATAGGCCACTTCATCTTCTTGCCATGCATGACGAGTATACTCGGCCATCCTTTTGTACATCACCCCCAATGATACACTTCGTCTAGAAGACCTCGTTCAATGTAATGCGCTTGCTGCCATTGTCACAGCCTTGGCTCGTTGTACATCATCTGCACGAACCTCAGGATTGGATTTACCGCATGCTATTCAAATAGCTCGTAGCTTCATCAAATCTTCTTCCATGTTGGTATAAAATGTTCTTTCAAATTCCCGTGCATTTATTCGTATTGAAGCCTCTATATAAACTTTAGGATCATTGTAGACAACGAATCGAGCCTTCCTCTCTGCAAACTTCTTCTGGTACTCTTCTTTTTTCATCAAACCCGCCTTATATTCCTGCTCAGCTTGTTTACATGCCGCAACCACATGTTGACCATCTACAGATTCCCAAATGATATTATTTTGCAACCAATTCATCTTTGTTATGTTCGGATCATCAGGAACTGTTGAAGCATTATGCAAAAATTTTGCTTGAAAGTTTTCCACTGCACCTTCATGAGAAAACGGAATTTCCCTTTGCATTGGAGCACCATCAATATCTACGCCAATTTGAATATAAGCTATTGGGCGTAAGGTGAGTGCTGACATATGTGGCTCATCTTTTCCACAAAGTCGCTTGTATGTTTCTGCAATGCGACGTGCTGTCAATGCGCGGTGATTTGTCTCCACATTCTTAACATCCCGTATGTTTGCAACCTTTGCTGAAAAAACAAGGTCCATTCCCCAAATGTATCCAACCAAATATTCATCATGTGTTGGAAATTTTACAAGTGGACCAACACTTCCTGACTTGTGTTGTACCACTATATCCTCTCCATCATCACAAGCCTCTTCAAGAACTCCTAACTCTTCCAAACGTTCCACATTATTTGTAGTATCATCTACATTTGTACGTGTCCTTCTCGTTCTTTCCAAAGGTGTTGCTTCAGAATGAACACGTTCCACAACTGTCCTTCCTCTTCTACGTGGTAACAATACTCTTTGTGCTCCAACTGTTTGGAGTGTACGAAGACGTGTTGTAGCTGCTCCTGATGACTCAACTCCACTTTTCTCCATCAACAATGTACCCCTCTCTCTTATCGATGAACCACCTTATGTAGATGTTGATGTATTTTGTAGAGGTAGTTCAACAGATGTATCCATTCTTGGTGTTGAGTGCATAGCACGTGTTTTTCGTGATCCCATACCTTGAATTCTTCTGGCATTTCTTTGTTGTGCTGTTGGATTGGAGGATGTAATATCTTCCATCGAATCTAGTGCTGTACGTCTCTTGCGACGCTCTTCAACGGGCACCCAATGAACATTCATTGGATTTGCTAGAACCCTATATATAGGATCAGTTTCTTCAGGAACTGGTGGAGGAGTTTTGTCAAGAACATTTTGTGGAGCCGTTCTTTTCAACTCTTCATATGCCAACATTTTTTGCAAAAGTCTTCGAGCTCGTACAACATCCTCTGGGTTTAATTTTTGAAACCTTTCCACCGCTTCACTGCATGCACTTCGAAGCTCCTCAGGCATAGAGGTCCAATTCTCTTGAAGTTTACGTAGAATCCACATAGGTTTATCAACATCCAAGCAACACTCAGGAATAGTTGCCATCATGAATTGCCTTTGCAACTGGAACTTGCAAGTCTGCCCTTCTTCCATTGCTACTTGCAAGAAAATCACATCTTGTGGTGCAGTGGTAATTGAGAGTAGTTTCCCATGTTCATGCCCTATGGCTGCCCAATGCAAGCCATCTTGCAATACTCGCTCTGTGATCTACAACATTGGTGTCCCAGGGTCCGTTGCCACAATCCACCATCCATGCTCGATCCATGTACTGAAAATCTTAGGGGCCATGGTAGTCCTATTTTTTAGCATCATACAACAAAAAACCTTTAGTATTTGAATAGGGTTCTCACATCCATTCAAACTATTATAATATCCAAAATGTGAAAATCAAAGTTAGAATTCACATATCCAATTCAATTAGCCCAAAACTATTAAAAAATTGAGTGGAAAACCAAAGTTTTACGTTGACATGTATTATTATACGTGTAGAACATTAGATACTATAACTATGATATATAGTTGATAATATGTTTTAATGTTATATTGACACAATCTACAGACATGAATGTATTCCTTACACTACAATTACTTGATGTCAAAGTTCATAATGAACATAGTTTCTAATAATTATCTTTACATTTCTTTGTCTCACTAAGCTACTTATAAAGCTTTCAATGGTATTTTTTATTTTTAAAATACCTTTGCGAAATTTTTTAATTCATTGTACTTTCTTCATAATATGAAGGTACTATTATAATTTTCATTTCTTCTACACTTGTTAGTATACAATGGTTAAACAGAATTATTGATTAGTTATGTGACATGGATATTCACTTTTATGAAAGCCCCTTGCAAGTTGAAACAATTACAATATGCAAGAATAAAATGAACTTGATGATAGAAATGTTATAAAGTTCTAGAAACACAATATTCAGAATGTTGTCTACTTTGTGAACTTCTTTGCATTAGTTGAATTGATGTCCCTTTGTCATCAAAAGTAATATTATTTGCAAGTATAGGACTAAGTAACCTTCATTAATGAATTTTCATGTACATGATCTTGAAAGGACTATTCTTTACATAAAGTTTGCTACTACTATCACTTTCAATTCCCTATCATCAAATTATATTTTTCAAATGTTATTGCAATCATTACAAATTTCATAGAACCCAAAACAAATGGTCCTCAGTGCTAGGAAATAATTCCTTGTCAAAGATACTTGCACACGAATTTCTACATCGCAATACCTTTATTGGAATGCACTTCTTCGTTTTTTCTTATTGCTTAGTCCTTCCTTTGTAGTTCAAATTTCCAAAAAACATTTATTAGTTCTTTCATTGGGACCTTGAAATAAAAAAAAAATGCAATTATAAGTTCACCATCTTGAACTTCAAAAAGGTAGAAGCCTTTGTATTCACTACTTGCACATTCAGAAATACTAAATCCACTTTCAGAATCTATAATATTTGTACTTCATCTTCTTCAATTTTTTTAAAAATTAATGTAGATACTACACACAAATGATATTCTATTGGAATTTTGATAAAGCATCTATAGCTTCCGGAACCATCACATTATTATATCCAAAACTCATAATTCTAGCAACAACGTACATGTTTTACATCCTTTGCTTTTAAAAAAAAACTACCACTTGAACCTTAAACCATAATCATAGTGACACTAAAGAAATTGTTAGAAAGTCTTTCTTTGGTTTAGAATATATTATGATGAAATGATATGAATGCCATGACCAACAATTTCTATGAGAAGAAAAAAACATTAACCTTCTTGGACTTCAAGAGGACATAGATGTATACCACAAATATCATTAATACAATGGCAATTGCCTCTTTATATATGTATATATCAAAAACAACTTTCATAAAAAAACCTTCATATATAATATGATAGTTATTTTTACTTATTACTTTATGTTTCTAAATTTACATAGAACATGGCAGTTGAAGACAAAGATATCACTTTATTTATATGAAATTCCATTGAATATGGCTAGTACAAAAGAAAAAGGTATTTACATAAATGTATCAAAAAGTTTTAGAATTCATTTACGATTTCTACTTTAATATTTATTCAATTCATTGTTTTTTTCAATCATAATTCTATGTCTATTTAATTATTTGAATTTAAAATAAAAATATAATTAGTATTGTGATACAATGAAATTTTTCCAAAATTCCAATAGAAAATGCTACAATTTGAATACATTTTAGGCACTTCAATCTCTTTATATTGCACTGTATTTGCTTGAGTCCTAATTTTTTTTCATAAATCATAGATGATTTCATTTTCAATAGAAGATAAATGTAACCCCTATACTACCATTGTCTCATTGGTGGACAAAATGGAATTGAGTAGGCTCCTACGACTGTAATATTCATCAAAAATTTGTGGAACTTTTTGTGAAATTATAAAAGACAAAATAGTTTTTGGAAATATAGTTTTCTTCTCAATTGCAATCCAATTACAAAAGTTATGATTGAAAAGGGACTTTTGTGGATGCAATGTGCAACACTGTGTCCCTATAGAAAAGCTTTTAAGTTTGTAAAAAATGAGTTGCTCAAGGAGTATAATGAAATCTACATTTAAAGCTTTATTTCATTCCAATTTGATTTGTTAGAAGACAATTATGGACAAATTTTGGCTCCAATTAACTTAAAACTTATAAACAAAGTATTATAAACTTTTTTGGAATAATTTGAATTCATATTTACAATTAGAGGCCCCAAATTAACTAAGAGCGATGTTTCAAATAAAATCCAAACGGCACAAAATAGGGAGTCTTTTTTTTACATTCACCGTTGCCTAGACCTTCACAAGAGGCTCATTGCACTACTATAGACTTGACCTATGAACATGAGCAAGTGAGTATAAATGGAAGTGGACTTCTACATTCACTATTTCACTTTAATTTTAGTCACACTAATCACTCCCAAGAGGGCCAGGGAGTTGGGGATTGATAATTTCACATTTATTTTCGAAACAAGAATTGTATGATTAAGTTCTACAATTATTTTTAATTTTTAATTTATTTAAATTTGATTCCTTTGAGGTTTTTAATTTTTTAATTCAAATTTATATGATTCTTCTAAGGGTTTTCAATTTTTTTGAATTTATTTTTGTTTGATTCTTCTGAGGTTTCAGATGAATCTTTGTTGCCATACAAGTTGCTTGAGGAAACCTACAACAGCCAATGGCTTTCATGTTAAATTTTTAGTGCAGGTTCCAATCTAATTTTTTAAGTTTTTGATGGAGTCAAACTCTCTGTTTTCTTAATCTTATCAACATTGTGGGAAATGCTGAATTGTGGAAAATGCTGAATTTTATATACAAGAGAGGGCTCAAAAACAGTTCGGGCATTAAGAATTGCCCCTACAAAGGTATTTAAAATCATGCACATAGTTTTTAATATAGAGCAATTTGTGAATGGTGGTAAATAAGGCTTATATGTGCATGGTTCAAGGATACTGAGGCAGTGAAATATGAGACTGTGACATTCCATTTTATACCTTAAGTAATTTTTGAGTTATTATAAGACAGAATGAATGTACAAAAAAGAATGCATTAAAGTTTTATTAGCAGTAGCCAATGAATGTTCAAATCTGTACAACTTTTTTCTAGAAAAATGGTGCTCTTTGTTGGCTATGTGCATGGGCTGATTTTGAATTCACATGCATGATCATTCACTATGACTTCCGCCATTTTCAGCATGTTTGTTAAACAAGTCTTGGACTAACTTGGTTGGTTCATAGCTTCATCAGGTGCTATTATTGATGCACCCTCTGAGCAACTTTGCCTCCCTAGTGCACCTTCACTTCATAAAATCATAAGTAATTGGAACCAAGGTACAAAATTTTGGAAAAATAAGGCCTTCTACAGTCTCTAATTTGCCTCCCTATGAAAGCTGCTTCCGAAAATAACTTGTACCCAGAGAGAATGTGCATACCAGGCTACCAGAGCGGGAAACTTGAAAAATTTTCTACATTTTTAGCAACTGGAGCTAATTCGGATAATCACAATAATAACAACTACCACTAGCTCCAACCTTGCAAGCAGAGTGGAGCAGGCAAGCGGATCGGAGCAAGCCAGCGGAACGGAGCAAGCGTATCCGACAAACAGACAAAGTACCGCGAGCAGACAAACAGACAAAGCAAAGCAAGCAGGCGCGGAGCGGAGTGGACAAAATACCGCGAGGTCAGGCAGGCAGCAAGCAGGCGTAGACGCAGCAAGCAAGCAGGCGCGGTGCGGAGCAAGGCAAGCGCAGCAAGCAGGCGCAGTAAACAGGTGCGGCAAACAACAAGCAACAAACAGGCGCGGAGCGGACGGATCAAGCAGGCAGGTGCAGCAAGCAGGCCCGGAGCGGACGGAGGAAGCAGGAGCGGTGCGGAGCAGGCGCGGTGCAGAGCGGAGCAAGCGCGGTGCGGAGCGGAGCAGGAGAGGAGCGGTGCAGGAGCGGTGCAGGAGCGGAGCAGAGCGGTGCAGGAGCGGAGCGGAACGGAGCAGGAACGGAGCAGGAGAGGAGCGGAGCGGAGCAAGCGCATATGACCCCTGTGTACCCGTGGAAATGATACCACGATACCACGACCTACCTCCGGGGACGGAGCCCATAACCGACCCCGCGGAGCTGCGCGGGGGGGTGGAGGTAAAGTTCACAGTTCACTTCGCAGACTTCGCAGTTTGATCGCAGTTTGTTTGCAGTTCCGCAGACTTTGCAGACTTCACAGCTTGTTCCGCAGACCCCGTAGCTTGTTCCGCAGACTTCGCAGCTTGTTCCATAGACTTCGCAGACTTCGCAGCTTGATTGCAGCTTGATTTAATTTGGTGAAATCACCTGCTTGATCAAGTAGGTGCGATCAAACTGGTGCGATCAAACTTGATGATCACTCCTGCTTGATGATCGCAGCTTGATTAATTTGGTGAAATCACCAATTAAATCACCTGCTTGATCTGCATGAATGTAAATGAATGCATAATTTGTATTAATTTGGGTGAAAATCTGTATTAATTTCTGTATGGAAATCTGTGAAAATCTATATTAAACTGTATTAATCTGTATTAATTTCTGTATTAATTTCTGTATGAAAATCTGTATTAATCTGTATTAATCCGTATTAATCTGTATTAATTTCTGTATTACTTTATGTACTAATTTCTGTACTAATTTCTGTATTCATTTCTGTGAATGAATCTGCATGAATGTAAATGAATTATGCAGATTGGATGCACAGATTGATTTCTGTGAATGAATCTGCAGTGAATGTGGATTAATTTGCAGTGAATTTGGATTAAATTTGGATTAAAATTGGATAAATTTGGATTAAATTGGATTAAATTGGATTAAATTGGATTAATTTGGATTTAATTTGCATTAATTTGGATTAATTTGGATTAATTAGAATTAATTTGGATTTAATGTGGATTTAATTTGGATTTAATTTGGAATATATTGGATTAATTTGGATCTAATTTGGGGTTAATTTGGGTTTAATTTGGATTAATTTGGATTAATTTGGATTTAATTTGGTTTAATTTGGATTAATTTGGATTAATTTGGATTTAATGTGGATTTAATTTGGATTTAATTTGGATTTAATTTGAATTAATTTGGATTTATTTGGATTTATTTGGATCATATGTCGCTAATGGATTTTGAACCCAAATCTTTAGTATGACAATGCACACTCTTAATGCACATACTTCACCTATGGCTTCCCATGAATGTAACTACTGCCATGAATGATTGTTGTACTATTTTTATTTACTTTATTAGCTTGTTATGACTTATGCTCTTTGTGGTATCATTTCTCCTTAGGTTTGTTACTAAGAGTATGTGCTGTTTTTTTAGGAAGGCCATTTTTGGCTTCTTTTCCATTTTTTTTTTAAAATTTTGACTAAAAAAGTGGACATGTACATGCCATTTGATTTGTACATGAATGATATTTCAAAATTCAATTGGAAAACATATGTACCCGAATGTTGAAAATGATGTAATCATTGGCAAGTTAACATGTTTGAATTCTTTCTTCAAGGCAAGTTGGCTACATGCTTGAAAATTTACAAATCATTTTGAATTGTCCATCATGTAGGACAACAATACTATGTGAAAAAAAGAAATGAATTACCTAAAACATTAAATTTTTAAAAATTTATGTATTGAATTGGAGAACACGAATCCCAACGTTTGTAATTTTTTAATTTAAAAATTGCACATGATGTTCTAAATTTTTTGCAAAAAATATTGATAATTGAGTAAAATACTACACTTTATGGTTTATTTAATAGTACAGAATCCATAACTACCCGTAAACTTAAATTCTTCATATCTTGTGATTCGTTAATTGAAAAAGAATTATTCATAACTTTTTGAATTGGTGTATAAGTACAAAAAACCAAATTCAAATTTTATTTTTTGGAAAAAGAAAGGTTTTCTTATGTGCCCTAACTGCACAAATACAAGAAACAGTTACATATTAGGTCATCTTTTTTTGCTTCTATTACCTAATGTTCTAAATGTTGAACATGTGAAACATGTTCTTCGTCCCCACCTTTCATAAAAATTTGAGCCTAAAATATGCAAATGTCAACCTAAAATATGTAAAATATGTCATTAATTGAATGAATTGACTTTCATAGCTTGTAAGTTACATTGAAAAATAAAGCGCTTACCTCCTTGTTTTTTGACTTAAAGAAATTCATTTATTAACAAAGATGTCCTTGGAATGCACATTGTCATTGATTGTCTCCAATTCACTATTCAACAAAATTTTCAATTAGAAGAAGGCTTTAACATTGTAGAGGAATTTCAGGATGTTTTTTTGGCTTGCAATTGTTCGCAAGAGAGTTTGTAGAAGCATCATGTGGAATTTGAGTTATTGAGGTAAAACACAATATGGTTAGAGAAGAATCCACATACTAAATCTCCAATTATCCTATTTAAAAAATATTAAGCAAGCCAATTTTTAACCTTCATCAAAATCATGCAACAAGTAAGTAAGCTAGGCTACTACCTCATTGAAACTTCAACAAACATTATTTTTTTAGTGTAATGGATGGATGGATTTACTTCTTTCATTTTCTATAATTTTGACAATATGCCTTTGGACAAATACATCATCTAAACATTGGATGGTGTGAAAAAAATTATATATATAGCATTGTTTCTTATTCCTAAAATACAAATTATGGACAAAGAGATGACAAAACATACACTGTTGGATACAGAATTCAACAATTAGCATCATTCTTTTTGATGTCAATTGAACATGTATTAACCCTATAAGGACGCTGCGGACTAGAATGGTCTGATGAATGACAAAGGAATTCTCTCAAGTCATCATGGTCAGAAATAATAACATACCTATAAAATATTTGATCATTTTTTTGCTTCTGAGACATATGCAAGATACAATAATGATTCAAATAAGGAGTGCTATGTGTTATTCAATTCAATTGAATATGAATACAATGTTTAGTCACAGTTGGTAGCTTATTGTGCATCTTCTATATGAAATATATGATATATGTTTTTGAAGATGTAGGATTAAACTTCATAATCACTGTACGATAGAAGGTAGAGGCACTCGTAACTGACCAAATAAAGAATGACGAAAGTATTGGAAGCAACTGAAGCATTGAAAATATTCTTGAAAGTGCATGAACAAAAATGCCAATGTTTGAAAAAAAAATAATTAGAAATATATATATATATATATATATATATATATATATATATATATATATATATATATATATATATATATATATATATATATATATATAAAGTGTGTGTGTGTGTGTACGCATACAAAAAAACTTTGGTGATTTTTTGAAATGAAATGAAATTACTATTTATTTTTGAAGCCCAAAGTTAGTCTTCACGTATGTCCAATGTATAGAGTCTTATAAAACCGCTCGTTTAAGAGAGTACTTTTTGCTTACTTTGGCATTTAAAACCAAATCTAAACCAAGCATATGTGTCATGATAAGATTGGTGGAATTCATAATTGGAAATCAAGAACTCATGATTATAAATGAGTTCAAACTTCTCTTGAACTTAGCCACCCTATTCATTGATAATGGGGTTGTGGTCGAGAATGGGTACCTCTACCTTCTATATAATAGAAGTGATTTCTATGATAATACATGATGTTGAAGACAATTGGTTCTTCACGATTTTTGGGCTGAACTTTTGGAAATAGTAGTTGTTAGTGTTGTATGTTTTCTAAATACCTTCAATTGTTATAAGTGAAAGTAATAACAATTTGGTTTTCATTAAGACAATATATGGGAATTGAGCATTTGTTACAATGTACATTGGAGGGGGAGTGCCATTTTATGTGAAAAGTGCTAAATTTTATAGGTCAATCTTTATTTCAATGAAACGGTTCTCATTAGGTGAAGGTATAAGTGCAGGAACCAAGGAATACAATAGATGCAAGGGGTTTTGGAAGTCCTGTAGATATGCCATTGTTGGCAACAAGAACAAGGCCTGATGGAAAGAGTGTAGGCCAAAGAATTGTTAGAGCATGTCGCGCAAGACTATTCCAAGGTGGTGTATTTGGAAGGCATACCGTTGAAGTACATGGAGGTGTAAACACTGTAGAGCTTATCACTGAAGAAGGAGCTATTGTTGGAACAGGAGTAATCAATGAAAGCCTTAAATGTGGAATGGAATTGCATCATGTGAAGCTTTGGCCCCATGAGGTTGCTGTACGTGTACTTCATGTTATAGAGGGCTCCATATGGACTAGAGAATTAGTAGGGGAGCGTCTTGGTCAGTGTGTGGGGTTGGTGATTCGTTGGAAAAAATCAAGAATTCGAACTGTAAGTGGTAGAATGCCAAGTACTTTAGAATCAGAAGGAAGGCAAAATGGTAATGTTTCTCCCGTATCAACTCCGGAGTTTGAATTCCACGAAAGCAATAGTAATCCAAGTTCTCCCGAAATGTCATGGAGTACACCTGAGAATATGAACACCCCTCAACAAAGATCTCCAACAAGTGAACAAGGAACTAGTAGCGGACCTTTTCAACAAGTAATGGATGGATTACCAGAAGTGGGAGCTATCCGAAGTTATTCAATGGTAAATCGAAGGAGACGAGAAAGAGACCCACGTGAAAGAGGACAATCAATGAGTCAGAAGGTGACATTGCAAAGTGTAGTAGCGGCAAAAAATGAAGGTGCATGCAAAAAGAATTGCCTAAAAGGAATAGATGAGAAATTCATATTGAATCAGAGGTATATGGCATGGAGGCAGAAGTATGATCTTCGATCAACCTGGATACTGCAGATGTTGAGTGCTTTTTTCAAAAGAACAAAAGGAGGGAAGAGGCACAAGTATGAGACAAAATTAGATGGCTTTAACGTTTGCAATGCGTGCTATGCGAAGGCGCTTGGTTATTCGCAACGGCGGTTCAAGCAATTGAAGCAATCACAACAAATCTATGGAAAAGTGACAACGGTACATGGGAATACATGTCACTTGAGAGGAACAAAAAAGTCTACAGCACATGCAAGTTTTGAAGAATTTGTGAAAGAACTTGGATGCACGCAACCACACAAACAGATACGAAGGAAAATAGATAACAACGTAGTACCATTGATACTATTACCCATGAACACAATAAAAGTGGATGTGTTTAATTACGTGAATGAAGAAGTAAAAAAGATGGTGGATGGAGAGCCATTGACCCTTAGTTCATTCCATCGGTTGTGGCGCGAGGAATTTCCACACGTACAAATTCCACCATTTTCCCGATTTTCAAAATGCTACCATTGTTGGGAATATAAGTGTGGAATGGAATCTACAACAAATGCAGTAGTTCGTGTGGAGATAAAGAAGCTGTATATAATACATATCCAACATCAAATGAAAGAGAGACGTGATTATTAGTTGTTTAAGAGATCAACAATGATAACACCAGACTTGTACATGTGTTTAATAGTGGACGACATGGACCAGAGCACAACTATGGTTCCAAAGATGAGGCAATCCGTGAAGAACATAGAATCTCGGTTTGTAAAAACTCATCTTTGTGGAGTCCTAGTGCATGGAATTGGACTGTATACAGATGTCTAGGTTGATGCACACCACAAGCATGACAGCAATCAAGTGATCACTACCATAATGCACGTATTGTCTAATGTGCGAAGACGGAAGGGGAAGCTACCACCAACTTTACGAATTCAAGCGGACAATACTACTTGTGAGAACAAGAACATATACATGTTTGCATTATGTGCAGCTCTAGTGGGCATGGGCTTTTTCCAAGAGGTGCAACTGAGCTTTCTAATTGTTGGGCATACACATGAAGACATTGACCAACGATTCAGCATTATCTCAAATACGTTGAAGAGGAAGAATATTGATTCTATGGATGAGATGTTGGCTTTGGTAGAGAAAAGAACATCGTACACGGAAGCATTTGTAAGTGCACATCAGTTGGAGAATGTTCGAGATTGGAAGTCTTTCATCACACCACATCTTTTGAGGGGAGGAGAGCAATTAACAGGGATCACGTTTCCACACCACATGAGATTTTATATGGAGAATGGAGTGCCTAAGGTGAAGTACAAGCACTTCAGTAAAGATACATGGGGACCGGCAGAAGGGCACATGTGCTTGCAATCCTTACCTACAACGGCAGAGAAGCCAACTTTAGCAAAGGTGTTTGCAGCAGATGAAAGAGAGTTGAGGGCTTTAGTAGATTTCATTGTTTACAAGGAGAAGTGTGTGGAGAGAAGATGGGATGTATTGAAGAACCTTGAAACAATTAACAAAACAGATAAATTCATAGAATATTTGAAAGAATTTCCCAACTCGGATAGAAGTGCAGAGACAAACAAGCCATTATGGCCATTAGGCTTTGCAGAGAATAGCGGAGAGACTACTAATTTAAATTCAATGTTTGAAGAAGGGGAGCAATCAAATACAATGTCAACAACGATAGACTCTATTATGGCTACAATGCCAAATCCTGAAGCTCGAGGGTACTTTGGTCCAAAGAAGAACAAGCCAAAACAGGTTGCAGGGACGAGGGCTCCTAGAAGACGAAGAGTAATAGAAGGAGGAGAGATAATTGCGACAACAAGCACAGAAGAAGGTCAACAACCATTTCCAATATTTGATCTAGAGAAAGATCTTCAAGTTGGACAATTTGTTGCCCTTTCAGTGGAGACTACTGAAGTAAGAGCAGGAGTGCCATTTTATATGGCAAAAATCTTGGAGCTTGGTGAGCGAAAGCGAGCAACGAAGATGAAGGTTATCTGGTATTGGCCAGTTCTGAAGGTGAGAGTAGAAGAAAGAGAAAACTCAAGCAAAGATCGGTACACAAATTGTATGGAAGCATTATGGGAGCCATCTCATGAAAAGCACAGATGGGTGGAGAAAGAAGCAACTATATTTTCATGGAATGATGTACCAAAAAAAACAAGGAGTGGATTTGTGCAAAATAACAATGTACTAGTGCATGGAGACATGACAGAGAAAGAAATTAGCATTCCAGCACCAGCGAAACCTCATTTGTTTGAGTACATTGCTATGCAATTGGAAGAACTGGACAATGAACGACTACAAAATGATGTAGGTGCTAAATTTGAGTTTTACATTGAATAGGACTTTAGAGATTGGTAAATTATGTGAAACTATGGTGTAGTAGGAGACCTTAGTTAGACATAGTACTACATGTGAAATACTAAAGTTATTTGTAAATTCAATAAAGATTCTTTTTTGTTGGTTTTTAAATGTTGAATTCTATATTCAAGTACATGACCAATACATTGAATTTTGAATTATTGTTTAAGAAAACTTTGTAATATGCACAATAAAGATGCAAATCAAATTTGAAGAAAAAAAACATTTCGTAAAGAGAAAGCAGTGCTCCCTCTTCAATTTTGTATGCCCCCCCTCAAAAGGCAACTTTACCCCCCCCCCCCTATTGGCGATAAGGTTGATTTTGCTCAAAAAATTTGTAAGTGCAATTTTATATGGCCAAGTGCAAAAATTACGAATTTTGTGTTAACATTGTAATCATAGAAGATTTCTATAATATAGACAACTATAACATAGGTGTGTAGTCTTTTAGGTTCATAGGCCCATACTCCTAGGTTCACATGATAGCAACCCTCATCAATTAACCCCTAAAGTCTCAAGGCATTTTTTTCCTCAAAACCCACTCAAAACTACCATTTTTATAAAGCATTGGCCCCAAAATCTTACAAAATGAGTTTTTTGAGAATCTAATTGTAGGATCTTGTATTACACTTGAATGGAATGATGTGGGAATAATTTTGAAAAATTCTACTTTAAGGATTGAAAGATATTTGCATTCAAAGTGCAAGTTTTTTTTTGATGCTAGTCAAGAATTTGAGATGACTTTGACTATTGTTGTGGAACTCTTTTATACTATGTATTTTGATATTATAATTTTAGCATATTTGAAATCATATTAGTCACATTTGAACTAATTTTCAAAGCAATGTAAGTCATCAAATACATCAAATAAAATCTTGCAACACAATAATGGCTTGAAAATTGACAATACACTACATTATTTTTGAATAATTTTTTCCAGAACATGCTTTCCAAATCTATTAATTCTAACAATGGATTCAAAGATATACTCATGCTTAAGAATTTAGTAATCCCAACAATGCAGTCAAAGATATACTCATATTTAAGAATCTAATAATTCCAACAATGAAGTCAAAGATATACTCATATTTAAGAATCTAGTAATTCCAACAATGAAGTCAACGATATACTCATGCTTAAGAATCTGGAACAATAAAAATTTGAAAAAAACCCTTCAAATTTCTATAAGCTTCTAATAATAAATGTGAACTCCCTAAAGTCAAAGACTAGGTAAACCTCCTACAAAGGGTTTCTAAATGTTCATGATGCATTCCTAGTATGTTCTCTTGCCAAATTCAAAGTAGATGGTTCCTACCATTTCCTATTGCATGATGTCATTGAATTACTATACTCAGATAGCAGGTGCAATACTTTCGTATGGTGTCCAATATTTAATTAAATCTAAAAATATACTTGAGCACTTTAAAATATAGTTTTAAAAAATTTGACATTCAAGTAAAAAAAGGCTACAACTAATCTACAATATCTTCATTCCACACAAATGGGTATTTCAACATACATCTAATTAAGCTTGTTACAATTCAATTAGCTTTGATTGTCTATCCTAATGCAACTTCTCACTTCGTGCATGAGTTCCTTTCATAGCTTTAAAAGCCACTTAATGTATGATGTGAAACGAGAGGAAAATGGCTTGCTTATAGAAGTGGGGTGGTAGGAGATAAAACAATTCATGTAAGATTTGCAAATTATGATTAGTAAGAGCTCAAGTGCTCGTAGTCAAGTTAAAAGTAGGAATTGTTTTTAAAGTAGAATCTTAGACCTCATTTAGGCATAGTAGAATATTTTTTTCCCAAAAAACATTGAACTAAGAAAGGTTGAAAAATCAATCTAACTTTCATCTCCAAAAATCGGTTTGAGATTTTGAGTCTCCAATCAAAAGTTATAGACAAATTTCAAAGAAGGATTTGAAGGGACATTTTCCTTGATAATTTTGAAAGATATTCTTTAAATTTTGTCCATAAATATTTTTTGGAGGCCCAAAATCACAAAATGGTATTTGGAGATGAAACTTATCTTTGATTTTCCAACTTTTCTTAGTCCAAAGTTTTTTGGAAAAAGTTCTTCTATTATACCAAAATGAGGTTTGAAATTTGACTTTGAATCGAGCTTTGAATACAATTTCTACACTTAATTTTGGTAATGAGTGGTTAAGCTTTCATCTTCAAAGTATCCCATACCCTTTGAGGATTCATGATGGACAAATGGACAATGAATTTCATTAAGAAAATGACCTTTCCACCCTACATTCTCCCTAAGTGGTAATGAATGAATTCCTTCATTTTGCCATTAAAAATTTCTAAATGATGGATTGGTATTTGACTTAACAAAAAAATTTAATTTTTGGCAAACTAATTTTACATTTATTTGGCTATTTGGTCCCAAAATTAGCAAAAAGCTTTGACAATTTTTTTTAATTAATTTAAGCCAAACCAACTATCCAAGTATAGTACCCCCACGGCCCTATGCGTATCGTATAGTGATAGTTGTCCCTTGCCATGGTTCAAAATCTATCCCACTATCCCCCTTTTGCCTATTCTAGCATCCCTAGTAAAAATCAATGAGATTTAGCATGCTTGTGCTACCTCTCTTTTCTATTTTCCAAATAAATGGTTGTAATTTGTTAACCATGAGTCAGATTTGAAAATAAACTATATACTCAAGAAGCTCTTGAGACATTCAATCTCTTCAAAAAGTTTCAAAAATCACACCAAAAAATAAGATTATAGGTACTTGCCCAAACCTTCAAGAGCCCCGTAAGAAAATTCCTTAGAACTTTAGGGGTCAATAAAATCAAATTTCAATTTTGAAATATCTATGTTATAAATTTTTTGAAAACATTCTTTTGACATTGCAACATCTATATATAATAAAAACTTTTATCTTGGTAACATGGTGTTTTATAAAAAAGAAAGATGAGTACATCAATGTTTCCTATATATTTGTATAATCAAATAGTAAAATTTTACCACTAATACTTTTCAACAAATTATTACATAAAACACTCAAAACCACATTTTTTTACCAAAAATAGGAATTTTAGTTTTCAAAGTAACATTTGGTGTATTGATTGCAAAAATAAATAAATTTGTAGGGTAGTTTTTAAAGTTCAAAATTTAAGATATTATTGTGGGTTAAAAGTAGATGTAATATAGTTTATAAACACTTCAAAAAATTCAAATATAGGAACTTAAGTTGACGAACTCATATTTATGTTTCTACAAGGGAAAATTTGCAATAGAATGAATTTCTTTTTAAGAAAATAGACAATTTGATATTTTAATTTGTAAATAATAGAATAAAAATTTACAAATTAAATAAAAATTGGACATTTGGAAGGACTTTACAGTGATGAGATTCCACAAAAAGAATGATCTTGAAACCATCTTCATTGATTAGAAGTGCTTGCACAAGGGAGCCTATTTGCAATTTTGCATGGATATGGAGGACATAGAATAATATATTTTTAATTGCCTTTAGTAGGCATATGTCCACCTAGTCCTTGTATCTTAGTTTTAACCTCCAAATTTTCATTTTTTGAATTGAAAATAGTACTACCTCCCTCCAAGATGGCAAAAGTAGACATCCAATTGGAGCCTATTTAAATATATTAAAATATTTATAAAAAAAAATAAGACAATGCCTACAACTATCATATTTATCTTCATTTCAAATTTCATATAAAATTGAGATACAATGCAAAAGTTATGAGCAAAAAACCACCCATTTAAGGCCAAGGGGACAAAAAAAGAACATTCAAGTGTTTTTTGCAATCACCCTCTATTCCAAACTCCAATTCCATACATCTAGGAAATTCCCCATTCCATGATATTTTAAATTAAAAAAATACAAATAAATAAATAACTTACTTTAAGGAATTGATTGCACAAAATAAAGATAACATGTGACTATCTAGAATGTGCAAAGTCTATGCCTTAATTATCTACTTTCGTCAATTCCTTCTAAATTGATTTGAAATCAATACAAAATGATTTTGTTCTAACAATAGAAATTAGTAGTTGGTATATATTGAGGTCATTTTGGACTGGATTGGACATATATTAAATTGGGCATGGGTTGGTAGAAGCCCTACAATAGTTTTTTCCCTAACATGGATCAACATGTCTATGGATTGAAATAGGATGCCCAATGCAATATCCTTTTATAAATTTTAAAAAAATCACATGAATTTTAAAAATGATTTTTCAATGTTAATATTGTTTCTTATTGCTTGTTTACTACTGAAATTTATTTCTACATTTTTTAGATAGTATTATTATATTACACTAGTCATTCTAACCATAATGGGGTAAAAGAGTCAATCCATTTCTAACCATCATTCCATATGCATACCTTAGACTCTTCCATTTTTGATCATCGCTTTTATAGGTGAGAGCTCATGTACAACATCGAAAATAAGAGCAACAAAAATGTCTAGAAGGTATAAATTGAAAGCATAAAATGATCTCAATATGTATATTGAAAGCCACAATGATCACCTACATTAGCTTTGTAAACAGCCTATGGTTAGAATTAGATTTGCCCACAAATCGAGAACACTGGGACAAAAAACATCTTTAAAAAAAAATTAACAGTAATTTTTTGTTTGAAGGAAAAAATGTCAAAAATTATAAAATCCTTCTTAAATCTATTTCTCTACAAAGGAATTTTTTTCCTCAACCTTCGCCATGCAAGAGATAGGTTGAATTACTTAACCCCTAATGCCCAAGGCATCAAAATTGGGTATTGACAATACTTTAAAGTTAAATAAAACCAAGTCAAGTTTTATATTTAGTAGTTTATATTTTTGAAGAATTCTTTTCAAAGTCTAGTTTTAACATCAAAAGTTTGATTTTGAAAATGATTGATTATGATTTTTCAATTCTAGATTCTATACAAGGGTGTCCATTGAAATTTTGACTATCCACAGTGCTGAGAGCTCTTGGAAATGAGCCTGAAATATTGACTAGATCTTGGAGAAAAATTCACATTAAAAATCCATTTAAAAAAAGTTGTAGATAAGATTTTGAAAATTTATAAATTGATGGGAGTTATGTATGTTAGGTCCTTTATCCTCATACTTTTTTGGTGACCAAATTTTTAGATTTGACATGGTAAAAGAGGATTGAAAGACTTCAAATCACTTTTTCAATTTTAACACCTTCATGATCAAACATTATAATCTTTCAATCCATAAATGATATTCAGTTGCGTTTCCTTTTTTTATGTGATTCTAACATGTCTAGGTTGAATTTGTACAAATATAATTCCAAAAAAATTGATACAAATGATTAAAATGTTGACTTTTTGTTCAACTTAGATTATAATGGGTTGAAATTTAATCTAAAGTTTTGCCCACATATTGAAAGATAATAATGTTTGAAGTGAGAAAATAAACTATTTTTTCATTCATGTGAAACAAGGTCAACAACCTTTGGGCTCTTCTAGAGTAAGTGAATTTTTGCACTATATGAAAGTGAAGATTTTGACCAATTATAAGTATATGTTGTTAGGTTCACTTATGAAAAAATTTAGAAGCAAATACAGAGTTTAGCTTATTCTAAATCACCCTAAAATGCGAGGACATTAAGTGGATTGGCAATACATTAATCATCTAATCTAATCATGTTTTTGATGTTGTGCGATGAGAATTTTTTTTACTTAAATTTGAATGGTGTATAGTTAGAGACAAACATTTAGAATTTGTGGAAAAAATTCCAAGAACTTTAATCCTAAATGATTTTGACTATATTTTCACCAAAAACGCTCCAAAACTGCCATTTCTAGTGCAAGTATCAAATTTTTAGAAAAAACACATTTTTGGAGGCATGCAATTATGGGATCTTGTAGTGTGCAAGTTAGAAAAGACGTGGAAAAAATTCAGAAATTTTACCGTGTGGATTGCAAGATACTAGAATTTAAAGTGACATAAATATTTTTCTTGGTCCTCAAAAATATCGAGCAATTGCACTTTACAAGCGCACATTTGTATGAAATAATTTCCAAAATGTTGGTGCATTTTTGGATTCATTTTTCAAGGCAAGTTGGTTGTATACTTCAAAAATTTCAAATCATTTGGAATTGTACAACATATAGGAGAAAAATAGTAAGTTGAAAGATGTAGAGAATGATTCAAAATACTAAATTGTTAACATTTATTTATGGAATTGAAAAATGCCAATCCCAATGGTTGTAATGTTGTAATAAATAATCTACATCTTTTGATTTTATTTTTTTCCAAAAATATTGAAAATTGAGTTAAATAAAGGACCTCAAAATATATCTTATATCTTAGAGTGGAGATTCTGCAACTACCTACAAACTACCCACAAACTACCTACAAAGTAGAACTCCTCATAACTTTCATTTCATTAATGCAAATGGAATGGTTTGAAGCATTCTACGTATAAATAAAATTAGAAGATGAATTTGAAATTTTTATTTCTTAAATTATTTTTTAAGAAGTTTTTAGTTGCTTGGGTTGCCCAACAATTTTCATGACTTTTGACTACATGGTTACAAAGTTAATAATTACAAAATCACACAATAACTTTATAACTATGTAGTCAAAAATCATGAAAATTGTTGGGCCTTAAAGCTTCTCCTCATGCATATGTTGTGTGAAAATTTCAAATAAAAAAATGAAAATTTCATTCATAGTAAGTTGTCCAAAATCTCTATTTTTCTAAAAAACAACAACCCATAGTTTAGGCGCATAGGGGTTGGCTTCATAGATTGCAAGATATTAAGACTTGAATTTAGAAGAAAATGTTTTTTTCTTGAAATTGCCCCAACCTCCAACAAAGTTTGACTCCTCTTTTAATATGATTTGAATATTAAAATTTGTTTTTCTTAGACAATTGTATGCCATATTTTATTAGTTACTTACATGCCAAATTATAGAAGTTGATGAGTTCTTTTTCCAAAAAATTCTTAAGAGATTCCTAAATTTTCTGAGTTGCCAAAAAAGATTAGGACAATGTAAGTTTTTATTTTAGCACCCAATAGAAATAGAATTCTTTTTTAATCATAAAAGTACATGATCACACATTGTGTCTAAATTTCATAAACATCTCAACAAAAATGACTTTGTTGGAATCAACCCAAGATTTCTTATGTATATTAAATGGACATTTTGTCCTCAAGTGATTAATAAAGAAACGTCATTCATACACCAATTTGGGGCGGTTCAACCCCAATGCTATATATATAATAGACACGATGAATGCAATTTCAATTCAATGTAGTATTGTTGGCTTGTATCAAATTCACATTTAAATCCTTAGGGTTATATCGATTCATCAAGCAAGATGCATGTACTATTGACATAATCAATTGCCAAGTTATATATTTGAAATACAATAAAAGTTTTGGAACTACGATTCATTAATTAAATTCTTTTTTTATGCTTTCCATCTAAGCAATACTATACTTACTAGCCTATTTGCTTAATTAGAATGCTAATATCAAATTTATTTTTATCATCCATTTGCTCAGTGTGTATGACATGAAAGAATCACTACAACAAAAGCAATATTTTATGACTGCAAAATATGATTGCAGTGAGTCATAAAATCAAAAAATATGACTCACTCAATTAGTCTTAGTACCTTGATGCACTAAAATTGATTCAATTTGCCAACAACATCCTCTAAGAGTTTAAGATTGTGAGACTTGTGCTTCAAGCAAATTGTCCTTGTTATCTTGTTGTTTTGAAACTTGTTGGAACGTATTATTAGTATAAAATAAGCTATTCTAATTTTTAGTGAGATTTTACCACATTCTAAATAATTTTCATGAATTTCCCATCGTGAATTTGGATAGTTGATTGTTTAGAAGGAGTTTTTTTGCAATCCAGAAAATTTCAAATTTTTTTGTGAAATCTCTCATGGAATTCCACAAAAGATGTGTAAACTCACATTCTTATTTTGTACATTTACTGAAAGAGATTCACAAATTCCACTACCTCCTTTGATTTCTGGTGAATATGAAATCTTTCACATAGAAGAAAATTTTGGCAAACCAATTGTGCGGGTGGACTCGTAGATTGATTTTCATCTTGAATCACAGTAATTGGGTCGTAGATGCCCTTTGTTGGTCCATCTTGAGTTTTCTTCACTTGCAGGTTAACAATTAAGATTTCTACTATTTTGTTGATGTGATGGGAAAGTTGAGACCTCTCTCTAAGAATCATCTACAAGGTTCTCACATGGTTTCTTTGGACCAATTTAACCACTTTGTATCACATACATAGTAGGCTTAGACAATCTAGACAAATTCTACTTAATACACATACTATGTACAAATTATGGATATCTACCCTATTTACATGCAAAATTTGGTTGTAGCTAAAGAAAATTTTTCTATTTATGACCAAATTCTATATTGACATACCTATTTTGGTTTTACAATCTTTTTAGGGTTTTTTTGAATATAAATCTACACTCAAAATTTGTGAAAACGGAAAAAAAAATCATGAGTCCCAAGTGACAAACTAAGGGCTCACAACAGTTCAAGTTGAGTTTAAATTATGGTGTGAGTTGGTTGTGTGAGTCTTAGTGTGATGAGTAAGTGAAAATTGTGATTCTAGTGTATGAGTGCAATGTTATTTTAGTAATGTTTTTAGCTATAGAATTCCAAGTTAGATTATTGAATTAATGAATTTAAATCAACATGTTTCAATTTTAAATATTGAACCTATTAGCATAGATTCCTACTTTAACTGTCTCTCTTGAAATGAACTTATTATATTAAAAAGGTAATTTCCAAATAGATATGTAGTCACAACAAATAGGTAATAAAGTTAATTAATAAAAAATATTAACCAATGGTTCTTAATTGTTAATAAAATACTATTATTGATTAGAGTATTGAATACTATATTTGTTGATATGGGACTTTTCAAAGTTTGAAAACTACATCATCTTAAACCTATTTGGATCCTTTTCAATTTAAATATCCACTTTATGTGTATCAATAGTACATATGATTTAAATTTAAATAAATCATTTATAAAATCATTTAAAAAAATATAAGATAGTTATAATATTAAAGGTGGTCACTTTAAAGTTTTTGAAGTTCCAATTAGTAACAAATATTGTTTTTTTGTTTGACTCCTATATAGAGATTCATTTACTAATAATGTCCTTATTGTTTAGGGCATCTACTATGCAAGTAGCATATATGCCCTCTAAATGTATGACTACCTTTCATTAGTTGTAAATAGAACCTAGAATTAATATCATTAGAATTGCATTCCAAAATACATTGGAATAGATTTAAATTTTTTTTTAATTCACCACTTCGTATAACAAAAAGGATTCCCATTAAAAATACCCCCCCCAAAAAGTACATAGAGGCCTTTCTAAGTCTAGTAAAAATATGCCCATAGAACAACAAATTGATGTACTATTGGCTTGATTTTGCTTGATTAACCAAGACTTCTATATATATTTTTTTATCTTTTATCTTGTTCTAGAAGGGTTTTATCTTGGTCATTCAAAATCTAAGCTTGGATATAATTCTATATATTGAAAATATTTTTGGATGCACTTTTAGTTTCTAATTATAGTTTCTAATTATAGTTTCTAATTATAGATTAATAAAGAATTGATATAGTATTTAGAAGTATAGTAGATGTTCTTACTTTCCATTCTATCATAATAACTTGAAAATTAAAAAAAATAATTTACATTTGTTGTACCTACCTTGCATCAACGGCAATAACTTATGGATGATACAACAACAATTTAATTTAATTTATACTCCCTCAAGATGCATGTCATAACCTTGATAGTGGTAAAATAATCCTACTATACCTAATTCAATATTGCTTGCAATATTCCTTGCTTTTTGTACTCTATTTTACCATTGAATTTTAATCATTTTATTTCCAAAGATGAAATCATATGTCTGGTTTAAGTCATAGATAATTTCTTTGTGATACTTGAGAACTATTAAATCATTTTGACAAAAAATAAGGATAACTCATGTCAAATACAAATTTGCTTAAAAATATAAAATATTATAGTATAGTGTAGAACATTTTAGTGTAAAGTAGATTTCTACAATATTCTATAATTAAAAATAATTTGAAAACCATTCAACATAGGCCAAAAGTTCAAATTGCACTAAAGCATTTAATTTCTGGCCAAGGTTCAAATCAAGAGCAAGTAATTGGAAGTTGTCAAATATACTACAATGTGATTCATAGCATGCACATCTAATTGTGTACAAAAATAAGCAAGCTCCTATGGTGAATTTCTTCAATGCAAGACAACAAGATTTAGCAACCAAAATAATTTGGATGAAAATCCATTCTTTTGCATCCTTCATCATGCTTCCTTTGTCATCCTTCCTTACAAATGGAATTTTGTGGTGGCACTAGGTGATGCTAATTTTCGCCATTTAATAGAACAAATTAAAATAGTAGTGGTACAGTAGAGATTCACATCTGCCACGTGGGGCAAAATAGAATTGATGATTTCTAATGTTGGAAGAATGGACTTGTTGGGATGCTGGCCAGAATCAAATCCCTATCCAGTATTTTATTTATTTTTCAAAACAGTTTTAATGTTCATTGAACTTTATTTCAACAGTGGATAGAGTGAATTGGCCATTCACTGCACACATCCAAGAATTGCACAACAACAATTGCCAATTATTGCATGATAAACGCACAATTCAACTACCAATTCAATTGTGATGGGAACAAAATTTTGCATCATCTTCCAATGACCGCATAGTATGCGGTGAAGTGATGCAAGGAAGTTTAGACTAGATTTCCAATGCATTGCCTTTAAATTGCAATAACACTTGTAGGAAGAAATCCTTTTGCATTTTATTTTTTGAAGGTGAATTTTAACATGACATTTGATAATCACACCAAATTTGAAAACATGCAGTCTCTATAGAGAAGGATTTGAATTTTATCTGTGCGATGATTGACAAGTGTACTATAACTGCCCTGACTGGGACGACGCAGGCTCCAATGACAGAAGAAGAAGCGGGGCGCAATCCCGTGGAGGAGTCGTCCTGCAGTTTCTAGAGTCTGAAGTTCTGACCAGAAATGAGACTTCCGACGACGGAAGAAGCGCGCTTCAAGTCTTCCGTCCTTACATACCGCCGACTGACTTCAAGGACTATTCACATGGTGGCGGACTTCCAATAACATCCCTCCGACATCGGAGAGTCTCGAGTCTCGGCGAGCATAGTGCCGTGGAAACAGGCAGCTTTCCTGAACTAATGATGCGCGCGCAAATGGCTTTACCTCGGGAGTAGGGGCATAGTTGCACAGTACAGAAGCTCCGATGTCGGGACCCTTCAGGGGGATGTTTCCGACAACCTGCTCCCCCAAAGTCTTTACATAAGCTTCCTAAGTGGGGCATCTAGTTGTTTCACGCTGGGACCGTTGGCCTTGTGTACTGGCGTCTTTCTCAGTGAGTCACGACCTTGTTGCCCATGCTCTGCAGTCTTGTAGGTATTGGATCCCTGTTGTTTCTGTTCTTTTAACTTTTGTCTGCATGGGTTATCGTCTCGTTTTTGCTCTTAATGCTTGTATGTTCTCTGTATTTGCTTACTGTCAGTTCTTGTTCTGGCACGGCTGAGCCATCGCTTCGTGCTTGCTCTTGATGAATTCTCGAGAGATACCCGTGCTGTTCCTATTTCGCTCAGGTGAACTGTCGCTTTGATGTAGCTGCTCCGATTCTAACGTAGGTTTCACTGTGATGCTCAGGACGCGTGTCCGGTCTCGTACTGAGGTTGGTGGAACTTCTCGAACAATTTCGCCCTCTCGTTCTTGCTTCGACGATTGTTTACTTCTCAAGCGGACGAGCTACGCGCATTTCTTTGTGTTCTGTCTTCGTTGGTTTGGTGTTTTTCTAGTGAAGAAAGAATTAGGATTTGAGGGAGCTTCGCCTCTTCTTCCTGTCAAGTACGTCCTTCAAGGAACGTTTGTGCCACTTTAAGAATTTTGGCAGCTGGACGGCAGAGCTCAGGTACGTGTTACTTCGTCTCCATTTTGAATATTTTATTTCCATCACAGTGGCTCCAACAATTTGGTTGAGGTTGCCAAGTCTGTCGAACCTTGGTTAACTATTATTTTGCTAAGATAACTGCGGCACAGGTGCTGGCAACTTATAGTAGAACCACACATCACCAACCACAACCCCATCAGCAATCAATAGGGGGTTGAAATTCAAGAGAGGCTAGACTAATATCCAAACATGAATTCTTGATTTTCCACCATCAATTCCTCCATTCCTTTTCTGACACATCTGCTTGATTTGGAGTGTGAAAGCGAACAAAAACAGTCTCTTAATTGAGCGGTTTTGGAATAGTGTACACGTTGGACATGGGTCCAGACCAACTTTTGCCTTCCAAAATTCATAGTAATTTCAATTTAAAAAATAAAATTACCAAATTTTGGGAATCCCTCTCATTTCTATCTCTCCACCTGTGAAAACATTTGCTTCGTTGCTGTACTCCACATCATCTCCACAGTTACTTATTTCGGTCGGTTATGGGTGGTTCTACCCTACATCACATTTTCAGTCTTGATTTGAATAGAATCTGGCGAAATTCCCTGCATTTTTCCCCTCGAATTTTCTACAGCCTCGTAGCTGGACCAGTTTCTTATTCTATTATGAAGTGTCCAATTGTGGGCTTTGAATCGTTTCAATGTCCGCACGATTTCTTCTCTCGTGCTTGCATCGATGTCCATCGACATGTGTCTCTGCCTTGTTCTTAGTCTTGCTGCTTACTTTGGCGCTTGGTTGTCAAGCTTGTTGGATGCAAAGCGAGTGTCCGACTTGTGGGCACTTTGTTGTATCTCCAATTTGTCTAATGCTCCAGCCGGTACAAGTATGGAAGGAGCACCCGTTTGTACTTCTCGGTTTTCTACTCATTGCGATTGGCTAGTCTCTTCTGTTTAATCTTCTGTCGTAATTGGGTTGAGGTATTTTCTGAAGAGGGCTTGGGGCTTCGGGGGTTTCCTGGTTCCCTTCATACTAGCTGTGGAGTGGCTTGAAGTCCCCATTCGTGAGTGCAAGTGCAGTTCGCCCATTTGCTTAATTTAACAGGACGGGGTGTGGTCTCGCAGAATTCTAGCAAGCAGATCAAATGATGGGAGATCCAGGCACGTCCGACTCAAAGCTTATGTTCCCGAGCTTGGGAATTCAGCAGAGGGATGAGTTCCGCGTGCCAGCTCCTGGTTCCGCCCACCTTGCTTTGTCCTTCAGGTACTGGACTATGAGACAATTGTGGCACTCTTACCAAATTGTTCAGCAAGAACCCGTTAATGAATGATGTGCTTGGAGCTAAGACGTGTTCCTTTTGGGGGCGATGCTTGTTTCCCTGACAGGCCAGCTGGGTCCGAAGCGTGGAGCAACCAAGAATTTGAAGGTGGCTCTGTTGGACCCCGCAACTGTGCACAGGACCCGATCCAGAATCGTTCTTTCCGTCCTGAATACTCGTTAGACGTGATGGCGAGAGCTCGGGTTGGTGAAGGTGATTTTTCCTAACGCCTGTTGGCAATGTGTGATCCTGCCACCAATATTATTGTTCATATCACCCATTCAGATTGAAGAAAAGCCCTTCAATTACTTCTAATATTGGGTTTATTGAGCGTGCTGCAACTTTTTGGGCCAGATGATTTGCTTACATTCCCAGAAGGTGAAGCTGATGCTGTGACCATCACAGCCAGAGATCTTGCGAGTCTCCAGCCTGGGAAGTTTCTGACTGACAACATAGTCGACTTTTATATGAAGTGAGTAGTTTTGTTTTCAACATGTACGTTAGTTTAGTTGTTTATTGACTATGGCAATGCTGATGTACTCTTAGGGTCCTTGGTTTGATTTGGACAAGTTTGTAGATCGAAGAGAATACACGTTGTTTTGTGGCTCGAAATCATAACCTTTCTGGTTGCTCTCATTGCAGGTACTTGGAAGTGAAGGCAATTTCTCCCGAGCACCAAAATCGCTTTCACTTCTTCAACAGCTTTTTCTTCCGAAAGCTTTTCGAGACAACTGCATCCACGGGCGTTGATGAATGCAGGGTTGATTACTTGCAATTACGAAAGTGGGTTGGGGATGTGAACCTCTTTCAGAAGGATTTTGTTTTCGTTCCTGTCATTGCGAGGTGATGTTCGTGACTTTTAGTGGTTGTTGCAAGTTGCGAGAGTTTTTGATTTGAGATGTTGTTTGGTCATAGTTTCTCTACAGTGCTTGCAGGAGTCCTTTGAAATTAAAGGCATGGGTAACCTTGCAAGTGAAAATAATAGTCGGGAAACCATTTCACTGGTTTACCTGTTCGTATCGTGCGAACAAGTTTTGGCTCTGAGCATTTTATAATGTCAATTTTTTTTTGTTGGCAGTTCTCATTGGAGCCTCCTTGTCATTTGTCATCTTCAGAGCCTTAATCCAAGTTCATTTGGTAAGGTTGTTCTTTATATAATATGCTTTTGAATATCAATTCATCCTTGTGGATTTTTCATTTGTCTTATCCAATTGGATGTTTTTTGATAGGTGAAAGGAAGGGGTCACCTTGTATCCTCCATTTGGACCCCATTAAAGGGAAGCATCCTTTGAAGCCCAAGTGAAGAGGTGAGTTTTGAAGAGGATCTCAAATTGAGAAGCATGCAAATGGTTTGTTGTATGATTCCTATGAGCCCTATTAGTTGTTAATTTTGGCTAATTGTGGAGAGTGAGTAGGCTTGAACTAGTGACTAGGGCCATTAGTTTATGATTTTCAATCTTTGAACCTTGATCTATAGACCTATAGTGATTTGCTAGGTTAGCATGGACATTGTAGTTTGAAGGTATGGTTGACATTGTAAAGCTCTATATGGTTGTAGAATATTTTTGTTTGTGTTGTTTAGAAGTAGATGATATTTGTTTCACACACTGATATTATGTATGCAGTTTCATATCACAAGAATGGGTGAAAAGATTTGATGCTTCAAGTAATCCTGATATATTACATTCATTGGTTCAAATGAAGTACGTTCAAGCCAAGGTATGGATTGTCTTATCAAGTGTGCTTGTGATAGAACGTAAGGTATTGTGTGGTGTAGGTATGATTGTCCTTATTTGAAAGGCTTTGGATGGAAACTCTTGTAATGGATTTCTCATTGTGAGGTTGATCACTTGTGTGTTAGGTTCCACAACAAGGCAATGGTTATGATTGCGGTTTGTACATCTTGCATTACATTGAAGTCTTTCTTTGGAAGTCAACATTGCATGAGTTGATTGTCTCTTCATCTGAAGGAGGTGCACACTTTACTCGACCGAATTTGAGAGTGGAGGTTTTACATAAACGTAATTCTATGCGACACCTTATCCTCCAATTCTCTAAATTGACTCAAGTTGATGGGAATCACTTGAGCATTCCACCCATGCTTGAAGATGTTGGATTGGTGCATTCTCAAAGGCATCAACATCAAGGTTCACCTCAAGTTTTGAAGGAAATAAAAAGTCAGAAATGGAAAGAATTGGAGACTTCCCTTTTGCTCAAGTGCATGGTTGGTGATGACCTCTTTAAAAAGGGGGTTCAAGGTGCTATGCATTGGGATCTCATTGCTGAACAAATTAATTGTAAGAGCAATGGTGGGCCCTTGAGGACCAAAGAACAATGTCAAAACCGCTTTGACACTTTATTGAAGGCTTACAAGGAATTGAATGCTTATTGTTTGAAGATGAAAAAGGAGTTTTGTGAAGTGACAGAGGAAGAGAAGCAGATGTTGAAGTTGGCAACACCATTACGGAAGGAGCATGAAGAATGGTACAATCATATACGTGCAATTTTTAATCAGCGTTCTTCTTTAAGAAACCACTCTCACAAGCATCAGAAACCCAATGTAGATTGTGATATGGATGAGAAGAAGCCTGCATCAAGTCCAATTTGTCCATCACGACAATGTCCACCACCTTTGGATATGACTGAGAGTTCAAAATCCACGAAACCATCTTCAAGACAAGTTGTAAGTTTTTGGTCATCCCTTTTGTGTAGTATGATGTTGTTGGAGTAAGAAATTAGTAACAAACTTCTACCATTGGCATGTGATGTATAGGTTGTACAAGAATTCAATGAAATGGGAGAGGCATTGAGATACACTTTTATCAATTTAATTCAAGTTTTCTTATCGAAAATGCGGTGTCTACAACAATTGCATTTTGATTGGTATTACTATCAGCCAGCATTGAGTTTGGAAGTTTTGTGTTGGTTTTTGGCGCTCGTGCAAGATCAAACACCATTGGAGATCCGCAATCATGTGAGTTTTTTTTGCTAATTTCTTTAGATTTTGCATTTTGCTTAACTATTGTTGTTGGTTTCTCATGAACTGCTCACTTTTATATTTGCAACTATTCTAAGCTAGTATGGGAAATTGTTGCATGTATTAGGTTTATGAGCTTCAAGATCTCCAATTGGTGGGATTGTTTGATGTGGATTTTGAGGCCAACATCTTTGGGGATTGTTGGATGGATAAGAAAGGGCTTGAAACTTCAGATTTAGAGGTTTACAAGAAATTTGGAAGGAAATTGTTGAGGAAGAATCCCCACTTGAACACTTTTCAAAGCCTAACGCATATTGACATGTCTTCCATCAACCTATTTTTATTACAGCACATAAGGGTTTTGAACTTGTATCGATGTCAAGAACTTGAAGACTTTGATTTGGGACATTTTCCTCATTTGTGTTGCCTTGACATCATGGATTGTAAGAAACTCAAGGTGGTCAATGGGTGGAGAGTTGCCAAAAGGCTTGGTTGGATTGAAATCAGCGAATGCTATTCCTATTGCAATCTTCTTGATGTACACTTTCTTATTTCTTTGAAGGAATTTTACTTTGAGGATGGTAGAGAGGATATGTTCATTTCACAATTGGGTATAGAGCATATTATTCCTTGGCAATTGGCAAACTTTAGCCCTTGTGTTCAATTGCGGAGATTGGAGATTTGTTATAGCAATGACTTTGTGGAAAGTATGAATCTGAAGGCATTGAGGTTCTTGGAAGTTTTGTCATTTGTTGGGTGTAGTGCCCTATCCACCATCCATGGCTTGAGTGGATTGCATACTTTGATGAAACTTAACGTCGCAGGGTGTAAGAGTTTGGAAGTGATACCCGAGTTGGGTTGCTTGAAGGCATTGACTACGTTGCATATGAGTGGTAGTGGTATCACTGAGATTCCTGGTTTAGAGGAATTGCATTTATTGACTTCAGTAGAGCTTTGGAGTTGTCAATCATTGCAATCCCTTCCACCTTTGGGTCACTTGAAGGCATTGGCTTATTTGAATTTGGGTTCATCTAGCATTGAGGAGATCCCCGGAGTGGAGGACCTATTGAATTTGGAGACTTTATTGTGTTCTTGTTCGAAGTTGAAGCAACTTCCGAATTTGGAGCACTTGCGACAATTGCATCATATATCTGTTCATGACACTCCGTTGTCTAGAATGGATCCATCAAGATCTTTCATTGGAGGATATGAGTTCAGTGAGAAAGAGAGGGTATTTTGGGATGATGTAAGTGATATTAGTGACACAAATGACTCCGAAGACATTTCATCCAATGAGAATTGAGAGTGCTAACTTGAGCTATTGTGGTTTTCAATGCTATGCTTGGAGCCTTGTTTTGGAAAAATAATATATTAAGTTGTTGGATTCCTTTTCCAGGCTGCTCGGATCTATTGCATCAAATGTGGCAAAACTATTTCCCTAGTTAGATTGCACTAGTTGTATATGCTATGCCCTTTAACCTCATTTTTTTTCATGACTTCAATTTTAGATTTGACATATGCAAAGAGGTTTGAATGACTTCAAATCATTTTCTCAAGTTTTAGATTAAACATTATAATCTTTCAATCCAAAAGTGATATTATTGTGTTTTCATTTCCTATGTGATCCATGACATGTCTAGTTTAAATTTTTATTGCTGCAGTTTTTAAAAATTAACAAAATTCATCAAAATTTGGGCTTTTGGTTTTGTTTTGAATACACTCTAAGAAACCTAGAAAAGGCCTTGGAAATTTAAGGGTTTACTTAATACAATCTTAGAAGTTTTTTTAGTACATTGAGTTATATTCAATGATGCCGTCATACTTATGAATTTGGATAAAATTTGATTGTTTGACAAGCAAAACATATGTGAACAATAGCATACTAGAAAATATCAAATGGCACTAGCATGTACTTTCTACATATTTTGTAATACATTAGTATAAATCCACATTGAAAAAATCATTTCAAATGATGGTTTTGTGTTCAATTTGAGTTGTTTTAACCTCTAAAGTCTTGAGGGTGTTTTTTGTCAAAAATCACTCAAAACCACCACTTGTGTTGTGTTCACCTAAGAAAACCAAAAAATTTCAAACAATCTAACTATTTGATCTTGTACTCAACTTGTTTGAGAACATGTAGTAAAAATTTTGTCAAATTTGACCATCTAGATTGGAAGATACGAGCATTCAAAGTTGGAAGAAAAGTTTTTTGAACTCTGCAATCAATTTACTTCTTCCCAACAATTTTTTAAAATGAATTTCAATGTGATTTTTTCCCAATATTTAGTGTATACGAGGCTTATCTCCAAGAGCCTCTAATACTATAAAATTGAGATTTGCATTCAAGACCCTTGTACAAAATCTTCAATAGCAAATCACAACTTTTAATTTCCAAAATGAAGATCATTGATGCTTAAATAGAATTTAAAGTCTATTTACCCATGGGGATTTAATCATAAATTTTATAGAAAAGTTATGCACCTTCACAATTATATTGTTGCTACAGTTTAGTCGCCCTTTATAATTGTACAGGGGTACTTACCCATATTTTTTCATTTGAAATGTTGTAACACTTAAAGTTCCTTGACTATATTTTCACCAAAAAAACTCTAACACTATCATTTTCAGGACAAATACCAAATTTTAAAATTTCTTGTTTTTGATGCATGTAACTATAGGATCTTGTAGTATACTAGTAGTATGAAAATGCAAGCATGTGAGCCTTGAGCATATATATAAGTAGATATCTTACAACCATTGAATGTGCTTATAAAATGAATACCTATACTATAGACATTTATAATATAATTATATTGTAATTATAGAAGATTTCTATAATATAGACAACTATAACATAAGTGTCAGGGTTGCACGAACGCTGGGACGCACGGACGTCCAACGTCCACGTCCACGGGTTTTCGAGCGTCCGGCGACATAGAACTGTACGACTTCTGTACGTCCAGTGGACGGGCGGTCGTCTGGAGGAAGAGCCGACGGAGTGGATAATTGGGTGGACGGCTGAGTGGATGGCTGGCGGACAGGGCCAACCGCGGCGACGATGGAGCGGACGGCATTGACTGCGCAGACGGGGCAACTGCAGCGATAGCGGACGAGGTCGATCGATCGGACCGGGCGAACGGGGCCGACCTCGCGAACGAAGGCGGAGTCTGTCGTGCCTCTAATCGGACGGCCGGGGGAATCGGATCGCGAAGGCTATTTGATTCAGCCCTAAATCCGACGGCTGAACGAAAATCTCCATCCGCTCGGTCAGTCGGTCGCATGGCGCGTCCGACCGCGTGGCAATTTCATATTATAATAATGAATGAATACAACTTATTCATTTAGAATTGTTCATACGCCAAGTCGGAAAGGGCGCGCAAAGACCAATTGCCGCTAGATCACCCACTCCGCAAGGGAAACAATTGTGTGGACTGAGCCATCCGCTGCACTCTTTATACTGACTGCTGGGGCGGACATCGCTGTCGGCTTGAGGGTTGGACGGCAAGATCGGACGGACACCGCAAGTCCGCACCTTCCATCGCACGGTCGAGAACGATGTACGGACGGACTGCCTTGCCGACGGGCCGTCCGTCGAGCGGATAGGTGGATGGGCGGACGGCCAGACTTCGTCCACCCAAACCGACTTGCCATCGGTCCGTCCGCTTAGTGGACGGGCCAACAGTTTCACCAACCGCTTGGTCAACGCACTATCCGTCGAGCGGACGGGTGGATGAGCGACGGCCAGATTTTGTCCGCCCCGACCGAACGGCCGTCGGTCCGTCCGCTGAGCGGACGTGTTGACGGTTTCACCGATTGCTTGGTCGGCGCACCGTCTACCAAGCGGACGGACAGACGAATTTGGATTCTCCAAACTCAATTATTTGCAAGTAGAGAATCCAAAAAAGTGAGGTGGCAAACCGTCAATTCTTCATTATCTTCAGGTGAGGACATCAGAACTTTAAAAACTGAAGGCGGGAATTCTGCCCCTTCAATTTGAAACTCAAAAAACAACTCCATACCCTATACCCTAAAAACCATAAATCCTACCCGTAATTGTGAACTCTACTCCCTTTTAGAATTTTGATATTTCTCTTCATCAAATATGTTTGTAATTGACTCATTGTTACATCTTATGAGTACTTTGTGTACAAACTATAAATATATATAGAGGGAGAAAGAGAGAATTTTTATGGTGATATTAAAAAATATATAATTGAAGAAAAGTCGAGTCTTCAGTCATTTTCTATAATCATAAAATTATGATTCTTTGTGAAATGTAAACTTTTGCATGTCACATACGGGAAATAATTTGGAATACTGCAGTGACAATATTGAACAAATAAGTCATAACTCATAAGTCAATTACAAATGTAAGGCATTAGGAATTTAATGTTGTTTTCATTAATCTAATAATCTATAATGATTGTTATATTCTCTAGGAAATACAAGCAATTTGTTCAACTTCATGAATTCTTCAATTTATGGACTTAAAGTCTTGAAAGTTAGAAAGTTAAAATGAGTGAAGGTTGTTTCAAGCTCACTTATACAATGTAAACCCTCCCCAAAAATTTGTTATTATGATGTTGAATTATGAATTCAAAAGGTTCAATGCAGAAGTCTCTATTTTCATTTAAATTGATTGAAATCAATGTACATTAAAGTCAATATTCCAATGTGAATTTTGCAATTGGAATTTGACTTCCATTTTTCCAAATTGAAATTGCCTTTCAAATTGAAATTGAACATGACATATTGACATGCAAATGCAATTTGAAATGGAATGTGCATTCAAATTGAAATGGAAGGTAGGAGAGAAATAGTAACAAATTTGAATTTGAATTTGAATTTGAATGCAACTCAAGTAATTCAAATTACATTTGAATTATTGATTTTTAATAACTTTCTAATGTAGAACTTCAATTGATTTCCCAAACACATTCATTTGGAATTGTAATAAAAACAATGCACTAGCGTACTGTCTTCACAAAATTTCAATTCCAATTTTGTTGGAATATTAATTTGATCATTTGAGCTTTCCAACCTTTCTTAGAAATGTATTGTAGTATACATAAAAGCCATATCGAATTCTAATTTTCTCCAATTTTATTAATGTAAAGTACAAATCAGTAATTCAATTTTCAATATAGATTTTTAGATTGAGGTATGATCCCCAATGAAACTATATTTTACTTCAATTTCCAATCTAATTAAATATGTAGTTGCCAATTATATCAAATGCAAATACAATGTTTAATCCAAATTGAAAATGAATCTAAATCCTAATTGACTTCAATTTCACATTCACTTGGAATTCAATTTTTCTGAAATTCCAATGAATTTAGTTCACCTTCAAATCGATACTTATGGAAATCAATGAAATTTGGATTAAATATTTTGCTTTACAATTTGGTTGGAGGTTTCAAATTACAAAGAATACAAATGTAGGGATGCCACATAGAACTTTCCCCTTCGCTACATGAAACCTTGTTTTCATTTATATGGCCTTATTCGTTAAAATGAGGCAATCTGCACATTTTGAGACTACAACCCTAAAACAGTTATAGTGATTTATCCTCGAGTCGAGGATAAGATGAGCCTGCAACCTTTGGGAAATCAAAGGTTTTTATATATATTAATACATTGAAATCTCAACTTACCAAATAGTCTTAAAATTGAACAGTTATTATGATTTATCTTCGAGTCGAGGATAAAAATGAGACTACCAAAAGTCTCAATATAACGAATATGGCCTTTTATAGTTTGACCATATAAACATATGCATTGTAATTCTCTAAAGAATCAACATGGTGACATACTGACATGGCCGTGCCCTGAAATCAAAAAATACTTAAGTAATTCACTCTTGCAAATCATTTCACAATTTTATGTCAACACTTCTTTTAGAGTTACTTCAACTGTAAGTTGCTAAATCAAAATATTTTAGATTTTTATTGTAAACTAAGTACAAACGAATACTTACAACCTTGTGAGGCTTTGGATTTTCTAGTAGTAGGTTTCATTCAAGATTCGCTGGCAAGGGCTTCAACTTTGTTATTGTTCATTCCCAAATTTTGTATAATTTGTACAATTTGTAAAACCAAAATTCTCCCTTCCCAAAATGTCATGGTCATATGGTATTGACGTTCCTTGAAGGCTGGAAGGGATGATTTTTGACTTCTGGTTGGAGATTTCTAAATCACAATAGTGTTACGAAAATCTTTGAACAGAATTCAACTTCCACCTCTTCCAACCTTATAGGAACATCTACTTAAGCAAGAGGACCAACTTCTTCATCCAATCATTCTCCCCCCCCCAAATCATGACCGCAAGTGATCGAACCTTAGACCTCAAGACCAAAACCACAGTCTTCTAACACTACAAGGAATTGGGGGTTATTGTGACTGCGGCAAATGACTGCAAAACTATCATGTTGTAGTCGCAAAACGAGAATGTGACTTGAAAAATGAAAATGTGACTCCGGGGCCCTGCAGTCATTTCGGACAAGTCATTTATAAGAATGACTACAGGTTTATTATCACCCAACGAAGTGGGGACGGATGGAATTTTGGATGAGAAGAGGCTCAGTAGAGGGAGATAAAGAAAATGAGACTAAGGAAAGATGGCTTGGGTTGAGTTGGACAAGCATGGGACCCCTCTAAAATCTGATGTGGACATTTTTGCAGCAGTCACGTGTAAGTCATTCTGGAGTCGTGTCTGACCCCATCTAAATCTGACGTGGACAATTTGAACGTAGTCGCGCTGAAGTCATGTTAGAGTCGTGTATGACCCCTTTTAAATCTGACGTGGACAGATTGGGCGTAGTCACAAAGAAGTCATTCTGAAGTTGCGTCCGACCCCTTTTAAATCTGACGTGGACGTTCTGAACCGGTCGTCCTGCAGTCATGCTAGAGTCGCGCGTGACCCCTCCTAAATCTGATGTAGACGTCAGTCGCAGTCATTGTGCAGTCATGTTGAAGTTGCATCTGACCCCTTTAAAATCTGACGTGGATGTCACTCGCAGTCATGGTGAAGTCACGTTGCAGTGGTGTCTGACCCCTCCTAAATCTGACGTGGACATTCCAAACAGAGTCATATTGCAATCACGCTGCAATTGCAAATGAACATGATGTGGGCAACAATTTAGGGGCAGCATGGAGTCATTCACAAGTCGTGCTGCAGTGTAGATGGAGTTGCATCACAGTAGCACATGCACTATTCCGCTAGTAGTGCTGAAGTCGCGGCAACTTCGAAGGGATCATTCACCAGTCGGTTCATCTACACTACATTCAAGTAATATGTACTACCTAATTACATGCAAACAAGAAAGAACAACATTGCAAACGCAAAGCCGTGGCTGAGGAAACAATAAGCCAACAAAAATTGACACAACAATGACAAATTCACAGGCACGGAGTTAGAAATTGAGTCCTCTATTGCAAAAGGAATGGAGTGGGATAGAATAGCAGCCCAAATATACATGGTGTCCACAAGTGGGTTTAGGGTGCAGTAAGTCTCCAACAAAATTTACAAACTAAGTCAAGTACCATTAAAAAGCTTCATTGACTTCTCCGACCATATTGCGCAAGACTCCTTCACATCCTCTATAAACTCCTGGTTCGCTACGTAATTGGGAACTATGAGGCTCACCCCTGTTTGTAGAACCTTACGAACGTCCACCCTCACCCACAATACTGGTATGTCCTTACCATGATACTTGTGAGACCCTGGAAGTTCGCTGACCGTTCTAAGGGCCACCTTCTGCCATACAACGCGTGGGTTCATGAGGAAAACTTCATCGCCAATGATGAAACCCTGTGGCATGCAAGACATAGCACAATTCAGTTAACGGTTACATAATCAAAAAAGCGCAAGATGCAATTTACTTGAGACATCACGCATTCTAGAATGGCCTACAAGGTTCACAGGAACATTACTTAGTACATTGCTGTAGAGCCTGTGAATATACCACTTCATCGTGGGACTGACTCACGATGGACACTTGAATGACCAACGACAATGCTGATAGGTGGGATGAACTCATATCCCACAACAACAATGCAAGAAAAAAACTACAAACAACAATTTGTAGTCGATCTTGGCAGTGGCATCCATTTCTGTTCTCAGAGTAACACCCTACGTTGCATACGCCATTGAGTCATTGTGAAGTCATGAAGCAGTCATGGATAGAATTCACGACTTTCTCGACACTACAGTACAATTTGATGACCAGCCATGACTAGAACGTCACTTCTGGACAACTTATACACGACAAGAACGCAACTGAAGGGGGGACCGCTTGAACAAAAAGTGAAATGAGTGCTATGTAGTGCCTATCTTATCACGGCGCGACCCCGTGGCAGAGGCTAACTTCGATCGCGTGTTTTGCTTCCCTGTCCTTACTTGCAAAAACAAGGAGCAGAAGTTAAAAATCAAAAAAATATGAAGGTGAGGGTCGCAAGGTGTTCGAACCAGCCGGACTGCAAGTCCCTCACCTCCCACCATGTTCACAAAATTGTATCCAGTTCCACTTCTGCGCTTCAGGAGCCACTGAGATTTGGACTTGTTCACAACTTGCGGGTACTTTGCACGGAAGGTAGTTATGTTGGGGCATCTCTACAAGGCTTCTAGCAAAGGCCACAGGTATAACTTCAAATATTCCTTGTTGTCAGCCAAGGTGCGCAGACACTTCACATAGAAAGGATTTGTGATGAGCACGTTGGATTGTGCATTCTCCATGACCCTACAAAGCTTACTATCTACAATGATTGTGTTCTCTGGATTGAACTCAGGGTACTGCCCGTACACTACAGATAAGTTTTTTTGACCCAAGGTTCCCTTATCTTGCTCCCCTCCACTTTCGGAATCAACTGCGCAAGACCAACAAAAGAGTGGATCTCTATCATAGGCACGATTGTAAAACCCTGCCAGCATTTGAGGGACCACATCCTCCATGTACGGAGCACTTCTACTACCCCAAAATGCAACTTTGAAGTATCTGAAGCATCGGTCCAAAAAGTGCTTTAGCCATGGTCGGAAAACTACTCTATGGAACTGCGTATGGTTGCTAGCACAGATACTATAGTTCGGGTTTGGAGCAGCAAACAAACTGCAGTCCAACAGGGTTTCTTGTACATTGAAAATGACAAGCTTCTGAACATGTAAACTACTACTGCCCATCCGATTAGTCACAAGGTCCTGCAATGTAAGGAAAGGCACTCCGGGAACGGATGCACATGGACTTGTGTGCTTGGAGATACAAACCTTAGGAGACTTGGGAGCTTTTTTAGCCTTCTTTGACGGTGCTGCTTCGACATTGGCTGCAGTTAAGCGGTCAGTGGAGGCGTCTTCGAAACCTCCCTCGCCTCCTTCATCGGGGTTGACCTCCACGTTGCCGCTTAGAAGGGTTGGCTCCTCGGAGGACTGGGCCACATCAGCGTCTGCTGCAACGACTGCTGGAGCCGCTCTTGTATCTGCTGCAACGGTGGGTGAACCTACAGCAGTGCTTTCAGGGCGTCTTCTTGCTTGTCCCTGGACCGCGGAACACGATAATGAGCGCCACGAAGAACAAGAATGCAAGCGCCGCGAGCATACGCTAGGACAGATAGTCGCTAAGAATTAGCTGCAAAAATGATCGCAAAGCCAAAAAATGATCCCCTCTGCGCGGAGGTGACATTAGGGTTTGCCAATGCACTACAAGACGCCTGCTCCCGCGAGCGCAGTGGATTCCACGTGGACCGGCAACTTCAAATGCAAATGAGGCTCGGCCAACTTCAGAATGACTGCGACACAACTTCATTTTAGTGACGACAGAGTCATGACTTCGCAAAAGTGACGTCCTTGCGACTGTCTCACGACTTCGAGGCCCCCCAAAAAGCAAACGGCGCCGAAATTAATGATTGAACACCGGCAAACCCTAGGACGCCAAAACAGTTAAACCTCCCTATCAAATTATTCAAATTGTCATTGCAAAATTGGATCCTACTACTAGGACCCAACGTCTACAACTGCGTACAGGACGACTATACTGTTTGGATAGCTGCATGCGACGGAGGCCTGTACAGACTGAAGTTTACATGCAGCACAGTCGATCGAGGGAGGCACTACATGCATGCAAGAAGCAAATCTGCGACAATTCGTAAGGCGCAGTTAAGTGAAACTCACAACTCTCTCCTGACGCGAAGAACGGGTTCCAAGGCCTTCAGCATCTCAGCCTTCTTCTGGTCGCACAAGACCTCATAAGTTGTCTTTGGATGAGGCAGGCTCTCTGGCGGCGACTCCATGACACAACGACTGTTGCATTAGATGCGAGCATGCACGGAATTCACAGTAGGCCGTTCCGAACATTGATTGTCGACAAAATCGCGGAGAGAAGTTGCTGCTCCAAGGCGCTAAATCGAAACAATTCAGGAGGCAGCGGAGCAGGGAGGAGGCTGTAACGCAAATGGCAGAGTCGCGGACTGCCTTGTAAGTGCCTGAAACCTTACTTTGAACTCTGATGGCGAGGCAGGGAGTGGTCATCATGGGGTCCCGGTAGTTGGCAATGGATCATAAAGTCCCTCGCAAAGGCGGCGGACGTGGGGCGGAGCTGCGCAATGAACATGGGCGACTGTGAGGAGTGAGTGCATGTACATCGGTTTTCAAGTGCGGTGTGACCGTGTACTTTTCAATCTTTTGCTCATGATGATGATTGATGGATAGAATTGTGCGTTGTCGTCCTCATTTTTCGTGTGCATGGTACGGTGGGCAGCAGTCCCCCCGGTCGATAGTGCATTGGAGTCCACTTCAGCATGAATTCGTTGTCCTGTAAAGAAAAGTCACCCGAAAGTCACAGTGAAGTCATTCTGAATCGTGAACAACTCCTACGTGACTTCTGTCAGTCATTTCTCTATCATGACTTGATTTTCGTTACTTGGAAATGACTCCTGGAAGTTAGTCTGTAGTGCCGAGTCTAAATCTATGTGTAGTAGAGGCCTTCTGTTCCAATTCCTTATGATGCACAGACTACTTCTTTTCTTTGTAATTCGTTGTAATCTCTTCCCTAAGGACCTTAAACCTTACAACACTCCCATTACAATTGCTCAATTAGAAACCACCTTATAAATTACGGAGTATGGAGGCCTTGGAAGAGGAGTATGTGTGTAGTGTAAAGTTTGAGCCTCTTCCCAAGTGCAGCCTATTAACTTCAATGCCTTGTTCAGGTCTCATGCATCCTGAATTCAGTACATAGGATAGTCAGGCTAGATGAAGGTGTGTCAGAACGATAGACACTATAATAATTTGGGACCCGGAAGTCACGCTGTAAGACAATGACTATTTCCATAGACAAGAATATAAGTATGACCAACGATAATGTCCATGACAATGGACGTGCATGCTTAAGAACACCCATTCAAAAAAAGGTTAATTGTTTGTTGATGAAAGATTGCGAAGCCACAAAAAAATGGAATCAGAATTGTCATGAATTGACCTCAATTTTAGTTGCCCTTAGACTCATGTCTGACGCAAAAATGGAATTTGGCTAATCATAACACATGCTCTAACTTTCATACATGCAATATGATAGGCAGCAGTCGAAGAGGAGGATACAACTATGGAGTGACTTCACTGTGGGTAAGTCCATCGTCCCGTCCACAGACACAGAATCCTTAGAAGTCATATAGAAGTCACTCCGTAGTCCCTAGCCTCTACGCGACTTGCTCGTCACTCCGTCGGTAGTTACATTGAAGTCACATTTCTGTCTTTCATTTCAATCCCGTAATTGCACACCGTGGCAACTATGAGTGTCTGCAGTGTATTTCTCCAAATATGAGTTCTTGAAACAGTGTTTGCAGACATGACTACACTATACTGTAGGTGAAACCAATTGACACGCGAGGGAACCCTACGTATGTGTGTGATGACGCAGGATTCCTTTTGGTGAACTTCCGCCATAAACTCCCTCGCATAGCCGAGCCATTCATCTTCCTGAGCCAAGCCACACAAGTATTTTTCTCCGATGCGGGGGACAGACCTGGCTGGAAAGTGGTCTTACGCCACGAAACCCGTTCGAAACGAGAGATATTCAACCGCACAGATGCCTTCATCACAACCAATAGTGAGGCCATGGGACTTACAGCTCCACGAAGAGTGCTGGATAGAAGCTCCACCGCCAATCTAGTCGAAGCCATCGAATTATCGGTGGAAGAGAACTTATTGACGCAAGAGCAATATTAGGTACAGTCCTATTTAGGTTTGTAGTCGGAAGGTAATCACGTTGTTTTTAGTGTCCCTCATTGTGTCATGGGTCGCAAAGCATCACAGAAGCTAAACGCGTCATGCAACAATCAAACAAGTAGACCACTTGCAAACATTTCGGGCAGTTAGTAGTTATACCGGAGTCATTAATTAGACTCTCCAGTCGTGCTTCAGTCATTCTGTAGTTGCATCACAGTCATGGTGAAGTCATACTGCAATCAGTTAGGCTTCACTTGCCACAAAGTGTCCCTTCCTCTCAATGTCACCCCATTTATTGGGTGATGACCTTGCCTTTGTCATTGTCCTTCATTCATACTCAATACAATTTTCTGCTTGTGCAGGTACTGTATTAGCCACATTTCTACGAACCTTGGTGTCCAATGCATGAATGCAAACTTTATCAACCAAGTATGAATGCCAAAACCGCAAATATGATGTGGGAGTAGTGTTCACCTCATCTTTGAGACATTGGCATGCTAGTTGCCGCCTCAAACGCCTCCATGTTCAATGAGCTTCCACCCCGAGTAGTATTATACCTTCCTTGTACACTTCATGTTGTATGTGCTTCATTTGAATAATGGCACTCCCACATCTCTCTCTTTGTATCTAAATGTTGTTTCATTTCAGGCTTCCTGCATCACATCTTATCGGAAGTTCCATCCATTTGCAGCATGGCCCCCTCTATCATATTCCCCTAAACACCTTATTGCATGCCCTTAGTTATATGTGCAAGAAGTCCCAGTGATTCTACAGTCATATTGAAGTCACATACCCGATACCGTAGTTGCCCGCTCTTGTCCTCCGTAGACCGCTCTGGGACTTCACTTCTTTTTCTTTACATATAAGTAAAAGAAAACATCTTCCCCGTGACTTCTTTCAGTCCTAGAGTCATACTGCAATGACTTGGCAGTCCCTTGCAGTCTCCAGTCGCATTTTTGGTAGCCACGTCACTTCCTCGTGGACCCTGTGGACGGAACGTTGCGGATGAACCTCCAACGCAGTCTGTGTTCATCCCATAGTGAATCGCGCGATTGCAGAATGACTGAATCACGATTGCAACATTGTGAAGATCGGCCTTCTGGTGCAATTACGGAGGTGAAGTCACGATGCAGTCGCAAAATCCCTGCAATCACGTTTCTGCAGTCACGATAACCTCCAATTCCTTGTAGTGTAAGTATCATTATGGAAAATTATCATAGTAAAGAGATTCAGAAAATCCACTTTCCCGAATGGCAGATGAACTTTTAATCATTCGTGTCACCTTTATGCAGTCAGACCCATCCACTGCAGTCGGCCCATCCGCGGCCTCCCATGCGGTCGAAGAGTCTGTTGCAGTTGCGGCCGGCCGGCAACAAAGAACCACGAATTCTGTAATTCTGTATTTACAGATTTCCGTTCTGATCCAAGCTTTCTGTCTGAGGTTCATTATTTCTAAGTTCTAACGCTTCCTAAGAAATTATCTTATTTATTTGTTTTGTACATGGAGAATTCATAACCAAAATACACACAGTAAAGACTTTTTTAATTTCCTATTCAACCATTCAACCAAAAATAATGAATATAAAAGATTTATTACATTTTTCAAAATTAAACACGCAAATTCCTATTATAGAACAATGCGTGTCAAATGCCAAACCTCATTTCTCCTAAGTTCATAAGCTCTTCCAAATTCAAATCATAAGGATTTAAACAATTGTCCATGTAATGTACTCTAATCTAACCCGTTCTAAGAATATAAGATTCAATTCCTAAGGGTGATAATCACTATCTCCTTTTATCTCTGCCCCACTACTATAGTCTCTTGATATCCATCCGTCGTCTTCATCGTCGAAAATGTTGTCTTCATCATCTGATGAAGATAATCGATTTTTTTTTGCTTTTTCTCTGATTTCCCTAGATGTAGAAGCTTTCTTCTCCTTGCCTACGTTTGGATCATACTTCCTCTATAACAAGTTATTACCGAGTATGTGTTCTTGAAGACCAACGGCCGATCATCCTTTCCTTGTGAGAAGAACTGGAAGGGATAGTCGTGTATCCAAGGGGGGTCTTCCTCCATGTACTTTCTTCCTTGGGGAGATAGCAAACGGCTCCATCACTAGTTTCTTCTTAGGTTTAGCGGATTCTTCTAGCATTGCTTCTTCTGTCTGTTGCCTCCGTTGGTACGCGACCGCTGTTATTTCATTCAGAGATTGTTGTTTCATGTCTGTTGGTCTTTCAAAACATTGTAGTGGGCGTCCTGCTATGCTCTTCAACATTGATTCCAATGTCTCATCTTCCCCATCAGTAGTACACCCTAAATTAGTGAATTTCCGCTTCACAGTTTCTTCTTGAATGTTGGAAGTTTGCAATTTAGATTGAGAACTCCTTGAACCCCCCAAAGTAGTACTACCACTTCCACCGTTCAACAATGAGCGTGGAGCGGGTGGAGGATTGGTATGAGGTGGATGTTGTGAACTTTGGACGTTGTCATTTTTGCCTTGGCTATTGTGGACCATATTTGGACTTTTGTACTCTTTCAAACTTGAATCCGCCTTGTCCAGTACCTCTAGCGGTTTAGGGCTTAGGGAGCTTGGTCCCTCGATGCTCTTTTCAGCCAATTTTTCTCCAAATTCCAAGCTTGTTTTGTCCACATTCATTTTTTCCCAAGCATGTAATTTGTCATTTTCTCCAAGTTGGCCTAATGGTATGGATGGAGACCTGTCACGTTCAATCAATTCATTTCCTTGTAAAGTTTGGCCACTAGAAACTGTTATCTCGCTCATATAGCCGTCCGCTGATTTAGCCGTCTGCTTCCAGACCCAAAACTGTCCTTCCCGAATCTAATCCGGATGACGCGAACCTACCGCGAACCGGCGGACCGCGTTTGATCGGACGGTCCGTCCGTTGCTGAACTTGCGGACTGGCGGTCCGCCCGATCGCTCCGTCGGCCGTCCACCCGACAACTGCCACGTCCGCTCGACCAACTACTAGACGTCGACCAACCACAGTCTGGTCGCGTCATTAGGTTTGGACATCCAGATTTTGGACGCGATTGCGAGATGGACGTGCGTTCGAGACATTCCTGATAGGTGTGTAGTCTTTTAGGCTCATAGGCCCATACTCCTAGGTTCACATGATAGCAACCCTCATCAATTAACCTTTAAAGTCTCAAGGCATTTTTTTCCTCAAAATCCACTCAAAACTACCATTTTTATAAAGCATTGGTCTCAAAATCTTAAAAAGTGACTTTTTTGAGAATCTAATTGTAGGATCTTATACTACACTTAAATGGAAAGATGTGGGAATAATTTTGAAAATTTTTACTTTAAGGATTGAAAGATATTTGCATTCAAAGTGCAAGTTTTTTTTTATGCTAGTCAAGAATTTGAGATGACATTGACTATTGTTGTGGAACTCTTTTATACTATGTACTTTGATATTATCATCAAATAAAATCGTGCAACACAATAATGGCTTGAAAATTGACAATACACTACATTATTTTTGAATAATTTTTTCCAGAACATGCTTTCCAAATCTATTAATTCTAACAATGGATTCAAAGATATACTCATGCTTAAGAATTTAGTAATCCCAACAATGAAGTCAAAGATATATTCATCCAGAAGAGTCTAATAATTCCAACAATGAAGTCAAAGATGTACTCATATTTAAGAATCTAGTAATTCCAACAATGAAATCAAAGATATATTCATGCTTAAGAATCTAGAACAATAAAAATTTGAAAAAAAACTCTCAAATTTCTATAAGCTTCTAATAATAAATGTGAACTCCTAAAGACAAAGACTAGGTAAACCTCCTACAACTGAAGGGTTTCTAAATGTTCTTGATGCATTCCTAGTATGTTCTCTTGCCAAATTCAAAGTAGATGGTTCCTACCATTTCCTATTGCATGATGTCATTGAATTACTATACTCAGATAGCAGGTGCAATATTTTTGTATGGTGTCCAATATTTAATTAAAATCTAAAAATATGCTTGAGCACTTCAAAATATAATTTTAAAAAATTTGACATTCAAGTGAAAAAAGGCTACAACTAATCTACAATATCTTCATTCCACACAAATGGATATTTCAACATACATCTAATTAAGCTTGTTACAATTCAATTAGCTTTGATTGTCTATCCTAATGCAACTTCTCACTTCATGCATGAGTTCCTTTCATAGCTTTAAAAACCACTTAATGTGTGATGTGAAACGAGAGGAAAATGGCTTGTTTATAGAAGTGGGATTGTAGGAGATAAAACAATTCATGTAAGATTTGCAAATTATGATTAGTAAGAGCTCAAGTGCTCGTAGTCAAGTTAAAGGTAGGAATTGTTTTTAAAGTAGAATCTTAGACCTCATTTAGGAATAGTGGAATATTCTTTTTCCCAAAAAACATTGAACTAAAAAAAGTTGAAAAATCAATTTAACTTTCATCTCCAAAAATCAATTTGAGATTTTGAGTCTCCAATCAAAAGTTATAGACAAATTTCAAAGAAGAGTTTGAAGGGACATTTTCCTTGATAATTTTGAAAGATATTCTTTAAATTTTGTCCATAAATATTTTTTGGAGGCTCAAAACCACAAAATAATATTTAGAGATGAAACTTATCTTTGATTTTCCAACTTTTCTTAGTCCAAAGTTTTTTGGAAAAAGTTCTTCTATTATACCAAAATGAGGTTTGAAATTTGACTTTGAATCGAGCTTTGAATACAATTTCTACACTTAATTTTGGTAATGAGTGGTTAAGCTTTCATCTTCAAAGTATTCCATACCCTTTGAAAATTCATGATGGACAAATGGACAATGAATTTCATTAAGAAAATGACCTTTCCACCCTACATTCTCCCTAAGTGGTAATGAATTAATTCCTTCATTTTGCCATTAAAAATTTCTAAATGATGGATTGGTATTTGACTTAACAAAAAAATTTAATTTTTGGCAAACCGATTTTACATTTATTTGGCTATTTGGTCCCAAAATTAGCAAAAAGCTTTGACAATTTTTTTTAATTAATTTAAGCCAAACCAACTATCCAAGTATAGTACCCCCACGGCCCTATGCGTATCGTATAGTGATAGTTGTCCCTTGCCATGGTTCAAAATCTATCCCACTATCCCCCTTTTGCCTATTCTAGCATCCCTAGTAAAAGTCAATGAGATTTAGCATGCTTGTGCTACCTCTCTTTTCTATTTTCCAAATAAATGGTTGTAATTTGTTAACCATGAGTCAAATTTGAAAATAAACTATATACTCAACAAGCTCTTGAGACATTCAATTTCTACAAAAAGTTTCAAAAATCACACCAAAAAATAAGATTATAGGTACTTGCCCAAACCTTCAAGAGTCCCGTAAGAAAATTCTTAGAACCTTAGGGGTCAATAAAAACAAATTTCAATTTTGAAATATCTATGTTATAAATTTTTAAAAACATTCTTTTGACATTGCAACATCTATATATAATAAAAACTTTTATCTTGGTAACATGGTGTTTTATAAAAAAGAAAGATGAGTACATCAATGTTTCCTATATATTTGTATAATCAAATAGTAAAATTTTACCACTAATACTTTTCAACAAATTATTACATAAAACACTCAAAACCACAGTTTTTTTACCAAAAATAGAAATTTTAGTTTTTGAAAGTAACATTTGGTGTATTGATTGCAAAAAAGAATAAATTTTCTAGGATAGTTTTTAAAGTTCAAAATTTAAGATATTATTGTGGGTTAAAAGTAGATGTAATGTAGTTTATAAACACTTTAAAAAATTCAAATATAGGAACTTAAGTTGAAGAACTCATATTTATGTTTTTACAAGGGAAAATTTGCAATAGAATGAATTTTTTTTAAGAAAATAGACAATTTGATGTTTTAATTTGTAAATAATAGAATAAAAATTTAAAAATAAAATAAAGATTGGACATTTGGAAGGACTTTACAGTGATGAGATTCCACAAAAAGAATGATCTTGAAACCATCTTCATTGATTAGAAGTGCTTGCACAAGAGAGCCTATTTGCAATTTTGCATGGATATAGAGGACACAGAATAATATATTTTTAATTGCCCTTAGTAGGCATATGTCCACCTAGTCCTTGTATCTTAGTTTTAACCTCCAAATTTTCATTTTTTGAATTGAAATTAGTACTACCTCCCTCCAAGATGGCAAAAGTAGACATCCAATTGGAGCCTATTTAAATATATTAAAATATTTATAAAAAAAATAAGACAATGCCTACAACTATCATATTTATCTTCATTTCAAATTTTAGATAAAATTGAGATACAATGCAAAAGTTATGAGCAAAAAACCACCCATTTAAGGCCAAGGGGACAAAAAAAGAACACTCAAGTGTTTTTTGCAATCACCCTCTATTCCAAACTCCAATTCCATACATCTAGGAAATTCCCCATTCCATGATATTTTCAATTAAAAAAATACAAATAAATAAATAAATAACTTTAAGGAGTTGATTGCACGAAATAAAGATAACATATGACTATCTAGAATGTGCAAAGTCTGTGGCTTAATTAGCCATTCTCGTCAATTCCCTCTAAATTAATTTGAAATCAATACAAAATGATTTTGTTCTAACAATAGAAATTAGTAGTTGGTATAGATTGAGGTCATTTTGGATTGGATTGGACATATATTAAATTGGACATGGGTTGGTAGAAGCCCTACAATAGTTTTTTCCCTAACATTGACCAATATGTCTATGGATTGAAATAGGATGCCCAATGCAATATCCTTTTATAAATTTTAAAAAAATCACATGAATTTTTAACATGATTTTTCAATTTTAATATTGTTTCTTGTTGCTTGTTTACCACTGAAATTTATTCCTACATTTTCTAGATAGTAGTAATATATTGCACTAGTCATTCTAACCATAATGGGGTAAAAGAGTCAATCCATTTCTAACCATCATTCCATATGCATACCTTAGACTCATCCATTTTTTATCATCGCTTTTGTAGGTGAGAGCTCATGTACAACATAGAAAATAAGAGCAACAAAAATGTTTAGAAGGTATAAATTGAAAGCATAAAATGATCTCAATATGTACATTGAAAGTCGCAATGATCACCTACATTAGCTTTGTAAGCAGCCTACGGTTAGAATTTGATTTGCCTACAAATCGAGAACACTGGGACAAAAAGAATCTTTACAAAAACAATTAACAGTAATTTGTTTTTGAAGGAAAAAATGTCAAAAATTATGAAATCCTTCTTAAATCTATTTCTCTACAAGGGAATTTTTTTTCCTCAACCTTCTCCATGCGAGAGATAGGTTGAATTACTTAACCCCTAATGTCCAAGGCATCAAAATTGGGTATTGACAATACTTTGAAGTTAAATAAAACCAAGTCAAGTTTTATATTTAGTAGTTTATATTTTTGAAGAATTCTTTTCAAAGTCTAGTTTTAACATCAAAAATCTGATTTTGAAAATGATTGATTATGATTTTTCAATTCTAGATTCTATACAAGGGTGTCCATTGAAATTTTGACTATCCACAGTGTTGAGAGCTCTTGGAAATGAGCCTGAAATATTGACTAGATCTTGGAGAAAAATTCACATTAAAAATCCATTTAAAAAAAGTTGTAGATAAGATTTTGAAAATTTATACTTTGATGGGAGTTATGTATGTTAGGCCCTTTATCCTCATACTTTTTTGGTGACCAACTTTTTAGATTTGACATGGTAAAAGAGGGTTGAAAGACTTCAAATCACTTTTTCAATTTTAACACCTTCATGATCAAACATTATAATCTTTCAATCCATAAATGATATTCAGTTGCGTTTCCTTTTTTTATGTGATTCTAACATGTCTAGGTTGAATTTGTACAAATATAATTCCAAAAAAATTGATACAAATGATTAAAATGTTGACTTTTTGTTCAACTTAGATTATAATGGGTTGAAATTTAATCTAAAGTTTTGCCCACATATTGAAAGATAATAACATTTGAAGTAAGAAAATAAACAATTTTTTCATTCCTGTGAAACAAGGTCAACAACCTTTGGGCTCTCCTAGAGTAAGTGAATTTTTGCACTATATGAAAATGAAGATTTTGACCAATTATAAGTATATGTTGTTAGGTTCACTCATGAAAAAATTAAGAAGCAAATACGGAGTTTAGCTTGTTTTAAATCACCCTGCAATGCGAGGACATTAAGTGGATTGGCAATACATTAATCATGTTTTTGATATTGTGCAATGAGGATTTTTTTTACTTAAATCTGAATGGTGTATAGTTAGAGACAAACATTTAGAATTTGTGGAAAAAATTCCAAGAACTTTAATCTTAAATGATTTTGACTATATTTTCACCAAAAACGCTCCAAAACTGCCATTTCTAGTGCAAGTACCAAATTTTTAGAAAAAACACATTTTTGGAGGCATGTAACTGTGGGATCTTGTAGTGTGCTAGTTGGAAAAGACGTGGAAAAAATTTTCAAAAATTTCCACCATGTGGATTGCAAGATATTAGAATTTAAGGTGACATAAATATTTTTCTTGGCCCTCAAAAAAATCGAGCAATTGCACTTTACCAGGGCACATTGGTATGAAATAATTTCCAAAATGTTGGTGCATTTTTGGATTCATTTTTCAAGGCAAGTTGGCTATATACTTCAAAAATTTCAAATCATTTGGAATTGTACAACATATAGGAGAAAAATAGTAGGTTGAAAGATGTAGAGAATGATTCAAAATACTAAATTGTTAATATTTATTTATGGAATTGAAAAATGCCAATCCCAATGGTTGTAATGTTGTAATAAATAATCTACATCTTTTGATTTTATTTCTTTTCCAAAAATATTGAAAATTGAGTTAAACAAAGGACCTATAATAAAAATATATCTTATATCTTAGAGTAGAGATTCTGTAACTACCCACAAACTACCTACAAAGTAGAACTCCTCATAACTTTCATTTCATTAATGCAAATGGAATGGTTTGAAGCTTTCTACGTATAAATAAAATTAGAAGATTAATTTGAAATTTTTATTTCTTAAATTATTTTTTAAGAAGTTTTTTTAGTTGCTTGGGTTGCCCAACAATTTTCATGACTTTTGACTACATGGTTACAAAGTTAATAATTACAAAATCACACAATAACTTTGTAACTATGTAGTCAAAAATCATGAAAATTGTTGGGCCTTAAATCTTCTCCTCAATCCTCATGCATATGTTGTGTGAAAATTTCAAATAAAAAAATGAAAATTTCATTCATAGTAAGTTGTCCAAAATCTCTATTTTTCTAAAAAACAACAACCCATAGTTTAGGCACATAGGGGTTGGCTTCATAGATTGCAAGATATTAAGACTTGAATTTAGAAGAAAATGTTTTTTCTTGAAATTGCCCCAACCTCCAACAAAGTTTGACTCCTCTTTTAATATGATTTGAATATTAAAATTTGTTTTTTTTAGACAATTGTATGCCATATTTTATTAGTTACTTACATGCCAAATTATAGAAGTTGATGAGTTTTTTTTGCAAAAAATTCTTAAGAGATTCCTAAATTGTTCGAGTTGCCAAAAAAATTTAGGACAATATAAGTTTTTATTCCAGCACCCAATAGAAATAGAATTCTTTTTTAATCATAGAGGTACATGATCACACATTGTGTCTAAATTTCATGAACATCTCAACAAAAATGACTTTGTTGGAATCAACCCAAGATTTCTTGTGTATATTAAATGGACATTTGGTCCTCAAGTGATTAATAAAGAAACGTCATTTATACACCAATTTGGGGCGGTTCAACCCCAATGCTATATATATAATAGACACGATAAATGCAATTTCAATTCAATATAGTTCTGTTGGCTCGTATCAAATTCACCTTTAAATCCTCAGGTTTGTATCGATTCATCATGCAAGATGCATGTACTATTGACATAATCAATTGCCAAGTTATATATTTGAAATACAATAAAAGTTTTGGAACTACAATTTATTAATTAAATTCTTTTTTTATGCTTGCCATCTAAGTAAGTAATACTATACTTACTAGCCTATTTGCTTAATTAGAATGCTAATAGAAAATTTGTTTTTACTATCCATTTGCTCAATGTGTATGACCTGAAAGAATCACTACAACAAAAATAGTGTTTTATAACTGCAAAATATAAGTGCAGTGAGTCATAAAATCTAAAAATATGACTCACATAGAAATCATTATAGATAACTCGGAATATAACTGACTCTAGTAGTTTAGAAGCAGTTGCTTCAGACATCAGTCATATTAGTAGTCATTTGGATTGAAGGGTATAAATACCCATATTTAGGCATAGTATGCCAACATGGCGTATACTTTGACTATCATAGGGAGGTCTTAACTTTTTCTTGAATTGCCCTGGCAAAGAAAAAAAAATCCTACGTGGAATATGATTAAAGTGAGTCATATTTTTTGATGACATGGAATATGACTGTAGTGAGTCATATTTTGCAGTGATGTGGAATATGACTATAGTGAGTCATATCACTAGAAGAAATCAAAATTTTTGATGTCTAAGGGAACGGATTTTAGATGACGTTGAAGAAAACAACCCATGTTTTTCTGACAACAATTATCTCCACTGGACATCATTATTGACATGAAAAATATAGGTTGTTTTTTTCAACGTCACCTAAAATCCGTTCCCTTTAACGTCGATTGTTTTTTTGAATGTCACCTAAAACAAGGTTTTCTTATAGTGTATCTTGCAGTGATGTGAAATATGACTGTAGTGAGTCATATTTTGCAATGATGTGAAATATGACTGCAATGAATCATATTTTACAGTGACATGGAATATGACTATAGTGAGTCATATTTTTTGATGATATGGAATATGACTGCGGTGAGTCATATTTTGCAATGATGTGGAATATGACTACGATGAGTCATATTTTGCAGTGACATGAAATATAATTTTTCTGAGTCATATTTTGTAGTGATGTAAAATATAACTGTGGTAAATCATATTTTTTTTATGATACGGAATATGGTTACGGTGAATCATATTTTTTGTTCATGTAGAATATGATTGCGGTGAGTCATATTTTTGAATGATATGAAATATGACTACGATGAGTCATATGTTTGGTTGATGAGGAATATGACTACGATGAGTCATATTTTTTAGTAATGTGAAATATGACTTTTCTCAGTCATATTTTTGAATGATGTGTAAAACAATTATTTTCAGTCATATTTTTTGATAATTTGTAAAATGACTATGTGTAGTTATACATCAACATAATTTAGTAGTTAAGTAAGAAAATCCATTTAATTAAAAATGAATACATATGATTTCTTAAATGGGCAAAAATTAATCACATTAGAAAGTCAAATACAAGAAAAAATGTGATTTTTTTCAATAACATTTATTAGTTACTAACACAAAATATATCACAATAGCTCTTTATATACGTATATTTTCACATATTTGTAAAACTTATATTTCAACAAAAATGTAAAGATGTTACCTCTTTTGTATTGCAAGTAGCCTTCAATAACTTCATTTCAACCTCTAATGCCTATATATATAAACAAGAAGGTTAGTTTTCAATAAATGAACAATATAATTCAAACTTCAAAGATTTAAAGCACTACAAAATATGTAGACATGTTTAAGATTAAAAAAATTATAATCATTATATATTCAAAAATTATAAATATCCAAAAAAATAACAATGATAATAGAGGGACTAAGAAACAAAAAGTAGCAAAAAAGAAGAAGCAAAAAAGAAGAAGCAAAAACTAAGTGACATTATGATTGCAAAATATGACTGCAAAATATGACTAGGAGGCAAGAAAAAGCAAAACTTAAGAAGAAAGAAGAAACAAAAGTTAGAAGGCAAGAAGAAGTGAAATCTAAGAAGGAAGAAGTAAAACTTAAGAAGGAAGAAAAAGAGAAATCTAAGAAGGAAGAAGAAGCAAAACCTAAGAAAGAAGAAGAAACAAAAGCTAAGTAGGAAGAAGAAGCAAAACCTAAGAAGCAAGAAGAAGAAAAACCTAAGAGGCATCAAGAAACAAAGAAGAAGGAACAAAAAAGAAAAAAGAAGAAGTAAAAGCTAAGTAGGAAGAAGAAACAAAACCTAAGAAGCAAGAAAATAGAAATAGCAAGAAGAAAAAAAACCTAAAAGGCAACAAGAAACAAAACTTAAGAAGCAACAAAAACAAAGAAGAAGGAACAAAAAAAAAAGGGGGGGGGGCAAAAGGAGGAATGGTTAAAAAAAATGGTGGCTAGGGTTTTAAAACCCTAAATTAGTGGCAACTACAAAAAAGAGACTTTCAAAAAACATGACTACAAAAAAATCCTACGTGGAAAAATATGACTAGGTACTTTCTAAACATATTTCCTACCCAAATTTTTTTTGGATTGTCTTAAAAAAATTTTACTATCATAGAGATGTGATTGCAAAATATGAATAAAGAAAAAATATGACTAGAATATATGACTTGACGTTCTCTAAATATGTTCCCTATCGTTCTTTATGAAGTATTTTGGTGTTCTCAATGGCCATATACTATACAGCCATGATGTATAAGGCTAAAATATGACTCGCAATCATATTTGCAGCCATATTTTTTTACCTTAAAAAATATGACTACAAGCAGTCGCCAATCATCCTCAGTCATAATTTTGTAGTCATAAAACACTACCATTGTTGTAGTGAATTGCATCCACTCTTGGTTTCTTAAATTAAATCCTTTCATCAGCCCCTTCGCTCCATACTAACTAGTATTGGTCAATTAGTCTTAGTGCCTTGGTGCATTAAAATTGATTCAATTTGCCAACAACATCCTCTAAGAGTCTAAGATTGTAAGACTTATGATTCAAGCAAATTGTCCTTGTCATCTTAATCCTCACGAAGACTAATAGACTAGGAACTTACTATTGTTTATTTGTGACAAATTAAACTTGGAAAGAATGCAAATGGTCTATCTAATTGAAATATTTCAACTTGCCAAGAGTCTATATTCCAATACTAACAATTAGACATTTTGTTTTAACACTATGATCACTAGACAATACTAACAATTAGACATTTGGCTTTAAGACTAAGATCACTAGACAATACTATACAAAAGCCATAATTAGATTCTCAATTACTCTTGAGACCACCAATTAATGTAACTCATCAATTCCCACTTACATACAACACAACTACTAAATTTAATTCTACTTCAATCAAATTTCTATCACGTGAATTCAAATGTATATAGTCAACTTGACACTGAACTATTAATAGGCACTACTATGCAATCTACACATTTCAATAGATAGGTCAAACCAAATGTTCATGGCTACTCTTTACTATCAATTAACCTAATATACATGCAAAATTGACACAACAAATTCATTATTATGACAATAATCTCACACAACATTTGCACAAATAATTAGAATACACATACACAAGTTGTGATACACAATGTAGGTAAATTATTACATCGTGTGAATCAATTTGTTGCTATAATAATGGTTGCAATTCGATACTTAGACAATTTAATAATCTCATAGGACATTCACTAAAAATTTTCTATTTTCAACATACATTTGACATGCAATTCATTGGCATAGGAGATAGTGTGATTAATAATTGATTTGCCATTCATTATCATCTAAAAATTGGCAAGGAACCTCCTCCTTTGAAAATCCACTCTTGTAGATCAAATTAAAGAAAAAAAGACCCCTCTTTCCTATTGTTGATTTGCAATAAAGAAGAAATTTGGAGTTGTTGATCTGTGATGATCGTAGCCGTTGATCTAAGTTACTAAGATTACAAAACTACCATCCACAGTCAGTTGCTGAGAAAGAACTTTGCATACTTTCCCCAGCTTATTGTACGTCAAGGGTGGAGCTATTCCTGCGTCAAGTTCCAATCGGCAGTACTTAAGAGTAATCAACAAATACAACCCATTATTTTGTTCTTTTGTTTTTTCAACGTGCTATGGTTTTGAGAAAAAACAGGCATATTTTGGTGTGGTATTTCAGTGCTACTAATGCTTCTTTTGTTGTGCAAGATCTCGAGGGACATTAGGGTTTCATGATGCGACTTAGTACATTTGAATTTAGGATTTTGATCTACTTGATGCTACTTTGATTTAAGTTGAATTTTCTCAACAACATATTTGATTTGCTTGTACGTCAATCTACTTGTTTTGGAGAAGTTGTACATGGATTTTGAGTGAATTTGTAGTGCACATTTCTATTGTATTGCACTTGTTGTATTACTATATTCGTATTGTTATTTTTAGTTGTGGTATTGGTTAATTATAGTGTTGCTTTTGGTGGTGAATGATTAAATGCATTGGAACTGTATCGTAATATATGCAATGTACATTTGTAGATGTATTGTAAAACTTCATGGGGGGTGGATTGATCATTACATTTTGGGAAAGATGATTTCAAGGAAGCAAGTCTTTGTGTGGGAAGCAATCTTTCCATTCACTCTTACTTTGATCAATAATAAATATATCTAATCATGTTCATTTTAATAAACTACTTTTGGCAATAACTACCATTCACAAGGTGTGGGTTTGGTTGTGTTCTGTTGGAACGAGGAGCCCTCTGTTTTGTCAAATAGTATTGATATGCTTGTGGTCATTGCCTCTTTAAAAATGGCACTACCTTTGTCACAAGCCATGAAGAGAATATCTTGTAAAGGAAAAGAATCCCTAATAGAAAATAAAGAGCATTCCCAAGTACAATTGAAGAATTTCTTGAAAGAGAATGCATTTTTAGCTTGTATCTATTGAAAGAGGTGGAGTTCTTTTGAGACTCCATTTTCAAATAGTGTATAAAATTATGGCATCCTCAATAGGTATTGTGAGTAAACATTTCAAAATTCATCTTGGATGGAATATAGCTGAAACAACTCTAGTGGGGCACTACAATTTCATGAAAACATTCCTCAATATTGGTTTGTACACATTCATTGGAATATTAGGGTACTGTATCAAAGACCAAGCCAAAAATTACTTCGAGTATATGCACTGAAATGTGACCCCTGAGCAAATTGAAGAAGGCGTTGAGGAGTATGTCAAGCATGGTACTTTGTTTGCAAAAAATAGAATAATTTTGACTCCCAAAAATTTCATTAAGAGATCAACAACGTTCTATAGGTACAAGAGGAAGAATCAACTCGAAAGTACCTTTCTTGGCACCCTCTTGCCGATGCTATCAAGGCAATATATATCTTCAACTTTGTAGATTCTACCTATTTGCCAAGGTGGCATGGAATATACTAAAACTTCAACGCTTTGGAAATGTATAATGCATTTAAAAACTATACCCATGAATGATATAACTCAAATTTTTTTTGAACATACAAATCCATAATCTCACCTTACAAACTTGAGGCAATAGGGGCTTGTAACGGAGTTGGATAACACCCAAAAAGGTGTAGAGTGTGATTATGTGGTTCCAAGTTAATTATGTGTTATCTAGTTATCTCCCTTTTCAAAAAACAATTTCCTCTTGAAAAAATTATACATAGATTTTTTTTTAAATCAAATATTTTATTTCCTATAGATATTATTGTGGGTGATTCTAGGCAACACTTCAATGATAAAGTGTACAAACTTTGCCCGGTTCCATGTACATTTGGGTGGTGTATGTTGATTAGAACATGACAAATAGTTTCTTAGTCTAGTTAAGGGCTATAAAACACATCTTCTGTTTTTGGTAGTTTTGTTTTGTTTTATACACCTTTTTTTCAATATATATATACTCTATTCACACATACTTTCATGAGCAACCAAACAATTTGAATTAGATTGTACATATTTGATTTTGTTGTGCTTTAGGTGTTTTGTCACATATCAATTGATAATGGTGTTGGAAGTTTAGTTGACACTTTGGTGAGTTAATGGTGTGCCACATAGCAATTGATGATGTATATTTTTGAAGTACTTAATGTTGTTGGAATTTCAAGTGACACTTTGGTCTTAGAAGCAATGGGGGGTATTGATGGGAATGATTTCTCTCCAGTGAAGACATGCCATGTGTACAAGATTATTTATTGGTTTGCTTTCAAATGTCTTTGTACATGGTTTATTACTATCCATTCACAATGATAATCATTTCAACTCATTTTAAGACTTCAAACCTAAAGCTCTTTGCTAACTCACACAATTACTTATACCAATTAAACTTCATTTGACAAGTAGATTGTATAACATAATTCTAGTTACAATGCAACCACTTGTTGTTCTAGTTGAATCACTCACATACATACAACACAATAATCAATCACAAGGCTCTATAATAAATGATTGAAATTCAATTACTCTGTGTACTTAGACCTGTAAGTAGATCATCAATTTATCAAACTTCTCCAAATATTAAGTTTACATAGTACAATTAAACAACTCAACTTGGAACAATTGTCAGATTCTACACTTTGACATACTTTGTAGCTATGGTTTGTTTTTGTTTTGTGAAAGAACAAACAGTTGTAGGGACATCTTCAAACTTTGAGGGTGTTGCAAATGTTTTGTGCTTTGCTAGAGTTTGGGAACAAGTGCCATCATCCTTTATTCTTATTGTTACATTAGTTTCTTTCATAGGTTGTGGATATTTTTGTTGTGAAGCCTCCTCTTCTAATGTTGTAGTTGTTGTAATTGATTTTTGGTAGCTTGATATGTGTCGAAAAAATTCTTTCATGCCATAATCATTTGCCATTTTGTTTGATGAGCAACAATGAGGGACAAGGAAATTCAAAATTAGAAGGAAAACTTGAGCATGCCAAATTGGGTATGTAATGGTGACTATAGTATAAAGGTTATTCCAAGATTCATCTTGGGCAAAATTGAATCAAGCCATCCTATCTTTGATGCTTTTCAGTATTGTTTTGTTATTCAATCTTATGCTTGGTTACCATTGATATGCTTTTAATATTCTTTGCATATCTATTTAGGATAGCACATTATTTTTTTGAAGTAGGAAGTGGTTATTTGCTTAAAATTTTTACTTTGAATTTGCTACCTAGGAAAATGATTTGGCTCATATGTCACTACATATGGGTTCAAACTATAACTGGCCATAACAACTACAACAATAGCTAGACAGTGAAGCTACTTCAAAAAAAAGAAATAAGAGTCCAATGTTACCTACATTTGATTCATTACTTTCAAGTCCATGTCAACAATCTTTCCTCTTATAGCATTTTTTGTTTCTTGCCAAGCCCTTCAAGCAAGGCCACTAACTATATTAGTGCAATCATAAGGTTTTTTCACTTTTTGCAACCAATCTATGATTATTGTTGATTATCATAACATAATTTAAAGCCAAGAATGTCACAAGAATAGGTATTTTAGCCTAGACATCTTGAAAATACCTTCATTTATTGTAATTGGATTGAAAGGTTTAATCTGTCAAATGATTGCTTAGATTCAAGAGTACTTAGATAGTTTGGATATCTTAGTTATGATATAGTCAAATGACATGCTTGTATTGAAGATGCCATTTGTGATATCCAAATTTGGTGCCTTAGACATACTAGAGAGAATCTTTGGAATGAGTGCACTTTTTCATTGTTCTCAATTAGCTAATATTGTTAGTGTGGCCAAGACATGGACCTGTAAAATTCTACAAAATCTTACAATAGAGCCTCTATATAGAAGGATAGTATACTTTTTATTTTTCATGAATACGTTGTGTGTTGGAGTGGTATAGAGTTCTTAGTTGGACTTTTACAGTAGTATTTTGGTTGTGTTTGGTTGTTCTTTTGGAGTAGTTAGTAATTTAATTATTAATTTTATAGTGAAAGTTGGTGATTTGGCATGATACTAGATAAAAATGAGGGTTTTTGCAACTACATTATGCAACTGGTTTTTTACTTGCATAGGGCACTTGCTATTGGTTTGCGACTAGTGATAATTTTGAAACCTATAGTTGTAGTGGATACCCTAAAATCTATGAAAAAAGTGCAACAATTGTAAAAGTCATGCCTCTTGTATGATTCATTTGCAACTTGTAGATTTGTACATTTTAAAATATCAATCTCAATGATTTGTAGATTTCAAAATTTCATATCTACCTTCTTTCTAGATTTTGGACTTTTAAAACTATTTTTTTCTAGATTTTTGAGTTTGAAATCTACCTTTTTATAGATTTCAAAATTTTACATCTACTTTCTTCCTAGATTTCAAGAATTCAAATATTGGTATTTAATAGATCTCATTATTTTAGGATACCTTACAATTTCATAGATTTTTAAATTTTAAATATTTTTTGATTTCTATAGATTGTAGAAATCTACAAATTGTAGAAGTCTTAGAATTCTATCAACAAAATTCATTGCTTTAGACTACAACAAATTACAAGTCTTATAAGTCCGACCAAATGGTACTCTTTACAATTGATATGGGACAATTAATATAAGACAAATCAAAATGAACTTTGGAAGCAATTAAGAAACAACTAGTATACAACTTAAGAGTGACTAGAAAATGACTAGCTTCACTACTAAAAAATTCAATTTTTTGTTGATTTGGTAGCATTCATTTGGTTCACTTTTCTATTGATTTCTATCCAAATCAACAAATTACTCTCTAAATCAATAGAAAAGTGAATCAAATCTATGCAACCAAATCAATAGAAAAGCTGAATTTTCTAGTATTATAGGAAACAACAAAGAAACAACAAAGAAACAACTAGTGTATGACTAGAAAGTGATTAGAAAACAACTAGGAAGTAACTACAAAACAACTATGGTCATTTTACAGTTGCAATCTTTTCCTAGTTGTTTCCTAGTCATTTTTTACAACTATAGATTGACTGCTTTTGCAACGAAATCAATGTATCAATACTATAAAACAACAACATAAAACAATTAATACGTTACATTTGGTGCTAATAGAGAAGATTATAGTTGCAGGATAGTTGTATAGGACAATAGTTGTATAATAGTCGGTTGCATTGAATACGTTTTTTTTCTAGTGTTGTCTAGCAATTTGGAAGAGATTAGTAGTTGTAGTGAAAAGTTGAATTTGTAGGTTGAATGTAACAAATAATAATACTGCCAACTATTAAGTTGATGATTGTAGAGTTGGAAGCTAGTTGGCATTGGTGGTTGCAATTCCAATTTGGTAGTTTTAATTGCCTTAGCAGTCTAACCGTCGGCTTGCTGCCTATTAGGTTGTGATGTTTATTTTTGCTTTTCACCCACTATCAAGCATGCCAATAAGAGTCCCAACCAAAATTGGATGTACATTTTCCATTTTTTTGAGGAGTGTGATGTGTATGAGTATTGTGGTGAAATGTAGAGTTACAAATTGGTGCTAATGTAGAGAATGGAAAACTATTTGGATGTGGAAAACTATACAAATTGTAATGGTGATTTGTTCACCAATTCAAAATATTAATATAAAAATCTTCTCACCTGAATTGGTATCTCTGTGATGTGTATGGATGTCTATAATTGTGAAAATTGATTGAAATTGTGAAGGAATGATTTGTAAGCCTAATTGGAGGTTATGTAGAAGTGTTTATGGTTGCTAATTAGTAGTTGTGAGTGCTCATTTACCCACCCTTGGTAAATTCACGAGTACAATAAGGTTTTTGTAGTTCAAATTTTAATCTTAATGGGTGCCTAATATGGGTCCATTGTGCCTTTTAAGCAGGGACTCTGTTTTAAGTTCCTAAAGTTCAAAGAAATCACTAAAAACTACCCTAATTGCAAAGGTTAGTTCTAAACAACACAAAGTCTTAAAGCTGCTGTGATTTTCTAATAAAAATATCTATAGTCTAATTTTAACCTATCTAAATTGTACTTCAACTCATGCCATTTTCAAAAACATAAAACTTGTAAGGTTTGAAGATTTCTATAAAAAGCTATGACCGGATGAAGTTTGAGCCCTTAAGAGGCTATCTAAACTTCATCCACCCCTTTGAATACCTTCCCTATTTCAAATGTTTGCAAAATTTGAACCTTGGCCTTATGCTCTTAATTTCTACTCTTGTTCCAAGTTTAGACTTAATTGAACCATTTTCAAGTGACTTCATCCATTTTTTGTTTCAAACTTCATCCTCTTACAACTATTGAAATTTTAGGTGTTTAATTAGGGTGGATTCCTCTAAGCTCCCCTATCTCATGATACCTCTAATTCTTTATTTGATTGTCTTCAAAAAGTTCTAATCTATTTCCTACTTTGTTCTTAAGGCGTAGGACTTCTATTGTCAATTTACTATTTTTAGAATTTTAAGTTTGATTCCTTGTAGTTCCTAGTTTTATCAATCTATATTGTTAAAAACCTCTTGGTTTGGACTCTCCTAGTGAAAGTTATGAGTGGATGAAGTTTAATCGCTAATCGGTACTTTTAAACTTCATCCGTGGTTTTCTACTAATCTACAACTTGAAATTTACTTTTGGTTTTACTTTTAACTTCTAGATTTCTAAGTTTCCATTCTTGTTCCTCTTGAATGAAATTGACTAATCATCATCTAATATAACTCTTGAACTTCATCTACTAATATCTTTCCCAATTTGACTCCGATTTCTAAGTGTAATATGTTTTTGAAAACCTATAAGCAAACTCTACAAGTTTATCTTTCTAGACTTTGGAATACACCTAATCTTGACACTCTAACTTGCACTTGAAGTTCGGCTAAGTGTAGAAATGGCTAATCTTAGAAATTGAATAACAATTGGAGTAATTAGTGTTTTACCTTGGAATTTGCCTCATCTAGAAGGTGGTCAAATGTGCCTTCAAACTCCCTGTCATTTTCCATGTTGGAAACTTTTGGGAATTTTTTTTACCACTTAAAAGGGTGGTTTTAATACAAAGTTGAGGGAAGTTGAGACTTCTTTCCTTTCTTTTCCTTCTCTTTCCTTTTCTTTCTACACTATTCTAACTCCATTATTGTATTCAAATGACCTTGAGAATTTTATACAATAATTGATTCAAGTCTTCAAACAATAATTGACTTTTGATATCCTATGAGTCAATTATTATCCTATCCAAATTCTAATGACTCTGAGTATGTTTCAAAGATTTCTTCTAATCCTATTAACTTCTAATTCTCCCTTTACTATTTTGTATAACAACTCCAAACTTTGCTTCTTACTTCATTCTATCATTTAAAATTTGAGTTTTTAAAACCTCCCACCCCTTTTCTTACACTAAAAACACAAGGAATCCTAGTACTAATTAATTGTGAAAAAGGGTAAAAATTTAACTTTTGAAATTTAATTTCTTTATGAAAAGTAACTAGTCTAGGGCCTTAAGTAGGTGTAGAGGAGTAAGAAAAGACATAAATTTGACCTCATCCTAATTTTGTATGCTTCCAAAATGTTAGTCAAACTCCATTGTAATCTTTAATTTTACCAATACTTAGAGAATCTTGTCGGTTTGGATACTTCTAGCTATCAGAATGTTTTGAAACTTGTTGGAACGTATTACTAGTATAAATTAAGCTATTTTAATTTTTAGTGAGATTTTACAGCATTCTAAATAATTTTCATGAATTTCCCATCGTGAATTTGGGTAGTTGATTGTTTAGAAGGAGTTTTTTTGCAATCCAGAAAATTTCGAAATTTTTTGTGAAACCTCTCATGGAATTCCACAAAAGATGTATAAACTCACATTCTTATTTTGTACATTTACTAAAAAAGATTCACAAATCCCACTACCTCCTTTAATTTCTGGTGAATATGAAATCTTTCACATAGAAGAAAATTTTGGCAAACCAATTGTGTTGTTGGACTCCTAGATTGATTTTCATCTTGAATCACAGTAATTGGATTGTAGATGCCCTTTGTTGGTCCATCTTGAGTTTTCTTCACTTACAGGTTAACAATTAAGATTTCTACTATTTTGTTCATGTGATGGGAAAATTGAAACCTCTCTCTAAGAATCATCTACAAGGTTCTCACATGGTTTCCTCGGACCAATTTAGCCACTTCGTGTCACATATATAGTAGGCTTAGACAATCTGGACAAATTCTACTTAATACGCATACTATGTACAAATTATGGATTTCTACCCTATTTACATGCAAAATTTGGTTGTAGCTAAAGAAAATTTTTCTATTTATGACCAAATTCTATATTGACATACCTATTTTGGTTTTACAATCTTTTTAGGGTTTTTTTGAATATAAATCTACACTCAAAATTTGTGAAAACGGAAAAAAAAATCATGAGTCTCAAGTGACAAACTAAGGGCTCACAACAGTTTAAGTTGAATTTAAGTTATGGTGTGAGTTGGTTGTGTGAGTCTTAGTGTGATGAGTAAGTGAAAATTGTGATTCTAGTGTATGCGTGCAGTGTTATTTTAGTAATGTTTTTAGCTATGGAATTCCATGTTAGATTATTGAATTTAAGTCAACATATTTCAATTTTAAATATTGAACCTATTAGCATAGATTCCTACTTTAATTGTCTCTCTTGAAATGAACTTATTATATTAAAAAGGTAATTTTCAAATAGATATGTAGTCACAATAAATAGGTAATAAAGTTAATTAATAAAAAAAATTAACAATGGTTCTTAATTGTTAATAAAATACTATTATTGATTAGAATATTGAATACTATATTTGTTGATATGGGACTTTTCAAAGTTTGAAAACTACATCATTTTAAACCTACTTGAATCCTTTTCAATTTAAATATCCACTTTATGTGTATCAATAGCACATATGATTTAAATTTAAATAAATCATTTATAAAATCATTTAAAAAAAATATAAGATATTTAATATTAAAGGTGGTCACTTTAAAGTCTTTGAAGTTCCAATTAGAAGCAAATATTGTTTTCTTGTTTGACTCCTATATATAGATTTATTTACTAATAATGTCCTTATTGTTTAGGGCATCTACTATACAAGTGGCGTATATGCCTTCTAAATGTATAACTACCTTTCATTAGTTGTAAATAGAACCTAGAATTAATATCATTAGAATTGCATTCCAAAATACATTGGAATAGATTTAAATTTTTTTTTAATTCACCACTTTATATAACAAAAAGGATTCCCATTAAAAATAACCTCCCAAAAAAGTACACAGAGGCCTTTCTAAATCTAGTAAAAATATGCCCATAGAACAACAAATTGATGTACTATTGGCTTGATTTTGCTTGCTTAACCAAGACTTCCATATTTTTTCTTAATCTTTTATCTTGCTCTAGAAGGGTTTTATCTTGGTCAATCAAAATCTAAGCTTGGATATTATTCTGTATATTGAAAGTATTTTTGGATGCACTTTTAGCAATAATAATTATAGGTTCTAATGATAGATTAATAAAAAAATTGATAAAGTACTTAAAAGACTAATACGTCTATTCTATAGTAGATGTTTTTATTGTGCACTCTATAATAATAACTTGAAAATAAAAAAAACATAATTTACATTTGTTGTACATACCTTGCATCAATGCAGCAATAGCTTATGGATGATACATCAACAATTCAATTTTATCTATACTCCCTCAAGATGCATGTCATAACCTTGATAGTGGTAAAATAATCCTACTATATCTAATTCAATATTGCTTGCAATATTCCTTGCTTTTTGTACTCTATTTTACCATTGAATTTTAATCATTTTATTTCCAAAGATGAAATCATGTCTAGTATAAGTCAAAGATAATTTCTTTGTGATACTTGAGAACTATTAAATCATTTTGACAAAAACTAAGGATAATTCATGTCAAATACAAATTTGCTTAAAAATATAAAATATTATAGTATAGTGTAGAACATTTTAGTGTAAAGTAGATTTCTACAATATTCTATAATTAAAAATAATTTGAAAACCATTCAACATAGGCCAAAAGTTCAAATTGCACTAAAGCATTTAATTTCTGGCCAAGGTTCAAATCAAGAGCAAGTAATTGGAAGTTGTCAAATATACTACAATGTGATTCATAGCATGCACATCTAATTGTGTACAAAAATAAGCAAGCTCCTATGGTGAATTTCTTCAATGCAAGACAACAAGATTTAGCAACCAAAATAATTTGGATGAAAATCCATTCTTTTGCATCCTTCATCATGCTTCCTTTGTCATCCTTCCTTACAAATGGAATTTTGTGGTGGCACTAGGTGATGCTAATTTTCGCCATTTAATAGAACAAATTAAAATAGTAGTGGTACAGTAGAGATTCACATCTGCCACGTGGGGCAAAATAGAATTGATGATTTCTAATGTTGGAAGAATGGACTTGTTGGGATGCTGGCCAGAATCAAATCCCTATCCAGTATTTTATTTATTTTTCAAAACAGTTTTAATGTTCATTGAACTTTATTTCAACAGTGGATAGAGTGAATTGGCCATTCACTGCACACATCCAAGAATTGCACAACAACAATTGCCAATTATTGCATGATAAACGCACAATTCAACTACCAATTCAATTGTGATGGGAACAAAATTTTGCATCATCTTCCAATGACCGCATAGTATGCGGTGAAGTGATGCAAGGAAGTTTAGACTAGATTTCCAATGCATTGCCTTTAAATTGCAATAACACTTGTAGGAAGAAATCCTTTTGCATTTTATTTTTTGAAGGTGAATTTTAACATGACATTTGATAATCACACCAAATTTGAAAACATGCAGTCTCTATAGAGAAGGATTTGAATTTTATCTGTGCGATGATTGACAAGTGTACTATAACTGCCCTGACTGGGACGACGCAGGCTCCAATGACAGAAGAAGAAGCGGGGCGCAATCCCGTGGAGGAGTCGTCCTGCAGTTTCTAGAGTCTGAAGTTCTGACCAGAAATGAGACTTCCGACGACGGAAGAAGCGCGCTTCAAGTCTTCCGTCCTTACATACCGCCGACTGACTTCAAGGACTATTCACATGGTGGCGGACTTCCAATAACATCCCTCCGACATCGGAGAGTCTCGAGTCTCGGCGAGCATAGTGCCGTGGAAACAGGCAGCTTTCCTGAACTAATGATGCGCGCGCAAATGGCTTTACCTCGGGAGTAGGGGCATAGTTGCACAGTACAGAAGCTCCGATGTCGGGACCCTTCAGGGGGATGTTTCCGACAACCTGCTCCCCCAAAGTCTTTACATAAGCTTCCTAAGTGGGGCATCTAGTTGTTTCACGCTGGGACCGTTGGCCTTGTGTACTGGCGTCTTTCTCAGTGAGTCACGACCTTGTTGCCCATGCTCTGCAGTCTTGTAGGTATTGGATCCCTGTTGTTTCTGTTCTTTTAACTTTTGTCTGCATGGGTTATCGTCTCGTTTTTGCTCTTAATGCTTGTATGTTCTCTGTATTTGCTTACTGTCAGTTCTTGTTCTGGCACGGCTGAGCCATCGCTTCGTGCTTGCTCTTGATGAATTCTCGAGAGATACCCGTGCTGTTCCTATTTCGCTCAGGTGAACTGTCGCTTTGATGTAGCTGCTCCGATTCTAACGTAGGTTTCACTGTGATGCTCAGGACGCGTGTCCGGTCTCGTACTGAGGTTGGTGGAACTTCTCGAACAATTTCGCCCTCTCGTTCTTGCTTCGACGATTGTTTACTTCTCAAGCGGACGAGCTACGCGCATTTCTTTGTGTTCTGTCTTCGTTGGTTTGGTGTTTTTCTAGTGAAGAAAGAATTAGGATTTGAGGGAGCTTCGCCTCTTCTTCCTGTCAAGTACGTCCTTCAAGGAACGTTTGTGCCACTTTAAGAATTTTGGCAGCTGGACGGCAGAGCTCAGGTACGTGTTACTTCGTCTCCATTTTGAATATTTTATTTCCATCACAGTGGCTCCAACAATTTGGTTGAGGTTGCCAAGTCTGTCGAACCTTGGTTAACTATTATTTTGCTAAGATAACTGCGGCACAGGTGCTGGCAACTTATAGTAGAACCACACATCACCAACCACAACCCCATCAGCAATCAATAGGGGGTTGAAATTCAAGAGAGGCTAGACTAATATCCAAACATGAATTCTTGATTTTCCACCATCAATTCCTCCATTCCTTTTCTGACACATCTGCTTGATTTGGAGTGTGAAAGCGAACAAAAACAGTCTCTTAATTGAGCGGTTTTGGAATAGTGTACACGTTGGACATGGGTCCAGACCAACTTTTGCCTTCCAAAATTCATAGTAATTTCAATTTAAAAAATAAAATTACCAAATTTTGGGAATCCCTCTCATTTCTATCTCTCCACCTGTGAAAACATTTGCTTCGTTGCTGTACTCCACATCATCTCCACAGTTACTTATTTCGGTCGGTTATGGGTGGTTCTACCCTACATCACATTTTCAGTCTTGATTTGAATAGAATCTGGCGAAATTCCCTGCATTTTTCCCCTCGAATTTTCTACAGCCTCGTAGCTGGACCAGTTTCTTATTCTATTATGAAGTGTCCAATTGTGGGCTTTGAATCGTTTCAATGTCCGCACGATTTCTTCTCTCGTGCTTGCATCGATGTCCATCGACATGTGTCTCTGCCTTGTTCTTAGTCTTGCTGCTTACTTTGGCGCTTGGTTGTCAAGCTTGTTGGATGCAAAGCGAGTGTCCGACTTGTGGGCACTTTGTTGTATCTCCAATTTGTCTAATGCTCCAGCCGGTACAAGTATGGAAGGAGCACCCGTTTGTACTTCTCGGTTTTCTACTCATTGCGATTGGCTAGTCTCTTCTGTTTAATCTTCTGTCGTAATTGGGTTGAGGTATTTTCTGAAGAGGGCTTGGGGCTTCGGGGGTTTCCTGGTTCCCTTCATACTAGCTGTGGAGTGGCTTGAAGTCCCCATTCGTGAGTGCAAGTGCAGTTCGCCCATTTGCTTAATTTAACAGGACGGGGTGTGGTCTCGCAGAATTCTAGCAAGCAGATCAAATGATGGGAGATCCAGGCACGTCCGACTCAAAGCTTATGTTCCCGAGCTTGGGAATTCAGCAGAGGGATGAGTTCCGCGTGCCAGCTCCTGGTTCCGCCCACCTTGCTTTGTCCTTCAGGTACTGAACTATGAGACAATTGTGGCACTCTTACCAAATTGTTCAGCAAGAACCCGTTAATGAATGATGTGCTTGGAGCTAAGACGTGTTCCTTTTGGGGGCGATGCTTGTTTCCCTGACAGGCCAGCTGGGTCCGAAGCGTGGAGCAACCAAGAATTTGAAGGTGGCTCTGTTGGACCCCGCAACTGTGCACAGGACCCGATCCAGAATCGTTCTTTCCGTCCTGAATACTCGTTAGACGTGATGGCGAGAGCTCGGGTTGGTGAAGGTGATTTTTCCTAACGCCTGTTGGCAATGTGTGATCCTGCCACCAATATTATTGTTCATATCACTCATTCAGATTGAAGAAAAGCCCTTCAATTACTTCTAGTATTGGATTTATTGAGCGTGCTGCGACTTTTTGGGCCAGATGATTTGCTTACATTCCCAGAAGGTGAAGCTGATGCTGTGACCATCACAGCCAGAGATCTTGCGAGTCTCCAGCCTGGGAAGTTTCTGACTGACAACATAGTCGACTTTTATATGAAGTGAGTAGTTTTGTTTTCAACATGTACGTTAGTTTAGTTGTTTATTGACTATGGCAATGCTGATGTACTCTTAGGGTCCTTGGTTTGATTTGGACAAGTTTGTAGATCGAAGAGAATACACGTTGTTTTGTGGCTCGAAATCATAACCTTTCTGGTTGCTCTCATTGCAGGTACTTAGAAGTGAAGGCAATTTCTCCCGAGCACCAAAATCGCTTTCACTTCTTCAACAGCTTTTTCTTCCGAAAGCTTTTCGAGACAACTGCATCCACGGGCGTTGATGAATGCAGGGTTGATTACTTGCAATTACGAAAGTGGGTTGGGGATGTGAACCTCTTTCAGAAGGATTTTGTTTTCGTTCCTGTCATTGCGAGGTGATGTTCGTGACTTTTAGTGGTTGTTGCAAGTTGCGAGAGTTTTTGATTTAAGATGTTGTTTGGTCATGGTTTCTCTACAGTGCTTGCAGGAGTCCTTTGAAATTAAAGGCATGGGTAACCTTGCAAGTAGAAATAATAGTCGGGAAACTGGTTTACCTGTTCGTATTGTGCGAACAAGTTTTGGTTCTTAGCATTTTATAATGTCATTTTTTTTTTGTTGGCAGTTCTCATTGGAGCCTCCTTGTCATTTGTCATCTTCAGAGCCTTAATCCAAGTTCATTTGGTAAGGTTGTTCTTTATATAATATGCTTTTGAATATCAATTCATCCTTGTGGATTTTTCATTTGTCTTATCCAATTGGATGTTTTTTGATAGGTGAAAGGAAGGGGTCACCTTGTATCCTCCATTTGGACCCCATTAAAGGGAAGCATGGGCCCTTTGAAGCCCAAGTGAAGAGGTGAGTTTTGAAGAGGATCTCAAATTGAGAAGCATACAAATGGTTTGTTGTATGATTCCTATGAGCCCTATTAGTTGTTAATTTTGGCTAATTGTGGAGAGTGAGTAGGCTTGAAGTGGTGACTAGGGCCATTAGTTTATGATTTTCAATCTTTGAACCTTGATCTATAGACCTATAGTGATTTGCTAGGTTAGCATGGACATTGTAGTTTGAAGGTATGGTTGACATTGTAAAGCTCTATATGGTTGTAGAATATTTTTGTTTGTGGTTTAGAAGTAGATGATATTTGTTTCACACATTGAACATGGATATTATATTATGTATGCAGTCTCATATCACAAGAATGGGTAAAAAGATTTGATGCTTCAAGTAATCCTGATATATTACATTCATTGGTTCAAATGAAGTACGTTCAGGCCAAGGTATGGATTGTCTTATCAAGTGTGCTTGTGATAAAACGTGAGGTATTGTGTGGTGTAGGTATGATTGTACTTGTTTGAAAGGCTTTGGATGGGAATTCTTGTAATGGATTTCTCATTGTGAGGTTGATCACTTGTGTGTTAGGTTCCACAACAAGGCAATGGTTATGATTGCGGTTTGTACATCTTGCATTACATTGAAGTCTTTCTTTGGAAGTCAACATTGCATGAGTTGATTGTCTCTTCATCTGAAGGAGGTGCACACTTTACTCGACCGAATTTGAGAGTGGAGGTTTTACATAAACGTAATTCTATGCGACACCTTATCCTCCAATTCTCTAAATTGACTCAAGTTGATGGGAATCACTTGAGCATTCCACCCATGCTTGAAGAAGATGTTGGATTGGTGCATTCTCAAAGGCATCAACATCAAGGTTCACCTCAAGTTTTGAAGGAAATGAAAAGTCAGAAATGGAAAGAATTGGAGACTTCCCTTTTGCTCAAGTGCATGGTTGGTGATGACCTCTTTAAAAAGGGGGTTCAAGGTGCTATGCATTGGGATCTCATTGCTGAACAAATTAATTGTAAGAGCAATGGTGGGCCCTTGAGGACCAAAGAACAATGTCAAAAACGCTTTGACACTTTATTGAAGGCTTACAAGGAATTGAATGCTTATTGTTTGAAGATGAAAAAGGAGTTTTGTGAAGTGACAGAGGAAGAGAAGCAGATGTTGAAGTTGGCAACACCATTACGGAAGGAGCATGAAGAATGGTACAATCATATACGTGAAATTTTTAATCGGCGTTCTTCTTTAAGAAACCACTCTCAAAAGCGTCAGAAACCCAATGTAGATTGTGATATGGATGAGAAGAAGCCTGCATCAAGTCCAATCCGTCCATCACAACAATGTCCACCACCTTTGGATATGACTGAGAGTTCAAAATCCACGAAACCATCTTCAAGACAAGTTGTAAGTTTTTGGTCATCCCTTTTGTGTAGTATGATGTTGTTGGAGTAAGAAATTAGTAACAAACTTCTACCATTGGCATGTGATGTATAGGTCGTACAGGAATTCAATGAAATGGGAGAGGCATTGAGATACACTTTTATCAATTTAATTCAAGTTTTCTTATCGAAAATGCGGTGTCTACAACAATTGCATATTGATTGGTATTACTATCAGCCAGCATTGAGTTTGGAAGTTTTGTGTCGGTTTTTGGCGCTCGTGCAAGATCAAACACCATTGGAGATCCGCAATCATGTGAGTTTTTTTTGCTAATTTCTTTAGATTTTGCATTTTGCTTAACTATTGTTGTTGGTTTCTCATGAACTGCTCACTTTTATATTTGCAACTATTCTAAGCTAGTATGGGAAATTGTTGCATGTATTAGGTTTATGAGCTTCAAGATCTCCAATTGGTGGGATTGTTTGATGTGGATTTTGAGGCCAACATCTTTGGGGATTGTTGGATGGATAAGAAAGGGCTTGAAACTTCAGATTTAGAGGTTTACAAGAAATTTGGAAGGAAATTGTTGAGGAAGAATCCCCACTTGAACACTTTTCAAAGCCTAACGCATATTGACATGTCTTCCATCAACCTATTTTTATTACAGCACATAAGGGTTTTGAACTTGTATCGATGTCAAGAACTTGAAGACTTTGATTTGGGACATTTTCCTCATTTGTGTTGCCTTGACATCATGGATTGTGAGAAACTCAAGGTGGTCAATGGGTGGAGAGTTGCCAAAAGGCTTGGTTGGATTGAAATCAGCGAATGCTATTCCTATTGCAATCTTCTTGATGTACACTTTCTTATTTCTTTGAAGGAATTTTACTTTGAGGATGGTAGAGAGGATATGTTCATTTCACAATTGGGTATAGAGCATATTATTCCTTGGCAATTGGCAAACTTTAGCCCTTGTGTTCAATTGCGGAGATTGGAGATTTGTTATAGCAATGACTTTGTGGAAAGTATGAATCTGAAGGCATTGAGGTTCTTGGAAGTTTTGTCATTTGTTGGGTGTAGTGCCCTATCCACCATCCATGGCTTGAGTGGATTGCATACTTTGATGAAACTTAACGTCGCAGGGTGTAAGAGTTTGGAAGTGATACCCGAGTTGGGTTGCTTGAAGGCATTGACTACGTTGCATATGAGTGGTAGTGGTATCACTGAGATTCCTGGTTTAGAGGAATTGCATTTATTGACTTCAGTAGAGCTTTGGAGTTGTCAATCATTGCAATCCCTTCCACCTTTGGGTCACTTGAAGGCATTGGCTTATTTGAATTTGGGTTCATCTAGCATTGAGGAGATCCCCGGAGTGGAGGACCTATTGAATTTGGAGACTTTATTGTGTTCTTGTTCGAAGTTGAAGCAACTTCCGAATTTGGAGCACTTGCGACAATTGCATCATATATCTGTTCATGACACTCCGTTGTCTAGAATGGATCCATCAAGATCTTTCATTGGAGGATATGAGTTCAGTGAGAAAGAGAGGGTATTTTGGGATGATGTAAGTGATATTAGTGACACAAATGACTCCGAAGACATTTCATCCAATGAGAATTGAGAGTGCTAACTTGAGCTATTGTGGTTTTCAATGCTATGCTTGGAGCCTTGTTTTGGAAAAATAATATATCAAGTTGTTGGATTCCTTTTCCAGTCCACTCATCTAGTGCATCAAATGTGGCAAAACTATTTCCTTAGTTAGATTGCACTAGTTGTACATGCTATGCCCTTTAACCTCATTTTTTTTCATGACTTCAATTTTAGATTTGACATATGCAAAGAGGTTTGAATGACTTCAAATCATTGTCTCAAGTTTTAGATTAAACATTATAATCTTTCAATCCAAAAGTGATATTATTGTGTTTTCATTTCCTATGTGATCCATGACATGTCTAGTTTAAATTTTTATTGCTGCAGTTTTTAAAAATTAACAAAATTCATCAAAATTTGGTCTTTTGGTTTTGTTTTGAATACACTCTAAGAAACTTAGAAAAGGCCTTGGAAATTTAAGGGTTTACTTAATACAATCTTAGAAGTTTTTTTTAGTACATTGAGTTATATTCAATGAAGCTGACATACTTATGAATTTGGATAAAATTTGAATGTTTGACAAACAAAACATATGTGAACAATAGCATACTAGAAAATATCAAATGGCACTAGCATATAGTTTTCTACATATTTCATAATACATTAGTATAAATCCACATTAAAAAAATCATTTCAAATGATGGTTTTATGTTCAATTTGAGTTGTTTTAACCTCTAAAGTCTTGAGGTTTTTTTTTGACAAAAATCACTCAAAACCACCACTTGAGTTGTGTTCACCTAAAAGAACCAAAAAATTTCAATCTACCCATTTGATCTTGTACTCAACTTGTTTGAGAACATGTAGTAAACATTTCGTCAAATTTAACCACCCAGATTGGAAGATATGAGCATTCAAAGTTGGAAGAAAAGTTTTCTTTGAACTCTGCAATCAATTTACTTCTTCCCAACAATTTTTTAAAATGAATTTCAATGTGATTTTTTCCCAATATTTAGTGTATACGAGGCTTATCTCCAAGAGCCTCTAATACTATAAAATTGAGATTTGCATTCAAGACCCTTGTACAAAATCTTCAATAGCAAATCACAACTTTTAATTTCCAAAATGAAGATCATTGATGCTTAAATAGAATTTAAAGTCTATTTAACAATGCGGATTTTAACCATAAATTTCATAGAAAAGTTATGCACCTTCACAATTATATTGTTGCTATAGTTTTAGTCATCCTTTAAGCATTGTTGTTTGGGAAGCAAAAACTTGAACTTTTACATTTTCAAAGTTATATTGAAAAAAATAGGAAAATTTCATTAAAATAATTTTAAAATACTCAATAGTTAACAATAAGTTATCTTAAATTCATTAAAAACAATTTGAGACTCCCAAACCTTATGAAATTTTAAAAACATGCAATACATATGGAAAATTCAACATGCTATTCCTCCTTCCTCTAAAGATGCATATCATCTTATATCAATCACAAGATGACATAAATTCAATTTTTGTGAACCCCTGAAGGCTCAAACACCATTTTTTGGTAACATAGCAATTTGGGGTAGCTCACTATGAATGAAGTTTTTATTTTTTTTCTTTGAAAATTTCAAACAATATGTACCTAAGGAGTAGCTTTAAGGCGCACAAATTTTCATAACTTTTGACTAAATGATTAAAAAGTTATTGCATGATATGTAATTTTCAACATTTAGTAGGCAGCTTGGGCAATCCAAAACATTAGATGAAATTTGGGGCCTCTAGAAGACTACAAGTTCCCGGACTCTAAAAATTGTCTCAACCGCATGGAAACATTGCCAGTTGCATAGTCTAATGTGGTCAAGAGTCAAGATTGTGCCATGTCATTTTTTGGAAAAAAAAATTCAACTTGTTTTTGTATTTTAGAAATTTTAATTTTAATATTTTAATTTAAAATTCTAACAGCTGACCGCACTCATTTCATATTTTTTGAAGCTTTGTAGAATTAGTTATAAAATTTTGAAGTTGAAATGACATAAGGCTCTAATATCGGCCACCTCTTAAAATGTACACAATTTATACATTGTTAAAGGCTATAAGAAAGCAATATGTATGCATAGTGTATATTTTGAGAATGTGGGTGGTTTAGAGCCTATACAATTTCAAAGCTTGTTACCTTACCAACAAACTAAAACTCCTCATAACTTTCATCTCACTAATAAAAATGGAATGATTCAAAGTTTTGCACATGTATATATAAATCTAGAGAACTAATTTCAAATTTTTATTTCTTAAATAAGTGATTTAAAAAAATAATTGGACTGCCCAAGTTGCCCGCATATAACATCAGTCTAACCAACGCACGTCCTACACCTCACTCAGCGCGGCTAATTCCTAACCTGCATAGTCCAACCACACAAGTTAGTAACCGAGAACGTCACCATGTAAACCAAGGCCCATGGATTAGTTCCCACTCATGGAATCTCATACAACTCATGTCGGAGCTCCTAAGCATAAGTACTTTAAGGCTTGGGAAGGGACTAAGTCCCCAACGTTGCGCTTACCTTCTTGATGCCGCCTTTCGCATTGTTGTGCAACGTGGACCTCCCTTCCATTGGTGTTGGTCCTTCCACCCAATGCCGCTCAACCGGGGTCTACCCTAGCTTGACTTGGAGTCGCGACACGCCCATTGTGAACCCAACTCCAAGCGAGCTCCAATCCAAAAGGACATTACATCCTCCCTCACTTAGAACACTTGATGTTCGCTTCAAGGCTCATCTTTGCAAGTACCTCTTTTGCTTTAGTCTTTGTGAAGGGATCACATGCACCTTTGCCTTGAAGTGACCAACTCTTGAGTGCCCACGTCTTGTATTTACAATTCATTCTAAGACTTAGTGCTTTCCTACTTTGTGCATTTGATCTCACTAACATCTCCTTTCAAAGTTTCTCCCAGTGCGTTTCTTTTCCGATTTGGTATTTGGATTAAATATCAAACTAAACAATGATATACAAAAATTTGAAACTTATCTTTCAAGCATTTGAATCATATAACAAACGGATTACAAACATTTTAGCCGACTAGTAGAATGCATTCCAAGATAGCAACTCCCTTCCTTCGTTCACCCATCACTAGTAGAAAATACAGGTATTTCAACATAATTCTGTTGAAATTCCTGCGTTTTCTACTAGTGCATTGGAACATGGTTAGCCAATCCATATGCATTTTGCTCTGAAGCACGCTTAGGTAAAGAATCGTTTAGCAGTTTGGCGTCTGACCTTGGGATCACTACACTCAAGCATAGCTTCACTACTAGAAAATTCAGATTTTTTGTTGATTTGGACATGTTAATCATCAACACTTTTTTGTTGATTTGGATAGAAATCTGTTGATTTGAACAAAAATCAACAAAAAAGTGTTGATGATCAACATGTCCAAATCAACAAAAAATCTGAATTTTCTAGCAGTGCTTCCACTCTATTGAGTTTCCATCGTGTGCCCTTAGCATGTCCATCATCTTGGTCGTCTCCATGGTCCACTTTTTGAACTTAGGACTCTCTACTACTTTTTGAACTAGGTATTCATTCCATCGTGCTTGCCTTAGGACATTTTTTTTTCTCTATTCCCCATTTTTGTAATATCAGGCTGGGATTGACTACCAAATGTTTGGGGTGTCCTTCCTCCACTTAGAGGTTGTGGTGTCTTCACTACTAATACTTTGTACAAAGCCTTTGTTGAATCCTCTTTGACATTCCATGTTTGGGTCTTGCTGCCCTTTGTCTTTCCGTATTCTTGTCCGTATTGCTGAACTGAATATCGTGGTTTCGGATTAGTGGCTCCTTCAAATGCTGCTTTTGGGGCCTATATTTCTACTCCTCCTTTTCCTTCTTGAGTTGTTTTTCCCTAAGGTCCTAAGCATGTGTAAGATGTTTCATGTAATCAAGATAAGCTTGGTTTATCCACTCAAACTTATATTGAGTATAACCATGCATTAAGCACTTATTGCTTTCCTCAAGGTCTTGTCTATCGGGATTCAATGATAGACTTTATCTTATCCATTTTGCCATTCCGATGTTCATACTTAGGACGTAGGCACAAATCCTCTTGCCACAAGTGCAAGTTTCTATCATCCCAATAGTACCTCTTCAACAAGGAAATATGAAATACCAAATGAATCGGCTTACCCACTTTTGGGGGCAACTCCCAAATATAGGTATCCTTGTGAATAATCTTCTTTACATAAAATGGACCTATCCATCTCACCGTCCACTTGAGCAAAATTTTCGGAGAGATGTTCAAGTTTTTAGTGTCTAACCACACCTTCTTTGCTTCCTTCAATGTATCTTCTTGTCGATGCTTGTGGGCAGCATTATAATAGTACTCTTGTACCTTGAACAACTTTTGCCTACAGTTTCAGATGAGCACTTCACATCACTTTATTGCTAGAGGGGTGCACTTAGTTCTACTACAACAAACCACGTGCGAACAAGTGGTTTCTAATAAACTATAATTTTAACTTCAAATTTTAAACATTATTTACTAAAGACTATAGGGTTCTACTCCCAAAATTTTAAACTCAAATAAAATATGGAATGATTTCTAGAAGAGGTTAAAAATGCACTAAAATGGCATGTTTTTTTAACTCAAATATTTTTAGAGAAAAAAATTAGATGACCATTGCATCAATATTCAACTCAAAATGAGATTTCAATAAAGAATTATTTTTAGGAATTTTTTGTTCATTTTTTAGGCAATTTTTTCTTATATAATATAGGGGTGTGAAAGTTATTTTTCAGTTCTATAATGTATCTTTTTACTTCAAAAATTTGTAACTAATTATTAAAAATATCAATAATTCAAAATATAAACTTTCAAAGTAGGAAAATCTATTCATATTTTTTTCATTTTATTTTATTTAAAATTCAAAAAGTATATAGGGGGTCCAAAATTTTGTGTGCATATGGTTTTTAATGGACATTCTAAATGAACCCTCTGAATTCTATTGCCTCCATTGCGTTTTCAGAATAATATCCTGAAAGCCTTTCCTAGTCACAGTGCCACTCGCTCCGACCATCGGCTAAGTCTACTAGCTTCAATACCTCTTGTCTATATACAATCTTAAATGATGTTTCACCATGTGTGCGCGTTGGTGTTGTGTTGTAGCAGTGTTGCACTATGAAGAATAAGTCGGGCTAGTTCAACTAATCTCTTTCACAAAACGCCCTCATATACATGTTGATAGTATGGTTTATCCTTTCCATTTGTCTATCACCTTTTGAATGAAACGTCGTGGTCATCGTAAGGTTCACTCTCGTTTTGTGCCACAAGTGTTGCCAAAAAAGCTTTTGGAATACCTTGTCTCTATTGCTTATAATATCCCACGGGAACATTTTGTCCTTTACCCAATGTTCAAAGAACAACTTGGCTACAAGTTACGCTCTATAATTCTTGGGGCACGGCACCATTGTGGCCCATTTTGACAACCTACATACTATCACTAAAATATAGTCATAATCTCCAACTTTTAGAATTCCTGTTAGGAAATCCATGGAAATTGACTGGAATAGTAGTTGAGGTATCCCTACTAGAAAATTCAGATTTTTTGTTGATTTGGACATGTTGATCATCAACACTTTTCTGTTGATTTGGATAGTAATCTATTGATTTGGACAAAAATCAACAGAAAAGTGTTGATGATCAACACATCCAAATCAACAAAAAATCTGAATTTTCTAGTAGTGTATTGGCAAAGGTAAAACCTTGCCCACTTTACCTTGGGTACTTCTTTTGCTCATTTGGCACTTGACGTAAGATTTGACATACTCTTCCATATTCATATCCACATCCATCAACGACTAGAAGTATTACTTGTTCAACTCAGCCTTTGTTGCCAAGAGATCCTTGTGCCCTGTAAGTGGAGTGTCGTGCACTAGTAGAAAATGTAGGTATTTCAACAGAATTCTATTGTTTCGGTAACGTTGTTTCAGTCACTCAACAACAAATTTCTGTTAATTTCAGCAGAAATCTGTTGTTGAGTGACCGAAACAATGTTACCGAAACAACAAAATTAGGTTGAAATTCCTACGTTTTCTACTAGTGGTGGTAGTCATGGAGCAACTCTTTCCTTGAGTCTCCATCCAAGATGTAGTGTCTCCAAGCTTTAAGGCAATGTACTACCGCATACAACTCTTTTTTATGAGTTGACCATCTCAACTAGCAATCGCTAAACTTTTTCATGAGCAATGGGATGGCTATGTTGCATCAACACCCCATGTACTGATCGCAAAGTCACTTGCATCCGTATGCACTTTGAATGGTTTATCGAACTCTGGGTACTTGAGCACATTGACACATGTACCTATATGTTGAAAATTATATATCATGCAATAATTTTTTGACCATTTAGTCAAAAGTTATGAAAATTGTTATGCCTTAAAGTTACTCTTTGGACACATGCTGTGAAATTTTCAAAGAAAAAAATAAAAATTCCATTTGTAGTGAGCTATCCAAAATTGTTATGTTGCTCCAAAAACGGTGTTTGGACTTTTAGGAGTTAAAAATCTATTGAATTTACAAGCGAAAGCATAAAATACTTATTGATTTTTTGCATTTGAACCTTTACTAGGAATACTTGAACTTCTAGAAAAAGAATTCTAAGAATGAAATGAAAAATGAGTAAAATACAATAAATATTGTATTCTCAAAATTGTAGGCATAAGAAAAAAAAACCTCCAAAAGTTATACACTAAACAAGTTAATGGAGTTTTTTTATGGAATAAAATGATTTGAAGTTTGAATTCTTAGAAAAAAGCAAAAGCATTCAAATAATGATAATGATAAAAATAACAACAACAATAATAATTTTAATGACATAATTATTGAGATGAGATTCTATCAATGTAACAATGGAAGAATGTTTCCAAATGCTAGAAATACACCGCATTCAAGAAAGCCTTTTTGATAGCTATATGGAAGACAATGATGTTTATTTTTACATAAACTCCTAACCTCCTAACCTTGACAAATAAATGAAATTCTAAATGAAGAACTAGCTCTCCAAATTTCCAAGTGAAATTCATTATTTGGGATACTCAACAAGAACTAAAACCATGAAATTATAAAACCTCTAAAACATAAGAAAGTTGACTTTCAAATAGTATGGAGTGTATATTTTTTGCTTTATTTTCCAAAAACAAAGACTATAGTTTACACTCTATAGTACACTTTGATTATTTCAAATATCTTGACTCTGTATCCCAATAGTTATATTTGTATTTGACTTTCAAGCACAACAAATCACACTACACAATACATGTGTTGCATGCTTTTAACCTTATGCTGAATTTGGCCATCATATAGGGACACTAAGGTAACTACCAACAATGTTTAAGAAAAAATAATGATTAAGGCAAAGCAAGTATGGACAAATAAAAGAATTACTAGTTGAGTTCTGAAAGTAGAATTGAAAAAATAATCAAAATTTTTAAGAAGTTTCCTAAATATATATTATATATGGGCAATAATTAGAGTAGGTACTTAAAAAATAAACAAAATATGAGAATTGAGGAATAAGAGTTCCTAAGGCTCAAAAATTCCTTGCATACTAACAAGTGATGTGGTGTGTAGAGTGTTCCTATTAGGAATGTTAGATTGTGGTTCATTTAATTTCTAAACTCCTATACTATGTTTTTGGCAATATAGCGATTTTAGGCAACTCACTATGAATGGAATTTTTAATTATATTGTGTTTGATTATTAATCCTATATTTTTATTACTTAAAACTATGAATTGCATATCACTAAGTGTTAGAACATTCAATTTGTTTCATAAAAAATTATAATTGTTATCATTTTTGGTTAAATAAATTGAAAATAAATAAGTAAAAATGAAAAAAACAATCCAATTATTTGAATTTTTTACAAGAAATACAAGTAGCAATGGAGATTAGAATAAAAATTTCTCAATTGGAAATTTTATTTTTTACACCCAAAATAGCCACAACAAAGACTTTGAACTCAAATTTGTCTATCATACCAAATTATCCTCATATTAAGTTGATATACAAAATTTTGATATTTTTTCTAGTGGAAAAATGTATTTTCTATATTTGTTTTTTTTCAAAAAATTTGGTAAAAAAATCAAATTACTGTGATTTTTTAAAGTTAAAGGTGGAAATAAAATTATATCAATAATAATATATATTAGAATAATCTGAAACGTTTACCATAAATGAAAAAAACTAATTTTGTGATTTAAATGTAATATATATATATATATGAATGAAAAACATTGTATTATTTGAATTTTAACACATGAATCTTGCAATTGCAATAATTTTAAAAAAATCTTGGATTTTTTCAAAATTCTTAGACAAAGTAGAACTATATATCTTGTCAAGCTTCATTTTCTTAGTTTACATGAAATACCAAAAATGGTTATTTTGAAAATTACAATCAAGGTTGACCAAGACACATTCACTTTTTGGATAAGTGAACCTTTAGAAATTAACCCAAACAAAACCATTAATTTGGTTAAAAAAAGAACAAGTTATAAAATGTTAAGATCTCTATCAAGTTTGCAGCCAAAGAGTTACTACTTTTAATAGAACATATTAATTGTATGACAAAATTTCAAAAATGTTTTGTGATTTCTTCTAAATTTGATTTGGAGTGTCAACTAAAAAATTGAGAACTCCAACATACAAACTTTCTTCTACCATTTAAAATTTTCAATGATAGGTTAAAAATTAAAATTGTTGTTTCAATTGATTTGTGATACAAGCCCCAACAATTTCTCATAAAGATAACGGCAAAAAAGAGACTTATGTAATGTTCTTTTGTGAGTTGTGACAGACTTCCTCCATGTTATGTATACCTTGTAATGGTAACTTTGTAGATTATGATCCAATTGATTCCATTCGTTTTACAATTATGGCGGATTTCATCTTTCTAACTGTATAAGTAATTTTTTGAATTTTTTTTGGTAATTTCTATTGAAAATGAAATTTTATTTTTCATCAAAACCTCATTTCCCAATTTTTTGGAGACCTCTGAGCACCCATGACAAAGTATAGAACCTACAAGTCAAATTCTTGAATTATATTTCCAACATAGCCATGATCTTAACCCCTAAAAATGTCCGAGGCACCAAATTTTGGTGTCTACAATACTTTGAAGTTAAAAAAAAATCTAACCAATTTTCTATTTTTAGTAGTTAATATTTTTGAAGATTTTTTTATAAAGTCTAGTTTTAGCATTAAAATTCCAATTTTGAAAATTGAAATCTTGACTTTCCATAGTATTGAGGGCTCTTGGAAATGAGATTCAAATACATTAGATCTCAAAGAAAAAATCACATTAAAAATCCATTGAAAAAAATTGTAGAGTAGATGTTGAGAATCCATAACTTGATTGGGGTTATGCATGTTAGGCCCTTCAACCTCATATTTTTTTGGTGACCAACTTTTTAGATTTGACATGCAAAAGAAGATTGAAAGACTTCAAATCATTTTGTATTTTTAACACCATCTTGATCAAACATTACTAATCTTTCAACCCGGAAGTGATATTGGAATTGTAACCATACAAATTCAAACTAGACATATCAAAGATCACATAGGAAAAGAAAACACAAAAATATCTTGACAAAACTTACCAAAATGTTGACTTTTTGTTCAATTTAATGCAAATTCCTAGAAGCTCAAAAAAGGCCTTTGGTATTTAGGGGTTAAGTTTCCAAGTAGAGATAAAAATAAAAATTTGCCCATATGTGCTGACATGGATGTCATTTTACAGCTTAAGCTTGTAGACATCCATCATACTTTTGTTACATACTTATCTCCTTTGCTAGAATTCAAGATAAAAAAACAAGTACATGTGTCATTATTTCATTTGATGTAAAGCATTTAAAACAAATTTACAAAGGGGTGAATTAATCTAAAAGTTTTTATTTTTTAATTAAAACAAAGAATAACAAAAGTATAAAAAAGTGTAATTAAAGGTTTTTCAAAATATTGCTAGAAATGCTACAACCTAAGATAAATGAAACTAGATTGCAAAAATCCTTTTAAATTGAAATAAAAAAAGCTCCAACAAAATATTTTTGCTTAGAGAAGGGAAACAAATCTCCCAAATTTTTTTGATTAGATTGAGTGCAACCAATTGAAGTAAAAAAAAATACACAACTAGGAAACCATGTTGTTGCAATTGCATTTATACAATGTTTTGGGACCAATATAGCTTGTTAGTAAATTCTACACTAGCTATCTACATCAACAATTTACTGATTCTACTAATTTTATGACCTAATCTCTTGTGAAGACAACTTAGATTGAAGTATTACTAATGCTATGAATTCATGTCCTAATTCCTTCAAGCAAAGCTTTCTAAGCCGCCTATGATTTCAAAATGCATACAACCAAGCAATAACTCCTCCAGTGAATCTTTCAAAACCTCAAACTATAAACCCAAAACCTTGAAACCTTAAAAAAAAGAAATTTAGTCTAAACCTATTATTACAATTACATTCATGTAGGAATTCCATCAACAAGGACCAATGCAGCTTGTCACCGAATTCAACATTGGCTACATCCATCCAACATTTACCAATTCCACTCCATCTATGACTTGATCTCATGTCAAGACAACTCATAAAACACAATGTTATTGATGCTATCAATGTACTCTCAAGAAAAGCTCTCGAAGCTACCTAAGATGTCCAACACACTTACAATAAGAGAGAAATATTTTGAGTGAATTTTTCAAACCCAAACCCTAAATTTGAACCATTCAAACTTTAAGAAAATAAAAATGTTGTGTAAAATCTGATATTCCAACTATTTTCACATAGTGTTTTCATCAACAAGGACCAATGTGGTGTGTCACCAAATTCAACACTATAGTTGCATCCATTCAACATTTTTTGACTCTACTCTTATGACCTAGTCTCTTATTAATGCAACTCACATCACACAATGTCATTGATTGAGGAATACTATGAATGTCCTACTCTCCAAACTTCCTTGTATTTCTTATTCCTGCATTTTTAATATGGAAATAAATCCTTGAACGTAGAAAGGGAGAGATGTACCTTAAACCCTAATATAAATGACTTTTTAATATGGAAATAAATCCTTGAATCTAGAAAGAGAAAGATGAAGTACCTTAAACCCTAACATAAATGGTTGAGATCTCTCACCCCATCTCTTATTGCAGTGCTCATCTATGCCAATTGTTTGAATTCAAATATTCAGATCAATAGCATTGGAAGGATTGTGTTTCATAAGATTCAAATCAACAATATTAAGGGGGTGAGTTTTTTTTTAATTCAATAGTAGAGTATTCAAGGCCCTTTTTAGGAGACAATCACATACTTATTCTAAGGATATGTTTGCACTTGGTGTTAAGCTATGATCAAGATTGGTGTTACATAGTTGTTATAGAAAGTGTGTTCATACAAACTAGCACTCTTAACAATCACACAAATTACAACACTCTTTGCGACAAGCCTACTCCATCACTTGTGATGACAATGGGATAACTATTAGATTTTGCACAAACCCAAAATCAAACCGAAATGGAGTTTTAGGGACACTCTTTTGTAGAAGCCTTCATCAACATCATCAACATCCAATAGAAAAAGACCCGTGTTGCTAATTTTAGCAACCTTGGTGACAGGGCACTTGAATTTCACAGCAGAGCAGCAGAAGGAGGGTTTTGCAATGGTTGTTGATAGAGTTGTTGAGGCACAACTGTTTGCACAGCGAAGAGGATTTCGGCTTCAGTAGTTGTGAAGAGGGTCGAGAAGAGCTCACGAGCACAGCAAATTGCAGTAAATCGAAATGGAGCACACAACCTTTAAATTGAAGACCCCAAGAATTTGGAGAGTGCCGCAAGAGGGTACGACCAACATGTCAAGAGGATACAACAAACGGGCGGTTTAAGAAATTCACAATTCTGAAGCTGCAAGAGACGTCGGACAGTGCAAGATGAAAATTTTAGTTGACGTGAAGTATTATAATTTCAGATTCAAAAAATTGCCATGTGCGAACAACAGATAAATATTAGAAGTCAATATTGCAGAGCCTGAACCAGCAACCTTTACAGCAAATCTCCTATCTTCTCCGTACTAGGTGGGAGTATTATCTTTTAAAACCAGTTGTCGACAATTAAAATTATAAATATTAAAGCAATAGTCCACACGTTTACAAACGAGTCTAAAGATTGGCCTGCTTAGCGCCATGCCACACGAGCGAACTCTATAGGATGAAAGAATGAAAATTCCTTCTCCACAGCTCGCAAGCAAAACTTAATGATACATTGGTCAAGATAAAAAACCAAAATTCATGGAAAAATGAGGCAGCCTGCACACAACTACTTAGGTCGTCCATGCAGAGGGCAAGGGAACACGAAGAAGTACCGACACGAGAACTAACCCATTCGGGAAGTTGTAAAAATTCATTCAATCATTGCGGTGTCACTACCGAACACCAGTAAACCCACTAACCAAGGGTCCCTAAAATAACTCTCCATTTACATTCTCTACTCCTCGACCCACGGGCCCACTCCCATACTCTCACAAATGATACAATTCCGAAAGCCCGAAAGAAAAGTGGGTGCCAACGACCACCTGCACGCCAGCATCGCGCCTAAACTGCTAACACGGCCATCCTGTCCTCAGTCGTCCCACTCAACCCGCTGGCGGTGATGACAGACAACCAGCAGTGGCCGGAAAAAACCCGACCCTACTCCGGCCCTACACAGACCGTCATCCGAAAAGTGTCAAAACAACTCTATCCATCTTAACAATCTCTGCATGCCGGCACCAATCCTCCCTCGGGGTTGTCTCTCATGCCCGCTTGCTTCTCGTCAGCACCAAAGGATCCAGCTTCCACTAACTGCAACTCTCTCACACACCACCAGAGGACTCGGATCCAGTCGGCCAGCGACGGAAAAACACAGTCGCTCCAAACACCTCACCTACTGCACACTCCTGTCGCAAAAAATCCACTCCCGACACCATACACCCTCTAGTCATCAATGTGATGAATCTCACCCATCATGATGCGGTTGCTCGTCACACTAAACCCAAGCAACGATGGATCTACAACCTTCTTCCCTTTCTTGCCCTTCTTCTTTCCACTGCCGGGAGTGGAGGTGCTCTCAAAGTCACCCGAGGTATCTTCCTTCAACAAACGGGCCATATCCATTCGACCGGATGGGCTTCGACCCACCTGCTTCCCATTCGCACCCAAAACATCCGTGTCCTCGCGGTCGCTCGAAGACACGTTGCCATCACAAGGCAACTGCTCTTTCCGACGCACGAACTCTTTCTTGAACGCTTGAACGTGCGAATCGCTCACTCCCGCGAGAGTGGACATGTACTGAGAAAGGTAGTCGCTCGCTTCACTCACAGACGGCAAAGAGATGCAGAAATCCACGATGGAAAAGTCCACGTTGCTCACATCTGAAAACCACGGGACACGTCCACAGGTAAGCCCGGGCTCCCTGCCAAGCCTACAACACACATGTCCCGACAAACCAATTCATTCGACCCTCCGCAACAAACTTCCAACTTACCATCGATCACGCTCAACTTCTTCAGCTGGCTCTCGCACCATTGCCTCAACGCCTTCACCTCCGCACTAACTGCTGGACCTGCCCCAACTCAACAGGTAAAACAAATCGGACCGTCAACAAGCGTGAAACACCGTGACTCACAAGGAATACACAGCTAGACATCACATCTCAATCCATCACTTCGAACCAACCAATGCCATCACAATCCATCCAGTAAGAAACGGCCCAACGAACCCCAAACCAAATCGTTCACGTCTCCCCAGTAACCACATTCCCCATTCGAAAACTAACAGAACATAAAAAGGCTTGAAGGCGCCATCTGAACGACACGCAGCATAATCTAACCTACCTTTGCTGCTGGCTGGCTTCTTGGCCTTCGTCGAAGTAGCTTTGGCGCCAACGGTGGTCGCACTCAACGAAGGGAAGTCCGCGGGACTCGCTCTCGCAGCAGACACCGGGGCTGCAACGGTACGAAACACGGAAGGTGCCGGGGCAACCACGGGTTTCGACTGAATAGACCTGCTGCCTTGTCCATGCCCAGGGACCAGCGATGAAAACGGCAACCTGCAATCAACATCAAACACAAATCAGCACAACGACATAAGCACCACCTTCCCTTGCAACCACAAACCAAACAGACGCCACACATCACAGAGCTGGTCCACAACGCGACTTCATGGCGGCACTAAGTGACGCCGTAAGCTCGACTTCACAAGGACAGACATTTCAAAACGAAAATACAAGCAACAAGCATACTTACGCTTCAGATTTCGTCGCTTGTTTCACGCCTCCCATGCTCAGCTTCGACTCCTGACCGTAATCCCAAAAAAGATCGTCGTCATCTTCGAAAACGCCCACCTTCGAACGAGGGGGGGGCGGACCGCCGCTGGAGCCGGGACTCGGCGAAACTCGGGACTGCGGACCACCAACCACGGACTGCGACCAAGGAGTCGCCACGCCGGGACGCTGCCACGCAGCCCCTCCGCTCGTGCTTCTCGTCATCAAAGTGATCGGCTTCGCGGACGGAGCAGGGGCATTCTTCAACGCCAGGGAGGCTTCCAGCACCTGGTTCTGCCTTTCCTGCTCTTCACGAGCTCTCTTCTCCGCCTCCTGGATTTCCTTCAGAGAGAGAGATTTACCCACGCGGGACTGCCGGTTGGGGGTGGAGGACCACGCCGGAAGAGGCTGAAAACTCGACGCGGCTTCGTTGCCCAAATTCAAAAAGTCAGCCAGCGAAGGGCCCGGAGGCGGGGCTGACAAGGAATCCTCCGAAGCCTCCAACTGAACGGAACGGGACACGATGCTCTTCGACGACGGCAACGGAGACGACACCGGAAAAACCTCAGACGCAGAAACAGGAACCGCGATTTTCCCAGGAGGAGGCGTGCCCTTCGCCTTCGCTGCACGTTTCTTGTTCTTCTTCGATTCCTTCGGCTCGATGAAGTCGCCGTCGACAAAACCAGGAGTGCTCTGCGACGCAAGTGGAGTCGAAGCGGGGTTCACACCGACCAACCCAGGATCCGCGCTCTTTCGGCTCACCGGAGCTACCACTGGCTCGTCCCCCGCATCCAACAGGGACACGCCTCTCTCAAGCGCAGACACATTTCCCCACGCGGGAGGATCCGCAGCTCGACTCGACGGACTCTTCTGACCGAACATGCCAGCGCTCGACTGGGAAGGCACGCCCTCCGGAGCGCCAACCTTAGGAACAGACGCCTTCTGGGATTCCTCCTCTTGAATCTCTCGCAGAGATTTCGGCTGAGGCACGGACGGGGCCGCCCACGGACCAAACCCTGCGGAGCTCACACCTCCACCTAACGCCGATGGAACAACGGACTCCACCATCGACCGATCCCCACCCGGCCCGACACCGGATTCCTCCTGCTGAATCTCAGACAGAGACTTCGCCTTCGGACCCGACGCAGATTTCCAACCGCCCTGGGACAACGACGACGCAGACACACCGTGCGAATGGCTATCGATCGAGTGGACTGTATCGCTGGAATGCAGGTGGGACAAACTCCAGTTCCCCAGCATGTGACCAGACTCCGGGGGTGTGCTGGCCACGGATGAGCGCGGGGTTTCTCCGGCGCTCGGAGTCGACAGAACCGGAGCGTGATCGGACATCGAGGCCCCGCTGCGAGGAACCCCTGACATTGGGGCCTCAGAAACGCCATAATCCTGACCTTCCTGGCCCCACAAACCAAGAGACGGCGGGAAAAGGCCTCTCTCCGGGACAACGTCGGGCTTCTCAGGGGCCTCGTTGTTCATGATGGGCCAACGAAGACCAGGTAAGAGGGCGCTGGTCCCGGCACCCTCCGAAGGAACATGTCTCCTCTCGCCGCTCTTCGGACGACCGTCCAGGGACTCCAACCCAGGGGTCGCCCCCAGGCCCAACAAGCGAGCTGCAGCCGCGGCCTCCACCTGCTGCTGACGCTCCTGAACCTGCTTCAAGTCAAAAACATCACGGTGGAAACGATCCATGTCGGAAAAGCCTCCAGAGGAATCAAGAAAACCAGGTAAAGGGTTCGGACGCTCCGAACGCGTACGCTGTTGCTGCTCCTGAATTTGAGCGATCAGATCGCCATCCATTCCAACCATGCCGGACAAACCAGACGCACTGCGCTCGCGACGCAACAGGTTCGGATCGACCAGGTTCATCGGCACACGGGAATCCATCACACCGTGATCCATCAGCAACGACTGCTCGTACCCAAACACGTCTTGCGGCTCTTGCTGCAAGTGGGCAGGATATCCATGCTGGCTCTGCAGCCTCTGCTGATGCTGATGCTGTTGCTGATGCTGATGCTGTTGTTGTTGATGTTGGAACGCCTCAAAGCTTCGCAAAGGAGCAGGAGACTGGGTGCGCTTCACAAACTGACCAAACTCGTCGACTTCCCACACACCCGAAACTCGCATGTCCTCGAAAGTCTGGTGCGACTGAGGCACCGGCAATCCAAACTGCAACATCTGCTCAAACACCAAACTCGTTACAAACAGCATGGTCACACCGCCAACACAACTGGCAAGCATGAGCTTCTCGCCATCTCTCCCTTAACGGCCCACTGTTGCGAACGTTCCTGACTCCAGAAGGGATGGCCGTGCCGGGCATCTCGGATCATTGGAAAAAAACATTAAAGAAAACCCCAAGCATACTCGCAACGGAAAACCAAGTACCTGTTGCTGCTGGTCCTCTTGGTGTCGCTGACGCAGAAGCTGTTCGAACGGGGAAGGGCTCGTATGGTTCTGACGGGCCAACATAAGCTGCTCGAACTCCCTGCCGGAGACGTGTGGACCAGATGCATCCACCAAACGGGGATCCTGGGCCTGACGACCCAGCAAAAGCTGATCTCCAAGTCCAGAACCCTGTCGGTGGAGATGCTCGAAGTGAGCAGGTGGAGGCATAGACTGGTTCCGCAGAAGCTGCTCGATCAAGACCTGGACGACCATCACCAACAAATCTCAGACCCTGTCGGTGCACTCCAGAAACCCATTCCCAACTCATCTCAAAACGCAACCAGGACGATCATCCAAACGCGGAAATCCACAGACCACTCCAGTACAACAAACAAGCCAGTCGCGTACGTCGCGTACGGACTGTACCACGATCGCACAGGTTCACAAGACAGCTCACTCACGCAAGGGAGGGAAAAAACTCTCCCTCAGCTCCCCAACGTTGCGAATCGCACACTTGCCTGATGTACCGTACATGCAACCCAAGACTGCCAACTCAACTCAACGCTACCCAACTCAACTCTCATCACAACCAAACTTCACTACGATGGCCTTACCTGTGTTGGCAGTTGCTGTTGCTGCTGCTGCTGCTGCTGCATACGCAGAAGCTGCTCCAGGACGGGACCTGACGGGGGGATCGGCGCCGGGGCTTGATGAGGCTGGGGAGGGATCTGTCCAAGCAACGGGTTCAAACCTGGATGGTCACGAGGAGGGAGACCCCCTGGCCGCATAAGCTGCTCCAGGTTCATGCGGGCGGATTGGGGAGACGGGGGGACCCCAGACAACTGCCTCTGCAACGCGGAACCCGTGGAACCCATGCGCTGCAGGTGCTGAATATCCAGTTGCTCCAGTTGCTGGGCAAGGTGCGTCGGGTCGATGCCACTTCCCGAAGGAGGGAGACCCACATGAGGATATTGGGCATCTAGTGACAAGTTTCGCATCAAACTGTCACCCCAAGACTGATCCTTCGGAACCGCATGACCCAGGCTGCTCGGCAACATGCCCGGCAAATCACTCGGCATGGAAGGCGATCGGGGGACCTTGGATGCAGAAAACGCGGGGCCTACCAACACACCACACGATCCGAAAGGTTTCATCGTTAGTCTCTTCTAACGAACCACAACAACAAACCGTAACCAGAAAAATGAAGCCACAACAAACCAAATGTGCCCTTCACACCTAATTGTCACAGGATCGACCGAGGATGACGTTCTTCTCAAACCCATAAAATTATAATAAAAATGTTTATTCGCATATTCAAGAAACTACAGACTGCGAACACTCTAAAACTCTCACATGCAGTACAAGCCGGGCCTCATGAAAGCTGACGGAGAACGACCCAGTCAGAGCATGTAGTCACGCGGTTAGGACAGAAAACGGCAATCAGCCTACCCACTCGTCATCACAACTCGCAAACGTACCTGGCAACGACCCGAGACCTTCGTTTGAGGGAAAGCGGTGGGCCAAATCCACCGTCGGAGTCTCGGATATATCCGCGTCCACACGGGGAAACGCTGACATTCGTTTACGCATGGAATAGGTCTGCTCACCGGACTCATCCCCTTTCGCTCCAACTTCTTTCTCGCCTTTCGCAGTGGGCTTCTCCGCTGCCATTTCTGAACGGGGAAACTCCAGATATAAGCACATCAGAACAAACAAAACCGCAGTCGTAACCAAGACCATCCACAAACAACATTCCACTCCTCATAAACACACAATCCCAACGACACAGATTCACAAACTTCGGTTCCTAACCGCACGGACCAACAACAACCGGGAACCTCCGCACGCTCTCAAACCACAAAACAGGAAAAAAATGGTCCAACACCAACTCAGAGTCTAAGGAGCACGGTCACTCACCACCCTTGCTACTCGAGCTTCTCCCATTCAGGCCCAGACGAAAATTACCACCTAACACATTCGTAGATGGATCCGTCAAACCGAGAAGATCGATGTCCAACGACGGCTCGAACCCGCTTCCCCTGCGGTCCACCAAGCCATCGGACCCCAAAGAGTCCTGAAGACGGAAACTCAGACTCGAAGACTGAACATCGCCTTTCAGGTGGAAGGACTCTCCGCCCTCCTCCGCAACACCTTTCAAAGAATTGAAACCCGGCGGAACTTTCACTGCCGGCTTCAGGTGGGGCATGATGTTCTCCAACGGACTGAACGGCGTGCCATCCGGGGCATCCATCAGGCGAACAGGTAATTCCAGGCCAAAGAAACCGGCCTCAAACCAACCAATGATGTCAACACCAAGAAACGGACCTTGGACTTCGCCCTGGGGATCCGTGTAAAGCAGGCAAAGGTCTTCGGGAGACACTTGCTGCAGGGAGGGGTCCTGACCGAACTGCGCTTCTGTCGAGACCGGGACATGGCTCTCCTTGGGAGCTTCCACACCGCCGACACCACCAGGGCCCTGGTGGCGCGGAACTGGGTCCTCCGCTATTCCAGTCTTGCCAGCAACAGACGGACCATCCTTCGTCTCCAGGGTCGCCTCTTGATCGGCACGTCTGGCGTGCATCGCAGATCCCTTCTCCGGGGCCGTGCCAGGTTCAGACTTCGAATCATCCTGCCCAAACCGATCCATAAGAGTCTCAGACCCAAGCCTTCCGTCGAACGCCAAACAAACGAGCTGAACATAGTCTACGACATGAAGACGGGAAACTAGCCACCAGACCCAACGACCCAAAGCCAAACGAAATGGAGCTGGACACGTTCTCAGCTGGACGTGAGACGCTGATAACAGCCAGATCAAGGACGCATCCAACGGAAGGCGCGAACCAAGCGCATGCCAAATGTACCTGCTCGGGTCGTCGCCAGCTGCTGCGGTCGTCTCGTTCAGACACACGATCAGGCCTTTCCGACTTCTCTTCCTTACTCGAGACCACGCCTTCGTCACCTGCTCTGGACTTCCGCCAGGCACCGTCACTGCGAGCGCCAGGATCACGCCTCCAGCTTCCATCATCCCTCACGGGACCTGATTCCTCACCTGCCCGGCCACGACGCCATGAACTCTCGTCTTTCGCAACTGCGACAAAACAACCAAAAAAACAAAAATGTCAAGACGGATCAGACGACACAACACACACGCCAACACGAACTGATCAGTGCGCTGTGCTCTCACTACACTAGTCCTAGTCTCAGTCACGCCTGGCGGTGGGGACTTTCTCCCCAAAAATCAAATGTCTGAAAAGCGTGGCTATTATAGCGTGAAATGTCCAACGGACTGCATTCAACACCCGCACAAACACCGGCTCTAAGAACAGGTCCAAAGACTTCCACACAATGCCATAGTCGTGCATACCATCGTTATCAGTGTTGCTCTCAATACGTGCCCGAGACTCCCAAGACTCCTCCGCATCCGCAAAACGAGCCTCGGCAAGCTTGTCAAACGCGCCACCGTCCCCACCCCGAGCGTTCCCAAAACCGGGTTGGTCGAAGAAGTCGTCTTCTCGGTGGCCGTCAAACCCGGAATCCTCTTTGCCCACTGCTTCAAAAGACGAAAAGACACCCTTCAATACGGAACAACCACGCTCGTCGTCCAAAACAAAAACGGGACTCACACATCCTCAAAAACACCAAGGACCAACAACAGCCCTCAAACTACCCATTCGGTCACAGCATAGTGACCTATCCGCCCATACACTACACCGATAACATGAAGTCCACCGCACTCGCACACGACCAACTTCCAGGAACATGCCATGCCATCCAGTCACCCCGCAGGGCCCAAGCACTGCTGCCACGGTCCCAGCTCTTTCAAAAACATTCAACTACGCAAAACAGACCTGCACCTCGGCCGCGACCCCGACCCCGACCGAGCGAATCTTGCCGCATCACTCGGTTCAACGAACCATCTTTCGGGGCCAAATTATGCACCGCCCCACTACTCACGATCTCGCCCTTCCGGATCCCTTCAAGAATGCCCTGCAACACCACACAGCATCGATCAAATTCTTCCCAAACGACATCTCAATAAATGAATCCCCCAACGGAGCTAACCCATTCAATAAGCACAAAACCTCCCCACTCACGGTCACCAACCACACAATCTCCGGGTCCTAAACACAACACCAAGGCAAAAGCTCTTGCAACGAATCGTCGCTCGGAGGTCTTACAAACACCCAAAACCTCACACCCGACTCATGCAAAATGGCTTCACTCGCCCCAGCAACCACACATCCACCGAAACACGGCCCAAGAAACCAAAGTGCGGGACAAGATCACCAACCTCTTCGTCCACATCCGGTTGGAAGAAGGCCATGGGCTCCACGGGATCGCTTTGGGTCAGTTGCGCCACTTCCGTAAAACCATCGGGATACCTCTGGAACGACAAAATGCCACACTTGCGATGGATGTCCAGCAGCTTCACACGCGGATACCGAAAAACGTTCTCCTTCCCGACGTCCCATTTATCAACAGGAAACGGAGAACCGATGGGACTCAGCGGAGGTCCGTGCAGAAGCCCCGACTGGAGGTTGCCACCACGACCGCGACCCACAGTGAACCCGACGCCATACGGCTCTCCTCGACCTCGACCCGTCAGGAAACCCGGAGCCATCTTAGGAGGAGTACTGCCCAGGTGAGGAGTTTCACCTCTTCCTCGGGATGCAAACGAAGGACGCCAGGCTCGGTCGTGGCGAGACGTGTCGGGCTCCCTCTCCCTCTCCCTTTCTCTCTCGCGCTCGCGCTCCCTCTCCTTCTCTCGCTCCCGATCGCGCTCTCGATCGCCATCTCGCACCACGCTGTGGGCATTCGGCACGTGACGCGCGTGGTAGCCACCGCCGTCCATCCCGTCCTTTCCTCCTTCCTTGTCCACGCCATCCCCAACCCATTTCCCACGAAACTCGCGCTCCTTCTCGTCGGGACCCCAACGATTGCTCCACTTATTATCGCGACGACTATCAAAATTGGATTCGCGGCTCGGCGTGTCCGCCCACCGGTCGGAGGCAGCGCGCCTCAACGGGTCCGACGACTCTCTCCCGCCGCCCGCGTTCATTTCCGGCCACCTCTCATTACCAGGTCGCCGGCTCTGGGCTTGTGGAGTGTTCTGGTCCCCGACCGTGTCCCTCTCTCCTTCTTTCCAGCGATCTCGACGAGGGGCCATATTAGTGCTACTTTCTCTCTCCTCTTCCCTCCACCGCTCGCGACGGCTGCTGTCCGCGTCACGCTCCAAGGAGATCGTGCGCCACCAGTCTCTCGTCCTCTTCGGATCGTGAGGAGACCCTTCTACGTTACGCCAGCGGTCTTTGCCTGGAGCATCGTTCATCCCATAGCCTGGACTCTGGATGCCGGGCGTGCGCGGAGGATCCTGAGCAGGACATCCCACAAGGTTAGGACACAGAGAAACTCGAAAGCACCGCGAAGGCCCAAACCTCAAACACAACCGCAGGCCCACGCACGCGCTTGAATCCTAGAGGCTGTCCTTACTCCGGGACATATACTCAACCGAGGTCTCCACAGAAATACCAGGGTCACCCAATAAACAAACCAAAATGCACAAACCCCACGAGTTGCACACGGGAAGCCGACCACAAAACCACAATTATGCCAGTGGAAGGAGACGCAGACATCAGAAGTGTTCGAGACCGAATAAACAAAGTGTCAACTTCACGTACCCCGGATGGAGCTGGCGGTTTATTCTCTCCGGGTTTTGATAGGAGCCACTGCGGTGAAAGTGGAATTATGTTCTCCGGATTCCCAGAATCTGCAACTGCGTAAACAGTCTCAAACATCAAATCAACCGCATGCGCTTGCAACCTCAGTCCACCTGTCACCTTCATAATCCCCAAAGCACCCAAATCACATCAAAGTACATGGCACCAAGCTGCATCATACCTTTAGGTTCTGATTCAGGGGGTCCAGAAACCAACTTGGACGTGGCCAACGTTCCGCTCCCTTCATCTGCACGATCATGTGTGCCACCACAGGCGTTAACATTGCACTAGCGGATGGCCTCCTACACATCAAGGGTGAGCTACGGTTCGAGAAGGACTCCATGCCCGCTAGCCACAAGGACCTTGACTCGGGAATCAACAATCCTCGAGATGAAATGTAGGATGATCACGAAGAGAGACCTTACACCAATCGATATTGATGACTTCAAGGACCCGAGTGCCAAACATAAGCAGGCGGACGTAAAAGCATGTAAGTAGAAAACATTGACGAAAAACCCTACATTAAAGGTAACTGTCAGGAAATGCCTTTCACACCTAATGTGGGAAATTTTCTCAGCGTATTCCAAGAAATTTTCTGGAACACTAAAGCCCAGCGACGAAGGGGACGTGTGCAGAGACCATACCGAATGAAAAAACAATATAGGTCCAGAAAGGAATGCGACATAAACCCTGAAAGAAAGTACGGACCGTCAGAAGACATAACCCTATTCACTACCACAGAAACCACGGGAAAGTTCGATGTCCATCCAAAATCAGGAGTCCAGGACGAGTAGACAAAGCGCGGTGGAACACCAACATTCGTAACCCGACCAGGATATAAAGGCATCAAGAGAAACAACCTGTACACCTGCATAAATTCGTTTGAACTCCGCACCTATCTTAGCGGAAACCGTCCAAAAATTCCGACAAGAAGATGTCTAACAATTCAATAACCAATGACGGGCACACTCGCCAAATAAGAACGTCCCAGCCTGTCGCAACACTTTAAATCTAGACCTAAAACCGAGGCAGAAACGGAATAAACGTCGGAATAGAACCGCGCCCCAGAATAGGGTTTAGTGAGCAGATCAGAATCTTCCTGACCTGACTAAGCACGGCAGCACCGAGAAACCAAACCGCGAACTTCCCTATCTAACTAGGTCAAGCACATTGGCAAGCTGCAAAACAGCAAGAAAGGGAAAGGACGATAAAACCAACCTCGCATTTTCCACTGCTCCCCGCGTAACGAGCTCCCGCCTCCGCTGCTGCTGCCATCCTTGGTGTCGCTCTTGGAGTCCGCCATAGCCGCGCTATGCAGCACAAGCACACACTGAGTGAGAAATCGCGAGCACGTGGCAATGGGAGAAGAATCCTGTACACTGCGAGGCCGCTGCACTGCGATGACAATGGCGACGGAGAGGAGGGGAAGTGAAGGGGTGGGTGGGGGTAGAGATGAGGATTGCGAGTGAGATTAAGGAGGGAGGGGAGGAGACAGACAGCAGGAGTGTGGCGAGCGAGAACTTGGAGCGACGATCACAGCGGGCCTCAGGGCAACAATAGATCTCCCAAATAGAATTGGAATCAAGCTTTCGGGCTCCTTGTTTGCCTGCAGCCATGGACATCGCGACGTCGCCCGCGCGCCCGCCCGCCCGCCCGTAGGGCTTCAGCCCCCGCCCCAACGTCCAACCCCGCCTCCCACCTGTCCACCACCTGTCTTGGTTAGCCCTGACGGTCAGGTCAGGTTCTCGACGTACAGGGTATGAGTGGGTAGGTCAGGTTCTCGATATCTAGGGTATTCTCTCAATCCCGGTTAGGTTGGTCAGGTTCTCGACCATCGGGTATCTTACAGTGAAGGTCTGATTCAGCATTCGACTGCCATAATTGAATTTCCACATCAGATTCTCAGGTGTTCACGTCACCTCAGACCATTTACAAAGTGACATGCAGCACTTTTTTACGAAAATGACAATTTCTACCAAATCTAACCTTTGAGTAGGGTAGCTCATTTCATCACTAGGTAGAAGGGATAATTGGGGGATAAATGTAGAAAATGTTCCCTAATTATCTTTGATTCCTAATATGAATTCAATTTTTTCAAATTCAATCATCTAATAGTAAATAATGAAATTTCTCCTAAATAGAGAGAATCGCAATATCTCAAGTACAATAGTTCTTACCATGGTACCTCCTACAGTACCTAATTCTAGTCATGTTGATCAATATTTGAATTTTAATGTTTTTCAAATTGGTAATCTTGTTTCCAAAAACCATTTAGCCAATCTACCAAATTGAAGAGTCAAACTAGAAATTCATCAAAAAATTATAACAAGCAATATTAATGTCTTCCATTGTTATTGTTTCACTTTAATGGAGCCTACAAAATCATCACATATTTTATGCTTGTGGTGTTGTATTTGAATACCATAACATTCAAATGTTTAAATAAAATCCAAATGAATGATGTTATTTATTGAATAATCAATCCAATGGTGTATACTTTGTTGTTTGGCCTTCCCTTGTTTGTATGAAAAAACTTTTTTTAATGTAGAATATTATTCTTTTTCTTTTTTTTATGTGGAAAAGTTCATTTGAAGCTTGGATTGTTGGCTTTGCATTGAATCAATTAGTTCTCAAAACATCTTGGCATCATGTGGGCCTCAAAGAATGCCCCACCATTTGTAAATATAGGGATTGTTTGCCAAGAGTGCATTGCAAATGCTTTAAGAGCATTACCATTTATTCACTAGGAAATTCCCCAACTTGAGCTTGGGTGTGACTAATGAAGAAAAAGTAGTCTACCACGAACTGGGGAGGGACAAAAACACTCAAATCACAGCTCGATTGTCTCTTCTAATGGTACGAGAGCATCCCCACCATGCAAGTTGACTCAAGTTAAATCTCGTTCCTTTATTGGTTAGTGCGCTATCTTACTTTTTTATAATCAATTAGCATTTGGGTTGGCTCTTGATTCTGACAATTCATTATGGTATTAAATTTTCTTGTTCACTTCTCCATGAATGAATGGGAAACAAAAACAACTAGGAACTATTGAGCTTAGGCCAACCCAATTCCCCAGCCCTATTTTGGGGGAATGGGTGGTGAAGCTCTAAATGGTGATGAATGAGAGCAGCTCCAATGTGGAGATGGGAAGAGACATTGAAAAGTGACACACAAGTACTTGTTGCTGGATTTGGAGGCAAGCGAGGCTATTTGCTAGTGTGTCATTTGTTGAAACTACTCCAATGCAATGAGGTGAGACCCAACAAACACAACGATATAGTTTTTTTAGTTTTAAAATAGAATCTCTTGCACTTTTTCAACTTGCTTTAGGTGAGATGTTCACATTTGCATGCCATGGTCAACTTCCGAGGGATCATTCCATGCTTGGCAAAGTACATCAAAATACTAAAGCATGGGCTCTCATTTGACGAGCCCTGCAAAATACTGCTCATTGTAGCGGCCGCAGTGGGGCGTTGTTTCTGAGGTAAGGCCTTTACAGGTCCCGTTTCGCACAAGGGTCCCTGGCTGGCACTTCCTGGCAGGCAGGCAGGCTCGGAAGGGTACTGCTAGCGGGAAGCTCGCCAGGCTGGCCAGTTGGTGGCCAGCCGGCGGCTCGCTACTGTCTGGAACCCTTGGTAAATCCTGGCTGGCGACGGAGTTGGGGAGCACGGGTGGGGGGCGGCACGGGCGTTGGTCGTGCCGGTTGTGGGGTTTTCGACATTATGAACACCGTTCCGGTGCTTGTAAACGGGCTGCATTGGAGCTGCTCTGACGGCCTCAGGGTACCGGGCACGGTACACTGCATATTAATACGACCTGACTACGTATGTCGGTAATTTAGGCACGCGGTGTCGCAGAAGGTGCACGTGTTGCCCTTGGTGGGTTTCAGAGTTTGGCTTTGACACAGTCGGCCTTCCTTCGAGACGAGGACAACCACGACAGCTTCTGTTTCGTCGCTGCGATTGATTTCTTTATCAGTCGGCGCAGGAATATCACTATCAGCTTCCCTTTTTTTGGCCTGCCATTAGGTTATTGTATTTTTGTGCGAGAGAAAAGAGTCCTGTGCGGTGGGAGCAGAATTGTGTGCAGAGGATTTGGCAGGGAAATGGTTGGTTGACAAATGAAAGAGATGAAGCTGTAGGGGATAGTAGCCGTGGAATGAACTTCTCGGAGGCACTTTCGAGTTCCCATGTGGAGTTCTTGTGGAGTTCTTGTGAAGGGAGAGAGTGTTGATTTCACATGAGTGGGAGATGAGCAATTGCGGCTCTTCTTGAAACCTACGATGTGAGGCGGAGAGAAAAGCTTTTGTAACGGCAAGGAGTAATAGGCGGTTGTCGGTATCGAAGAAGCGATTCTGCGACAGTCATCTGTCAAGGTAACATAATGCTGTCCCTGCAGAATTCGAGGGTTACAACTCCGTTTCTGCGGAAGTTCGGACAGGGAATCGTATGTGCTGGGAGTAGTTAGGGTCTGGCTTGCAGTAAGAACGTAATTTCATTATAACCTAAGGTGAGGAGGGCTACATAGTGCTGGCAAGCTAGTGGCCACGATCGTGTCTGTAAATGCTCCTGTCGAGAAGCTAAAGGTGTAAGAACGTAATTACATAATTACCTAAGCTGAGAAGGACTATGTAGTGCCGGCCATAGCGGAGAAATAAGCTAGAGGCCATGACCAGTATGAGAGCGGACATGTGCGCAATTTTATAGAATAGTGTGAATAGCAAGAGAGCGCATTTTAGGCTCTACACTTTGAGGTTCCTTTCAGCGTCTTTGAAATTAGAGTCTTTAAAATCAGCGTATTTGGCTCTACATGATAATTGCCATAGCATCAATCTTGATCACTTAACGTTCTCAAGAGGACTGCTTCGGAGTTCGTTGACGACGCTGATATCACTACTAGACGTGTGGGGCTGTCAATGTCAATTTTAGTTTCATTCTCTAAATTTGAGTGGAAAAACCTTTCACATTAGGGGTATGTTGTTGCTAACATGCCGTTGTCGAAACTCGCTAGATGAAATTCTTAGTAACGTCGAAGAAGAAGGCGACGACGAAGAGCAATCGTGAAGGTGCTCCGATATGGTTACCATTGCCATCGCCACCTCCTGATCATCTGAGCTGCAATAAACCTGAGGGTTACTCACTTCCTGTCGACATAGCTACTCCGCCGCCGCTGCGCACAATTTCAAGACTGGAGCAAGCGAGCCCTCGAAGTGAATTGCGTATCACAAGCACGCAAATGATTGCTGCTGGCAAGAATGATGGTGTTCCACTGAGCCCGAAGATGGTGAAGGTGCTGGGTGTAGATTGTAAGGAGGAAGAGAAAATCGCATCTTATTTGAAATCTCAAAAGAATGCCATGTGGAGGTGGTCTTCGCTGCCCTCGGATTTCAATTCACAGGGAGATTCAACTCCGACTCGTGCGCATACGCCGCAGTCGCCGGTATCGAACCGAAGAGGATATAATTCCAGTCGACCGGTGATGCTGCATTCCGAAAATACTTCTGCAAATCGTAGCGGTGCTTCTGCAAATCGTTGCATTCTAAATGGTGTCCGGGCGCAAGGTCTGTATCCACCTGAGCATGTGATTTCGTTGATGACTCGAACTGCTATTTCTCAGTCGGCCTAAACTAGCTTTTCAATTTGCAGAATGCTCAACGGCGGACTGGAGAACTTTCCGTAACAGCGACGATGACAATGAGTTGGGGAGCTCACCTTCGTATCATCTCAGTCCAGGCAACACAGATTTAACTGATAGTTCGAGCACTGGTAAAGCTAGTCCTGGTCATGAAGCTTTTAGGTGCTCCACGCCTCAGAGGAGCCCACGGAAGCATGTGGTGAGTAGCCAGGGATTGGCTATCAGCCCTCTCCATGAAAGTTATCACAAGCCATGCAAGCTTCCATCGCCAAGCGAGTTGCCGCTTCCATCACCAACCCGGCCTCCGCCATCGCCAACGCGGCTCCCGCATCTGCATGACAGACGAACTCAAACATTATCATCAAATACTGCGACAGCATTGCAGCACGATTTGGGAGCTCGTCGACGTTCATTACCATCACTGAACCTCAATGCAGAAACATCGCCTCTTCGGTATAAATTGACCCCACCTACCTCACCCCACCTTCATGATCATAAACTAACTACATCTGCATCAGCACCACCATGCCCACGGAATTTGACTCCTCCAACGTCACCCCGCCCTCTTAAATCACATCCTGTAATGCATTTGGAGAAACCAGATAACATTCCGAATTCCTGGAACTCCCCTCAGCGATCGGTCATCTCGCCGACGTATCAAGATTCACCTGGGAACACTTCTCCTCTCCATCGCTTTCTGCAGCCAGTGCCAAAGCCCCCTCAAAGGTGGAAACGGGGTGCTAAAATTGGCAGTGGCTCCTTCGGCTGTGTTTATGAAGGATGGAATCTGTAAGTTTCTCTGTTTCTCTCTCTGAATTTATAAGTCTTCCACTGTTTCACTTGGCGATCATATCATGACTCTTGTGGAATTATAATGACATTGAAAACGCATGTGCCGGCATGGCAGGGACGATGGGACTTTCTTTGCAGTGAAAGTCAGTAATAGTGACCATATCCCCCCTGAGATTCACCAGGTACGCAACCACTGAACATTCATCAGTTGCAATGATCAATCGATAAACTCTTTCTTTAATAATCTGGCTGTCAACTACTCCAGTTCAAAGAATTCGAAGACCTTGATTTTTCTTCCTCAAATCACAAAGGTATGGTGTATTGGCAGGAAGTGGCAGTGTTGAGTAAACTCAGACATCCTAACATTGTCCAGTACTACGGCACGACAACGGTACTGAGCTCTCACCTTGGGAATAACTGGTGCTATTCATATATTTTCTTTACCCAATTGCTTAAATGGGTCTGTGAAACACTTCAGTTGACTCTTCCTTCAGTTGGGTACTGCTCAGCGTTTATTGTGGTGATCGTTTCAGGAGGACGGGAGTCTCTGTATATTTTTGGAACTCGTAAAAATGGGCTCACTTCAATCTATCATGAAGAACTTCCAAGTCTTTGACGAAGTACTCATGAGCTCGTACACTCGTCAGATCCTCACAGGCCTGGAGTATCTGCATGACATGAACACAGTACACAGGTAACATGTTCTTCTCCAACTTTATCTGGTGTATTCTCCTTCGGTGCAGTTTCTTGAAGAGAAATGCGCAGGTGAATCAATAGAGAGGTGATGAAGCGTTTTCAAAAATTTGAGATGCTACATGTCGAGACGACGGTTCTTGAATCATGCTTTTTGCATTAGCTTTCAAGACTTTACAATTACCGGTCATCTATGTAGATACCTAATAGATAGATGTGTTTTGGTAAAATTTAAGGACTAATACTGAATTGGCCCCCTCACGCTCCCTGGTTGTTAAATTTCTGGCCCCTTTTCGTAGTATTTTTGAGCATAGCCACTCAGATGTGTGTTACGTCCTAGGTCATTTTATCATTAACAGAGGCACATTCTCCTGTAGCAGTCTCGTTCAGTTACTAACTGAGATATATTTAGGCTTTCTATTTTAGGTTTCGATCGCAGGGATAGCTAATTCATTCGTCTCTTCGGGTCCTGCTCTACCCATAAGGTGTTTGGGTGGGCGTCCGAGGTCGAGGGCGTTTGGGTGACGTTTCTCTCCTTTTTGTGCAGGGACATCAAGTGCGCCAACATTCTCGTTGACGCCGATGGACAAGTGAAGCTCGCTGATTTTGGTTTGGCGAAACAGGTTTTTTGTTTTCTCTTCCTTACCTTGCATTTAATAAATGTGTTATTTCCCACACAGTACTGCTGAAAGCGAATGCTGAGCATTTCTGGGTTTTGGCAAAACCAGAATAGACTTTGTGCTTCTTTCAGCATTTCGTTCCCCGGCTATTGCATACAGCGGCGGATGCTGATCTGCAATTATTTTAAACGAGTAAAGTAGGGATGCAGTAGCCTCATCACTTTCCTTCTTCAATGTGTTCAGATGAAGGAGTCACTGGCCACCTCAATAAAAGGTTCTCCTTACTACATGGCTCCGGAGGTACCTATTCTCCAGGAATGATGCAAAATTTGTTCAAGTATTCCGGTTTGTACGAATTGCTCTATGATATGATGATCCGTGGAAACCGTGTTCATCATTTTGAGGTCGGCTCCTGCAGGTACTGTTACCAGGACGAAACAAACGTCCTTATGGGCTTGCGGTGGATATTTGGAGTCTTGGCTGTACTGTACTTGAAATGGCAGACGGCAAGCCCCCGTGGAGTGGTTTGCAAGGGGTGAGTAAAGATTCATATATACGAAGGTCGTACAGAACCTGCTACTTTCAATACCGTTCTGGGGCTGGTATATAGACAACATTTTGCATTTGACCTCATGAGTTAAGCCAGGGCAGTTATTGACTTTTCAATCTGTTTGCAGTATGCATTCTTTTTCAAGGTTACGAATGGGGAGTTGCCACCAATTCCTGAGCACCTTAGTGACACAGCAAAGAACTTTATCACTTGGTGTTTGCAAAAGCGTCCAGAGGACCGCCCGACAGTGAAAGATCTCTTGAAGCACCCATTTGTGGCCCAAGCTCCCAGGACGTTTCGAGCTTCTTTTCCTATTGGTTACCAATTGTAAGGTTACTCATTCTTATCGTTCCAAGTGAATGTATCAAACTTAGAATTGATGTAGTATCTTACTATTTTGCCTGCACTGGTGACTGCACTAATGATCGCACTAAGATGGTGTTCTTTTGTTACAGATAATAGTGCTTCTGGAGATCGGTTTGCAAAAGATCAACAAATCTTTCCTACTTGCAAAGATGATCTCTGGTTATGCTACTGCTGTTCCCATTTTCAAGTGTTCTGGCAAGGTTTACTGAATCCTAACTGGACCGAGCAACATGCCAGAATCCAGCTGGGATTCGTCGGCTAGAGTACGGGAAGAAAAATATTCTTTCTCGGATCAGAAGTGGGGCTTATTATGCGGAAGGTCCGGGAAGCCAAGATGGGGTCTTGAGTCTTGACCGATTAAAACCTCACGCAGATGCAAGCAGTTTGAGAGCAAGGGTAGGCGAGGTCATCGCGAATCTCTTTGGCAACCCTAATCGGCGCACCAAGCGCCTCGAGTAGATTTCCCAATGTATTTTGAGATCCTGTGACGTTTTGGGTTCAGTCGACTCTGGTACAGAATTCTACGTGCACGAGGGTGATCATTTATTCCCGATGCAGATCAATTGCTGCTGTTTCGATTCGTTGGAGCTTGGAATCCGACTTGAAGCTAATACTGGCTCGTGATTCCTACCCGGAGCTCAATCGGCATCCCCGCATTCCAAGTGCACATCCTGTCTTGAGCTGAGTTGTAAAATAAATGAGAGAAGATTGAACAGGTGTTGCAGCTGCAGAGAATGAAAATGAGTAAGAAAGGAGATTGGGCAGATTGGGCTGGTGTAGCAGATAGGCCAGGGATGTACTAACGTACTTCCATTGCGAAGCTTGTACTTGGGCTGCATTGAAACGGAGCAAGAGGGAAATTTTGAACTTGGAAGTGTCTGGCCTCATCCAGGTTTGTCATGGTGGTGATTTTTGGCACTTTGCCTTTAATGTGAGACAGTTACGTGTAGCTTGTTGAATAGAACCTGCTGTCTGATGATCAATCGTAAGAACACGATCCTTTTCGCAAAGGCCGGAATTGAAGTGGCCACAGGAACATACCGTGTTTCACCGAGGCAAATTACTCCTCTTAACAAAACAAAAGAGGCAAATAATTCAGCTTTTGCATGAAATTGAATCCTAAAAGCGTCTGAATAAGCAATTCAGCATGGTTCCCACTATTACATTGAAAAAGTTTTTGTGGGGTCTTGTTAGTAGTCTAAAGGGATTCTAGATTCTATTATGGTACGTTCGCACCTGGCGTTAAAGCCGGAGTCTTTGGGGGCGCTGTAAGGGTATGTTCACACTTGTGTTACGGGTGATGTTTACAATCGTGTGTTCACACTTCACACTGGACGCGCGAGTTGGCATGGGAAAAGAACGGTGGTCAAGTCAATAAATGACATGAAATCCACAAAATGTTACATGGCACTTCAATCAGCAAGAAACATAGATTCTAGATTGTGAGGAGCACTATTAGATAATCGGACTCTAAATGGGCAATTAACAAAGAACAGCTGCTACCAACTAGGAGGTATTGATGGCGGAAACTCATGGGTCACTCACAATTTTGGATTTGGATGGAGAAGACAAGCTCTTAATATACAAGAGAGGCGGTAGGAAGTAAAACAATCCATGTGGGATATGTAAATGAAAATTAGTAAGAGCTCAATTGCTCATAATTAAGTCAAATGCAAGAATTGTGTTTGAAGTAGAATTTCAAACCTCATTTAGATATAGAAGAATGATTTTTTTCAAAAAAGTTTGAACTAAGAAAAGTTGGTAAATCAAGTTAACACTCATCTGCTAAAATCCATTTGCTATTTAAAGCCTCAAATAAAAAGTTATGAATAAATTTTAGAGAAGGGTTGGTAGGGACATTTTCCTTACCATTTTTAAACACCCTTCTCTAAAATTTGTTCATAACTTTTGATTAAAGGGTCAAAATTACAAACGGATTTTTGAAAATTTAATTTAATTTGATTTTCCAACTTCTCTTAGTTCAATTTTTTTGAAAAAAGGTATCCCATACCTTTAGAAAGTTTATGATGGACAATGGATTTGATTATAAAATTGACATCCCCACCCAATATTCTCACAATTGTTAATGAAGTATTCACTTCGTATTGCCATCAAACTTATTTATTTGTGGCAAATGGTCAAGTGCCATTGGTATTGATACTTACATTCTTCTCCATGATGTGGATGATTTTTTTGGATGAAGCTTACAAAGAGAAAATACAATGGTAGCTGTTGTGCAGACTAGAAAAGATTTTGCCCCAAATCTGAAAAATTGATAACTTCAAAATAAACCACTTATGCCAAACCAATGCCAAACCAAATGAAAACAAATGTTTTTATACAACTTGTACCTTCTCATCTTTGTCAGAGGTATTATGTTTTTATGAGCATTGTTACTAAATACCAAATGAGAACGTACCTTTAGAAACATTTTTTGGACATCAAATGAATAAACTATGAATTTTCAAAGTACTAAAAATAGGTATTTTTAAAACCAACCTTAGATTCTCAAGAGTAGTAGGAGTACATTTTAGGCAAGAATTTGTAGGGGTTGGTTTTTTGAACAGGGTTGGAATTAGGGGCTGTTATCTTAATAAGTGAATAAAGAATGGGAAATGGAATTACAAATTGAAAATTTAAGTTTATTTAACCTTGTAAGGATGGATTGGTTGGTGTGTAAATCATCTTTTGGGCTATAGTGTAAATCATCTATTTAAAAATAGATTAAAAAAACAAAAATAAACTCATTGGTGGTCAAACTATTCTATAAGACTTCTTCTTTTTAAACAAAATTCCAAAGATTGAAGTGTCTAGAAGGATTATGTAAAAAGATTCTCTATTCATCCAATGGACTAGTTTAGTCCACAATATTCTTATAGGATTAGTGAAGAGACATCAAGACTAGGACAAGATTTCTTCTTAAATAATGTTTTTTTCTTAATCTTTTCATATTTGTAAATAGAATATATTTTTGGATCAAATATAAAGACACCTTCATACCATACCTAAAGAATATTTTTCAAAAAAATTCTTATAATATTTTGATTATATATTATATATACTAATATTTTATATTAAATATAATGTGTGTACGTACACAGATGATCTTTTTTTAATTTTAGCCCAAACAGTGAAATGAAGTAAAATAAATCTAGTTTGTACTCTAATTTAAACTTTTGGAAATTTTCCTTTGAGCATTTTCTTCACAAAACAAGTTGAAGGTTTCATTCTTGAACTCAATTTTACAATTTATCCTATTAGTTTCCTCATGAATTCTAAAGTAATGGTTGCATTTGTCAAAATCAAGTGAAATTCAAGTCATACAGCTTTGAAAATTTTATAGCTTAGATTTGATTGAATATCTTATGCACCATCAAGTATTAAGATATTTTTGTGAGGTGATATAAAGGACTAACCACATTGACATTATGTGAGGAGGGATGAAGAAGTCTTTAGTAAAATAAAGTTCATTGTTCTTCATCAATCTATAAAGGATATGGGATATTTGAAGCAAGGTGGACATTTGACTGTTCCAAAAAAATGTAGTGATTGTATTCTCAATAGAATTGTAGACTTCATTTAAGCATTATTAATCAACTTTTTTTAACCAAAGAAATGTAGAAAATAAAGTAAAATTCCACTTACAAAAATCCATTTGTAATTTAGAGTCTATAATAGAATGTTATTGATAAGTGAAGAGACAACACATGACAATTTTCTTTCCTATCCTACAATTAGAAAAAAAAATGGGGTCTTATAGAGCCACCAGAGGTGAACCAAAAGTCTAAATAAAAAATTAATATTCTTTTAGAAAAAAGAAATAAAAATAAAAATTTGAAATGTTACCTCAAATTTTAAATTTTAATTTTTTTATATTTTGTATAGAAGTTTATTATTTGGACTTTGGAGGGAGTTGGTTTAGAGCCTCGTGGTCCTTTTGAAACCCCACATTTTCTCTAATGTGTGAACTTTGTCCATAACTTTTGATTGGAAACTCCAAATTACAAATAGATTTTTGTATCTCAAAATTAACTTTAAATTCTACATTTTACTAGTGGATCAAGGATTGAAAAAAAATTAGTATGCTTAAATGGGATTTGAAGTGAAGTTGTGGAAACACTTGGTGCATTTGACTTGACTATGACTAGGAGCAATTGAACTCTTTCATGTCCTAATTTCCATATTCTACTTGGACTATTGTAAGGTACACCTAGAACAAAAGATTTTTTCAAACCAACAATTTTGAATACAATTCAAGGAAAATATTTCAACAAATGAAAGCAAAAGTAAATGCAATTGGTTTGAGAATTTTTAAAATTTGTATAAATATACTACAAAGTTGAGGTCATAAGAATATAAAATATTTATTTTAGACTACCCTCAATTGGACATTTTTTAGTAAAAAATGCTTCAACTCTCATTGGTAGCTTCAAATAACTCTTCAACTTCTGTTGATTTCTTTTGAAAATTAGGGTAGGTTCCCACCTGGCCTTACAGAGGAATTAAATTAGTCGTAAATTATCATGCATTCCGACATGAGTGCTTAGATGTCTATCGAGCCTACATGACAACCGACGTGGCATGGACGTAAGAGCGATCCTAAGGCCATTAATCACTTTTGTATTGTTGGCCGACCATAACAAAAGTAGTCCATAGCAAAAACTTTGAAATCTCTTGAAAATGAAGATTTGAAAAAAAGTTGAACTGAAAACAGTTGTTAAATCAATATAACTTTCATCTTCAAAAATCCGTTTGAGATTTGGAGCCTCAAATCAAAAGTTACGAACAAAATTCAAAGAAGGGTTGGAAAGAACATTTCCTTTGACTTTGTGCTACAAGAAGTGCAATTCAATTCATCATTTCATCCACAAAGTGCATTTATTTGGAATCTTTAATCCTAGAAAAGAGAGATTTGTCATCAAGGTACTTTGTAAAAAATGATTTAATTTATAAACCAATAGGTTTAAAAATGCTATAAATTTTTCATTTTCACTAATATTTTAACCAACTATGTTTATAGGAATCTTCCTCTTTAAATAGTATTGATATTTACATTGGTGGTAAAAAAATTCATCTTTTGTAGATTATTATAGCCTTGAGTAAGTAGCAAGGTATAGATGACACTAAATACATTTTTAGTGTAGCATGGTCCCAATACAGAAATGAAAATAATGGTTTGAATGTATTGCAAAATGAATTCACAGTAAGCTTATAATAAGTTATGGCATCCAATGACCCAATTCATTTGGGATGTCTTAGATGTGAATGTTTTTCTATTTGTTTTCTCATTGTGGAATGCAACTAAAAGCTAGATACCCTATTTGTTCTACTAATCCAAAATCATCATCACTTTGTGAACATCTTCAAAATCAATATGTACCTATGTGGAAGAAACAATTTTACCACCTCTATCAAAAAAAACTTCGATCCATCATTACTTTTGCATACAATATTCAAATGTTGCATTTTTGGTGTATTGGAAGTTACTTTCATTTACCAACAAGAAAATATGAAAATTTGACTTATCTAATAATAATAGTACCTAGACAAAGTAGCACAAAGAAGCGGTTTGACGATACTTACCCTAGTCCTTTCAATGTTTGAGGTAACAAATTCTCTTGTCAACAATAATTTGAAGTTGAATAAATCCTAACCTAAGTTATTGTTTTTCAATTATTTCTATTGTTGAATTTTAGTTTTAGCACAAAAATTCTAATTATAGAAATGAATGATTATGAATTTTTTATGCAAGATTTTGTGCAAGGGTATCCATCACAAATCTTTATTTTCTAGTATCAAGGGCTCTTAAATACACTAGATCTAAAAGGAAAAATCACATCAAAATTCATTTTAAAATAAATAAAAGAATAGATTTTGAAAAGTTGTAAATAGATTAGGGTTATGCATGTTTTGCTCTTTAACCCTCAAAGTTTTTTGGTCACCAATTTTTTGGATTTGACATGTGAAAAGAAGATTAAAAGACTTCAAATTGGTTTCATAGTTTTAACACCCTCATGATCAAACATTACAATTTTTCAATTCATAAGTGATATTGTTAACTTTTCTTTTCCCATTTGATACTTAACATATTTGGTTTGAATTTTATGGTTTGAATTATAAAAAATTGATAAAACTTATCAAAAGGTTGGCTTTTAGTTCAATTTAGAGCAAGTTTCAAGAAGCTTAAAAAAGGCCTTGGACATTTAGGGGTAAATATGCAATGAAACTTTAAAAATTTGTCCAAACCCCTCTTTGAATTTTGTCCCAAACTTTTTATTGGAGGCTTAGAAACTCAAGCGGATTTTTAGAAATGAAAGTGAGTTTGATTTACCAACTTTTCTTAGTTCAAAGTTTCTTGAAAAAAATTTATCCTACTATACCTACATGAGGTTTGAAGTTCTATATTGCACACAATTCCTGCGTTTTGACAATGAATGGTCAAGCTCTCATATTCAATTTGTCCCATGCCCTTTAAAGATTCATAATGGACAATTAATTTCATTATAAAAACAATCTCTCCACCCATTGTTTTGAGTACATATGTTGACATTGAATTGTGGTGAAATCTTTTCCAATATTTCAAATTTCTTTGCAATTCCTTGTCTTTAGATTTGGGAAGGTGACTTGTTAATTTTCAAAGTCCTTCATGGTTTGAAATTTAGATTATTTTTTGTCCATTGGATCAAAATCGGTAATTGGATGTACAGGGGTACATGAGGTCGCTCAGAACAGTTGAATAAAGTACCAAGCATGTGGGAACTGCACCTCATTATGAAACAATCACTACAGTTCCGAACTTGAACTGCCATAAAAGAAAATTATTTCCTTTTAATGCCAAAGTTTTATCCCCAAGCACATGGTGTTTGCAAACGCCAGTGGGAATCGACCCTTAGTGTTGAATTTAAGCACACTGTCATATTTGGATCAATAAATGGCTTTGAAGAACTTTATTCTAGCTAGTGGCAAATAGATGGTATAGCAAAAAAATAAGGATACCTTACTTCATATCTCCCCACTTCTGTAAACTATAAAGCACCTACTTTCTCTCCACAAACCAAACATGAAGTTGCTTGTGAAGATATGAATGTCAAGCATCATTAAGTTGGCAATATTGCATTACTTTGGCACATTTTAGATTACACAATCTCAAAACCAAAACATATATATATATATAAGTTTTTGGCTTGAAATTAGACCATTGTGAAGATGAATGTAACAAAGTTTTTGGATTGTGGATTAATTGATTTAAAAATTTAGAAAATTTAGAAAATAAAAAATTGGATGTCAAAATCCACTTTCCTCAATCTAATTAATCATTTTATCAAGGAGGTGTTGCACCTCCTAGTTACAATACTACCATGGACTAATGAGTTTCTAATATATATATATATATGGGGTAAAAAAATTCAGATTACATGAGGGGCTTTGGGTATTTGATGTGAAATCTCTTCACTGGTTTTTCCAACAATTCATGATAATTTCAAGTTTTCACCAAAAACTCTTGAAATCTTCACTTGTAGAAGACAAGTGAGTTCATCTATGAAAAATAGAGAGTGCACAAGAGTGCCCCAAATCAAAATCAAAGTAAAAATAATTTTGCAATTAAAAAAATAACTCAAAAGTCCGTAACTTTCACAGTGTAGGTCTAATGCCACGAAACAAAGCCTGCTTACCCCTCCTCAAAGCTTTCCATCAGTACTAAGAACGCGACCATGGGTGCAGGAGATCTCAACGTAACAAACATAACTAACAAAACAAAAAACCGAAGGCTTAAGGTCGGGCTTAAGGTATGGATTACATTTGGATGAATTGTGGGCAATTCTACACGCCATGCATGTTACGCAACTTATTCGTTATAAAGAAAGAAAGACAAGACAGCTTTACATTGTGCAAACTTGCTTACACCAAATGACCTAATTTATCACCAAAACTTCTTCCCTACAAGCTGTGGAAACAAAAACCAGACTAAGAAATCTTCAGCCAGATGAACTGGAATTCCAGCTCCGCACACAGACAATGAAAAAACAAAGAATTTTCCAAGTCATAATGTTCGCTGGTTAATCAGTAGGCGCCCATCTTCTGTTGTTGAGGAGGTCCAGATTGCTCGTATGCAGTTCTGTTGGCAGCATATCCTGCAGAAAGTCATCCAGAAACACAAGTCAAACCCAGCCTTGCTACAGTTCTTTGCTTTTAAAAACAGATTTAATGAAATAAATCAAATGATATGAGATTTCGCAACCAGAGGGAACTGTGACCTAGACACGGAAGTGGGAGCACGACAGCACGTGCTTACAATACCATTTCAACATGTCTACATGACTTTAACATTCATAACCTCACTTCATCATGCTTACATCTACACGGTACGAAGTCATTTAATATGCTTATAACTACACATGATTTACAGCATCAGCGACGTTGTCCCAATATGCTTGCAACTACATGATTTTCACAGCACTAATAATAATGTTCCAAAGAGCTGACGACATGGATTTCACGTCATCCTGATGTCATTTCAAGTGTCTTTCTAAGACTTCAATGCTTCCACCACTGGTGGGAAGATCAAAAACCATGACAACCTTTTGACAAAGAAGAAAGACATGTACATGAACCTTAGTGACTCGCTGACCGCTAGTACGAGAGTCCAGAGTTAGCCGACATAACATGGTCAGCAACTTCCTAACAATCTTCCTAATCTAAAGACACTGGACTTCTCTATGAAACTTGGCACGGATAGTGCTCCTAAACTGCAAGACATGTTCTCAAACTGCTTGTGCAAAAGATGATGTATAACAGCAGAAAACCATCCCAACTTGCAAGAAAATGTCCTCAAACTACACGGGATGTCCCTAAACCATAAGTGATGAGATTTCAAATCTACAGAAAATACTCCCAGTCTGCGATGTTACAAAACTGCAAAAAAAATTCCTAACCAGCAAGACACGCTCCAACAGGACTGCCAGAGACATTCCGAACATTTCTTAATGATTCATTAAGACAATCTTCCCCGTTAGACATACCCTATTAGATTACAGAACAAGAGATAAACACATACCAAGTTCAGGCTGGATGCCACGGCTGCTCAATTCGCGGTACTGTTGGGCGAGAGAGCAACACAGGCACCAACAGTCCACGCAGTAATCACCGCAAGGCTCCGCAGGTAGCCCGTACTTGGATCGAAGGCGGGCTCGGAAGCCGCAAGTGTACAAACATCCGCATCCCGTGAGGGTCTGCAGCAAGAAGTAGATCGCTCCTCCAGTCAAACAAGCTGCACACCAAAAAACAAAGTTCGCACTCCCTTATTGTCAAAACCACAACTTTGCATTTCTCGAACTGGAGCCTCAGATCTAGACCAGTCCTAGTTTCTAGAAACTCAACATCTTCACAAACATGAGCACATCCCAGACACAGCTGAATAAAACATTTGAGGTTCCTCTCCAAACTGGAGCTTCTTAGGCACTTGTTGCTAGCTAGCTAGGTGGCGAAGCTTCTTACTTGTGACACCTTGATCGATAATCTCCACCAACTGGCCGACCACAATACAGGGGCAGCAACAGGAACAGAGACCTGCAACAACAAATGTCCCCCGCACACACACACATAATCAAACGACTAGACCAACATCTGTTTACTCAGCTTGACATCCCAAACTTGTATGATAGTCAGATCATCGACAAGAAAGGATACGCAGTCGATACTGATTCATATTCTAACAGTGTTGATTATCTAGCTAAGAAGCTCCATGGTTGCAAGGCGGATATTAAAGCAAAGTGATGAGCATGGCTTACACGATTTGCCGTCCTCGAAGCAACCTAAGAGGCCGGTGTTCCACCGGCCGCCTCCCATGGGTACGGACCCCGCCATTTGATTAGCTGCTCGAACAACGACTTGCTGCAACTAGCAGGCTAGAAAATCTCACTCAAAATCGTCGAAAGAGCTTGAACTGCACAAACACAAGAGCAGAAACAGAGAGCGGGAGTGCAATGAGCGTCTGATCACTGGGAGAAGAAGAAAGCGATCAGAATCAGGATTCCGCCGCACAGTAAACTCTGGCGAAGTAATAGTTCGCCGGTGGTGGCCTGGGAGGGGTGCTAGTTATAGCAGGCGCGAGTTATGCCAAAAACTACCGGAGTTTGTGGAGTATCACCGGCAATTATCCTAAATCTTGTATATTCATCCCTTTGGGCCTTCGAGTACATTATAAATAGCATCTCACTTACAGATTTCTCCTGCAGTTTCAAAGGTTCAAGAGGGGTTTGGGGGTCAATCCAGGCTTACAGTTCGCCTAAAGACATGTGCACCACGTCGAAATGAATGCATGTTGGACATTTTAGGTGACGATTTTTGCACTAAACGCCGGTGGTCGCCTCTGATTTCTACTGGGAGAAGGCTGCTAAGCATTCTGCACGCGTATGGATGCAGGAATTTCGGCCATCCACGCGGGCAGCCATGGCCGTGGTACCTTCTCCCACTCGGCTTCCTTAATTTAGTGTCAAACTTTATTCAGGTGGGATCACCAGTTCATCACAGACACGCTGGCCTGACTAGCTTTTTGCTCTCCTTTCTTTATCCATTTGTTTTTTTGTCTTTTTGAGGTCACTGGATGGGTTATCCGCAAAAGGACGGAGCCTATGACAGCGTAATCAAGCTTGAAAATCTCTCACCACCCCGTCTGTATCCTCCATTCTTCGCAATTTATGAGTGAATTCTGTTGGCTTTACTTTTCGGAGATGAAAATCACATGTCATAAAATTTTCAAATTTTTTTCTGGTGAAAGTTTCAAATTACCTTACCATGAACTTTTGAAGAAACAAAGAAGTTATATCAAATACAAAATATGATCAAAAAATAGAAAATTCCCATAACAGAAGTACATACATTATAGTGAGTGCAGAACATTGTTATGTAAACAAAATTTCAAAGTGTCACTCCATGTTTTAAAACGCGGTTACAGATCTTCAACTTCAAACCTCACTGCATTGCTTACTTCAAGGAATTTTTCAAACTTTCCAAGTGAATTAGAACTACGCTTCATTTTGTTTGTTAGCACCAGGGTGTTGAAAATCCTCCACATCAGTTACTACGGTATTGCAGCAGGCTTTCCTGACTGCTGGCTACTGATGCTGATTCAGCTTCACAGCTCCTGATGAAAGCGGAGACGTCACTTGCTGTCCGTGCGTCTTATTCTTTACTCAATTGCTGGAACAAATGCCGACTGTTTTGTGCTTTTTCTCAGTACAGTAACGAATGAAACACGACACACTTTCTCTTCGAAAAACTGAATGGATATAGGCTTAATTGTCGGGTTGTTTTTTTTGTTCTGCTTCGTATCGTTTGTGTAGAATTTTTTTTTAAATGGGTAACTGATTGCGTCATGAAATGAAATCACAACCTCGCGAGCCAGTCAAGACGTTGTGTTGCACGTGACTTTCACCAGTTCCAAGCCATAACGAGAATAGAGCAGATATTTCTCCGGATGGAACAGAGTCAACCATCAGGACAGCACGTGCACTTTGAATCCTCAAAAGTTTTTTTGTTTTTGTTTTTTTTTCCCCTTGAGGCACATGGAGAATCTCCATTGATTAAACCTTAAAAGGATGGACCTTTGACCGTGGAAATCATCCCTTTTGGCATTGTGTGAATAGGTGGTTTTAAAAAAAATCTTAAAGCAATCATTGGAAGTCAAACTACCATATAAAACCTATCCTTTTCACATAAAATTACGAGGACAAATAGTTGCACTTCTATCATACACTCAAGGATTCACTATCATTGACCAGAGAATGGTCGCAATGTTGTTTATGGGTTAAAGGAAACGGAACACAAAACCAAAGGATGCAATCCATGGCAAGTTTTTTACACTTTCCAAAATCATATCTTAGAATTGAAGCTTTTTCATTTTAAAATATAAATAAAGCAAGAAAAATAGAGTCAGATCTAACGATCGAGGCGAACAACAAAGCCCAAACAATCTCCAAAAGGTTTCAAAGTGGATCGAATGCACCTTCATGACTTCATTGTAACTTTCAAAATAACCATTTTGGGTGTTTAATTTAAATTGAGAAAATGAAGTTTGACAAGTTTTGTTTCTAATTCATTGTAGAATTTTGAAAAAATTAAAATTTTTGAAAGATTTATTGCAATTGCATGCTCTACATGTTAGGAATCCAAATTATACTATATTGTGTTGTATTTCATTTGTATTTTCTTCTTTTAAATGCTTTTAAAATATAAAAACTAGTAAATTATATAACCTCATTCTAACCTTCATTTATGGCAAAAATTTCAAATTATTTTTATGTTTATTTATAAATTTTTATCATTCTATTTTCATTATTTACTTTAAAAAATCACAATTATTTTATTTTTTTCATCAAATATTCTGTAAAAATCAACATCAATAGAAAATAATTTTGTTCACAAGTAAACAATATCAAAATTTTATTTATCAATTATCTAAAAGAATAAATTTAGCTCAATTGTAGCATTTGACTTGCAAGGTTAGGGTGTTTTGGGTGCAAAATTAAAAATAATTTACTACTAAATCTTCACACCCATCTTTATTTCTATTTGTACCTTGCAAAAGAAATTCAAACTAATTAATTGAATTGATTTAGCTATGTTTACTAATTTATTTTTGTTTTTTATTGTAATAGAAATTCCACAATTTATATACTAAAAATATAAAATTGATATTTAAATAACTAAAAAGTCTAAATTTAGCTTAGATATAATATTCAACCATTTCGCAATGGATGAGGATTAATACATTTTTGGTAAGCCCTATCAACATTTTAAAATTGCTTTGGTTCAATTACATTCATCCTTCAAGATGTCAATACAGGAGACTTGAAGAATTTAGTAGAATTACACTAAAATTGGTAAATAGTGTTGGCAACACTAATTTATTGAGATAACACTAATTGTGATTAGCAAGGTTAGTGTTAGAAGATTATTTATCCATTCTAACACTATTTTAGCTGTATAGTAAATTACAGCTTTCTAGAAAAGGGACAGATTTTCATGGCGGAAGGCAAAAATTACAATTTTGCAGAGAAGGGACAAATTTTCACAACAGGAGGCTAAAATTACAGTTTTGCAGGGAAAGAACAAATTTTTATGATAGCAATTAAGTGTCCCAACACTATTTACACATAAGTTGAAAAATAATGTTGGGGGTAAAAAACAAGAAACAACACTAATTATCACCCAACACTATTTACCAATTTTAGTGTAGTGCTAAATGTTAAGTTTTTTGTTCTATGTCCCAAGTTTCAAGTTCCACTAAATTTTTAAAATCCAATTGGAAAGCTAATAATTGAAACTTGTGGCTTCACACGATAATTATCTAAGTTCTAAGTCACATATCACTTCAAAATGTCTACATGGTAGCATGTTTTGGAACATTTGGCACAAAGGAAGTGGAACTTGGAGGCCAAATTGGGTTTAGCTAAAATGAACATCCAATTTAGCTTCCGAGTCCCAACATTTTTGGGTATATTAAATGAGGAAAAAAATACTATACAAGACATCTTAGCTAGTAGACATAATTTTTTTCCAAATCTATTCAATGTAGATTTGATGCCAAATTAAAGTGTCTAGAAAATAATGGATTTTCTGACTTTTTGACTCATTTTTTTGAATGGACACTTAATTGCTATATAGGAGACAAGATGGGATCTAGAGTTGGGATTTTGGCCTTCACACTATGAATCCTAAGTTCTACATTTACATTTTCTATTTACCTTGAGTTCTACAATGTAAGAAAATTGAAATTTGGCCTTCAACCCGGGCTTGGAAAGTTGAAATTTGGGATGTAGAGTGAAATAAAAGGATTTTCTTTAGTGATTATTTGCTAATACATGATGCAAAAGTTTTTTTATAGGGAATATATTTGACAAGATATTCTTCCTTTTTCAGTGGATGGAATTGCTAAATTGCTACTAAATCTAAAGACACTATAATTCTATTTTTGGATGAATGTACACTACTTTGGATGAACAATTATTTTTTTATTCATATATAGTAGGTTTCATCCATTTCTATGTATGTAAATATCTTCATCATTCTCCTTAAGATCACTTTCTGTGTTGCCTAAAATAAATGAAAAGAAACAAACCATGGTAAAACTACATCTATTAAAGGAGACCATCCCATTTATGTCAATTACCTAATTTCATAACCATGGTTGCTAGTATGTGAGCCTAGAATCTTAAACCCATGAGTTTAGGCTCCTATATTATAGGTACCTATGCTATAGGATGTTTATATTATAGATGTTTATGTTACAAGCACCTTCTATGGCTATATAATATTTATATTATAGGTACCTATATTATAAATGTATATCTTATTGCACCTTCTATGGTTGTAAAATATTTATATTATAGGTACTAATGTTATCTTATAAACACCTTCCATAGTTATAGGATACTAATGTTATAAGTTCATATGTTATAGGCACCTTCAATAGTTATAGTGTATCTACTCTTATGCCTAAGTTCAAGGCTCATAGGTTTGCATTTCTAAGCTCATAGGTTTGCATTTCTAGGCTCACATGCTAGTGTCATTCATTTTGTCACCCTACGTTTGGCCCCAATTCTGCAAATATGTTCATTTTTTGACAAACTTAGTTCATTAAATCATTTATGCCAATAAAGGGTAATATGTCAATCCTTTATTGGTGAATACTTAAGTGCCATTAGATATATGGAAGTTGGTTATAAGTTATTCATGGGACGTTTATGACTCCACTCTATAGGCGGTTTTGTAATTTCAAAGCAAACCTCTATAGAAATTATAATTTTAATTAAAAATTTATAATTCCATTTGAGTTTGATTTGTGAAACAAGCATGCACCTCTAGAAAATATGTGCCCCTCTTAGAGTTGGCTCCAAGATACTCAAATTGCAAATTAGGGTAGTAATGACATGTCTACATTATCACTATAGACATGTTTCAAATTTGTTTGCAGCCAACTACAATGGATCGGAGCAACCCTTTTTTTTTGGCACCATGGGGCCAAATTGCACCATTTCAAAATAAATTTCTATTTTTCACTAGATTAAAAAAAAAATCCTTTTTTGCCAAAAACTTCCCATTTTTATTAAAAATGTGGATGAAATTGCCAAATTTGGATGAAAAAGTGCATGAATATGATTGAGAAGTGTGTTTTTTCTTGGTTAAAAAATGGATGGATGTAGAAATACAATACTAAGGTAAGAGCACTCAATGATGTCAGTGTACCCAACGACGTCACTTTCTAGATAAGGTAATGATTCTAGGTAGACTATAGACAACTTGTTATTTTGGTCAATAAAAATAAGCTATCTACAGTTTATCTACATTTGAGTTTTGAAATGACTGTCATGCGTAGAAAGTGAGACCATTGGGTACACTGTTGCCATTGGGTGCTCCTACCTTGCACCAAATTTTTAAGTGATCGCCATCTTGGCACTTTCTCATAAAGTAATTTAAAAAAAAGGGGAGTTGGAATCAAAAGTTTAATATCACGGATGGTCGGGGGATGGCCTACTCCCTGTAGAGGAACGAAGAAATTGCAGGGGATGCTTCTGGTGAGCTTCTCATTGGCCGTAACTTCAGTTAGTCAACCTACAACACCGGAGGACTGACGGGTTGCTGTTAAGGTGGGAGGTCTACAAATCGCCCATTTAAGAGGGGAAACTGAATTTTGGGGAGGGGAAGATTTTAGGAATATTTTTCAGTAAATTTTTCTTGAAAGACAAAGTAAATATCTACTCCCTCAAAATCAATACCAAGTTGTGGAAAATTGGTTGTCTCAAATTAAGTTCAGTGTTTTAATGGTTGACAAAAATGAAACACAAAGTGTGTTTGATGGTGTTATCAAAATACTATAGAGCAGGGTTCTTTTTTTGTTTTTTGGACCAATGGTTATGGCCTTCTTTTAAGAAAGCTCTGAGTAAATTTTTCTTGAAAGACAAAGTAAATACCTACTCTCTCTCTTTCAAAATCAATATGAAGTTGCGGAAAATTGGTTGTCTCAAATTAAGCTCGGTGTTTTAATGGTTGACAAAAATGAAACACAAAGTGTGCTTGATGGTGTTATCAAAATACTATAGAGCAGGGTTCTTTTTTTTTTTTTTTGACCAATGGTTATGGCCTTCTTTTAAGAAAGCTTTGAGTTTTCTAATTCCTTCATTTTAGGGGCTTGAATTGAAGGAGGCCAATTTTGAGTATACGATTTTTATTTGTGTTAGCTCTACACAATGGATGAGATTTTGGAATCATTGTGATAAGGCAATTGGGCATTAAATTGCCTAAAAAAACCTATTTGTAGTGTAATTGGCACTTTGTGTGTTAATCTAGCCTTTTCTCAAAAAACACAAATTTGTTATTAGATAGAAGAGTACATCTCAAAAAGAAGGGGTGGGGGCAAATAGAAATGGGTACAACTACCTTAAGTGCCTCATGAATTTTTCCTAATATATAATATTGTCAACTAATGCTAGGGATTCATTTTGTATTCTTTCAAATGTTGGATAAGACCTTACAGTTAAAAAATAATTAGAAGTCACTTTAATCAAGTAGCTTTGTTTACAATGTGTTAGATTGAAGTCCATTAATCCCTAAAGGATCATTGTTCCTTTGGAGGACAAATGAGATTTTGAGCATGTACATGTGGGTTGAATTTTTGTCATGATTTTTTTTTTTAAATTTTCAAAATAGAAAAACTGATTAGCTTCATGGGAATATAGTTCTTTTTTCAATCAATGCATGGGAACAAAAATAATGTCTAAATAAGCTCAAAACAAGGGAGAAGGGGCATTAAAAAAAATTCAAAATTTGAATTTGAATTTTTTTTCCTCATAGATTATATTTTTGTCTATGTGGAAAGATTTGATTAATTCTATTTGGATTTGTTATAAGAAAGTTATAGACAATCTTGTTTTGGGGGCAATTAGAGTATCTTCTTGAAAAGATAACTTGTAGAATTCATTTCTGAATGCAATTTTTACAACTTTTCGAAAGAAAAAGTTCTACATGGTTTAGTTTGCTTCTTAAGAGAATCTCACAACTAGGATTAGTGAATTTCAATTCTATTTTAGAAATATTAAAAATTTAGATTTTTTTAATCTCCTACCTACTTCTATTTAACAATTTTTTTAAGTGAAAATTAAGTTTTTTTGAATTTTTTTTTCCTACACTCTCAAACCAATTCCCCACCATAAATATTTAAACCTTAAAACTTTGTAGTGCAAAATATTTAAGTTAAGAAGGTTCAAAGTCAAGAAATCTAGTCTCACAATGTGTTAAAAAGCTTGTTTTTTCACTTTAAATGTGGATATCTTGCAATCTGTGCAATCAAAATTTTTGAAATTCTTCCACACATTTTCATACTAGTTAGGTGTAAGCTCCTACAATTAGAAGTGCAAAATAAATAAATAAATTTACTCTTTGCTATAGAAATGGTAATTTTAAGTGTTTTTTGGTAGAAAAAAGGCCTTGATCCTTTAGGGGTCCATAAGGCAAGAATTGAACAAAATTGAGCTTTTGAAGAATTGCAAAATATAACTTAAGTTGCCCCTACGTATTCCGGAGAGGTATCTACTTTGCTGCTTGATTTCCTAAAATATTGGGACAAAGTTATTTATTGGTTTAGCAATGTTATGTAGGGTCGTATCAATTCTTTATTCCTAATGATGCATATATTGTAAAAGAAAAACTTAACTATATCCCAAGAGGCACTTCTAATTGTGTGTTGAAAGATTTGTTATCCAAAAATTTCTCAATTATTAATCTTTAAAGGTTTGTAAGGAACAATATATACAACATTGAATCTAAATTTGACTCCTAAAATGTAAATTTTGTGCATAAATATATCAAATTATGGTACAATATTGGATTGAAAATTTAACAATTATTATTGTTGATGTCATTATTATTTTACACATTGTTGTAAGAAGTATGACAAATGAACCTTGTTTTAGCATCACAAATACAAACTACTAAAAATAGGTTTTGTTTAACTTCAAAGTATTGTCCCGACACCAAAATTTGGTGCCTCGGGCATTTAGGGGTTAAGAGTGTTATCTTTAAAATCTGGCCACCTTTGCTCTTGCAGAAATATATCCAATGCTCTTAGGTGCAAACCCATGCACAGCACAGATATCTCAATATCAAAATCAGCAATCAAATTGTATTAAACCTCATTTGAATACTTGCCAGGTATGAGAGATGGCAATGCTCTTAAGCTCATAATCTTGTTAGTAAGTTCTACATAAATGACACTGTATGCGGTTCATTACAACAAACGAAGCAAAACTTCTGCAGTAACTCAAGCTTACTTGCAACAAAGTTAAATAGACTTCCCAAACGTGGCCATGTTCCATTATCTCACTTGCTTGGTTGTGACAGATTTGTCTCAGTCAATTGACCAAACTCAATATCCGTACCAGCAATTCTCTGCCTCTATCAGTACTACTAGTAATCACTCAGGGTTCTCTGAAGTTAAAACGCACCCCACTTGAAGTGGGAGAAGTGAACAGAGATCCACTGTGTTCCTGATTTGTATTGATTCATGCATCGTAAATATCTGGCATCAAACAAATATCTGCCAAAAGTAATACCAAAAAATCCTCGACGACGATTTTGTGGCGAGAGAACTACAAAACTTGCTACCCCTACCAGAAAAAAGTTGATAAGTACAGAAGGGATACACACATTAGGATGTATGATCCACTCACAAAATTCATAAGACAGATCATCTCTTCGAACCCTTGCCTCCAGTCCTGCCACCAGCCTTGCCACCGTCCTTGCTTCCAAATGAACTCTTTTTGCCACCAGCATTTCCTGGAGACCTACCCGACTTTCCACCTGGCTTTCCACCTGGGGACATTCCTTTTCGTGACCCTCCTTTCTTGAAGGCACCATCTGCTCGCTTCTTACCACCAATTTTCTTCTGAGAAGGCTTCTCACTCTCCTCTACATTATGGGCTCTTACAGCCTAGCAGACACAGAAAGTTCATTAAGTACTCGCCTATTACCTTCGGGCTAAAACCAAATCTTTCTTAAAATGATGGTTCTTGCTGTATGCTACAAGGAAAACGAAAACTAGTCTACATGATTAAGACCTCACAGAAACATCTATAAAGAAAAAAGACCAGAATAGCATTCTATTTGAACAAGATACTCCGAAACTGAGTATCATGACCAAAAAATTGGAATAGTGCAAATGAACTAATTACAGTCACATTCTTCACCTTATTGACATCAAGTCCACTGAAGTCGTTTTCCGCCAGTACTTTCTTCATCACGTTGGTTAGCAGCTCCTTCTCTTTGCCTTCTCCATCAACAACAGGCAAAAACTGCGCATACACGATCAATCAGCAACAATTACCCCACGTGACCGATGACCGTCATATCTGCAGGTTACACGTTGCACTGATATACTTTGTAATCTTGAAATACTGATTATATCTGCTGGTTATATGTAACACTGATACTTTGTAATCTTGAACTGGATCGTTTAAGAGTCATCCTTCACGAAGTGCAATATTCAAGTATCTCAACGACGTCAATGCTTATTTTGCTAACCTGCTGCATCCTAAACCCTTTGAGTCCTGAACATACATCTGAAATGCAAACTGCCATAGCTTGAAGTTCATAGTACCTTGCGGTGCTTGCCCAATTTCTTTGCGGGCTTCTCTCCAGGCAGTTTTTTGTCAAACTTGCCGATACTAGCTGTTGCCGTGCTTGCAAGTCCAGCTGCATCTCCAAGATCGCTCTTGCTAATCTTTTGGCTAGAGTGTTTGCTCCCTGTTATAGCTAAAGAGGAGGCGGCCAGCTGCAGAGTACTGAAATAAAGAAAGGGAATCAACACTCCATCATAAAAGAAGCTCACTCTTTAAAATAACGTGTTTGATATAAAACTAAACCTTTCCTAAGTACGTAACTGGTCCAATGTGATAGAAAGTCGATGTCCTCATGAAACAAGGCGATTCTGATCTACTTGATAACGCCATCAACTCTGGAAGAAATTTCCAATGTCTAGCACAATTTTTAACTTCAATCAGAAGAGGATATTAGAATATAGAAAAAAGAACAAACCTGGGAAGCGCACCCTTCCCTCCTTGTTTAGCAGCCCTCTTTAGATTTTCCAATTGGTTTTTCTCTTGTTTCGATACTCTGTCTTTCTTACTTTCGCGTAACTTCAAGAATGGATCTTCTCCGGGTTCTGTACAAGAAAGGAAAAAGAGACTTAGTATTCTCACATACTTATGCCAAAACAGTATGACGATTGCGTGCTCAAGGTTACATGGCGGAAAAATGGCCATCAGAACATTTCGAAACGTGGCAATTCATTGAAAGTCATGCAGATGTAAAAGTGGAAGCGTTCAGATTCATAAAAACGACTAAAACCTTCGCTCACAAAAATACAGTAATTGTGCAAATCACGTGCATACTCAGAAATATCTAATTATACTCGGAAGTGATGGATAGTTTCAAAATAGTGACCAATTAGCCTGATGAATGATGAGATGAATAGTGCCAGTGATGCGTACCGTCCCCTTCTCTAGCTTCAATAACAGGAATATCATTGTCGTCATTGACACGTTTGTATCCATGTCTTCGCCTCCATTCATCTTGACCCTCGTCAAACTCCAACTTACTCCGCTTGCGTTTCTTAATACCTGCGCGTAATTGGGTCCCAGTTGTAAAATTAAATTGAAGTCGTCGAGTAGCAAACAAGTTGACTAGTTTGAACAATAGAGGATCCGGAGAAGGAAAAAACCTACAATCCTATAGGGATTGAAAGAAGACCCGGTCCCGGCTTCAAGGAAGCCCTCACAAATCACAAGCAAAGCGGAGCCAGCAAGTAGGGTTTATGATTTGGCCCGAAATCCGGAATAACCACTAGGCTGTGCAGGCTGTCCCACTTAGGAATAAAAAGCTATTTTTAAATTCAAAACAAAGGGACCCTACGTTGATCTCATTGACCTTTGTATTCCACAAAAATACACTAGGTCCTCTACAGGATTTTTGTCTCCTTCCAAATCCTGTAGAACCCTCAATACTATTACAGTCCCAACAAGTTAATCACCCCGCCAAACGTAGCACAATAAGGCATCCATGAATTCTATACAAGAATGCCGTGTAAACTGCTAGACAAGGATAGACAGGGATGCTTGAAGAAACAATAAAACTAAATGTAAATTCACTATAACGGCATCCCCAAATGCATAAAACTGAGTTACAGGTACTCACCTTTCGTTTGCGCAAAAGCTTCCCATTTAGTCATGGGACGAGCCTTGGGAAGCTGCAAAAAAGATACGCAATTCACATCAATTCTAAACCTTCAAAACCTTCACATGTTACTAGAAGCAGTCGCCAAAATCAATACGAAGGCGTCCTCGAATTCCGACATACCTGCTTCTCTCTTGGAAGATGAAGCGTGGGTTTCGGCAACTTGACCAACCGCCCCACCTTGTCCACCGTCGACGGCATATTGAAAAGCCTGTCGACGAGAATTTGCACTAGCTCCCGTCCCTGCTCCAGGTACTCTGCATTCCTCTCTTCCCTAACCCAAATCTCCCGTCAAACCCCCATCACCAACCCTAACCCTAACAGCGCAACGACACCACTAGAGAACACTCTTCAATACCAAGAATTTGAAACTTTCGTAAGTTTCTACAAATTTCAGAAGCTTTCAGACATACCTAGTCGAAAGATATCCACAACCCCCCCCCCCCCAAATTAAACTAAGTGGTACAGGAACATTGAGTTTTCTCACTCTGTCAAGGCGGTGCCGTTAGAAAGACGAAGCGGATCACGAGCGTGCGCGATGAGAAGGTTGCCGAGGTCGAGCTCGTACTCGCCGCCCGTCGAAACGGACGGCGTTTCGATGTCCATTTCCGTCGACATGGCTGTAGAATTGCCTGCAAAACTGAGCTTCGCCAAGGGAAAACCTCGGGGTTTAGGGTTTATGGACTCCACGGCTGGGGGTTTAGGGCTAAGGAAGATGGAGTGACGTCATCAAATCGGCAGTCAACGTCATCGTGGGCCCCATCACAACTTGATAATAAAAGGTAACGAAGGCAGGTGAAGTGACTCCTGATTGGGCAGTGGTCCGAAATTTTTTTTACGAGCTATTTTCCTTGAATTCCCATATTCAAATAATTTGTTTTTCTCTATACTTTTATTCCAAACTAGCAGTTGGCGCTTGCTATGCTACACATTCATCATTAGAATTGTATAAGAATTTTTTATGTATTAGATAGAATGTAGAACAAAAATTTCAATAAATCTTTAAATAAAAATGACTAAAATCTTTGTATAATTTTTTTTATAAGTAAGCATATATTGAAATGTACAATAGAAATTTATTGAATGAAACATATGCAATGGCAAATACTATAAAAGATACATATACATTAGAATGCATTAGAAATTTGACTCCATTGTTACAAAAAATGGCAACCCAAATTGAAGAAATAAAAAGAAAAACTTATAAATCTCAAAAACTTTGTGAACAACTTAATTGTTGTGGAATCCAAAATCGCTTCAATTGAATAAATTTCTCAAAATCATTTGGTAGTACCAACAAAAAATTGAAATCATGAAAGCTCAAAGCTCACAAAAGCACAAAATCATAGAAGTACAAAGAAGTGTAAAGCCAAGAGAAGCAATGGATTTGCTACCTCTATAATATCATCCTATGGATCTTCTTTAATATCACCTTCATTGCAACAACTATATTATTTTATAATATCACCCTTTATAAAAAGTGATATTATAGAAGTGCTACTGCTACTCTATTTCTGTAATATCACATTGTATGAAAATATGATTTCTATATATGCATGATTGAAAATATTTTTATAAAATATTTAAAATAATTATTTTAAAGACTTATTGAAATCATTATCATGCATTCTATTCAAATATATCAAAATTTTACTAATATGTGATACAATGAATGCGTAGCATAGTAAACACGAGCCCCTAGTATTAATGGTAGCATTTGTGATATTACAGAGGGAGTTATGATTTTAGTAGTATAATAGTAATGTAATGGATTTTTTCACTAGGGTTTATCTAATGTTTTCAAATTGCAACTAGGCTTATTCCCAACTAAGGTAGAAGAACCTATTTCAGACATGCCCCCCATGATGGTTGTATAGGCTAACCTATTGTGGACAACTATTGAATGTATTGGTTATTGAGAAAGATTCTCTGTTTGTACCTTCTTGTCCATTCATCTCTCTTCTTTCTTGACTTAGGAAAAAGTGACAAAGGTAACCAAAATAGGTGAGTTTATGAAACCAAAATGAGTCGGAATGAAAAATCCTCTTTTATATTCAATAAAATATTCATTCTAGGAAAAAAATTCCATTTTTTCGGCAATCTTATTTTTGCACCCCTTGAATCAATTCCTCCATGACTTTCCCAAATCATACGCATTGAAATGCTTAAGTTATCCAAAATAGGTACTTCTACCTTAAGAATGAATCAATCGAAGGTTCTCCCTAAACATTGATTGATAGGGAATGCAATTGTAGGTGTGTATTGTGAAGGGGATGAGTGTAAAATGTGCCTTTATATTGGGCATTGAATAAATTTTGGAATTTTAGGGCCAATCACAACCCTTATACACATACATGCACTTCCCAAATATGCACTGGCAGAAGACAAACTCTAGAATTGACATTTAATTGAAGTTATTTCATATTTTTGGGACTTCCATGTCACCAAAGACATACTAACTTGTAGACATAATCTATGTTAGTTAAATTTTTAATTAAAATTCCTTTAATAAGATAATTTCATTAAATATTTTTACTTTCAAATTAGTAGTTCATTAATTTCATGGGGTTTAAATAGTTCAAAACTAGAAAAAAATTATTACAAAATTTTTAATTCTTTTTATTATTTATTTTTAAATATTATTTTATTAACAAAAATAGTTATGAATTTTTAAAATGGAATCACATAAGGTTCTAAAAGCATTCACCTTGTGATATATTCATTATTTGTACATTGAAGAATGCAATTCTTACATTGAAAAAAGAAATATGTACCTTTTATCAATAAACACTTTTAGATTTTTGTCGCTTTTTTAAGGACCTTGTGCCTTATACAAAGAATTGTTTATTATTGCATTTCAGTCAGTGATTTTTATTTTTGAATTGTCTTAGTTTCTGTTTTTTGGGATGACTTGGATCTTGTTGTTTAAATTTTTGTAGGATGCTTTTTGGGACATCATAGAAATAATTTAGAAAGTATTGAAAATAGATGTATCAAAATCTACCAAGGACTCATAAATAGAAGCTATATATTTTAGTGAAGATTCTATAAGGATTGTTGTTGCAAATATATTGCAATGACGTGTAGTTTCATCAAACTCTTAATGACCAAGTATTGTCTAAAACTTTGAAATTATGATTATATATATAATTTTGAAATTATATATTATATAATGTGATTTCAATGTATATATTATGAATCATATTTTAAACTAAACAATATTTTTTCAAATGGATCATATAATGAGATTTTACTTATTTATATTATCTTTGAAGGATCTTTCTATAGAAAAAGATAGTTATATACCTTAAATTGCATAATATTTGCAATTGAGGATTTATAGTATACAAATGTGCAAAAATAACAGAAGAATCTAAAAGCATTTAGATGAATGAAAAATAAGGTTCCCCATGCTTGAAAAATTAATGTTTGCATTCATCTATTGTTTGATTTTAAGCGTCCAGGCCTTAATCCCTCAAGACCCAACAACTTTTTGACAATAGAAGTATTCAATGAATTGTCCCACTTTGATACCTTTTTGCACATAGATGTGCTTGTGGATGAAGAGACTTCGTCTTCATAAACTTCATGCTTCATTTTTATGAAGTTGGTTGTGTCTAGGCAAAAATGGAGTAGAATTTTCTAAGTCTAAAGTGGTCTACTACAAGCTACCTTCTCTATCTCCATCACTTGCAATCCAAAAGCATCCAAGCAAAGCCATGTTATGACAAATCCTCCAATTTGGGACATGATTGAGTTTTGTTCTTGCACCACCATAGATACAAATCAACTCAAAAGAATTTGTTTCAATTGAAATAACTATTAAGCCTCTCTACATTGTCATTCTTCATATTAAACTATGAAATAATTGTAACCTAGAAGGGCTTTTACATAGACATTGTGCTACTACTAGTAGTATTGTCGAGAGCTTTTATTCTTATTCTCCAATTATCGACAATGTTGTTAAAGTTTAATTTTATTAAAAACTTGAAAATCAAAACTATTATGCAATAAGAAAAGGAAATTTCTAAACCAATAGGAATACAAACCCCTTCAAATTTCATAATGCATCTATTAAACATGTTGCTAATATATATAAAAAGTAAACTTCTTTAGTAACATTGCTTGTTCCTTGCATGATCCAAGATAAAAGACCAAGAAAATAATTTCTTTCAAGAGGGTCATATCTTAAAGTATAAAAGAATCTTTTGATTACCAAACATACAATATAGATGTCAAACAATTTATGTAGAATTTAACAAAAAGACAAATATGAAGATGTAAGAATAAACACACACATTTCTATCAACATGTGCAACAACATTTTTTAAACTAGCTAAGATTGGAAAAAGGATCTAGAACAACAAAACATCTAAGGAAAGAGAAAAATAAATAAATGCAAGGGATATGAACTTCCTTTGATTCTTGAAGTTCACTTGTACACTCCAAAACATTTCAAGCATGGTAGAAATTGTCACTCCATTGAAGTCTTTTAACTTCAAGTGCCAATGCTATGGATGAAGACTTTTGATTTGTCTGAAAATGGACGATAGATGTTTCAGTATCAAAGATCCTCTACTTTTAAATCTAACTTGTTGGTATCTTGAGAGACGACACATTGAAGCTAGAAGATAGCCCAATACAAAAACCTTAAAAAAAACACATATATTGGAGGTATAAGATGTTTAGAAAATTTTCCATGAAGAAAAAGGCTTTGATAGGAACATATATATAGATAGAGAAGAGAGATAGGACTAGTGAGTTATTTATTGTTGCTTTGTGTATTGAAGAAAAGGATTGAATTTACAAATCTTTGCAAAAAAATTTAGAATTGCATATATAGGGCAAAAAAATAGAATTCACAAGCTATAGGAAGTTGCCTTGGGATGTCAAAGGGCATAATTGTCATACATCCACAACAATCAATGAACTCACTACTAGTTATTTAGGAGCATTGCACTTAAGTCATTGAATTGACTCAAGATGAAGAGTGTAAGGGAATATATCCAAAATATAGCATGCCCTGAAGAAAAAAATTGTGTAAGCACCTAGTACAAAGAAGTAGTAATTGAATAGCACACTTGAAAGGAAAGATGGTTTGATCCAACCACTAAAGCAACATGGTTTGAGCCTTCTTTTTACCTTGCCTTGTCTCATCAAGTTGACTATTACATATTTTTACTTTCCGATGACCATTTTAGCTTCCAAAGTCGACCATGATTATCGGTGCCAGTAACTTCTTGATAGTAGAGGTGAATGACTAAAACTATTGAATACCTCTAGGCCACCCTATAATCATCTATGAAATCCAAATAGTTTGAATTCCACCTTTAGGTGTACAAATAGATCGAGTAAAATGTTAGCATCTATGTGGATGTAATCACTAGGACTGAGGTTTGAGTTTGGGAATGGTATACCAATCTTTAAGGCCATGCATCTCATCTCAAATGATGGTTGGTCCTATTCAATCAATGTTGACCTAGCTAGTCATCAATAGTCAATCATTTAAGCAATTTTGGAATAGATGGTGAGGAGTATGAAGTGATTAAAATTTTTTAGATCGAAAATATGGGGATTGCAAATTTTTTTAAATTTTGTTCCCAAAATTGAGATTACTATAAATTTTGGGAGCCAAAAAATGCACTTGACTCATAGCCAATGTCTAAAACAAATTGGTAAGTGGCTATGAACTACTTTGTTGTTTTAATTTTGGTGTTTGAGATAGAGGTCATTGTTTTTGATTCCATGTTTGTATAATTTTTTTTGAAGTACTAATTGCCATTGTAATTTATTACTGTAAGTTAAAGGGTTGATCTATAGACATTGTAGAGTTGAAACCTTGTCCTTTTTTGATGTTTCATAAATGTATATATGCCTCTAATTTTTGGAATTAATAACAAAAAGTAGTACCTATCGTGATGTTCTAAGCTTCCGAAGGTAGAATTGCTACATGGAGTTTAGACTATTTTCTTATTGTATGACTATGTAGTTGGGTTTTAGTTTGAGGCATATTTATGTGCATGTTACAATTTTCATGTACATTCTTTTACGACTGTATGCAATTTTCTAACTTGGATGTATCTCATTGTATATTACATTTTTAGGGATAATTTATTACAAGCAATGTGGCACCATTACTTTTTGATTTCAAACACCCACCAAAGTGGTTTCTAATTGTGTCACTCTTTTGTTGCTAGTGCAACTTAAGTGATTTTTTAGCAAATATATAGTATTAATTCCAAACCTTCATTACCCCTAAAAAAGAAGAATGAGATATGTGTAGCTTTTAAGTAGAAGTACTTTTGTGATGTAGTTGCTTCACTAAATATCACTTCTATGCACTCTCTTTGGCTCTGGTATTGCAAGGGTTTGGAACACTTGTTTATATTGTGTTCCTAGTTGTGTTGAAAATCTTGTAGTGATTGGTTATATTCATTTTTTAAAAGACTTTGCATAAGTTTGAAAGCAATCTAGTTTGCATGATTTTTTTGAAAAAATGGTTGAGATTTTTTTACCAACTAGATCAACTTTCCAAAAGTGTTTTGTAAGACAATAAGGACTTGAAATCATGTTGTTTGCTTGAGGCTTATTGATGCTAGGCACCCATATCACTAATGTCAAGTTCCTTTCTTTGATATGCAAGTACAATAGATAAAGTTGTAGTTGTTTCCTTCAACTTATGAACCATCACTTCAATTGGGTGCAAATTTAATGAAGGAAGAGTCATTGTGTTGGTTTGGGGTACTTGTACTCATGGGATTGAATCGAAAGACCTTTCAAATGTTTTCTTATATTAGTCTTCAAATGACTTTTGCAATTGTTTGCTTATAAGCGCATGTATATCCTAGTAGAGATTCAAAGGACTAATTGTGTTGTCTTTAAAGTTGTGGATGATGAGTTGTTCTAGCGTTAGTTTACAGAAACACAATGCACCTTGGATTGGATTACATTGCATTTTGTAGGATACTAGCATAGTCAAAAAAACACTATGCATGTTGTTTAGTAGATATTGGCTAGAAGAAGGTCAAAAAACACATACAAGTTGTTTCCTTAATTTCTTGCCAAAATGTGTACCAACACAACTAAGTAATTGCTAATGGTATTGTATGCAGAGTTTAGCACCACCTCTCTACCATTACTTGGTTTGACATAGCACATGTGGTTTTGTCAACATTAGTAGTTAATGTATCCTAGCATAGAATTGCAACTTTCATTGGGTCACCTTTCGCTTAAGGAATATGACACTTGTGTAGCTAATCCAATGCAATGTAGAGAGAATGAGTTGGAAAGTTGGTCAATTTTTCTTGAGTTCCTTACACAATCCTTGGAGCATCTACTACAATAATTGTTTAGAAGCGCCAAAAAAATTTTACTTGGAAAAAAGAGGAGTCTTGGGTGATAGTGGTGGACTACAATGAATTTGTCAGGAAGAAAAATCCACAAGGTTTGGGTGTTTTTGTAGCCAATTTGTTTGGCAAATGTCACGAATACACACAATCCACAATTGTGTGGACATGATTTCCAATTTCAAAATTTGTATATTTTTTGCAAAAAAATATGCCAACAATACTCATACTATTATCCCTACTAAATATTGAAGGGTTAATTTTGAAGCAACGATAGTCTATTTTGGACCAACATTTGAAATTAGTTTTTTATTATTGTTTTTGTACCAATGATTGTGTGGCCTTTATTTAAGAAGGTTATGAGTTTCTTGGCTCCTTCATTTTAGGGGCTTTAAGTGAAGGAAGCTAGTCAATTTGAATATGCAATTTTTGTATGAGATGACTTTACTCGATAGATGAAATGAGGTTTTGGAAACATTGTGGCAATGGTGTGCAGGGTTGCTAGTAGGTGAGCCTAGGAGTGTGAGCCTAGGAGCCTAGGGACCCGTGAGCAGGGGTCCTATAACCGTGGATTTTGTGCCGTGTGCAATGTAGTTAATATAAGGTTTATTTCTAAGATTTTAGGCACCTATTTTTTGTTTTTCAATCTTATTTTTTGACAAAGACCACATGTTGTCAATTTAGAAATGAAGAAATTATAAAAGATAGTAAGGAATTAAACACATCTGAGAAATAGCCATAAAACACACAAATCCAATCATAATAGAAATCAACACATAATAGTTTGACCCAAGAGATTCATCAATCTCATGAATCTAAATTGTTGTCGACTCAATCACAGAATTGGAACCTATAGATGACTCTGTGGACTCTCCACCCTCAGATGCAGATACATCCACATACTGTAAGACATTTAGAGCATAAGTGTCTTTACGACGTTTTGGTTTAGAATAACCAAACTCCACAAAAGCACTTGCCATTTGTTCGGCATAAATTGGAAGTTGAAAAGTCTTCTCTGGATTGATGAAAAGACTTTGTTCTAGCATAGCGGCATCTTCTAGCATCAATTTGCGATCCCTGCAAAAAAATAAGATATGCCATTAGGCTTTTAGAATGCAAAAGTGAACGTGCACACAAAGATTTTATAAATTGACAACTTACTTACTGTATTTCCCCAAGCGAACAAATTTGCAAGGCACGATGGGCATGTCCTTTGGATCTTGTGAATTCTCAACCATTGGCACTAAAGTTGGTGTCGCTACCATGGATGTTGGTGACTTCCTCATTGGCTTTAGAATAGCATTGCAAATGTCGATGTTCCCTTCCAAAGCCATAATGTGACGGCCGGTGCCACAGCAAGCTGTAATGCATGCACCTAGAAGCGATGAAATGAAAATATATTAGTTCCATCAATAAATTAGTAGAATACAGCTCAAGTATTAAATATTTGAATTCGGCACTTACTTGTAGATGCGGTGCAATTAATCCAAAATTAAATCTCCTTTAACACTTGTGGCTTCGAGGAGGATAGTGAAGAATCTTGGATCCTTTTCATGCCCACCCTGCCACGGCTTCTCTCCATTTATGGCCATGTCATTTGGATGGGTGTAGTTCATCAACATGTCATCATGTGCAATGTCAACAACAACCTTTATTATGGTATTAGTCTGCTTGAAAAAAAATTTGAATTTCCCTTTGGAGCCAAGGTCTTTCACAAGCAAGGTAATTCCAAACTTTTGCGTCTACAACTCTACACTCTTGACAGCCCATCTTTGTCTCAGTAAAGTTTTTCAGTGGCATGTTCCAGTCCTTTTTTTCATCCCTGAAAAAAAGTTAGCCACCAGTTTAGATAAAATATACTATCATTACCACCTAGACAATTAGGCATCCAACTTGTAAGCGCAACAACCCAATTGCAAGGGTGACGCTCTACCAACTAGAAAGTAAAAATTCTAATGGCTTTTGCTACTTTAACCTTCCTAACCATAATTTATTCAAGTTAAAAACCTTCTTATTCATAACTTTTTCTTCTTTAGAAATTTTAGATATTTTATAAAAAGGACTTTCTAGAGATCTCCAATTATTTACTTTTGCATGAATTGCTAATGATGCAATAAGTCCGGCATTCATACCTTCAGATGTTTCGATGGGACAAATACGTCCATAATGACTAAAATGAATATCTCGTACTTGAAAGCTAGCTGTTTGTCGTGTTAATCCCCTAGGACACATTGATGAACACTACAGATCAGAATACATTGACTATAGTGCATTACAAATTGTTATTTAAATAGAATAAATTTGAATGGAATTTACCGTCTTTGTATTGTCAATAGCCGAGGTGAGGTGCATGCAGTTCATCCCCATCTAGTCCTTTTTCTTCACCAAATCGTATTTGTAACACACTCCAGCTATGTTCTCCTTCGACCTGATGTTGTATGAGTGAAATACTATGATGCATCCATCATCTTGGAGATGCTCTACGGCAAAACTGCACGCCAATTGCAAAGCCTCATCTTTTGGATCCACATTCCATTTTGGCACCTCATCTATTGGAAAAGAGAGCCTTGGCACGGGCAAGTTCTCTAGGCAATCTATAAAAATGACGTCCACCCCTAGCCTAGCGTTTGGCATACCTTCAAACATGCGAGTCTTTCCAGTGGACATCTGCAAATATATAATATAATAAAAAAATTAATTATGAATACAAACAATGTTCTCGTCACTCTACAGAAATTAACAAATTTTATAAAATAAGGGTTTTAAGGGAGTACTTCTTCAAGAAGTACAACACCTCATTGTACCAAGTTGGCTTTTCTTCCACCATGTCTTTTGCAAGGATTTCAACGGAGATGTTGAGGATTAAATCTTCAGTCTCCGACACATCATCTTCTATAAGGACCATTGCTTGTGTCACATAAGTGATGACTTCTTTCGTGAGCTGCAAGAGAGTGGCCTTCCTCTTCACTCCGCTTTGCAACTGCAAAAGTGGCTCTAAGGTGGAAGATGGTGCAACTTCGCCTCCTTTGTCTTTGTTTTTGTCCTTGCCCTTGCCCTTCTGTTCCTTCTCCTTTTCTACCTTTTTAGCTGCTCGCTCCTCTGCCTTCTTTTCCTTGGTCTTTAGTTGACTTTGGGCTTGAGCCTCTTTTTTCCAATCATTTTCATCCTTCATCATAATGGCCTTCTTCCTAGTATTCTCATTGAGCCCAACAAACTCATTAATTTCTAAGTCCACAACCCCTTTTCCATCCAAAGATCTCCTCAATTGAATTTCTGAAAGAGGAGTAAATTCCAAGGTACAATCTAAATACCATCCTCCACCAATAAGATGAGCCGTAGTATAGGTGCGGAGTTGGTGTATACTGAACATACAAGCTGTCGAGCTACGATCAAGATATAATGATAGGAATGCGGTGTCGTGTTGAGAGGAGTGCGCTTAGGGAATACGCAGGGTATCTGATTGCAACTGGAACTAGTTAGCCAGGAACTTCAAATAACCTTCGAGTTTTCTTGTCTTCAGTCTTCGATCTTCAATCTTCGGCCTTCAATCCTCAATCTTCTGCCTTCGAACTTCAGTTTTTCGTTGGCCTATCCTGTGGTGTCTCTATATGGGCTAAGGTAAGGGTAGGGTGATAAGAAACCACGGCCTCGAACGGGTAAAACGGGACGGCCAGACCACAAGCTATGGCGTCCGAAAGATTGGCTCCTAAACTTCAAACCCATAGTGACCAGCAATTGTGCCTCACTAGTGGGAACAACAAAATGTGACCATGTGGGTGATCAATCCCACTTCGTCACGACGAACACAAAACGGAGCTACTCTTGGATTCCCACAGAGCCCGCAACAAGTTTTACAATGCAAAAAGGAAAAACAACTAGCCTCCAAAGCCGGCTAGGAATAACAAAATAAATAAATCAGGCCACAAACCACAACACACAAATGGTTTCAAGAGTTTCAAGTCTTCATTTCTTCATTTCTCCATGTCTTGTATTCTTGAAGTGTTTAAAAACACAACAAGTAGACCCAAGCCTAACTCTAAAATTCCTCTAAACTTCAAACTAGTACTATAAACGCCTCACAACTCCAAATGTTTAGTATCTTAGCTTTCTGGAAAGCTAACAAAATATACTAATACTCCTCCAAAATTAAACTCATTCTAAGCTACTGTCCAGGAACTATAGACAAAACAAATATTGTCCTTCCTTCTCTAAAGGCAACAGACCTCTCCACCTTCGAATCTCCATATCTCTCTCAAAAATACTCTAATTAAGAAGTACAATAGCTTTTTGGAAAGCTAACTACATGATCTTCAACCTCACAAAATCTCATACAAATCCAAACTACTGTCCGTACATTACATGCCTCGAAAGTCTTGGCTCTTAGTTGAGTAGCCACAAACTTCCTACCTTCAAATTATCACAACTTCCTCAATAATTCTTCAAATCAAGCTTACAAACTCATTTTGGAAAGCTATCTTCACAAGAAACAAACTCACAAATTTTTATTTCAGGAACTTCCATACATATCGAGATATCTCTCTTCTCAATTCGGTTTCAAAACCCCCCTTCAATACACACCTTTTACACACACTCCATACAACTAAGAAATCAGGGTTACTAGCAGGCGAGCTTGTGAGCGTGAGCCCATGAGCATGTGAGCCTATGAGCGGGAAAGATTTTTTATTAAAAAAATGTGGGGGACCTATGATCGTGGATGTAAGTGTATTTTTTTTTGTGAAGATTTGAGCTCATTCTTCTGAAATTTTACTTACTTACAAACTTAAATGAAATAAAAAATTGCAACAACCAATTGTGTTCAATCCAGAAAGGCCATACAGGACGTCAAATGTCTAATGAATGACAAAATAATCTCATATGTAGGACGTAACTGCAACTATTCATCCACATAATTAAAGGTGGGAAAGAGAGATTTTCTACAATACTTTGACTCCCAATAATTATTTTTGGTATTGTTAAAGTAAATGATGTCACACGGTTCCAGAATCATTGATTTCTACGGGACCCTATTCGACGTTCAAGAGTTAATTTTGATAGAAAACATAAAATGCAAAATGTTGAAGGGGAATGAATCATACTAAAGATGTAGCCATAAAACACACAATCAAATCAAATCATACTATAAATGAATACATAATAATTTGACTCATGAGATATATCAATCTCATAAATCTAGGTTGTAGTGGACTGAGTTGCAGATGCCAAGCTACTCTCAGACTCTAAAGTCTCTTTCCCCTCTGCTGCCGATTCATCTATAAATTGCAGAACATTAAGAGCATAGGTATCTTTTCTATGTTTTGGTTCTAAGCTACCAAAGTTTGCAAATGCTGATGCTAATTGCTCAGCATAAACTGGGAGATCAAAAGGCTTCTCTGGACTTAGTACTAGTTTGCGTCTCTTCCTCAATGCATCTGTGGACATCAGTTTCTTACGCCTACAAAAAAAACATGTAGAATATTAAAGTCACGAAATAGAAGAAGTAGGATGTCAAATAGCACTTGAAAAATATGAAAAACTTACTTACTAGGTTTAGTTCGGCGAGGAAATTTCCGAGGAACCACTATCATTGCGTCCGGATCTTATGAAGATGCAGCCGGCAGTGGCAGTTGCATTTCAGTTATTATCACATCTTCTTCAGTGTTCCTTTTCATAGGTTCAAGGACGCCGTGAAAAACAGTGTTGTCTTCCTCTAAAGCCACTATGTGTCGTCCTGTGCCGCGACATGCTATAATTGATGCACCTACAAATTACAAAATGCAATTCATATCAATGAATCATTATATGAACACATATATGAAAATCCAGTTACTAAAATGAAAACTAACCAGTGGATGCTGTGCAGTCGAAAACCAAGTCGCCTTCTTCAGTTGTCCCCTCTATAAGGAATTGGAAGAACCTAACATCCTTTTCGCGAGGCCCTCGCCATGGAATTTTGGTTAGTGGATTGACCAACATGCTCTCTTCAGTTGTGTAGTTAATTAATGTATCATCCTTGCGTAGGTCTACTTTTGCCTTCTGTATTGCTTGTGATCGCTTCAAAGAGAATCCTGAGTTCTCTTTATCACCGAGGTCCTTCACCAAGAGAGTGATTCCAAACTTCAAAGTCTACAGTCACAAAAAAATTATGTATTAAAAAAGAATACAACCATCTGTCAATGCCAGTTTCCATTAAAATTATGAAAATATTTGAAAAACACTAACCGTTTCCGAGTCCTCCACAACTGAAGTTAAATGCATACGATTGATACCCAACCATTCCTTCTTCATTACCAGTGAAGGATAAGACTCGCACAATCCTGCAATAATGCCCTTTGAATCGGCACACCACGACTGAAATACTATCATGCAACCATGGTCTTGTAAGTGCATATCTGCAAAGAAGAAGGCCGATTGAATGGCTTCATACTCTGGATCTGAATTCCATGAAGGTATTGCTTTCTCTAGAGAAGATACATCTGGAACAGGTAAATTCTCTTGGCAGTCAAAGAAGATGAGGTCCACTAAAGGTGCTTGGCTCACTTTACCTCCATACATACGGGACTTCCTTGGTGCCAACTGCAGAAACGAATTTATACAAACAATCAATTATTTATACAACTTTTTTTCAAAGGTCCACAAAAAAAAGGATTCATAGTTCTAGACAAAGCATCATGGTTACCTTCTTCAAAAAGGTCGTCACTTCAGTATAGCACTTGGGCACCTTGGACTCCATGTTATCCATCGCGTCCACTATAGAGACGTTCAAGATCAATTCTTCTGAAGTGACGTCTGCATCATCACCAAGAACTATGGCTTGAGTACCTTGTGTTACGATGTCCTCTGTGAAATCTGGAAGTATCGCCTTCCTCTTCAACCCACTTTGGGATCCACTTTGCATGTGCGAGTTCTGATCAACCGTTGAAGACGCCGGTACTTGTTTATTGCCTTCTTCTTTCTTCTTGCCTTTGCCTTTCCCCTTGCCCTCTTCTTTTTCCTTCTCCTTCTTTGCTAACTTCATAAGACGCTCCGCTTCTTTCTTCTCCTTGTTCTCACGAATCTCTTGCTCTTTGTTCTCTTTCTTCTTGTCAACAACCATTCTCCTTGCAATTGCTTTCTTCTTCTGTTGATCAGTGTAGTTGTTGAATTCGGGAATCTCCAAGTCAATGACGCCAAGACCATCTAGTGATTTCCGAAGTTCTACTTCCGATGGATGAGTAAATGTCAACGGACAATCTAGATACCACGCACCACCACTCAGATGAGCCGTCGTGAATGTCTTCAGTTGGCTTGACGTGAACATGCACTCTTCAGAACTCCGGTCCAACCATGTGGTTAGAAATGGAGGAAGATCCTCCCTAGGTATGGCGTTCTTCCCTAAAAGCTTGTACTTGAAATACCTACAATAAGAACATTAAAAAAATTAGTAACAATCACATAGCCGAATTCCTTGTTACAAATAACACAAATTCACTGAACAAATAACTATGTATGCTCATCTTTCGAAGAAAGTAAGGAAACATAAAATTCATATTTACATAAACATACCGGAAAAGAACTCTACAAACAGTGTCATTTGATCTATCAAAATTTGAGAAGGTCTCTGACTTTTTAAAGGGGTTTGATCCCTTTAAAGCCGGGCCAAAACCTTGATCCCAAATCTTCCTTCTCCATCCTTCTATATACTCTGGAAGATACTCCAGTTGAAGTGGGGATGCCATATTGATTTTTAGGCCATCTTTATTGAATACATTGTCAAAGTACTCTACCGCACTATCCTCAATCTACATTATATTCTTATCAGTACAACTCCATTATCGTTTCGTATACATGAAAAACCAAAACTGCAAAATGTAGTACTTCATGATTTTGTCATTATATACATGAAAAATCATTTACATAAATACAAACACTTACCCCTGCCCACTAAACTCATTTATTGAGGAAAGGCCCCAATTTCTCTTCAGAAACTGGCTTTGGAGGGAAACGTCTGGCATCCCGTGAAAGCATGGATGAGTTCCACTACTTCAACAACTTTGTCTTATGTGCTGCAGAGGTATTGCAAGTGGCTATCATTTGTAGCTTTTCCAATGTCATTTCAAGAACCTCATTTGTGGTCCAATGCTTTTCAACCTTCACAAGGAAATAAAAAAATTTCAGCATTAAATAAATCACAATAATAAAAAATAAGACAACCATTTTTTACATCATAAATCTTCATCACCTCTTCCAGAAATCCTGGACCGTGAGTAGGATTTGCCACCACAAGCAATTTTCCCATTTTCACGTACAACTTTGCCGCCTTCTCCTTAGCTCCAACCCTCATGGCATTAGCCACCCCTTGATCACTTTTATCTTCAGATGCTGTCACTTCATTGTACTTCCGTACTTCGGCATCCGCTCCTTGAGCTATCTCTTGCTAAAAAATAACATCAACACAATTTCAATTATACCAAATTTGCACATTCTTCAGCCCTTCCTATATTGTAATGACCTAAAATGAAAGATATATAAAATAGTTAGAACATTCTCACTCTTACCTGAAAAACAAAAGCTGTGAAGACCTCCATTGGCATTGAGTACCATGTTTTTCTCACTGATTGCGTACCACAACGTTTCCTCTCAGAAGGTCTCAACATTTCATTGAACTTCTCCATGGGAAGAAGCCCATACTTCTGAACACGATAAAGAGTATGAACTAGATTGGTCTTCACATGGGAATCCTCCGTTGACCTACAATTCACATTAGGCTATAAAATCATTTCATACATATGAATAAATTGAATAACAAAATAATAAAAGTCAAAGATTAAGTTCAATCAAACAACATCATATGATACACGCTTACTTATTGATGTCATGCATAATCTGCATGACAAGCTCTATTCTCCCTTTCGTGTCCAAAATGATGCTGTCTACTGAAATGTGCCAAGCTCGATCCGCCACATGCAGCCTCGAGATATGATTCATCCATGCCAAGCGACGGTGATTTCCATCACAGATAAAAAACTTCGAGTTCTTCAAGTACCTCAACTCTAGCAATGAATCTAAGTACTCATTGAAGATGTCATTCTCTGATTTTCACAAAGGACCCCAAGCATCCATTTCATCTCTCGAGAATTCAGAAGACTCCCCCGCCTCATTAGTTGTGGAAACATAAAAAACTGCGGCTCCATCCCGATATCCATGAACAAACTCTTGTTCAAGCTTTACAAGATCACAAGAGAGGGTGGGCCTAACCATTAGCATGGGTGCCAATCTGCACAAAGGTATGCGCATTTGGGAGTGTTTCTGAGGCCTCATCTTCAAACTCTCGATGGTGGCCACAGAGTCTACCTTCTACAACCGTCGGAGTTCATCTTCCAGCAACTCCTTCTCCTCCTCCTCATCAACATCATTCACCTCAACATCTCCTTCTTCCTCAGTACCAATTTCTGGTTGACCTCTTTCACTGGTAGGTAGAGTTGAATGAACTTCCTCTGCCTGTGACAGATTAATTGGTGACTCCTCCATTTGCAAGATCATGTACATTTTTTAGAGCAATTACGAAATACACGGAAGTCCTCCAGAAGTTCCAAGTTCAACTTGCAAAACAAATCTTTACTATGATGGTAAGAAAATTCTCAATACAAAGGATTGTACAAGTAATACATAATCGCCCGTATCATAATAACACCAATGACTAAGTAATACAAATGCTGCAACACTGCAGCTGCCTCTATTCCTTTCAAATTCAATCAATTTCTACACTAGCATCTGAATCAGAACTCAAGTGGATGAGGACAATATCGTGCCTGCCCAATCCGGAGCTGCCAGCTGTATCTCTAATATCCTCAATTGGTGGACTAGAAATGGAGATTGATGTTTGACAATTAGAGCTACTATACTCAGTCTCAGAACTCTCAGGAGAGAACACTGGTTGTTTTCGTTTTCGTTTTTTGGAATCACTGAACCTACTGCAACAAGGTTCATCTAATTGATCAGTTGCTCAGTCACAAGCATCAAGAATGTCTCCAAGGCTTACCAAATCAGTGTCTTCATGAGGCAATGACTGGCTAGCAATGTTGATGTTTCTATCTTCTGGAGTCCTAGGTTCCGAAGTTCCCGCAACATCTGCAATATGAATTGCCATATTGGAAGGTATTGGTAAAAGGGCATGGTCGTTCAGACTCTCATGTGTATTCATCTGCAAAACCATTTTAATAATAAGGTAGGCCAATGTTAGTTACAATCGAATAAATTTTTAAAAAATAATACTAAGAGTACATCAATAAAAAGTAAGAAGAAAAAATCAATATTAAAAACAGAAACTGACATCTCAAACTTACTTGACTTCCATTTCAGCATTCCCATAGCTGGAATACCAAATATTTATAAATTTTGTAATTTGCACGAAAATAGGGAAAGCCCTCTTATGACATATGCCTACCCCTTCCTTATAATCATATAGGGAGGAAACTCAAGGAATCGAAACAATTAAAAAAATAGAACTCATACACATTGAAACATTCCTAAAATTAAAAATATACTTCTTTCTACAAGACTAGAATGAAGTGTAATGCCACCCACCCCCATAAACCCTGTCGGGTCCAACGGGGGTTTATATAGTACCTTGCGCTACCCTATTTTTTGGTCTTGCAGTCCAGCACTGACAAAAACTTAAAGGTAGAGGTTGGACACTTCATATCTAGTAAATACATTAAAGGTCAAAGTAAACGACTAATTTACAGTAGTTCCCTTCATTGCTTCCTCACAATGGATTTCATAAACTTCCATGAAGAATAAACAATTAATTTTCGGTGATTTTTCCATCAAAGGTGTGAGAAGAAACTAAATTAGACTTGGAGGAAAATAAAGTCGAAATCCAGCTTTTTTTCAATACAAGCAAAACAAAATCACGTGGACATCACTTGAGGTCATTCCCGGTCAATGCACCCAAACATGGCTGCTGAAACGTACTGTAAACCCACTACTGACGTGCATATTGAGCGTCCCTCACCATGGAGACTAGGATAGCAAGACGAGAAATAGGAGTACCGTGAGGTATCCCAAGGAACCCTGTCGGGTCCGATAGGGTTCCTTGGTGTAGTTCACGCTACCCCTGGTTTTGGTCTTGCTTTTTCATGGCGTGTGCGTTTTGGTCCATAGCGTTTGCATTGACCATGAATTTCTCAATGAACTTAAAGTCACGTCGACTACACTAATGATGGTATTTAGTGTTATGTTACTAATAGTTTTACTTGAATTTCTACCACACCCACTCAAAATTTCAATTGGTTTGCATTTAGTGTTTTGTTCACCATTTCTTAATTCATATTTTTAGGTTTTTATTTTTTTCATTGTAATTTGATGAAATAATATGTAACACTAAATGTAATTTTGTAAAATAATTTTGTCCAATAGTTGACTTCTTTAAATCAATTAGTATACGTAACACTATTTATCACCATTACTGTATTGCTATCGAAGCGTACTATACCTAACTGCAGTACCCAATCGAACCATACGGACAAGATTGGATGAATGGAAAAAGAAAACCATAAAATACCGAAGGACCCTGTTGAATCCTCACAATGACATTGCAATATTGCAAGACACGAATTGGGGGTAGCGTAAGCTACCCCAGGGAACCCTATCGGACTCGACAGGGTTCCTTGGGATAGCTCACGCTACCCCCAATTCGTGTCTTGCTGGTCACTTTGGCCTTCCCAGTCCCAGCATGTTCCGGAACTTCCGAACCTCCTCATCGCGAACCTCCTCATGCACGTACCTCTTCCATGATCGCAGCGATGGGAGAATACTTCAGAGTCTATGACAGAACCTCCATTTGACATTGCTAATCCAGTTGTGGAAGACGCCCCAACTGCTAAACTAGCGGTTCATGAAATTCAACTACATTCTAATGATCAATTTGTTATGACCGATCGAAGGCATTCGTCTACCAAACAGAGACTGGGCGATCTTCAATTCAAGGTCAATCAAAAACGGAAAAGCAGCTATGCTTGGCATAGATCGTCACTGATCGTCATTGCTCAGACAAACTGTATACCCAGATGAACAGGAAAATTGCTGTAAATATTAGAATCTTGAGAGTAGAAAGAAGTTCAAATCTTCCACAATGAGAGCTAGACATCTCGATTGGAGGACGATGCTAACCTGGTTGTTGTGCAGGTCATTTAAAGTCGGTGCCGGCTCCACCTCTTCCGACTGCAGCCGCTTCTGTCTCCTAGTGTTCCGCATTCTCGGAGGATGGAGCGTACCGCTGAAGTTCGAAGCCACCTGCATGATGACAGAAGTTCAGCTAGAATATAAGAGCAACTCAATGAAGCTTAAACGAACGGGAAATATTAACTGGAAACTACAGTAAGAGGAGAGAAGACACTTACCGAAGGGGACTTCAGGGATACTACGGGAAACTCGTGGACCATCCAAAGACTCAAACAAGAAAACGTCAAGTACTAAGCAAGTAGTTGAGAACGTCAAGTACGAAGCAAGCAGTTGAGGATGTCTGAAAGACCCTGCAATTCTATACTACAGTCATTCGAAGCTGGAGGAAGGAAGTTCTTACGGAAGATTCCCAGGAAGAACCTCCGGAGACGCTTTTCAAATTCAAAACATTCCTTCCCTCGATGTCAGTATGGCCACATGTGGTCCGTCATTCCAATATGGCAAGAGATTCCAAACTCATAATGATGCATATGGAGTACAGGTAGTTCAGTCGGAAAAGGATTTTCGGTGGCCTTCAGTTTTAGCGAATTCATATCCTGAGATGGCACGTCATGCATGCGATGTTGTCAGGTGCTGTAGTTTTTGACGTTTGAATTTAGAATATGCTGATTTGAAGTAAATGCTCATTTGCATGCGCAAGCTCGGCTGTTCACGGAAGAATCTCAATCAAATTTGGTTTGTGGTTATGAATTTGGTGCATGCATTTGGATGAGCTCGGCTGTTTACGGAAGAATCCCAGTCAAAATCTACCAACCGCAAAAAGGCTGCACCCTAAAACCTGCTTGATTTCCATGAAACTAACTTGCTTAGCAGAAGAGTATTGAGAGAGAAGGTTAAATACCTCGATAAACAGGCTGACAGTAATAATTTAACCCCTGAACGGCCCTCGGGCTCTTCCTCTACAGCACCGTATCCAATGAATACGGTGACCCACGAATTTCAAGAAGTTTGTTCTCGATGGTGAGTTGGGATTCCAGCCGTTCCGATTGCTTTTGTGGTGTCGTGAGGTCACGTAGAAATTTTCACGAGGCTATAGACTGAAGCGATGTGCAAAATTTTGGGACAATTCATCGAACTTCACACTGCGTTGTCTCATGCATGAACTGCAGGATTTATGTGAAATTCTCTTCTCGGGCGCTGGGCAATCGTTCCGGTGCGTGGGCTTACAATGCTGCAAGGACCGTCAACAAAAAATTTAGAATCGAAATTGCAAGTGGATTCGAATTCCACAAAGGTCCACAGAATATGAAACGACTGGGATTAGATGTCAATTCAATTTTTTTTTCTACGCCAATTCACTGAAAATTGTTTTGAGCTGTTTAGCTTTCCCAAAAATGCAATGACCTCTTTAAGGGTCGGTTTAAGAGCCACCTACCTTATATCATGAGAATACTGGAGTGCCCTGTGCCGTTGCCACAACTCAAAATATACTTAGAAATCAATCAATTTTCTAATGCAGGTCCAAACTTCATGGAACCAAAAACTTTAAGTGCATTTTGTTGAATACAAAATGGAAGAGTACTCATTATGACTACTGTCGAATATGGAATAGAAAGATTAATTCTTAATTTCAAAAAATGTTCAGAAATGCTATGCTAAATTAGTTCTCTTCTGACTATTATCTTCAATTTCTACTCTATACGAATAATTACATTTCCGCTATAGTGAATAGAAAAATTAAGTTTTACGATACCACTATACTCTCTTCACATTCTACACTAGATAAATATTTTCATTTCCTGTCCAAGGATGCAACTATGTGGGTTATGTGGATTTGTGTAAGGTTAATGGCTTGGGCTTATAAAATGGTGTGTGCCACCGTATGCCGAAGCCAATGAATGATAAAGGAACTTGCCATGATGAAGGAACCTAATTAAAGAGGCAGGCTGATTGGCTTATTTCATTGTTTATTGTACTATATCCATAACATTGGGCATAGGAACCTAATTAAAGAGGCAGGCTGATTGGCTTATTTCATTGTTTATTGTACTATATCCATAACATTGGGCATGATTTATAGTTACCAGAAACTATGAAAGTTAAATAGGATTAAAAATAAAGTTTAGCCAAGAATTCACAATCAGAAGTTAGTTTCATATTCATCACAATTGTAATGAATGTAGACATTTGGGCCATCCATGAGGGAATTTGAAGGAATATATATGCAATCCCCATGAGGCAATTCGAGGGAATATATAAACCATCTTTTTTCTTTAGGAAGTGCTTTGAAAGCAATTCTAATTACTGAAGCATAGACAGTACAAATGGATGTGTTCATTTATGTACATGAAATTGCAATGCAATCCCTTTTTATTGTATGTGGAAAATAGATTATTCTATTATATTTTTTTACTGTATACCTCAGTGGTAGTCATGTTATCAACTTTCAAATAATTGGTGCAGAAAGAATTCTATTGTAGACAATCTGAGCCTACTAGAGTATTAGGCTTAGTTGCCAATTATTCTATTTTTTGAAATTGTTGTGCAAATAATTCTATTGTAGACAATCTGAGCCTACTAGAGTACTAGGCTTAGTTGCCAATTATTCTATTTTTTGAAATTGGTGCGCAAGTACTTCTTCTATACATAGTGTAAGTGTGCCAGGTATAGCCGCGAACATCAATAAATGTTTAACTGTGGGGCCCTATTATGAGAATGTTGTAGAAGTTGCAAGACAGTTGTTAATGTCCGGTAAATTTGAAGTTTAACTACTTCCTAGTATCCTATTCAGTTTTCACTAGTTGTATAGTAAAATCAATATGCATGAAAATGCACTATAAGAGAGTGAGTATTCATACTCAAAACACCAAAGACAAATTTGTAGTTGATCTTCACTATTGTTTTCAAGTGAAGATTGTATCATGGCTTGCATTCGTGTAGATGGCCATGACATTCCCCTAGTGTTTCCAGTTGATGAGGGTGGACACGCTAGAGTTCTGAGCCATCTCTTGCACGTCCGTTTTAGATTTGTGGAGTCGTCCATCTATGTAGAAGAAGAGAGAATGTTTGAATCAGGAGAAGTATAGCAGTCAATTCCAATATTGAAGTCTATAGAGGAAGGAAGTCAGTGTTGGTATCTTCCTATTGGAAACTATAGAGCTTATGGGCTACCATTGTCTATGATAAATGCATCAACCGAAATTCGAAGTAGGTAGTCAGATAACTCTTCTGTAGATATGCCATATGTTGCTCATATGGTTTCATGCAGTCCTAGTCGTCAAGCTCTGCTAGTCCTTTTTGATAACTCAGGTCTTCGCCCAGTTAAAATTGAGAAGTTAGATACCATCATAGAGTTGTCTAGTGAATCCGAAGGAGAGTCCCCTGACTTAACAGTCCGGAGAACTGCATGCAAAATTGAAGTTGTATGGCAAGGAAATGCTTCGGTGAAGCTAGTGTCAAGCAACCCATCAGACAGTAGAGGTCAAACTAAATTGTCCCGTCCTCCATTGCCACCAAATATAGAGAACCGAGTCAGTATAATGGAGTCTTTGAGGGGATTAGGTAGAATGCATCGTTCACGAAATGAGTTGTCAACGACGGACTTGAACAGCATGAAGCACCATTGCGTACAGTTTCTTCCACCCATGTTCAATGGAAATGTCATATTTGAGTTGCCTCCATGTTGTTCATCTTCTTCTTCATCAGCGGCCAAGAACTTGGAAGGAATGGACAAGAGATATGATGGACACCCATGGTGCAAGTTGGTGACTACAAACATCCACAACTCCGACAAGTTGAAGTTCCGTAAATCATACTGCGCTAGTCATCTTGTTTGTCTAAATGTAGAGTGTGACTATCTGAAGAGGGCTTCAAAGCGCAACGAAACTGAGTGGACTGGTGCGACAACCTTCGCTTTCACAGTAGGGGATACTCCTCCTAAAGACTGTACTCTGGTTTGCAAACTCTGTAGAAAAACTCCTACGTGTCTAAGCACCTGTGATGCTAGGATGTACTACTGCTATAGTGAGAATCAAAAAATGACTAGGGCCGCTATTCATTTTGGACATCATGCTCACCCTATTGCCAAAGGCATGTATAGAGATTCTGCAGAGAAGATTAGTGAATTGATTGCAGAGCAAGTGGCTAAAACACCAATGGCCACGAACTCCGCCATTGCTCTATCAGCAAGCAAAGACTTCCTTACAAACTATCTATTCCACAACAGAAATGGAGAGAAGAAGATGTTGCAAGGGGAGGAATTGGAGGAAGTGATGGATCGTTTCCAGTATTTGAGCAGTCCAAACATTCGGAATGTGATTTCTTCATTTCGCTCAAACAATAGAGGAGTCATAGACAACATTATGACCATAAAGAGAGACTCAAAGTTTGAGTTCATTCATGATAGCGTTTTTCCTGGTCAAGGAAAGGAGAAGGTATACCTTTTCAAGATGCTGACCGAAGGACCTGGTAGTGGAGTAGACTTGGTGAAGCGCATGCAGCCAGGGGGGAATCTGCAAAATGCATGGATGATGTTTGACCACGTGAAGCGTGTGAAGGACTGGACTACAATGGCTTGCCACATGTACGATTCTGAGTACAAAAAGGTAATGACCATTGCAACATGCGATATGCAGTCAGAAGATACGAAAATTCAAGTGCAATTCTGGAGGTCATTGAATGTTGTCATATCAAGACATGGACTAGATCACCCAAACTTCAAAGGGTTCATGGCAGATAGTGCTATGGCCAATTGGAATGCAGTTCGAATTGTCTACGGAAGTGGATGTGCCAATGAGAAAATGGAGAATAGGGAGAGGACATGCTTACTACATTGGAGTACTTCTCTCCAAAAACATACTCAGAAACATATTAAGGAAGTATTTCAACAACATCACAATACACTCTGCAAACAGTATAAAGATGCTAAAACTATGGAGGAGGCAGAGACACGTTACCTAGCAATTCGTTCATGGTGGTTATCATCAGGTGCTGCTACAGAAGATGCACTTCATCACTTGGAGCATTGGTTGGCATTTTGGCATTTCAGATACCGACAGTGGGGGGGTTTCATGCAAATGGTAAGAGAATATTCACTTTTCTATATGTAAATTTGTTACCGTACAAGCAAGTTGTAGTCATATTCGACGTAAAAAGTGAATTGTATATTGATGATGTATTATTTTGTTTCAGCATAAATAGTATGTGTTTTCTAATTAATTATTTAGGAATGCCTTTTATGCCATTTGAACTATACATACACATAATTAATGGTCTTCAGTATTTTCTGTAGGTGGAATGAATGAAAGTAATTATGAGAAGTAATTTTGGTTATTGGATGCATGTCTAGGATTTGAATCTGGAAGAGATGGCAAACATGCCTTCGTGCAATCTATCAGAGACAGTTCATAATAAATGGCTTCAAATGTTTGGCAACCGAGGAAACAATTTGTTTGATGCCACATGTGATGATAGCATCCGTGCGTGGATGCAAATGACAAACTACCGTGCATATTTGAGAGGCCATGCCTCTGGATCCGGTCCGTCAAAGGGGGAGTTGAAGTTGAGAGCTGCAAGACGAAGTGGAGACCCTAAGAAAATGACAGAAGCATTGAATTCCCTACCTGGGTCTGAAGAAATTGGAAGTCGTATACCACATTTGGAAGGAGAAGAGATATTTGGGAGCACGAAGAGGAAATTGGACGTTCCAATTGGCAATGCAGGAGACTCACATCGACCAAACAAAGTAAATTTCTCTCAACCTTGTGTCCGAACAAGGTCCACTATTCCTCCTATAAACTCTTCGTAAGGCAAAGGAAAAGAACCAGAGTCAAATAGGTATAACCATGTCACAATCGCATTTGAAAGTGACTGTGACACATCAAAGTGGCACATTGCAAGGATCAGTCACAAATCTAATGCTAAGTGTCAAGCTCAGCAGCGAGGGTCAAATATGAAGTGCACTGCTCGAATTGCAAGGGGACGAAAGGGAACAGCAGCTCCAACTTATCGTGGTAGAAAAGAAGATTACGGAACAAAACGAGAGGTATTTGCAGACTTTTGGTTCTGTGTAGATGATATTGAACGATGTGTGAAGGGTACGAAGCGTAAGTGGGTAATAGATTGGCCGGATGTGCCAAAAATTTGGCCTATTTTGACAGGAACAAACCTCAGTCGAGACGAGACTTTATTGTTGCAACATGCTGGCTTCCGGTTGCAAGAACAACCTACATTGTCACCACGTCGTTTGTTCAGCATGTCAAAGATTTTTGAAAGTGTTGTGTATGATGAAGTCCCGCCAACAAATGCAGATGTGTATCCTATAGTGAGGAACAATCGAACCATAAGGCGAATAACAAATGCACCAACTGTAGAACAACGCAATAAGTGGGAGAGTGCAGGCAATGTTAGAGGTCAAATTTTGGGAGTGACCTTGCTTCCTTTCCCGGGACTAGGAGCAATCATATCTCTGGAGACTGGGATAGATGAGAACAAAAATGTGTATCGAGTAACCGTGGGTATGTTCCCTTCCCGCACATGCCCAGACTTTGTGAACATGTCTACTTTAGCTATTGGAGGATGTCAACAGTATGTGAATTGCAAGCACCTATATTACTTGTATCGATATTTCTGCAAGATGGACATTCATGACGACAAATTCATTCATGCACCGAGTTATAGTTTCAATGAGTTGAAACTTCTTTTACTTCGAGCAGGAATAATCACTATGCCACAGTAGGCACGTATTAAACTCCATATGTATTTGAATGGTATTTTTTTAATATATTTAAAATACCATTGAATTGATGGGAAGTAAAGAAAAATGGAAGCTTGAAAACTACAATTGAAAGAGGTAATGTAATTATGAAAATATGAATATGAATGACATTTTCTTTTCCTTCTTCTTTCTTTTTCTCTTCTTAAATTGTATTTCACATGTCTTTCTCCTTTTTTTACCTTGGCTTTCCATTAGTATTTCCATTCTTCTTGATATTGACTTTCATTTGTTTCATCATGCAATTGTATGTTTTTTTATTTTTTTCCTATCCTAAGTCCATACTATTTTTTTTCCTCCACTGTTACTTATATTTCATTTTATTTTTCTATTTTGTATAATTTAGTACCCTCCTTTTTACATTTTACTTCCCATTTCTTTCTTTTGTTTTCCTTTTGTCTTTCATGTCATTTATCTTTTATGGTTGCTTACCCATTTTCTAGGAAGACGTCTTCTATGCTTTATATTTATTTTTTTCAATTGAGTAATCACTCCATTAAGTTGGAGTATATTAGCGAGAGGTCCATGAGACTGAAATGTGATGGCCCGGGTTCGAATCCCATGAGGCCCCAAATTATGCCGTTGGGCGCTGTCGCACTGTAAATGCGTACATAGTGTAAAAAAGTGTGGTAATGTTTTATTTCTATTGATTTGGTTTTCACGAATATGAGGAGAATAATGACATCATCTTTAGTGGCTTCAAGGTGACGCCTTCTTACGATGGCCTGAGTCATCTATATAAGATTAGGTTGCCATCTTAGAATTCCATCAAACTTGAAGTAGTTTTCTTCATTATTTGTTATAGATTCAGTATGTCGAATTGGAGGGTTTTTTCTGAGTCCCAAGATGAAATTGGAATTCTAGTTTTTTTACCTCTAATAGGTGTACGTTGAGTTTTAGTTCTTCATTCCATATTTGGAGTGAATTTCTATAATAATTTTGTGTTTATGAAGTAGTTGTAAGGAAATATTCAAATGGTTTGCCTTCTAGGTGAACTTGAAGTAAATTTCCTTCAAAGATAAAGATAAGGAGATAGTAGTGGGGCCAAATAAGTGCTCAATTATTGTTAGAGGAGTTTTAAGAGTGAGTTAGAGGCGGACCCCACTTGTTTGTGTGGTTGAGAGTAGATAAGGTAGAGGAAAAGTTGGATAGGATTCATCTTCTCTCCCATTGTGAGTTTAGGGAAAAACCCGAATGTTTGGAAGGCCATTGTGTTGTGGATTTTTGGAATTTTGAAATGAAAATTGGTGGAGTTATGTATCATGGTGTCTTCTTTCTAAATGGATCTCACTTGCTTGATTTGGAGTTGTGAATCAAAAGTTGTGCTAGTTTGAGTGGAGGGAGGTTTGTTGCCTTCGAAATTAAGAGGCAGAGACTTCGACCGACCATAAAAGACGGATAGGTTCTTGGTTTGCATTGATATTTGGAGGAAGTGTAGGAAATTAAGTTAGCTTTCTAGGAAGATCTCACTCATTCTATTTGGAGCTTGTATGAGTGAGTTACGAGTGTAGAAGTGAAGGAGTATCTGCTGCCTATCATTTCTAGAGGCCGAAACTTTGAGTGGCCATGAAAGGTGGACAGAGTGTTAATTTGATTTGAGTTTTGGAGAGGATGTGTAAAGTTTTGTTAGCTTTCTAAGAAGCTATCATTCGAAGTAATTGGAGCATTTATGAGTAAGTTGTGAGTGTAGGAGTGAAGGAGGGTCTGTTGCCCTCACTTGTAGAGGCCGAAACTTTGGATGACCATAGTTTTGGGTCAGAGTATTGGAATGAGTTGAGATTTGGAGGAAATGGAGAGAATTGTGTTAGCTTTCCAGAGAGTTATCATGCAACCCATTTGAAGTTGTGAAGCAACGGTGGTGATCATTCAAAGTTTAGCTTTGAAGATGGAGTTGGGGTAGAGATTTGAAGTTGGAGTTTGAGTGAAAATTTGAAGTTGAAGTTGAGGTGGAGCTTTGAATGATGATTTGAAGTTGAAATTTGAAGACACAAAGATTGAAGACTCGTGTGTTGTGGCTTGTGGCTTGTTATTCCTAGCCGGATTTGGGGGCTCGTTGTCTTTCTATGGTTATTCCCAGCCGGTTTTGGAGGCTAGTTGCAATTTTCAATTTCAGCATTGTGAAACTGTTGCGAGCCGTGGTTATCCAGTAAGCGCTCCATTTTGTGTTTGTGGAGACTATTTGGGATTTAATCACCCACTTGGTTGCTCTTTTATGTTGTTCCCATTGGTGAAAGGCGCTTCCTGGTCACCGTGGGTTTGAAAGTTTAGGGTCCCATCATCCGGACGGTCACTCGTGTTGGCTGTCCCGTTTTACCCGTCCGAGGCCGTGGGATCTTATCACCTTACCCTTACCCTTATAGAGCCACCACAGGATAGGCCAACGGGGAGGAGTTTGAAGATTGAAGATTGAAGATTGAAGATTGATGATTCGACGACCGTATACGAGATTTGAAGACCAAGATTAGAGATTCACGAGAGACAACAAATTTTGTTGTTGTACAATATCATTTTGTATTTGACTGGTGAATTTGTGGGTGACAAGTTCACTCACCTTCATCATTCTAGTTAGAAGACTGGGTTTGCAAGTGACAAGTCCACTTGCCTTTATTCTCCTATCATATTTTTATTCCTTAGCCATTTCTAGTTGCAGCCAGAATCTTCGTGATTTCCCAAGGCAAACCGCTCTCAACACGATAGCGCAATCCCCATATTGAGCTAAGTCTTAAGAGTTCTTCTAGAGCAGCTATAGTGGAGGCTAGGTAATGTCCATCAAATATTTTTTATAGTGTTCTTTGCTAAACTAATTATATCTTTTCCTATAAATGATTGGTGATTGCATACATAGTTGCATTATAGAGTTGGAAGTACATGCCTAATTGTATACTAATGTTGAAGAAAATTTTCACATTTCAAATGGTAATTATTGAAATAATTTTGTTTTTAAAAATTCACGGTCATAGGTGGCTTGGTCATAGGTCCCAAATTTTACTAAAAATAGTAAGTACAAGTCTTTTTTTAGAACAAAAATTTTTAACTTTTTTTTGGGGGGGGTGGGGGGGTGGGGTTTATAATTTTTGGGGCTCCACGCTCGCAAGGCTTACGCTCGCCGCTCAAGGCTCGCACGCTAGCGTCGTTGACTAAGAAATCTCCCTATCTTCCTTTTTCCCCCTTTCTAAGGTAAGAGTGGGGCACATCAGCCCATACCCTTATCTCTAAAGTCCACCCAAATGATTCTATTTACCTTCCCTATTCACACTACTATACATCTACATTCTTTAGCCATTTATTTTAATTAGAAAGTCAACACTCGAATCATCTCTAATTCAAACTTAATAAAATAAAATATAAAGGAATTACTAAAGATCCTTATCAAAGGCCTCTATATGCCCGCAAAGTCATACTAAAGGGTTTTAAATCAATCTCCAACCACCAAGTCGTGGACTTGGTTGGCTGGAGATGTGGTGATCATAGGTCGCCAACTGGTCTGGGCCTAAAATCCATCGATTCGGGTTCGAATCCCGATGGGCTCATTGACTGGCTTGGACGGCCTGCAGCTTGGCACGCTAGTGAGGCAGGAAAGTTGTACCAGCCAACCTACTACCTACCCCCTTGAGCTATGCATGTGACAAGAGCAGTAAGCACCTACAAGGTGCAAACTGCCGCCAACAACCATGGTTCTCACCACAACCAAACCATTTTTACTAAATATTATAAATAGAGTTAATAAAGATTAAATCTAATATTTACATAATGGAAGAATTTTCATCAGGACAGTAGAAAGATCTAGGTGTGCAATGGCCCTTTTTGCCTCGAATTCAAATTTGAAATATCTGCAACACAATACAAATACAATACTATTGATAGAAGTATAACACCACTACAATACTGCTACTTATAGAAGTACAATACTATTGATCTCTACAATATCTAAAGCTAGGATTTAGGGTAAAAAATGAAATCGATAATACTTCCCTTATATCCAATAAATGGATTAAAGGTATCTCAACAACTATTTTATCTCCCACAATTTATCTCTCATACTTCACTGATTAGTTCAACAGAAAAATTATAAGTTGCAAATATTGTCATCAATGACAATATACTAATCAAAAATTTGAATCTGAAGGAAAAAAATTGATGGAACATACGGGAAGAGAACCCTATGCACTATAGCGGCTGAACCTTCATGAGCCATGAATGACTCCCCCTTTTTGAAATAATTTTGCCCCTTGAAATAATTCATAAACCCGTGATCCCAAATTGTACGTCTCCATCCTTCAATGTACTCTGCCAAGTATTGTGGCTGCTCTGGGATGTTGTAATTGATTATGATGTTGTCTTCCCTTACCACTGAATCAAAGTACTCCATAGCTATATATTCAATCTGAAGAAAATGATGCAATATGGAAAGTTAAGAGTTTCAAAGTCAAAATTGTTACTCAACTCATGAATGACAAATCTAATAATAACTTTTACTAAATAAAACTTCACAAACAAAAGAAATTGTTCACTTACCCCTACGTACCAAACGCAGTTGGCTAGAAAATGTATAAGAAGATTCTCAGATATTGGTTTTGGTGGGAACTTTCGAGCTTCTCAGGATGGAAGAGAGGAGTTCCACCACTTTAAGATCTTGATCTTGTATTCTGTTGTCATGTTGCATGTGGCTACCAATTGCAGCTTTTCCAATGTCATTTCGGGCACCTCGTTTGTGCTCCAATGTCTTTCCACCTACTCCAACAGTATATCTAGTTTTTATTAAGTCTACTAAGAAAAATAAGTAAAATAGTAGGCATACAACATCTTACAATCGAAATCACTTCTTGTAAGAAGCCAGGCCCATTAGACAATTGAGCTATCGCTAGCAGTTTGTCCATTTTAACCATTAATATTTTTATTTTTTTCCTTTCCTCCAGCCCTCATGGCATGAGCGGCTTCTTCTAACTTCCTTTCACTTTCAAGCGTTGTATCGTTATATTTTTGCACTGCAGCATTTGAGGCTTGTGAAATCTCTTGTTGTGCAAAATAACCACAACTTTCTTATTAGTCATCATTGACATCTCAATAGTATGCAAGGATCAAGGATTTGAATTTTCACAACAACAATGTTTCTTACCCAGAAAATGAATGACATGAATACCTCTACAGGTATACTATACCATTTCCTAGAAACCTTGTTTTGAAGGCATCTTTTTTTCTTCATGGGCCTCAGTAGATTAGCAAAACGTTCGAGTGGCAGAAGTCCGTATTTCTGCACTTGGTACAAGATGTGTACTAAATTTGCCTTCACATGAGAGTCCTCAACTGATTTGTGAGCAAATCAATGATTGGTAAATCAATATATACTTCAACTAACTTAAAATGCAGAATATCGAAATACGTACATAACTTTAGGAAACCATTTAAAGAAATAAGAGATCTCATTTGTTGATGTCATCACTACAACAATGGCAGTGTTTTATGACTGCAGAATTATGATTGAGGATGACTAGCGACTGCTTGCAGTCATATTCTTGAAGGTCAACACTTTGGGGAGAAATATGACTGCAAAATATGACTGTCAGTCATTTTTACACCTTGTACGTCACAAGCGTATACTATACGGCCATTAGGAATACCAAAGTAATTCATAGAGAACGTAGGGAACATGTTTGGGAACGTTGGGAACATGTTTGGGAACATGTTTGGGAACATTGAGTCATATTATCACTAATATTTTCATATAATAGTGATTTCTTTTTGTTTTGGGCAATTCAAGAAAAATTTGGACAATTCTAAAAAAATATAGAGAAGTCATTGTTTAAAATTTTGAAATTCTAGTCACCTACTTTTTTGGATTTTGAATCCTAGTCACCACTTTTTTAGGGTTTTGAGACCCTAGCCGTCATTTTTTTAGGGTTTTGAAACCCTAGCCGCCACTTTTTAGGGTTCTGGAACCCTAGCCGTCACTTCTTGTGGCTCTTCTTTCTTACTTTTTATTGTCTCTTAGCTCTCACTTGTTGTTGCTTTTTGTTGCATCTTAACTCTTGTTTCTTGTTGCTCTCTAGTTCATGCTTCTTGTTTCTTATTGTTGCATCTAAATTCTTTCTTTCTCTTGCATTTGAACTCTTTCTTCTTCCTAGTTCTTTTTTTTTTGTTTCCTCTTGTTTTATAGTTCTTGCTTCTTTTTTGTTCTTGTTGTATCTATACTCTCATTTCTTGTTGTTTCTTGTTATGTCTTAGTTGGTGCTTCTTGTTTTTTCTTGTGTCTTAGTTGTTGCTTTTTCTTTGTTCTTATGTCTTAATTGTTGCCTCATATTGTGTCTTAATTGTTGTTTTTTGTTTTATGTTGCTTCTTGTTTCTTATTGTGTCTTAGTTGTTGCTTAGTTGTTGTTTTTTATTCCTTGTTGCATCTTAACTTTTGATTCTTGTTAACTCTTAATACTTATCTTCTTTTTCTTGTTTCTTCCATCATTAATCTTATTCTTTCTATCCTAAACTTGAGCTAAATATTTTGTATTTTTGTAAGTCTTTGAAGGTTAAGCTTTGTTGTTCAATCACTAAAAACTAACCTCTCATTTCTTTAATTGTATATACAGGCATCAAAAGTTGAAACAAAGACATTGGAAGCTACTTGCAACTTTATGAAGCCAAAAATATGACTCACAGAAGTCATATTCCATAAAATATGACTGACAAAAGTCATATTCTACATCACTGCAAAATATGACTCATCTTAGTCATATTTCATAAAATATGACTGCCAAGAGTCGTATTCTACATCACTGCAAAATATGACTCACTTCAGTCATATTCCATAAAATATGACTGACGAGAGTCGTATTCTACATTACTACAAAATATGACTCACCTCAGTCATATTCTATAAAATATGACTGACAAGAGTCGTATTCTACATCACTGCAAAATATGACTCACTTCAGTCATATTCCACGTCATCCAAAAATATGACTGACCGCAGTCATATTCCACGTCATCCAAAAATATGACTAACCGCAGTCATATTTCACGTCATCCAAAAATATGACTGACTGCAGTCATATTCCACGTCATCCAAAAATATAACTGACCATAGTCATATTCCACGTAGGATTTTTTTGTTTGCCCGGGCAACTCAAGAAAAAGTCAAGACTCCCCTAGGAAAGTCAAAGTATACGCCATGTTGGCATACTATGGCTAAAAATGGGTATTTATACCCCTCGGAAAATATGACTACCAATATGACTGATGTCTGAAGCGACTGCTTCTAAACGACTGGAGTCAGTCATATTCCGAGTCATCTATAGTGATTTCTGCGTGAGTCGTATTTTTTGATTTTACAACTCACTGCAGTCATATTTTGCAGTCATAAAACACTACTTTTGTTGTAGTGCATGCATCACTTGCATGATAAGCTCAGTTTGGCCTTTGGTGTTTAGTAGAATGCAATCAACAACACAATGCCACTTCTCTTCAAATGTATGACACCTATTAATGAGATTCATTCATGCAATTTGGCGATGATTGCCATTGCACATGAAGAACTTCAAGTTTTTAAGGAACTTGAGTTCAGGTCTACATTCGACATAGCAGGTGAACACTCTGTTTTTCTCCCTCTAGAGTCTAGATTGCATCCCACTTATTCATCTCAGCATCTGTGAACTCCAAGCTTTGACCGTCCTCATTCATTGTGGACATATAGAATATTGCTGCTCCATCACGGTATCCATTAGCAAATTCCTGCTCCAACTTCTTGATGTCAGAAGACAGTGTAGGCCTTACCATGGGCATGGCAACAAGTCTATAAAGTGGAATGTGCAACCGAAAGAGATTTTTGGGCTTCATGTGCAAACTAGCAAGAATATCCATTGAATTTTTGAATACGGCGAAGTTCATCTTCCATCATCCATTTTTCTTCCTCGTCTTCAACTACATTAATCTGCATGGATTCTTCTTTTTCTTCATCTTCCTCTCCTCCTCCAATATATAGCTGCCTTGTATCATCTGTGCTTGGTGTCTCTAAAATGGTGCCCTCTTGAGTTTTCCTAAGAGGAGAACAATCCATCTGCATGTACAAATTCATATACATTACATTTTCGATTTAATACAAAAGAAATGAAAATATTGCATAGAAGATACCATGGAAGATGCAATTATAATTGCTTTACATAAAAATGAGACAATACACTTGCATAGAAAAAGTTAAGTGAATTTTTGAAATAAACTTTGCCTTTACAAGACTACTAGTTAAGAAGATGCAAATGATTAATCTCTAAAGGAAAAACCTTACTTTATGATTTCAATGTCATCATCCTCATTAGAGTTTGAGCGGAGAATGATGACTTTATGCGGATAAACCCTACCAATACTTGTGCACTTGCAGTCCTCCACAAATGGAGGACTAGAGCTAGCATTTGAGAGCTCAATAGCAGAGGAATACTCTATGTTAGAGCTCTCAGATGAGAACTATGGACCGGGACCACGGATTCGATTGAGCTTGCTTCTCTCAAAGTCATTTGTTGCACGCTCTGCGGCATCCATAATATTGGCAAAACTCACCAAAGTTCGTTCATCATTACTAGAGTCACTTGAGAGATCCTAGCCAAGCTTAGGGCATTTCTTGGGCTCGGATGGTCCTTCTATTTGCAATGTAGGGAATGTCTGGTGAATTGGAGTTTCATTGTCCACAGCAGACACCTTTAGGGTTTTGCCTTTGCGTCGACCACCCTGAATCACCAAAAAATTGAGATTAGAATTTAGAATCAACAAATGGCAAAAGTATATTATAGATGTAATATCTTCTAGGCTCAAAAGACCTTATACTTTTAATACACACAGTAGAAAACAACGTTAGAATATGTATTTCTATAAGTAAAAACAGAAAATCCAGGTATTGAAGGTATGCGGCCCAGTTTCCAAAGGGGCTAACAACATATAGGTTATATGTCTGCAAGATCATATTGCTCTTTTATGAAATAAAGTAAGAGTAAAAAATTTATGCTACGAAGAAACCTAAGAATACAACACTATTGAGATGCACCGACAGTCATATATTGGGAACCTACTGCTATTCCAAATTATTGTACTCCAAAAACGATCACTAATGTTTTCACGTCAATTTTTTTGGTAGCTCAGTTATTTTGGTTGTATATTCTTGTCTGTCTACTATCAATGTTTACAATTCTTATGATTCTTATCCAAGAACATAGCATTGCTGGACACACGGACAACCAAAGAACAAGGAGTTGAATACCAAAATAAAGCATTGGTACAGACACACTACATGAAATTGTAGTACTAGTAGGTACGTCAAAATGGACCGTTGGATCCAATGGTCATTCTTTGCGTATCTGCTGGTACTATAGTTTCAAGTAGCTGAAGCACAAACCTAATGATAATTCAAAAACTTGATTTTCCAACTATATTATTGTACCAAGGCCTCCTTAAACTGAAGAGGAAGACTAACAATGAGATTTAGCCTTTGAAAATCACCTGTGACCCATTCAAAATCTGAAACCAAATCGTTTTTTCACATATGAAGCCCAAACCGGAGATTTCTTTACTCGTGAAGCAAACAATTAAAGACATTTTGATGCATTTATTGGAATGAAGGGTAGCATGAGCTACCTCGAGAAGAACCGTCGGATGCGACAGTGTTTCCCAGGGCAGCTCTTGCTACCCTCAATTCCGATCGATGCAGTCAAAGTTCATTCCCTTCTTTCAACCGACTGATTTGGAATCCTAACATAAACAATTATTTAAAAAAAAAAATTATACTCCAGCTATGAGCATTCAGTCCGGACGTTGGGACCTAATAATTTAGTCACTCCAAACCACGCTTGACAATCACGGAACTTACTCATAGCTTCCAACCAAAACGAGTTAGTCAATCCAGAGTAAGCGAGATTTTTCGGACTAATTTGTCAATAATTTCACAAGAACTTCATTTTCGGGGGTACAACAATAAACCTTGGAACTGCCTGTCAGATTCGAAGGCCATTCACAAGGTGTCTTGTGGTACCTCAAAAAATAGAAGTGTATAAGAACACTACAATGCTTTGCCCTTCATAGCCCGAGGTGCGAGTTGACAAATCGAAGATACATTTTGATTAGGCTGTATGTGGACTCCGAACATTAGGGTGGCAATTGAATTGAACCTCCCTCAAAACGGACATGGCAGTTGCTGCTCATTGCTTGAATTCAAACTTGCCAGAGCTAGTTCAAGACCATTGCCTCGGATTCTGGCCATGGCTAGCAAATCTAGACTATTCTCTTACTATTCTTCTTTGCTCGGTCTACGTTTTCAGTATGTTTCGTTTCTATTTCTGGGGATAAGGCAACAAACCCAGGAATTGCCCATCGGATCCGAAGGCCATTCATGGGGTGTCTCGTGGTACCTCAAAAAATGGAAGTGTACAAGAACACTGCAGTGCTCTACCCCTCATAGCCTGAGGTTCAAGTTGATAAACCGAGGATACATTTTGATTAGGCTATACGTGGACTTCGAACACTAGGGCGGCAGTCACTACTAGAAAATTTTGTTTTTCTGTTGTTTTGGTTGCGTTGATCCGGTCGAAATCTGTTGAACTCAGATTTTTGACCGGATCAACGCGACCAAAACAAAAGAAAAACAAAATTTTCTAGTAGTGAGTTGAATCAAACCTCCCTCAAAATGGACATAGCAGTTGCTACCCATTGCTTGAATTCAGACTTGCTAGAGCTAGTTCAAGACCATTGCCTCGGATTCTGGCCATGGCTAGCAAATCTAGACTATTCTCTTACTGTTCTTCTTTGCTCGGACTGCATTTTTAGTATATTTCATTTCCATTTCTGGGGGTATGGCGACAAACCCTGGAGCTGCTCGACAGATCCAAAGGCTAGTCATTCGATATCTTATAGTACCCATAGAAATGGTACAAACATAAACCAATTCTTATCAAGTCACTACGGATTGATCCAACCAATACTAGCGCGCACATGCCACCAAGATCGGCATACCGGTTCGGCACCTCAGTGAATGCAAAATATTTCGAATCAACAAAAAAATTGAATTGTAACATACCTCATGCTGCATGTCGGATTCCATCTCCTCAGTACCGCTCGACACTTGCTTCACCCGACTCCTAGTGGATCGACCCATCTACATCAAGCCGATAAAGTAGTACGACAGTTAGATCATCTGTATACAAGATCAACACTTTTGCGTTCACGAGAGATCAGTACTTTCAGCATACTAGATTTGGACTTCACAATTTGAGCTTTGCGTACAAGATGAGCACTTCTGCGAAACAAAATTCAACGTACCATATCAGAACTTGCGAAATGTTACGGAATGCAAAATCGGAGAAGGCTAGGTGTATGTAAAATCGGAGGCAAATTGTGCATGACAAGATTCTCTCAGTCAATCTCGACGTGAACCTTCGAAGGATACCATCCGACTCCACAAAGGACTGTGACGCTAGAGAGGACAGCATCCACTCACCGGGAAGGTCGGACACCGAGGTCATGAACTCATGAAATTTCAACCACCGATATTGACGGCCAATTAGATTCACGGCTAGTTGGAGAGATTAACTATCTCATGAATTCGGCTCCATACTCTCCGACAACTTGGTAGTCCTACCAATTCAAAAGATGGAGCGAAGTCTCGGGAAAAGGTTTTGTTTTCCCCATCCACGCGCTGGAGATTCATTGTATCAACGCAATCAGTCGAAGTAACAGGCGGCCAATCAACAACTGTAGGCATGAATTTCAAACAGTGGTTTGCTCAATGTTTGTATTGGACTTGGAATATCCTTGCGTTTATAGGTTAAAGACTTGTTTTGACACAACGTATAATATAGGGTAAGGGTCTATGTAACAATGGAAGGGATGGTGGAGATGGAGGCCTACATTATGGATGGATACACGATGAATTGCGGTGCAGTTTAATTCTTCTGAATTCAGGTTCTCTATTTGGCAATTCCCATGTCGATTTAGCATGGAAGACTGTGGACTATTGGATTGGTCATTGTAAAATCATGCATTATCTGACACCGTTAGATTGAGGTTGTTTTAGGTCCATTAGATCGAGGCTGAACAAGAACCATTAGATCGTGGTTAGAAAAGCACCATTAGATCGTGCATGGGAGAAAGTGATCATTGTGTACAATATTGCATCTTGAGAACATGCAGAAAATTATGACAATCTAAAGTTCCGTAAGTCCTTGTCTGCTAGTCATCTTCTTTGTGAAAACCCTAACTACGAGTACTTGGCAAGGGCTTCTAGGAAGAATGAAATAGAGTGGTGGTTCTATAGTACTTTCCTTTGTTGTAGGAGTTGGTCCTCCAAAAGACTACAAACAAGTTTGCAAGGTGTGCAAAACTATACCTACATGCCTTAGTTCTTGCGATGCTAGAATATACTATTGCTACAGTGATAAATCCAATATGACTAGGGCTACTATTCACTTAGGAAAGTACACTCACTCAGTAGCAAAGGGCATGTATAGAGACTCTGCTAAAGAAATCAACAAACTCATTGCAGAGCAAGTTGCTAGAACTCCTATAGCCACCAACTCTGCCATTGCGTTGTCAGCTAGCAAAGATTTTCTAACAAACCACTTATTTCACCATGGACAAGGAGAAAAGCAAATCTTGAAGAGGGAAGAAATGGATTATGGAAGAGGTCATGGATAAGGAATATCATTTCTTCTTTCCGTTCAAACAATCGAGGAGGTGTCATTGACAACATTATGACAATGAAGAGGGAATCGAAGTTTAAATTCATACATGACAATGTCTTCCCGGGCCAAGGCAAGGAAAAGGTGTACATATTCAAAATGCTCACCGAAGGTCCTGGAAGTGGAGTGGACTTGATAAGGCGCATGCAAAGTGGAGGGATCTACAGAATGCGTGGATGATGTTTGACCACGTAAAGCGCGTAAAGGATTGAACCACAATGGCCTGCCACGTGTACGACTCTCAATACAAGAAGGTAGCTGTGTGCGACATGCAATCCGAAGATATTGAGGTCCAAGTGCAATTTTGGAGGTCCTTGAATGCAGTAATGTCACAACATGAAGTATATCATTGAAATTTTAAGGGTTTTATGGCTAATAGCGCTATGGCCAATTGGAATGCGGTCCGCATTGTTTATGGTAGTGGTTCTGTCCACGAGATCATGGAGAATCGTGAGAAGACGCGTTTATTGCATTGGAGTAATTCTCTTCATAAACACACACAGAAGCACATCAAACAAACATTCCAGCAACAACACATTGCACTATGCAAACAGTACAAAGAGTCAAAGACAATGGATGCAGCAGAGACTCGCTATCTTGCAATTCGCTCGTGGTGGTTGTCATCTGAAGCTGCAAGTGAAGACTCAATTCATCACTTAGACCACTGGTTAGCATTTTGACATTTTCGGTATTTACAATGGGGTGGCTTTATGACAATGGTAAGTGATTTTTTTAGCTATTTTAAAATGTATTCTATTCTCTTAGAAATACAGGATTATAAATTTGAATTGAGGATTGGGAGAAAGTGATTTTTTCTTATTAAATTTGCTTCAGTTACATAAATCATAGGAAATAGTTACTAAAAATCTTAGGTAAAATGCTTTATAAAAAATGGAAGTAGTAGGGATAAACAATTAGACATCCATTAGATCCGACGGCTCTAAATGGACCTGTACTTAATAGTACCATTTGTAGTACCTTGAACCCAATTACCAAATTCTAGGGCCTAATTTGATGTACAATCTTTCTATGTATTTTGTATAATGTAAATAATTCTAAATATTTGTAGAATTTTTTGTACAAAAAAATTTCTTTTCATATTAAATTTTTGAGGACAATACTTGCAATTATACAAAGTACTTCTAAATATTATTGGATATAGGATATGTCTTTCTTTATTTACTCATGTCTTGCTATGGTTGGCTTTGTAGGGCCTCACTTTGGAAGAAATGACAGATATGCCTTCTTGTAATTTGTCAGAAACGATTCATAATAAGTGGCTCCAAATGTCGAGTAAACGAGTAAACAATTTGTTTGATGCCACTTGTGACGATAGTATTTGCACTTGGATGCAAATGACAAACTACAGGGCATTCTTCAAAAGTCATCCATCTGGGTCTAGTCCATCGAGAAGAGAATTGAAGCTAAGAGTAGCGACACGTAGCGGATGCCCCCCAAAAATTGCAAAAGCATTAAATACATTGCCAGAAGCACATGGTGTGGGAACTTGAATACCACATTTGGAAGGAGAAGAAATATTTGGGAGTACAAAGAGGAGGCTTGACATACCTATTGGTGATGCAAGAGATTCACATAGACCAAACAAAGTGAATTTTTCTCAACCCTGTGTTCGAACAAGGTCAACAAAGGCATCCGCAGAATCATTGGAGGGCAATGGAGAACGGAGGCAGCCAAGTCAATGCCTTCCAATATGTGACGATAGCATTTGAAAGCGACTGTGATACATCAAAATGGCACATTGCAAGGATCAGTCACAAATCAAATGTTAAATATTCAGCTCAACAACAGACATCAAATATAAAGTGTACCTCAAAAATTGCGAAGGGGAAGAACGGAACCCCAGCTCCCACCTACCGTAGTAGAAAGGAAGAATATGGGACTAAGTGGGAGGTGGTTGTGGACTTCTGGTTTTGTTGGGATGACATTGAACGATGTATGAGAGGGACCAAACGCAAGCGGGTCATTGATAGGCCTGATGTGCCCGAGGTTTGGCCTATTCTAAGTGGAACTAACCTCAATAGAGAAGAAACTTTGTTGTTGCAGCATGCAGATTTCCACCTCCAAGAGTGCCCTTCATTGTCGCCACGGCAACTCTTCACCATGTCTAAGATTTTTGAGCCTGTCTTCTATGACCATGTCCACCAAATCCGGATGCCTATCCAATAGTGAGGAACAACCGAACTATTAAAAGAGTTGCAAATGTTCCAACTATACAACAACAAAACAAATGAGAAAGTGTTGGGAATGTTAAAGGACAAATTGTAGGAGTAACTCTATTGCCATTTCTTGGCCTTGGGGCAATAGTGGTTTTGGAGACTAGAGATGACCCTAGGAAGAACATGTACCGAATTTTAATGGGTCAATTTTCCACATGCACATGCCTGGACTTTACTAACATGGTTGTATCCATTGTTGGGGGGCGAGCACAATATGTTAATTGCAAGCACCTATAGCTTCAATGAGTTGAAGGTACTACTAATTCGAGCAGGGATCATCATAGTTCCAAAGTAGGCATGGGTTTTTTTTGGAGTGCTTTCATTCATATTGTATTTTTTCATGTACATTGCAATTGAAATGATATGAAACACATGGAATAAAAATAATTATTGATGACACAAAAGAGAGACGCATATCTCATGAATTAAAAATATTGTTGATGGTTCAAAAGCATAGTTCCCTTATATCTAACTACACCCATTCCTATTTATTCTCTGATTTCTCTCCTTTTTCAATCCAACCTTTACCTCCAATTTTTTTCACTTTACTTCATTTGAATCCTCACCTTCATCTTTTTTTGGATTATTTCTTTTTAGAATGTGTTTTTCCTTTTTTGTATCGTTGACTGTTTTCTTATACAATTTAGTCCAGCATGTCTACAATGTACTTGTAGGCATGATGTGGCATTGAATTATAGATACCCTAAATTTTTTTTAGAATTAAAAACTATATTGCCCTTAACCCTTATAAATGAAAAAGAGATTTCTACCACAATGATTTCAGGTGGACACTTCCCCCTTACCCATAAGTTATCCACTCATCTTCCACGTGCCCACTTGTAAAAGTATATGTTAGAAATCGCAATTGATATGGGTAATTTTAAAGTCAGTGTTATCCATATTGTTTTGAGCTAGTTCAAAAATACAATTGACTATTGGCAAAGTGACATGAGTATAATGTAACTAAAGCGGTTGGCAAGGTTTTTGCTACAGCTTTAACAAAAATTGCCTAAACTTTGCACATAACTTTGAAAGCCTCAATGCATACTACAAAAAGTTTGGGCCAATAAAGTAGAAAACTTTATACCAATCCACGGTTATAGGGGACACGGTCATAGGTCACAAAATTTACTACGAATAGTAATTTTATTCAATTTTTGAAAAAAATTAGTCCCAAAATTTTTTACAGCAAAATTTTCCAAAAAAACACTCTTAGAGGCTCATTGCTTTTGAACTTCATACTCGCAGCTCGCAAGCTCACAGCTCCATGCTCAAGTGCTAGTGTCGTTGCAATGGTGTGCAAGGCCATAATTATAGCTTAGCATTTTAAACACATTTTCTTTTTTCTTCTATAGGCTTGAAGTTGCCTTTTTTTATTTGAAGCAATTGGACATTTATCCTTAAATATTAGATGAGATTCAACTTCTCTATAGGGCTACGAGTTCCCCTACATTCCTAGATTGATGGGAACTTAGCCACAATAGTAGTTTGATGTGGTAGAGCGACTGCCACATTAGATAACAATTTAAAAAATAATAATTTTAATATTTTAATGATTTTATTCATTTATTTATATTGTTTTTTATTCTAGCTAGCAATGGTTAGTTCCTAATATGGGGAACTAGCCTGAAACGGCCCTCCAATGTATTTGAAAAACACTCTAATGTTCAATTTTTGGACGATGAATAGATTCATATTCTTGTTTCTTTCTTGTTGTTGCTTGGATGAAAGTCATCATAATTTGTGGAGATACTTTATCAAGTTCTTGTTCTATCTATCAATTGGATTTGGTGTTATTAGAGTACATATTTTTCTAAAATTATCAATGTGGAAGTATGTCAAGTGGTCGACCAAGCCAAAATTGCATTGACTCTAATTCAAAACTAAATTTGCAAAAATGAGGTCATAAATGTAAAGAACACAAAAATTTCAAAAAATCCCCATGCCAAGAGAACCTCCTTTTAAATCCATTCCAACAAGTTTTATTCCCAAAATGATAAAATTTGCCTTTCAAAATTCATAAAAAAAAATATTAGTGATAACATTGGTTAATCTAATTGTACGGATGGAATCTAAAATTCATAATTGTCAATTCCGGAGAAGACTCTGGATGTTGAGGGGTTAAATTGACTTAAAAAATACTGTTTAACGAAATCCCTGTTTTCACGACCACTTCAGTGTGATAGTGATAATACAGAGACCAAAGCGAATGTGATATTAAAGAGGTCACGATGTAACTGGCTACAAAAAATTCTTTTTCACACAGCGTCTCTTTTCAAGACTCTCTGCGAGAACCACTGCACTCTGCAATTGCAACGTTGATAGACCTCCGTGATCTTCACTCAAAGAATTTCCCACATTCCAGACATGGGACTTACACATGCTGCCAGCATTTGCACTCCCGTTTCCGCTCGTCTTCTCAGGAAACTAAGCTTAACCCACAGGCACCAGGATAAGAGTCTCTATGACATGCTGGGGCAGCTGCGATGGAATAGAACCTCGTGCAATTGCGAAAGTAATTCCACAGGGAACCTACGAGACCATGTTCTGGTAATAGACCCAATTTCGAACCTGATTTGGAGATTTTTGAGTCAGTTTTGTAGCTTAATTAGTCAGTCACTCGATTTTTCAGTCTTTGCTATTGATCATATGGCTATGGCGATTGCAGAGGCGTCAGTGGCAAGGACAGCTTCACCAGGGCGCTATTTTAGCCCTGCTCTTGCATAATACCGCTACGGAGGTGAGCAACCTTCCGAATTTTTCGAGGATTGAAAATGTAATCGTGCTTGAATTTCTTGATTTCGCTCTGAGCTCCTTAATGGTACACCCTAGGTGCACAAAATGCTCGCGATCATATGGAATTTTATAACATTGTGACAAACTAGTGCTGGATGCAAATGTGATTTTAGTGGGTGTCAAAATTGGGTATTAGATCATTGATTTTGGACAAAGATTCTTCTTATCTCATCTCGGGTCTCATTAATAGTGGGTGAATGCTAGTGTTCGCTTCAAGAGGGAATAAATTGGTTGGAAAATAAGAATTTGCAGTTATGTCGTCACCTTTGTATCCACTTATTTTACCATTGTAGGAACACTACAAGTTTAGGGTATTCCATTCACCAAACTTGAGTATTTTCCAATTTCATCCAAAAAGAAATTTGGAGGCACAAGAAATGGTCTAGAACTTGTTGCATTTGTCAAACTCCTAATTGTACTTTTGTATGCAATTTCTTGTGACATAACAAAGTGTGAGGGAGAGTAGAGAGTGAGTTTTGAACGGTCTATATCCGTTTCCTCTGATCTGATGAGAGAACAGAGGACGTGAGATTAGAGAAGGTGATAAAAGAGGTCGGGATGTACTGGTAAAGACTTAGTCCGCTAACTGAAGTTGGATTGGGAGTGTGCGCTTTCAGCAAAATGCGGGTAGATTGTCGCTCGTTTCTACATCCACTGATGCTCACTTGCTAATGACGTGCTTTGGAGTGCCGGCTACAGCGGATGCGGATTTGGAAGTTGCTGAAAGATGTGAATTACGTGGTTCCGAGAATGAGAGTCCCATTTTCTCCTTGGGGGTGGCACCTCAGCTTGACCTTCTCATTACTGGCAAGTCATGATAAATATGCATTGTTCGCATAGCTACTAAGCCTTGATAAGTGTATGTTTGACACATGCCTGGTCAACTGCGTGAGAATTGAATGGAACTCAGAGACGAAATCTGCAAAGCTTTCTTCTAATTTGAAGTTTTTGTCCTGGCAATCCTTCTTCTTGGACAGATTATTGGATTTTACAAGTTCGCCTGAGGCGAGTGTGTCTACTTCGAGTTTGGTTTCAAGTTTTGTGAGTTGGTTGCAGGTCATGCAACGAGGGAGTTGCGACTTTGGAGACTGAGTGATTGGACTCCAGTTCTTGGGCATGCTTTAGGAGGGCATACTGGGTGGGTGCGAACTCTCGCTGTTGGCAATAAAGTCATGGTGAGGTAAGCTTAGAAATTGCATACAGCATCACACATCTGCTTTTTTCCTGTATTTGTCTCAAAGTCCAATTGCTTCCCAGTTTCTTGGCGGTTCATTATTGCTACTCTTCCAACAAGCATACGGGATCGTGCGATTCTTCTGTGCCGATACACTTAGCATCCTTGAAAGTAATGGCATGGCATATTTCGAGAACATTGTGAACTAAGTTATGTAGAGCAAGTCATGTCAAATCAGAGAAAATCAGAGAGAATTAACTGAATTAATTGTATGTGAAGACAATTTGAAGACTTGGAGACCGCTCACTTTTTCAAGTTGAGCTCAGTTTTGTAAAACTTTCCCCTACATGTGTCATTGTTCCCCTTAGAGGGCTCTCAATAAGGTTCTCTAGAATATTATGCAGTGACCACTACCGGGAACCAGTGTGTCTGACGCTTCATTCGTAAGTTTTCATTGTGAGTGAGGTAACTGTGTTCTGGTATTTTCATTGCTCTGTTCTGTTCAGCGCAGCATGCAATTTCGTTAAGGTGTGGAAGCTTCCTGGCACCTCAAACGCTAGGATGACAAACTCCTCCACGATTAGGCATTTAGGTGACTTGCAACTATTCAAGGGTAATGGTCATCTACCAAATTGCTTCTGTTTGAATTTTCTTCACTCACACACTTGTTGGGGATATTGCACGCTATGGTGAAAAGCTCCAGTCATTAATACAGGAACTGTGCTTGGGAAGAGCAGGTGATGTACTTGTAACGGCAATGGATGATGACTGCATTTACGCTGCCACCGCAGATGGGTAAGCCTATGCTTTGCGTGCCTTCGCTTTTGGAAATCTTTAACCCTCTGGTGCTAAACTAAACATAGAAATTCCACTTTGAAGACACGGACTCCATTACAGTAACTATCAAAACATATTTTATTGTTTGAAACTGTGGGGCATGTTTTCTTAATTTCGTTGGTATATTTTGCTACCTTGAAGTTCCCAAATGATTCATTCAACTCCTATAGATGTGCAAGCTGACACTTTATGCCATTTACGTAACCTTCAAACAGAAAAGTTGACCGATTCTAATTGCCTTGCCAGAGTGCTACATATGTGGAAAATCTCTCAAGCTTTAAAGAACCTATCTGTTAGCTCCCTTTACACAGGAGCCAGTGTTCAAGCCCATGAAGGTATGACTATCCTGTTCAATTTTTTTTTAATTTTGATTGATCAGATAGCTGACGTGGGATGTATCTTAAATACACCTACTCCCTCCGTTTGGAAATAGTGCATCCATTCTCAGTGCAATCACCAGTGAGAATGGATACACTATTTCCAAACGGAGGGAGTAATTGATTGACCACATTCAATGTTATTGGATAGAGACAAATATCTTATGAGTAACTGACAAACTACTCAACCCAAACAATTTAGAGTGTGAACCTTTAAACTCATCGGGCATTTTGAAGCTTTGACTAGATGTGGAAGTCGTAACGGTCTACTGGGGAAATGATTTTAGTTCACTGTAACATGTCTGTAGAGTTGAATCTTTCGTCTTTTATCCAGTGACTTGTGTCTTTGGTCCTTTCAAAACTTTCTTATTAGCACCAAATGAACCTCTGCTTGTGTAACGCTGGAATACGTGGAGGAATCTCAGCAGCAAGTGTATTGCAGGCAGAATCATCAGTCTAGTGCTCCACGACGACGTTGTCATTACTACTGGACACGATGGTCATATTCGGGTACATTCTGTCCCTTTGTGCTTGTAAATTCACACTGTTTTAGCTTCTTCATATGATGGAAAGTTTCCACATACGTTCATTATCCACAAGAACTGGCATTTCCTTATATTCTTTCCTCAACTTGTGCATTCTAGGTCTGGTGCAAATTGACCTTGCAAATGAAGGCAGAAGCAATAGCTGCGCACAAGGGCGCAAAGCTGCATGCCTTAGCATCAACAAGCACCTTCCTCTTCAGTGGCGGGGCTGACAAGGTTTGTGCGCGTCATTGACATTGAAAAGTTTCTTCTGGAAGTTTTAGAGTGTCATAAAAAGAATCTTCGTCATGATTCATGGGAAGGTCTTCCTATGAATTAGGGCCATTCGAAGACCTCCAAATGATCATTGTGACATAGGGTGCAAATTATGGAGAACTCAAGATTATTTTGCAGTATTGTCCAGGAGTTCTGGAAACAGCCCAATTGTACTGAGAACCATGTTATTGCCGTTTGAATTCAATTGCTGTCTTTTTTGTCTTGAATTTTGAATTCTGCTTAGTTGTATGGTGCTTTGCAGTTTGTGCGAGTTTGGGATCCAGAAACTCTGGCCCCTGTTGGAGAACCGGTGCAAGCACATGCTACGGGTGTAAGATCATTAGCTGCTAAGCTTACTTCCTCATCATCCATTCTAAGTTCAGCGCAAACTATGTCACCACTTGAGGAAAACGGAAGTCAATTGCATAGCCTCGATTCGACTATTTGGTTAGTGTCAGGGGATGCTCAGGGTGACGTCATAATTTGGCGCTTTGTGACAAGGTAGTTCTGTTCTGAGGAAAATGATAATGAACCAGTTTCTTCTTGCCGAGACTACCGTGACATGGATGAGCAGAGCAAGTCCACCAAAATCGGGCCCAAACTAATTCTCATATTTATTTTTCTTAAGGCTGTAAGTTTGCCATTTAAAATCTCATCTTTAAGTAACTTAAAATTTAAATGAAATTCAGATAATGAGTGCCTCAGATTCTGGTCTAGATAGAGACATCATTATAGACAATGAGGGTAAAAAAACGACGTTGCAGTTGACACACCATGAGCATATCATGAACATATCACACCATGAGTTACTGTACAGCACAATTCATAACAATCTTGAGCAACTGCATTTGCACCCTTGCAAAAAGAGTTTAGGCTCATTTCGCATAGCATCTTGAGCTTATATAAAGCATTGTCAATATCCGCGATCTGAGTACCAAGGTAGTGATCGACAAGCTTTTGAAATAAATCAATTAGGTATGGGAAAGCAGTGGAGACGGAGCAAGCTCCCCGCAACAATAGATGTAATGAGCCAACTAGTCTTCCAATGAATTGATCTATACAGTTGCGATAATAACTAAAAATGTACATGAGAAACGAATCGGATACTACTATTGTTTTGCTGAAATTAACGAACCAATTCTCAACTTTGTGAAGCTCAGGTTTTGTAAGGAAAGATGGGAGGCTCGTAAGATGGGAGACTTCTCAAGAAATGCTGTCGAACATGTCACCTTGCTCGGTATCACTTGATCTTTGGTTCGTGGGGTGTTCCACATGGAGCTGCATATCCAAACAAGTACTCTGGAATGATTTGATGGGGGTTATCGTGAAGCTCTGGTCCCATCCTTCATCATCCGCTGGTATCCAAAGTTGGTCTTTGTTGATGGTGTCTGGAGAGGATGACTTTAGATAGGCTACCAGTTCCCATGAACAATCTGCCACAAAACACAAGATGAATGTAAAAATTTCCTTGCTCTCTCATAACTGAACAGTTTCCTTGCTCTTCCATAATTGAATATAGTTCCTTGATCTTTCATAATTGAAGAACGAACGTAGTATAATTGGTACTCCGTATAACTTAATGCATATATATTAGCACCTTAAAAGTGGCCAAGGTAACCAATCAGCAATATAATCCTAAATCAAATGAGGGTAGTTTGTACATCCCAAACTCGGGGGCTAGTTTGTACAAGGGAGGACCCAGAGGCAGAACCGAACCCAAGATACATCCCAAACCCTACCGATTAGTCGTCTAATAAAAGGGATTTTAGGGTTTTAGGTCTCATTGACCTTTGAGTTTTGTAAGTACACTAGGGTCCTTACTTTAGATATGACTTCATTGGACCCAATACCCTACAGTAAGCCGGTTCAGCACAGAAGGTCTTCTAGCAGAATTTGTACCCGAGGGTAAAGGCGACATTAGCGCATCAGAAACGGAGATCTTGAGGAGGAAGCCTCTTAGGGCGAATTCAAGGTGCTGTGCTGGTACTCCTGCGCTCGACAGCTGCTTGAGGCTGAGCTTGAATACAAATTTCTCCACAGGCGTCTGATTGATATCTACAACCAAAAGAGTAATTTTGTCCACGAGCCCCTGAAAAATCAACCAAGGACTTAGCGAAAAGTCCCCAAACTTGCTTTGGCAACCAAAAACGAAGTAGTGAAAAAGTCTAAAACATGGTTTGGTACCAAATTTTTTGCAATCCGTTTTTCCGTATCACACAGAAGCTCAAGAAACAGCTAAATTAAGCTTCTGTGAGATATGGTATAACGGATTGCAAACTCTGCTAAAATTGTCAGAAAAAAAGGAAAAAACTTACTTGCTGAATCCAAGTGCGAAGATTAGTGACTGCCGAATGGATGTACTCTCTCAAACCAGGGTGGCGAGCCCACTGGACTGGAACGTTAAAGTGCCGCCGTCTCTCAAAAAGCTCTGCACATCCAATAACCGATCATTCTCATGAAGTTAATATAGAGACATCCCAATTTCTACTATTACAGCACCGAACCTCAGAATCAAAGCAAAGCTGTCGACTTCCAGAAGGAGCCCTACCTGGTGGGTAGAGTTCTCGGATGCACAGCAGCTGATGGATGCAAACCTCCAGAAACTCACAAACCAGCTCTCCAAGCTCTCCTGCAAAACAGAAAATATCATTAGTAGAATACCCAGCCCCACATTAAAACCTACTATTGAGCGGGTTTGAATTTAAAACCGCCTTGAATGCGTTACAATTGGTAAAATTTAACGGAGCTAGATTTCGGGTTCTCTGTTTCGGGTTAGATGCTGTATCGATTAAACCGTATCAAAATGAGCAAAAAATTTCAAGACTAAGCACATTCTAGGCCGAGGCGAGTACCTCGATCAGAGAGGCGAACGCCTTCCATAGACGCCAGAAGGCAGCACTTGCTGTTGAGGTGGTGTCGGTGCTCGGAGAAGTAGAATGTTTTGCATCACTTCGTTCTTCCATGCCAAAACCTAAAGTCACTGGGTCGACTTTTCCCAAAACCCTAGCGTCATGAGGAAGGAGCAGAGAATCTGTAGAAATTGATGACACAAAAGAGGGTCGTCCCACGAAACCCTAATTCCGTTCCTCCCGCTCTGCTTCCTTGGCCATGGCAGAAATCAGAGTTTCCAAAGAGGGCTGTTTCTAAAACCCTCAGACTAAAGGGCCTGTGACATCAAATCTGTTGCAGGTGTTAGGGTTTTGCATTTAAGACAGATTCCTCGTGTCCCTAACGAATGGCGCAGGCTCATATGAGGAGATGCGAATAATACGAGTTCTACAGTACTGTCTTTCCAGAGATACCTACATGCCGCATTTAGAACTGCAGCATACCAAAATCATGAACAGTAAGCTCTCTAGGCGTACATATTTTACTTTTCTCTCTTTGGGGGCTCTTCTACAGGATCAAGGTGCTCAATGTACAATTGCATGTCCAAGCAACTGCTGCGCATAGACTTGATGGCTGTGATCGTGAAGCTCTGGTTTGAAATTTCTTTCTCCTCAGCTGGTACCCAATACTGGCCTTTGCTGGAAATGTCGGCAGCGAGTGCCTTCATGTAAGCCACCACCTCCCATGAACAATCTGCAGCAGCTAAGACTAATTGCAGTGTTAGATTCATGAACGTTATTTGAAATTCTTTTCTGGGCACGAATTGGGGTTATCAAACTTCCTTGGCACATAATCTTCTATCGGTAATAAAAAAATAATTATTCCTCTAAAAGCAACCAACCACTCCTTAGGATTATCTCACTTCAATTTGACTCTTCTAGTTGCAAATATCGTAGGCTAGGTAGGGACACCCTAAATTGTCACCCTAAACGTTAAGTCAATGCTTCATATTGATTAAGAGGATACAGACCACCCAAACATCTACTCAAGTGTTGATATTACTTATAAAACTTTGAACCATAGTAACCTTTGCATACAATATACAAATATCACATTCTTTGGTGCATTGGAATCCTCTTTCATTTCCACAAACGAACATGTAAAAAAATGACAGGTATAATAATTGTAGTAAATAAGCTCAGTGGCAGTTACAAAATGGAGACACTCAACTACTTAAGGCTAGAAAGCTTTTCAAAGGGAATGTACCTGGTGGTAAAAGCGACAGTGCGGAATCAGAAACGCAGAGCTTGAGGAGGAAGCCTCGAAGAGCAAACTCCAGGTTCGACTGGAGGTGAGATGAGGGCAATCCTGCACCTGCCGCCTGCTTAAGACATAGCTTGAAAATAACCTTCTCCACTGGCACTTGGTGGCCATCCAGAAACACTACTGCGATTTTCTCCACAACGCCCTAAAATTGCATCCACCAATTTGATCAGTACAGGGCTTGACTAAGGTTTCATTCGGCACCCCTACACGATAGAGATTTCATAGGATTTTACATGACAAATTCGATTGATCATCCTGTGAACAAAAATAATTCACACAGGACGGAATTAAAAATCAGCAGAATCAGTGAATTGAAGCAAATTGCATATGTTGGTCACAAAAAAACATAAACTGAACAAGAGAAAGTACCCATATGACCCACTAAAAAGCGCCAGAGATTACATGAGGCCCTCGGGGGTTAACCCAATTTCTAATATCTGTATGATGAGAGCTTGGGGATACAGATATCCGTACTTGCTGAATCCAAGGCTGAAGATTAGTAACGGCCGAATGTATGTACTCCCTCAACTCAGGGTGACGAGCCCACTGCACAGGAACATTAAAATGGCGCCGTCTTTCGAAGATCTCTGCACATAAAATTAAAAAATTCTCACTAAATTGGCTAAAAATCTAAGGTAGGCTCGCCCAAAATTGCTAGACTCCAAAGCATCACTTCCCTATTAGCTTCTGTACCCCTTAATCAATATACTTGGAATCAAATCACCAATCTTAAACTTCCACTAATAAACAATTTAACCCTTCATAAACTTCGCATACGGTATCAAAATGACGCACTCTTTAGTGCACTGGAATCCTCTAGCAGTTGCCAACAAGTAAATCAGCAAAAGTATTGATTCGGAGTGTCCCCCGACGAAAAACCGACAGCAAGAGACTCAGTAAACCTACCTGGCGGATAAACCTCGCGGATGCACAGCAGCTGATGAATACAAACCTCGAGAAACTCGCAAACTAGCTCGTCAAAATCTCCTGCAAGCACAGACAAACGTCCATGAGCTTGGGAAAAAAAGAGAAAGCAGTGTTCATAGCTGAAGAGATCATGCAACTTGAGGAAATCGGCCATCTCTGCTCACCTTGAGGAGCCTCCATCAAGACTACAACACAATCGGTTGGTCACACAGAATTCTTGGAGCCGAATTGACGATGGGTAAAGCTCAGTTTGCAGCTTGATTCTTCTTGAAGAAACCGCTGCAATTCAAATGTGAAGGAGAGCATGAAGATGGACACAAGGCAGATCTTCAGCTTGAAGAAGAGTTGCTGTTATTATTAGGCTGTGGGGTGCCGTAATTAGTTACTGGAATGCCACATCATGCTGTGATGGGGAGATGCTCCTGATTTTAAGAAGGTTGTGGATCTAGGGCTCAGTCTTTTGGCGGCGCATTCAAGGCCGTACGCTGGCCAGGGTTAATTTATGCAGCTACAGTGGCAAAAAAAAAATTAAGGGGTGAAAACACCCAAAACCACAATTCAACATAGTTGGAGGCACCTTTTCATGAGAAAACTTTTTTTTGGGTAGTATTAGCGATTGAAAACCATGAATTTCCAGGAAAAAAATTACAATTTATGAACAAGATATGTAATTTCTATGAATTTTCAAAGTAAAACTCCCAAGGCCACTAAGAGAGTCACATAGCTTGATCCCCATATCGAAATTTAGAAAATCAACAATCAACTAATTGCAATTATGTAAGAAAATGGTTTAATGGCATTTTTTGAGACACTTTCAATGGAAGTCTACTTGTCAAAGATGAGTACATGTACAATTGGGATGTTTGGGGAGTTTTTCACCCGTTAACCCTTAAAAGCCCAAGGAGTTCAAACAAATAGAGATATTATAAAAAACAAGTTTTGTAATTTTTTAAAAGTTTACATTGAAGAAGATAATGTGAAGTATAAAAAGTAGAAAGTATTTGCATTGTTGAGATTATAAAACTGTTTTTAGAGTCTCTTCAAATGAATTTTGAAGATTTAAACTCAAAAATTCATCAAAAATATAATTTCTATCTCCAACGTTTTGAAGTTTTTTTGATTGGTCAAAATTATAGTTTCTATTGATTTGTGAAAAAACGCATAAGATATAGTAATAAGAATGCCAACACTTTTCCCAAATAGTAAGTTTTTCAACACTAAGCCAATTTCAAACACTTTGTGCTATTTCTTTTAAAAAATTTGTTTATTTGTAGCTATCTTTGTTTTGAATATGAATAATAAAAGACAATCTAATTTTTTTTAAATTGAAAAAAAAATTCCCAAAATGCTACCCAAAAGTCAAGTAGTGACCAAAAATGCTTGCTTGAATGCTTAGGGGTTAAGTGAAACTGAAAGTATTATGGAACACGGCAAAGGTAATTCTAACTTTGGAAAACTCAAAATTAATTTTTGATTTCAACACAACATAGAAGTTTTCTTGGAATTGAACATTTTTGTAATACATCCTACACAAATTAAATCAATTGCACTCATTTGTACTAATAGAAAAGGGAGAAGCATAAATGTCAATTGTGCAAATTCTTTGGTGTCAATTGCTTAAGTAAATAAAATCTTCATTTAAGTCAAACCCTTTTAAATTGGAATTCATATCTCTTTTACAAGGAAAAATATTAGTATCACCTACAAAATTAATATCATCAGAATATTTTTGTTTTGTATAATTTTGTGTAATGTAATAATATTTGAATTTACACCAATTCAAAATACTATGACTTTAATCAAATTAGTGTCTCATGCACAAGTAGGATAAATCAATGTAATGAATCTTGCTCTGCCATAAGTATAGGCCAAGTGCATCACCTATTGCCATGAGTGTAGAACAAGGGCAACACCTTTGGCCAAGTAATCTATTGTATATATAAGAAGGCTCTACATTTAACTCCAATACACTTCAACAAAAGATAGAATACAATCATTCTTAAAATCATTGTATGTAATTGTAACTCCTCCAAGATATCTATATTAATTATTCATGTATTGCATTCTTTTATCTTTGCATTTATAAATTATCCTATTTTTCATCAAACTTTCTCAATGGTATGAAATTGGATGAAGAACATTTTTCAAGCTATTCACCATCCACTCATTAGTTAGTTGAGCATCTAAGGGTTAATCTATGAAAGGGTAGTTCTACAAGGGATTTTCACTAAAATACTAAATGAAACAACACTTGGTAATACATTGATGTGTGAACATGTGTATAGTAATGATATTGGACTTTCCTCCTTAGAACGTGTTGCACCTTGATGTAAAACTAGATGGAGGTGGCAAGAGAGGGTCATTTGCAGAAGAAGCATTATCTTCCTCCATAGTTGTTCTAATCCTTTGCCTGATTCATTGGCAACATATTCAAGATATTATTACTATATTGTATTTAGGGCCATTTACTCTAAGAGTCAAGACCAAGGTAACTCAAGAATTGAAAGTTCTTACTGGTGAAGATTAAGATAATGGTCTTAACAACTATATACTAGGAGTCTAAATCAAAGTATGTAAAAATGATTTATTTAGTGCCTACATGGTACCAATTTAATTTAAATGCAATAGAATATCAAATTTTAATTTAAATAAATAAATATCTGAAAAAATTATTGATGTTAACAAATATAATTGACTTTAATTCTTTAAAAATCATAGAATGTAACTGATATGTCCAATATAAGTATAAGTGCACTAATTTCTGTATAAATACATCAAACAATGTTCACAACTTACAAAAGAATGGAACATTTTTGGCTATCAATGGTAGATGACATCATAGCACCTACACAATGCATTCATTTGTTCATATAAGGGAAGGCGAGCTATTACTAAGAAACTTATATTTGAATACTCATGATTATGTGCCAATGAGGTTTGATTTTTGAACCACAAATACAAAAATTGTCACTAAATTTAGGTAAAATCCAAAAATAGAATTTAATTATTGTATGCAAAGTTATAAAAGTTCAATCTTCAAATGGAAAATTTTTCAAATTCATGCTTTATTATCAAACATCCTATTGTTGAACATTTTGTAATGAATATCTATTTAATATATAAATATAGGAAGGCACGATTTTAGATATTCACTTGGAATTAGCCAATCCTACCTTGTTACAAATCTTAATAAAAAAATTGATTTGGAGTAGGATCTAAAACAAAACAATTTATAAATAAATAACACACAACTTCAACAGAGGTGGCAACATTGAATGCTAGGGTGGAAAAAAAGAAATCAAAGTTTTTCAAAACATTGTAGGTTTTTCATAGTTTCCAAACTAATAGATCCTTTCAATAGAATGTGTCATAGCACCAAAGAATAATGATTTTCAATTATCTATAAACTCAAATATTTTATTTGTAAACCACTAATGTTAAGAATCACTTCAAGTTATACTCAGTGTGATCTATTTTAATTTTTAATTTTTAATTTATTGCACCAACCATCTTGCTTCTACCTATCCATAATTAGATTCCTTGAATTAACAACAAAATTCACACTCTCGATTATTTTATCTTATTGCACGGGTATACAACTCAAAATAATTTTTTTGGCATTGCTCATGTACGCACCAACCATCCTTTCACTATCAGTTCTACCATATTATCTTCACATTAACAAAAGTGGGTACATCCAAAATCACGCCTTATCTAAAACCACCATCATCACTCTACATACATCTCCAAAATAAATATGTACATATATTGAAGAAACAATTTTAGAACATCTACTCAAAAACTTGACCCTTTATAACTTTTGCATACGGTATCCAAATGTCCCATTCTTTAGTACATTGGAACCTCGCCAACAAGAAAATATGAAAATTTTGATCAGTCTAAAAATAATATAGGCAACAGTAGCAAAAAGTGGCGGTGTTGGGTACCCACCTTATTCTATTCCCTTGTAGAAAACCTATCATACCCAAATTTAAGTGAAAGAAAATGGATATAAAATGGGAGTCTTAGTACCCTGAACACATGTTTTCTGGCCAGAAGCTCCCACAACCAAAAAGACATGAAAGACACAACCCAGAACCCAAGCAAAATTCTGCCCTTCCGGGAGAACACACATCCTTCTTTGAGTTGTTGGAGGAAACGGCGTTCCCCCTCTCTCTCGCATGCCCTGTTCAGGCATCCCTCATTGGTTGGGCGTTTCCCCCTTCGTTTTCTCTCAGGGCTTCCACGCGCTCCTCTCGGTCTTTTTCTTACACGAGGTACAGTGTGTGTACAACCTATACAACCCATCCATAACATTCTTGAGAAGTTGCCTTAACTCGCCCTTGCAAAAAGAGTCTAAGTTAGATTCATTTTGCGCAACTTGAGCTCAAGAATGAAAGCTTTGTCAATGTCTGCAGTCTTTTACTCAGCTGACCAATGCATTCTGCAATGTTTGGCAGACTTTAATACAACAAAGAATCCAGAAAAATAGGGAACTATGAAAAATTCGGAAATAAGAACAATGAAGAAGATGCAGCCTCCTCACTGCTCTGTCTCCCATGATCCATCCACACTGATTGCCAGCAGCAATGTGGGTTATGCACACACTTCGATGAGAGGATAACCTGAAGCCATCACTTGCAGCTGTCAAGGTATCAATGACATCTTGATATTTGAAAAATTACAAAATCCACAAAAGCCAAGCCCCAAATCAATTGCTAAATGTCCATCGAAAAGCCGATATGCAATGACGTACACCCTGCTGTTTTATTTTAAATGAGACATGAAAATGTCAACCACAATCTTGTAAAACAATACCGGCAGTTTGGGTGCTAATTTAGCACTTTCAAACATGTCAGCAACTCCACTTTGAGATAGTGCCCTTGTTATTCCTTATAATAGTCCCGGCCGACAGATTCACATTGCTTACGCAGACTACTCGTAGATGCAGACATCGAGACCGGTAGAGCAAACCAAAAACCGATGTTGGAAACAGGCACATGGCATTCTATCTACTAAGGTAGACATTCTGTTTTATCAGGAACAGACTCTTGAATCTAGAGAAAGTTCTGTACACTATGCTGGCACGGTGAAAGACTCGTATAAAAGCGCACCTTCCCTTTCGCAATGCATCAATTTCCCAGAAAAAGATGAGGTTCTGTACAAAAGCATCTCACAGTACTGGTGGTGGTGGTGGTGGTGGTTGTTCCACATCTTCGTCATCATCAGAGGTAGATATGACACTTCCATCTCTACTGCCACTGTCCACAGATGATGACGGCGAACTAGTTAAGGAAAGTTGTGGAAATCGCAATGAAGGCGGACAGGTGCTTGAATTACCAGGTGAATCTGGCGTTGTAGAGTCCAAGCGGGGAGCTGCTGAGGACGATGCAGGCGATCCAAACATGAACTGCATAGCACGGCTGCTCGCTGATAACACCTCATCTTTGGCTTGCCTTAACTGCCGTAAGGGAAACCCTCGTGTCAGAAAATTAAAAAATCACCAAATACAAGAGAAAGAAACACAAAGGCGAATTGCGTAATTTACTTCATTTTCATCGGATGGACACACATTTTATCCTTTCCAACCAAATTTCAAGCTCAAATCTCTTTGAAGTAGTCTGTGATCATCTTTGGAACTCTCAATTCAGAAAGATTCAGAAATGCTGAAAAAAATATCGTAACCATGCTCCCATAGCAGTTTTAAGTAGGTCACATGAAGACTTTGTTTTGCCCAAATTTTTTCTTCTTTTACAAAGACGTGTGATGTTCTTCATTGATTCTAGTGTTATAAAAATTTGCGCCCATCAGAATTGTACTTTTCACAATACAATCAATTGAATTGGTCGTTTTCAAACCATGCATCCTTGGTCTTTACGGGTTAAGCAACTATTTGACAATACAAGAGAAATAAGAATGCCGAATGAATTTCACCTCGGTATAGAGAAGAAGCAGATTTATGATGCATAGACATCATGAGGGAGGAGGCTTAGATGACCCCAAATCTTCAAGCATAATAAATAACTTAGGACTTATGATGTGCAGGAGTGACCCAGGAAAAAGATCGATATACTTTACCCGTTCCAAAGTATTATCCACTGCTATGAACGCGGCATCACCAGCATTCGCAAATCTGTTCACCCATACTGTCAACACACGTCCAAGCAAATCAGCGCTTATGAAGGCAACGCTAAAGTTTATCCGTTAAAAAACTGGTCCCTGCACTTCAAAATGGAAGACAATTGACAAATCTCCCTTGCTCACCCAACATGCTCACCCAACATGCTAGGAGAATGTAACAGAGTTAACGCCTAAAGGACCAAGAAGCCCAAATTGGCATTCACGTTTGTTGAGCAGTCATATCAGGACTCTTTTTTTGTCCAATTTTATCTTTCTTGTCCAAGACATGCAACGTTTGCATTGATTCTGGTGATAGGATATTTGGCACCATCTAAATGGTAATTATTCACGATATGATCATCTTCAAATCATGAATCCTTTGGGAGTTGAAAACAAAGCAACACTTACATGGTACTCTCTCCACGCCAAGCCTGTCACAAAAGGTATCGCAGAAATGGTTGCAATTCCGGGCCAGAAGATCATAGGAATCCCCCGGCCACTCCTGACTCAGGTCTTCCACAACGGCTTCCACCCGCAAGCGCGTCAATTCGGTCCTTCCCAAAGATATACTTTCTCGATAGGTGTACATGGGGTTCCGTTTCGGTTGACAGTGGAAGACACCTGTACCATCTTCGCAATAGCCAAATGACCATTCCCTGCTATAAACCTGTCCAAAAAACACCCTAAAGATTGAAAAAAACACTCAACACTGCAAGGAACAGCAATCCTTCAGAAATCCAGGCAAAAAATAAATATTTCTTCCATAAATCCATACACCAATTGCGATTAAAGAAACGGCAAAGGATCGATCTTCAATCTGAAATCGTCCAATTGGTGAGCAAATTCACTCACCTCCACAGCACCATGAAAGATACCTCCAATTCCAATCCCGCCGCGCATGAATCGATTCAATCCCAGGATGGCAGAGTTTGCACGCACACTCCCACTATTGGTCACATCATACACGTGCAGCGTCACCTCCGCCATAGCTCCAAACCCTAAAATCACTTAAATCACTTACAACCGCATGAATCCACAGCGAATTGTCACTATAATCTCTAGAAATGCGCTACTACCGTCGGCAAGCTGCTCAAATTGAGGCGACACGATCTTTGCCACCGCGCATACCGTACCCGTTTTCCCAAGCCCTAAAGACCATCACGATCTCCTCCTCTCCCCTCTTCGATTCTCAGATCCAGAGCTTCCGAAGAGCAAACTCTGACTCGCACTCCAATCTTTGAGAAATTCGGAGCCTGTGACCAATGATGGTGTGCAATTCGAAGAAGCTCTTCTTCTAAACATCCAACTCTGCTACTGTAGAGCTTTTTCTTCACACAGAAAAGCAATCAATCACCCCCACGATGACAAATCCCAACCATGACAGGAACCTTGAATCTGCTCATTTTTACATCGACAATCGATCTCTGGAAAAGGAAGATGGGAAATCAGCTGAAGCTAACGATGGAGGTGAAGCCCTAAGTTAGGGCATCTCCACCCGTCAGAGGAAACTGTATACGGTTAGAATAGATTAGCGTTAGCGTAGACATCCCATTCACCAAGCACTAACCCTTCACCATGCTTTAATTGATTTGTTGCAAGAATTTGCAATTGAAAAAAAAAAATCCACTTTTGAAGTATTCTAACAAGATACTGAAATAGCATAGTTAAAGTTAGAAAGTTAATTTCTAAAATTCTAAAACTGCACTTCATTTTGATTTTTCTTTTGAAGTGTATTAATTTGTGAATGTCGCATTTCTCTTCACTCTTGACTTGTTGTGTTGAATTTTCAACTTCAACCTACGATATAATATCTTGCCAACTAGATGGTACTATAGGGAATAAATAATGTTATAGACTGTATCATAGATGGATACATCTCAACATCTATCTTTCAACATTATTGATGAAAATCACCACCCACTAGTAGAAAACGCAGAAATTCTGTTGTTTCGGTGACGTTGTTTTGGTCACCGAACAACAGAATTTCTGCGTTTTCTACTAGTGACCTAAAAGTTCATAGATCTTATTTTGTGTCATGTGATTTTTGGTAGCCATTATATATTGTATGTATCAATAGAGTACGGCATTTGAAAACTTGAAATGTACGCTATTACTACACAATGACCCAAATAGTCTCTAAACTGTGGCACAAATAGGATACCCTACTTTATACATTCAATTTCCATCCAACTATGCATTACATGCATGTCCTCAAAATCAGTGTCATATTCTTTTAAAATTAAAAAACACCATTCACAAGCCAAGTTCTAAACATATGTGTGTCAAAGTGTATTTAAAAGTATATTTTTTTAACTAAGAGCATCTACATTAGATTCTTCAAAATGTTCTCATAGCACTCATTCCTAACATATTAAGCAACGGCCCTTAAAATCACTACTAATTTTAAGTTTAGTAAGCTTTATAATGTTTTCTACTTAGTGATTGATCAATTGACTATTTATAGAAGCAAATTTGGTGAGTAGGAGTGGGGCACAAGAATTTGTGTGACTCTTTAAAAATAGATGTAAATTTTTAGCACATCAAATTTGGTGAGTGCAAGTGCGGATGCTTTAAGGCAATGCAATTAGAGATGATAAAGTATATATCAGGTAAATGTTGGTAAATAGTACCAAAGGGAGTAGAAAAAAATTAATAGATCAAAGAGAAACATTATTGTGACAATGCTATAAACAAAAAATTTACAATATTGAATTGAATAACGGTTGTTTGTGAATTTCAATATTTTTTCTTCATTTTCAATTGACCACCCAAGATGGCCTAACTAACCAACAAAAACAATGAGGTAGATTACCATTAATTTCCCCTTCAAAATAATTCTATAAAAAAATTCTAAAAGTCTATGTCGATCACCAGATCCAAATATAATCATGATATAGATATACAACGTGGATACGGATTTGAATAAACATTTGAATATATAGAACGTATCCATACATAGATGGTACAATATATGAATATAAATATAGATGCAAATACAAATATGTATATGGATCCTATGTAGGTTGTCATTTGGCATCCTATGGCAAACAACAAGTGCTTACATCAAAAAGCACTCAAAATTGCCATTTCTATTACAAAGAACAAGAAAGTTTAAAGTTTGTTTTTTCTACATGCCTATCCATATGAATTTGTACTACATTAGTATAAACACATCTAGAAGAAATTTTAGAAACTTTTGCCTTTTAAATTGCAAGGCATTTGTGTTTAATGTGAAGAAAACTAGTCTTTTTGCACCTTATGTGACTAGATCACAAGACTTTGAATCTTCAAAATTAACTTAAATTCTTTGCAATATAGATTTTCAATTTCTATTTTTTTATGTTTGAACAATTGAGCTGAGAATTTTAAAAAATTCATAAAAAGAAGACTTGATTTTCATTCTTTAAAAAACTCTTAAGTAGATGTAGATATGAGATAGAATGAATATCTAAGTTGTTAATAGCTCTACAATGACATTGAAACACAATAATCTCAACAATGAGATTGTTCTAGCAAACGAATTGAACCTTTTTAGTGGAACATATTTTTTTAATAAATTGTGACAACCAAGTTCAAAAACATAGCAGGTGCTTTCTCAAGAAGATGCAATGATTATTTGCAAAACAAGAAGCTTCATAACTTTCATGTCACTAATCTAGTTGGAATAAATAAAAGTTTTTCATGTAGACAAAAATATAATATAAGAGAAACAATAAACAAATATATTTTTTCAAATTTTTGTTGTCTAGCAAATTGCTATTTGAATTCAAGGTCACATTACTTTTGCTCCCATCATTGATTGAAATAAAAATTATATATCCTAAAAGCTAATATTTTTCTATCTCAAAAAAAGATTTAAAAAATCAACTTAGAAATTGAATCATAGGAACTTGCCCAAACCTTCTAGTGTCCTCTAAGGAGATACTCAAGACTTTAGAGGTTGATATACATTTTAAAATACCACCTCAAGAAAGATTCAAGGGATTAAAAGTGAAAAAAATTCTAAGAAAATGTAGAAACAAAAAATAGACCTATTCATCTAGTAAATTGGATTATTGTTGAACTCACATCCTTGATAATAGGCCTTATCCTTTTTGAAACATTGTGGAGGACAAAAATTGTCCAATTAATGACTTTCAAAGAAATTATAAAAAAAAAAGATGAATCTCTTCATCATTCATTTAGGAATCCACTACTTTGTGGCTAACCACCTTGATAGGAAATCAAGTAGGAAATTCCATTAAAATAGTGATACTCCATGTGCCATTTTTAGACTATTCAATTTAAACCACAAAAGCAACATTTGACCCCTAAAGTCCCAAGGCATTTTTTCTTTCAAAAACCACTCAGAACTACTATTTCTATTATAAGGTGCAAAGCTTTTGAATTTCAAAAACATTGACCACGTAGATTATAAGATATCCACATTTAATGTGAAGAAAACAAGTTTTTTGTAAATTTCAAGACTAGATTTTTAGCTTTTGAATCTCCTTATTTTAATTTTTTTGTACTATTGAGATTGAGTTTTAAAATTTTTATATTGAAGGTTTGAGTTGAGAGTTGGGGGAAAAAATTTAGAAAGAGAAACATTTGATTTTCATTCTTTAAGAAATTGTTAAATAGAAGTAGGTCCGAGATTCAACAAAACACTAAATTATTAATAGCTATGAGATGGAATTGTAACACCATAATTCCAATGGTGAAATTACTCTTGCAAGCAAACTTAACCTTATCAAACAATTTTTTTTGAAAAATTGCAAATATTGCATTAAAAAATGAATCCTATAAGTTATTTTTTCAAAAGATGCTTAAATTGCCTGAAAAATAAGATTGTTCATAACTTTTATATCACTAATTCAAATAAACTATGAATCAAAGCTTCAAATGTAGACAAAAATAAGATCTACAAGAAAAAAAAATCAATTTTATTTCATTTTCATGGATTTCTTTTTGCCTGACAAGGTAAAATTATGTTCAAGATGGCATAACAGGCACCAATTGAAATAAAAATTATATTTCTATTAGGCGAACGAGTTTTTCTATCTTCTAAGAAAGTTTCAAAAAAATCATTAAAAATTGAGGTCATAGTAACCTACCTGAATTCTCAAGTGTCCTCCGAGGAGACACTTGAGACTTTAGAGGTTAGAGTTGGTATAGGTTTCAAACATCTAAACCTGGTATAGATTTCAAACATCTAGGATGGACATAGATTTCAAACTACATGGTTTAAACTATAAAAATGCCAAAGTTACATAATGACTATCATTTTTATCTTAGTGATTAGCCTCATCCTTTTAGAATTAACATCTAAAGAATTCACTACAAGAAAAATGAGGGATTTTGCAACTATTGTTTGCAACTGGTTTTGTAGTTGCATGGGCCATTTGCAACTAGGTGCCAATTTAGAGTCCACTGTCGTGTTGTCATACGTATATAGCATATAAATACGTATTTTATGTTATACGAGTAGCTTCAAGGTGACGCTTTCTCATGGAGATGTAAGTTATCTGTATAAGAAGGAGGATCCACATGAAAGCTGCATCGAATTGAAGTATTATTGTTTGTTTTTCCACTTTAGATTTAGAATGTCGAACTAGAGGATTTTTTCTGAGCCTCAAAATGAAGATTGTCATAGAACTCTAGTTTTTTACCTCTAATTGACATTGGTTTGATGTTAGCATTTAAATCCATGTTTGAAGTATTTTATAGAAATTATTTTGTATGGTTATAGTTGTAAAAAGAAAGGATGGAATTAATTTACCTTCTAGGAGGACTTTGAAGTGATTTTCCTTCTAAGTTAAAGATAAAGAAATAGTTGTAAGGTCAAATATGAAGGCCAATAGTTGTAAATTAGCTTTAGGAGCAAGTTGGGCTGAAGTCCATTTGTTTTGTGTGGTGGGAGTTGTTGATAAGGTAGAGAAAAAGGTGGACACTTTTGATCTTCTCTCGCGTGGTAGTTTTGGGGACAAACGAAATGTTTGGAGAGGCATAGTGTGTGGAGTTTTGAGAATTTTGGAATGAAAATTGGAGGAGTTGTGCATCATGATGTCTTGTTTCTAAATTGATATCACTTGATTGATTTGGACTTAGCATTCATAAGTTGTACTTGTTTGAGTGGAAGGAGGTCTGTTGCCTCATATGAAGAGGGGCTGAGACTTCAACTAACCATAGAAGATGGACATGTCTTTTGTTTGCAATGAAACTTTGAGGGAATGTAGGAAATATTGTTAGCTTTTTGTGAAGCTATCATGAATTCAATTTGGAGCATTTTGAATGAGTTGTGATTGTGGAAGTGAAGGAGGGTCTGCTACCCTTGATTTTAAAGGTTGAAACTTTGAGTGGCCATGAAAAATGAAAAGAGTGTTAGTTTTATTTGAATTTTGGAGGGGATATGGGGAATTTTGTTAGCTTTCTAAAAAACTATCATTCAATGTGATTGGAGCATTTATGAATGAATTGTGAGTGTAGAAGTAAAGAAGGGTCTGCTGTCCTTACTTTTAGAGGTCGAAATTGTGGACGGCCATAGATATTGATTAGAGTATTGAAATGAGTTGAAATTTAGAGGAAGTGTAGAAAAGTGTATTAGTTTTCCAGAGAGCTATCACTCATTTCATTTGGAGTTGTGAAACAATGGTATTGTTCATTCAAAGTTCAACTTTGGATTTGGAGTTGGGGTGGAGTTTTGAAGTGAAGATTTGAAGTTCAAGTTGAAGTTTGAAGACATGAAGATTGAAGATTCGTGTGTTATGGCTTATGGCTTGTTATTCTTAGTCGGATTTGGAGGTTTGTTGTCTTTCTATTGTTATTCTTAGTCGGTTTTGGAGGTTTGTTGTTTTCTTTTCAGCATCGTAAACCAATTGCGGGCTCTGTGGGTATCCAATATTAACCCTGTTTTGTGTTTATAGCAATGAAGTGGGATTGATTACCCACATGGTTGATCTTATTTGTTGTTCCTACTAGTAAAAGACGTTTTTTTATCACTGTGGGTTTGAAGTTTAGGAGCCAATCCTTCGAGCAGTCAACTCGTGTTTTGGTCGTCTCGTTTTACCTGTCCGAAGCCGTGGGTTCTTATCACCATATCTTTACCCTTACCCCTACCCTTATAGAGCTACCACATGATAGGCCAACAAAGAGGACTTTGAAGATTGAAGACTAAAAAATTCGACGACTGTATACAAGATTTGAAGACCAAGTTCAAAGATTCACGAACGACAATAAATTTTGTTGTCCTACATAATCTTTCATTCCTAAGCCGTATCTAGTTGCAGCCAGAATTCTTATGATTTTCCAAGACAAACCACTCTCAATGCGACACTGCAGTTGCAGTGGACAAGTTGTACTAGTTGTAAAGCAGTTGCAAAAAATTTCAAAGTTGTTTCTCATTTGACAATATACTTAAAAGTTCATCAATGAACTCTTTTTGATGTGGTTACTTATGTGGAAGTTATTTGTATGTAACTTGTTTGCAACTTGTTTGCAATTAGTTTGCGATTGATGTGAAACCGGTTTGCAACTAATGTACCTAGTTTGTAACTTATTTATGACTTGTCTATAATTCATAGACTTGTAGATTTTGAAATTTTAATTGCAAAGATCTGTAGATTCTAAAATCTATATCTATCTTTTTTTTTAGATCACCAAATCTAAAAATATCTTAGATGTTAAATATTTATAGATTTTTGTAGATTATAGAAATCTATAAATTTTGGAAATCTAAAATTATAGAAATCTATAAGTTGTAGAAGTAAAAATCTACAAAATATATAAATATTAGAATTTCATTATCAAAATTCATAACACAAAAATGCTATAACTTACAATTCTTATTTGTCCAACCTAATGGTATTATTGACAATTGATATGGGACAATTAATAAAAGACTTAATGGTAGTTGCAATTGTAGTCTAGTTGCACTCTAGTTGTAGACTAGTTGCATTGCAGTTGCAGTCTAGTTGCATTGCAGTCGTGATTGCAGTTGTAGTTTAGTTGCATTGTAGTTGCAGTCAAGTTGCACTCTAGTTGAATTACTATTGAATTTAAATTATATGCAACTGTAGATAGACACATCGAACTCTACAAAATGTAAAATTGTCCACATCGACAATTGTGATGCATATTGGATGTAAAATTCCTCACATCAATTCTTTTGTTACACTCTTATAAGCGTACATACATTTTGCAACTATTTTGCAACTATAATGTAACTATGTCAAAGTTGGTGCAAATACAAAGGACTGTAGTTGTAGGATAGTTGCATAGGACATGTAGTTGCATTTTAGTTAGTTTTAGTGGACACGAAGAAGTATATTTTCAGTTGAATTTGTCAAAAACTACTATAATTTAAATTAACTATACAAAATTGTATTAGACTATGAATGCATGGAATATTTTATTTTGAAACTTTGATAATCTAAATGAAAATATTAAAGCATTTGAAGTTGGCAAGAATTTTTTTATGATACAACCTAACAAAGTCAACAAACATTTACTCCTCTTGCATTGAAATTTTTGCATGTGTAGTACCAAAAAAATTGGCCAATTGCATTCTCTACCATGTTACATACTTGCGCATGTTTCTTGAAGTTCTTTGTCCTATCTCCAAAACTTTGGGTGATACAATTTCTAATTTAGAGACCCAATTGGCATAAATAATCACTCCCTTTGTCCCAAAATAAGCATCATCATTGGAAACTTGTGTTTGACTGACCTTTTTGAGTTATGCATTTTACAATATGATCAATGAATTTGGTATTAATCCCTAAAGGATCATTGTCTCTTTAGGGAACAAATGGAATATTGGGCAAGTACTTATGGGTTGAATTTTTGTCATGATTTTTTGAAACTTTATTTGAAGATAGAAAAACCAATTAGCTTCATGGGAATATAATCTATTTTTCAATCAATGCTCAGGGTTCTTTAGGAGTTAATACCAAATTAACCCAAATAAGCTAAAAATTCATTAGGAGAGGGGGTAGAAAAAAATTCATAATTTGAATTAATTTTTTTCATATATTATATTTTTTCTAAATGAAAAGCTTTGATTCATTCCATTTGGATTTTTTATGAAAAAGTTATGGACGATCTTGTTTTGGGGGCAATTAGAGCATCTTCTTGCTTGTAAGATTCATTTTTGAATGCAATTTTTACAATTTAAAAAAAAAGAATTTCACATGGTTTAGTTTACTTCCTAGAGTAATCTCACCACATGATTTAAGACAAGTGTAGAACAAGATCCTACGGTCAGATTTTTTAAAATATTTTTAAAAATTTATTTTGTAGGTGAACGTAGTAGAAGTGGTAGTTTAAAGTGGTTTTGACACAAAATTGACCTTGGAACTTTAGGGGTTAATATGAGTTAACAAATTTAAAAAAAAAAAAAATCCAACTGAAAAAAACTGATCACAAAAAGCGTGAGTGATGGATTCTGTGATGAACAAAAGAGGAGCCGGTGACGTGGCAATCCCCCCTATTTCCCGCCACTTGACGTGTCAAGAGAGGGGTTCAGCTACTCTCTCTGCTGCCAAGTAGATCTAATAACTTAACTTTAGCTCCAGTTGGGCGCAGGGGCTGGGCACTGTTGGCAGGACCATGTGAGCCTGCGTCCTGTGCAGATCTCTGACTGATGTGGGATCTTATTATTATTACAGATTTGATGCCTCCCTCCCTCCCTCAGTCCCTCCCGCAGTCCCGCCTGGCCTGGCTGTTGTTTCTTTATTGATAGACGATTTATTCCGTTCAGTTCTGTTGGGGCCAGACTTTCTGAGCCAGGCGGGGATGGTGTGCAATCACATGAGTCCAGCGCATTCACTTGCATCCGCCATTTCAGTCAGTCAGGAGTTGCAGGTGAACAGGATTAGCAGGCTGTGATTGGCAGGCTGGGCTCACTTTGGACACCACGGCATGATGGGCAGGACTTCCAGTTTTCATAGTCTAACACTTAAAGTTAAAAAACTTACATTACATTTGCGGAATGAGTGTGACTGAGCAAATAATAAGTTAACGTAGAGCTCGATGCTCCAATGCTCCAATTCTTTGACACGAGTATACCTCCTGCCATCATTCAGTAGTCCCTACAGTAGTCAGTTGGGATGGCGTCACTTAAATGAGGAGAGTCCATTGCAACAAATAACTTCAAGTGACGGACCTCAGGAGGAGTAACTTAAGTTATGACTCCTTGACCCTGGGAACTGGGGAAGACGGAGTTGTAATAATGCGGTTGACAATGATACATGAAATCGAATAGAGAAGCCCATTTGACTTCCCGAGGCCTTACAGAGAGTTGAGGGAACTTGAGAGAATGTTCGCTCAACTCTCTGAAGTTGAGAATGTGTGTTTCCTTCTACAGTTAAAGATTCCTGTATTCGGTTATGGATTAAAAGGAGGAGGCTAAGTTACTCAAGGAACCATATTATGATTCCTCATGTACAAACATATGTGCTGCATGTATTTAATGCATTCTATCCCTACAGCAACTTTAACCCAGCCCGGAGAATCAAATACATTATCACGATTTAGTGACAAACATGAATCACGGCGGGGCCCAACACAGAAAAGGTATTTCAATGTGCACCAACCAAATACTCACAGAAATGCCCACATCACACTACAACTCAACACCTACGTAATAGCGAAATTGTATAGTATTTCATGGGAATTTTTTATTAAAAGCCAGAAAGCAATAGCATGACATTATGAGAAGGCTATTGCAGTAACTGCACGGGATGCGCACGTCTGGTTGACCACGCACCTTAGTGGCGATCAGTTGGAAGCAGCCCCATTATTTTTTGTTGATAGTGTCAACTTCTGACAAGCTTTGAGCATAAGTCTCCTAAGAGTAAGGTAGACTACCCAATTTTAGCCTGTTATTCAGAAAACTAGCCAACATGTGAGTCACTGCCAAATGTGAGACTCGCTCACTACACGCTACTGTAATACCATAAGAAAGAAAATTCTAGCAAAAACTACTGAGCTGCCTTCACACCTCCTGCCCTTGCAAATCTGGTTCGAGCATGGAAAATTTTACCAGATGCAAGAAAGCAGGAATTAGACCTGCAATTCTACGAGCGAGTCACCGCTCGTTCCCCTTGCAAGGTAACAAAAAACAAACAAACTCGCACTAGTATTTCTGACAAACTATTCCCTGACATTTTACAAATGGCCTTGATTTTCTGCCACATTCAATAATTACAGCATGTGCTAATTTTCGCCTCTTGTTGGGACCGTCTACAATTTCCACTTCGCAACGCAACGCGCCTCGCTCTCATCTAACTTGACTTCAATGCTTAAACACTCATTCACTACCAATATATAATACGCATCTGCCTTCGCACTCAATGGAAAGGCTTCTCTAACCCTTGTTCTACAACATACTGAAAGTGTAGAACTACCAGAGCGGAGTATAGGTAATTCAGAATGTGCCAATCCCCTCTTCCAAACAACAAACGCACCCGTTTGGAAGGTTCGATAGATACCAGTACTGTAATGTAACAGCAGTGAAGCTGGTGAAAGATGTTGAACAGAGCACATGTTCAACCAACTCGTCGTGACAGCAAAATCCTGCAGGTGCCAATTTACATACTATTGACTGTGCGCTGCTCAACTTTGATGGAAGTCAGCATATCAGAGTACTCTCCTGAAGAGTTGTCGAAATGAAGTCCATTGACTTCTCTTCCATTGGCATGCGCATCACCCTGCCCAAACCAACTAATTTAGCATCCAGGTCTAGAATACAAATCTCTTCAAGCTAATTCGTAGTTCTGCACTTGAGAAAAAACGAAAAACGAAAAACGAAAAACAAATTTGAAACCGAACTAATTAACAAACAATTAGAATCAAAGGCAAACAGAGTTCAGGCTGATGGTCTACTCAAACTTGAATCCATGACCAACTGATATGTCAAACTGAAATGAACGAAAAAGGAGGATACGAACATATACCTCCTCGTCGTCGTCATCTTCGCGCTTACTTCGTCCAAGACCAGCGGTCGGTATATCATCATCCATGTTCTTTGCGAACCGCCCTCGCACTCGGGGGCGGCTATCTGCCAAAGTTTTGCGACAGGCGTACTGAAAGAAAGTTGCAAAAAATCCATAAGAGTTTAGTGTCAAACACTCACCAAGTCAACTATTCTCAGTTATAGCTGGGATATTCACTTTTTGTCTTCCTTTGCTTTCAATCTAGACTTGCTCTCTAGAACATAACGAAAAATTAGACCGACCAACCTTCGGTCATAAAACACGGGAGCGACAGCAGCAACTGATGTGTGAAAAGACCCCAAAGAAAACACCTTTATTTTCTTGTTGAAATTGCGCTGGGTGCGCTTCTGCTGATACCTATGTATCCTGATCTTGCGCTCCTCCATGCTATATTTCCCAACCCTATAATTCCCCTCATCGAAACTGGGAGATGCGCCTCCGCTCAGGCTACCCTGCATTCCATTCAAGGTCTGCACACCACAAACAAACCAACAGTCAAATGAAGCTATAATTTTTGTTCACAAACGAGGCTATAATTTGATCAGAATTCAAACCACAGCCAAAGCAGTCAATGTTTCGATCACTCAGAATCCAAAGCAGTGCAACACCAACTGGTTCTCAACATGTAGGCAAATCCAACCTCAAATTCTGCTATGTCTAAGGTAGAGAATAATAAAACCTTGACTCCGATACACTTACTTGGACTTCAATTCGTAAAAATTGGGTGCAAGCATGACTCGGGCTAAACGTCTACGGTCACTGATCTTTGAACGAAAATGGCGTTGTCTACTTTCCCTTGATCTACAATCCTCCAATTCAAATGATTGCAAAAGAAATCATCATCCATAGAGTGAGAAAAAAACTTGATCTCAGAAGAGTTTGGCTCATGTACTACCCAGTTTGGCTCAAAGTAATCTGTCCAGAGAGCTCTATTGCATGATCTCCCAAGGAAGCACACTCTTAGGTATTGGTTGAAATGCTAATAGCATCAAGATTCCTGAAGGCTTTTTACCTGGATGTCACCAGCACTGTAGACACGACGCATTATTGGGCGCATGCCGATGCTTTGAAACTCAGCCAGGTTGGGCTGTAGGCGTGCTACTGGACTTGTCATTTCACTGGAACGGTCGATCTGTGATGGTCGGGCATTCGTCCCGTTTTCAGAAGAGGGTGGTGGAGCGCCTTTGTGTCGGAGCTGGCCTAATGCATGACTGCTAAAGCTTCGCTGCATGCTCGGTCGAGTCATTTGAGGCAAAGGCTGCAATCCATCCCCATCTCCATCCACCTGCAGGGCACTCATCAGAAGTCTTTTCTACCTTTGGAAGTAAGTCTGCACGAAAAGTGACATTTTGAACTCACTTTAATTTAAAAGGAGATAGTATGACTTCATTTTAGATATTCCTTGATACTATTGAAAATCCATAACCAGAATAAGGTATAAATGTCCTGCCAAACCTACTACAAATGTGCACAACGATGAGACGAGTGCTCCTCAGGGGACATCAACCCCTGAAACAAACATTCTCTCCATAAAGTACCCAGGGTGTCTCCTGAGCGGAACTACACCCAAATATAATAAATCGAAGCAAAGAACAGGCTTGCAATTGTCAGAACGTCAGGAAGTCAAACTCGAAAATTAAAACTTTTCGAAAACGCACGCACAAGGAGCAATACACGCGAAAAGTAACACAAGTGAAGTTATCTTCCAAATACGTTCCTTTGAAGCATCAGCCAAGGTGAAGGTCAGGTTGCAAAAGCTAGTTAAAAGAGAAAACATGTTCATCACCAATTATTTTAAGCAAGGCACATTTCAAGCCCGGCAAAGAATGCTGTGATTCAAAGCACCAACAAATTGACACAACTTGAAGAAGTTTAACGAGACGAGAACACCATACCTGATCTATGAAGTTGGCAGTTGCGTCCACCCCGCGCTCCGGCTGCATCCCCACACTGTAATACTGCTTCTGCTCCTGCGCCAGTTTCATCCCATTTTCCACGAGCCTTTCAACTTGCTCCTTCCCATCAGAAGAGTTCGGCGACAACACAGGCGAAGAACCATTGCTCTGGGAAATAATCCCATTGCTGCTGTCTGCCATCAGGAGCTCCTGGCTTCCAAATCGCGTCATTCCATTCGCTGCCTGCGATTTCACCACTACAGGCGATGTTGGGGACGACACAAACACAGGCTTTGTGGCTCCAGGACTCACAGCCATTGCCCGTGAGAACGAGGGTTGTTGCATCCCATAAGATGGTGTCATCTGACCAAGAGTTAACCCGTTGAGCTTCTCCGAGGAGGGGGACAGTAAAGGACTAGTGGATAGAGAGCCCATCCCACTGCTTTGCAAGTAAAGCCCGGAGATGCCATAGGCCATGCCCAGACCCTCAAGGTCCAAGGTCGGCTTGTTGAAAATGTAGTTAACTTCATTGGAATATGGTGTTACTGTTGCCACTACTCCACCGTTAGTTGATGCTATAGGTTCCTGCTGAATACTGGAATTGGGTTCACACTTCGCCTCCACCTCGTCTACAAAAGACTCCCCATTCAGGCCCGTCGCTTTGAAAATATCGCGAGTCTCGAAGGAGGTCAAACCGGGTCCTGTAATGCCGTTAAACGTGCCATCCTAGTGGGGGAACACCACGATAGGGTCAGTAATATGCAACACTTGTGATTCTAATGCAGCAACTAGGCGTTGATGTCTCATCTGGAGCATTTCTATAGCTCTATCACCGCAGACTTCAACAGAGTCTCGACCATTGTAACTCAAAAGGAAATATTAAACTGCAATTCGAGTTTGCTAACCAACATGCTGCACTCCAAGAGATTCGCGGAAAAAGAAACTCGACACCTAGAACGGAAGAAAAACATATCTAGGCCTTTTCATCTCAACGGAATCATCGAAACTGGCGATCCAACACACGAATAATAGCGATCAATGTAAGCTTTCCAAACCATAGTGAGAAACAGTTCACACTGAGGATAATTGAGAACCCCCTGAAAAGGGGAAACTAATAATAGATCCCATTTCTTTCCACCACGACGCCACAAACTTGAAATTCTGGTTCCTTCTACATTTGTGAACACCTTAAGACGGAAAAGACCAGGGTGAGGTTCGCAAGAACTCCTCCTCGTGGAACTACGACAATTACGCAACGATGTAACACAACGGGATACCGCAGATGTGACAGATAGAGGCGGAAACCAAGAAAGAAAGAAAAGAAAAGAAGAAACTCACATCAAGTCCACTAGCGTCGCCAAATGACTCAAAGTCAATCTCATCCGCATTGCCAAGGATCCCGTCGGGAAAAAAAAGCGCTTCCGCGTCCGACTGATTGAGATACAGATCTTCTTCTGCCGACATTTAGAGACGTAACAAGCAGCGAGGATCTCTCCACGAGCAAGCAAAGCCAAGCCCGCGTCTCAGACCGAAAAACGCCCCCACCAAAAGTTCTCTCCCAAACCACTCTCGAGTCTCTCGCTCACAGTAGTCCCCCGACCACTCCCATCAGCCTAACCTGTTGTCCCCACTCATGATTGCCGACTGTTCTCTCCACCGAAACGCTAAACACAAACGAAAACACCAACCACGAAATCCTTAATCCCAAACCGAAATTTCGGATTCTTCCTTGAAATTTCCAAAACCAAAATTCCAGACGCCAAATTTCGACCACCAAACGTTCGTAAACAACAACAGGAAGACGTTGCGCCTACTCGCCACCCTCCTTGGTGCTCGCAATTGCAGATTTCGCGAACAGCTGGTTGCTTCTTCGGCGACGATTCCTTTGGCGATGTGGCGCCGAGAAAAGGGAAGGAGAAGCAAAAAGATGTTGGCGTGATTTAAGAGAAGCGGGAGGTTGGCGTAATGGAGAAAAGAAAGAGAACAGTGGTGGGATCGGAGCAAAAGGAAGCTATGAAGTTGCCGATAGCCAGCACTCCAGCAGCAGCAGCAGCAGCAGCCAGAAGGGAATCACCGCTATGAACAGCGACGATGAAGAGAAGGGCCAGAGAAGAGGGTACCCGGCGGGTCTCAATCGAAAGAAGGGATCCGGTTCCCGTGGGGTTTTTCGATCCAGGGGTTCCCATAATTATAAATAATCATCAAGGGAAGTAATATTCCCTATGTCGTTCTCCTGGTGTACACCATGCCGAAATTCAATGGCATCTTTCAATTTCTTTTGGGCCCTTGAAACCTACAATAAATAGTTTAGAAACTTTTTAACATATGATTGAAAGTGCTTTTAAAATATTGTTATTACTGATTCTAGAGAATTTTCTTCTTCTTTCCAATGATTTAGTACATGATTTTTCTAGAAGCTTCTTCAAGGAATAAGTACCAATGTTGATTAAATGAAGTTGATTTTCCTCAATATTCATCATCCACAAAGTATAGCATATACAACACAAATTAAAAGGATTCTTTTTAAAAAAAGGACCAAACAAGTGGTACAGTGTGGCATCACTAGACAAAACTCGTGAAAAGATGTAGGGTGTTATCAACCTTCTTTTGAAGCAAAAAAAAAACGCTTAGAATATGAACCAATCTTCATCATATCAAGCTATTTAGGCAATGGATGGCAACCTAAATGCACGTAATATCTATATCCCATTTTCTTATGTTTTGATTTTTGAAATAACTCTACAACAATTTGAAAAAAAAAATTCAAAAAAAATGAGGATCTCATACTATTTAACTTAGTACATAATACCAAAGGCCATTGTCCACGAAATTATACCACTATGAAAAATGCTAATTTGGAGTATGTTTTTTTCTTTAAGAATTGAATTACTTCCATACATAGAGCATAAAACTTGAAGATGGATTGACTTTTCATTGAGAAACATTAAACACGATTTCTTCATTTCTCTCTATATATTAAAATATTTTTTGAATATTTTTCAAATTATAAATTCCTACTCTTGTAGATATAGAAGTAACTAAGATAGAACAACCCATTGTGGTAAGATGACCCATAGTGGACACCTAGGGAATGCCCCCATCATGGTTTACTTTAGTATGTGAAATTTTGACCACAGTGCATGTCTTACGTAGCAATAATGGAGTGATTACTGACTTCATTGGGCTTTCTATGTTAGAAAATACAATGATTGCTGTAGGTGAACAAAATGAACATGATGGATTTAGATTTTGTTGATACTAAGGTAGTCTACGTACTCTTTTGGGCCATGATGAATTGAACACTTCAAAAATTCATAGAAAATTCATAGTTTGTCAAAAAAAAACATAATTTCAATTGCTCTCGCTATTTCTTCCACTTGTGATATTTCTCACACTTGTAATAATGCAGGAAAAAAATTGAAAATTTCAGCAACTAACATGAGGTCAAACTCCTAATTTAGACCACAATGGGCTTTTTTAGGGACTTTCATTGAGATTCATAAACAAACCGGTATCCTTATTCTTCTTTCCCTTGTGCCTTTTTTTTAACCTTTTATCAAGTCATTGACTTTGCTGATTCTTTTCTAATTAGTGGCTGAAGTGATATCGGTTTGTGTAGCACTCTCCCTTTATGGTACAAAAAGTTCACCCCCATTGATTTTCCATATGACACTGTGTATTTTATAAAAAAGCTTTTTTGTTGCTGAGAGTTAGATAAACAAAACTTTTTTTTAACTTTTTCAATTTTAAATATAACAAGGGGGGGAGGGTCAGTGAGTAGGTGCCCCTTTTTTCCTGACCTGTAGCCCGTCTTTTTCTGTGTACACTTGCAGGGAAGAAGACAAGCCCCCATGAGTAGGTCTAAATATAAACCAGGTTTTGTTCCATTGGGAGGCTACCCCCCTACCCCCCCCTACTTGAAATTTTTGGTATCATATCAAAAAATTCATATAACTTATTAATTCATGGGGGGCCCAATTCCCGGTCCAATTCCCCAAAACCCTGTTCGGAAATGTTCTTTTTGAAAAAGAAATGTTTGATGAGCTTTTTCTATGTGCGTACTTCCTACGTCCAAATAATCAAATGGCTTGGTCACGGGGGACATTAGGAACCTTTGAAGGCCGTGGAGGCTGAAAAGTGGTCAATAGATGATTTTTCATTGTAAAAATAATTAAAGAATGCACCTATTGGTTCAATAATCAGAGTAGTTTTGGTGACAATCTTGGATTATGGGAGGTTGTGTTTTTTAAGCGTTAACATTGCATAAACAAGCAATGGTCCCCCATGTTAGAAAGATGTCATGCTTTGCTAAGTATGCTTGGAAGGGACTTTCAAAGGAATCCCAACTATCCCAAGGCCTATTTTATTTGGGTCAAAAAAACTCTCAAGGTTGTCCTTTTCAATCCAAGAACAAAAAAAAGTTAACTTCTTTTTGGCACATTCAGCCATAGGATCTTGCACTAGACCAATATAAGAATGTTTGGAAGAAATTTCGAAAACTTAGACCGTATTGATTACAAGATATAAGTAGTTATAGTGAAAGAAAAATGAGTTTTTTTGTTTCGTAGACTCACTAGTTTACAAGGCTTTGAATCTTCATACCTTCAATTTTTTGTACTACAAATTTTGAATTAATTGTTTCTATGTTGGAGAATTGAGTTGGGATTTTGATTTAATTTAATTTAAAAACTTGTAATTTTCATTTTTTTTTTAAATTGGTAAGCCAAAGTAGGTACAAGATAGAAAGAAAAACTAAATTGTTGGTAGCTATGCAATCGAAATCAAACGCACTAATTCCAATGGTGAGATTCTTTTAGAAAGCACCCTATAAACCATGTGCAAATTTTTTTAAATTGTTGAAATTGAGTTTTAAAATAGATTTAATACATTATCTTCTCAAGAATTGCTAAGATTTCTTTCAAAACAAGAGGCTTCATGATTTTTATATCACTTATCCAAATGTAATTAATCAAATCTTTCTACATAGACAAAGATATAATCTATTAGATATAAATTTAAAAATATATGATTTCAAGTTCTTTTTTTTGTTGCCTACCCTCACCTATTTTGAGCTTATTGTGACACAACTTTTGCTCACTAGCAAAGATTGAAATAAAACTTATATTCTCTAGAAAGTTAATCAATTTTTCTAGAAAAAATTTCCAAAAAATCTTGCCTAAAATTGAGATCAAAGTTAATTACTCAAACCTTCATGAGTCTTCCAAGGGAACTCTTGGAACTTTAGGAATTAATTCAAGGATTGGGGTTCTTTAAGAAGCCATATAAGAGAACTTTGTTCACTTTTAAGAATGCAAAAGGGATCCCTACTTCATTGATAAACAACGTTATGGAATAGGTGACTTACATAGTAAAAAAATGGAGGGAAGATTAGCATGTATACATGTAGCAAATATAAGTTATATATAAAACCATTCTCACGAAGGCAGAAGATCAAAAAGTTCATTTATCTTTGTAAATCCTTATCAATCAAGGGACAAATTGCATTTTTTATATGACATGTTTCTTATATTATCAATCTACCTAGAGATATGAGTACCTTGGTCAAACTACCTCTAACAGACTTTCTATTTATGATGTTCCTAAATCCAATGTTATTATTGTTATGAGTATGTTTATTTGACATCCAAATTGTAATTGTTTTGAAATATAATTTATGTCATTTTTGTGCATATTTGTTGCAACTATTTTTTCATAATAGATTAATGATATTACCAAGGACAAAATTCTATAAGCACTTATATTATTCCATTTAATTGGGGGACTTTTATGGTTTGGGCAAGTTCCTATGATCTCAAATTGTGGCATGATTTTTTGAAAAAATTCTTAAAGATAGAAAGACTTATTAGCTTTATGGAAATATAATATTTATTCCAAATGGTGCTTGGGAGAAAAAGTTACAGCACCCAATGCTTAAAATGGAGGTCGTTGGGTAGCACAAAGAAATCACTTTTGTTTGTCATAGAAAATGCTTTTGACTACATGGAAAGCTTTTATTCATTTTATTTAAGCTAATGATGAGAAGGCCATGGAAAATCTTGTTTCTTGGGCAATCATAACATCTTCTTTGTATAACAACTATAGGATCCATTTCCAAATTCAATTTTCACAATTTCTCAAAAAAAAATTCCGCATGGTGTAGTTTTCTTGCTAGAATAATCCCACCCCTAGAATTAGTATATTTTAAATCCATTTCAGAGTTATCAACAATTTTTTTTCTATCTTGTACCTACTTCTATTGAACAATTTTTTAAGAGATAAAATAAAATAAAAATTACACAAAAATTTAAACTCAAATTTTCAACATATAAGATTTTAATTCAAAATCTATTTTGTAAAATTTTTAAGTTTCAAATATTCAAAGTTTTCAAATCTAATTAGACAAGATTCAAGAGGATAAAAAGTTCTTTGCTTTGAATGCAAATATCTTGCAATCTTTGTGGTGAAAGTTTTTGAAATTTCTTCTACATAATCTTATACTAGTGAAGTGTAAAATCTCGTGGTTAGTTGTACAAAAAAGAAAAAAGAAAGTTTTTCACACTACATGACTACAATAGAAATGATAGGTTTGACAAAGAAAAAGGCCTTGGTTCCTTCAGGGATTAATATTAAATAAGTTACTAACAACTTTTTCATTACAAAATTCTCCAAAAGAGTGACGATAGACAATAGACATTAGAACTAGTGTAAGCCACAATAATAAATTACTCATATTGGTTTTGCAATTTCATTGTTTATGAGCTCCAAATCCACATTTGAAAGTGTTGAGGTAAACCGACCTTCTCACTCATCCTTCCAAAGCCATTAACAAAACTGCTCAAAAACTACCATCTCTAGTACAAGTATCAAATTTTTGAATTTTTTTTTATACATCTAACCATAGGATCTTATATTAATTTGGTTTGAGAATATGTAGAAAAAATTTCAGAAAATTTCACCACATAAATTGCAAGATATTAGCGTTTGAAGTAACAAAAATCATTTTTTTGTCCTTGCGAAAACTTGGGCAGCTGCACTTCTTAAGGTCAAATCATTATTAAAAAATGTCCAAAATGGTGGTAACTCTTTGGATTCATTCTTCAAGGCAAGGTAGCTACATGCTTGAAAATTTTCAAATCATTGGAATTGTACAACATATAGGGGAAAAAATAGAAAGTAGAAAGAAGTAAAAAATGATTCAAAATACAAAATTGTTAACGATTTATTTACTTAATTGAAAAATGCTAATCCCAATGGTTGTAATGTTTTAATAAACAATCTACACCCAATTATTTTATTTTATTTCAAAAATATTTAAAATTGAGTTAAATAAAGGACTTCAAAGTTTATTTTAGAGTAGAGATTTCATAACCACCTTCAAACTACCCACAACTAAAACTCCTCATAATTTTCATCTCATTAATCAAAATGGAATGATTTAACAATATACATGTATAAATAAATCTAGAAAATCAATTTTAAATTTTTATTTTTTAAAAAATGATTTTTAAAGAAGTTTTTTTGCTACCCAAACTGCCCGCAGAACAAAGAAAACTACATATCATACAATAACTTTTTAACCATGTAGTCAAAAATTATGAAAATTATTGGGCCTTAAAGCTACTCCTTGGACACATGTTGTGTGAAGATTTTAGTGAAAAAAATGAAAATTTCATTCATAGTGAGCTGCCCAAAATCGCTATGTTGTTAAAAAATGCCATTTGGTTCTTTAGGGGTTAAGGTAGGTACACCCAAATGTGCCATTGACCTTAAACCACCATCTATACTATATGTACATCTCCAAAATCAGTTCTATACCTATGAGGAAGAAATGTTTTTAGAACCACACTTTGTTCCTTAATAAGTTTTGCATACAATATCCAAATGCCACATTCTATGATGCGTTGAAACCTCCTTTCACTTGCCAACAAAAACATATTTAAATTTGATCAATCGAATAATAGAAAATAGGCTCAGTAGCTAAAAGTGGCGGTTTTGGATGTACCTACCTTAGTCATTCCAAAGGGGTATGAAAAAAAAAAAATCCGTCCATCTCACACACCCCATTTTGTTCTTGATTCATTTATCTTCTACACCTCTCCTAGCTAATTGGGGCCTCTGATTGCAAATATGAATTCAAAATTTGCAAACTTTATCATACATGGCAAATAGAAAATTTGAGTATTTTTCCTTAGGACAAGCAAGGTACGAGTTCAACCCGGACTTTGAAAGGTGGTCATGAGTAAATTTTTGTTCTTGTTACTTTTTGGTAGGAATTCAAAAGGTGGGGTAAGAATTATTTTTACATAGCCTTGGAGGAAAGGGGGTAAGGAATTAAGTTGAAAAGGAAAGTGGGCTCCCTTTGATTGCTCTCATGTTGAGAGCCCAACAACATTCTTCCATAAAGCAAATGAAAGGGAATCGTAGAAAGTTAATATTCAAGAGGCAGGTGATGTATCTCAAATTAAGAATGGGAGAGAATTTTTTTTTTAAAAAAAAAAATCTCAGCAGCAAGTGGTCACAACCCACAACAGTGCAACACTTAGTGCAATTCAAAGAAACAGAAGAATGTTTATTCCATTGTATGAAAGCGAACAATAGTCAAAAGAATCATCCAATAGAACATCGAATGGGACATCAAATAAACCAAGAAGGAAAACAACAAATTCCGTCATTTTTCATGAAAACTCGCCACAAGAAAGAGGGAGAAGATATTGGGGGACTTTTAGACCCAACTACGGTGATTTGACTAGGGATCAAATGACCTTGTCGTCATATAGGGACCTGAGAATTTCTTGAAGGAAGGAACATGTCGGTTCTAAACTGGGTTTTAGACGTACAGGAATGGAAATCACCATTCATGTCCACGAGGCTTAACTTCAGCTCTTTTATATATATATCGTTGAGCCATTCCCAACATATGCTTCATTCACGCCAATCTTTCAGGCTAGAGTTGTCCTTCTTCTTCTCAGAACTTAGAGTGTGGTAAGTTATTTGGATACCAATTAGAATTCCAAACTGAGTGCCATTTTGCATTTTTTTTATTTTTTTTTCTCTTTTTTTTCCCACCCATTGGATACTCAAAGCAAAACGGTACTTCATGAGTTTTTCTCAGTAGTACTCAAAGCAAATGGTACTATGCAATGGTCCTTCCATTTGTTAAACATAAAAATAGAAATAAAAAATATGGGAGTACTCCATGACAATTTATTATCTCTGTCTCCCCTATTTGAATGAGTTTTTTTCTTCTGACTGCTCCTACAGTTCATCAATAAATCATTAGAATCATCAATAGTCTCAAGCCTAGTCTACTGTTGTACTTCTTGGCTCCCTGATATGTTGCTGAACTTGCTCCTTATTAATATCACGTCCAAATTTCAACCCCAAAAAATGAAATAATTTTGTCAAAAATAGAGAGCTACTATGTTGTGAAATAGGGCAGGAATAGAAACCACAGGTCTATGTCCCCCACTAGCATTAATTGCAAGGATGGGGACTACTTGACTACTTCAAATCAGTTTCATCTTGCAGATTAAATTTAGATTTAGACTACGCTAAATAGTATATTTAGTGTTAGCAACACTATTTAGGAACCATGACACTAAATATCATTCACCCTATTAAAGTAAGTAACGTTACATCTAATTTCTAACACTAAATGTACTCTATGGTAAATCTGAAATCTGAAAAGGTTTACATTTAGTGTTAGAACAGAAGAAGGAGATGGTAGGCCAGGGAAGGAAATGACAGAAGATGAAGGCGGCGCAGTCAAGTTTAGCACTACACTAATTCCTCCAAAGTTGAGATTTTGTGTTGTGTGGAGTAGGGTGGTAATTACACTAAATGTAATCCAACACTAAATATACTATTTAGTGTAGTTGTCGTTGCCACAATCAAAACAAAAATAAAAGTAATTTTCTAAATTTTTAGATTCAAAAAATACTTCAAAATTCAATAACTTTCACACTGTATGTTTGAACCCCACAAAACCAACCCTCCTCGCCAAGAGCTTTCCAATGGTACCAAGCACACGACCGAGGGACGTACGGTCCGTCAGATCTCAACATGACAAATAAACAAACTAATAAAACAACACAAACAAACAAATTTAAGATATAGATTTTCACTAGAGTGCCTTGTGGCATTGCCACAATCAAAACAAAAGTAAAAGTAATTTTCTAATTTTTTTAGAACCAAAAACAACTCAAAAATCCATAACTTTCTCACCGTGAGTCGGAATGCCATGAAACAAAGCTCATGCACCCCACCTTGCCGAGGGGTTTTTGACGGTACCAAGATTGTGACCAAAATATAAGTAAAACTAATGTTCTAATTATTTAGTTCATAAAAATACTTCAAAATTCAATAACTTTCACATCGTGAGTCGGAATGCCATGAAACCAAGCTGGTGCACCCCTCCTCGCCGAGAGCTTTCCAATGGTACCAAGATTGTGACCAAAATATCAGTAAAAGTAATTTTCTAATTTTTAGAACAAAATATAACTCGAAAATGCACAACTTTCACACCGTATGTCCGAACGCCACGAAACCAAGCCGATGCACCCCTCCTCGCCAAGGGCTTTCCGACGGTACCAAGCACATGACCGGGGACGCACGGTCCGGGAGATCTCAATGTGACAAACAAAACAAACAAAACAAGCAAAACAAACTACCTGTCTTAATAGAAGAGATGTTTTGTTAAATTTTAAAAAAATTATCCATGATTTAAAGGTTAGTTACAAAATACTTCCTCCGTCCCCAAATAATTTGGGGGGTCCAAATATACTTGTCCCAAATAAAACTTGGAATTGGCTCTCCATGACTTCATGGGCCACAATTGAAGCTAGTTTGAATACCATAAAGCAAAAGAATCTACAAATACTATGCTCCATAGACTATATTGCAATTCAATCCCTGCAAAAAGAATTGAAACGCAATCTCGAACCAACCAAAGGCCAAAAATTCAACCCACAACTATAGAGAAATTGTTGCTAACAAATCTCTTGTTGAAAATTTCTTGGACTTGCATCAGATGACATTGTCGGAATTGAATACAAAGGATATCAATGGACATCACTACACCAGCATTGATTAAAGAATGATCAAAATTAATACTACTAGAGCAGTTCTCAAGAGGGCAAAAATTTGTTGATTTTGCCACTTGTTTTCAACATGCACTACTTCACTATTGACTTCCATTCTTTCATGCCTAGTAGGGTTTAGGAGGAGCTATGAATAATTATGAAATCTTTTGAAAATAGGAGCTACTCACACACCAATCTAGCCATTTCTAGGAAATCCCAGGTTTATTTCAGGATGGAAGGAGTATATATTTGGACAACCACAACTATTTTGGATTTATGAATCTATTTTTTTTCCAGAATTAATCAATTGATTTGAAATAATAAGTTCATTTTTTTTCCAACTTCACAATTTTGGAATTGACTTCACACTTACAATAAATGGTAGGATAGAATATAGAGTTTGGAAGTATAAATAAGGAGTTGAATATTGTAGGAAAAGGTGGGAGATTGGTTATTACATTGATTATTGTAGTAGTGCATTCTTGAATACTAATTTCTACAAAATAAAAATAAAAATAATATTGATAAATTTTAAAGAGACACTAACTTAGTGCCCAAAAATCTCCTTCCAAAAAGTGAGCAATCAAGTCTATAATTTGGTCAATGGAAAACTTAAGAAGTTGCATTTTTATTTGGTAAGCAACTATGAACTTACATTTTAGATGCTACAAAATTAAAGGACGTATTTTCCAAGGTGAAAAATTATTTATCTAAAATGATTAGTTTCATTATTTCAAAATTTATGTTTATCTATTAAGAAGATTTTGTTTTCAATAAGATGTACAAGTGCAAATACATAAATAAATGTAGAGATATAATTGAAATGAACGTTGAAGGCTTTTTTATAAACCTAGTTTTTAAAATTTTGTTAGACCTGCTATGATCTAACAAAGTTTTAATTTTTGTATTGGACATGCAAATAATATTTACAGTATGAGAATTCATTGATAAATTGATACATGTGCATATAATTTGAGCATATCATTTAAAAATTTAATACTTTTCACCAATCATATGAAAAATTTGAATTAAAAATATTAGAATGTATGTGGATAGATTTTATTTCATAAACATATAATAAAGGTTTTTAAAAAAAATTGAAAATTCAATCATGCAAACTTTACTATTTCCAATTCTTCACTACAATCATTCCTTACAATTTAAGTGTATAGAACTTATGAAAATCATGTAGAATTGCATCTTTATCCCCTAAAGCCTTGAAGTACATTTTTTGACATCATAGAGATTTTGGGCAAGTCACTACAAATGGATTAAAAAAAATTCTTAAATTTTTCACACAACATGTGCCTAAGGAGTATCTTCTAGGCCCAATAATTTTGATAACTTTTGACTACATGGTTAAAAAGTAATTGTATGATATGTAATTTTCAACAAAGTCTGGGCTTCCGGGTAGCAGAAAAAACTTCTTTAAAAATCACTTTTTAAGAAATAAAAATTTGAAATTGGTTCTTTATATATATATGGAGAGATTTGAATCATTCTATTTTCATCAATGAGTTGAATGTTATACGAGTTTTAGTTTGTGTGTAGTTATGAAATTTCTACTCTAAAATAATCTTTGAAGTCCTTTACTTCACTCAATTTTCAATATTTTGGGGGAGAAAATTAAAAAGTAAAGTGTGCATAGTTTATTAAAACATTACAACCATTAGAATTGGTATTTTTCAATTCCATAAATAAATTATTAACAATTTAGTATTTTGAATCATTCTCTACATTTTTCTACTCACTATTTTTTTCCTATATGTTGTACAATTCCAAATGATTTGAAAATTTTCAAGCATGTATCCAACTTAACATGAAGAATGAATCCAAAGAAGCACCACCATTTGAATATTTTATCATACAAGTGTGACCTTGTGAAGTGCAGCTATCTACTTTTTCACAAGGCCCAAAAAAGGATTTTTGTCACTTCAAAGGCTAACATCTTGCAATCTTCTTAGTGGAAATTTCTGAAAATTTTTCACATCTTTTCATACCAATTTACTACATGATCTTATGGTTATATATGCCCCAAAATGTTCTTTTTTCTAAATTTTGGTACTTATATCAGAAATGGTAGTTTTGGAGGTTTTTTTTTTATGAAAACATAGTTACAATCCTTTAGGGATTAGTTATGATCAAAATGCTTAGTTGTTTAGGAAATATATCTAGCCAACTAAAGTTGGTAAGGAAGGCAACCCATTCCTAATCTCTTACACATATTTGCAGGGTGGGTTTCTTCAACGGGGAAATTTTCTTGTATGTAGAAATAGAGTTTAGAAGGTTTCTATAATTTTTCAAATTTTTATTTTTCAGAAAAAATTATTATGAATTTTTAATTGAAGATTTTGTTTGATCCATACTAGTCATGTAGACCTTTTTATTTCCAACCAAGGGATGGGTACAAAATCCACCAAGGATTGGTTGTAATATCACTACAAGAAAACCTGTCCAAAATTACAGAAACTTGTCCTAATTGACAAAAATCAGCCCCTCCTAATCTACAGAAAATTGACAGATTTTTGTCAATTCGGACAGTTTTTTGTCCTAATTGATAGAAACTTGTCAATTTTCTGTAGATTATGAGGGGCTGATTTTTGTCAATTAGGACGAGTTTCTCTTATAGTGTATTGAGAGACTTGTAGCCAATTGTAATGCGCCACAATTGCGCCAGGAATTGCATGTGTCGCATGTGCCATAATCGATCATTGTCTCCCTTACATAGCTTTATTCACACCAATGTATAAATGCAAAAATTCTATGAAGCATATTTTTTCTATCTTTGAAATGAGCTTTGAAATTTTTGATTCCAAATTTGGTTTCAAAAGTGTGAAAATAAGTTTAGGGATAATACAATCCACACAATTATTTTCTTTTATTGGCAAGACATCATACATAAAGACTACTTAGTCATTCCTTCTAATGTAAAGGAATATGAATGACCTTCATGTAGGCTACGTTACTACAAACAAAATGCGGATCAAATTTTGTTGGTTCTTGAACAAAGAGAAAGAAGCTCCATATGAAGAAGTTTGACCAGGACCAATGTGGTTTTTTTAATAGTAAACTACCAACAAGCCTCCACTACACTAGCACAATTATGGAGGGGAAGGAGTTTGACATGCTCAAACATGTCTTAGGGACGAAAATTCGCCACAAAAAAACAAATTTGAGTAGGACTCTTACTCAAATTGTGAACAAATGCTACCAGATAGACTGTGCCGCTACAAACAAAACGTGGGTCGAATTTTGTTGGCTCTCGAATAAAGAGAAGGAAGCTACATATGAAGAAGTTTGAATAGGACATGGGACTAATGTGTATGTGTGTGTGTGAGGGGGTATGGTAAACCACCACAAGCTAGCCTTCACAACACTAACAAGCACAATTCTGAAGGGAAAGAGTTTGACAAGTTCAAACGTATTAGAGTATCAAAAATTTGCCACAAAAAAACAACAACAGAGTGGGACTTTACTTGAAATGCGAGCGAGTGCTACTAACCCGAACGAAAAGAAGCCTCTTGTAGCATAGTTGCTTGCTCACTCTAGCCATGTGTGACAATTTCACAAAAGAGAAAGGTAGAATGGCATGTGCTCATGTGCTTGGGCAGATTTTTGCCTCCGTGGCTGCGGATTTCAAGCATCCAGAATGATGGCCTAGAACAGGAATAATATTGGTGGAGCATGCACTCCCTCCCCTGTCAGGAGCTCAGACTCTGATTTTCCATGGGAGACACATTCAAGTCGAAGATATTATGCTAGACAAAAATTGGAAAATTGCAACTCCGGGCTTAAAAAAAACACATTGGAAAATTGCTTCAATTGTGGGCAGGACATTAAATCATGCTAATGAAGGTGGGCCCAGCAGGGTAAAATTTGTGTTTTAGGGGTAAAAGTAAAAAAAAGCCCCCTATTTTGAGCCATGTCTAGGGTATGTTGTAGACCTCACCTAGCTAATTTGGGGTCTCTGATTACAAATATGAAATCAGAATTTGAAAAAAAAAATTCATATGTGACAAATAAAAAATTCCTGCATTTTTCCTTGGTTAAATCCACCTCACCATGGCCCACCTTCAATGGCACGATTTAACGTCCTGCTAGTTGTCCCATTTTGTATAACTTATACAACTTGGGATTCACTCATTCACTCTAATGACTATCAATGTTGTTATAGCCGGGGTGAATCAACCCCTCGCACGTCCTCCAAAAGTCATTTCCAAGGTGCATGTAAAAAAATAAAAAATAATTTTGTGCTTGATCAATTTATCTTCTACACCTCTCCTAGTTCTTGGGGGCCCTCTAATTGCAAACATGAATTCAAAATTTGCAAATTTTATCATGTTTGGGAAATAAAAAAATTCAGTGTTTTCCTTCAGGGACAAGTGTTCGCCCCGGCCATTGTTATGTTGTACCACTACCAATATACATAGTCATTGTATATAGGATTATTGTATGATTACACCATTGTATGTAGGATTATCGTATGTCACTTTTGGCACTTAGGTGTTGAAATTGAACTTCCACATTAGATTCTTGAGGGTCCATGGCACCTCACACCATTCACAAGATGACATGGGACACTTTTTTATTACAAAAATGACTTCATTTATGTTGAATTTGACTGTCATGTAGGGTATTGTATGAATTCTACCACATAGAAGTGCACCTCCAAATAACCCATGGCTAAAAACTACACCATACATTTTCTAGAATTTACACTTTGTGATGATAGATATTCCCTTCAAAGTCTCATACTACCTCTATTCCCAAATGATCTTTCTATTGAATAAAATGTTCTGAATTAAGGCTAAAAATAACATCTTGAGAACAAATTTTGTGTTGTAAGTAGAATTTGGTGTGCTCCTAGCTGATTCTAAAAACTTTGAGTTTTAGAGCCCTTTTCAAAGCATAGTTTGGAAATATTGAAAAGTAGATTTTGGGGGGCATTTTCAAGGAGCACCACTAGTCAATTAATTGTTGGGTGTGAGGTTGTCATTCTGTAAACATTTAGTACATGTCCAAGACCACATGTGGGTTTTTGTTCCGCCTCCCAAAACTTCATCCCCTTCAATTAGAAAATATTCAAAGGGATGCAAAAAATAAGAATGAATAATGTTGATTGACCCCTTTAGTCATTTCATTTATCTTTTGATTGATGATTGCATGGATGGAAGAAGAACTATTACAATAACAAAAAGACTAAAGTAAGCATGAGCATGTAGACTAAGAGTCACCCATTCTTTCTTTTGGGAGTCAATCATAGGAAACGGTGAATAAACTCTTCATTTACAACAACCATTTGAATTGGTTGGAATTTTTCACTCTCTAGCAAAGCAACAACCAATGTTTATGCTTGCTTGTGCTGAATGGGTGAGGAAAACCTAGTTTTTTTTTCCCAATCTTGCCAAGGAGATCACATGATTTAGAGCACCTATACCTTTATGTACTAGAGGTTTGACACTCTTAAAAGGTGGATGAAAAGTGTTACTATATCAACCCTTTATAATATTCTTTTGACACTCAATTCTAGCATATGTGTCAAGGAATGGCCCTTGAAATCACTATTCATCCTCAATTTAGTTACCTTTATCCTTTCTTCGTGTTGATGAATGTCCAGTCAACTATTTACGAGCTATATTTCGTGAGCAAGGATGAGGAACAAGGAATTTGAGGGCTCTTCAAAATTGGATGGGAAATTTGAGCATGCCAAGTTTGAATGGGTGTAAATGCTCTTATCATCCCCATTTGAGGGGAGGTGCTCTAAGTCGGTGACACACAGATAGTAAATTAGCTTGCTCTAAAAGCATCCATGCTCTAAAAGCGATCATGATATAGAGGTACAATTTGCTTTCTTCAATGTACCAACAATCCACATTTCAAGAAGTGGTTGCTTTTAGTAACCAATACATTTCAACTTCAAAAATTCATAACTAATTGCATAAATGTTGAAAAAATATAAAACAACTTGGGTTAGATGCGAATTCCATTTCTCTTTGTACGAGATTTTACTGAAAATTGTTTCAAGGAGTTCAGCTTCCCCCAAAGGCCATCAGCTGTGAAATGGTCATTTTAAGAGCAGACTACCTTAGCGGAGCCTTTTCAGTTTGTGTGGCCTCCCTTCCACAATTGAAAATCAAGTGGCCATGGCTTTGAGTATTATTAAGGTAAACCAACCCATTGTGGTCAGAATGAGGAGTTTGGCATCATCTTGTTGCTGAAACTTTTCAATTTTTTTCCCACATTAGTACAAGGGTAATAAACAGCAAGTGCAATTGAAATTAAATTTTTTTTGACAAAGTATGAATTCGCTAGGAATTTCTGAAGCATTGAGCCCCAAAGAGTCTGTAGACTACCTTAAGACCAACAAAATCTGAATCTGTAATGCTCATCTCACTGCCTAATGCAGTCAAAATATTTTCTATTACAGAACGCCAAGAAAGTCAATTTTTACAATGGACTTCACACTAAAAACTCAGAAGTTCCTAATGAGGTCAGTGTTCACTCCATCGCTGTCATGGAAGACATGCATTGTTGCCCACATCCCACATCCTGAAAAAAACACCACAATGGGTCATTTGACTGCAATGGGCTGTCTTACCTTATTATAATCTCAGTTAGTCCCAGTGAATTGTGAACAGTGTTGGAATTGTTGATGCTCTGGGATTTAGTGTAGGCTTGGTAGGCAGTATGCCTCTCCAGCAGTGGGCAGTGGGAATAGTTGTGTTTCACTGTACAGAATCACCACAATAGCTCCTAGGGAAGAGTGGAAGACCATCCCCATTGCCACTAACTTAAAATTGGGCTTCACTCAATGGCCACTGCGGCCATGAGCCCATGATCTTGTCGTACACGTTGTCGTCCAAACAAATATAAAACCGTCCCTACATTTTGTCTACAAACCAACATCAATTCTTGGATAGGGAAAAAAATTATGCTTCATTTGCATTTGTCGTAACATTAGTAGCCAAGTCAAAGATACAACCATGTGCGAGTGCAGAGAATTGAGCCTATGAGTCTTGAATCTAGTTGGAAGTATGTACCTACAACTCTTTGAAGGTGTTTATAACATAGGTACATTATAACATGAAAAGAATTTATAACATGAATATCTGTAACCATAGAAAGTGTTTATGATATAGATTCTGAAACTCATGGGTTCATAGATTCTATTCTCACATGCTAAGACTTCCTGTCAAAGTTATTCCCTATGGTAAATGGGTTCAAACAAATATAAAACCATCCCTACATTTTGTGTACAAACCAACATCAATTCTTGGATAGGGAGAAAACAAATATGCTTTGTTTGCATTCATTGTAATATTAGTAGCCAAATCAAAGGTACAACCATGTACGAGTGCAGAGAATTGAGCCTATGAGCCTTGAATCTAGTTTGAAGTATGTACCTACAACCATTTGAAGGTGTTTATAACATAGGTATATTATAACATGAAAAGAGTTTATAACATGAACATCTGTAACCATAGAAAGTGTTTATAATATAGATTCTGAAACTCATGGGCTCATAGATTCTATACTCACATGCTAAGACTTCCCGTCAAAGTTCTTCCCTATGGTAAATGGGTCCAAACAAATATAAAACCATTCCTACATTTTGTCTACAAACCAACATCAATTCTTGGATAGGGAGTAAAAAATATGCCTTGTTTGCATTTGTTGTAACATTATTAGCTAAGTCAAAGATACAACCATGTGCGAGTGCAAAGACTTAAGTTTATGAGCTTTGAACCTAGTTAGAAGTATGTACCTGCAACCATTTGAAGGTGTTTATAACATAGGTACATTATTACATGAAAAGAATTTATAACTCAAACACCTATAACCATTGAAAGTGTTTACAATATATATTCTTAAGCTCATGGGATCATAGATTCTATACTCACATGCTAGGACTTCCCGTCAAAGATATTCCCTATAATAAATGGATTTGGGGCAAAATATAATTTGGAGTCTTTAAACTTTTGATTTTAATCCTTGAAGCCCCAAGGTCTTTTTATTGGCAAAAATTGGCCCAAGCTGCCATTTCTAGTGCAAAGAACAATTATTTAAAGATGGCATTTTTTTGACAAATTTAACCATTGGATCTTGCAATAGACTAGTATAAGAATGTGGAGAAGAAATTTTGAAAACTTTGATTATGTAGATTATAAGATAAATGCATTCAAATTGAAGAAAACATGATTTTTTGGCACTATAGGAAACTAGTTTATAAAAAGTGTGAATCCTCATAAGTTGAAATTTTTGCACATATTTTGAATTAAATTTTTTGAATCATGAAGAATTGAATTGAGATTAATTTGGGAAAAAAAATTCTTCAAAAAATCACATGGTTTTCATTCTTTAAAAAATTGTGAAATAGAATTAAGTACAAGATAGAGGGAAAAAACTAAACCATTAATAACTCTATGATGGAATTAAAACACACTAATCCCAATAATGAGATTGTTTTAACAATCAAAAATAATCTTGTGGAGCTTTTTGTTTTGAAAAAATGTGAGGATTGAGCTCAAAAACAAATCCTATATATTATTTTTTCAAAAAGATAATTTGATTGCTCGCAAAACAAGATATTCCTTTATTTTCACATCACGAATCAAAATGGAATGAATCAATTGGAGTGACAAAAATATAATTTGTGAGAATTTTTTTTTAAATTTAAAATTTGTATAGATTTCTTTTGTTGCCCATTGATTTGAAATTTGGGCTTATTGTGGTATAACTTTAGCTCATGGGCACTAATTGAAATAAAAATTATATATTTACAAAAAACTAATAAGTTTTTCTATCTTACAAAAAAGTTTCAAAAAAATTTGCTCACAGGAACCTATCTGATATTCATATCATCCACAAAAAATAATACATGGGACTTTAGGGTTTTTTCTTGCAATGAGAAAGTTTATGATTCCTTCTAAAATTTACCTCATAAGTTTTGTGGTGCCATGGCATGCAACAAACAAATATGAAAAAATTCCATGCGTATAATTATGAAGCACAATACAAATGGTTTGCTCAACCTTTAGAGGCATGATGATTTCACAGGTAAACATTGTAGAAGACCATTAGTTTAGCCAAGGTAAGGTTGTATGCTCTAAAAGCAACCATTTAAAGGCTAGTTTGCCTTTTTCATAGGTTTCCATGGACAAAAGTTTTTTTTTTTTTATCATTTTTCAGAGAAAGAAAAATAGTTATGAAGCTTAACACAAGTGATTTTGTATTTTTCCAATTATTTTTCAATTACTTAAGATTAAGGACACATACACCTATTTGTGACCGTAGGTCTTCCAAAATCTGTCCACTTGTAACGATGTGTAGATTCAAAGACAATGATTGACTCTTGCAATAGAAAAATAAATTTTTTTACATGCATTCAACTGCTAAAGTGGTCCATTCAAGAATCACCTCATCTCCATTTTGTCCCTAACACTAGGGTCCATTTGAAGGAGGTGGTCTGTTTTACAACACACTATCATAAATCGAAAACCCATTCTGTACACACATACATACAAAGAAAGACATTCATAGCATCAAATAAATCCCAAAACATTGAAGAGGTTAAAATTTAAAAAGAAGCTTGAACAAAGTTGTCCCCTTAGAAAGCTACCATCGTCGTTGTAAGGTAGTACCATAAAAGGAATCCAATCATTACCCCCAAATGGTCCCCAACCTACATTTCAAAACTTTCTTTGTACTAGGTGGAGCATCAGTATGGAATTCGTACTACTTAACATTTCCCATGACCCATGCACAATGAACCAACATTGAATGCAGACGAGGGAGCTTTAAATTTGTGACTTACTGCAGCTCTCTCTAGAGTTTTGTCGAACTCCGTGTTCCACACCATCTGAAAGGACGGAGTTGGGATCACACATAACTTAACTTAGTAAGGTAACTGTGCCTATGACAGCCCAAATGGGAGCCATCTCATCACAGGCAAAATTATACTAATGGTGTACATTCCAGTTTTTGAAATGTGCATCACTAAAATTTTTTTGCCTGTGATGGGTTGGCTAGCATTTGGACTGTCATAGGCTGGTTTACCTTGATCAATTGTGATTGCATCTGTTAGAGGCTTGAATTTGTGCAAACTTTGCGAAACTTCTGTTTATAATGTAACTTATTTCTGTGCAGTTTTATGATGAAGTGGAACCTGTTTCTGAACAAGAATAGGTTCTGAAATATTTGAACATTTTTTTAAAAATGGTGATTGATTACTGGATGTGTCAGTCGGCTCAATCCTTCCCTGCATTGCACACTTGACCTTCAAATGGTATTTGGTTTCAAATCAGCATTTTTCATGAGGAAGAATGACCTTCTTTGTAAGCAGGATCACAATGTACCAAAAAGATGTCTTTTATTGTATTAGTTGCATCCCCCTCCTTCTTAGTTGCGTTCCCCTCCCTCTGAAAAACCTCAATCATTGATTGGATTCAAAAAAATAAAATGACCTTTCTCCCAACTGTCGATGGAGCATTTTGTTTAGGATATGCAACGAGGACAATCTCATGTCTATGGTGCTAGGCACCCCTTTTTTTTAAAAATTTTGAGGAAGTATTTTAAAAGGGTTGCCTAGAACCTAAGATACACTTATTCCAATGGTAAGATTGTTCTAGCAATCAAAGTTTAATCTTGTGGAACTTTAAGTTTTGAAAAAAAAAATTGAAATCCAAATCAAATTCTACATTAATGTTATTTTTCCAAAAAAAAAATGTTTTCATTGTCCATGAAACAAGATGCTCCATACCTCTCACATCACAAATCCAAATGGAATAAATCAAATCTTTCTATGTAGACAATAAATACAATTTATGAGGAAACAAATTTTTTCAAACTTTTACTTAAATTTTTTTATCAACTGTTTTCTTTTGCCCACAAAGTTCAGTTCAAGGCTTGATTGCAATTTTTGTGGTACAACTTCAGCTCACATGGACAGATTGAAACAAAAGTTGCATTCTCCCAAAGCTAATAAGTTTCACTTTCTTACAAGAAAGTTTCACCAAAAATTAGTCTCACCAAAACCCAGTCCCAAATTCATGGTGTCCCATGAGGAGACAAAATGGGACTGAAAGGGTATCTACATATTTTAAGAGCATGCCCACTCGTCTTGAAAAACAAAATGCCCTGTTGCCATCCTACCTAAGAAGAAGAAACTCAGTCCACCAAATCTGAAAAGTGGATGGCCTAGCAACACGCCATCCCATCCCCGAAAAGGGCCATGACGCTTGAAAAACAGAGCTCATTTTGCAGGTCTGTACTTGCCCTGAAAACAACAACTGAAGAACACTCACTCGCTTGCTCCGCTGATGGGTTCCTCGGCTACTGATGTCTCAGTTCCTTTTAAGGTAACAGGTCCAGAAATTGCCCACCTAAGAGCTGAAACTGAGTTTGGGGGATGAGAAGCTTCTTGAACTCATTTTTGGTAAATTTTTGTTGAGAGGCAAGTGGAATTGGCATCTAACCCAAGTCGTTTCATATTTTTTGGAGCTTCGTGGAATTAGTTATGAAATTCTAAAGTTGAAATGGCATAGGGCTCTATAATCGTCCACCTCCTAAAATGTACATCATTTGTATATTGTTAAAGGCTATGAGAAAGCAACGTGTATGCATAGCGTACATTTTGAGGATGTGGGCAGTTTTAGAGCTTGTGCGATTTCAGAGTCTGTTACCTTATCATCCGATTTCTAGATCACTCTGCCACCCACTCCACTTCCATCCCCGGTGGTGGTGGATGCTCTTAAGTTAATTATTTAGTCGTCTTGGAAATGGAACCCAAACTACAGTGGAACCTCTCTAAGTACACCCTCCATAAGTCAATAAACCCCTTTTAACCAATATTGTCAAACCAGTCCTAGACTTGTCCCTATACAAAGGTTATGACTAAAAATGACCCTCTCTAAACAAATAAACCTCTCTAATGCAATCTTGTCAGATGGACCCAGACCTATTGGTTAAAAGAGGCTCTATTGTATTTATTAGTGAATACTTCACTCAGGATGTTAAATCATGCCAACGAAGGTGGGCCCATCAGAATAAAATTTGTGTTTTAGGAGTAAAAGTAAAAAAAAAACTATTTTGAGCCATATCCGAGGGTATGTTGTAGACCTCACCTAGCTAATTTGGGGTGTCAGATTGCAAATATGAATTCAGAATTTTTATAAAAAAAAATCACATGTGGCAAATAAAAAATTCCTGCATTTTTTTCCCTGGGTTAAATCCACCTCACCAGGTTGGTATGATTTATTTACCGTCCTGCAATTCCTGAGCCCATGAAGCCAGTGAAGGCGTCATCATCCAAATCATTTCCTCCATCTAGCAAAAGCTGAAAAGGCTGCTGGCAGATTACCAGGCTTCCATGTGATTACCGATTACCGAGAGCATGCTCACTCTGCTCGTGATTATCGATTACAAGCTGAGAGAGAGAGAGAGAGAGTTGATGTGAGTGGCTGCATTGAGTGCCTGTGCCCTGCCGTGGTACAGCGTCTATGAAGGAGTCAGGAGAGCATGAGATAAGCGCTGTTGAGGTGTGAATGACTCCTTGAAAAGAGAGGTTATGAGAATCAGTACGTTGTTGGGGCATTAAGGTAGAAACACACCCAAAATTGTTACTTCAAGCAATTCAGCATACTTGGAGGCATATTTTTCTAAAAATGATATTTTTGTAGTATATGCAAGTGAAAATCATAAATATTCAAAAAAAAAATAAAGATTTTTTGGACACTATATGTAATTTATATGATTTTTCAAAATGTTGGTTGCCTAGACCACTGGAACTATTCCATAGGTGCATCCAAAATTGAACTGTGCAAAAATTAGTTGTCAACAAATCAAGAGTTCAGTATGTGTCCTTCAAGTGCGTCAGCAAATCAAAGTTAAACATGTGTAAGACACATTAATGGAACTCTAGGGACACTTTAAGGGCACTCTATGGAACAAGAATTAGGTACATAGATGGAATTGAGTGTTTCTACCTTTATTCTAGGTGGGTACCCTACAAACTACCACTTTTTGCTACTTTTTACTATTGTTAGATGGGTCAAATTTTCATGTTTTCTTGTTGGGAAGTGGAAAGAGGCTCCAACACACCAATGAATGGGACATTTGGATGTTGTATGCAAAAGTTGGAAGGGTTGATGTTTTTTGGGGGGTAGCTAGGTGTTCTGAAATCATTTATTTCTGAATGTTATGTGCATATTGATTTTGGAGACGTATGGAGATGGTGATGGGAATCTTAGGGCCTAGGATGAATTGCCTTCCTTGCTCATCTTCCTAAAGTCCTTGAGTTTTGATCAACCTTTAAACGATGAGCTGGTCACCATGGCCAAAGACAAAGTTGTTGTAAATATGGACAATGCCCATTATAATGCTTTGACGATGTATTCACACAATAAAATATGCTTGTCTATTGTTACATAAATAACCATTCTATGTTGCCCTCTTATGAATTTGTAGGGAGGGCAACACTGAACCTAATACCATGAATATGAATGTGTGAGACCTCTTCTCACTAAGTAGAGTGTCTAAAATACAGAAGAAGTCAACATCGCTACTTTCTACCTTTTATGATGCAACATACCTCCACAATCACTTTGGGAAGAAAAAAAAAGGGATGAAAAATAGCCTTTTGACATCCAATAGATAATTCTTTTGTCATCCATCATACAAAAAATGTCCACCACGACATTTGAGGGTTAGTCTATTTTCTACACCACTCCTGGCTAGCTCTATATTGCAGACTTCAATTGCAAATATGAATTCAAAATTTCTAAATTTTATCATGCGTGGCAGATAAAAAGGGGTTTTTCCCAGGAGGTAAAACTGGAGACAAGTGAGGGAGTTGCAGGCAGGGTGCAACTGTGCATGTTTTGTTATAGTGTAGTTACCCACCTTAATACTTGCCAGATATGACACCCAAAATCAAAATCAAAATCTGCCATGTAAGGGTGATTGACACTCACAGCACCATATGTTTCTAGATTCCATTAAAAGTGGGATTTCATCCTGCAAAATGTGGAAACATTCTATTTGGAATGAACAACAGACACTGCCCAGGGCCGTGAGTCTTTCTCTCAGACTTGGAAATAATAGCTTACTAGTGTAAACCCAATGTTCATCTGATATCTATATCTTAAATTTGTTTGTTTGTTTTGTTTGTTTTTCATGTTGAGATCCCCGGACCGTGCGTCCCCTAGTCGCGTGCTTGGTATTGTTGGAAAGCTCTCGGCAATGAGGGGTGCACTTGCTTGGTTTCGTGACATTTGGACGTATGGTGTGAAAGTTATTGAATTTTGAAGTTTTTATGAACTAAAAAAATTAGAAAATTACTTTTCCTTTTGTTTTGACTGTGGCAACAGCACAGTGAGGGCACACCCATAACCTTTTAAGAGCAGGGGGAAAAACACAAAACAAGACAAAAAAATAAAATGGGCAGAGAATAGGATATTTTTTGGATTTTCAAGGCCGAAGGCATGAACCACCACTGGACAAAACTGAAGAATCACAAGTTTGTAGCATACTAGTGGTGTGGTGGTGTGGTGGGGGAGGCAAAATGAGGTCCCATGACAGAAGGGTATTATGAAAGCAAGAACGCAGGCCTGGCACCAATGCACACCAATATTGGTGCAACTCTTTTAACCCTTAAATGTCAACACAGACATCTGTCGTCCAATGAATGACAAAAAAGAAAAAGAAAAAAAGAAAAAAGAAAACCTCCTCCTCCTCCTCAACAGTCCTTTACAATGAAATTTTGTTGTGTAAAGAAAAAGATCAAAAAGAACAAAAAAAAAACCCAGAAAAAACCTTCATGAGCATGCAATCAACATTGGGTATGCAACCCCCCGGACTCAAGTACGCCCTTGCTCTAGAAACCCCTCTACACGTTAATGAAAACTAAGGAATCCAGGACAACAGACTTCTGCTGCTGAGGGGGCACATGTTTCCAACTCATAGCCTAGCCCCCATGCAAGCATGGACCGAGATGACCTCCTTTTCGTGAGCCCCGAAATATTCTAACAAAACCATGGAATAAATTATATGCTGCTGGTACTCTCCCCCGCCATGCTCACATGGAAATTTTAAAAAAAAAGAAAAGAAAGATTCCAACGTCCATGAATACAATCCACCGAAACCCATGATCATGGGCCACCCCCCAAAAATTGCAAATGGGCGCAAGCAATTGTCATGTTCTTTCATGTTTGCAAACACTTGTAAGGTAATTCGAAGGACAAGATTGTAGCAGCTCCCGGGGGTAGACTAGCCAAAAGGAGCATGGAGGGAAGTCTATTCATTCATGGAAGGAAAAAGAATCAAGCGGAGTCGTGAACTTGAACTTGAACTTGGTCAAGTTTGTCACATGTTCGAACTATTTTATAAAATGGAAACTTCTGTGAATCTTGACCTTTTCACCTTTCACTTTAGAGTACTAAATGGTACAAAATGGAGTCTTGGTGGGAGTGAATGCATGGAGATGCATGTAGGCATGACATGGAATAGGAAAATGAAGGGTGTCTTGTCCCAAGAAAGTTACTTTGCGACGCATCGAAGTCAACAAAAATTTATAGAGATATTTCCATTTGTGTATATAGGGTGGGGAGGGGAGGTATGAGTCTCCACTAATTACAACAATACCCAATTCAAAAGTAGTGCATTCTTGTATAACTAACAAAAAAATATATTTGTATGGTGTCAAATGTCGAGAAATTAGTGTGGGACAATCTGATTGCACTATTTAGTGAAATAATACCATACTCATAGGAGTTAATATATTGACATGTACTTATGACATATGATTATGTGTGTCCCAAAATGACATTTTACATATATTGGCCATTGTCACTAGTGGGGATTGGATTCATGTGAGTTAGGTAAAAAAAAATGTCCACCAAATTCCTACAATTCCTTGAATATGTTGTCACCAAAATGATCAAAAATATCATTTTGGGACATATATAATCATAGGATTTTGTAGTATGCTTAATTGAGATGTGCAAAAAATTCAGAAATTTCCATCATGTAGATTGCAAGTTATTACCCTTTGAAGTGACAAAAATCCTTTTGGAGGGCCCTACAAAAAAAACAAGCAACTGCACTTCACAAGGTCACATTTGTATGAAAAATGTACAAAATGGTGGTGCTTCCTTGAATTCATTCTTCATGGCAATTGGCTACATCCTTGAAACTTTTTAAATCATTTGAAATTGCACAACATATAGGAAAAAAATAGTAAAAAAAAAAGATGTAGACAATGATTTAGAATAATAAATTGTTAACAATTTATTTATTGAATTGAAAAATGTCAATCTCCATGGATGTAATATTGTAATAAAAAATCTACACCTACTCTTTTTATGTTTTTCAAAAGTGTTAAAAATTGAGTTGAAGAAAGGACTTCAAAGTTTATTTTATAATAGAGAATCCATAATTGTTCTGCAAACTAAAATACCTCGTAACTTTTGACTCATTGATCAAAATGGAACAATTCAAAGCTTTTATTTATATATAAAATCTAAAAAAACAATTCCAAACTTTTATTTTTTTTAAAAATATTTTTTTAGATCTGCCTTGATTATCTGAGTTGAAAAATAAACTACATGTTAGGCCATAACTTTTAACTCATATTTTCAAATGTCATGAAATTTATTGCACATGAAAGATATTCCTCGTACACACCTTCTATTAAAATTTGGGCCAAAAACATAAAAATCTCTAGTCACACATACCTGCTTAAAATTTATATGTTACCAAAAAACACAACTTGGTCCTTTTGGAGTTAAGGTAGCGAAAAGTTTGTCCTCTCACCTTTTGTATGTACAAGGAATTTACATATTTGAAGATGGAATGAATCTCATAACAATGACCATAAGTAGTAGGAAATAATAAGTTTTAGTTGAGATTCCAATATTAAGTTGGCAACAAAAGAAATGTAACTAAGATTCTGTAATCAACTTTAAATATATAGTGAACTTTGAATTAGTACTCAATAGTCATATTTATTAAATAAAAATAGAGATGCATATTCATCCTTTGGAAAATAGAAAGATGCCATTTCTATTACAAACACTATTTCTACTAGGAACATGATGTGTATATGATCAACTAAAAAATAGGGTTTGTAACTGTGCATTAAATTACATAATGAATCTAAAAGCCACTATGGATTGAGTTTTGCAATTGAAATTAGCATACATGAAATTCATTTTATTTACAAGGCTTGAGATTCCCTAAAGCTGTACATATTCAAAATGTGTCTAAAAGATTGTTGTAACTTGTCTTTTGGGTGGATAGTGAGGCAGAGGTTCACCCCACCTCTCCACCCAAATTAAATATATATTTTTTAACTTTCCAATTCAACCTCCAACCCAAATTAAATATATTTTTTAATTCCCCAAATCCAAACCCCAGTCCAACCCCAACTCCAACCTCACCCAAATCCTAAACATCCCCCACACCCCTAATTTGTAATTTAAGATTGACATGGGGTTGTATAATTGATATGGGATTTTAGTGTGTTACATGTATACATCTACTGTACTTGTATTCATACTCATACTCATATCCATACAAATACAATATATTTTCTATACTCATATCCATATTTTGTATTTGTATCTATATTCTATACATGTATTCATATTAGTCTTCTATACATGTATCCATATTTGTATTCTAAATCCATATCCATATTTGTTTTTGTATCCTAAATCGACGGCTTGGAGATTGGTTTTATTTATTTTCCCTATGAGAAGATCTATGGTCTGAAATTTTTTAAATTAAAAAATGAGAAGGGGGAGGCAAGAAGAGGGGTCGCATCTTTTCACCAGATGGTGTCTAAAAGATGCAAACAATTCTTGTTCTTGTAGTAACCTAGGTGAAAAAATGCATAGTGTTGATCTTGATGTAAAAAAGTGTCCCGCCCCTTCCAATGCTGTCGATCTATAATTTAAAAAGTAAACAATCAACATTGATTGCCTTATCGTGAGAGACAATTTTAACCATCAAGAAGATTAGGGTTTGGTGCTTTAGGATGTAGAATATGGAATGTACACAATATATGTAATACACACAAAATATTGATAAGGAAATGTATGGAATACATACATATCTACGCAAAGTGTGGATATGAATTCATATAGATATACATAAAATACATACAGCAATCGATATTCCATATCCATTGCAGTCCAAACAACTTTCAAAAAAATAAAAATGTGAAGTTTAGGTGGATATTTTACAAGTAGAATTAATGAATTAATGAATTCTTTCACAAGTGTTTGTCATAATGTGCTTAAAAGATGTAATTAGTATTATAAAAAAATTGCTTGGTCTTTAGAAAAGACTATAAAGTAGCAATGACCTAAAAGTTTTTTTTTTAAGCTGAAGATTGTAGTAATATAGGTATTGAAAATAGCTATGTTGATGCTTTAGTAATTTGCTAAAACTTATAGAATAATTTGTTTTAAGGAGATCTTTGTTGGTAAGGTATCTAAAAAGGTAGGTGTTGTCTACAATTTGCCTTGAGCTCTTTAACCACTGAAAGGGGTTGAAAACATTTAATTACCTTTGTGATATATAATGTGCGTTTTAGGATATGAAGATGTATTTGAAGATTGAAATGACTTGAATATTTTTGCAAACTCATAAAGTACCCATATAAATGTTATATAAAAAATTTGTGATTCTTTTGGACTTTGATGTACAATTTTCATAAAATGGTGTGTTTACATAATAGGCAAAAATATGAAATTCTACTCATATTATCAATTTGTTATGGCGCAAAATGTATAATGAATGCCTAAATCACTTGTCAATCTTTTGCATTGGATAGACCTATCAATTTTTGGGGTGGCCATGCGTTTGCTTTTGTAATAAAAATCACATGAAAATGTAGTAAATTGTTCATACAACATTGGATTTAAAAATGCCATACATTTGTTTCACACTAAGAGGATGGTATGTGGATACAAACAAGTGTTGATCAATTGTGGGTATAGTGACTTCATGGTACTTGGAGGTCTTTATTTTCAAAGTATGAAATCCATTCCTTTTGACTTATGCTTCATTCTTTGGAGAATGACATTGAATTCTTTGTAAGACACGAGAAAAAGGATTGGATTTAGGGTTAGAAGTAGTGAGCAAGTAAAAAATGAACAATGATTACAAGCTATGCTAGTCATCTTTTAGAAATATAGCAACCTTAACCCATGTATGCAACCATGTCTTGATATTTGAATGTATTTCAACGTGATTTCAAGCACTTCAATGAATTAAACTATATTTGATCCAAAATTTGCCCCATAAAATGTGCCACAAAATACATCTCACAACCTTCATCTTATTTATAAAATTGAACAATTTACATTGTAACATGATGCATTTATTTAAAGTTCAATTTGGTTCTCAATTCCCCATAGAAATTAATAAAGGGAATCACAAGTCTTATTAGATATTGTTTCATGTAGACCACTAGATATAGTTTGTTAAAAATGTTATTGATAAGGATAAATGCGCAAGGAACTACACCTTAATTAGCAAAAAGAGAATGGTGATTTACTTTCAATTGGATCTTAAACCCAACCACCGATTATGATACATCATTCAAATTCCCAAGGTGCATTCACTAAAAGAATTTCATACCACATACAAATTTAACCTTTAGAGGACATTTGAAGTCCTAGGAGGACTATCCAAATTTGAATTAATTTAAAAAAAAAAATGGGCATCATGTAGCTTGTTCAAATGCCCAATTAATGATGAGCTTCCACCCTCCTCAAGGCCACAACAATCTCAAAACCATTGTTTCAAAAATTTATCAAACTTTTCCAATGCAAAAACTACAAATTCAAATTGTGATTCAATGGTAAGTCTAGGGTTCAAATTGTGAACCCCAGACCTAGATTGATAGATACCAGAAGACAGAGAGAATGATACCAAGAAAATTCACATGTAGTTGAAGGAGTTTTCCTGAAATTTTATTGAGCACTCGCACCCTCGAGGTGGGTTGATTGTTTAAGGGTTAAAAAAAGTTATTATTATTCACTGAGCATCGTTAGAATTTGATATCCCAACATTTTTTTTTCTCACATCCAAGTTGTAAGCAAGTGATTATACATATGTGACCTGGATTCTCTCCAAACCTTTGGACTAGCTATAAAATACTACCTTTGTCCCAAAATGACCTTGTTGAACAAAATGTTTTAGATTAGGGATAAAAATAACATTCTAAAGACTTGTTTCACATTATAAGTAGAATTTAGGGCCAATTCACACTATGGCCGTCCAAACTGAGAGGCCGTGGGAGTGAGTGGCCAAACTTTGATGAGAGTCCAAAGAAATGAGCAATTAATAGGCAAACTCCATAACCTCTCGACCATAGTCTGGGTCTCCATAGTATGGCCGCCTAAACCTCCTTTGAGAGTCCGTCACTTTGTAGGCACTTTTCTTGCCATGTAGGCAATTGGGAGGGTGACAATCTTTGAGTTGTGCCTTCTAGTGTGAAGGGTCGAGAGGCCAAACTCTTGGTTTCTTGAAATGTGATTGGTGGAAACCCACAACCTCTCAACCTTCGACCATAGTGTGAATTGGCCCCTAGTGTACTCTTGACGTCCAAAAAACTTTGAGCTTCATAATCCTTTTCAAAGTGTAGTTTTGAAGTATTAAGAAGTGAAATTTTGGAGGCATTTTCAAAGAGAACCATTGGTCATTTAATTATTGAATGTGAAATTTTCATTTTATGGGCATTTAGTGTGTAAACAAGACTATGTTTAAACATCTATTTCACTTCCCAAAGCTTCATCTCCAATTGACAAATACTCAAAAGAGGTGCAAAAAGTAAGAACAAACAATGTTGATTGATCCCTCCAATCATTTCATTTGTCTTTTAATTGATGATTGCGTGAATGAAGGGGGAACTACTACTCAAAGTTGTTTGCTAGTCCCGAAAAGCAATCAAAAGCCAAATTTGACCTATTCCAACATCACAAAGTGCAACAGAAAGATCATTTTGGGACCAAAAATCAAGGGCAACCGGAAGATCATTATGGGAAGGAGGGAGTAACAATATAGAGAATTCCCCTCAGCACATTTTCTTCAACAAGATCTCTTCAAGCAGAACATAGTTCCAAACTCTTCGAGGACAACCTAACGATTGTTCCCACACTTTCAAATATGCAGCACTATTCCATCGGCATCAATAAAATCTAGATCTCCATCCCCGGTAATCTCCAAATACAGAAAGCTAAAAGACACACAGTCGAACTTCACTCTCCACGAGGATGCGCAATGTTGACTAAAATGAAAAGGAACTTAGCACCTTCGAACCTCGGATTCGGACAACCCAAGAAAAGCCACGTAATGACAAGAATTTGTTTTTAATGCATCAGTCGCATTCTTCAGCACCCGCCTGCAATCGTCCAGACACCATTTCAGTGCATGACTGAGTTGCATATTGAAAGGCTTGAGTCGGTTATTGAACACAACCCTCTCCTCTAGACTACATTAGTCTCTTTTAAGAGCGCAGGTGGAGGATGGGTTTATCACTCTCGGACACTCCTCGTTTCTAACCGCAATGTGCCATGTGGTGATGAAAGCAACATGGGAGGGTTATGTAATATGCAATGGTTGACATTCTCAAAACAAACTAATTTGAAATCATAGGATCACATTCTCATAAGAGGTTCTAGTACAGGGGGACCAACCGAAAGAGGTCGAGAAGGAGCGGCACCACCACTTGCACGCTCAAGCTGCTGTATCCGTTTCTCCAATTGCGAGTAATACCCTTCTACCTACACACCAAAACATCAAGGATACAGAATTTTGAGAACTCGGCCTACAAGTTCAGAACTTGGCTCATTTCTGAGCCACAACAATCTCGTCCAGTTGTCAGGAATGACAGTTCCAGTACTGTAATGCTTCATTAAACTACGCAAATCAGCTCGTCATCACCGCTTCATAATGCTTTCGAATAAGCACTCACTAAGCCCCAACATGCACACTTGCTTCAGATTTATAATAAGGTAAAGGTACTTAATGGAGGCAGGTACCTAAATGCGACCCCCTCAAAACTTGCACGGTGAGTACACATTGATTCTGATTTTGAGAATGTAGAAACCTTTATCGTATTGCCTTTCAGTTACCAATTATTTTTTTAACCTCTTAATAAGGCATATGGCATCAAACAGAGAATTTATTACTGGATTGGAATCCTCTTTGACTTGGTACCAAGAATATAAAATGTTGACCACTATGCTAACAGAAACTATGTTTAGCGCTTTAAGAGGTGTAGGGTTTTGAGCTTAACCCAAAAACTATGTACACCGACCCATTTAAAGCAGGACCGAAAGTGCGGGCCGCTGATAAGGTAGAGGATACAAAAGGGTTGGGTACCTGATCACGTCTGCTAGCAACTCATCATTTGCACTGTTGAAGATTGGCTTTTCAATTAGCAAGCTGGATGTAGGCATAATTTGGCTAAACATCTTTGAGCGCGGATCTTTAAATGGAAATGGGGTTGCAAACTGTCACTGATAGTGTTCACCAACCTCCTACTTTGAAATTGCACAGGAAATTCCTCCATAGTGATAAAAGTTTGACCTCAACAGCTTTCGCTCTCATAAATCTTCCAAAATCACACAACTACATATTGGATAAAATGCATAGAATGATGCAAATAATATCCAATACCCTATATATATTCAAACTGGCAGAACAATTCCAACAATTCAGGAACAACCCTAGATGTCTCCTGTTCAAGATGTCCCTACCAGCGACATCTTACAGCGGAGGTCCCCGATTCTACATCTGTCCCCTCATAGAAAATCCTAACCCACTGTCGAATACTAATCGCCATGAGAGTAACCAACTAGGTCTTCAACACTTAAAACTCGCAGTAAAACCCTAAAATAAGAATGACTCACCTATAACAAACACTTCAGAACTGGATCACAATTAGGTCTGGAGCTTACATTCTAATCCTCATCATTCCCAAATCCTCAAAACAACCCCACAAAACATCTCCAGTCACACTCGTAAACCCTATTCAAGCCCATTCCACAAACACGCACCTCGTCGGCGAGAGTGTGGTGGCTGCCCCACACATCCCTCTGCAGCTGAAACATGGCGATGCCCGAAGCCACTGCGAATCCCGTGAAGAACGAAGTAGCACGCACTCGAAACATTATAGCTCTGATCGAAACCCTACCGTTTCGGTTTCCCTTTGGACCCAAAATGCGATTGCCCTCAACGCAAATTCGGCGTCCACTGCATCACCAGAGGGCAGGAAAAGAGATGAGTGATTGATCACGTCGACGTGAGAATGAAAACTACGCGAAATGAAGCAACGAACTGTTGGTAAATGAGAAAGACGGGGTTTGACCTACGACCGTGATTTCACGGTTCTGGGCGTCGTATTCAGTGTTGCTGACCTCTTTATTATCACACTCTCTAATATCACATGTTGGTATAATCTGAAAACATGTTTCGAAATGTACACATGTGATTGGACCTCCAGTCTATGCCCTTAAAGAGTTCTATATGAAATGAAGTATAGACCTAAGAGCATTGGGGGTTGAATTTTGTTTTTTAACCCCTAAAACCCCGAGGGTATTTTTTGTCTAAAACCATTTAGAACTACCACTTTTGTTGCGTTCACCTAAGAAAACCAAAAAAATGTGTTCTTTCAAAAGCCAACCGTAGGATCTTGTATTTAACTTGTTTGAGAAGATGTGGTAAGAATTTCATCAAATTTGACCGCATAGATTGCAAGATATTTGCATCCAAAGTGAAGAAAACAAATTTTTTTGCAACTTGCTTGAGAACTTGCTTGATTAGATTTTTTGGCTTTGAATCTTTTTAACTAAATTTTTTTGCATTGTTAATTTTGATCATCTAAGTTTTTATGTTGAATAGTTGAGTTGAGAATCTTAAAAAAAAATTCAACAAAAAATACTTAATTTTCACTCATTAAAAAATAGTTAAGTAGAAGTAGGTTAAAGATTGAAGGAAAAACTAAATCATTAATGGTTTTAAGATGGAATTGACGTACAATAATCCCAATGGTGAGATTGTTTTAGAAAGCAAACCTAACCTTGTTTAACATTCTTTTTTGGAAAATTGTAAAAATTGCATTCACAAATGAATCCTTTAAGTTATTTTTTCAAGAAGATGCTTTGATTGCCCAAAAAACTAAGATTGTCCATTACTTTCTCATAACTAGTCCAAATAGAATGAATCAAAGCTTCAAATGTAGACAAAAATACAAGTTTTTAGGAAAAAATATTTTAAAATATATTTCAACTTAAATTTTTTTTTTGGTGCTATCCATTGACTTTTATTTTTGGTTTATTGTGCCATAACTTTTTCTCCTCAGCACCGATTGAAACAAAAATTGTACATTTACAAAGCTCTTGGCAAACTCCACAACCTCAAAAAATCTCAAAAGCATTCACTAAAAATTGAGACAATAGAAACCTATTCGGATCCAAATTGTCCCCTAAGGGGACAAATGGTCCTTTAGGGGTTAAATAATTTTGAGGAAGCACTTTTGATGATATTTTTTTTAATTCTACACTTAGAATTTTTGCATAGATGCACATGAGGATTGTCTTGAATGCAAGTCCCAATTTGTAGAATTTGGATTAGTAGATGTTAAATTATATCCAATTTGATCTTCTTATTCTTGATATTAGCAAATCAAGCCATTATGAAACCTTTTTATATTTAAGTCCTTTTTAAAAAAAAATTCTACGGATTATGAACTGAATTTATTTGCACAAGTTGTACTTATAGAGTTTTTAGTAGATCCGAAATTTGAAAGATGAACTATGCATTTGTAAAATTATTCAAATGTTTTTAGCAAAATTATATACATCTTACAATCATTGAGAGATTTTTCACATGTAAATTTTGGGACAATAAGATTCAAATGCTTAGCTAAATGATGCAAGAGTTGGATTCCAAATTTAATCCAAATAATTTTTTTTATCCCCCTTATTAAGACTAGAAATACATCCTATAGTTTCAAAACCAGTTTAGCAAATTGGGTCAAAATTAGTAGATTAGGAAGGTACTAATATTACAAAATTCATTAAATAAATAAAAAAATTTAATTGTAAAATTTTGACTTTATGATAACCTACCCTCTAAAATGAGAAAAACCAAAATGGGCTGAATTTTTGCCCTCTTTAACTATTTTTTAAAATTATTATTTTCATTTAAAGTCTAAAATTCAAAGACATCATCTACAAAGGAATAATTTTTATAAAAATATATATTACATCTTTTTCACTACTATAAATCTATAATAAACCAAATAATTTAAATTGTGTATAATAATTTATAGCTCATTTTTAAAATTATTTTGAATTATGCTTATTTTCCATTAAATAGATGTGAAATACAAGTACCTACAAACATTTCTATCCCATCTTTGATAGATTCCTAATTTACTAATGGCTAAGCAAATCCCTTCAATCAAACAATCAATCGTGAGCTAAGTATTTCTTTGAAAGAATTTGTAGAAGGGATTCTAAGAATAATTCTATGAATTCATTGTTTTTAAGATAGATGTAAAACAGACTTCCTTGTATACACATTTTTTGACATTCAAAAATACCCTTCTATATATTCATTATCCTTTAGAAATTTTACTAAAAAGAGTTAAAAATTTCAATTCTCATTTCTATGAGTAATGTTTGAAGTACATTTAATTTAGACCTGATTTTTGAAAATATATCCTTTGTACCGCTCTACTAATTAACTATATATTATTTCTTTTTTCAAATTTTATTTTACCAAAATCTCATAGTACTCATAGTACCACCTCCAAATGCAATATCATCACTAAGTGTTTCTTGCTTTCACCCAACAATAGAAACCAAAATCAATAAGTAGTCTTAGTTGGTATCATAGACACTATCAAAAAGAATTTTGAGACATCACTCATTATTTGCATTTATTATTCTTGTCTTTGGAATGTCCAATAAGAAAATTCAATCATATGACAATGTGAAGATTAAAAAGATTACAAGTAACTACACCGTAATCATAGAAAATGATGAACACCACATCTCATAACTAAGTCACTACGAAAAGTGTCACATCTCAATTGCCAGTCATGCATCAACAGAAGACCTCGGCCAGATGTATGTCACCCGAAGTCTGTATAGAAAGCTTGTTGCTGGCCTATGTTGATCGCAGCCCAAGCTTATCTGGCCAGTTGCACCCAATTCTGTACCTCGCTCGCATTCAGTTCGCAAGCAGATCCACTTTGTGGTGGATCGTTTCCCAGTGCAAAACTCAGCCAAATTATTTCGACCGCACCATCGATGACGATCGCAAAGGAGTTGCTCGAGGTGGACACTGCTGGTAACGAGGTGCACGTCCAAGATCGCGGGGAGCATGTGCCTTTCAACTCCATGGCAGCTTCAGTAAGTCCTCGAGGCCCCTTTTTCATGTATTCGTTTCCTCCGTTCTCTTTTAGTTTTTCCAGTCGATCGAGGAAATGTTGAAAGTCACGAAATCTAATTCTAGTTCCTGGGGAAGCTCGCACCAATATGTCCATCATCCGTTTTTCAAACAGTCATGGATAGTCGTCATCTCTGTACGAAGAAGCCCCAGTAATCGTTCAGCAGCAGGTTCAATTTCAGAAGCATCGTTCTGTTGGCAAGAAACACGTTGTAGGTCAGGTTAATTCAATGGTAGGTTCACCGAGAGTGATTATCAAAGCGTGGCAAAATTATGTGCCTTGTCATCATTATAAAATCTGTCCGCAGGAGGTCAGCAAAATCTGTGCATGAGCAAGAGAATCGAGAGAAAGTTTCCTATCTAGCACGTCCGCCAGCTGCAAAAACAATGAAGAAGTCATAGTTAGAAGAGTTGGGGAAATGCAAGCCCTAGTAGATCGATCAGTGATAAAGGTCGCACCGCACTGTGAGAGAAACAGAGAAATGAGGTAGCTTGGCCACACTTGATCTCGTACATTTGAGATCTTTTGAGCCATAGCTTCTCTTTCTCCACTGGTATGGATCGGAAGTTCTGAATTAGTCCAGCATCAGTGCACAATTGAATACACTGAGGTAAGAAACAGCATAAGTTCTCAAACATGAGCTTGGCAACTTTGTAGATCACCCGTCAGTAACGATTACAATTGCATAATGTATATATGTTCGTTTTGGTCACGCTGGCTTTCTAGGATGTTGTCTTCATTTGTCGATCTGTACGTCTGCGGTTCTTTCACAATTTCGTTTTGCTCTCACTGTAAACAAGCATGTATGCTTGGATTCGAGTTCTTTATGCGGATGAGTCGGCAAGTCCAAGAAATCGCAGTTACTTTGTCAATTTGCAGACGTTGTATGTTCTCGAATAAGTATTACAGGATTGCTTGATCAGTGCGTCCCCATGCCAGCATTAGGTTGAGTTTTCTACATTGCCGGATATGCTCTTGTTGGATCGTGCAATTAGCTAATGAATCGATTAAGCGTTTAGAGATTGAAACGAGGTTTTTCGATGCAGGAAATTAACGAAGACGTGGGAGTTAAAAAACAGGGTGAAGAATCGGAGGAAGAGACGCTTCCTGCTGCAAAATCTCACTGTCAAGTTCGACCGCACTATATATCGATGACGATGCCAAACGAGTTGCCGGAGATGGACACTGATAAGAATGTGCACGCCCAAGATGGCAAAGAGCATGTGGCTTTCAATTCCATGGCAGTAAGTCCTTATCAAGGAACCTTCAATTTTTCATTTATTCGTTTCCTTCTTTCTCGCTATTTTTCCCAATCGATCGACGAAGTCATGCATGATGGAAATCGAATTCTAGCTCGTGGGGAAGCCAGGCACCAATATGTTGACGTTACGATCCCAATGTATGTTTGGACTTTTCTAGGATGTTGTCTCGATTCGTCGATCTGTGCGTCTGCGCCCCACGACACGAACCACCGATCCTCTGTCTGTGCAAATTGGAGTTCGAAGAAAAATTCCAATGAAGAAGAAGAAAGGGTATTTGAAAAACCGACTTGAGTGAAGAAGCGCGCCAGCATTACCAAGTTTCCCAATGAGTTTGATCGAATGGAATACATATTAACCGTTGTGAAGTAGACCATGATGGGTTTTTTGAACTATGTTAATAGGAAGCTAAAGGACACTAAGCCATCGTTTGAGAAACAATTGCAATACATATATTGATCTAGTCTACAAAGTTTGGTAATGTGACAATTTACATTGAACTCTTCACATACCATAATTTTGTTATTTACTTTTGTTACTAAACTCCTAAAGGTTGGAAGGTGTTGTGGAAGAGAGAAAGCCAAAAACTCTAATATAGTGAAGCTTTGTACAATTTACATAGATGTTTCCCTTAATATAATTCTATTTTATTCTTCTGTAAAAAAATGGTAGGGCTTCTCACCTAGGGCTTAAGTGCAATAAAGAGGGTTATATTCATAGTTTTTTTTATCATAATGTATATGACATCTACCAATATTGATTTTTTATTTTTTCAAATATCACTTTGAACCATATTTTCAATAATAAATTTAAATCGTCAGTTGGGAGCCACCAGTTGCACAAGAGAGCAACCGAGATCAGCGGAGCCCTAGTATTTTATAACTTTATAACTTTGACATACAGGATGCAAATAAGGTTTTCTTCAGTACATTAAAATCCTCTTTCATTTGGTCAAAAGATCATGTAAATGGAAATAAATCAAATACTCCGTAACAAGCATCATCAAACGTCCATACCTTTTAGAAATGTAAACTACACGTTTGCTGCAGTACGACGGATGGATAAAGTCCGCAGTCCCATTCATCCGCACGTAGCATTTCTGTTCATCCATAGAACGACACGTGCCCCCGACGACAAATTCTCCGTCGGACGATATCTGCTTCTCGTTCTCCTTAACGGCTTCTTCAACATTCAAATGTTGTTCTAACCCGCGTCTCGCTCGCCATCGCCTTCAAACTTTGCAGTCTCCCACAATCCACAAATTTCACATTGCATTCGCTTGATTTCGAGTTCTCGAACACGGGGGTTGGAGCTCTCCGCTTCGTCGTTTGGAGCTTCTTACTGAAACAGGGGAGAAAGACATTCGACGCCATAGCCATGGCCTCTGAGCAGCTGACGAGGGATGTGATCACGCTCAAGGGCTCTGCTGCCATCGTGAGCGAGTTCTTACTGTATTCAGGTATGTGCTGCTAGGTTGTGGATCGTATCAGTTGCATCCTGATTTCTCTTCTTGGGAATTTTAGGCCACAAATGTGTTGGAAGATGATTGTTAAAGTCTTGAGGGCTTCCTTGACCGTATCCACTAAGTCATGGCCTTATCAGAAAATTCGTCCTAGTTCAGTGACATTTCCCTGCAGTTTCGTTGAGAGCTCTCATTCAGTTGCTTGTTTTAGGATCGTATCGGTTGCATTGTGAATTCTCTTCTTGCCGATTTTAGGCCTCTCAAGTGTGGTGGAAGACAAGTCTTGTTTTTTTTATGGTTTCCATGCTCGTGCTCAGTAAGTCATGGCCTTATTACAGTTGTCACTGAACTTGTTTTTAGGGTTTCCATGCTCGTGTCCTAGTTCAGTGACATTTTCTTCCCTCTTAAGAAGAAATGTGATTTGAGAAGCTCGGAGCAGGAACCCGGAAGCTCAAACTCTGAATCCCAGAGTGTGATCCGTTTTGTAGTTGGATTCAGAAGTATGATTCACTGTTTGGGTACCAATTGCAGGGCTTGCTAATCTCATTGTAGAGACTTGCATGTTGTCACTTAGGCTGGCCAATTTTGAGTTTTGCAGTGAACAGCATTTTGTTCCAGCGAGGGATTTACCCGGCCGACGAGTTCGGTCGCGTGAAGAAGTACGGGATGACACTGCTGATGTGCCAGCAAGAGAGTGTGAAAGCGTTCATAGAGAAAATTACGACACAGATTGCAAATTGGCTGGAAACCGGCAATCTTCAGCGTGTGGTGTTGGTGATTGCGAGTATCTCCTCGAAGGAGGTCCTTGAGCGCTGGAACTTCAACATTGAGAATGATCGGGAGGTTCTTGAGAAAGGGTACGATGGATGGTACCTTAATTTCTATGTATCTTTGAATTCCCTCTCAGTCTTGGAATCCTTGCATTTATTGGCGATGGATTTGTGATGCAGGGTCTCCAGAGAGAAGAACGACAAGGACATCATGAAAGAGATTCAGGCCATTATGCGGCAGATCACATCCAGTGTGACATTTCTTCCTAATATTGAGGAAGCTTGCACGTTTGATTTGCTTGCGTACACGTCCATTGATTCTGAGGTACAATGAGTTTACCGGAACTTTTCCTGTATCTTGGATTCTCCGTTTTGTAGATCTTACACTACCCATTTGTTTCCCCGTGAATTTTCAGATCTCTTTGGATCTCCATGTTTCTTATGCTGTAAGCTTTCTGAGAGCAAGATAGGCGTAGCACTACTGCTGTTTTCGGTATCACTTCGTCACCACTGTTTAATTGTATTCCAGGTTTTCTAATATCGTGCGTATGACGTCAGGTGCCAGCAGAGTGGGCGGAGAGTGATGCTCAACTGATTCACAACCCTCAAGTTGTGAAGTTAAGAACGGTTGATACCATGGTACTCAAAGCTCATCTCTTTCTCTCCCTCTTATTCTCTTGATCTCATATTAGTTTAGGCAATTCGTTTTGCTGGCCGAAGTCTGAATCAAATACAGTACTACCCTCCTTTTGATTGTATTTTCTAATTTTGCATGCAATTGTCATTACTGAAATGAATTAGAATTCAATTCTAAATTTTCTCTAGATTCAGAGTGTTTAAAAATCCATCACTTGATTGAGAAATACAAAGCTTTCCGCTGCTTATTGTGAAAGGTGTCTTATAAATTTTTCAACTTGTGACTTGTGCAGGTACATCAAGTCGAAGCCATGGTAGCCTACAAGTTCACGGAAGAATTTTAGTGTCTGAACGGGAGTTTAACACCTCTAGTTCAGAAATGTTTCATTACCATGTTTCAGGAGTTTTCGAAGTTGACTGATCAATGTCTGAGTGTTGAAATTTGTCAAATAGATGGATACCTGAAGAACAAGTCAAAGGCCAAAGCTCTTGGCCCATGAACTCTGCAGTTCTGCCATTAGGCTCATCGATCAATGATGTAAAATACCACAGCATAATTCAATATTCCGCAATATGTCAATGACTTGCTCGCAACGTTTGCCATCATATTTTTTTTACGTGTCGCAGAAGAACTTCTGCATTATTACGGATGAAACCAATGTCACCCACCATATACATCGGGGAAAGCACGCACGGTGTCATACAAGAGGAACCCTCGAGATGATTTCAAAAGAAGATGAAAGCAGTACAAACAAGAAAGTTCGCTGGAATGTTTAGGCTTTTATTCTAAACAAATGTTTAGAACATCGCGACAGTCGCTTGCGGCTTGCCACAACTTTCATTTGACAGCACTGAGCAGCAACTGCTCAGCAAATTGTCTCCATCATTTGGCAAACACAATTCTGCAGGTAGAAAATAGGTGGGCATGGCACTTCTCATTTACTTACAGATGGCTCTTGAACTGATCCCGATACTTGGAATGAAAATCCCAGATGTCTGAAACCCTTCTCGTCCAAGTGTCAAAAGTACAAATTTGTGCGAACTTTCACTAACCAACTTTAGCGGGGACACACATTCAAGCGCCGGGTCCCCTAAAAAAAAATCATTTTGCGTCTGGGCACTAGCGTAATTTTCTGATTACCTGCTCGAAGCTTGTCCAGGAGGCAATTTCCAAAATTTACCAGGCACAGAAGGCTATTCTATCTCATTCCCTGGATGTCAATGAAGAAGGAAGTGGCAACCTAGTTACCAATGCAGTTATACTCCTGGTCCCAAAAATGGAAACAATAATGTACAGTCTTCAAAAACACTGAGCCACTACGCAACGACCGCCGCGGCCAATGCGTCCCTCGCAAGCCTCCAGATCCAACCAACCGTCGGGGTATTCGTCGGCGTTGGTCTCAACGGTCTCGTTCACGGAATAGCGTTTCATGAACCGCAAGTACCGACAATGCAGACCTGCAGGGTGCAGGTCCTTGAGCAGCGTGTCGGAGATGAGACGGTCCACAGCCTTGCGGTCCTTCAGATCCACGCTTCTGTCACGCTCCGCCACTTCCATAATCTGCTTGACGCGTCGCCGTGCCAATCGCACCCGGAACACGGCCAGGCTCCAGGTGGATTGCCCGCTGCCCATGAAAGAGTCCGCTCGCGAGCAGAGCTCCTGCTCCACAAGCGCTATCTGTGCGCCGCTGAGGTCCTGCAGCAGCGGGGTGAGTCAGAGCTCAAACCATTTTCTTCTAGTCAAAGAAGTATGAAGCGAAGTCTCTTGAGGAGATAAAATCACCAACCTAAAAATCGTACAACCGTGCTTCTTTTAACCTCTTGGAGAAAGGACCATTCAAAGAACCCCATGTGACTCTTTAATCAATATTTGTAGGGGCGATTTAAAAAATAAGGCCTGTTTTAGAGCAATGAACCTTACTCCGTATGATCGGTTAAGATGTGCAAATGCAAGCGCGAAACCCTAATACTAAGTTGGTTGCGTACCTGGTTGTTGGGCCCGAAGATTTCCACAGGGTCGAAGAATTTGCTGTCGTTGAAGTTGGACAATCCGGGCACCTTCCATAGCCCGACGACCGTGAGCCCTCGTTGCCGCAGGCCCTCAACGGTCTCTTGCACGAGGCGAATGCCTTGCGGTCCTCGCATCCAACCATCTGTTGCAAAGTAGATCGTGCCGACGTTGTGCTTGCCAGCGCGTTCCTGAATGGCATCTAAGATGTCCGTCTTGTCCAAAGTCACTCCTCGGAAATGGCCGTCTCTGTTGCATTGAATCTTAGCCGCATCATGCCACTCTTTGGCTTGTGAGGGCAGGCCGGTGTCAATCACGGAGCCGTCTTCACATCGCACGAAGCAGAGTCCGATGTTGTGTGCTCCACATTCCGACTCCTCAAATCGCCAGTGAACTGCAAGAGTACAGAGTCGAATCACTGTGTAAGATTCTTTTATGATTTTATGCATGAGGGCAAATACGATCGATGAGACAAATCCACTATAATTTAGGAAATTTTATGATTGTACTTATGATCGTATGTACGATTACAGAACCAGAATCAATGTGAAATTGTGAATGACTTGAATTGGCGTGATTCCCGACTATCAAGTCGGTTAGAAATTTAAATTTAGTAGGCACCCGCTCCACGAAATATTTTCGTACCTGCCAAGTAGGGAGTGTTCTTCCCGAGAGCATACTTCTGAAGCATGTCCGCGAGTTCCACGATGCGAGGAGCGGGTTGGAGAAAAGCGGAGACGGCTAAAAATGCACCTCTCCATCGCAGTCCCGGAAACAGGCCATACATACCGACACAGCGCTCGTTGCGTTTGCCGAGGGCGGCCGTGATATCCTCCGTCCTCGTCCACTTCACGTAGTCCCAGTTCATGTTCATGGACTCCTGCAATCAGACGTTCCCTATTCGTCAATTCCCTACTCGCAATTTCGATTTACGGGACAGTCACAGACACAGTGTAGTATAGAGACGTACGTTTAGGGAAGGATATTGCTTCCACATTTCAATGATCGGTTCCCGCGATGTCTTCAGCATCCAAATGTCGTCGAGGGTGTAGGCGCACTCTTGAAAGCACCGCTTCAGAGATGCAACGCGGGTGAATCTCGAGAGAGACGACACTTCGAATCGGTCCTCCCATGCCAATCCCGGGTGCACGGTCCCTGCCACCACGATGGCGGTCACGACACAATCAGTCATGGAGGTAACCTAATCTTACCATCCAGTCACTAATTTGATCGACATTTGCAGCTGGAATACAAAATCCTCGGGAACAATCCAGGTCATGAAAACTTAACAGAAACCCATGAAACTTAGATCTTGAACCTTTGAATCCCGTTGTCACACTACAGTCAGTGCGTCCGGGAAAACGACAAATACAGCAGCAAAAGAAATTCTGGGAAAGGGTAAGCCGCATGAGTGATTGAAAACCATTTTGACAAACCTTCTCGTGAAAATGCTCTAAAGCCTCGTGATCGATTAGCCCCGACGTGTCTTGACGGCCCTGGAAAGAAAGGCGTAAGACACAACGTGCGGTTTAGCGACCGGGCTATGACGGCCGCATTAATGTATTCCATGAACTGATTCCCTGCTCCGACTCGCCAAGTCAAAACCGGCAACATGAATTTCTCCTGAGCGTCTTCCTCCTGAAAATCACAATCTCATGAGCCCTTGCAACACAACTGAATCGAACTCACAGAAATTTGAATCGCCCACCACAGAAAATTTTGCGCCCACAATTCAGGGTTTAGGCGAGGCGTACGGTGACAGAGGGCGCTGGCGCCACGAGGCTCGTCGTGGTTGATATCTCCGGCCCAGCGGAGCTTGAACCATTTCCAGGCAAAGTAGTCTCGATGTGAGGGAGTGGCGCATCACCAGGAGCTTCCGAAACGGAGAGATCCACCGAAGGCGCTATCACAGGGACGAGGAACGAGAAATTTTCGGAAGGTTGTTGTTTAGGGGGATAGTACAGATTGTCCACAACAGGGGTGACCGCAGTACTGTTGGTGTTTCCGGCATTGTCGAACTGGGTATTGTTTTTGATGCTGGTGGCGCCCCAAGAGACGCCGAGAAGTAAGTTGTTGAAGTTGTTACCCACAGAGCTGGTCGGCAGCATCTGGTAACTGACGGAACAGAGGACGAGGATCAGGCTGACGATCAACAGGGCGGCTTGAATGGAGGTCGGCATTTGGCCGGAGAATCGCCATAACTTGGAATTGCCCATTGTCGATCAGTCCAACGATGTGAAGATGAGAACGCGCACCGCGTATCTTGCAGGCGAATGCACATGCATCCTTAGCTCCAATCTCTAATAAGCTTCACAATCATGACCGCGTTTGAGGTTTACTCGTCTCTGCAGACAGGCAGGTCGACAAATTGCCAAATTCGTCAAAAATCGCAAAACTTCAAGAAATCGGCCCATTCTAGACGCTCGTCTGGAACCTCAGATCTGCACTAGTTCTAGTTCTTAGAGCTTGTGCACTTCAAACTTGTCATAACTTTGACCCACTGAAACACGACCAATATGACTGTATACAAGCTCAGTGACGGTCGTCGAAACAACTCAGAGGTCCTTGAGGCTTATTATCCACTTCAAATACCTGGGTGCGAGAGCACTTGAACTCAAGGAGCACCAGATTCGGTTTTTGACATCAAACCCAACGACGCGTACATGAAGAAGAGTCAGAGAAGAGCACGAAACTGAAAGTAACTGAGATCAACCCTTACAAAATCGTGGCAAAGAGCACTATCAAATCCTCAATCTCCCGCTCGATTGTACACGGAAGTCTCACGCAACTGTCAACCTTCGTGACTTCCAACTGGCTTGAATCTCGACTGCACGAACCCCACCCCCCACAGTCTAGAGGTGAACAAACTTGCAGTGAAGCTCTAGCAAGTTATTACGACTGGGCAAGTTTTGTGACATTTTCCTCGCACCGTGCGATCACAAGCAACGCTCTCGCCATCCCTGTAGATGAATTCCCACCGCGATTGAGGGGGAGGCCCACTCACGGACGGATCGTTTGACAACTGTTGTGGCTCCCATAAGGAAGCTTTTGGCAGGGAGTTAATTGGTGAGCTGCAAGTCGTAAAAGCAGCGGAAAGGGGTAATCCCCGTCCGAAGTATACTCTACACTCTCCAGGGCCACTGGCAGACGGATCCCGCTCCCTGGCGGGTTGTGCATCGTCCTGACGCAGAATTCCCGGCGATGTCCTTTCACGTTGCACGCACTTTTTTCTGCAGTAACGCTGCATGTTCACGAGGCAGTAAACTCTTTCGTTGGGTGCAACCTTCTAATTCTGGCCATGGGTGCCACCAGCGCCGGATTCGAAGGTCGCACCGTCGCAGTAACGGTACTCCTCACCTTGCGAACTATGGCTCTCTGTGAAGGGAGAAAAAATTGGGGCTCTTCAAAACAAAGGGGAAAAAAAACTCAATCTTCCATGAAGAAGAGCAAGAAAAAATTAAAACTTGTAAATGAAGAATGGTTTGGAAAATGAAGGGTGGATAGTTTGATGAGTTCTGGGAAGAATATCGAAGGAAGTACGTGTAGTGCTGTAGTAGGTATTGGGAATTGGCTACTACGGTATGTCAACAACAAACACTGGGGACTGTATCAAAGTCAAACGCTTCGGGTGGGCTTAAGAACAGACTTCCATGCAAACTTGGAATTGGAAAACAAATTGAAAGTTTGTTGGGTTTAGGGAATTGTTTTTGCCGAGTTTCATGATGTTTGCATTTTAAGAAGAGCTTTTTCTTGCTATCAAACTAAAAGCAACCAAAAATTTCAAGTTCAATGTTAAAATTACTTTTTTAAATATAAGAATGTTACCTCTCCCACTTTTCATGAGCTTCTCCCCATAATTTTGCCAATCAACAATTTTGATTCTCCTCTTGTAAATATTGCCCACTTCTACATAGAATTTTAGATTTTTTTTTGTCTTTCTTGCAAAGCTTGGTCAATTTTTGCACATGGAAGTCTACCCTTAAGGTTAGTTGAGTAGGTTGACTAGCCACCTCAACCCACCAAGAGTAGCCAATGAGAGTGACTTCTCAAAGCAAAACTTAGTAGAAAGTAAATAATGAAGTAAAACAAACTTTGGAAGCACTAATGATGATGGTTTTGTGTAAAAAGAAAATTGAAACCATTAATAGGTCGAGAATCTTTTGATATTTAGAATGAGATGAAACACTATAGAGTACACTTATTTATCCTATTAGTGTTTCGTGAAAGGAGGGGGAATTAGTGACACCTAGAAAATCACTAAAGTAGTAACTTTGTTTTTGTGAAAATTGATATAATATAGTAATATATTAACTTGCACTAACTTGAAACTAGTATGACTTGATAAATTAGTATCACATACACTATTACGACAAACTAATGTGCTAGAAGCATTTGGATGTATTGAATTTTGCATGAAAAGACGAAAGACAATTTACACTGTTTTTTTGCACTGTATAATTCCAAACTTGAATTGGGTTTATTGAAGGGAAATTACTGTCACTGTGACAAATTGACAAGTGATCCACACCATGGATTCAATCGACCACCCTAAACAAATGTGGGATACGTGCCGGACTTGGCTGGGAAGATGTGACAAATACAACGTGGAGGTTCTGAAAGGAGCCCATTCATTTTCCACCATAGCCGTCCCCAAATGACAACGGCCTTCGTTGGTCACAAGTGGAACCTCCTGCGTGGAGTTACCGTGTGGGTTGTTTGGCTTGCTCGCAATGCTTGGATGTTCAATCAAGAGAGATGCAGAACTCAACATGTTCGAAATCTCATTTGGACCAGCCTTCGTGAGCACACTCGCACCACTCGGACTAATCATAAGACTCTTGATAAGGTTAAGAGGTGTTTTTTGTTTTTTGTTTTCTCTTGAAACATGGACATGAAGCCAAGAGTTTTCGTAACAAGTACGAAAGATGCTTTGGTGGAGTTTGACCTGAAAGTTCGATGTCATTTGCTCTCGTGAGTTGGAACCGTCATTGTCCTGCTAGTCTCAATCCCCAGACCCAGTGTCTCAGCATACTTGATTTGTGTGGTTGGTTTGTTCTCTTTTTTGTTTGATTGCAATTGATTGATTCTTCAATTTGTGCCAAGAAATAAAAAGAAAAATGACCACCTTACTACCTTTCGAAGAACTGACTGCGGAAGTATACTTCAGAGTAATTACTATTCCATCACAAAACATAAGGAAATACAGTGACAGAATGAAAGGTTTCAGTGACAATCGGAGTAAATTAAAATGTGGAGAATCCAGATTTTGGCTTACATTCAGTCTCCATATTCTTCGCCAGACGGACGGACCCTGCTTGTTGTGATGACGGACGCTCCAGGAAGATTCACGCACCCTGGATCTCTCCAGGCTCCGCCAATGATCTTTTGTAAGCCCTGAAATCATGCGCAGAAAGCTCGACGTTAAAAATGGCCAACCTGGGCAGTCAGAGCCGCAGATAGAGGTATCAAAACTCCACGGGAAAGTTTCTCACACCACTACACTGTTGTGTACTCCGTGGAATTGGGGATTCTCGGTACAGTAGCATCAGGCGCATCCCCACGGTGCGTAAATCACACTACTGTCCTGTAGAGTACCGTACAATAAATCACACTGTATTCCCAGGATATACGGAGTATTTCAGTGTTGGTAGCACTATGTTGAGCGGGTTCAGTCATGATTTAGAAGGTTCGATGCAGGACTCGGCTTCACTTACAAGCTGGAGCGTACGCCGAAGTCAACGACGACACCAAAAAGACGAGCGAGACACTCACGGCCGCACCTTTCGGTTTCATTAAATTTCTATGTTCACCAACCCCAATGGAAGGGTCGCACTTGTAGTTGAGTGACGAGCCTCTTGAGGAGGCGGTTTTGCTCCCGGGGTTTACCCCGGAGAAATGCAGGAACCTATTATGTGCTGAGCAAATTTTTTTTTTCAAATTTTGAGTTCATATTTGCAATCATAGACCCTAAATTAATTTTGAGGGGTGAAGAGAAATAGAATTTACATGGCACAAAAAAGGGGGCTTTTTTTTATATTCATCCTTACCTAGACCTCTACAAGAGGCTCGTTATAAGCGCAACTCAATAGGAGGACATCACTTACTATTACCAACAATTTAGTCATGGCTTGTTGTTTTTGAACAAATGGAAGAATCATTGCATTAACAAAAATAGCCAAGCCAAAGGCTACACAATGAAGAGAAACAAGCACAAATTGGTGGCTTCTTTGGGTGGAAATGGAAAATTTTAAAAATTTTAAATTTAAAAAAAAAATCTAATTAATTTCAACTAAGTAGAAAAAGTTCAAATTCTAGTACACAAAATTAATGTATCATAATAGTAGGAAGAAACTATTGACATGACAAAATTTTAATTTGGCACATTGTGACACATTTATAGAAACTCACCTGTCAACATTGGGTTCACTTGCACTTTAGTTTAGGGCTTGTTCTAGGTGTCCATAAACGACCCATGTTACATTTGAATGCACTAACCTTACTGCATGGTGAATAGAAACCTTACATTACCAACAAAAAAAAAGGCCTCCAAATAGGATGCACCCAAGTGAGAAAAATGGGTCAATTATCAGAGTTAATTGTAATGGTCTCCCTCGTTTGTACTCAAATTGTTAGAAGAAGGCTTAGGATATAGTAGTAGAAGAAAGCTAAGTAATTGGTGATGTGTGCAATGTGAATCACGTCCAGAAGTAGATCTAAGTTCATTCCTAAGACCCTCTATAAGAACACTATTTCCACCAACCAACAGAAATGAAAACATAGCTTGAGCATAACAATAGAAATGAGAAATAGTACACAGAAACACAACATCCAACTGATGTCGCTCTATTGCCCCGGGAAGTACGCTTTCGAGCAGCCCGGAAAGTCCGTCCTCCCGAACGGCTGTCCAATTCCTTGCTTGTCCACCAGCACAATCGACCTCATTTCGCAATTCCCATACCCCTCCTGCAACTCCTTCTTCACCTGGTTCGACACATCTTCCCCGAACAGCCTCGTGAACTCCCAAATGAACCCACTGTGCGCCACCACGGCGATCCTCTGCTCCGTTTGATTCAGCAGCCAATTCGCAAACGCCCCTGCTCGGTACTGAACCTCCTCCGCGCTTTCCCTCTTGTCCACTTTCCAATGCACGTCCTCATCATGCACGATGTCAGAGAAGTCGATCGCTGGGTACTGGGATTGCAATTGCGAGATGGGTCGACGTCGATCACAAGGGTGCTCCCCGATGCACTCGCGGCACCATTCGATCGCTTGGAACTTGGGGCAGCCCTCAGAAGAGATGCCTGGGCGTCGGCCTGCGACGTTGGAGAGCATGAGGGCGTTGAATTGGGACTCGGAGGGGCGGAGAGAGTTCCCGGAGCCGAAGATGGCGATGGCGGTTTGGATGGCGCGGGAGAGGGGGGAGGTGACGACGAGTTGGGGGTGGATGGAGTTGGTGTTGGCGATGTGCTCGCGGACGTATTGGGCTTGCTTCCAGCCGAGGTCGGTTAAGGGGGCGTCGAAGTAGGCTTCGTCGGAGTAGACGTTAGCGGTGGGGAAATCGTCGCGGGCTTTGTTGTGGGTGGCTTGACCGTGGCGGATGAGGTGGATGAGCTTGCAGCGGGCCATGGGGTAGGCGCCAGAGGGTTTCGGCATTTGGATGGGCGGGTGACACACTCACTTACAATTTCAAAGATCGCCCATGTGATTGGCCGAACCACAAGTGATTTCTCCAAACCCTAATCCATGGAAGACCCTAATCCACCGATCTCCATTCCGCGTAATAGTTTTAATTTGTGATAGATTCAAAGTTATGGTTCTGGATTTTTACCTTCGTGACATCACTGACGTGCACGGCGGACAAAGCTCCTTCCGATTCTTGCGAAGCATTCCTGCATGCATCAAAGCCTGGAAGTAGATTCGGACTCTGCTTTACATTGATGTGGGGGTGCCCCCACGTTCGTCACTCATTTACAGTTTGAGACATCTCCCATGTGATTGATCTTCACTCGATCGACCGAACCACAAGGGAGTTTTCCGAACCCTAATTTCTCCCAAATCCTAGTTCATGGGGAGCCTAATTCACCAATTCGCGCGTAATAGGGGTATTTGGTAATAAGTTGGAAGTCATGGTTCCAGATTTTTACCTTTTATGATACCATTGACCTGCACGTCAGGCGAAGCTTTTCTGCCGATTAATGCAGCAAAGCCTGGAAGTAGACTGGGAGACGGTCTTGCATTGAGGACACCCCTTCAGAGTGAAGAGGTGTCAATGTTTATGTGATTGATACACTTTCATGTAGTTTACTTTGTACACCTCTTCGATTAGTGTTGCCAATTTAGAAATTTAGTACTATAAACAAGAGACGATTTCGCCTTCACAATAATTGAGAGCAAGATCTTCGAGGCCAAACTGAACCTTGAGTTCATAGTCGTAGTGTCAGTCTTGTAGGGAGGTCTGTCCATTCGACAGTGTTGCAAGCCTTGAAATCAAATTGCAATAGTGTCCTAGAATAATGTAATTTAATCATGAGGATTTTTTTTTTAAATGACACGAATTATAGTCATGAGAATTTTCCCAAATCAAAGTGACCATTGTCTCCATAACCAAAATAAAAGGTTGACCTGTGAATATTGAGAAGAATTCGTGTACAATACTACAATGGAGAGTCCAAGCTAATTTCAGCTTGGACTGGTGAGAATGCTACCTGAACAATAGCCTGCCTGGAGAACTGAACTGAAAGTAACCTGAGCAAATGTAGCCTCGAATGTAGCCAGCCGCCTTCCTCATCAACACATTTTATTGTATTTAAATTTTTGACTTACATAAAGGATTCAGTTGTTTATTATAAAGATGCCAAACAAGGGGTCTGCATTTTTTTTATTTTTTTTTAGATTTGGCACTTTCATTTCAAAAGCGAGAAAAATAGTATGGAGTACAACACCAACGCCACCCCGAAAGAAGACCTGCATTTTCGTTAAATTGACATTTTCAAATGTCGATGCCCAGATTATAATTATCATCAACTGAAAGGTAACTATTGCTTTTGCGATTGAACAGCGGTGCCTCACATCGGACTATCATAAGCTCATATCATTAAATGATCTCTCCTTTCTGCCAAGAAGTTAAATATAAAATGAACCTGAAGTGAGCGGGTGAAGTGCATGGAGACACGGACGAGCCGACGAGATCTGTGCTTCTATTTCAAACACTAAAAAGTTCGCAGCACGGGGAGTCTGAGTGGTACATTATTATTATTTTTTTGACACAAATAAAGGAGACCTTTACTGCAAGAGAAAAAAAGTAAGTTATTCAATTTCTGTGCAAGATTCCGATCTTTTTAAATTACACGTTTTCGAATTAAATTCAAGGACTGAGAACGCGCAATTTCATTTGGTCATACACTAGAAATAGAAGTAAAATTGGAGCACACCAAGCTTTCTACAGCTCATGAGAACGTACTGTACTGTACAGTGGAATGCATTCAATTGAATATATACAACAACAGTACCGGTAAGTTATTTACTGTTCGAGAACAACCTTTGACCGTTGAGTGATGTTGTAAAACTCAAGAGCACTTTGCTTCTGTTGCTCCCCAGGCCGCTTGCGGCTGGGGTTTCTGTTCTCTTTTTCTTGCAGTAAAAGAATTCTTTGCTTGTGTCAAAACAAAAACTCAAGAGCACTCACTGTCGACAAATGACGACGCCATTCTTCCAAATTCACATACACTACCCGCAATCCGCCACTTTTGCTACTGCACCCAGTTATTAGTTATTTTCATTACTAGATTGGGCCAAATTTTCATATTTTTAGTTGGTAAGTGAAAGGAAGTTCCAACGCACCAAAGAACTCAACATTTGGATGCCATATGCAAAAGTTATGAAGGGTCAAAGTCTTTTATGGTAGAGGTTCTAAAATTGTTTTTTCAACATATGTGCATATTGGTTTTGGAGATGTATAGTACATAGAGTGATGATGATGGTTTTAGGTAGGGTGCGATTTTAGATGTACCCACCTCACTGATAACCATGATAATCAGTTGTTTAGATAAGAAAGATATGTCGGCCTTGGAAGGATAATGTGTCAATTGGGAAGAGTTCTATTAACTATGTGTGCTTGTATGTGAATTATTTATGTGTGATTGTATGCATGTCAACAAAAGAGCATTTTGAAATCTTATTTGCAATCAAAGGTTTCAAATTATTGTATAAAGGGAAAGAAATACATGATTAAACCAACTACAAAAAATACATGATTTTACATTTATCTTGGCAAGGTGAAATTTTTGAAGTCATGATGATACAAAATAACAAGATGGGTGCGGAAGCAAGATGTCTTCTCAAAATTGAAGATTGAAGCTAATGGTGTTAAGGGTGGCTTACACTCAAATGACTTATGGAGAAATCATCTTCAATAGAAACCAAAGGATCATGCCTCCAAGCATCCAATTTGAATCAGATAAAGCTTAATCTTGAAATGACAAACCTTCAACTATGAGCACTTCAAAATTCCTAACTCTTTATATTCTCATATTGTGACTACTATACCTATGAATTTTTAAAAAAAAAATTTGCACTCAAAAATGAAATCATAACTCTCGTATAAAGATAATAGAACTTTTGTAAAAAATAAAAAAATAAACATTGAAAATTTTTTGTATTAAATATAAAATTTGTTAAGAAAATCTTGAGTTTTGTTCATATATGTATATAATTGTGGATTAAACCATATAATTGTTCATACATTTACATACATTGTATCATTCTATAATTAATAAATTACTATACCTTGATGATAGGCCTAAAATTCTAATTGCAACAAAATATTCAAATTTAGGAGCTTTTTTGAAATATTCTAATTTAAGCAAAAACTAGAGTTGATAAATCTTATTACATTACTTGGGCAAAATTTTAGATTTATCTATTTTATGAAAAGAAATTTAGATAAGGAGTAAGAAGTTGGAAGTATGTCAACCTCATTTTGAATAAGTCCCCTTTATGGAATCCCATTCACATTCCATGAATCAATCATGGCCTTCTTTAGAAAAGTTAGTAATATCATAATGAGGGAATTTCCAACCCCGTCTACTAGAAATAAATTCAAACAACTCCTATACCAAATTGGATGAAGAATGTCATTTTTCTTTAATTCCTTACAACTCTCCAAAGTCATATAATAGGTTTCAATTACAATCCTTTTCATTGAAAAAATTTAAACATGCAACAAAAATTGTCCACCTGGGTCTATTAACTCCTAAATGCCCAAGGCCTTTTTTGAGCTTCTTGGAATTTGCGTGGGAATTTGTTCTAAATTGAATAAAAAGCCAACATTTTAATAAGTTGTACCAATTTTTTTGAATTGTAACTATAAAATTTTAAACTAAACAAGTTAGAGATTACATAGGAAAAAAAATATCACTTATGGATTGAAAAAATACAATGTTTGATCATAAGGGTGTTTAAACTTCAAAAATGATTTGAAGTCTTTCAATCCTCTTTTCATATGTCAAATCTAATAAAATGGTCACCAAAAAAATATGAGGATAAAGAGCCTAACATGCATAACTCTAATTAATCTATGGCTTCTCAAAATCTATTCTACAATATTTTAAAATGAATTTCTGATGTGATTTTTTCTCCAAGATTTAGTGTATTTGAAGCTCATTTCCAAGAGCCTTCAATAATATGGAAAGTCAAGATTGTAATGGACACCCTTGTATAAAATCTTGAATAAAAAAAACTTTTATAGCTATACCACCAAAGTGATTTGTCCAACCATAATCAATCATATTCAAAATTGGATTTTTGATGCTAAAATTAGACTTTAAAAGAATTTTTCAGAAAGATAAAGTACTACAGATACCAACTTGGTTAGGTTTTATTTAACTTTAAAAAATTGTCAACACCAAAATAAAGTAGACCTTGGGCATTTAAATGTTAAGAAAAATAAAGTACTTGGGATTGAGTGGTGCAAGATGAGTGAATGTCTATCTCAAACCTATAAGAGGCCTACATAAAATATTCAATTTCTACACGATTTTTGTTGTAGATAGAAGGACTGTTGTTTCAATACTTTAGCACCAATGCTTCCCATAATTAACCCCTAAAGCCCTGAGGGTGTTTTTTTGTCAAAAACCACTTAAAACTACGACTTCTATTGCGTTCACCTAAGAAAACCAAAGAAATATGTTTTTTCAAAATCCAGCCATATGATCTTGTACTTAACTTGTTTGAAAACATGTAATAAAAATTTCATCGAATTTGACAGCATAGATTGCAAAATATTTGCATCCAAAGTGAAGAAAACAAGTTTTTTTGCAACTTGCTTGACTAGATTTTTTGCCTTTGAATCTTTTTAACTAAAATTTTACACTATTAATTTTGATTTTCTAAGTTTTTATGTTGAATAGTTGAGTTGGGAATCTAAGGAAAAAAATTCAACAAAAAAACACTTCATTTTTAGTCATTAAAAAATTATTAAGTAGAAATAGGTTAAACATTGAAGGAAAAACTAAATCATTAATAGCTTTAAGATGGAATTGACATTTGATAATTCCAATGGTGAAATTGTTCTAGAAAGCAAACCTAACCTTGTCTAAATTTTTTTTGGGGAAAATTGTAAAAATTGCATTCACAAATGAATCCTATCAGTTATTTTTTCAAGAAGATGCTTAGATTGCCCATAAATCTAAGATTGTCCATAACTTTCTCATAACTAGTCCAAATAGAATGAATCAAAGCTTCAAATGTAGACAAAAATATAAAATTTTAGGAAAAAATATTTTTACTTTTTCTGATTTTTTTGTGCTACCCGTTGACTTCTGTTTTCTACCATAACTTTTTCTTCTAGGCACTGATTGAAACAAAAATTATATATTCACAAAGCTCTCAGCAAACTCCACAATCTCAAAAAATCTCAAAAACATTCACTTCAAATTGAGACAATAGGAACCTACCCAGACCCAAATTGTCCTCCGAGGGGACAAACGGTCCTTTAGGAGTTAATCCATTGCAAAATAGTCAAACATTGTGTGTAAGCTAAATTTTTCATATAAATTGTGTTGAAATATCAATCTTATATTTTTATGACATGACATTAATTAGGAATTGTCAATCATTTTGAAAATTTTCATTTTGTTTCATAGAAGCTAAATTTATCCTATTCATAATTGATATATAGAAACTTGATACTTTTTATTTGTAAAAAAATGATTTTTCTATTGACATTATTTTTTTGGTAAATTCGGATGGAAAAATCAAATAATTGTAATTTTCTAAAATAAAATTTAGAAATAAAAGTATATTCATTATTGTGTGTGCATGTATATATATATTCAAATAATCTAGGATTTTTACCATTAATGAAGGTTAGAATGAAAAATAAAGTTTTATAATTTAAATTAAATCAACATTTTAAAGGAAGAAAATTTGAATAAAAACACACAATATGGTGTAACATGAATTTTGACACTTGGAGCTTCCAATTGCAATAATTCTTTCAATCTTATCATTTTTCCAAAGTATTAAAATGGAATTAAACTAAAAAATTTCAATCTTAAATTTTCTTAGTTTAAAACATACACCAATAATGGATATTTTGAAAGTTACAATTAGGGTTGACCAATGCACATTCACTCTTGGGATGCACAGACCTTAATCCCTAAACTTCCAAAGTCCCTAGGAGAAACTCTTGGGATTTTGGGTACGCTTGTGTGATTTCAATTTTTGATGAGATTTTTTGAAATTCTTTTTGAAGATAGAAAATCATATAAGCTTTTTAGAAATATAATTTTTATTTCAATCAGTGCTTGGAAACAAAAGTTATGCCACCGTGAGTTGAAAAAGCAGCTTCAAGGGTAGTCCCAAAACCCCCTCAAAAACTGAATTTTTTTAATTTTTAATTTTTTCCTCAAAGATTATATTTTTTCTACATTTGAAGCTTTGATTCATTCTATTTGGACTAGCAATGAGAAAGTTATGGACAATCTTATTTTTTCAGGCAATCTAAGCATCTTCTTGAAAAATAACTTGTAGAATCCATTTTTTAATGCAATTTTACACTTTTTCAAAACAATTTGTTGGTAAAGGTTAAGTTTTCTTGCTATAACAATCTCACCGTTGGGATTATTGTGTTTCAATTCCATCTTAGAGCTAATTATGGTTTAGTTATCCCTTCAAACTTGAATCTACTTCTACTTTACAATTTTTAATGGATGAAAGTTGAGTATTTTTTGTTGAATTCTTTTTCCTAGATTCTCAACTCAATTCTCCAAGATAAAGAATTATAAAATCAAAATCAATAGAGCAAAATTTTTAAGTTAAGATGATTCAAAGCCAAAAAATTTAGCCAATCAAGGAGTAAAAAACACTTGTTTTCTTCACTTTAAATGCAAATATCTTACAATCCACACGATCAAGTTTTCTGAAATTTTTTCCACTCATTCTTATACTAATGCAATACAAGATCCTAAGGTTAGATGTGTAAAAAAAATAATTTAAAAAGTTCTTTGTTCTTTGCAATAGAAATGGTAGTTTTGAGTAGGTTTAGATGGAAAAAGGCCTTGGGACTTTAGGAGTTCAAGTAGTTGATCCATTTCCAACCACTTAAGTAATTAGGCATATTTGGAGCAAAGATTGTTTAAGAGCAAAAAATTTCCCATGTATTAAAATAGAATTTGGAAGGATTGTATATTTTTCCAAAATTTTATTATATAAAAAATTATAATTATCATGGATTTTTTAGTGAAAGATTTTCTTTGACTTGCAATGGTGATGCAAACCTTTCAATTTTTGTCCATAGACTGATTGCAAAATCGACCAAGGATTGGTTACAACATTGATAGCCTTACATCCAATCATAATGTGCCACAATTGCTCCTCAAACTCCAGCACAACTTCAGCAAAAGAAAGCACAGCTTGACGGAAAGAAAGTAGCCTATAGATTGGAAATGGGGTGATGGTTGGAAATGGGTTGGCTACCATAAGTACCCCTTTCTACGATGATGATCGGCCACTTCCAATTTTGCATTGTTTAAAATTTCAAAACCTTGAATTGATGAACAACGTAATGACAAATCATTGATGGTTGTACTTGTGATTTCCCCTCTCCTCCCCCCCCATTTGTCTTGATGTTCAGCAGCAAGTGAACAAAGTTAAGGTCCCACAATCACAGCTCATGAAAAATTTGGAAAATGGGTACAATCTACCAAGTGAAGTTGACCCAATACCACTTTCATCTTTTGACCAGGCTCTTGGTACCACTTCTGTCTTGGTCGCACCTTCTGCTGACTGTCCTTGCTTTGTAGTCGTGAAGCAATAAGAAGAAGAAGAGACAGTCAATGAGCCTTCCTTTTGGAGTAGGGACGTCAGGACGTGTGAGCTTCTATGGGGAAAAAAAGAAGGAATGGGACCAAGGAGAACCCAACTAACCAAACCTCCTTGTCATCAACCATTGACTTGGATGACTTTATAGTAGCCGACCCATTTCTAACCATCACCCCATTTCCAATCTATAGGTTGTTTTTTTTACATGAAATTGTGGTGGAGTTCGAGGAGCAATTGTGGTACATTATGATTGGATGTAAGGCTATCAATATTGCAATCAATCCTTGGTCGATTTTGCAATCAGCCTATGGTCAAAAATTGAAAGGTTTGCATCACCATTATAGGTCAAATAGAATCTTTCATTAAAGAAATTCATAATAGTTATAATTTTTGTATATAATAAAATTTTGGAAAAATATACAATCCTTCCAAACTCTATTTTTAATACATGGAAAAAATTCCGCACTCAAAAACAGTTTGTTCCAAATATGTCTAGTTGTTTAAGTAGTTGGAAATGGGTCAACTACCTTATTGTAGGAGAGAGTTTAACACAATTGACGGAAAAGGAAAAAGAAATGTAAAGACTCTTGTTGCAAATAAACTCTAGCATGATACGTATCTTGGGTAGATAAAGGAACCAAGACATTAGTCGAGGAATTAATCAAGCAATCAATTGAGTGTTCTTGTTTTCAGGTCACATATAAGGTAGTAGGCTCTAAAACTACTAGTCTCCTTCAAATCATCTCTATTATTAGCTAGAGAATGAACATGAGGTGATCCTCAAATTGGCCATTTGAGCAAATCAATGAATTGAGAAAAAAATTGTATTTCTATTGCAAGAGCCAATCATTGTTTTTGATTTTTGCACATCTTTTTACAAGTTGCAAGTGGACACATTTTGGGAGATCTATAGTCACAAATAGGTGCCTATGCTCTAAATCTTTGAAAATTTATAAGTAATTAAAAAATGCTTGAAAATATATAAAACTACTTGTGTTAGGCTCCACATCTATTTTTCTTTCTCTGGAAAAATGATCTAAAAATATTTTTGGCCCCATGAGAAAGGCCAACCAACCTTTAAATGGATGGTTTCAGAGCATACTACCTTAGACCTACAAAATGAGCTCTGTTTTCAACTATAGTTGCCTTTTCGAGCTTGGCATGTCAATCGGCTATTCACTATTTGTTGAAACTCGTCATCATCTTCAAATTAAAGTCATTCAAATGAATGGTGAAATTTTGATCGACCAGGAGATCAATCCAGGCAGGCGCTCATCTGGATTGAATGAACCTCAGATCCTAGTTCTCGGAGCTCTGGTTAAATTGGCGACATTCCATGAGGCAAAAACTGTGACACATATACATACATACATCTTCACAGAAACAAGTGTCTGGCCCAAAACTAGGAAAGATATAAATTTTGATTTAGGCAGCCCAGCCTGAACCACACCAAAGTCGTGAAATTCAACTGATTTGACCAGAAATTGACTTTCTAAGCTTGATCTTCAGTCTTTGTCATAACTTTGAATTCTGCTCTGAAATACCGAAGCTGATTTCATTAACGAATTGGACCATTCTTACCCTGTTGCTAGCTATAGCTCATGTCACAACTGAGAGCAGGCTGGTGCTGAGATCGACAATACTAGCTGTAATCATAAATGTCATGGGATTCTGTCGCAACGACACGATTATAACTAGTGTTGATTCAACGAGCTTACAAGAGACACAGTTCTTACTCGGACTGTTGCAATGTTGTTTTAAGTGTTCTTCAAAATCAGTTTGCACTTGAATGGTTGAATTTATGAATGTATTTCTTAGATTAGTTTGATGGGGACCGACAGAGATGATTGCCTGAACTGGGTATGAGTGGATTTTTTTCGAGTTGGAGGCTTTTGATTCAATCCTGACTAAGGTAGGAGGCTCGAACTCCGCTTGGGCATTTTGAACTGCCCCTATAAATGGCATTGGAATGGATTGGAGGTGGTTCTTAAATTGACCTCCATAGTCATTGAAAAAATTAAGAAAAATATTATTCATTATTGCAAGAGCCAATCAATCTCCTTGCTTTTCCCATTTCTCTTTAGAAGTTGCAGTGAAAGACCTAGGATCATAAATAGGGACCTACGACACTTCTTGTTTGAAAATTCATAACTAAATAAAAAATAATCCAAAAAATATGAAACAACTTGTCAATTCCTAGATGCCAATTCCTCTTGTCTTTCAAGGAAAATTTACTAAAAAATATTTTGAGAAGTTTCACCTGCCCAAAATTTGCTTAAGTGGTCAACTTATGAGCCTCCTACCTTAGCAATTCCCACATGACAATATGAGTGTGGGCAATTAAGCACTTGGTCAACGTTAAACCCATAATTTCCATTGTACTCCCTGAAACTCCCACTTGGATGAGTGACTGCAGCATGTTAAGGTAGTCGGTCCATAAAGTGAGCATCTAAGGACTAAAACTAAATTTTGGTTAGGTGAAACTTCTCAAAATATTTTTTTAGTAAATTTTTCTTGAAAGAAAAATTGGCATCTAACCCAAGTTGTTTCATATTTTTTGGATCATTTTTGATTTAGTTATGAATTTTCAAACAAGGTGTGGTATAGGTCCCTATTTATGTCCCTAGGGCTTCCATGAACTGTTCACTTGCAATTTCTGATGATAAATAGAAAAGCAAAGAATATGATTGGCTCTTATCATTAACAATGCTTTTTTTCTTTCCATTCATTCAAGAATCACTTCATATCCATTCACAACCACCTATATGGGCAGTTCTTAATCCCCACTCATATTTCAAGCCTCCTACCTTATAACTTATTGGTGGTTTTCAATAAAATCCATTTTCACTATTGAGTGAGCATTGAACGTCAATTTTGGCCAATTGGTTGAATTCCAGGATTTTGTAATACTTTTCAGGAATCTACATGTGATTGCTGCTCACGTGAATTCTAAATGTGACTGGCAGCCTAATCCAGTCCTAGTTTTTACAGCTTCGTATAATGAAAATGAATATTATAATTTTCAATGCCCAAAATTTTACAATTGCTTCCTATCTATTTTTTACTTTTTACTTTAAGCCTCTGAATTAAAAGAAATAAAGTAAAAGTCATGTTTCAAGTTATATATATATTTAAGTTAAGTGTGTATTATAAAAAACATATTTCAAGTAAATTATACTACCTATACATATTTCCAAAAGATAGGCCCACAATTTTCATTGCATCTTTTATATACTACAATTCTTATACATCATTACTTTCTTTTGTAGTAGAATTTTACAAAATGTCATATCTTCTAAAGCATCTTCATACTCCTCAAGATGTTGATAAGACAATTAAAAAAAACCCAGAGCGTGTTGTCATCATTCGGTTTGGTTCTGATGGTGATAGTACATGCATGGTCATGGATGAAGTGTTTGCCTCAATTGCAAATTTAGTCAAGAATTTTGCTACAATATTTCTTGTAGACATCAAAGAAGTGAGTGATTTCAATGTTATGTATGAACTCTATGATGCATGTACAGTCATGTTTTTTTTCTTCGAAACAAGCATATAATGGTTGACCTTGGAACAGGCAACAACAACAAGATAAATTGGGCGCTCAATGACAAGGAAGAGTTTATTGCAATTGTTGAAACTGTGTATAAAGGAGCCAAGAAAGGACTTGGATTGGTTGTTTCTCTAAAAGACTATTCAACAAAATATTGTTATTGAATGTAATATACCCTTTATGTAATCTTTGATTTGTACCTTAGATGCCTATCTATGACTTGAATTTATTATAATGAATAGTTTATTGACACAATTTTGTGTTACCATGAAATTATATTTTCGTATTTTTTTTCAATTAATTTCCAATTTGGGTGGTTTATATTGCAATTTTACCAGGTAGGAGTAGTATTGCGGTCTTAATCAAGGTTATGGATGAAACCAAGACAAGTAAGTTTCTAATAGGAGTAGATTTTACTAATTTGATAATTCATGTGGTTACCATGTTGGTTGCTTTGCTAGTTGGTTAAAGAAGATTAAGAGCCTTTTTCTCCATTGGGAATTCACGCCTTGCTTAAAGAGTGTGAGGATCCAACTCCAGTTTGATGAATTTTTTTTTCTTTGATTAATATAAATACAATTACCTATTTTGGATTTGATTACGTGGTTGCCCTTTGTGTGTGAGGAATTATTTTCCAAGGATGTGAATATGTGTGTTGAATTTGGAGTTGAATCATGTTTACTATTGATTGTTTTATTGTTGAATGTGCCTTCTTTAGTTGGAGGTTGATCCTTCCATGTTTTTTATGTGGGTTAATTTACAAATGATGGTGTTGTTGTAATTGAAAAGTTTGCCAATCTAGAGCTGTCAACAAATGCCCATTGTGTTGTGTTTGGAATACCAATGTGAATGAGATTATAGGAAAGTGAAAATTGTGCAAAGTTGTACCAATTTGGAGTTTGCAAACATTAGGTACCCGAGTTGGTATTGGTTTCAAGGTGTTGATCAAATCAAAGGATAAAATTTACTTGTATGTATGTATGTAAGTTGTTTAGAAGCCAATTTAAATACATTTGTTACAATCATAATAAATCTTCTATTAATTTACCCAATAATTCAAAGCATGTATGTTGTTGATTGGTGAGTAATGAATCATAGAGAAAGTCTTGAGAGAGAGAGAGTTGAGGATTAATCTAATTGGAAGGTCTTTTGCTGAATATGAAGTGCATCACATGATATAAGTTTTGAAGTTCCAAGTTGAGGAGTTCAAATTTTTTTTTGGAGGGGGGGGTACAACAAAATATGGAGCATACACAAGAGAGAACATTGTTGATCCTACGTGCATAATCTATGTCACTGGAAATCAAACCTTTGAGGAATTTAAGTGAGTTCTAGAACGTGGTTTCCATTCATCAACTGAATCATTATCAGTCTATGAGCAATGCACTTCAAGAACTTGAGTTCATTTGCTCTAATTCTGTCAAGTAGCCAGTCAGTCATCCAAACATAACCATCCTGAATTTGAAACGGAGGAAACTTCTGCACATCACAGTTACAATAACTTAGAACCAATCCTTTTGAAAATTAAATAGGTTTTTCAACATCAGTCTTAAACCTGTAAATACTTCATTGGATATATTTAACTAATACAACATGTACTGTACAGTACGAGGAAAATAATCGGTGTCATCTCTAAACAACGCTAATCTTGGGGAACCTTCTGGAATTACAAACTATGGATTGAGGTGGAAACTAGTCTTAACTTCAATGCATTGCTCTAATTAGCTATCCTGGTAAACATGGTAATTCCAATGCATTGATAGAACAACTAGATTGTAGTACAATATTATTATTATTGTTATTATGATGATGATGAAGATACATAATGCTATAAATTAAATAGAAAATTTTTGGTGAAGATTTTTTTCTTCCAAGACCCAGGCAGATCCTGATTGGACCAATGGCCTTGTTGTTTCCTCTTGTTCTCTAAGATTTCTTCCTCCATAGAGTATTCCAAATCATTGAAGCACTTCCTCAGTTTCTTGACTTAGTTTCTCCCTCTGCAGATTGCATGATAATCTCACATTGAACAAGAATATCTATAACCTCAATTACCAAATTTGTTGAGATAAAAATGTACAACAACAAGCATTAAACCCCACAGGTTTATTTGTTATATTGAGACTTTTTTGCAAATTTTGAGATAGAATGCTAGTTATTAGAAAATTCATTTAAAAAAATAGTAGTTGGAACCAAAAATAAATAATGTTCAAATAGTGATTCTATAATGAAATTCTAAAAATTGGTGTTGTTACCTATTTATAAAAAAATACTAGTAATATGTCAAATAATAACAGACAATATTAACATTATAATAAATGAATTTGTAATCTTTTAATTAAGAGATTATTTTTGTCTCGAGTTTGACTCAGTAAGAAGCACTGCACAAGGCAAATACATCCAACAACTCTAAGCTAACCACATGGTCATCAAGATGTTTGAAGAGTGGGCTATTGGAATGAGGTTCCACAGGTTCCGGAGTCACGTCTTTTGTTTTAGGTGGGTAAAAAATATCAGATCCTAGCGAAAGGCTACTATTTGCCTCTTTTTCAGTAAGCTCCAAGGGAGCAATATCCAATAGATGATCCTATACATAATCCTTGATAATCATAAGGAAAAAATTGTCGTGCACTTTGCAGTCACAAAATTTGAACTATATGAACCTGAGTGGGTCTAATGTCATTCTTGTATTTCACAAAAGAGTGCATTAATAAGATGAAAGCACAATCTCTGCACGGTTTACTTCTTACACGAGTTCTTGCATGAAAGATTTTAAATCAACCTTACAAGATGAAATTGTCATATTCAATATAGAAATTATCTCTATGACAGGTATGCGTGCTACTAGTGGCCTAGGTCCTAAGAGGAAGGAAATAGAGATACAAAATGGAAGATGCACACTGTCCTTAATCCCTCAAGGCCTAAGGCCATTTTTGGTTTAAAAACATCATTGTTTCTCAAGCCTTATAAGTCTACATGTCACTAAAGTATGAAAATCTCAACCGTACAATCTTGTAGTGTGCATGTTGTAGATGACGTGGATCAAATTTGCAGTCATTTGACCACGTAGATTGCAAGATCATAATGTTTTAATGTTGAAAAAAGATGCTCAAATTTTCTTGAAAACACATTTGGAGGTGAAATTTGACTTCTAAACCTACTCTAATGAAAAACTTTAAACTAAAAAGTGCTTTGAATCAATATAAAAACACATTGGTGAAAAAAAATTTCCTTAATTTGACTCATTGTGTTTGCAAAATGACTTTGAAGTTTGAAATGTAAAAAAAAGAAGCAAAAACGGGTGCAAAAAACACATCTATGACTAGACCTCCTTCCACTAAAATGCTTCTCAGTCACTCATAAATTCTTGGATTGATATGAAATTTTAGCCACACAAACTAGACTAGAATGTGCAACTTTTCAAAAAAAATTATTAGAAACAAACAATGTTTGAAGAAGAAACAAGCTGCTAAAGTTCAGTGTAATCCAAAAATGTCTAGTTTTTGAACTTCAAATTGCTCCCAAACATTCAAAACAACTTGCATTGCCATGAAAATTTGACCATAATAACTAGACTTCTAGAGGAACAAAATCCAACAAATTTTATTGAAATAAACATTGAATGAAGGAGATACAAGCCCCCAAAGTTGCATCCATCAACTACAATTTGGTGAACTCAAATTGAACTTGTGAACTTGGATTGGTTGCCAAAAAATCTTTACATCTTGGATTGATCTGAAAATTTTACCACACAAACTAGACTAGTATGCAAAACTTCCTCAACAAGTTTTATTGAGTTTGGACATTGGATGCAAAAGTTACAGCACTTTGAATTGGACTTTTAGACTATGTGAGGCCACTTTTGGGCCCCTTAGGCATTGAGGGGTTAACCCAACTGTCAAAAAGCCATCAAAAAATTTAAAAGCAGGACGCTAATGAAAAAATGTAGCAGACATATCCCTGATTGGACTTCAAATACAAAAACCTTGTCCCAAATGACATGCACTTTATCAGTACCACTGTCTCTAATCCGGTTCACAAAGCACATTCGGATACTCTAGAATTGTAGCTGCTTGCTAACAGTAGCTAGGTTTATGGGCACTATGCGAATTGTTGCCATAGACTCCCTCCCTCTGATACCCTACTTCCGTGGTAACTGTAACCAAATACCTATTAGAACACAAATGCAAAATACAGGAACAGAAAATTGTATTGTAGCATTACCGTAATTGACATTTACTATACGAGGTGATCACAATTACTATTTGAGAATTTCAAAGGAAGGAATTAATCATGACAATAACAAAGCCTAAATTCTCACCTCAACATCACCAATCCTCATTGAAACGAATTTTTTAGAGCACCGAGGTACTATCTTCTTCAGACTAGAGCCTTGGATGTTGTAAGTATTGAGTGTTGTGTGCTAGTATAAGAGAATTCTTGTTGCACTTACCGTCCATATATTTATTTGTACTTTACTTGAAAACAATGTAGTATACAGTGTATGATGGACGTTGTTTTAAGGGCAGCACAATGCAAACTGTAACTTTATTACACACTCACTACTTCAAAGCGAGGCAATACACAGTTGATATACATGCAATATAAATTTCTGCTCACCTATCAAGCTCCTTGGCTTTGTCTTGTAATAACCTTTGACCATTAAGCCTTTAAATACCCTCTTCAAGGTCCACTCGTGATCGGGGCACAACTTAAACACTCTGTCCAAAAGACCAAGGTTCAGAGAAATGTCTATGAGAGACCAATAACCACAACTAGAATTTGTAGCACACAGTTCCAAGTGTGTTGGCAACGATGAAGCTCTTCTCTCTTTTCAATAGGGAGCCCACAAATCAAACATTCATCCCTGTGCTTTTCTAAATAAGAGGTGGCATTCATCAAAAGCAATGCATGCACCAACCTCCTAGGCAATTGAAGGTCTTTTGACATGGCTTCATCGATCAACATTGTCATGGAATTATCTGTGGACAAGCCGCATATCGTTGATAAACCTCTCTAGAAACTCATCGATCCTGTTGCACTAAGTTTTGCTGGAGCAATTCTCAAGTCCCTAGGGAGGACTTTGGGGCCAATCCCTAAGAACCTCTAGCAACTTATATATGACCTGCAATTTGATGGGTGTCCACTACAGAGCCATCCTCACGAAAACCAAGCGTGCATATCAGTGAATCACGAGAAGCTCTGTATCACTTTGGAAAAGTATCTCTAACACCATAGGTTCATCACTAGACTCCTCACTTGACTGTTGAAACTGAAGAATCGCCATAGTGCGCTTGCATTGTACTGTTACAATTCTCAAACATTCGCATGTACAGTCAAGGCCCATAGATAAAAAAAAAGGGACTATCTCCTATCATGATGTTGCATTCATACAATATACAACAAGGCGATGAAAAGGTCGCAGTGAAAGGCCCTCAAGCCTCAGACACTGCATTGGAAATGGCGAAAGAAACAAAAGTTCCCTACATACTGCTGAGATTGACAAGAACTGGCATCAGTGGGAGACGTGGAGTACATGAAATTCAATTAGGTAGAAACTAGGATAGAAAAGAAGTAATGTAGTATAGAATTTTTCAAATTTTTCTTAAGGATAGAAGAAATGAAAGAAATAAGTGCCAAACTTAGGATAGTAGTATCCGGAACTTTGTCGTACCGGAATTGGACGGAATTGAGGACGGAAATTGGAATCACCAGATCCCGAGAACCTACGATTTTTAGGTTCCGACTTAGGAGGACTAGGGAACCGTTACGAGAACAATCTAGAAACCCGTTTATGTTGGGAACGTTGGAGAACTGTGGGATACTTAAGCCCACCGCCCAAGTTGTTTTCTCCCTCTTTCTTGTTCGTAGGTTTTTCACACGTGGTTAGCTGAGAGAAAGAGTGGTGAGATAGGATTCGGATTAGGAAAAGTGAAGTGAGGTTGGTGTCGATTGCACCAGATTAGCCATGGCTATTCAATTATGGAAATTTGTGGTTACGGCCCGGATGATTATTTCGGCCATTCCATCTGATCCAGATAACCAAAAACTCCTAGGCAAAGATTTGACTAGGATGGGTTGTTTAGGATTTATATAGAAGCCATGGAGTCTCAAGAGTGACGTAATGGTTCAAGAACTCACTGATGGGGTTCCGAATCAATATGAGAGAACTGTGAGGGAGCGACCCATACTTGGACCACGAACATGTAGGCGGAGGTTTACAGGTTCACCAAGACAAGATATGGATTCGCTTCCTGGGTGAATAAGTATGCCTTTGGAAAGTTCTAAGGTCTGGCTCATCTAAAGAAAGGGTACACCATTAGCGATTGCAAAGATGCTAGACAAAGGTGGGTGCTGGAGTTTCTGATTCTAATCTTGTATCTGGAAAAACCTACCCAAGTTACGATCACCATGGCCAACACCCTTTTTGGAACTTTGGAAGATAGACCAGTTAATTGGAGACAGATTATTGGAGCAGTGGTAGCCAAGCTAACAGATACTGTCTCGCATAGTAAATCTAGTCCAATCAGCCTTTACTTCTTCCACCTCTATTATCATAATGAGGTGCTGAGTAATCCGGAAATGGTAGCATACCAGACCAGAGTGGCGATCTTGGAGTATGAGTTCACGGTAGAATACAGATCAAAACATCCGCAGTTGGATCCGGAAGAAGAGGTTCCGGAAATCAAGGAGGAACCTACCAAGCACCGAAGGAAGTCGAGTAGTCAACGGATCCGGCTTCACGAGGAAAGCTGCCGGTACATGAAGGAGTAGAATCTAGCCAAGTTTCGGCACAACACGTGAGCTGGATCCCTTTGAGAGCGGGATTCAATGGTTGCATCACGCCAAGGAAATGTACGATGGAATGACAGCAGGCATCCTTAAAGTCTGTGAGGCCAGAAGGAGGTGTACCTCATCCACAATGGGACCACCAACATTTTTAAGTCTATTGATGTAGTCCATGACACGTGCTTTGTCGATTTTCACAGCAGTCAAAATCAATAGGTTCTATAAGTTGAGATTGTTGCGAAAGGTTGTTTATTGGAACACTGCTTTCTCCAAAAGCTCAATGAACTCGTTCGGCAAATCAACAAACATACAAGCTTTCAGTGTGGCTGAGACTTGCTCCAGGCTCTTTTTCTCTAGCAAATTTGTGGATACCACTTGGTCAATCAATTGATGCTTAAAGGAGTTTTCAAGATCCAAAACTTTTGTCTATAATGAAGCACCCATGCATTCCACCACATATCTTGCGTGAAGCTTGAAGAGAGTTTCTACGGGTGACATTGACAAGCTCATCCTTGCATTGACCATGCCAATAGGCCACCACTGCCAATGTAGAACCCCGCTAGTGTAAAATCCTTTAGACTCATTCAAAGTCTAAAGGTTCACCACCATGACATGGAGACAAATATAGACTACCAAGGCTAGACAACGTCTTGCATTGATTGAATTTAAAACCCATGCCAAGTGTTCCATGGGCAAAGGTCAGTTTACATATTTGCCACACCAAACAATTGAATAGTACATGACATACCACGATACTTGACTTCTCTAAGTTTAAAGATTACACAACTTCACTTTTGTTGATGAAAGTTGAGTAAGGTGGTTCAAACATTTTGTGTATGCCCATGATTTATGCATGTCTACAAGCTGAAAAAGGGACCTCTTAAACATGGGAATACACAAAATAGGTTTACTTTGATCAATGTAGATCTTGATTGAATACAAAAGAGATGGCAAAGGTAACAATTCTCTTTGGAAGCCACAAAAACATTCTTCTATACTATAATTGCCTTCAACTATAATTTCCAAACAACATGTTGCGCTATTGTTTGCACTACTCTTGCAAGGTTATTTCTTCATTGTTGTGATTTAGAGAAAGGTTCACATGTGATAAAATGGAACTTACAATGCTTGCAATCACTCCAAATGCATATCAACAATTAAAGCAGGGTTGTTGATAATTGTACACATATTCACACAAGGACTTCTCACACATCTACGAGATGACCTATCTTAAAAAAACCCAATGGGGTGTCGAGGATTGCCTTATAAGAAAGTCACATTACGTCTTTAAAAACGGTCAGTCTCATAAGACTTGAGCACTTCTTCAAGAGATGATCATGCCATTTTGATATCTTCTCGTATCCTCTCCACCAACGCATCTAGAAGCAATTATTTGAAAGCAATAAATAAGTTTTATTGTAATTAGTGATTTAGACAAAAATTTGAACCCCACACCATCTGGAAGCAATTATTTGAAAGCAATTAATCAGTTCCATTGTAGCTATTGATTTAGACAAAAGAATTTGAGCTCGACAACCTTTGGAGCAACACCAAAATCATGAGAAGAAACTAACCTAAGGAACCGAACTTCATTTTCGATTAGATAACACTAGCTAGAAGAAACCCGCGTTTAACTTGACGGATCAAGATGTTACATTGGACGTAATTTTTGACATAAAAACATGAAATTGTAACATGATGCGCAAAAAAATCCGTCAAGTTAAACGCGGGGTTTTTCTAGTGTAAACCCCAACACTACTATAGGAGCATCTTTGCCATAGAAGTCGAATTTATAATTGTATAGGATATGCACTTCCTACAAGACATCCAGCATAATAGCATAAGACAATCTTTAAACCCTAAATGTCGTTCATAGCATGTATATCTCATCTATTGCATTCAACCACTGCTTTTTTTCAATCAACAAGAAGCTTCTTAGAATGCATATTAAATATAGACAGACTATAATATGAGTTGGTTTTCTATCAATGCTATTTTGTAACACTTATGCATTTTTTCTTAGTTTATAAAAAAAAACCAAACCAAATATATGTCCATTTTTTTTCTTTGATAATTTTTTTGCTGTATAGAGAAAATTTGACAACTTTGAACTCATTAGATAATAATCTTCTGAGCTTATTATTCCATGTTGATAGCTTTACAAGTATAGCATATCAAACCAATTTCATGCATTAAAATTAGATATTATATTTCCTTAGTGGATTTTTGAAGTTAAATGTCTCTCAATTTATTTAACAAAGATCTACGAAGATCTTTTTAAGTTTGACTATATGAATAATTCTTGTCATCAAGTTTAACATCTTCTTTGACATCAACTTCAAAAAAAATTTGAACATCATATATGTTACCTTAACACTACAAGAGAAGTGTCCAAATTGACAGAAACTGGCCTAGATCAACTAGTCCTAATTGACAAAAAATTGACAAAAAATTGACAAGTTTCTGTCACTCTAGACAAAAAAGTGTCTGAATTGATAGAAACTTGTCCAGAATGACAGAAACTTGTCAATTTTTTGCCAATTTTTGCATGTATTTGTACTAAAAATTCTCCAAAACTGCCATTTTTAGTACAAATGCATACATTTTGTCAATTTTTGCATTTTTTAGTACAAATGCATGCATTTTTCAATTCCATAATTAAATTATGAACATTTTAGTATTTTGAATAATTCCAAATTTTTTCCACTTACAATTTTTTTCCTATATGTTGTACAATTCCAAATGATTCGAAATTTTTCAAGCATGTAAGCCAACTTAACTTGAAGAATGAATCCAAAGAGTAAAACCATTTTGGACCTTTTTTCATACACATGTGACATTGTAAAGTTCAACCACATGGTTTTTTGCAGGGCCTCAAAAAGAATTTTTATAAATTCAAACAATAATATCTTGTGAATAAGATGGTGGAAAATTCTAAAATGTTTATCCATTTGTCCAAGAAAAGAATGAAAATTAAAATTTAAAAAAAATTAGAAAATTGAGAATTAAATAAGTGTAGTTAAACTTTAACCATTGTAGCAATATAATTGCAATATTGAAACAATTCAAGAACAATGTAATTCTAACTTTGAAATGTAAATTACAAGAATATTGTTTCTAGTTGGATTCAAATAAAATTATTAATAATGAAAGAGTTCAACAACAATATTACAATGTGTAACAATAAAAAAAAGCAACGATATTGCAATAGGCTTGTTTCATTATAAAATTGTTGCAATAATGCAACAATAATGTTTTTATATTGTTTCACTTACAATTCAAAATTCAAAACAAATTTAAATTAGTAGCCAATGAACACTGAAACAATATTGAAAAATTTATTAATGTTTTCAATATTATAACAGGTTTGCAAATCAAGATTGTGACATTGTATAGGATTTCAATATTTTTGCAATAATTTCATAGAAGCAATACTACAACAGGAAAATATTGTTTCAACACTACAATGTGTTTGAAACAATCTTGTTTTTGTCTTGCAAACAAATGTATTTGCCACCGCACTCTTGCTGTTGCAATTGTTTTCATTTTTCTAATGTTACCCTAAATACAACACAAAATAGGGGGCATTTTTCACTTTTATCCTAGAGAATCCAAAAATTACCCTACTAGGTGCACTTCAAATGGAGGATTTAGTGTCCTACCTCAAAGTAAACTTCTAACTTTCCAGTTTATAATTAAAGAAGCCAATCCATTTCCAACCACTCAACCAATTACACATATTTAGAATGCAATTCTTTTAATGCAAATTTTTTTCCATGTGCAAAAATAGAGTTGAGAAAGATAGCATATTTTTCTAGAATTTCATTCACTACAAGGGGAATTGTGTCCAAATTGACAGAAAAATGACAGAATTTCGTCAATTCCTCTATCAATTAGGAGGGACTGATTCCACTCAATTGACAAGATTCTGTCAATCGTAGGACAGAATTTGGTTGCAAAATCAATACTTTGTCACTCCATTGACAAAATTTTATCAGATGACTGAAATACTTTTAGATCAAATCATTTTAAATGAATAAAAAAATTAATTTTTTTTATCATCTCTCAAGAATATTTACCAAAACAAAATAAAATCCCGGAGATAATTTATTTACTAAATTACTTCTCTTCATGAACCATTTGTATTCAGCGTTGAGAATGTACATACACATATGGAGGTATGAGGTCAACCAATCCATATGGGATATATGAATTGTTGAAGTTGTAGTGAAGTTAGAAATCCGAAATTTTGTATTAAAAGTACAATTTTAGACCTCATTTAAGCATAGTAGAGTGTCTTTTTTTAAGAAACTTTAAACTAAGACTAGTTAGAATATACATTGAAGTTTCAATTACAAAACTCCTTTTGACATTTCAAGTTTTTAATTAAAAGTTATGGACCGATTTCAAAGAGCATTTTGAAAAAATATAATAAGAACAATTTCAAACACCTCTTTGAAATTCCATAATTTTTTATTTAAAGCTCAAAATGTCAAAATTATTTTTGTATGAAAAACTTTAGTTCATTTTCTAACTAATCTTAGTTAAATGTTTTATGAAGAAACACATTATACTATGCCTAAATGAGGTCTGAACTCCTATATTTAACACATAATTTCGGGTTTCTGACTTAGTGTTTTCAATCAGAAACCCGAAATTATGTGTTAAATATAGGAGTTCAGACCTCATTTAGGCATAGTATAATGTGTTTTTTCATAAAACATTTAACTAAGATTAGTTAGAAAATGAACTAAAGTTTTTCATACAAAAATAATTTTGACATTTTGAGCTTTAAATAAAAAATTATGGAATTTCAAAGAGGTGTTTGAAATTGTTCTTATTATATTTTTTCAAAATGCTCTTTGAAATCGGTCCATAACTTTTAATTGAAAACTTGAAATTTCAAAAGGAGTTTTGTAATTGAAACTTCAATGTATATTCTAACTAGTCTTAGTTTAAAGTTTCTTAAAAAAAGACACTCTACTATGCTTAAATGAGGTTTAAAATTGTACTTTTAATACAAAATTTCGGGTTTCTAACTTCACTACGAGCCCTCACATCTTCAACAATTCATATATCCCACATTGTTTTGTCGATTTCCTACCACTCCAAATATATAGAGGGAGCTCAGATGAATTGATATGTGAATTGAAGGTGTTGGTTGTGAGTCGTTAAAGGTTGCAAAGAAGTACATTTTCTCTTAGTGTTAGTAAAATATATTTTCATCATTTTAAATATAAAGTAAATTATATGTAAAATCTTGTTGTGTTTGTAGAAGACTTTCACCTTGTTTGTCAAAATTAATTGAAAAATTAACAAGATATTGACAAAAAAATCGACAAGAAGTTCTGGTTGTCATTTGGGACATTAGGCTGTCATTTTGGACACTTCTCTGTCAAAAATTCTGTAGATTAGGGCCCATTTCCCTTGTAGTGATTACACAAATCATAATTACTATAAATTTTTTAGTAGTAGATTTTCTTCGACCTATAATGGTGATAAATAACTTTCTATTTGTAACCATAGGCTAATTGCAAAATCAACTAAAGGTTGGTTGCATTTATGAGAGCCTTGCAATCAATCGTAATGTAATACAAGTGCTCTAGGAATTGCACCACAATTTCATGGAAAGAAAGCAACCTATAGATTGGAAATGGGGGGGGGGGATAAAAAAAATGGGTCAGCTACCTTAGAACCCAAATTTTTTATCATTGGAAGTGCATTCCAAAGTACTTTGAATAGGTGGGAAAAGAACAAATTTAGAAATTGGACAATGAAAAGAAATTTCTTCAAAGCTAGCTAAAAGACACAAATTATAGAAGATTTGGCAAATCACCCTTCCAATCATTAATTTTTTTTGAAACTCTAATTATGAAGTAGTAAAAAGTTAGAAGTTCTTTTTGTAGAGGCATCTTGGCACAGGGTAGAAGAAGACTACATGAGGCTAAAGTGAATAAAAGCCCACATCAAACCTTCTCTAGTGAGGCAGTTATGATGCTCTAACATTCTTGACACAAGACATCTACATCCCTTTCAATAGGGATAGTCACACCTTCTCTGAGAATCAAACTTCTATGAAGTCAGAGAAGTTGGTGAGAGAAAAAATGAGCCAATGGGGAGCCAATCTACATGAAGAAGGTGTAACACACCTTTTTGTTGGTGAGGAACATGGAGAATGGAAAGTGTAGAGAATGAATTATCTAAAGCTAGAGGGGATAATTTTGACAAGGAACAAGGGCCCAATCAACATTCGCATTGGTGATTTTACCGCCTACACATCAACACATGGTGATAGACTACATGTTTGGCTTTCATTTAGGATTTAGTTTGACGCACTAGGTACAAAATGATGAGACAGATGTACAAACTTTGAAAGGATTTAAATGAAATCTTTGTATAAGGTTTAGGGTCATGATTTTGCCCATCTGATGCCGAAATATATACCTTAATTTCTTGATTCAAACAGAAACCTGAAACCCTAAAACTTATGAATTGAAGTTGAAGATTATGAATCTTTGAAATTGGAAAGTAAACCCTAAACCATTTTCATTTTTTTAAATACCATATTTATAATTATGTGAAGAAGGAATTCCAAAAATCTGTGATTTTCCTAAATCTAGAGATGACATTATGGCTTGCTACTTGCACTTGGAAGTCTTGACCCTAAAATCCTACACAAAAGCTTCTGAGATTTGATTGTCCCCAAAACCAAAAATACGTACAAAAGAACCTAAACTGTTAATTCCAATTTGACCAAATTGCAATTATTTGAAGGAGTGTAGTACCTTGAATGCAAAAGTATATGAAACCGCGACCTCTCCAACGACAATGACCACGACGACAGTGAAGTCCTAAACCTAAACCAAGATAAAGAAGTGAAAGTCGGTAGTGAAAGGACAACAGCGGGAGGGGGGTGAAACTTTGGAGCGTGAGATCAAAAAACCTCCGACAATTGAAATTGGAGCCTATTTCTTCATCTCTAGAGGAGAAGAACCAACAAACTCTGAGGTCAGAGAATGACGTTACTGCAAGCTACAGACAACCAACCACGACACTTCACATATCAATTCTTGAAGAACTAGACCAAGATTGAAGAAGATGCAACAACCCCTAATGTCAATATGCAATTCCCTTTGGGAGGAAGAAGAAAGTAGAGAAATTTGAAGCTAATATTTAGAATTCACCATTTGGAGATTTTAACATTTCAAACCCATTATAAAATATAAACATGAAAGTTGATAAAACTTATTGATAATATATATTGGAAGGCATTTTAATTTGAAATTATTATTTTTATAATCAATCATTAGAGGAGATTTGGGGCTTGTGGAGGGCTATGACTTCCTAAGCTCTTGGGAACCTGGGAACTATGCTGCAACAACAATATGACGTGGCTGAGAGACTACCACATCATATAAAAAATTCAATTTTTTTCATTTTAAGATTTAAAATAATAATAATAATAAATTTTTTTAAAAATCTGACAGCCAGCTGTTCTTTAATTGCTAGGGGAACAACAAAGGGAATGGGCCTGAAACAGCCCTCCAAACCCCCCCAAAATCCTCTAATGTATTAGTGACTACAAGTTCAAAAGTACAAATATGATGTACATCTCAATCCATCATCACAAAGTTAGAATTCAAAAAAGAATGTATTTCATATGTTTATTTCCCAAATTTTAAAATTTAACCACTAAAGTCTAGAGATCTTTTCTTCATAAAAAACACTTCAAACTTCCATTAGTATTGCAAAGAGAAAAAAAATTGATAAATTGACAACCTCATCATTAGGGCTAATGCACTATACTATTATAAAAATGTGTAAAAGAAATTTCAAAAAATTTCAAATCATAGATTCTAAGAAATTTGCATTTTAAAAAATTGAGGTTTTGAGCACATGTTCCTTGACTAAATTATTTGGCTTTGACTCTTTGTAACTTCAAAATTTTGTACAAAATATTTTGATCAAATTTTTCTATGTTGATTATTTAAGTTAAAATTATAGAAAAATTAATTTTCATTCTTTAAAAAAAATATTAAGTACAAGTTGGTATAAGATTGAAGGAGAAACTTAAGTGTTAATAGCTCTATATGGAATTAAAACACACTAGCCCTAATGATGAGATTGTTTTAGTAAGTATACATAACCTTGCAGACCTTTTTTTCTTGAAAAGTGTAGAAATTGAATGTAGAAGTGAATTCAATATGTTCTTTCTTAAGAAATTTCAGTGACTACCCATAAAACAAGAAGCTCCATAACTTTCACATCCATTAGGTGAATTTAGGTGGTCTATAGGGCCACAAGTTTCTATAAGTTTCTAGATTGTGGATATTTGGCTGTAGCAACAATTTAATGTGGCAATTTGACTACCACAACAAATAATTAATAATAAATAAATAAAATTATTAAATCATTTTTTTGAAATATTTTTATTTTTATTTTAATATTTTAATTATTTTATTTTATTTTTAAATTTTTGGCTAGTAGTGGCTAGTTCCCAACATAGAGAATAGGCTTGAAAAAGGCCCTCCAATTCAATTGAAAAACATCTAATCACTCATCCAAATGGAATGAACCAAAACTTTCCATGTAGACAAAAATATAATCTATAAAAAAAAAATTAATTTAATTTCAAGTTCTGGTGGGTTTTTCTTTTGTAGTGTAATAAATTCTATTTTGCACTTAGGGGGACATAGCTTTTGATCCCAAAAATTGATTGAAATAAAAATTATATTTTCAATAAGCTAATGTGATTTTATATTTTAAAAAGAATATTTAGAAAATTCCATCAAAATTGAGGTTACATGAGCATATCCAACATCCATTTTGTCCCCAAGGGGATTTGGGGACTTTAAGGGTTAAAAGATAAAAATCATGATCTTCAAGGATTTGTGAAATAGAAAGATGACACCCTTTGTAAAAAGATATCTTGAAATTAGAAGATCCTTTCTAATTAGCCATGATTTCTAGAGACTATTGTGATTGTTGGTCAATTTCATCATTTCCTACTAAATGTAATTCAATAGATGACTAAAAGTAAAAAGGCTCATTTTTGTCTTATACAATTTTTTTAAAAAGACAATGCACCCAACAACTAGCATCTATTTTAGAAATTTGTTTTGAGAACTTTGACCATTGAGTATGTTAACAGAGATTAATCAAACATTTTATTCAAGAAAGTTCTTCAACTTTAGTGACAATATGATAGTGATTTTATAGTTTGAATGTCTCTCATTCATAGCATTGAGTAACTTCAATATCCAAGCAAATTTTATTATTTGAATTCATATTTTAATTAAAAATATTGATTTTATATTTTGGAAATGTGTTACTTTTCAATAAGCAAGTGTATTATTTTTTAGTTGCAAACTACACAAGTATCTAAATGGTTAAAGTTTGGTGATTCATCCAATTGGTCACCATGAAGATTGTTGCATTTAGAACCAAAGCCATTGGAAGCCCCTTGCAATTTACTTTCTAGGATTGAATGGTCATACTCCACCTTTATAGGAGATAGAAATATTGGATTATAACATGAAAGCAACCTCACATCACTTCTAAAAACATCTTAGCAAGTACATATTACAATCTACCAATTCATTCTAGAAAATATTCCTTGTTATTTACCCTCAAAAGAAGATAATTTTTTCTTCTATTTATATAATTGGATACATTTTAAAAAAAAAACAATGGTCATTAAAGCATTTAATAGATATCAAAGTTGAAAATTTAAAATCTTGAAATCTTCTTAACCAAATGGTTTTGAACCCTCATATTTCTTTAGAAAAAAGTTATGAGTCCTTTATATTCAGGAGGGATTGGGGGCAATGATAAAATATATTGATCTAAGCTACTCATTTGATGGTTCATTGGAGGGGGGAACTACCTCATATGCCAAGGAAGGCAAAGGGCCCCTCATGAAGGTTAAGATTGTTATCTTTAATAGAGATGTCTAATATCTCTCAATAATTTTATGATTCTACAATGTCTAAACCTAATTAGAATCTCACTTAAATTAGATGCAACACTATCTAAAATTCTTTTGATTTGGCTAATTAAAAATGAAGTGACAAAATATTTATCACCTCTTGAACAATGACAATTTTACAAAACATGACACAAGTTACAATGATCTTCTTTACTTATCATATCCTTCTCATTAGAAAATAAATCAGATTTTTACTTACTACTATTTCTAAATAATACTAGGTGGGTACCATACGTTCTTAATTTGTTCATTTGAGATTTCCAAATGGATAAACACTTGAGGCCTACTTTCACTTGATGCAATTGAGTTTTTTGCGAACATAAGGTAGGTGCACCTCAAAGTGCACCCTCTCTAAAACCGCCATCATCACTCTCTAAACATCTCCAAAACCAATATGTACATATGTTGAAGAAACGATTTTAGAACATCTATATAAAAACTTTGCCCCTTCATAACTTTTGCATACAATATACAAATGTCGAGTTCTTTAGTGCGTTAGAACCTTCTTTCACTTGCCAACAAAAAAAACATGAAAATTTGACCAGTCTAATAATAGTAACTAAGCGCAGTAGCGAAAAGTGGCAGTTTGGGGAGTATCCACCTTTAAGTTATCTATTGTCCTCTCCTGAATCCTTGGCTTGCTTCATGGAATACCCAATGCATATCCATTTGCAGGGAAATTGGATAATGCAGAAAGGATATGAATGGACAAGATTGCCAAGATTTGGAGATCAATTGTTTAAGTACTCCTCGTGCTCTCGGGCTTCGTGTGTTTTGACTCTGTCATCTAAATGCTTTTCATGAGCCCAAAATCTGTACCTCAAGAGTTCCATGTGACCAACCCTAAGATGTCACAGAAACGGTGCCTCTTCTACTCATCACGTGAACTTTTTGCAACAAATTCAACCGAACTTGATTCTGTCAATACTCATTTTAAGTTTTTTGAGGACAAAACTACAATTTGATAAGTCATGAGCTCCTCAATTTCAAAATGTAGGCATCTAGTTTCAGAACGATTCCATAGTGTTGTATGCATCTCTATAACAACTGGGCAACTTGGTTTGATTGTACGAGGTCGAGGATACTGAACTGATCCACGCTCCAAACCACTGTTGTCTAGTGAACATCAATTGGCTGAAATTCATGACTTAGGTACTTCTTGATGCCAACCATATTTCTTTCTGAGCTTTGTGCAGTTGAAAGCTTCTATTTTGGTGCTACGAAGTGCATCGATGTATCTGGAATGATCGCATTCTCACTTATGCAACCTCCCACTTCGAAATTGCACAAGGAATTTATACATAATTTTAAAAAATTTGATCTCAGCAGAGTTGGCCCAGAGATTTTTCCACAGCAATATATTTACTTATCTCTCAAAAACCACACTCCTCTATTTTAGTTAAAATGCTTAAAAGTAAGGCAAGTTTTTTCCTCTACCCTCGTACTGAATTGGCGGCTTGATCACAGGAAATGGAAACAGCCAACCAGCAGATTCAAGTCATTGATGGTCGAGCCTCCCACTTGCTGTTGCTGTGCCATGACATATTCAACTTCCTCTTCTCGAGGGAATCATCCCTTTTCATTAGAAACAAGTCTGAGAATCAAATAAACTAAACAAAGATCAAGCTTGGAGGAGCTAGCTAGAGAATTGAGTTGCGAAATCAGACACAAAAGATCAACAAACAGATGCCAAAAAATTCTCAAATGAGTTCATTCTCTCCAGCATTTTAATGTCGATCAGTTTCTACAGCACGTCGACAGGTTTGTAGGAGTTAGTGTGTTAACCCTTAAACTTCATAGCCAAACTTCATAGCCACTCCCTTGGGCTAGATTTTCAGCGGATTTCAAATTTTCAAATTGTGACATTTAAGCTGATGTGTAGACTACACAGGTTTATTTCAGGTTCCCGAATTTTCATTCCCGGTTTACAGTGTTGCCACTGATTTTCCTTCTTTGCTGCTTTTCAATTCCTTGATTCCTAGTGCAAAATTATCTCTAGAAACTCCCGTGAGGGAAACAATGGTAATCTCTCTGTGACCGAGTTATCCTTTTTCTGAGTCTGCTTGTTGCCGTGGGAAAGTTCACTGAAAGAAATGGCTTTAGAATGGCATAGACGATCCGGGAAGTCGGCCCGGGATGGCATTTGTCGCTCCCTTGCAAGAAAAGGACTCGACATCTTCGACATGGCCGGCGTGCCAGTGGTGGCAGGATACCACCACAGCTCCAGGCACCTCATTGAGGGCATCATCCGCAACCAAGTTGAAGAAACGCTTGGAGCTTCCAAGTATGAAGAGATTTGCAACCAGCCTACAGTTCTGCGCAACATCCACTACTGTCAATCAGGTAATCTCAAACTCCTGATCTATCAAGTTAATTTCACATACATTCTTGGTCTTTGGCAACGAGTCTTTAGAAATTAAAATCCATTGCGACGCAAAAGAAAGGAAACCTTCGTCAATATTGAAACTCACAAGCATCAAGAGATTTGTATATCAGCTTTCAGTTCACACCACTGTCAGTCAGATAATCCACAGAGTCTCGATCAAACCCGGATCAAATTTCACATACAAAGAGAATTTTGGTCTTTCACAATGAGTCTTTGAAAATTTAAAAATTATATAAAAGATCTAAACCTTCTAGTCGGAAATGACAGCTTTGAAACTCACAAGCATCAAGGAATTTGCAGTCACCTTACAATTCTTCGCATTACACCCTAAACCCAATTTTCCAAAACTCCTAATCGTTGTAGCAAACTTGTGATCTTTCAAACAGAATTAAAATCTTGGTCATTGGAAACTTAAATTGTCAAGTCTATGGTCGAAAGAATCAAAAACGTAGTTGTAAGGGACCTCTTTGTAAAGAGCCTATTGTAAAGAGCCAATTTTTACTAGAGACAACCTGCTTAAGTATGAGCACCCATTATCAACTTTGCTTTGAATGTCAACACCTAGGAAGGCATAGTAAATCATCAATATTGAAAGTCATTGGGACAAGTCATTGAATATGTGACCTTACAAAAGTGAATCCAATGTATGAATGTCCATTATATTCTTTTCAACATGCATAAGTGCTTGATTTATGGGTGACCCTACTATTAATCATTGATGCTCTCCTACAGTGAACTTTGAATTTCTCTTCATAACCTCAAATGAAGCCCAATCATTTTAGGTCAAATGACAATCTCTCACTACACACATTCTTTTCCATAATGTAGGATTGCTCAAGTGCTATGATGTCCTTCTTTTAGACCCTTGATTGAGCATGGTTGACCAAGATCCAACCATCCAACATTGAAGTTACCTCCAATATTGCAAAAGCAAAATGTTGATATGAAAAATAACATACTTTGCTACTCCCATGGCTTGCCATTTAATTTCTCATACCAAGGCTCAACCTTCACATTACGTAATCCATTTTGGGACAAATTCTCTTGTTTCACTTCACCACGCCTTCTCTTCTAACCAGCACACATCATTCCTTCATCAAAATTTCCAAATTCCAATAAGTTAAGAGGCGATCACACCTTCCTAAGCATTCTGTTTTGAAACATAAATCCATACCTGACCTTCACGAAACGAAACTGACGTCTGAATCATCTTTTGGCAAGCCCAGGTTTATCCTTCGCAGACGGACCCCAAGCTCCTCCCCACAAGCTCCTCCCTTCGCCAGGCTCCCACTCCACCAAAATAGCCAAGCCGCCATCCCTCCTCAACCACGACTACCTCGTCCTGGAATTCCCGTTGGGCACCTTCGGCACAGAAACTCTCTTTCTCCGAGCGGAGAAGACGGGTCACCCCCCCGAGCAAGCCGGCATTCTCATCACCGTCGAAAACAGCTTTGAGCTTCTGAAGAGCAGTGTGTGTTTGTTCAGCATCCGCTGCTTCGACAGGGACATCGGACGAGTTCCGGAGGTTGTGGCCATGTTGGTGGACTTCAGTCCGGAATACTCCTTGCGAGATCAGAATTGTTGGCAGTACACACGAAGGATGGCGAGGAGGTTGGTAAGGGAGTGTCGAGAGAGGGGAGGAGGCGGGGAGGGGAGGGAGGAGGAGGAGGAGGATTGTGAGGGTCGGTTGTTGGAGATCGAGGAGGCGAATGTGGAGAGGAGGATTGTGGCGGAGCATTGGAAGAGGGTGCTGGAGAAGGGGAAAGGGGGCGTGAAGAGCCTCTGGAAAGCTTGGGGAATTGCTGCATGAGCGAGTTCGAGGGAGGGTGGGTGAGGAACGAGCACCTTGGGTTGATCGATGAGGGACCGAGTTCTTCAATTCAATGTTTTCGCTGCAAGCGGAATTTACTACTCTAGAGTTTACACTTAAGCGACAATTGTTGCAAGCATGAAATCCTCAGGAGTAAAATGGTATTCAAGTGACTGGAGCAGGAGTGTGCAACTTAGGAAACATACTCACAGTGAGTTTCCCCGAAACAGAAGCGAAGTGCCCAGTAACGTCACATTGCAGAACCCTTGTGCAGGTTGTTTTCCTTTCCGTCTCAAATCTTATCAAATCGTTTTCAAGATATAAAAAAATCTTCATGAATGAGGGCGTCTACTTGGGCAATCGCACAAAATGGAGAGGGACTGACATGGAAGGATATACCATAAAATGGTGCTAAATTAATGTGTAATGCTCAAGAACTGTCACATAGGAACTGGGTGCTTGGACTGGGTTGCAGATGATTTGGAGTGTGAGTACATCAGACAAGGTCTCTGAATTCTTCCCTTACCCGGAAAAATTTGAAGTCTCTCGGTTTCGAAGGGGCAGAGCCACTGCCATGTACACATCTTGTGGTCCTCACACTTGCCCAGGGATTGAGTATGCCATAATGGAGAATTTTTAGATTTGGAAGTGATTACAAGGTTTCAGTGGTTTCCTCTTTGCCCTCATGAATCCAATTCCAATTCCGAAGTAGGGTCTACCTCTCAAAAGCTCACTATGAATACGGCTCAACTAGATCCTAACTTGCAGGTGGGATGCAGTGTATTTTAGTCTCTACTAGAATTCTTTCCACCTTGTGATAGTTCATTCATATAGACATATAGAAGATGTCTAGCTTTGTGGAAATCTGTGTTGGTAGTACAAGATTGTTCTTGTCATGAAGCTCATAACACAGTCCTGGACATGACCTTCAAAAACATCGAGTTCATTATCAAAACGAGAAGAAAAAGAAGGCCTCTTGAACTAAGGCATCATCATGCCAGATTCCACCACACCTGATATGAATTGAAGGACTTGATGAATTTCCATGACCTAGGATTAATATGAAGGACCAGACCATAATTTCTCTACTGGGGCTTCCATTTCTCAGGCGTATGACTGCACATCAGTCCCCGATATCCCAGACATGGAGTTTTTCTGCCCTTTCAGGTTGTTGATGATAATATATTTGAATGGGAGCAAGGTGAAGGAGAAGAACCATGGTAGGGTGCCGTGCTCTACATATTCTAATAAGCAGTGTCCGTTGAAAGACGTAACATTACACAAGTTGCTCATGACACTGTTTGTTGAAGAACAAAATAATGTTGACCACATGGATGGATACTAAATTAGTCAAACACAACACAATAATTGTAGTAATCGATACACGATATATACTTAGCCTACAATCTATCCTGGACTAAGTCTATTTAAACTCTTTCCAATTGCAAAACTGCTTTACTTCTGCGTTCAAATATTCTACACTTGAAGAGATAAAAAAAAGGAGCCTGTATGTACACAGCATATCAAGTTTCTATTAAGCCCTAGTAATAAAAATTACTCCTTGCCACTTGCAACAGATGCAGCCCAGGGCGGTCGATTGTTCCAGCCTCCGCCTTGGTCCCAGTTGCCTCCTTCATCCCATCCTCCTCCTTCGTTCCACCCTCTTCGGTTCCACCAAAGACGCCCTCCATTGTCACCTTCCAATCCGTAGGCACCTTCAATTTCCGCTTCTACTGCACCGTCGGGCCGAACGTACCGCTTCTGCATTTCAGCACTCGTCATCTGCACAATCGTAAGACTTAGTGTCTGAGCAGAATATGATTAACATCAATCAGGACTATTGTAGTCTAGGTCGATTCCTTCAAGTTAAGCATGCCCACAACTTGAACGAAAGAGGAAATCGAAATCGGTACTAAATATACAACGTCATCTTTTGTAGTTAAAATGGCTGAATAATTCAGTGAAATTGACGCAGAATCAATCGTGTTTCTAGCTTTCGGAATGCAAATGTATACAATCTGTCACATTTACAATTACAATTACATACAATCTTTCACAAATTTATAACAATTTCTCAGTCTTGGTGCTCTGAAGCAGGCACTTCAATATAGCAAAAGTGACCATAAGTCTAAAGGCTTACCTCGTCATCGTGGTTCGTGCTTTTGTCCAGAGGTCGAGCTGCAGTGTGGGTGGCGAAAGCATGAAGAGTAAGGAGAGCAACGAAGATGATGGACAGAGCGCAAGAGTGCCTGATCAGCTTCAACGCCATGGCTAGCTGCCGAACTGAGGTCTAAAAGGTGAGTGCTTGCCATGGAGGGACGTGACAGGAGAGTTTATAAGCTCTGTGATGAATCAGTGAGCGGCTCGCAAGTTGCGGTTTCGAGTACCGAGATTTTAGGAACTTTTTGGTAGACGATCTCAGGATCTAGAAAGTGGAAAACATACCTTACTGAATGGAAAGTAGTGACACTTCTATGTGGAAACAGTCTATGCTGGCCATGACTCAAATCTTCGACGTGTACATCAGAAGGTGGCGTCATGGAATGCCACCTCGATCTGAACGTAACGCAACAGTGCAAGGTCGGAGTGATGTGTTGAAGGCCAGTTCACACTCATGTATTCACTACAACTTGATCTTTTGGCGTACCGTTTACCATGATCACAAGGGTATTTAAGAGTTTAACATCATGAGTTCATCATATAGGTGGTAATGGTTCAATTAAGTTGGTAAACTCCCTTTCATTTTCTGCACGGTAAACTCTTAAATCTTGTGGATCCACGATCAGGGATTTAATTCAGTGGCAATTTCGGGAAAAATAATGTCATAATGCCACAATTGATGCACGTGTCAGCAGCTTTTGAACGTGGTGTCACATTCCCTGCTATCTGTCAATTTTACTTCCTGCATTTTCTAGACAGTGAGAACGAAAAGAATAGGTGAAATCCCCATTAAAAAACGGGGATAACATATAAACGTAGCTTCTCAAAAGAAGCCAGAGTTATCCAATAATGAGAGTTTTGATGGGGTCTACGGAGCTATTATGCCGACCCAACCTAAAGGAAGTAGAACCTTCGTATCTGAGGCTCTCAGGGAAGACCAGGCCCATGAGAAGTAATTTGGAAAGGGAATGTCCAAAGCACTCAGGCACTGATCTCTCAAGTAGGTTTTATATGAACATTTTTCTAACCCTTTTCTACACAACACTGAATGTGTCTGGAACTACAACAGTGGAAGGATTGCTTCCAACCAGACATTGAAGTTATTAAGCCCGTGGAATTTGGAAAGGGTATATCCAAAGCACTCAGACTCAAAGACATACTAAGCAAGAAATTCACAAGCAGGTTGTGCCCCTTTCTGTATTGTTAGGATGAGTCTGGCCAGGTAGTGTGTCAAAAAGAAGCATATCTTGCAGTAAAGCCCATTAAAAACTCCTTCCAGCATGCTCCTTTGACGGCCTGAAACTGTGTCGAGTACGCAAGTGGGTGAATCGAAACACTTCTTACAAGCAACGTTCATGTTTCCCTTGTACAAGCACATCCAACCAAGTTGTTCATCCCAGGAGGTTCTCAGTACTTCATCCCACCTGATCCAAGGAAAGATTTAGTATGGTTTTAAGTGCATTGTCATCGGAAAGAAATAGTATCATCCACAAAAAGATATCATCCACAAAAGAGCTTGTTGTTAAAACTGCAAGCGCCAATTGTTGACACACATCCAAATAAGTCTGTAACAAGAATTCTAGTATTTCCATTTTCCTCTACCACAGAAAATGCCCATGTTGGCATTGCAAGTGTTCATCACAAAAGTCCCTCCCCACAGATCATCAATTGTTTCAATGTTGATTTAATTGGTCGAAGGGTGAATATAGATATGGCATCGTTTTAATGACATTTGCGTGTCTTTTCAGTATCTTCAATCGAGTTTAAAGAAGAGAAACTGAAAATGCACTGAACAGACACATAAAAAGTTACCAATCCATCAACTCATTGAAGCAACATTCAGACAATTAACAATCAATGGGGAGAGACTTTTGTGATGTTAATATGAAATACGTGGAAAAAAGGTGTGATGCAATACTTACTGATCTCCGATGGTGACAATCCTCTTCAGGTGTTCTGCATCGAGATTCAGGTTCCGAACTTGAAGCGCAGTCCTAGTCCCTGCCGAACTGAAACAATAAGCGGCATGTAAGAAAAACGGAATTTCACCATCCAAAGACGAGCTAATACGGTTAAGCAGAGCAGATATCTTCAAAAACAAACATAGAAGAGAGATCTCCTATCATTAAAGGGTAGCACGACAAGAGAGAAGGGCAGACCCAAAAGCCACGACAGGATATCCCGGGGACGTGGATACGGCTGCAGAAACTAAAATTGCCAGACCAGCTCCCAAACTATGTCCTGCCGAGCCGCTTACAATAATCAGTCAACTTAAAATTAGATCACCAGCACATCTCGATTGCGACTTTCCGTTCGAAGCCAGACTAAGAGCTCACATACTGCCGATTCATAGGGTTGCAAATTTCCATGCAAGGCTAGCATTACTAATACCATACCAAAATGCTAAGTTGACTAGTCAATGCAGATGTGTCGAGTTTTCATTTGGTTAAGAACAAAAGTTATTGCTCATAACGTTGAGTTCAAGTGAGTCATCTGATAAATTGAGCACTTGATTCAAGAGTACAACTTAGCATTATGTTCTATAACGTTCTGAAAACAGTCGGATCATGAAAGTTATCTACCATGGAAGTTATCTATCATGATCAACCAGAGTTCTCTAGAATGTGAAGTGCATGAGAAGAAAAAATTTTAGCATGTTACTAGCACAAAAGAAGACAGTATACCTGTTAACAAAAGGGATGCAGACGGATAAGCATTTAGTACCTAAACCACGTCCGCGAACCAAGAACAAAAACACCAATGCAACAACAACCACGGTCAAGATTCGGGAGTCATAATACTCAAGATAGTTGCTAAAAACTAATGCTGAGGAACAGTCACTTGACAAGTGCAGGAGAACAATCACCTCCAGCGTGTAATCGACCGCTTGGGCGAAATAGTCCAGGGTGGCGTTGTCAAACTGAGAGCATTTAGCAGGATTGAGATCACAATCACCCGAAATTACCCATAAAAATATGTCAGCGCATATATCAGCAACACAATCTTGGGTTTTCCCGATTTGAGTGCCTCTGAAGGCCAACACAACGCGACCGTCTGCACCCCCATTCTCTTCCTGCAAAGAGAGAACAAAGCCGCCTTAATTGACCACCTTATGTAACAGTGAATGGAACTATAGAGATCTTAGTGTTCTACTGATTTGAATGGCACCCTTATCACCTCTTGTTAAACCACTGTAATTACCACCATTGTTTACCCCTGTTTTAACATAAAAAACCATCTAGGTTGGGTCCTCAAACAAGTGTTGTGCTTGAATGTTCAGAGGAGCTACTCAACAAAGCCAGATTCAACAAGGTTTCAAACCAACTATTGATAACATACATTAGAGCTAGTCTCCGCATGCGGAGAGCTCTACTCAGAGAAACGACTAAACCCTAAGCATTCAAGCAAAACAAGTGTTGTGCTTGAATGTTCACAGCGGCTACTCAACAAATGCACATTCAGTAAGGGTTTGAACCAAATGTTGGCACCATCCAGTGGCTCTCATAAGTATTCATACACTTCAAAAATTGCCATGACTAATTGAGGAATTAGATTTTCCCAACTCATTTTGAACATGTTGAAGTACAAGTAACACATGTGTTTAAATGATTTTTCAAAAAAATTTAGAACGCTTCTTGATTTTTTATAATGTGAAAAAAACCTTTTACACAAGCAAATTTTTCTCATTCCACTTTAAATTTCTTGGAAAAATTTTACTTGTATCAAAAAGCTTTTTTTCACGGATAGGTTTGATTAAATTATAAATAATCAAAAAGAGTTTTAAAAATTTTGAAAATTTATTTTATGCAAGAGTGTTTCTTGTACTTCAACATGTCCAAAACTTTGTTTGGAATCTCTAATTCCTCAATTAGCTATGCCAATTTTTGTAAGTGCATGAAACATTTTTGAGAGCCACTGTAGATCTGATAGAAGGGCTCATCTCCGCCTACAGAGAGATCTACTTCGAGATTCGACTAAAACCTCAACCTCAACAAAATCAGTGTAGGGTTTTGAATTTACCTCGTAAACCAGCGCATGCATTCCACCTTTGGCAGGCGCAATCGGTGCTACTTTGGAGGACGGAATCCATCCTGGAACATCAATGACGTCGGGGTACCTGTACGCGTTGGCACTGAGCTGTACCAGAGGCTCCGCAACTCGGTCTCGGAATGTAGGGCCGTCGAACTCAGTCAGGCCGGTGAGGATTTCATCCCAACCATCTTCAGCTTGCGATGACGGCCCAGCTTGGTGGAACAGCAGCAGCAGGAGCAAAATCGGTGGCCATAACAGGCGAGTTGCTTGCTTGCTCGCCATCCCTGACACAAACCCTAATCGACACCACTGGGAGGAGCAAGGTGATAGCAACGATTCAGTGTTCGGGAACTTTTTTGAATTTTACCGGGCAATTTCCTTCGATTCTCATTATTGAACCGGTTTTTGAAAAAATGAGGCTGGTTATTTCCTCTATTTTTAGTCTAAAATTAAAAAAATTTACAGATTTTTTCACCGGATTTTTGCCAATGTTTTCAAATTGCAACCGGTTGTTTTCCCAATTCCACTGGCTAGCTTCGAACCAACCACCGGGGTTTTTTTCAAACATCGGAGTGATTTCATATTTGCACTCTAAAAATTTACAAAATTTGTAGTTTGTATTGTGTGGTTGTGACTCTTCCTTGGTCGGACACCACGTAGCTTGCGAAGTCTGTATTTGTGATATTTCATTTGTAATGTTAGTACTATAAATAATGTATTATAAAAACACATGCATGTACAGTAACAACTTTAATTTTTTTTAAAGCTAAACTAAGATAAATGGGTTGTTCTTACTAAACAAGTGTCACATCAAGGATCTTAACCCCTCAACACCTGAGGGGGTCAAAAGTTGCCTCATATAGTTTGAGTCTAATTCAAAGTGCTGTAACTTTTGCATCCAATGTCCTAATTCAATAAAACTTGTTGGAAAAGTTGCGCATACTAGTCTAGCTTGTGTAGTAAAATTTTCAAATCAATCCAAGATGTACTTATTTTTCTGAAGCCAATCGAAGTTCATAGGTTCAATTTGAGTTCACCAAACTGCAATTGATTACTACAACAATGGCAGTGTTTTATGACTGCAAAATTATGACTGAGGATGACTGGCGACTGCTTGCAGTCATATTCTTGAAGGCCAACACTTTGGGGAGAAATATGACTGCAAAATATGACTACCAGTCATTTTTACGCCTTGTACTTCATAAGTGTATACTATATGGCCATTAGGAATACCAAAGTACTTCATAGGGAATATAGGGAACATGTTTGGGAACGTTGAGTCATATTATCAATTATATTTTCATAGTAGTGAATTTTTTTTTGGAGAGGCAATTCAAGAAAAATACGGGCAATTCTAAAAAAAATATAAATAAGCCATCATGTAAAATTTTGAAATCCTAGTCACCTACTTTTTCAGATTTTGAATCCTAGTCACCACTTTTTTAGTGTTTTGAGACCCTAGCCATTATTTTTTTAGGGTTTTAGATCCCTAGCCGCCATTTTTTAGGGTTTTGAAACCCTAACCGTCACTTCTTGTGGTTCTTCTTCCTTACCTTCTATTGTTTCTTAGCTTTCATTTGTTGTTGCTTTTTGTTGCATCTCAACTCTTGTTTCTTGTTGCTCTTTACTTTATGTTTCTTGCTTCTTATTGTTGCATCTAAATTCTTTTTTTTCTTTTACATTTGAACTCTTTCTTCTTTTTAGTTCTTGTTTTGTAGTTCTTGCTTCTTATTTCTTCTTGTTGCATCTACACTCTCATTTCTTGTTGTTTCTTGTTATGTCTTAGTTGGTACTTTTTGTTTCTTGTTATGTCTTAGTTGGTGCTTTTTGTTTCTTCTTGTGTCTTAGTTGTTGCTTTTTATTTCCTCTTGTGTCTTAATTGTTACTTCATGTTGTGTCTTAGTTGTTGTTTCTTGTTTAGTGTTTCTTCTTGCGTTTTAGTTGTTGTTTCTTGTTTCTTGTTGTATCTTAGTTGTTATTTCTTGTTTCTTGTTGTGTCTTAGTTGTTGCTTCTTGTTTCTTGTTGTATCTTAGTTGTTGCTTCTTATTTCTTGTTGCATCTTAATTTTTACTTCTTGTTATTTTTTAATACTTATCTTTTTTTTCTTATTTCCTCCATCATCAATCTTATTCTTCCTATCCTAAACTTGAGCTACATATTTTGTATTGTTATAAACCTTTGAAGGTTGAGCTTTGTTGTTCAATCACTTAAAATTAACCTCTCATTTCTTTAATTGTATATGCAGGCACCAAAAGTTGAAACAAAGACATTGGAGGCTACTTACAACTCAATGAAGCCATCTTCACATTATTGTAAGGATTGTAGGCCTTATTGGATTGTGTGAATGATTCATTGTGATATATATATTTTATATTAGTGACTAATAAATGTCAATGAAGATAGTTATATTTGTTCTTGCATTCTCCTTCTTTAATATGATTATCTCTCATACATTTTTTAAATCATATATTATGTATTCATTTTTAATTGCATGAGGCTTTTTATTCAATTGTCAAATCATCTTGATATATGATAGTTATATATCATGTTCATTTAAAATGCATTAAAAATGTGATTGTAGTTAGTAATATGACTAACGAGAGTCGTATTCTACATCATTCAAAAATATTACTCATGAGAATCATTTTTCACATTAACAAGAGTATGACTCACCGCAGTTATATTCCATATTACTGCAAAATATGACTCACCCTAATTATATTCTATGTAACCAAAAAATATGACTCATTGCAGTCATATTCCATGTTACTACAAAATATGACTGACCGTAGTCATATTCCATATCATTGCAAAAAATGACTCACCGCAGTCATATTTCACATTACTGCAAAATATGACTTACCGCAGTCATATTTCACATCACTGCAAAATATGACTTAACGCAGTCATATTTCACATCACTGCAAAATATGACTCACCGCAATCATATTCCACGTTACTGCAAAATATGACTCACCGCAGTCATATTCCACCTTACTGCAAAATATGACTCACCACAGTCATATTCCACATCACTGCAAAATATGACTCACCGCAGTCATATTCCATGTTACTGCAAAATATGACTAACCACAGTCATATTTCATGTCATCAAAAAATATGACTCACCACAGTCATATTCCACGTCATCAAAAAATATGACTCATCGCAGTCATATTCCACGTCATCAAAAAATATGACTCGACACAGTCGTATTTCATGTAGGATTTTTTTATTTGCCCGGGCAACCCAAGAAAAAGTCAAAAAAACCCTAGGATAGTCAAAGTATACGCCTAGTTGACATACTATGGCTAAAAATGGGTATTTATACCCCTCAACCCATATGACTGCCAATATGACTGATGTCTGAAGCGACTACTTCTAATCGACTGGAGTCAGTCATATTCCGATTCATCTACAGTGATTTCTGCTTGAGTCATATTTTTTGATTTTACGACTCATTGCAGTCATTTTTGCAGTCATAAAACACTGCTTTTGTTGTAGTGGATGGCTGCAACTTTGGGGGCTTGTATCTCCTTCATCCAATGTTTTTTTTCAATAAAATTTGTTTCCCTTGAAGTCTAGTTATTATGGTGATATTTTCATATCAATCTAAGGTGATTTGAATGTTTTGGAGCAATTCGAAGTTCAAAACCCTTACAATTTTTCATTACAATGAACTTTGGCGGCTTATTTCTTCTTCATACAATGCCCGTTTTCAATAATGTTTTTTGGGAAAGTTGTGCATACTAGTTTAGTTTGTGTGGATAAAATTTCATATCAATTCAAGAAGTTATGAGTGACTGAGAGTCATTTTAAGAGAAGGAGGTTCCGCCTTGGATGTGCTTTTTTTCAACTTAACTTGACATTTCAAAGCCATTTCGCAGACACAATGAGTCAATTGAATGATATTTCCTTTCACCAATGTATTTATATGCTGATTTTCAAGCACTTTATAGTTTAAAGTTTTTTCATTTGAAAAGGTTTAGAAATCAAATTTCACCTCCAAATGTGTTGCAAGGAAAATTTCAAGCATCCTTTTTCAACACTAAAATGGGTGTGAAAGGTAAACACACGTATATCAAAAAAAGAATTTAAAAAAATAAAGTGAATCTCCATGGATCATCTAATGGTGATATCTACTTCACTCCAATTATTATTGTCATAAGTATATATCGATTGTGACTACTATATATTCACCAAACGTGGCCTAAATCTCAATCATTCAAGAAAGAATACTATTGATTGAATGAACAATTCCTATTTGCTTGGAATCGGACAAATCTCTTTGGTGGTCCTTCCTACTTACTGTAGGATCTAAAATGACAAGATTCCACATTGGTTCTACATGGGGACCAATGAAATGTAGAACCAATGTGAATTGTTTATTGGTTTCATTTTGGTTCCTCCAAAAAGATTAGAGTTGTTTCTCTTACAAGGTATTCTAAAGAAGTACTAGATATAAATCATGAAGTTGACTTTTGAAAAGAGGCTTTAAAGATAGTTGTCAATATCCATGTCTATGGAATATAGATAGTCAAATTGCTCTGAACAAAATCTTCATTATGATTATTATTGATAATTAAGGTTATCATGCAAAAGGCTGTATCTACATTAGAAAAAAATGAACTCTCAAAAGGACCATGAATTTACGGACAATGGAAACAACAAAGAACATTGGCAAAAAAATATTTTAAAAATATTTTATCCTGGTTAGTAAGCTAGAAGGTCTAATCAGCGCAAGATAATTCATTTTAATAATTTTAAAAAATATAAAGGAACTTAATATTAAAGAAACAAAAAAAATATTTGAATATAATGTGGCATTAGTGCAACCACGTGCTATTTCTGAAAAAAATTATTAGTTTAATTATTTAAGTTTTTTTATAATGTGGCCAGTGTTCATCATTGATGATGAACAGTGGCCATTGCTCCTCATAGGGGCTATGAGTTCCATTGAAGGGAACTTTCATTGCAAAGCAATCCCTTTGAGGACTCATTATTTTCCTAATGATACTATCCAATTTCATAACAAACCTACAAATTTCATGGCAAGAATAACAATGTTTAATACTCCTTCAAACTTCTCCAAAAATCTCCAAACCCCTTGTGTGGGCATGGCATATTAGTCACAAGCAGGAATCCATATATATTTTTATAAGGCATTTTTTACTATCAAACATTGGAGAAGAGGTGTAGAATTTTTTACTTTTGTTTTAAAAAATGTAGTTTATTCATCATATAAGAAGCAATTTCAACTCTAAAAGTTTGTATGATTGAATGAAGAGAGTCTACTATTCTATTGTTGTTGAAGAAAGATTTCTTAATTTAAAGCAATCATATTACATCACCTACTACAACAAGAAGTAGTAGTTGCAATGGTATTGTAGATGTTTTTGACCTTTCCTTTAACCCTGAGACAACATTTTATATTCGGGCTTAGTAAAACTTTATTAGATTTCTACATTAAAACATACATTTCTAAAACTTGATATTTTCATTTATAGTAATATATGTCTAAAATATAATCTCATTTTTTTATAATTTAAAACATCAAATTGAATTTCATATGATTTAAATTTTTTGTAAAAATCATAGTAAAAATATATAAGTAATTGAAATAGTATAATTTTTTTTAAATGGAAATAATAGTGACAAAAATGATGGTGTAATTGGTGTACTCCTTGAGAGAAATTCGATAGAGAAAGTTCAAAAGTGGTGTATTTTGAGCTTTCAAGATGCTATCTTCAAAGTGTTATAAAAATTACAATTTGAAAAAAAAATGGAAGAAAAACTAAATTATTAGAACTATATTTTCTTTGTTGAGATTAAAAACATTTAAAATAAAGAATTATGTTAAATTTCAAGATTTTACTTTCAAAATGCCCATCAAGCTTGCAATGTCCTTTAACCCCTAAAGGTTTTTGACTACGTTTTCACAAAATTTTGCTCCAAAACTACAATCTCTAGTACAAGTAAATTTTTGACAAAAAACATTTTTTGGCACATCTACCCATAGGATCTTATAGTATTCTACTTTGAAAAGATGTGGAAAAAAATTCAGAAATTTTTACCCTGTAGATTGCAAGATATTAGTGTTTGAAGTGACAAAAATCCTTTTTTAGTCCTTGCGAAAAATTGAGCAAGCTACAGTTCACAAGTTCACATTTGTATGAAAAAATGTCCAAAATAGTGGTTACTCTTTGAATTCATTCTTCAAGTTATTGGCTACATGATTAAAAAATTTCAAATCATTTGGAATGGTACAACATACAGGAAAAAAATAGGAAGTAGAAAGAAGTAAACAATGATTCAAAATACTAAATTGTTAACAACTTTTTTGTGGAATTAAAAAATGCCAATCCCAATGGTTGCAATGTTGTAATAAACAATCTACACCTAATGTTTTTATTTTTTCTAAGAATATTGAAAATTGAGTTAAATAAAGGACTTCAAAATTTTATTTTAGAGTAGAGATTCCATAACTACCCACAAACTACCCACAACTAAAACTCCTCATAACTTTCATTTCATTAATCAAAATGAAATGATTCAAAGATTTCCACCTATGTATAAATTAAGAGAACCAATTTCAAATTTTTATTTTAAAAAAAAAGAGTTTTTAAAGAAGTTTTTTTTTTGCCCGGATTGCCCACCGAACATTGAAAACTACATATCATACAATAACTTTTGAACCATGTAGTCAAAAGTTCTGAAAATTGTTGGGCCTTAAAGCTATTCCTTGGGCACATGTTGTGTGAAAATTTCAAAAAATAAAAATAAAAATAAAAATTCCATTTGTAGTGAGCTGCCCAAAATCACTATGTTGCCAAAAAAAGGCCATTTGGTCCTTTAGGGGTTAAAGATTAAATTCATGGTCTATTTTGGACCATTACAAAAGTGTTATAAACTTGTTGCAAAAGTCTTGAGCAAGGAATTAATGCCTTTTTTATGCCTTAATTGTTGCAAAAATTATTGCAATTTCACATTACATTAGATGAAATTTTGGATGTCTAGAAGCTTGCAAATTCCCACAAATTTTTGGATTGTGGAAATTCTATTGTAGTAGCAACAGTTTGACGTAGGCAAACAACAACCACATCAGATAATAATAGTAATTTTATTTTTAATAAATTTTTTATTTAAAAAAATCATTTAAATATATTTTTTAATTTTTTAAAATTTAAAATTTTTAAGTTTTAATTTTTGCTAGCAATGGCTAGTTCCCAATATGGAAAATAGGTTTGAAACAGCCCTCCACTGCAGCCAAAAAACATCTAATGTATAGTTGCAAATACATTGTACAATGTTATATTAAACCATTACAAAATTGTTGATAGGTTAGTTCTTGGTAGTCAAAGTAAAAACATTGCAAAACTATTGCAATTTCATTCTCATATGTTAGTGACCTAATTTTCTTGTTGTGGAAACACAAGTTTTTGGGAAAAATGATATCAATAAAGGCTTAGGGTTTAACATAGGTTTGAAATAGAACAACAACAACTAAGGTAGACCAATCCAATTCTATTCACTATTCAATTCCATCCCCTACTTTTGGCTTTAATTCCTTCTAGAAAAGCATCCAAATTTGTTTATTTTTCTAACAAAATCAATGAATTAATGCTTACAAGGGGTATTGTGTCAATCTTTTATTGGTGAGTACTTAAGGAGGTTATGAATTGTTTATGGAACATTTTTGACTCTACTCTATAGGCAATTTTGTATTTTCAAGGCAAACCACTTCAGAAATTAATTTACAGAAATTACAATTTTCATTGAAAAATTATAATCCCACTTGATTTGTGAAATAAGCGAAAAATATGTAACCCTCTTGGAGTTGGCCCCAAGATATTCATAGTGCAAATGAAGGTGGTAAATAGGCTTCTCTACCTTGAGGTAAGAAAGTCCATTCCACACATTGATAAGCAATAATGTTCATAGGACCAGCTAAAATTCGCTCCGTAGCTACTTAAAATTTTCAATAGCTGAAAACATACATTGGAGAAAATCCTTGAAAAAATTTAAATTTTAGCCAAGAATGCAACTGGTGAGCAGCTTCTTTACTGCCATGAGGAAACGCAAGTGAGCACATTGCGTTTGCATTAAACGCCTCCAATCCTTGATGGAACTGCTGCAACCGTGTTGCTTGTCACGTGCTTGACATGAAGAGCACTCTCGGCACGCACTTACTTATCATACTTTGCAACTGTATCAGGAAGCCCCACTTGATTGACTGTCTGTCTGTCTGTCTATCGATCTCAAACGGCATATGCAGGCAGCTAGCTACTGTAGCTAGTGGATTGGTACAGTAATGCATGTATGGAGCTAGGAAGTGTTAATTGATTAATGTTAAGTTACTGATCTAGCTACGCAATTCAACTGATCGATCGCCAGAGGAGACCAGGCAGAGCTTCGCAGACAGCGTGCAATCTTTCTTCAGCGGTGGAGTCAGGATCCGTAATTAACCACGTACTCCAGAGAGCCCAGAGTCCAGACACGTCGTCGGGCTCTTTCAGAAATTCAGACGGACTCCGCCACGCCAACCTGTTTCACGCTGCCCATGTCAACGCACTCTGCACCTTTCCTCGCAGCAAGCCTGGCAAACGCGTTGACACGTTGCTCCAAAAGTCACTGGCGCGAGCTCCAGCCATTCCTTTTCCGGGCGAAATATCGTCTGCGTTCTACGGCACACTGGCTGTGGTCTACCCACAAGCTTAACCCCTGAAGGACCAGGCGGGGGGTCAGGGAGACATTGTCAAAAACTGTGGGTTTTCGGTATAATGAAAATTGGACTTTTTATTTTATTTTAATTTCAACCCTACAAAACTGAATTTAAGTATTTTTATCAGAATTTGGAAAAAATTTCAGTCCATTTGACCACGTGGATTGAAAGATTATAATGTTTGAAGTAAGAAAAAAAAACTTTTTTTCATTCGTGCAAAATAGGGTCAGCAGACTTCGGGCCCTTTTGGAGTAAAATTTTTGCTCTACACGAGCATGAGAATTTTGACCATTCGTAAGTATATGATATTAGGTTCACCTACAAAAAATTTGAGACACAAATATGGAGTCTAGCTTATTCTAAATCATCTTGTAATGCAAGGAGTTTAAGGGAATTTGCAATGCACTAGTCATTTTTTTATGATTTCTTGTGCTTACAATGAGGAATTTTTTTATTTGAAATCCAAACTTTAAAAGTTAAAGACAAACATTTGGAATATGTGGAAATTTTTTGAAGAAGTTTGACTACATTGATTGCAAGATAATAGGATATTATTAGGACTTAAAGGTAGAAGAAAATATTTTTTCTTGAAACCACTCCAACATAGCTAACAAAGTTTGACCCCTCTAAGAATGTGAATTGAGGACTAAAATTTGTTTTTTTGGACAATTTTATGCCATATTTTACTAATTGCATGCATGCCAAATTTCAAAAGTTGATGATCTTTTCAGCATAAAATTCCCTAAAGATTTTCAAATTGCCCAAAATGCTTGAAAAGTTCAAGGCAACATAACTTTTGATCCGGGCAACTAATTGGGAAAAAATTAGTCTTTTATGGAGGAGGTACGTGTTTACAAATTGTGTCCAAATTTCATGATCATCCGACCAAAAAGGACTTCGTCAGAACTTAACCAAGATTTCTTGCTTACATTGAATGAACACTTGGTTCTTTAGGGGTTAAGGAAGTTTGCTCTAAAAGTGCCCATGTTCTAAAAGTGATCATAGCATAAAGGTATATATTTTCTTTCTTCAATGTACCAACAATGTACATTTCAAGAGGTGGGCACTTTTAGTGCCCTTTGCTTTTTAACTTCAAAAATTTGTAACTAATTCCACGAAGGTTCAAAAAATATTTTAGCTTCTTCGACAAGGAAATCAACTCTTAAATGGTTGCTTTAAGAACAAACTACCTAAACTCTGAAAAGACGAGACATATCACTGAGATAATTTTTTTTTCAAAAAATGATTTGATTTAATTTAATTTTTATGGTGATCTTAGAAGTCATCCATTGGTCACTTATTGGCTTTAGGGTTGAAGGAATTTTGAACCTTTTGTTTTGAGAGAATTTTTAAATTTCATTTTGCAAAAGATGTAATCGCAAGTCAAATATGTGTTGTAAAATTCATATTCATTTGTGAAAATTGAAATTCTAATGAATTTTTGAGAAAATAGCAAAGAAAATTAATATCAAATACAATCAAGTATTGAAAGTCTAACAATTTATGATGAGAAATTCATTGATTTATAGAACATTGTATTCTATGAAACACTTGTACTATTTGTTGCATTTTGGTCCAGTACTAGTGATTTTTCCAAGAATAATCTAAAATTAAAACATTATTTTTTTTAATAATAAATAAGGTCAATATTTAGACCTTCAAGAGATTATACTTAAAAAAGATCAAAGCGAAGATTTTGCACTTTCTTGAGATTTTACACATAGCTAGAAGGGATCATATTTATTATTTGTAGGTGTCCTTTGCACAATGGCTTTATATCAAAAGTAGGAACATGGCTTTTAAAGCTCACCCCAAATCATTAATTTTGGGTTCTCCAAAGTTCAAAACCCTATGAAAATCCAATTGTGACAAATTGGTAAAATTAACATTAAATAGAAATTATTTTCTTTTACTTCAAAAAATAAAAAATACAACACAAAAGATATCATACATCATCTTTTAAAATTTCAAATGTATAGGCTCTATAAATTCAAAACTCATGGTAAAAAATATGATGTAATATGTGACACCCAAACAATACAAGTGATTAATAGAATCATCCATATCCATTTGGTAATTGGATCATATCTTTGCAAATGCAATTGTTTTGCTAGCATGCAAAACAATTTTATTGAAAATTTGTTGTAAATAAAAAAATTCTATTATAGCTACTTGAATAACATGCAAAATTTATAAAATCAACTAAGATATTTATTGCCTTAACTATTTTTTTTTTACAAACATCTTAAAAAAAAATGAAAAATGAAATGAAAACATTGCCTCAAACTAAAGAAGATTGATGCAATTGCAAATTATTTCTTTTGTTTTCTTTTTTAAACTATTTTTAAGAAAGGCTTACCTTAATTTCTTGATTTTAAAGGAGTTTTGGCTATGAAAACTAATGTAATAAATTTAAAAGCTTTATGTAATGTAGGGAATAGGATAATGGTTGTTTCTTTATTGTTTATTAAACAAACAAAATGATAATTCATTGTTGATAGGATGGACAAGTCTGCATAATTCTATAGACCATTTGGATCTAAAGAAATAACGGGATTTCCAATCAAGATATATACTTAGAAGGATTTGTTATTTTGTTTATTCAAGCAATATTAACCCCTAAAGTTCCTTCACTATGGTTTCACCAAAAACATTCTAAAACTGCCATTTCTAGTACAAGTACTAAATTTTTGAAAAAAACTTTTTTTTGACACATGTAACCATAGGATCTTGTAGAATGATGAGTTGAAAACACTTGGTAAAAATTTCAGAAATTTTCACCATGTGGATTGCAAGATATAAGCATTCAAATTCACTAAAATCATTTTTTTAGCCTGGCAAAAAATAGGGCAGCTGCACTTGACAAGCTCACTTTCCTATGAAAAAATGTCCAAAATGGTGGTTGCTCTTTGGATTCTTTTTCCTAGACTGGTTGGTCACATGCTTGAAAAATTTCACATCATTTGAAATTGTATAGCATATAGGAAAAAAATAGTAAGTAGACAGTAATAGAAAATGATTCAAAATATCAAATTGTTAAGGATTTAATTATGGAATTGAAAAATGCCAATTCCAATGGTTGAAATGTTGTTATAAACAAATCTATATCCTATGATTTTATTTTTTTCAAAAAATAATGAAAATTGAGAAAGATAAAAGACTTCAAAGTTTATTTTAGACTATAAAATCCATAACTGCCCACAAACAAAAATTGCTCATAACATTCATCTCATTGATCAAAATGGAATGATTCAAAGCTTTCCACGTATATATAACTCTAGAAAACCAATTTCATTTTTTTTTCTTTCAAAAAATGTGATTTTTATTGATTTGCCTGGATTGCCCTAGCAGTGAAAAAGTAACATATTGGGCCATAACTTTCGACTCGTATTTTCAAATGTCATGAAATGTAGGATTTTGTTTCCTAAAGACACTACAATTACATGTAGTCACAATACCATTGACACAAGGCACTGAAAAGGTAATATGGATATAGACTGTAAAACTATGTTTCTTTTTCTTATGAGGCTTTTTCTTATGAAAATTTGCTCAAGAGTGATACAAATTTTCTGAGGCAATATTCAACAACAAACTCCTCTCTCACTGGATGAAACCCCTGAATTTTCTACAAGTTTTAACTGAAGATGTTGCTGTTGTTTTTGTACGAAATTCCCCACTTTCAAACGAACAGATGAGTGTGTATGAAACCCGGCCATCAATTTCTGCATCGTCCATCCACTCCAGTGAAGATCAATCCCTTTTTCTCCATTGCCTTCAAATAATGGAAGCGAAAAAGAAAAGAAAAAATCCCCCCCACAAAAAAAACTTAGGTAGAGCTACTGTCTCTTTCTTTCATGATGTTTTTGTTTTCCCTCTCCACCAAAGTCACTCTTTCTTTCTCTTTCTTTCTCGTTAGAACTTGAGGAAAAGAGGCTTACGTGACCCAAGCCAAATAATTCGGTTTCGACAAGCAAAGGTGTTCACCCTTGGCATGGGCTGCCGGGACACCTCTCTCCTCTCCTCGTGCCAAATGAGGGCTGCCCTGTCTTCACCGAGAATCAACCAAGCCACTCTTTGCCAAAAGCTGCCTCCATCCATTTGAAACGCTCGCAAAGCCACAAAGAGACGCGAACCCGCCAAAGGCGCATGCGGCTGCAGCCAACGCTGCAGCCAAATTGCCGTCCTCCTGGGAATCGGGACCTTCCCCCAAAATCATTCTCCTACGACGGTAGCAGGCCCCATCGCACCTTCAAGTGGCTTGCTTGTGTGGTATGGTGTGGTAGATGCAGCTTTGGACGAGGAATCGGTACTTTGGCCCTCTTTTGGTGAAGGAACATGGACAAGAGCTTTAACGTCTTTTTTGGATGGGTTTGGAGAGTCCCGCTCTTATTATTATCACCACTCAACTGCTCACTCACTCGCTCACTCACTCAAGATTTCGAGCAACTGGAAAGAAGGTATACCTGTTGCAAAATTACATGCATTGTACATCTTTCTTTCTTTGTCTTTGTACAGCAAAGTACTTTTGAACGTATATACACAGTCTCTTTACAGTCATGAGCCTGGACGCTTCTTTTAAATGCTTTTTTTGTCTTAGGAATGTGACAAAGAACCCAATTTTGCTGTGAACTTAGTCATGGGATAAAGCACAACAAGAAAAACATCACGTCCGTCTGTAAGCCAGGCTCGTAATGGCACAAGAAAAATTGACGTATTCACTACATACATCTCTACACATGTACACAAGGGTGCTAAACTACATGGAATATGGTAAATTTTATTTCATTATCTAACTTGCATTCATTATGAGGTAACAATATTTAGTTGTGCTATGTTTACAGAATCATCTTGCCTAGATTCTTGCATGAAATGTAAATCCTATGAGCACGAGAGCTTGAGTTCAATTCAATTATAGATATACCTATTTTCAGCACTTTTGAAAATTCATAATTTGTTCACATGAAGTTTAAAAAAATGCATTCTTAGAGTTCACTTTCAACTACCAATACAAACCAATAAAAAAAATTATCTTTAGCAATTCAAAGAGTAGTAACCATGCTCAAACAAACCCTTGTTGTTGTTGTTATTATTAAGATGCATAATTACTTACTGTTTTTTTGTTTTTTTTCCGATCGTATTAGAACTGGAAGCCGAATTGTAGTAAGAAGATGAGGTGCGACCTCTACAATTGTCAAAGCTGACCTTGAGGGTACGGCTTAGAACAGGTCAGCCCTTTTGACCTTATCTCCTTGCTTCGCCTTGCCTCGGTCAAACTCCAAAGGTTCACGGTCAACCGTGTATGTAACGTAACGTACAGTACGAGAGTTTTCACTTGCTTTTGAGAGAAAAAGAATGAATCAATCACTTGGCTTGCATCTCCTACAAGGCTACAAATTCCAGTTCATGGCATCCAAAAAGACGCCCGAATCCAACTAAAGAGATCGCAAACTTGGGGTATCTCGGGTATAAAATAGGGTTTCCAGTCCGCAGAAAAAGGTCGGGCGTACCAACTAAAGAGGCCAGTCACTTGGGATGTGTCTGCTGGAAACTCATAGAATATGGCGCTCTCTCTCCCTCTCTCTCTTTTTCAGAAACCGAAGCAAGAAGTGCATCACATGTAGAGTACCACCATAGTTGTAGGGAGAAGGGAATTCTGAAAACAGATGCCAAAATTGTAGGGAAATTGGGTTTTCAAAAACAATTGTATGGTGCAAAAAATAATAATGGCAAAAAAAATATTCTGTTTCAGGTATATTTTGAACCTTGTTTTTCTTGTTAAAAAAAAATCAATATTTGGTAGAGAGGAGCTGACCCTGCCCTAATCTTCATAGAATGGTTTTAGTCCCATAGCCAAGGTGTGGTATACTATGTACCTAGAAGATGCAAGCAGAAGTTCATGTTGCAATTACCCCACACCCCTTCTTTGTAAAAATTGAGAGTTGTTGATCTTGTAAGCAACAACCCCACCCTCACTAGTAGAAAACGCAGAAATTTGTGTTTTGGTCACCGAACAACAGATTTCTGCTGAAATTTATAGAAATCTATAAATTTCAGCAGAAATCTGTTGTTCGGTGACCAAAACAATGTCACCAAAACAACACAAATTTCTGCGTTTTCTACTAGTGCCTCCAATGCCAATGATTTTGAAAAATAAATACTCCCTCTGTCTAGAAATAAATCTTGGGCTTCTTAGAAATGGTTAAATTAGTGCATGAGTAGCTCCTATTTTCAAAGGATTGCATAGATACAATAGCTTCTACTAAACCCCACTAGGCGTGAAAGAATGGAAGTCAAGAGTGAAGTGGCACATGTTAAAAATAGGCGGCAAAATCGACAATTTTTTTTCCCCTTCTTGGAACTCCTCCAATGGTATTAATTTTGATTATTTTCCAAGCAACGTTGGTGCAGTGTTGTTCATTGACATCGTCTATATTCAAATTCGACAATGTCTTGTGATTTAAGTCTAGGAAATTCTCAATAAGAGATTTGTTGATAGCAATTTTCATATATTTGTGGGTTGAATTCTTCACCTTTGGTTGGTTAGAGGTTGCTTTTTGATTCCCTTTGCAAGGATCAAATTGCTATATAGTCTTTGGAATGGGGTATTCGTGGATTCTTTTGCTTTAGGATGCTCGAAATAGCTTAAGTTGTTGTCCATCAAGTTGTGGAGAGCCAATCTTGAATATAATTTGGAACAAGTATATTTAGAAACCCTGGATTTATTTTGGGACAAGGACATGGTTGTCATACTGGACAAGTTACTATTCATTTTTTGTCCTGTAGGATGAGTTACTATTCATCAAATGTACTTGAGAGGTACATTTGATGAATAATAACTCGTCCTACAGGACAAGAAATGAATAGTAACTTGTTTAGTATGACAACCATGGACAAGGAAAGTAATATGAATATAGATACTCTGGGATATAGTATTCTAATATACAGATACATATATATAAGACAAGTAAAAAATGCAAATATATATATATATATATATATATATATATATATATATATATATATAAAAGACAAGTACAAAATATGGATATGGATAGGAAATACATATAGAACTGGCATTAATCCATATCAATTGTTCACTAGATTGATTTTGGAAAATACAAGAACGGGTGGGTGGGTGAAATGGGATAGGGTAATTAACAAGGACCAATGAGGGGTGGATAAATTACCAAATGGAGTGGGGTGAAGGGCTTGATAATTAACCCCTAAAGGACCAAGGGCTTTTTTCTACCAAAAAACACTCAAGACTATCATTTCTATAGCAAAGAGTAAACAATTTTGAATTTTTTTTTGCATATCTAACTATAGGCTCTTACACCTAACTAGTATGAGAATGTGTAGAAAAAATTTCAGAAACTTTGACTACACAAATTGCAAGATATCTACATTTAAAGTTTTTTTGCACATTGCAGGACTAGATTATTTGCCCTTGAACCTTCTTAACTAAATTTTTTTGCACTATGGAGTTTTGAGGTTCAAATCTTTATGGTGTGGAATTGAGTTAAGAGACTAGGGGGATTTTTTTTTTTTTTTTTAAATTTCATTCTTCAAAAAATTGTTAAGTAGAAGTAGGTATGAGATAAAAGGAAAATCTTAATTATTAATATCTCTAAAATGGAATTAAAACGCACTAATTCCAATGGTGAGATTTTTATAGGTCAAAAACCAAACCACATGAAAATTTCCTTTTAGAAAAATTGTAAGAATTGCATTTAGAAATGAAACCTTTAGGTTATTTTTTCAAGAAGCTGCTCTAATAGCTTGAAAAATTAGATTGTCTATTACTTTCTCATAACAAATCCAAATGAAATGAATAAAAGCTTTCCATGTAGAAAAAATATAATGTATGAGAAAAAAATTGAATTTTTCCTTCTATCTTGTACCTATATCTACGTAACAATTTTTTGAAGAATGAAAATCAAGTGTGTATTTTTTTTTTTAAAAATTTACTGACTTTCAACTCAATTCTTCAACCTAAAAAATTTTAACCTCAAACTCAATAGTACAAAAATTTTAAGTTAAAAAGATTCAAAAGCCAAAAAATCTAGTCAAACAAGATGCAAAAAAACTTCTTTCCTTTCCTTTAACCCCTAAAAGACCATTGTCCCTTCGGGGGACAAATTGGATTTCGGGCAGGTACCTACGGGCTGAAATTTTGTCATGATTTTTTTAAACTTTTTTTGAAGATAGAAAAACTGATGAGCTTTGTGGGAATATAATTTTTTTCACATTTGGTGCCCGGAAACAAAAGTTATGACCAAATAAGCTCAAAGTAGGGGACGGGGGGCATTCCGGGCAGCAAAAAAAAATTAAAAATTTTGAATTTTGAATTTTTGGATTTTTTTTCTTGTAGATTATATTTTTGTCTACATGGGAAGCTTTGATTCATTCCATTTGGACTTATTATGAGAAAGTTATGGACAATCTTGTTTATCGGGCAGTTAGAGCATCTTCCTGAAAAAAATAACTTATAGAATTCATTTCTGAATGCAATTTTTACAATTTTTCTGAAAAAAAAATTTTACATGATGTTTTTTTGCTTGCTAGAACAATCTCACCATTGGGATTAGTGCATTTTAATTCCATCTTAAAGATATTAATAATTTAGATTTTCCTTCATTCTCATACCTACTTCTACTTAACAATTTTTTTCAGCATGAAAATTAAGTTTTTTCTTAAAATTTTCTTTTTTCCTAGACTCTCAACTCAATTTCCCACAATAAGGATTTAAAGCTCAAAACTTTGTAGTGCAAAAAATTTAAGTTAAAGAAGTTCAAAGTCAAATAATCCAGTCCCGCAAGGTGCTGAAAATTTTGTTTTTCTCACTTTAAACGCAAATATCTTTTAATCTATGTGGTCAAAAATTTTCAAATTGTTTCCACACATTTCCATACTAGTAAGGTATAAAATCCTACGGTTGGATGTGCAAAAAAAATAATTTTCAAATTTTTTTACTCTTTGCTACAGAAATGGCAGTTTTGAGTGTTTTTTGGCAGAAATAAGGCCTTGGTCCTTTAGGGGTTAAATGCAAGTACTTTGCAATCTATGCAATCAAAGTTTCTAAAAAAAAAATCCACACATTCTTATGCTAGTTTAGTATAAGATTCTAAGACATGCAAAAATAATGATATTCAAAGTTTTTGCTCTTTGCGATAGAAATAGCAGTTTTGAGTGTTTTTTGATGAAAAAAAGACCTTGGGACTTTGGGGATTAACCATAGATTGGGTCAAAACTACATTAGAGGTTATTTTTTATTTGAACACAATAAAATCTTGCTATTTTATAAAAGAAAATATTTTCATGATTTATGAGAATCTTTAAAGTGAAGAATCAAAGAAATTTGAACCCCTAAAAGACCCTAGTAGGGGGGTGTAGATTCAAAGATTTTAGGTAAAATAAATTATTACTTGAGAAGAGTTCAGAAATAAAAAAATTTATTTTACAAGTTTTCTTTATCTTCCCATCCCTACATGAGCTGATTTAGAACCTTATACGAAAACCATGAATCACATATTATCTCACTCCTACAATTTACATTCTAGTGTCGATCAATTACGAGTTCATAGTTTCATAGTGTAGAGAGCAAAAGTATTCTTTGTCATTCATTTTTATAGTACAATAATATTCTAAAAGAAAAAAAATTGTAAAAATTATTGGCATCTTCTAACATTTCCTTTTGTGGCATCTTATCTCTATCAAGTTATTAAGAATGTCCTCTTCTTATTTCATTTTTTTGAATGTTTGAATTAATTTTTAACAATTTAAACAAAGAAATATCTTTTTTCTAAATTATTTGTTAATTCTTTCTAAATTTTATTTCATCTAAAGCTTTAAGTATTTTTTATACCATCATATCCAAAATGCATCAAATACTTCTAAAAAAATCTTGAAGTCACCTTTCATTTTCTAACCTTATTATCTCATATTGTACAACAATGATGCTCAACTTTAATAATCCTTTTAAAGGACATAGAAGGTATCCCAAATTTCCAAAAATATGAAGAATGATATATTATAAAGTATAATCACTTTAGAAGGAAAATATGTCAAAGACTCTTAAACAAATATATAAATGTATTCAAAGTGTTTAAATTTCCTATTACAAATATCAATATTCATTGATAAAAATTTAAATCATTTCAAATTCATTTTCAAATTGATTGTTGATTGAATCTTAATATTTTCTTGAAGTTTTATGTTATAAGTTTGAATTTTGAAGTTCCACTTATGTTTTATAGTCAGATTATTATCTTACTTATTTCTTGAAATTATTTTTATATTATTTTTGTAAATTGGAAAAGTTAGTATTTGAGATTAAACATGTTGTAATAATTGAAAAGATGAATATTTGCAAAGAGGAGTTTTTATATTCCATATTCTAGAAAATTTTAAGTCCATCACAAGAATATAAAAATTATAGAATGGATAAAAAAACTAGACTCTTCATCAAAAGATTCAAATTACAATCTAATAATATTCATAAACTAAATTTTGGCTCATGCATCATTCAAAGGCTTAAAACTTAAAAGAAAAGTTAGTCATTAGGAGACATTCCTATGTAAATATCAACTCAATTTTATCCAAATTTGGATGAAATTTCATTTAAATTTGGATGAATTGTGTTAGAATTAACATTCAAATGTCATCTAACAAGAATTAATTTTTCTTTTAATATTGACATGTTTGAGTTTGTAGAGATACAATAAACTATGTGCCCAAAAGATGCATACACCCTACTCTTGTTTGCCACCCTTGACTCAAAAAATTCATGGATTGATGTGCTAAAAAAATTTAGTCCTCCTTCCCATGCCGACAATCTAAATTACACAAAAAAATAGTTTTGATTGAATTCTTACTATTGATCTTGAATGCAATACTTATAGAATACAATATATGATATACAAAATATATATAAGTATATGTAATATGTACAAATATACTCATTGATTGCTTGGATCTTGTTGTTCTTTCAAGCAATACATCCTAATTGTTGAAGAAGTCAAATGTGACATATCATGGTTCAAAAACACCATACCACCTTTTCAAGATTTTGAATGAAGCTAAGAGACAATTTTTTTCCACTTTCCATACCCTCTTTAATGTTTTTTTCTACTACAAGATTTTTAGCATTATGTCACATTTAGACATCACAATGTCCATCAAAATATTAGGATTCAATCCTAGAGTATGTCAAGATCATGTCTTCAAAAAAATAAAATTTAGGCAAACGTGATCCTAAAGCATTAAGATGCATCCTAATCGACCTTGAAGGACATTTCATTACAAAATGCTCACATCATGTTAGGATAGAAACCCCTACTCCCCTCTAGTCTCCAATTCCAAATTTTAAATCCTAGTCATTCCAAGTTCTTTGCTTGCTTCAAGATTATACACTTTCAAATTTTGTGAAGGGTTTGGATGCCATGTGCCTTCACAACTCACTTGCTATAGCTAACAAATAGGATTTAGATCATACATATTCAAGATATCACCTTCATGTGTCACCTCAAAGTCTTTTTCATTAAATAGACACTAATGACAACGTGAATACTTGAGATGATGAGTATCCAAATTTGTAAGTTGTAATTGAAGGTGATGATAGCAAGATTGATTGGATTTTGTGTTTTTTTGCTACATTACCAAGTCGATTATATATAAAGAGAACTAGAAAGAACATTACTATGCATCTTCAACATTGAAGAAATGTAATATGAGTTCTATTTTAAAGATTATGAAAGTATGGCAATTATTATTGGACTTAAGGTGCCTTGCTAAATTAAAGGTTGTTTTAAAACATAGAAGTGCTCATGTGATGGTTGTTGAAATTCTAGAAGAAGATTGGGATGTTATGTGGGCTCATTCAAATGTTATCCCTCTTTCAATCCCCACATGCAATGTTTTGAAGTAAGAGATATTTCTTGACATCATCCATCGCATTGCATATGTTATTAACACTAATGATAGTGTAAGTAAGGCAAATGATGGTTGTACAAGGGAAAATAATGGGAAGAACAAGATCAAGGCTGATATTGTAATGACTATGGAAATATTAGTCATCTAGAAGGAAGTTAAAAATTATATAGAAAAAAAATCAAATATTTGTATTTATAGGCATTTGCCTAAATCACATTTGCCAACCAACCAGAGATGTGAGCCTACGAGCCTTGAACCTAGTTGTAGGTACTTACCTACAACCATTTGAAGGTATTCATAATATATGCACCTATAACATGGATATACTATAATATGGAAAGAGCCCTACAACATTATTACCTGTAATATAGACACATGCAATCATTAAATTTGTCTATAATATAAACCTCCTAGGCTCATGAGGGCATAGATTCTATGCACTAATACTCTTCTTGAATTTGACATCAAGGTACAGTAATATAACATCACGATTATTTTAACCTCTTAAAGTAAATTGACTACCTTAACTCTTAAGGTAATGAAGCATAGAAGATGAGATAAGTACATTTGACTACTTAACTCTTAAAATAATTTGAGAACCAAATAAGTCCTTGAACTATGCAAAAATCCAAATTTAACAAGGCAAATGATAATGTTGAATATCAAATCAAATATTGAATAACTATATCATATCAAGATGCAAATTGTCCAATTTTAGAAGAAGTAAAATGTCCCAAGGTTGTATTTCATTGCCCATTTTTGTACCAATATATGATATTTTGGGTCAAATATAGTATAATTCATTGAAGCATGTGAGTTTATGCAAAAATATATTCAAATACCATGACATGATTGTGTATGTAGATTGAATGCATTGCTTTGCTCTTCAAAAGGATGATGGACATAGCCAATAGTTATTGTGCATTTGGGACCTACAAACTATTTACATCTTTAAAATGTATTTAACCTCTATAGTTCTTACATGTTTAGAGGCCCAAAACTACTCCAAGATATTATTCCCCAAAGCAAGGCTAAAATCTTCATCTATATTTATTTTTTTAACAAATTAAATAATAGGATCTTTTAGTTACTTGTTAGAGTACATTATTTTTCCTAAAATTTCAAAATCAAAAACCTTACCAATTGCAAGATCATGATGCTTGAGTTTTAAAAAGATGTATTTTCAACTCTTCCCAAATGGTTAGATTTCATTTTTCAAACATTTTAGCTAAAAATGTGTAAATCCTGCAACTTGCAACTCTTCATAATATATTGGGGGAACACATATAATAAATTTCAAAAAAATAAAATTCATATTCATGCTTGAAAAAATATTAAGTAGAAAGAAATAGAGAATGATTCAAAATACTAATTTGTTAAGAAATTAGTTATGGAATTGAAAAATGTCAATCCCAATGGTTGTAAAATTGAAATAAACAATATAAATCCTATGATTTTATTTTTTCAAAAAACATTAAAATTTAGTTAACCAAAGGATTTCAAAGTTTATTTTAGAGTAAAGTTAAAAAAAGGACTTTAAAGTTTATTTTGGAGTAAAGTTAAATAAAAGACTTTACAGTTTATTTTAGATTAAAGATTCTATAACTCCTACAAATAAAAACTCCTCGTAATTTTCATGCCATCAATCAAAATGGAATGGCTCAAGGCTTTACATCAATATATAAATTTGGAAAACCAATTTCAAATTTTTTTTCCTAAAAAAGTGATTTTTTTTGGGTTCCTTGGGTAGAAGAAAAAACACATATCATAAAATAATTTTGTAACCATATAGTCAAAAGTAACAAAAATTGTTGCACCTTAAAACTACTCCTTGACCACATGTTGTTTGAAAATTATAAATAAAAAAATTCCATTAGTAGTGAGTTATCCAAAATTGTTATATTGCCAGAAAATGTAGTTTGGCCATTTAGGGGTTAAATAGTTTTCATGTCCTTCAAAGAATAAAATTCTTTTTTCAAAGAATGGAGTGTAAATAAAAAGAAATAGAAGTCTATCTCCAAAAAAATGGGGATTAAACATCTCTTTAGGAATGTAGATCATACATGGATAATTTTGTTAAAATGGCGGCATTCCATGTGCCATTTTCAGACCGCCCGCTCTTAATTGTAAAAGTGACATCTAGGATAGGTATAGTTTTCAGGAATCTCGGACTTTTATAGATTTAATAAACCTATGATTATTATAGATTTCAGACCACACGATTTGAATTGTAAAAATGACATCTAACACTGGTATAGATTTCAAACCACCCACTCTTAATTGTAAAAATTGCCAAAATAGAGGAATTTCGCCATTTTAACGAAATTGCCCATATACGGTCATATCCAATCAACACAAACTTATATGCACATGTGAGGATAGAATCTAGCATGTGAGGATAGAATCTATGAGCCTAAGAGTCTATATTATATACATCTTGTATATTTATAGGTGTATTTATAAGTATGAATGTTATAATGAACCTATGTTATAGGTACATATGTTACAAACGTTATAGGTACATATGTTTCAAATCATGATAGGTATAGATCTAAAACTAGATTCAAGACTTGTAGGCTCATGTCTCTGTCCTCATTCAATAATATTGTTGTACTTTCAAGCCCATTGTTGTGTAAATAATTTACTAAATTTTTACATGTTGTTTATTACAAAAGTAAGGTGATTTCAAAAAACACTTGATGATTTTGTTGTGTTTTCACAATATTCATGCATAATTTTTTGGAGTACTTAAAAACTAGAAAAATAAAATTTCAAAAATATTAAAAAGTATGGTCAATGTATATAGCTTTAAAGAGATTGTACTTTAGGAAGATAAAGCATAGAAAAATTCTCTAAGTAGGAGAATTGAAAAATGCTAAATCTCAAAAAATAGATATCTCAATGCTCTAATTTGTAAAAAATAGAGAAAATTTTAAAAATTGTCTATTTGTAATAACTCTATGAAGATGATCATTCACCAAAAAAACTACCAAAATAATATTTTATATGTTTTGAAATGCAAACAAAATAAAGTTCTTTTTGTGAATGTCTATATAACATATAATTAATTATTTTTAGGCTTCCTTTGATCAATAATTGCCACTATAAGAAAACTGCGTCTAAATTAACGTGGTTTTTTTGGATACCCATGTCGCAACTAATGTTTTTATGTCAACAATGACGTCCATTGTAAAATCTTCATATTGTATTGGACGTCATTGTTAATACAAAAACATCACTTGCAACATTGAGTGTCCAAAAAACCCACGTCAACTCAAACATTGGTTTCTAAGTTTCTTATAGTGTGCATGTCTATTAAGAGACCATCTCCTCCAATTTCAACTCCAAATTCGTTTTTTGGGGTACTAAATTGTACTACACCTCCAAATTGACAAATGTGACAAAAATGAGGGGATATTTTTGGAAAGTAAAACATTTTAGCTAAGATGTTTAGTCATTAATACTTTATCAATAAATCTTGAGTCACTTGAAGCCAAATGCCAAAAAGTTGACAAAAAACAAATCAATATACAAAATGTGACAGAAAATAATATAGGTGTTTCTTACAACCACCTAATGAATGCATAGCTGCCTTTAAAAATGATATATCTATACAACATAAAAAATTAAAAATTGGCAATCGATTTGGAATTTTTTCTATAATTTTGATTTATTGATTGTTTATGCCTTGATGATATGACAATATGTGGAAATGTACCATTCTTGCTTGTTCTATTAGTACAATACTTTATAAAAATTACAGTGTAATATCTCCTAAATTACAAATTTTATATAACATTCCTAATACATCATGAGTTCAAAAAAATATTAGGCCAAATTGGAGCTTTCTTGCATTAGGGACTTCAAATCTATTTTTATAAATTAAAATGTACTTTAATAAATTAAGAGGGCAAATGTATTCAAATCTGTTTAAGGCAAGGTTGTCTATCCTAATATGACTTGGAATTTTGACATCGTGATGTCACATCATGTTGTGACACATTTTATTCCATCAAGATTTTATACACCCCTAAACTTGTACACTAATTTCTAAAATTTTTAAGACTTCTTTTCACTATTTTTTTACAATCATTGATAAAAAAAATCAAATGTATTACTATTATTTAACATATCAGTCTAATTTATGTTGTTCTTTTTACAAAAAATTTACCATATTCCATCCAAATAACTAGAATATTCTATCATGGCATACTTTGAGATCATGTCATATTACATGTTGTGACATCTCAATGTCGTGCTTTGATATGACCGAGATAATCCTGGTTTAAAGATTTAATTCCTAATAAGGATTGAAACATTCCATTTCTTTTGTATGATAAAAAAGAGAATTGTTTACAATATTTATGTGATTTTTTTGTGATGCATAAGTAATATTTATGTGATACAAATGACATAATTTGCCTAATTGTTCTTTTTGCACAATATTTATTTCAAGTATAGAATTTACTACTTAAATCAAGTCAATTAGAGTAGCCCACAAAAGAAACACTAATTTACACACCATATGGTAGTTAATATATAATCAATGTATGTTAAGTAAAAATCAATGTAGATAGTGCTCCACACTATTTCCATATTTTCTCCACTGATGGGATTGAAAATGATCCAACCTCCATCCAAATTTCACCAACTAATATAGTGTGATGAGGAGATCTTGCACTATTCACATAACTCACACTAATTATATCCATTTATGTAACAAACTACAATAAATCAAAATGAATACAACTAGTCTTAGATGTGTGGTAATTGGGTCAACAAACCTTCAATAAAGTGTTCAGGAGTAGTTATCTCTGACGTCTCTGCTGCTGATCTCTACTGTGACGTCTTTTGCTGATGATCGCCACTGTCACGTCTAATGGCCACAACAAAAATGTGCTGTCGATGGGGATTACCGACCCCCCACGTGGGCATTAGGTTACAAGTTGCAATAGTTAACAATTTTATCAGTCTGACTTACAGTTGATTCTCGAAAGGAAAAATGGGAATAAAATACTCGATCGATCGGACCCATGCCATCGATCTCCCAATTAGGTTCACTGTTCACTGCACACAGATTCATAAGTTATAAGTTAACTTAAGGTACGTCACTGTTCACAGGCACGCCGATTGAAGCACTTGCGACCATGATCGAAAGCTTACAAACTTGTAATAATAGAAATACTTCTGAAACTGGCAGGGTTTCCAGTCTGCGCCTCAGCCTCAGTCAGCGGATCGGCACCAGTTTCGATTGACTTCATTAGCTTTCTGTTGTTCGATTCGGCATTAAGTTACAACGTTTTGTTTTCTTGAATAAATTGGAAGTTCCACTCATTTGCCTGACCAGCATTTGCTCTGCTAGTGTTTGTTTTTTTGCATTTGTCGAACCTCGCTCCTGGCCTCCTGCTTTTAGAATATTATCCATCCTTGACAAATAGACCTGGTCAATGAAAGCATTTTTTGGACGGAAACGTCCAGGCACTCATGGCTGGCCACATTGCTCCCTGACTGGCAAAAGCCCAATCGCACGGCCGGGCCGGGCTGGGCAGATCTAGCTAGCTAGCTATCGATCGATCATCTACGGGAGCGCACCCCATCAGGACTATTTCTGTGTTGCACCTGATGGGACAGGTCTGTGAATTGGAATGGTACGGAACTTGAGGCCGGATGGGACTGCGTGACAACGCAACAATGTGACACCCCATCTTGGGCTGCCAACATCAAACATCGAATAATAACAGTAAAATAATCGAAATCGACATTATGCACGGTAGAAAAAGAAGAGCTCTGGAAGAACAGTCCGTATTCAACAAGGCTTGAATGCAATCCAAGAGGGAGAATATCTTGTTCGTTGTCAACTTGTCATGCGTTGAAACTTCAACAACCATGTGTCCATATAAAGAATCATGGGAAAATATTGGCACTGATTATTTGACATAACTAGTAAGATATAATCAAAGTTAGAGAATATTGGTAGTAAAATTGCACCACATTCTAATTGCTGATGAGGTATGGTCCATTTTAACCCCTAAAAGACTAAGGCATATTTGGGTAAAAATTGTGAAAATTTGTCACTTTTTAGGGTAATGAAAAAAATATGAAAAAAGAAGTTTATATTCAAATTCAATTGTACTAGATTACCATTAGAGTTAGAGTGTGTGATTACATAATTTCAAGAAACTTTGACCACATGGAATGAAAGATTTTAACGCTTAAAGTTCGAGAAAAAAACTTTTTTTTGACCTTGCTTGACAAACTTTTAACTACTTGCTTGCTTTGTACTTTTTGCATTGCTCATCTAGCTTTAGTGGCCTTCTTGAGGCCCTATTCTCCTTCTAATGGTGGCTCTCAAAATCCTTATTCAAAGATTAAAAATATTCAATTTTAATTTATGATTCTCAATAATGAAGTTGATAACAATAAGATGAAAATAATTCTCACATGAAAACCAAAAATGTACATTCAAATATTTGAAATGAATAACTTTCAAAGATAGTATCCATATTACATACATATGACATAACTTGCTTTGATTCTTTACCTTATTTGCTCATCTATTGTTGCTGGCTTGGTGCTTTGTAAAAACATCCAATTACAATTTTGATTCAACAATAAATCAATAATGAGAGAAGTTCTTGCCTAAATTATAGATATTCATTGAATGAAAATAAATGCAATCTAAATATAAAACCAAGAATTAATTCTTTATACATTTGTAATCATCACTTTGAAAATTTAGAACATTATTTTACTTAAAGCTTGCTCACAATCCAAGATAGTGACACAATGTTAGCTTGGGACAACATTCTTCAATAGTTCAATTGAAGATTGACAACATAACTACAAGAGTTAGCTACAAGCCACCGCATTCAACTATACGTACTAGTAACTTGACTTTATTGTTGCTCACCAACGTGACATCACAAGATTGATTAGTTACTCATAAAAGAGTATCCTAATGATTTTGCTCAAAGCCCAAAGCTGGTTATTTGAATAATTGCTGACTAGTCCAGGTTTGAAGGACAGAAGGCTTTTCATTGACAAAGGCTAGCTATGAGGAAGTTTGAGTAGGACCTTACAAGGACACAACCTCTCCTTCAAGCCTCTCATAGAATAGCTTCTTACCTTTTCTGAGCAGGAGCAGGAAGTTACTGGTGTCGAAACTGCCTCGCCACTGAGTCAAGCCCGGTTCACCACCAATAAGGCAACAGTAACTGAACCCTCCTTAAAAAACTGCTCCCCAGAACATAAAATTCATTCGTAGTCTCCCAAATTAAAAACAGAATCTAAAGTGCTCTGAAGCCCTCTCTCCATCCTTAGCAATTCCTCAAAAGATCCAAGCATCTGAACCCAAATTAGTCTCAACAAAATAAGTTCGGCCCTTTTGCTGGAGTTGAGTTGATTATTCTCACATTCAGTTTCCATGGGCTAGCGTCACCGCTGAGGTGATTTGAGGCCCCGGGTCACGTGGCGTGAAGAGCGGGTCTCCAGGAGCGTGACTTGTTGCTGCAATGGTGGGGTACATTGTGTTGATGGTATTGTTGTACATACCCTGAAATCTCTGATACCCACCCAGCCATTCCGACAGCCAACCAGCCCGCCTGCCCAGTTTTCCTCAACCTGAGGCAAGTCTTCAACGAACAAGACTAGTTTGGCAGCCATTTGGGGCAAGTCAAACAGAGCATGCAGTCATATATTTGGCCCGCCAGGAAATCCCAGGAGCCTCCCTCGATTTAGCTCGCTCTCAGTCGTGAATCTTAGAGCTAGTGAGCACTTGAAGTGCACCCGAGCTAGCTAGCTAGGCCAGCATCTTCCATTTCATTGCAGCAGGTGGTGCAGCTGGTACCAATTGCAAATAAAACGCTTCAACAAGCAGCTGCTGCCGCCTCGCCTCAAGCGGGTGAAATTGGAGCACAAGTGCTGCCGCAACTTACAAGGCTGGCGGAGTATGCATATAGTATCCGACTACTAGCTAGTGTCGGAAAACGTACTTGCGTAGCATCCCAGCCGTAGCTGTCGATCATTCCATGGCTGCAGTTCTAGAATACTAGTTGCATCCCCAGTTTCATGCCTCGTGTTGGGGCTTAGTTTAAAATAATCATTAATTCTGTAGAGAATTCTTAGCTTCAGTCGCCTCGCTTGGCCGCCTTGGAAGGTGCTTCACCACCTTCAGTGGTCCGTGTTCCCTCTCGGAATTCCAGTGTGTGTACTTGTTGACGGACGCCACGAGCGGTTGGGGAGTGCCTAGAGCTTAATTGCAGACACAGCCGACTTCTGGTTGTTGTGGATAAAGTAAAGTAGTGTTTGGTATATATGGAGATAGCTCGTCCACTGAATGCTCGACGAGCCCTGGCTTAGCGACTGTTTCAGTCCTTCTCAAGTGCTCATAGTCCGTAGGAATTTCAATATCTCCTTGTTGGTTGCATGAGCATCCGGAAGCAGTGCCCCTCTTCTAGCTGTATGTGTTGAGTCTCAAGCAAGTTCATTAGTAACGCCTTCGTTCGCGGTAACCCATAGTGAGGGGAGTAGTAGTATCATTTTCATTCAATCCAGTGATTCTGTAGCTCCGGCACTGCATGTTGTGGTGGTATTAGCTGGGATTGATTTGTCAGTGTATCGACGTAAGCTCCAGGTCAACGCGTTAGTTTAACTCCACTGCCTTCGATTTCTCATTGAGATGACGAGGCTTGTGCCGAGGTCGAACGTGGAAGACGTTCGGAAAGGAGCGTGGACAGCCGAGGAGGATGAGAAACTTCGAAAGTATGTGGAAACGTATGGGACAGGGCACTGGCGGAGCGTTGGGAAGAAAGCAGGTACGTACGTCGTCGCTAGAGATCAATCTAATCCAATTTGTGGTTATCAGATTGATTACTGAATTAATTCAACGAAATTGTTTGTACTCAACCTTGGTATTGAGCTAAATTACCACTTGATGTTGTGCAGGTCTTCAGAGATGTGGGAAGAGCTGTCGTTTGCGCTGGACAAACTATTTGCGACCTGATATACGACACGGAAGTTTCACCCCTGAAGAAGAGGATCTTATTGTGCAGCTCCATGCAGCTCATGGAAGCAGGTAATCAATTAATTGAGCTGAAACAGTCTTGTAACTGTAGATCAGTGTCCCGGAAACTACGGTTTAAATCAACTACGTACTTAGATGACAACTTTACGGTATGCAAATATTTATTTTTTCAGGTTTTCGTGGTGCTAGCTGGGAATTCATTCTTTTGAATATAATGGTTGATTGCAAGAAATGATCTCACTAGACACCAATTGGCATGCCCGGCCTGGCCCACAGATGGTCCCTCATAGCTACACAAATGCCCGGCCGAACCGATAATGACATCAAGAATCATTGGAACACCCGTCTGAAGAAAAAGCTGTGCGACATGGGTATTGATCCCGTCACACACAAGCCCATTGCCGATTTCCTCAGAGACTTGGCTGGCACGATGGCTCAGTGCTCGGGAGCTGAATCCCAGGTAACAACGTGCCCTTCACGTCTTATGTCGCTACCCCTGTCGTTCCCTGGCACATTATTTTAGACATATTTTCTGACAGCCCAAGTATTGACGTTACCGAGCTTCCTAACGTACACCATTATTTGCAGGTGGCGGAGGAAGCAGCACGAAGGTGCTTCCGTGACAGTCTGATTAGCAAAGCCGTCCGAGCGGAGTGCGGCAAAACCACTCCTTCCCAATTCATGCTCAACCAAGCTCTCTCCAATCACGTCCATAAAAAAAGCCTCAACAACAACTCAGGAAACTCGAATAGCATGGACGAGAGTAGTAGCACCGAGGAGGCTCTGTCTACCGACATGGAATTGCATTCCAATCTCCATAGGTATCCAATTACCAACATCCCTGAGCAGGATTTGGCAGAGATTGCAATGGAAAGCTCCGGGGGGTTATCTTACCTCTCCGGAGCTCACATGGAACCAATCTTGGGTAGTTTCGTTGATCCTGGTAGTACAAGTGGGCCATTGAAACCAAGGATGGATTACACTCGCTGGTTGAGTTCTAGAACCTCAGCACTCCCGCTTGAAGACCAGTTTCTGAGTCGGTTGAATTCAGAGTTTCAGGCAAGCGAAGTGTCGAATTCCATGCCTGGGTCTAGCAAGGTGGATATCCGTATCAACTTAGGCTTCAATAATCAGCAAGGCTCGTTTCTGCAAGAGAGCAATAATTTCGGTTACAGGAGCTTTACAAGTGGGCCATTGATGTCTCCCAATAGCTCTGGGAATTTGAGTTCCTTGCTGGATAGTAACACTCCGCTGCAAAGCTACAATAATGGTGTACAGTATAATACTTCGGGTTTGATGGGTCCCAATTGCAACACCGTTGCGCCTGCCACTTTAAATAGCCCTTTGCCTGGGCCGAATTCTTCGGCGGTAAGGCTGCATGAATATGAAGTGCCGAGTCCGAGGATGGTGTTGTGGGACTTTCATGATCAGGATTAGAACTGAATTCAACTGGTAGAGATTGATTCTCTTAGAAATTTTGGTTGTTTTCAGTAGACGAGCTAGCTTAGCTGTGCATGTTAGTCAGAGAGGGTGGAATTGTACATTACGAGGTGATATCGGTGGACCTTGTAGCTTCATGAACATTATTGATATTATTCATTCTTCTACTCTACCTCAGAATTGATGTCTTGATCTGCTTATTGACCTGCTCTTTTGATGTATCTTGTTGGCGAGCTTGTTGGGTTACAGTGATGATTGGCTGCATTGAATTGTCCGCTCTCTGAATCTACGTCTTCAGTTTAATAAATCTAACCGTTTGCAGGTTTCGTTGCACTCTCAAACCGCCTGACGACTAATTAACTCACAGTTACGGTTTTACTGCCCTTATGCTCCTATGAGTTGGTAAGGCAATGCCTCTTCCATCTTCAGTACAATTTACAGTTCCTGCATAACAGATCATACGGAGTAATTGTTCACCTTGAGAAGATTCATACACTATTGAAGTAGTACATAATCCTCTGAAATTTAGTTCTGAAACTCCGGAGGGTTTACTACTCCTTCCCAATACAAAAGAGTGTTGAATCGAAGCTTGGAACTGAAATTTTGTGTACCTTCCGAAATTGAGCTGCTGCTCTTTCATGGCACACTTCCCCACGAAAAAAATTCCCAGACTAGGGTAGCCCCTGACTAATCCAATGATTCAATCTGACGAAAAGACACACCTAAACCTGCTTCTCTAATCCTTCAGCAACCCCTCATAACTGCACCCAATTCCCAAGAGTATCTTCGTCCTTGCTCGTTACTCCCTGCCAACATTTAATGTCACGCTTTAGATCATCTACCAGTCTACCACTTTCGATAGATAAATCATAAATGACTAATACTTGATTCCTCCCCGTAGCTACCCTGCCCCATAAATGACACAAATAAGCCTCTGCATGAGTTTGCAAAAGCTATTCTCATCATTACCGGTATCTTCCCCACAGAGTATTTCAGGAAGGCTGAATCACGTCATGATGCCTTGGTTGTTGGTACAGTCCTTCTCATAGCCATTAGGAGTGGTAAGTTGTCAGGCCGGTACTCAGAGTGAGTCAGATCCTCAGATTAAGACGACATGGGAGATTCGGGTTATGCACAAATTAACTTGCATGCTAGTATTAGCTCTGGCAACGACAAATTTCCAACTTTGCGTTATCTAGTCAGCCTAGTCCATAAGTCCATGATCTAGTCGAAAACCGGAAGAATTGAAAGCACTATCGGACATGATGCCAAGTTGTTATACACAATCAATGATACCCAAACGTCAGAACTTTCTAGTTGATCGGAGAGCTTCCAATGCAACGACGGGAAAGATTATGGGTTATAAATTTATAATCCTCTTCTGACTAGCCAATGAGACATTGATAGGGTTACTTTGAGCACTGGTCTTAACATTAAGAAATCTTTTATTTTCATGCAATCTTAATAAACAAAAGCCTGAACGCCTGGTAGATGATCAGGCAGAGTAAACAGTGTGATCTGACAGGATATGGAGAAGTCAAAACGGCTTCTGCAGAAGCTCAGTTCGAGGAAGGCGAGTTCACTCATCAAGAGCAGGCTCATGTGAGTTCGTTACATGGCGTTGATATACGGTCGGACACCGCCACCTTGGAGTTGCCGATCAACGGCTTTTCTGCCTGGCCATGGCGCGACAGCAGCGGGATCAGTTGGGTGTGAGGAGTAGTACTGGCCATGGCCAGCCGGCCGGCTGGCATGGCCTGGCAGACAAATAATGATTGGGACTTTCGTGTGACGTTCTTTCCAAGGAGTGGACTTCAATCGCTGCTGAGATTTGCGCAGGATTTGATGCAGCAGCTGCTGTCAGAAACAGGCAGTTCGAAGATGGCACGTCTTGCTTCGGACAGAGTTAGTCGCCTGAATCATATTAATGGGCGTCCCGACCTCGGAGAATACACTCCCTGTGCAGATGAATATGGTCAGCTTCGCTAAATTAGCGTGTTTCAGCTCTAACGCCCAAATTGCGGCATTCAGAGTGCAAATAGGTCTAATACTAGGACTGGTGAAGATCTGAGGTTCCTGACAAGCCGTAGCAATTTGTGGAAATTTAGTCACTTTGAAGATTGAAGATTCAAAACCTGGGCCGGCATATATGCATTACTTTCGAGTAGGCTTCTGATTTGAGAGTTGGCTTTATCGAATGGCAAAGTCAGCCACTGATATCTAAGATAGCTCATTATAACAAACATCTTAGTCTCAGCTAGCTCAGTACCTTGTGTAACAGTATTCTGATGATTGAACTTCTGATAAATATTGAGTTTCCAAAGTGGAATTGCAAACTAGACACCTGCAGCACATTACAAAGCTCTAGGCGAGATCGACACTGAATTGAAAGCCGACGTCATCCAATTTTCTGCATCGAAACGATCATTTGCAAACTTGGAGTCCACGGATTTGCCAGTAAGCCGTCAAAGCTCCATCTGGATATCACTAGAATCTCATTACGCTATTCGTCTATGGCAGGGTGCAGCTTCTCGTGCAAATGCAATTGAATAGATATCTGCCCAGGAGTACGACGAACATAATGGGAAGTTGTAAAGAGACTCAAATGCTTCTGAAAAGGCTCGAGACTTTTGCTCCTATTATTTCGCAGTGGAGACCTTGACTGCGATGGGAGTCAAATTTAACGTAACGTGATCGAGCCATCGAGTACTATTCTTTGAATGTTGTACAAACTAGCCCTGGGCATTCACGTACTCCTTCCTCTGGACTGTGCATGTGCTTTATCCATATGCATGATAGCCAAGTTTTGTCAGCATTGTCTTCTATTTCACTAATTTCAGGAGGTTGGATCCCCGGTTGGATCAACGAACAGTTTTGAAATCTGCTGGCTTGGCTTGTAAGTTAAATAATGACGCCGGTGAATCTAATCACTTTGCTACATAGTGGTCTGCGCCATGAAATTTCTAAGTATCGGTCCGTGTTTCCTAGTATGACTAATTCATACTTACTATGGATCATGAATCAGCTTGGAATTTTTAGAACTTCAGCGAACACACCTAAAACAAGCAACACCTTCATCACGCAGCATGGTCAAGTCTGGTGTAATCTAATTATAGTGTTATCTAATTAGCAAATCAAAGAGGATTCCAATGCGTCAAACAGTGCATTATTAGGATTCCTTCTGGAAGGTTATGAAGACTCGAAGTTATATGGGGAGATCACGGTAAGCCAACATGATTTCTTACGTTAACTAAAAAGACGGTTACATTCACAATATCCATATGATTGTAATTATATGGGGAATTTCATTAAAATGTTGATTATTCCATGAAAATGGCACAAAAGGGGACTGCAAAATGAAAGAAATTCATAGAAAGATGACACAAGGGTGAAGAAACATGAGAGTTGCATTGCAAATTGGCCTTGTTGGAGACAGAATTGACACATCTACGAGGTTGAGATGCTGAGAAGCACTATTGTATGTGCTCTTTACATGACATAAATGACATGTTGAATGTCACCATTTTAATGAAATTCCCCATTTATGTACTCATTGTGCAAGATTTTAGGGTGTTGCAATTACATACTAGTATATTAGTCATCATATTAGGTAGTAGTGTTACAAATAGTTATTCTAGACTTTATCTAGACAATTAGAAGGCCACATTTTCAACCAAACTCACAAAAAAAATATATGTGTGAATTTGCCATTGATAAGATGGACCATTTTGAAGTGGATCACAAATTGGAATGAAAGCTTATAAAGCTTTGGAGTTGAGGTCATTCATTTATTTTGAAATATTATAAAAGATTAAATACTAATATATAATCCATGCATTATTGATGGAGGCACTTTGATGACTTGGTTTTTACAAAATTTTAAGTTCGTTGTACTATCTCTAAAAAATATCTCTCAAGTAGTAAATCATAAAAATTAGACAAATAGTATATATGTTTTGTAGAAAAATTTCATACTACTTTCAAAATTTTCATTTTCTAAGGATTAGTTCAAGGTCAAATCCCAACTTTCTTGGATTATAGGAAGGGAATAAAAAATAACTTAGGACTCATAGTGTGAAGGCCAAAGTCCCAACTTTATGTCCTAATTTGTATAATATTTCATAGAAATTAAGCATCTCCAAATGGGTCAAAACATCAAAATCCTATTTTTTTGCACTTTTAGCATCAAATCTACATTGGACAAATTTGAAAAAAAAAAATTCAATCCATTGAGATGCTTTCCATGGTGGTTTATTCATTTTTTATATTCAAAAAATTGTTGGGACTTGAAGGTCAAGTTGAGTTTCCTTTTTGGCTAAAGTCTCCAAGTTCTACTTTTTTGGTGCCAAAACTCCCCAAAATTGTTGCTATATAGGTGTTTTGAAATGACGTAGGACTAGGGGGACATAGTACGAAGCCCCAAGTTCCAATTTTTAGCTCTTCACCAATTACATTTCAAGAATTTAGTCGAACTTAAGACTTAGGGCATAGTGTAAAACATCCCTTATATTTCTTGCAATCATCCATTCATCCTACTACATTCTACTCATGAATCAAATATCTAAAGTACAAAATATTGATTATTAAAAACTATTCATAAAACACTTGAGGCCTTAAAAAACTTCAAGATGATGTGTGTTTTTTATTTACATGGAAACAATTACAAAGAAAGAAATCTCTTAAGCAAGTCCACAATCCTATAGAATGTTACATTTAAAGTTTTTATTCCTTGAACTATAAAGTCTATTAAGATTTACTTCATATAATTTTTAAAATTTAATATCTAATCCAAAATACATATAGTACCATTTAACCCCTAATATTTCAAAAATCCTTTAAAGGTATTTTTGAAGGTTTGAGTAGGTGCCTAAGATATCAATTTTTGGCAAGATTTTCTTTTAAATTTTTTCAAGGTAGGAAAATTGATTAGCTTTTTACAGATATAATTTTTATTTCAATCAATTCTTTTTCAAAAACGATTATGCCACAATAAGCCCCAAATAGGTGAATGCAAGTGACAATTTTTTTTAAAAATTTGAAATAATAATTTTAAAATTTATTTCTTAAAGATTATATTTTATAAGATTCAAATCACTCCATTTAAATAAGTTATGTGAAAGTTATGAAACTTTTTTTTATGTGCTATTCTCAAGAAAATAAATAAATAATGTATTGGATCCAATTTTTTAAACTCAATTTTAACAATTTTTCAAAAAAATGTTACACATACCTTAATTTTTTTTGAGCAATTTCACCATTGGGATATGTGTGTTTCAATTCCATCTTTGAGCTTTCAACAATTTAGATTTTTCTTTTATCTCATATTTGCTTCAATTTAGATTTTTCTTTTATTTCATATTTGCTTCAATTTAATTTTTTTTAAAGAAAAGAAATTACAAGGATTTTTTCCCCTCCAAACTAACAATTCAATTCTTCAACATAAAATAATTTAAATTTATAACATGTAGCACAAAAAAATTTAATTAAAAGAATTCAGAGCCTTCTAATTTTGTCATGCTAGGAATCAAAAAAATAATTTTCTTTAGTATAATTGATATGTTTTATATCTTCTAATTGATATGATAAAATCCAAAGATATTAAGCAAAAAATAGTGAAAAGTCTCAAAATAACAATTAAAATTTTAATTATTTTTATAATTTTATTTCTACAAGTAGCACTAAATTTAAGGTTAGTAGATTAATTGAATCCATTTTGTAATATTTATCTTTTTTACATTTGTATTAATTAAAATGTTTATTTATTTTTAATTGTAATATTTTAATATTTAAACGAAAACAATTAGTCTCATGTAATGAAAGCAAAGCAAGACAAATTTCCTTTAGATTGCTAAAGTATGGTATGCAATGAAGACAAAAAAATAAGTGGGGTTGTTTATGTTTTTATATACTATACTTTTGATTATATAATTATGTATAAATATTTCACTAGAATTTGTGTTTGAAAGAATCATTAACTTTCACAAATTGTTGAGCAAATTAAATCCTAAAGGACCAATTATCCATTGAATCAACATTTAAACTTTGGGTAATTTCTCACAAGGTTAATTTGCATACAAATCTTTCTAAAATTCTATACATTCTTTTTGTAGGAAAAAAAAAGAATTGATTGGATGCCAAGGTCAAAGTTGTAATGCCTAAAAAAATTGGGCATTTTGGATAGTTTGGATAAATTATATAACTAATATTTTTGAAACTTGGCATGCTAATAACTAACATAATGTTGTTGTATAGTATGCACCTTTAAAAAAATAGTATATTAGTGCAAATATCTCACTCCAAGAAGAATCTAATTTTACTAATTGTGTTGAGTCACAACAAAAAAAAGCATCACTTCTATCTTCAAATGCTATGAACTTGCAATATGATCTTCATAAATTGCAAGGAATTCTATTTCATGTTTTAAATATGAGGCTCTTTGTTTTTAGCATTCAAATTTCAAAAATATAAAGTCCTCATAGCAAAAGAAACTATCATAAAATTTCTAGCTTATAGTTGGTTTAGTTGGCCTAATTGTATTGCAAGTTGATTTAGAATAAAATAGACACCTTGTTTGCTTCATAAACTGTGCATGTGTACCTTACAAGTTATAGTATTATTTATATTGAGTAAAATTTCAATTATGAATAGAGCAAAACCTCACTCTAAGAGGACTCAAAATTAGTTGATAAATCAAACATGGTTGATTTTTTTTTCTCACTTTAAACATTACAATCTTGCAAGAAACACTTCCACAAAGTAGTATGCCTCCAAACTCTTCAAGAGTTCAAGGGATATTTGGCGGGTCATAAATTTTTAAATGAAATGATCTAAGATTTTCATCCAACATACATCAAACTATTCTACATCTATCAAGTTATAAAAAAGTTTCAATTATCATTTTATTTTTTGGATTTAAAAAAATCTAAACTATAATTTTCAACATATTTATATCTATTTTGATTATTATTGATCTGATTTTTGTATGCATGAATTTGGGAAAAAAATTTGTAGACTTATATTTCAGGGGATATATAATGGCCATTTGGCACAAAATCAACAAGTGTTGATGGCTACAACCTATGAATCATGCTATATTTATTTACCTTGACCTCTAACAATCAATCTTTCTTGTGGTATTTTTTTCAAAAGTAAAAAAAGAATCTAATATTATTGAATGATATTATTAAATACTATGGGTTTGTTGATTACCATAACAAGATACAAACTACCCTAAGTCATTTGGTAGCACAAACATTTCAAATAAGTTAATCTACCTCAATAGTATTTTATAACTACACCAAATAATATAAAAAATTTATGACTATTTTTTATCGTAGTCATTTCTTAATCCTTATATTTTTTTTTCATAATGCATCTTGCTCCAAAATTATCCTAAACTACCATTTTCTAAAGCAATGCTAGAATCTTATTTTTTATTATTAATCAATAGATGTAATTGTACAAACTTTTAGAAATGAAAAATGATCTTTTGGGATTTGCACTCTATAACTTGTGTTGTTATTAACCTATAAAGTCTTTTCATGTATAGAGGTCCAAAATTGCTTCAAAATACTTATTCTTGAAGTAGGGTCAAAATCTTCATCAATATTTAATTTTTAACAAACCCAACTATAGGATCCTTGGATTAACTTGTTCAAGTACATGTTCCCAAAATTTGAGACTTTTCTCGCCCTTTCAAAAGGTGAAGTCTTGTCTATCAACATTTTTAGAAAAAAACCACTTATGTCCTATGACTTGTGCATTTTAGTCAATATGTTAGAAAATGAATTGAAAATATATGTAAGAAATTTTAATCAAAAGAACTTTCATTCTCATTTTTAAAAAATTGTAAAATGGAAGGTGTTACTCAATGAAACAGAAAACTAATAAATTAATAGCTCTTGGAAGAAATTGAGAATTGTTATTCCCAATGGTGAGAATGTTCTAATATACAATTAAAATAATTCAAAAAAATTATTTGAAAATTTTCAAAATTTAGGCTAAAGACAATTTTATATGTATTTTCAACCCTCATTGCAAAATAAAGCATTTCAAAACTTTTACCTCATTATTTGGAAGTGAATGGTTCAAATGTTTTCGAGTAGGTATCAATCTATACAATCTCAAAAAAATAATTAACATTTTTTTCAAAATATATTTTTTGTTGCCTAATTTAATATTGAGTTTAAAAAAATCCTTCTAATTTCTAAACTTCTAATTTTTACAATATTATTAGAATGACGTGAAACAAAGTTTCATATATAGATTATAATGAGTAGTATTCATTCTAAGAAAATCATGCCAAAATTCCCAATTATGAAGTCAAAAGAGCCTACATAAATTCTTAGAAAGTCCAAAGTGGGCTTCACTTGGTCCTTTAGGGGTTAATAAACCTTTTGTTTATTCATATAATGTATATTAACCCTTGAACATTGACAAGGACATTTGGTGTCCAATGGATGACAAAGAATCCCTTCAAGTAGGACAAAAGAGAAACTATTCATCCTTAGAACTTTGGTGTGAAAAAGGAAGGTCTTCTACAATAGTTTGACTTCCAATGAGTGTTTTTGCAATTTTGTAAACAAATGACTCACACAGTAACCAAAGGGATGATTTCCACATCCACTAGTGCAACTTTTAACCCCTAAAGGACTGAATGACCAATGAACATATGCAGGCAATGTCAAGTAGGTGCGTATGAAGTCATTTTCTAACTAATGTTCTTCAAAATTTGACACATGGTGTGAACATGTCCTCCCTATATGGGAATATAATTTTTTTTCTAATCAGGTGCCCGGATCAATAATTATGCTACCTTGAACTTTTTTAGTAGCTCAGGCAGCTTCGGACAACTTTTGCAAAACTCCTCCTTTACTTCTAAAACTTGGCAGGTATGTAACTTATATAATACAAGATGCAAATGTCAAGAAAATAACCGCGTGTTGTGTAAAAATCTCACTTTAAGAGGAATTAAAGGTTACTTGCCCTATTGAGTAAGGTTAAAAAAAAATTCTTCTAACTTCAAACGTTATAATCTTTCAATTTGTATGGTCAATATTTATGAAATTTTTTCCACACATTCCCATAATAGTCTAGTACAAATTTGTACAGTTGCATTTTGAAAAAACAGATATATTTTTTTCATTTTTTTCCTGCTGCCCTAAAAACTGACAATTTTTCACAATTTCTGCCCCCAAATATGCCTCGGTCCTTTAGGGGTCAAGGATTAATGCATCATAAAGCTAATACTCAACCAATTTTTTATTTTTATTTTTTTAACTTCATTATTTTTAATCCAGCCTTATTTTTACCATTTCTTGATTTTTACAATGAATGTGACACCCCAACCTCGGTGATAGGGCCGTGTTCTTTTTTCCGTCAGAAACTGGATGAAACTCATCCTTTTCTCCAGCCTGTTTTTCATTCCTGAGTACTAAGACGTTTTGGGTCCCCCACTCCAGGACACGAAGAGCGAGACAGAAACGCCCGTGCAAGTTCATCATTGGCTCAATTATTTGCTTGCTGCGTTAGACAGCAGTCCAAGGGAGGCTCCAAAGCGCATTTTGGATGTTTTTTCTTGGCCAATTCCATCCACTTGGCAATCTCAATGGGCTTGGTTCCAAGGAACTATTCCTTCCAATAAGTGAGGCGTTTGCATAAAGGGGACTCATCCTCCTCATTAT